>CM034148.1:882372177-884772177 GCA_019776745.2 Taxus chinensis | reverse complement strand
TTTAGAAGTTCTTCAAGATTGTTATATTTGGACAATTGTGGGAAGGGATACCAGTGGCCTTCCTAAGACTGACGCAACCCCCTGGAGAATAATGGAGGAGATAGATCCAACATGGAGATGAATTAAAGGTCTAATAGCATCATGAAATTTATTTAGGAATATTGAGAAAACATTTGGAGGATTTGAGGTAGTTTCATAAAAAACAAGGTTCATATACCTAGGCAATGCAAATGGCCAAAAACGCTACTAAACATTAGGAGGTGAGTCCAGGAGCTCTAGATGGAGTTAGGAGTCAAACGAGACATCGTTGAAAATCGAAGTAAAGTAAAAATACGATGATGAAATCAGATGTTTCACAACACTTTGGCGCAATAGGTTTATATCTTGTTTTTTTCATGCTTAAGTAGGGAACAAGATAAAAAATCCACTTTTTAGGGCCTAAATGGAGGAATGAGGAGATGTACCCGACCATTGGATTCATAAGGAAATTTTCAGTCGAATTAATATAAAATTTCTCCAAAAAACTCCATTAGGAACTCCAGATACGACCTTCACAAGTTCACTCTCAAGGTTCATCACTTAGACAATTTTTCAAGAGGACATGTGTTAGCACTAGGAGCTTGGTAGGATTTCATGTCCCTTTCACCCCTCTAGAAAAGGGAAATAGTGGAATTTTTTTTTCCCAAACCCTTTTTAGCCTTCGAGACCCTAATATGACCACCTACATTGTTAGTTAAGTCCACAGGAGCTAGTTTGAGCCTTACCTCTCACTACACGGATGATCGCCAAGTGTTGTATGGAGGAGTGATGTGCATAATGATATCCTCTTTTTCCCCTTTTCCAAAGGGACATGAGGTAAAAGAAAATTTTCCCATTCCCTTGAAGCCCTTAGGTCATCCATGTGACCCTCTCTAGTGCAAATTACTAGCCCCCAGGACTAGTGGAGCCAAATGCTCGACCGTCAAATTTCCACCAAGTGTCACATGGAGGTGCATCATGAAAATTGATGTTACATTCATCCCTTAATGCTTAATGGACATCAGGGATAGAAAATTATGCACCACCCCCTCATATGTGTTTTTGAATTTCTTTAAATCCAACACTTAGCCATTTTCCCCCCATTTCTCCTTCACAACTTCACACCTTGTCATAGCTCTGTTCATGCTTGTACAAACACCCATTCCACCATTCCTACTCCAAAATAGATCCTCCATAGCAACCAAATCCTCATATCCATGAAAATATATAGGTGTCAGAGAAAAAATGGACCGAAAAAAAAAACGAAGAGAAAATGAAGATGTTTTGCCAAATAACCTCAAAGTCTTGCCATCGAAAAATCTTCATATCTTTCAAAATACAAGTCAGATTGAGATGCCATATTTTGAAGACTTCCTCATTTTTCAATATGATCAAGATGTAAAAAATGGGAGGTTGAATGGTGCCCTGAATCATTTGTTCCAAAAAAACTCCATCTCGTGCCCTAGCTCAAAATCATTAGATTTCCCATCAATCCAGAAATGGAAACAAGTTAAAGATTTACAAACAAAATCCAAATGAAAAACCTTTCACAATGGAGTTGATTTAATCATGATTAGAGATAAAAACTAGACCTGCAGATTTTGAGCTCCATTAATGGCCGCCATGGTAGCTCCGTGTTCGAAGCCATTGCCAGGTGAAAATTTTAAATTTTAATTCCAAGCATTTTAGTGGGCGAAATCAAGTGAAATTTGGAGGATGTGACCGTGATGATGATCCAAGTATGAAAATATATGTTTTGTCACAAACCGAACACTAGAAATTCACTTTTCCAAAAATAGTAAGTTTTCATATACATATTTGCTATGTTTGGAAAGTCATCATCAAAACCGGTTGTGGTGAAGGTAGTGTGCACTAAAGATTGCCAAGAAGCCAGATTGATTGTCTGGAGTAGAAAACAACAAAAAAAACACTTACTAAAAATAGTAATCATCTATATGGGTACTTACTAAAAATAGTAAGTCACGCCAAGAAGTGGCCAAGGCAAAAATAGTGTGCATAGAAGTGAATGAGGGAGCTCATCGCATTAGGATGGTCAAGAGGAAAAAATCACCTCTTAAAAAAAAGGAAGTATTCCATCTAGGTACTTGCTATTAATAGTAAGTTACACACAGAGGGAATTTTTGGCACTATGGAACATAAGGTGATCATCATTCAGGATCATCTGTGGGCATTTCTCATAGGGAATTCAAAATCCATCCCAAGGAACCCAAAAATTTCTTTCAAAACTCACTACATGGTTTGGGTCATAGGTATATCATGTGCAGGGTGGAAGTTGTAGTCATAGGAAGAAAATTTCATTCAACTTAGTAAGAGTCTGTGAGCCGAGATGAAGAAGTTTCTTAGGGTGAAAATAGTTCGTAGATTAAGAGTTCATCAAATTGGATCATTCCATTGATTTGTATGGAAGGATCAATAAAATTCATCAGAGGTAAAATATTTCATCGTCAACATCATTCTTTCTTATTCTTCTCTCTTTGTCTCTCTCTTCTCCCCCCAATTTCTCTCTCTCTCTCTCTCTTCTCAATGTTCTAATTTTACGTTGGGGGTTACAATTTTTCATAATGCATTAAGTAATTTAAAATGACTTAATTTTCAATGTAATAAGTCACTCTTATGTTATAAAAGGGGACTTAAAGTTTTCCTAAGAATGAGAAAAGTTTCAAGGAATATAAAGGGTCAATGGGGGTTATATGAAGAGTCTTTTCTCTTCCTATAAATTATAAATCCATTCCTATTTCAAAGGGTTGGTGATTGATTTTGTAAACTCAAGAGTGCATTATACTTAGAGAGAAAAAAGAAGATAGCCATTTTCTTCTATTCCCCCTCACTATTTTTTCTCCATTCCCATACTATGCACAACTTTTTTTGAAGCGTCAATACAAAAAGGAGTTTCTAGCCCTCTTTTGAATGAGGAATTTATCAATACTTTGTGCTCATAAATTCTAATCGGTCATTTTTCTATTGATGGATTTGTTTCTTCTTAATGTTAATGCATGTGATGAAACTTGTAACTAATGTATGAAAGACTATGATTTTCTACTTACAACATTTTTCCTCTTATCTAATCTTCTCACTCCCTTTCCCACTCTCCTAGAAAATTCTTCTCTTGTAGGTATCCACAATATTTTTCTGTAGGGTTAGTGGAGTGCCAAGAAAATCCACCTTTTCAAATGTATATAAATAAGAAAGTTACACCTTCTAATAGAGGGACTTCAACTCCCAGAGCGTTGGCAAAAAATCCAAAGATTTTTCCATGTGACAAATTTTCTCACCAATAGTTTTTGACACCCATCGTGGAGCATATTTAGGAGCATTTACACCCAAAATACGACTGCAAGGTCCAAAAATACAAAATAAAATAAAATATTAAAACGAAAAAAATAAATAAAAATAATAAATTGGAGATGATGGAAATCCATTTCTTAAAGACACATTGTTGATTCTTACAAGTGACCTTTCATATTCCACATTGTATTTTCATATTCCCATTCTAAAATTTTCCAAAAGTTGGCTGAAAGGAGATACACCTAGTTGAACAGGTTGAGAGGTGTCATTGATTCCACTTTCGAGGCTTTCCAAAATAAGAAAAATCAAATCATATATAACCCTTATTACTTTTCTCAAGCATCATCATAGTCCATGTCTTCAAGTAGTTCACTTGGTAACCCCATTAGAAAACCTACTGATACCCCCTGTAAATTCTCCCATTTTTCAACCACCATTGAGAATTGAGTTCCCAAGTGAAGAAGAATGAGAACCAAAAGAATAATTCAAAGAAGAATTTTTAGAAGCAACATTGAAAAATGAAGCAAAAATACCTCAACCCATTGTTCCATGGGGGATAAATATAGGTTCGCTTGCTCTTGAACCTCCTCTTCACAATCTATTAATGGGTTCCCATAAGAAATTTCCAAAGTTTAAAGGTGATAAAAAAAAACATCCTTAAGAACACATCCTCTCTTTCACCATATCATGTGCAATCCTCGGTGTTGAACATGAAAATTTTGTTGTAAGACTATTCATGGAGTCCCTCCAAGAAAAAGTGGTGAAATGGTTCTACCTCTTGGCTTCCCGATCCATCACTTGTTGGAATGACATCAAAAGATATTTTGAGGGAAGATTAAGATTTAATAAGACTATCAAGACCTCCTTGTTAAATTGGCACAATTGAAGAAATGAGAAAATGAAACTATGAGAGAATTCATGGCTCGTTTTGACCGGTTTCTGTGTAGAATACCAGAAGATTCACCATCATATAACAATGTAACAAGATTATTTATTAGTGCACAATCACCAAAGGTAGGATTTTTCCTATGAATATTTCAACTGAGGGATATTTCAGAAGTGTAAATATTGGCCATTAAACTTGATGATGACCTCATTCTATCTCGAAAGATCAAGAATGCCTCAAAGAGTAAAGCTCAACATCCTGGAGATGAAAGAATTGATCTTTTTTTTTGTAAAAAATGGCAAATGAAATGTCTTCACTAAGGAGGGAATTGTTTGAATGAATATCTCCTCTAATAATTAACAAGAATTAGATTTCCGAGGGCACCCCAAAGAATTACCTTAGAGGCTCCACCCTTCAATATAAGTGGTAGAATCTAAAATGACGGGGAAGGACTCGAACAAGAAAGTGAAGGCGAAAATTTCCTAGAGATAGAAGAAGTGGGTGGTGAAAATCAAAATGGACTCATTGAATATCATTCAGGAAGAAAATATGATGATGGTGAAGAGGCACCGAGTTTCTCATGTGATGCATTTACTCACTCCTAGTATCAAAAGGGAGTTTCTTCCTCCACGCCTCTAAAGAAAAATAAGACTGAAGATCCTCCTGTGGTGACTCTGTAAATAAAAATGATCGGTCAAGGATCTCCACTTCCACCTTGAATGGAGTCTGTATTGTTGAAACCTAATCTTGTAGAGAGTAAGAAGGCTCCTCCAATTCTAAGTAAGTATTCCAATGCCTCTTCTAATTCTAAATCTAAATATACTCCTATAAACTATAGTACTTTTAAAGCTCCTAGTGTACCTTTATAAATTCCCTCTGTTCCTCAAAAATATACTTCTTCTTCCAAACCTTTCCTAACTCCAAAATAAATCTCTTCATCACCCTCATCCACATATATTTCTTTTGACTTCATAGAATATGTGAAAAAATCCAAAGTACAAATTACTAAAACCAAATAGTTACAGAATCACCCTGAACAACTTGAGAGGTTTGTCCACTATATCAAAAATGGCATTTTAACACCCAATGTTGTAACTCCCAGTTTTAAAGGAATACTACCAAACCCACCTATGTCTCCATCACAAAACATGCTTTCCATGAGTTCATCAAAGATAGACAAGGTCGATCCTTTTTATGTCTCCCTTCTAGTTGGGGAATATGTATTGAATAATCACATAATAGATTCAGGTGCCTCAGATAATGTGGTGCCTGCGAAGGTTTCAAAATATATTAAGCTCCGTGTGAATCCACCCAGTGGATCTTGTTACTCCACAGAGTCCAAATAAGTACCACTTATAGGGAAGATCAAAGATTAATAGGTGACCCTCGCCTAATTTTAAGAAAAAAAGGTTTCGAAGATGATTTTGGTAGTAGACATTCTGACTTCATTTGGAATGTTTCTAGGTAAAAGATTCTTCTAACAGTTAGGAGGGAAAATCTAGATGAATTTGTCTTCTACAACCATTCTAGTGAAGGTAGAAATGGAAAAATTTCTTCTAGAAAAGAAGATGAGATACATGGTGCAAAAATCAGGAAATCTGAAAGCTAATATTTTTTACCAAGATAATAGGAAGATGAATCTTTTCATAAAGGCTGAAGATGAAGAGGATATTCCCATTTTGATAGGACCAAACATTACTTCCCAAAGGGGTATGGATCTTGAATAAGAATTGAGGAACTTTGAGTTCTAAGAGGTTATAATTGATTTGCTAAATGATGTGATCTAGGAAGAAGAGGAAATGGTTCTTCATGGTTTGAAAATGGAGAAACTAGTTTGTACGCTTATCCATGAAGAGGATGTGTTCTCATTCCCATTTAGAGATGAAGATGATATCAATCATGCCATCCATGGAGGGAAAATACTGGCTTGTGATGAAACCACAAAATTTCTGAAGGAATAATCTATGATATATATCTTAAGAGCCACTGAAGAGATAGAAGATCTTGACCTCAATCTTGAACTCTTGATGCAAGCCATGAATCTACAAGACAACCGTGAATCTCATTTGGAAGCCTTAACCAGTGTGAATAGTGGCCATGTTGAAATAAATAAAGATGATAAATCCATTGTCTCTCCCAAGATAATAGTTGATGGATACAATGATGAAATGGAGGTATTTTATTTCCCATTTGAAGAAGAAGAATCTTTCCATGACAAAGAATTTGAAATAGAGGTTGTTGAAGGCATTGAAGGAAAATATCCCCTTGAAAAATAAGTAGTGAAATGTAATAAGTTTAAGGGAAATGAATTAATCCATCCAGATATTTTCCGTGAGATTCAAAATGAATATTGTTTAAATACTTACAAATATGAACTATAGGATGCAACAAATTATAACTCCATGTAAGAAATCCTTGATGCAGTAGAAAGTAAAATAGATCCTAAGCTAATTCTTGATCTCTTAGCTCCTACCATGGTTATACATGACAAGTATGAGGTTACTTCTTATCCTCCATTCAATCTTCAAGCACCTCATAATGGAGTAGAGATAAAAGATAAGTGTGAATTTTCTCATGAAAAAGAGGTCAATAAGCATATAGATCTAGGAAAGAAAATAAATTTGAATATTCAAGAAATTGGAATGAAAATCAGCCTTGGGGCAGTGATGGGATGCTTAATGAAGAATTAACTATGTGGATAAATGTAGAATTCAACTAGAATTATGAAATTGATTTCAAAGGGAATGAAGGCAATGGAATTTTTATGAAAAGGAATATGCATTAAGAAGATCATATAGACTCACTCCTACCAAGTACATAGAAAATCATGAAATTACCTGACTCTCATAAATAGTTAAGGAGAGGAGGATACTTTCTCAAACTGGTCAATGGATTCACAGAACAACATCACTTAGTGTTTCCCACTCAGGGGTAACCTTTGAGAAGATGAAAAGTGCTTCAGTGAAAGCGGGTCTTCCCTCGCCTTATGCTATATGTGATTTAGGTGTGTTTCTCATTTTTGTGTGTGTGTTTTTCCTTTCTGTGTGTGTTGTATGTTTTACTTTCATCATTTTGTGTGTGTGTGTGTATTCTTATTTTTATCTCTCTCTTGTAAGTTGTAAATGAATCCTCAAGGCCAAATGGATAAGGCACTAGTCATTATATTGTAAAATTGAGATTATGGGATTCTTCATGCCATGTTTTTGTTACACTTATTCTATACCATGTCCCCACACTAGAGTCAAATGTTGTCATGTAAATGTGTAACATGAAAATCGATAATTTTCCTACATGAAAATGATACCCCTGTGTTGAAACTTTCAAGTTTTACCCTTCCAAGGCACCCCATGTCTACCTAGTCAGTCTAATGATCTCCCAGTGGATGTTAAATTAGTCCCCTAGGTGAATTAGGAAATTCAAGTCAATCCCCATATGTGATTTTAGTAGTTCTTGAATATTTTTATTTTTTAATAATTGTGGAAAGGGCTAGCATTGGCCTTCCCAAGACTAATGCAACCCCCTGGAGTAGAATGGAAGAGCCAGATCCAAAATGGAGATGAATTCAAGGTATAATAAAATCATGGAATTTATTTTGGAATCTTCAAGAAATATTTGGAGGATTTGGGGCAATTTCAACAAAAAAAAGGGTTCACAAACCTAGGAAGTGCACAGGGCCAAAAAAGTTACTAAACTTTAGGAGGTGATTCTGGGAGCTCTAGATGGATTTAGGAGTCAAACAAGAAATTTTTAGAAATGGAATATAACTACTTATTAGATGGTGAAATCATATCTTTCACAACACTTTGGAACAATAGGTTTATATCAATTTTTGTCCATGCTCAATTAGGGAGCTAGATGAAAAATCATATTTTTCAAGGCCTAAATGGAGAAATCAAGAACTAATACACCCACCATTGTATTCATAAGGAAATTTTCAGTCAAATTAATATAACATTTCTCCAAAAAACTCCATCAGAAACTCCAAATATAAAGTTCACAAGTTCGCTCTCAAGGATCGACACTTAGCCACTTTTTCAAGAGGACATGTGTCAGGACCAGGATCCTGACAAGATTTCATGTCCCTTTCATCCCTTTATCAAATGGAAATAGGGGAAAAAATAATTCACCTAACCCATTTTTAGCCTCCAAGACCCTAATTTGACCTATAGCATTGTAACTTAAGCCCCCAAGATCTAGTTGGAGCCTTACCTCTCACTGCACAGATGATCATCAAACGTCACATGGAGGCGTGATGTGCAAAATGATGTCCCCTTTGTACCCTTTTCCAAAGGGAAATGAGTGAAAAGAAAATTCACCCATCCTCTTGAAGCCCTCAAGTCATCCATGTGATCCTCTCTAGTTTAAATTTCTAGCCCCCAAGAGCTAATGGAGACAAATGCTCGATTATCATATTTATGCCAAGTGTCGCATGGAGGCGCATCATGAAAATTGATGTCCCTTTCATCCCTTAATGCTTAAGGGACATCAAGGACACAAAATATTTCCCCACCCCCTCGTATGTGTTTTTGAATTGCTTTAAATCCAACACTTAACCATTTCCCCCCTCATTTCCCCTTCAGAGCTTCACACCCTGCCATAGCTCTGTTCATGCTTTTCTAGACAACCAGTCCACCATTTATGCTCCAAAATATATAATCCATGGAAAAAAATCCTCAAATCCATGAAAATACACAAGTCTCATAGAAAAAATGGATCGAAAAAAAAATCGAAGAGAAAATAAAGATTTTTCGCCATATAACTACGAAGTATTCCCATCGAAAAATGTTCATATATTTCAAAATACAAGTCAGATTGAGATGTCATCTTGTATAGACTTCCTAATTTTTCAAGATGATTAATATGTAATAAACAAGAGGTCAAGTGGTTCCCTAAAACATTTGTTCTAATAAAAACTCCATCTCATGCCCTAGATCACAATCGTCGGATTTCCCATCAATTCGGCAATGGAAATAAGCTAAAACTTTACACATGGAATCCAAATGAAAAACATATCACAACAGATTTTATTTAATCATGATTGGAGATAAAAACTATACCTATAAATTTTGAGCTCTATGCCTAAAGCCACTACCAAGTGAAAATTTTAAATTTTATTTGCAAGCATTCTAGTGGGAAAAATCAAGTGAAATTAAAAGGACATGTCTGCAATGACTAGTCGAGTCCAAAAAAATATGTTTCTTCACAAACTAAACACAGGAAATCCAATTTCCAAAAATAATAAGTTTACCTATACAGACTTTCTATGTTTGGAAATTCATCTTCAAAAGATGTTGTAGTGAAGGCAGTGTGCACTGAAGATCACCAAGAAGTTAATGATTGTCCAAAGCATAAAATAGTGAAAAAAGCACTTAATAGAAATAGTAATCCCCTGTATGGGTGCTTACTAAAAATACTAAGTCACCCCAAGAAGTGGTTAAGGTGAAGGTAGTGTGTGAACAAGTGAATGATGGAGTTCATCACATCAGGATGGTCAAGAAGAGGTAAAAATCACCTCTTACTAAAAATAGAAAGTATTCCATTTGGGCACTTGTTATTAATAGTAAGTTACACTCAGAGGGAAGTTTTGGCATAATGGAACTGTTGATGTCGAATCACAGCACCCCTGGGACTCTGTAACTCGATGGGTTGCAGATTCTCAGTGTGATTGCATAACATGGAGCTTTTCCCAAGTGTGGGACCTTGCGAAATCGAAAAAAGCTCTCCGGATGAAGGCCAGTTCCTATTCCTCTGTTCAGATGCACACGTAAAAATGCAGAGGGTCTACTCAAAACCTAATCTAATTTTCCAAGGAGACAGGGAGAGAAAAATGCATAAAAATAAACCTAAGCTAAGGAGGTGATGCACCGAGGAATGAAGAACACCTGTCTTGCCAATAAACACAGACCATAAAAATGTAATGCAAGATCATGCACAGATAACCAGATTTACAGTGAAAGATCAAGAAAATGCAAATAAACACTGAGAGGGTTGATAATCATCCACAGACATGCATTAATTTGCTCCAAAGATTGATACAACACACTGCAAAATGCCAAGAGACAAGGTTGCATTACAGTTTTAGATAGGAGGTTTGAACTCCACAGATTCACCTGCCAAAGAGAAGAAGGGAGGGGCAAAACAAGAATGTCCAACCTTTAGAAAGAAGCCCCTCCTTACAATTTATAGGAAGAATGAGAGAGAGAAGAGAGAGAAAGTCCAAATCTACCCCAACCACCTCAGGTTGTATTTAATTCATCTCATTATGGTGGTAGGTGAGGACCATATCAAACCCCAAAAGTGGCAAACTGTATTTTGCATTTTTAAGAACTTTTTCCCACCCAATTAAAGATATCTAGTCGTAGTTAGGTAGAGGACGCCGTAGGCTTTCCGAAAAGTCCAACCTTGTGTGAATCGGAGCTCCCAGTCAAAAGTTATGGCCATCTGAATATCTGGGTCAGGGTCTGCTTCCTGTCAGCACTCAGAATGTTGCGCCTCCCGAAGGTGCGCCATAGGCGCATCCGTGTGTGTGTCGACATCTTCTTATGTGCGCCATGGGCACATTCTTTATTATGTCGACACTCATTGTCGTGCGCCCCTTTTGTGCGCCATGGGCGCATCCATTTTGTTGTCGACACTCATTGTCGTGGGCCCTTTTGTGTGCCATGGGCGCATCCATTTTGCTGTCGACACTCATTGTCGTGCGCCCCTTTTGTGCACCATGGGTGCATCCATTTTGCTGTCGAGACTCATTGTCATGTGCCCCTTTTGTGTGCCATGGGCTGAGGTTTGAATTTCTTTGGTTTCCATATTCTTCCGCTTGTCTATATCTACCCGGGGGGAAGATATATACAACAGGAACATAAGGTGATCATCATTCAAGATCATCCATGGGAATTTCTCACAAGGAATTCAAGATCCATTCCAAGACACCCGACAGTGTCTTTTGACACTCACTACATGGTTCAGGTCACAAGTATATCATGTGCAGGGTGGGAGTAGCGATCATAGATGAAAAAGTTCATTCAAATTGGAAAGCATCCCTGAGATGAGATGAAGAAGTTTCTTGGGGTGTAAAGAGTTCAGAGATTCAGATTTCATCACATTTGATTATTCCATCAGTTCATCTGGAAGGATCAACAAAATTTATCAGAGGGAGAATCTTTCATCATCAACATAATTCTTCCTTCTTATTTATGATCTCTCCCTCTCTCTCTTCTCCCCCCCCCCCCCCCCCCCCCCAAATTTATCTCTCTTCTCAATGTTATCATTTTGCATTGGGGGTTACACTTTTTCATAATGTCTTAAGTAATTAAAAATGACTTTATTTTCAATGTAATAAATCACTCTCAAGTTATAAAAGGGGACTTAAAGTTTTCCTAAGAATTTGAAAAGTTACAAGGCATATGAAGGGTCAATGGGCGTTATATGAAGAGTCTTTTCTCTTTCTACAAACTCTAAATCCATTCCTATTTCAAAGGGTTGGTGATTGATTTTGTAAACTCATGAGTGCATTGTACTTAGAGAGAACAAAGGAGATACCCATTTTCTTCCATTCCCCCCTCACTATTTTTCCTCCATTCCAATACTATGTACAACTTTTATTCAAGTATCAATACAAGAATGAGTTTCTAACCCTCTTTTGACTAAGGAAATTATTGATACTTTGTGCTCATAAATTATAATCGGTCTTGTTGCTATTTACAAAGTTGTTTCTTATTAATGTTAATGCATGTGATGAAACTTATAATTGATGTATGTAAGAATCTGATTTTCTACTTGTAGCATTAGTCCTCTTATCTAATATTCTCACTCCCTTTCCCAATCTCCTAGAAGATTATTCTCTTGCAGGTATTCGTAAGATTTTTCCGTCGGGTTAGAGGAGTGCCCATGTTTGATCCTCTGCCGCAAGGCCACCAAGAAATCCACCTTTTTACGTGCATCTAAATACGAAAGTTACACCATCTAAGTAGAGGGACTTCAATCCCATAGCTTTGGAAATAAGTCCACAAATTTTTTCACTCAATTTGTTTTTCACCAACAGGTCTCATAGACCATATGAGGAGTGAAATGAGTTCACGAATAACATCCTATAGGTGATGAAGACTAGTTTTTGCAAGGATATCACCTAGTAAGAAACATAATTTTGAGTCTTCAAGAGTAGAATTGAATGTGTATGGATATATGAGGATCAAATTATGTTCAAAAAATCTTGTAAGAATGATGATACATCAGAGATGGAGAGAAGAAAATAAGAAGAAGAGAGTAGAATATAGAGAAAAGAAAAGAAGTCTATCATTTTTTGATATAACAACAAGAAGAATGTGGAAAACATCAAGAGGTGGTTGACTTGATGATGAGTCTTCATTGCAAGGTTGTGCTTGCTAAAACCCTAGGTATTTTGTGTTTCCTTGCAAGTTTTTTCTAGCTAAAACCTTAGGGGTTGGTGCTTCACTAAATTAGGGGGTTGTATCCTCCTTATGCAAGTTGGTGATTTCTAAAGTCATAGCTGGTTCTTGATAAATTAGGGGGTTGGTGCCTCACTTGTAATCCTGGTGCTTTCTAATAGTCATAGTATGGTGCTCCTATGTGGAGTATAGTGCTATCACTAAATATATGATATATGTATGTATATATATATATATGTAATGATCATGTGAGTTTTATTCCCCTTGAGGGTTTCCCACCTAAATTATGTGTTCACATGCTCTCTATGGTTGCTATGCCTTTTTGTGATGGTTTCTATATTGACTTATACAATGATGGCTTTAGTAAATAAGTTCATACAATCCTTAAGTAAAAGTGGCATGATGAATAACTGAAGTTAAAGTTGTAAAAATTGATAGGGACACTGATTCACCCCCCCTCTCAATGATTTTGCTTCTCAACAATTGGTATCAGAGCTAGGTCCTTTGGAATAGATTTTAACAACTTGAAGGAGATCCTAGAAGCACAAAATGGCTAATTCCTATTAAGGAAAGAGAGTCAAGAGTTGATGGTCTTATGTACAATTTCTTGAGGAGCATCTATTGTACACTTGAAGAGTGGCATGATCAAAGAATGCCAAGAAGGAAGAATAGATCAATCAAGGATTTCCAAAGAATCATGGGGTAGAGTGTTGTAAATACATGTTCATGAGAACATTCAGGAAGTTGAATTTGACTAGTTGAAGACCAAGATAGGTTCTTTGGAAGAGTTGGTACAGTGAACAACTCATAGATAAAATGAAGCAAATTGGAGAAAGGTTATGAGAAGAACATATCAAGTCAAAGAAGAAGATTTCAAATATTAAATGAATCAGATAAGGTCAGACTGCATGGATATTCAAAATTGGTGCTATCATCAAGGAAATGGAAGAACTCATAAATTGGAGTTAGGTGATCAAGGACTAGTGAAGAATTGATCAATAACATGAGTGATGAACTTGCTCAAGATCAATGAAAGAGATGAAGTACCTCAAGGATTGAAGGTATGCATAACATGTCTTCAAGTCAAAGGAAGAGATGAGTGTACCTTGAAGATCAAGGCAAATGAATGAGGATCCCTAAATGATAAAGAAGATGAATTCACTGAGACAGTTTGATCAAGATCACTAAAGATCCTTAAAAGCAGAGTTGGAGCAAGTAACCAACAAGATGAATACCTTTGAGAGGTTTGAGATGAGCACTAAGGCTCTAGAAGACATTTTGAGTAGTCATAAGAAGTTGCAAGGGAGATGACAAATACTAGTCTTGATTTCAATGGAGACCACAAGAAGATAAAAAGGAGGATGTTAATACTGACCATGAAGGACCAATTTTAAGAGCAATAAGAAGACGAATTCTAGTTAGCAAACCTAATGCTATGAGGTATGCAAAGTCTTTCAATAGTTATTGATTATGCATTTAATGGATTTGGTCATAGATAACAGAGAGTGTAAGAGGTCCTCTCAATCAATGAGTATGCTTGGGACTATGGAAGGAGTCACTATTCATATCATTTAAGATGTATGAGAGATGTTGTTTGTTACAACTATCACCAAATAGGTCATATTGCTAGGTTCTGTCATCATGAGTCACCTATACTAAGCAAGAAGGTTGAAACTCCTAGAGGTAATAATGGTAATGTTGGCTAGGATTTTCATAACATTGGGCATATTGCAAGATACTATAAGATGAAGATAAATCAAGACAAGAAGATTTATGTCAAGATAGTACTAGATCCATATTGAATGAGGTGAAAGGAGGTCAAAAGACATTTAAGCATATCTTGATATCTGATCATGTATAGATAAGTTGAAAGTGAGAAACAAGAGATTCAGTCAAGACCAGTCCTAATCGGTTTACCTATAAGTACAAGGAGGATTGTTTGCTAAGGATAGAGCATGAACGCTAGAGGTTGAAGATGTTCCAAGAATGCCAAGAGTATATGCTATCAACTTAGGTAGTTGAGTATAATAAGGACAATGAAGTTGACATCAAGCCTAATAGTTTCAAATTAAGAGCAAAGTGGATCTTAAAGACAGGACAATCAGTCTCATGCGTGCAATTCAGTTGAGAAAGGAATGGAGATCTGGGAATCTCCTGAGTTTAGGATGTTCTAGATCCCTAAGGATTAGATGGTGTCTCTATTAAGGATTCATAGAGGCATTCATCAATCCATTTTGAAGCATCTTGAAGATGTGATTACTAGGTATGATATCATGGAAATGTATAGCAAGATTGCAGGTATGAAGGATCATGAAGCTCATGATGGAGACTTGATTACAACTATGAAAAAGTTCAGTAGAGATTGTGGAAGTAGTGGTATGATGACTTGATGCATACCAGTCAAATGCATGACAGTTTATGTTTCTAGTTGATGAGCATTTGAGAAGACATATGTGGAGGCTATCCATGGAAGTTAGAAAGATTGCAAGAAGGTTTATGGTGTGCTTGAAAAGGACAAAGTTACAAGTATGGTCACATATAGTTATGTGTTACATAGAGGTATATGAAATTGGTGTTTATGTCTTATATCATGTTTAAGCCTACAGCCTATCATGGAGTCATGATTGCAACAGTGGAGGGCTTCAATGAATGGTTTGTGAAGTTTTGTAAAAGGCAGGATGACAAGCTTGGAAGAGTGAAGTATACATGACTGGGCAAAGATTATTTTGTGTTTGAAGGTCATAATTCTGGGTATGCACAATGAAATCATGAAAAATGGTATGAATAATTGTTCTTTGAGGTATTGCCATCAAATGATAATTTTTTTTTAGTGCATGGAGATATAAGGAATATATTTTTTATTCTCTATTTTCATTTCATGTAAGTTGATAGGTATACCAAAGGACTTTCATAGTGAAACAATGTATGTTTGATCCTTACTCTAAGCATGGTATAATAATATTATTTTGCTGCATGTACAAACCTAATTGATTGTGTTTGATGCAATGAAGTTTTTATTATGAGATTTGGTGATGGTGTCATAGTGAAACATGATGTGAATACCTTGTTTTCAAGTATGCTGATATGAGGAAGTTTGAGTCTTGATGTCTTGTAGAAGGAAGAATGATATGAATAGAACATGGATGTCCTTCTCTTGCATGGTGGTCTAAGATTTCTCCCTTAGAATAATATTATTAGTTGCAAAGATGATATAATTGGCTGAAGAAGCTTATTATATTTTGAGTGGCTCATGAAAGAGGAAGTTTAATCTAAAATAGGGAAGGAATGATTCTTAGCATGGAGGACTAGTTTAGCTCCTTGGAACAACATATTTGGTAGCTGTTTGATCTAGCTGAGTTTGATCTCCTTAAAGGCCTCTAAAATACTTAAAATTTATTTTTATAATTTTTATGGATCAGAGGAGAGTATGGACACAGGGGGATCTTTTTTTATATGAGTTTTCAAACTCCAAGGTATGTAAAGTATTTTTTATTGGCATGTTCATTCTACATAAGTTTGAGATTACATGTGAAATAAAGGTAGAATTATCTATAATTTTTGAGAAGGTATGTGTAAGTTGTATAAAGAAATCAAGTAAGGTTTCCATTGGTATATAACATTCAAGGATTTAATACCCACAGGGGAGATAATCAGGTAGTTCTATAGTTCCAAGAATAGTATGAAATTTTAATAAGTTATGAATGGCATGAAGGTATGTTAAAGAGTGGATAAAGAGATGGAAGTGTTATAGAGAGGTAAGAAAATTTGTTTCTAGTTTATAAATTTTGGTAGAAGTTGGAAGTGGATCTTATACTATTGGCATTAGAAATATGTTGTGATTTTCATCAGTTAAGTTGTGGTATTGGTATCAAGAAGAAGAAGATGATGGTATGAGAGTCCTAATGAATAATGTGGAGAGATCAAGTTGTGAAGAAAAATGGAGAGTCCCTAAGTTTTCCATTTGTATCAGTTAAAAGTAAAATAATATGGTGGCCTAGTGTGTGATCAATGGTGTGATTTAGATTAGTCATCAAGGATAAGGCGAGTGGTCTTGTGATCTGAGTATGCATGGCAATAAGCGGAGTATTCCAAGTTTGGTTTATGTTTCCAATAGTTGGCTATTGCTTCATATATGGTTAGTTCTAAATGTAATTTCAAAAGGGGATAATGAACATGTTATGCTTATATGATTCTTGTATCTAGATTTTTGAGCCTTTATTGCAATAGATTTTGAATCGAGAATTTATAGGTGCGTATGTTCATAAAGAAAGGAGAAAAAAATTGTGAAGAGAATGATATCCTAATGTTGAAATTTGAGAGAAACAATGGTGGAGAAGAATATTCTCAAGGGCATATGTATGAGCTCTATAGATCTATGATGTTAAGACAATAATATAGAAGAAGCATGGTTTCTCGAATGTACTGTTCAATAAGTTTTCAACAAATTACATGATTCAAAAAGGTAATATTTTTTTAAATCATTGGTATTATAAAATTGATGTCATAATTTCATCATGTTATTTAGATTAGATAACATGTTGTAGAAGACCATTTGTCATTTATGTCAAAAGGGGTAGAATAAGATGATGGAAAAATACCATAGAGGGAGAATGAAAAAACTTGTAAAGTATCAATTTTGAATTGATTTCAGATTTTAGTTTGTTTTCCATTAATTTGTTTGCCATCAATGAAAAAGGGGGAGATTGTTGAGAATTTTTCATTTATGTCAAGGTGGGTTTGTTAACAATTTATTGTCATTGATGTCAAGGTGAGTTTGTTAACATGTTTTTTTCATTAATGTCAACTTTTGCATGTTTATTGTTGAAGCCAAATTGTGATGTGGAGAGTTTTTCATGCGTGGTCATTGATGTCATGTGGAGAGTGTTAAGTGATTCATTAATGTCTAAGGATCTAGTAACATAACATGAGGAGGTTTTAAGATAGTTTGGGAATTAGTCGAGCATAGTAGCTTGGTGAATAGAGTACATATAGGTATGATAAATTATACATCATGGTTTTATCATGAGAACATGGTTTATATGCATGGAAATAGAGTTTAAGGATAGTTTAAGGATGAAGACCAACATATAAAGAGAAAAAGTAAAGAAATGATGACCTAATGAGACATGAGGATCATTTTCCAACATAAGTTTGGGCATGTGACTTTTTTTGGAGATGTAACAATTTTTCCTAGGTATGTTCATGAAGTTTTTAGGTCAAGGCTTGATGGAGAAAACATGAAAAGTCATTTTTAGGTCTGCACCCAAATAATTTCTTGAGAATTACTTATCCTAATGAGGTAGGTTGATAATTTTTTAGATATAGTATGAAAATTAAATCATGTACAATTGTTTTTCATGTTGATTAAGGTATGGGGATGAAGTCTCATGTCTTAGTTTGGAGTATAAAGCAAGATATTGCAATTTTGGTCCTATCGAGTTCTAAAAAATGGATAATCCCAACTCGAGGTTGTACTTTGCAGTTACTCATTGACATGTGAAAATTTTACATGAGAACATAAGCTCTTTAGGAGAGATAGATATATTTCCTAGCTAATATATTTGGGAATTATTCTTTGTTTTAAATTTTGAATGTTTATGAACAATTATTAACACCAAAACAACTCAAAAACCCTTCCAAACCCCTAGATTAAAATTGATAGGAGAGATATTGTTCAAACATGCCCAAAATGGATTGGTTTAGATAGTTTGATGATTGGATCATGTATATAATTCTCCCAGAAGTCAAGTTTTGCATTGGAAAAAATATCTAAATGGATTTTTAAGGATGATATGGGTCTATAATATATGTATATGATGTTTTTCCTGACAAGGTCTATCCATTAAGTGGTTATATGAAGTCAATTTCTCATGACTGGTTTCGAGACAGTTTTGGACAATTTTGAGTAGACTTGGAAAAGAGTTATTCTTGGGAATTTATGCCTTGATTTGATGTTTGTAATAAAAATGGTGATGTTTTTGAGGTCATGTAGTACTTGTTTACATGATTAATTTGTTATGGTTGAGTTTCTTGAGGTTTTTGAAGCTTCATTCCTGAATACTGGTTTTTGGGGTATTTGGTAGTCCTTGTTCTCAAGAAGGTTTCATGGTGAAAATGGTTGGTGCAGAGATTTCCAAGAATATGCAAGGTTAGTAGAGTTAATGTAAAATGTGTTTGAAGATTTTTTTTCTTTTAATATTTTCATGAGTGATCAAGAAGATAAAAAGTCAAACATTAGGATAGACCTAATTTAATTAGGACTTATTGAGACCTAATGAAGGAGTATGAGGTGAATTGAGCCACACCAAACCAAATGGAGTTTTTTTTGTGACTATTTATTATGTTTCATATGTTATTAAGGTGTTTTATTATCTATCATGGCCAACCTATGGTGTTTTAGTGGTTGTGATTGGTATATAAGCAAGGAAACACATGCATATTTAGTGTGTGTAAGAACATGGAGGAAAGTGTGAGCTAAGGGATGCATGCTAGAGCACAATAAGGTCTCATATACCATATGGTTAGTGCAATGAGTTCATGAATAACATAATATATGTGATGAATATTAGTTTTTGCAAGGATATGACCTAGTGAAGAAACATGATAAGTGAGTAAGCAGACTAAGAAATTTTGTGAGTCTTTAATAGAAATAGAGAAGGTGTCTGGATGCATGAGGAAATCATGATGATACATTCGAGATAGAGAGAATAGTAATAATAAGAGAGCATAAGTTATAGAAAAGGAAATAATTCCATAAATTTTTGAGATAACATTCAGAAGAATGTGGAAAACATCAAGAAGTGGTTGAGTTGGTGTTGAGTATTCTCTGCAAGTCAATGTTTGATAAAACCCTAGGGAGATGGCGCTTCCTTGAAATTTGGTTCTTGCTAAAACCCTATAGAGTTGGGGCTTTCTTTCAAGTTGGTTCCTTATAAAATCTTATGAGTTGGTGCTCTTTGTGAAGTTGGTGATTCACTAAATTAGGGGGTTGTAGCTTCCTTGTAAGTTGGTTCTTACTATATTCTATTTGGTGCTAGATAAATTAGGATTTGGTGCTTCTTGTGGAGTTAGAAATCCACTAAATCTATATTTTTGTTATATATATGCAAATATCTATGGGTTTCATTCCCCTTGAGAGTTCCCCAACTAAATTATGTGTTCATGTGTTCTCTACTGTTTCATGTTCACATGATGGATGCTATATTGTTTAGATGGATTTATTAACTAAGTTAACATTGCTTAATAATGGTGGCATGATGAATGATTGAAGTAAAATTTTATAAGGAAATTGATTTACCCCACCTCGCAATGATTGTGGAAAACAATAACCTATAAAAAATTCATGTCCTCATGCATCCTAGAAACAAGAATGCAACTAATGAAAGAGTCACATAAATTCCTCCTCAAAGAACTTATTCTAATAGGACCATTCACAACACTTATCAATATACTTCTAAACCAAAATGACATTCTCTCTCTTCTTCCCATTATAACTCTCAGCAAACTTAGGAGTAGACATGATTCCTACCTCAACCATTGACTATAGTTATAAACCAATGTCAACCTCTTCCCTAATGACATGATGATTTATTTTTTGCAAGATAATTTGGATAATTCCTAGGAAAACTATCATGCCCTATAATGCTTTACCTATACCTTCATCCTTATTAATAAATTTGATAATGAATCCATTATATGAGAAAGATTAGATGAGGTCATCAAGGCATGCGACAAGGTTCAAAAATGTGATTAACATGAGTGGATCCATCAATTTCCAATGAACATCTTAAAGTCTATAAATATCCCATTCCAGATCACTCAAAATATGAACAACCTAACCCTACCTAGAACAATAACTACACAACTAACACTATTGACACCACATATACCTCTACTAGTATATCTATAAATAACATGGTTAACATAAATGGTGGGAATATGTATCATCAGTTTTATTGAGCCATAATATACGTATTACACTTATAAAAATATTATAAAATCATTCATCCATGTTCTCTAAGCCAACACTAACATGAATAGGCATCAATTCCAGATTCCAAAATCTAAATAAAATCCATTGGACCCTGCTAAAATATTGATGTATAGTCAATATATTCTAAAGCCTCATCATAATTTTTAAAACAACATTGACCCTTGTGCACTTTCATGAATGATACCATATGATATTACATATGCCACCATCCCATGTGTAGATTATCTTACTAGATCTCGTATAAATACAAGATAAAAACTAAAAAATTAGATCTAGTTATAATGCCTACTTATTTTGAATCCTTTTAGACTAATATTCCCCTAGATTCACACTACTACATAATTCATTCCCTCTTCAAGATTGAGACCCTTTGGAAGTACTCTCAAGTCAAATCCCAATCTATGATCGTATTTTAACCTCACCTAAACATTGTCAACATCTTATTTCCATAGTCTTCACTATGTATACCCCCCCTTTCACCTGATTTTGGGGAGGAACCTACCCTATATGATTCAAAATAAGGAATCATACATCAATGTGTAGAGATATCCCTTTTTATTAAAATTTAAATTTATCATTCTTAACATTTTTGGTCTCTTGATTCAATGATTCTTGACAAACTTTTATTTTAAGAAGATCACCCTCCCCTCATTATCTCAATCCACATTGGCCACACTAAATTTAAGATACCCCTCATAGGTTTAGGCTCTAGTACATGTCTTTATTATATTAATTTCATTAATACACTTGGATACTCTATTGATAACTTTAAATTCACTAAAAACATGTGTTAGAGTTATGATTGTTGACATATTACCTATATTGGTTGAATTTAACTCCCTATAATTTTTCTTGCTCACATATTCTATTTCAAATTCATGATATTGAAATTTCCCTTTTCCTTTAATATCCTCTTAGGTAGACCACAAACTCATCACATGCGTACAATCATGTCCTCCTCCTACTAATACGTTAAGTTTGTACAATTAGGGTCTATTTATAAATTACAAGGCAACACTAATCCTTAGAAATTTTAAATCTTATAATAATGTGGGAAATTTAAAATCCAAAATATTGAAGAACTACCTTCCATCCCATTTTTAGAACACTAAGACTTAAATTCTATTGTGGATTCCCTTTGTGGCTATATTGGTCATCTCGAGGTCATAACATGTACTCCTCCCAATATTCTCAATGTATATGATGATTAACCCATTAAATCAACCTTAGGATCAATACTTATGATCTCCTCGATGACCTTATATCACAATTTCCTCCTACTCTATGACCTTTCTCATGTAAGAATTATGTTGAATGAGTCCCTAATCACTATTAATTTCACTAAGCATCCTCGTGTAGATAATATCATTAAAATTAATATGATCATCATATCATGTGATATTGATGTTGTTATAATTTATTATAATTAGGCTTACACTTTATATGATACCTTTTTATTAGGCTAAACAAAAGCTAGGAATGAATATATTCTTTGTTATCATTAAACATTAAAATATATTTTTAGTCATAACATCAACAACATCGTGATATCCTCATGAAGCACACCTACTGACTTCAACCTTGATACCAATGACCTCATAGATGATGAAGAGATAATTACACTCATTTGATTATTGACCTAATGCTTGATCCATAACATACTCTCTTCGTTATCTCCTCTACTGATGTGACCACCTATTATGGAGTCTATTTGTTCTCCTCTACCTTCTCCTTCTCCACAAGTTTCTACAACTCTCCCCTCCATGTGATCACCTCTAACTCTTTTTCCCATAATGGAATCCATCTCACACATGGATGACCATATTAAATATGACATGAATCTCCTAGGAATTATGTTTTAGAATATAGATCCTACTAATGACATATGAAGAAACACAAAGTGAAGATTAGGTGGGTACAAAAAAAATATGCAAAATTATAATTTTACAGCACTTTATTAATATCATCACGGATTTTTATCACATAATAAATGATACCTCTCATGTCATATCTCAAAAGTTCCAAGTATTGGAATATTCCCCTTGTGTACCCAAATGAAATGGATGATCTCTTCCATTACTAAAAAATACTTCCACGTCATCATTGTCATACCCACATTTTACTCACACAAATACGAAAAAAACAAATACCAGAATATTTTTTTTTGACTTTCATTGCTTGGTACATGACACATGAGACATTTTAAAAAACATGAACCCACGTATACAACATGAAAAACACATGATACACATCAAATCCCCACTTCATGAAAGGATAAAATAAAACAACGATCCAACTACAATATACACTTATGGATAGGAACTTTCCACAACAAAATGTTTTCATGGTTACATATTTACTACGATCATATTATCATTATTTAAAGAATAGTTAACATGTGACCCTCCATTATTCTTAAAACTAGGTCGTATTTTTCTTTATTTCATTTAACATTTAACCTATAGTGGTTCTATTACAATTTGTCTCATTTTCATTATCCCAATTCATTTATATAACTTGATGGTAATTAAGAGCATTTGTACACCCATGAGTCTAGCAATAATTTTTCCTAAGAATTCATTTCTAATAATCATGTTTACTTGGTTTGGCGTCATTTTTAGAACAAATGTAGTTCATATAACACTTACTTAACACTTAGGGATTTAAGAATACAAGGTGTACGACCTCACACAAAACAACTCATTTTATTTCTCTTAGACACTCAAATATTAAATACATATTACAAGTGAGACATGCCCAATAATTTAATGCATTTCAAATTCCTTCCAAGGAACAATTTCAATCATTAGGTAAAAATACATCATAGTTTATTTCATCAATAACCTTAAGAGAGGTCCCATGATCAAGTAAATTCAAAATAATTCAAGGGGGGGACTAAACCTTACTACAAGACATCACCAGAGAGTTCAAAATTTTTTCCTCTCAACACTTTTGATCATCTTGAGGTAATCCACTACTACTCATCAAGGGAAAAAATTTCATCTAAGAGGGATAAAATGGTTCAATGCATAGGTAATTTGACACATATCCTTTACTCACATAATTTTGATCTCACATGAGATCAATCATAACTAAAACAACCAGCTATATTTTGAAGGCTTTGGACACCTACTAGGGTACTAAGGGATAATTACATACATGAGGATTAAACTTATGCATTATCTGATTAGACCTATGAAACCTAGACATTTTTTCCTTTACTCACCCAAATATGGAAGGGTTCACAAAGTATATTCACTGCCTCATAAAATACTTAAGGTAATGGTACTTACTTAGACTTTTCTTAGGTGGAAACCAAGAAGACCCATAGTGATATTAGAGTATTTTATTAACATGATCATTGTTTTATACCCTTAAAAAAAGATCAATTTGTAGGAGAGAGTACAATAGGGATTATAGACTCATTTTTATTTTTATATTTTGGGTAAGATGAGATACCTACTGAGCATTATGATTGTTAAGGAGATAAATCAATAATTAACATAGTAAAAGATTGGTTTTTTTATCTTTACAACGTAAGTACAACATTTGAGTACAACTTCACATCCATTTTGAAACTTACAAAATATAATAAAATTGATATTTTATTGTTTGTAATGCACATAAGAAAAAATCTTTGAACAACACTACATAGCATTGTTCTAAGGTAATACATAAATTGCAAGAAGAATATAAATTTTCAATGAAAACTCATCACTTACAACATATCACATATTGAATTCCTCTTGTTTGGAGTATCTGTAACCAACACAGGTTCAATCCTAGGACAAGTATGGAAATCCCCTATACTCATGAATAAAATCCATGTATTCATCATTTCAATAAAACCTAAATAGAAAGTAGAGAGAGAGATATATAGGGAGAGGGGAGAGGTCATTTCTTCACACTTTCACATTCTATTGCATTTTTTTAATTCTAGAGAGAAGAGTAAGGAAGAGAGAAATTATAAAATTCATTCTCTTTTCTATTCACCATATCATATCCACATGCATATCGTATCTAATTTTCATTTCGTTCCAAACCCATATACATTTTCAAAACCAACCAAAACTTCATAGTTATTTCTAGAGAGAGAAAGGGAAGAGAGGCAAAGTCTAGAATTCATTTTATTTTCTATTCACCATAGCATAACCACATACATATCATATCCAATTTTAATTTCATTTCAAAGCCATTTACATTTTCAAAATAAACCAAAATTTCATAGTTATTTCTAGAGATGAGAAGAGGGAAGAGTGAGAAAATCATAATTTCCAAAAACCATTCATAAAATAAATTGATCATTTCATATTGTAATAAGTACTGAAACGATATGTAAAAGCTTCCACAAGTAGTTAGAAATCTAACAGAAACCTTAGATGGTTTGTTTAGCTATAGTTGTATTTTTTCAAAGTTGATTGAAAAGGTTAGAGTGATTACAAATTAGGCCTTGAAAACAATTATTTTTATTTTGAACATAAATTTTGATGATTCCTACTTGATCCCTCATATACATAGAATTCATCACATCTGACAGAATTTGTTTACAAAAAGTAGGGCTCAAGTAACAAAGGAAACTCTGGGGCTGGTTATTATAATTGTGTTAGGAACTCTTGTCACACAACAACCATCGGGCCCCAAAACCTACTTGCAAAACTATCCTCCAAAAGAGTTTTTGTTAAATTGAGGGTTGGTTATAATTGTCCTTTTGGAATTTTAAATATAAGAGGCGGGGTTTTTAGTTTCTCTCAAATAGAATGACAACCGTAAGCCAAAATCGATCACATTTTATTAAAATGTGCACATCCCTACAAGTGATGAATATACTAATTGGGATTCAAAAATTGGCTCAGAAAGGCATTAAATGAGTTCAAAAAACTTGGTTGAGGTTATCCATGGTGTCCTATGTTACTAGGGCTCATGCTAGAAGTTTCATATTTGTTGTACATTTAGGTGTGGCACTTATGCACGTGACTTTTTCAGGAAATTTTTTTGATGTTTTGATAGTTTTGGTCAAGGTAAGGTTTTTTATTTTTTTGGAAAAAGATTTCCTATTATTTAACATTTAATTTCCAAATACAATAAATAATGAAAGTGAGATTTAGTGGAAAAGGAAAGGGAAAATATACCTATTTTGCGTAAAACTCATGATCACCATATTTAATGAGACGACATCAGCTTTAGGCACTCTAGAAAAACATTTTCCGGCTTTTACATGCTTCCTCATGTTGTTTGTAAGTCTTCCTAGGAATTTGCAATGACAACACAAGATGAAAATCCACTTTTTAAAGGTATTTAGTCAAATAGTACGCATGCCTTGTGTTGGCTTTCATCTTTTTATTATGCTTCAATGTGTTTATACCTTGCACCAAAGTTTTTTTTAAACACATCAGATGGGTGGATGAAAAAAAAACAGCTCAAATGTTTGGTGAAAGTTGATACCCTTTTTAAAAGATCATATCTTTGCCCAAATGATCTTTGAGACACAAATGGTAGCATAGAATGAAGAGAAAAAATTCCCAAACCTATTGGGCACACACATATCTACCATGGCACTAGAAACAAAATCATCTGAAAAAATCCTGTCACTTCCGATCATGCTTTGATTGTGCTTAATATGCCACAAAACCATATGGTGCATCTTCTATAACCTGCACATTTCACGGGAATGTATTCACTCAGATTTTTTTTGTTTGAGGCATTTCATCAAATGGTTTACATGGTCCCACATTTCACATGCTCCAACTAAGTTCATACATGACTACCAGGGAACTTAAAACTATAACATCTGCCAAAACATCATGTTTTCTATGCTTTGATGGATGTCCTTTCCCTATTTCAAACTCACATTTTGACATATGTTGAGATGTGATAGCAAGGTGAACTGATTGGGTTGGATACATGTTTGTTGCATTTTTTTGAAACTCCCTCCATGATTCATGAGGATGTTAACATATTTGAAGTTGCTTCATTGTTGTACATCTACAACATGTTTAAAGCTCTTATTTTGGTGCATGTTGTAGGGGGGACTAAAAATAGTTGTGGAGGTGGCTTTACACATGACAATTGAATTTTTTAGAAATTTCCAAATCTCTTTCCCACACGATATTTTGTGCATGGTATGTATACATTGTTGTTGTTATAAGGAGTCTCTTTGAGGTGTTTTGTCAAAAAATATTAGTGAATTTCCAAAAAATCCATATGTGTAAATATTGTAATCCTTATAGCCCATGGGAAAACATTTCTTTTTTGAATTTGGTGAAACAATGGCTATAATTCGTGATAATACACATATCCTATTCCAAAGATAATCTAGCCAAATTCTAAACAAACTAAATATACTACAAATAATATGAACTCCAAAAGAAAATAGATCTCCTTTTGCATTATTGAATCATGAATTATAATGTTTCATAAATAGGAAAACAACTCCTAGCTTGATTTTCCAAGCAAAATTTAACTAACTTTGACTAAATCTACTCTAGGTGGTGGAAATTACTTTTTTAGTAGTTTACTAGAACTTGTTATTCTTAGTAAGTTCTCATGCTTATTCATGCGGGAACAAAAATTTCCATGCATATTCTAGATGCCTAATTATAGGAATTACCAACTTTCTAACTCTTAATGCAACTAAGAAACTAAAATTAACTAATTCCCTAAAATATGAAAAAATTGAATTACAACTTTAATCCTAATTTTCAGCCTCAAGATAGCGGATTTTGGGCCCAAAAAATGTGTCAAAAAGTGCTCTAAATAAAAATGTGAGTTGATTAGTGCATTTTTTTCATCAAAATATGTGGTTTCAAGAAAACAACGGACTCAAACAGACACCCAGAGCACAAGTTATGACCTTTTCAAGTTCCTGCTAATTTTGGTGCATCATTCTCCCCTACTTAAAAAAAATGAACATCCTGTAAGTTGTATTCTTAAAAATGATTCCATTTATCTACATCCAACTTGTTAATATCTTAATCTGAGACCCAAGTATCATCCTCTTGTTCCAATCCTTTCCAATGTACCAAATATTTGTTGTATTTCCTATGTCACATGTCCACTGTTTTCTTATCTATAATCTTATCCACTTCTTCTTTCTTCTTCACCAGAACCTACTGCCTCCAATCTACTACATCATCAATAACATCCCCTTCTTCACCATCCCCATGAAAATAATACAAGTCTAAAAAAATATTAAACACTAGAGAAATATCAAAATTCCCTGAAAGTTCTACCTCATAAGCATTATCAATTTTTTTTTTCACGATTTTGCAGGGACCAATCTTCTTGTACTTCATCTTGCTATAGGTTCCTTTTCAAAAAAATTCCTTCCACGGATATACCATAACTGAATCACCAACTATAAATACCTTTCTTTGTCTGTGCACATCTGTTATTTCCTTATACTTATCATTACTATTTTGCAGCTTCTTCCACACTTCTTCTTGCAATTGTTGTATATGTTTGGCAAATACTTCTACATCATCACTGAATCTACAATAAACTGGTAGTTGTACCAAATCTAACACCCCATTTGGATTACTCACATACAAAATAAAAAATTGATACTTTCTTGAGGATCTATTTATGGAACTATTATATGTAAACTTAGCTTGTGGTAATGCTAAGTCCCATTATTTTTCCTTTTCCCCAACTATGCACCTTAACAGGTTTCCCAAACTCCTATTTACCACCTCTATTTTCCCATCAGTCTGAGGATGATAGGAAATTCTGAACTATAGTTGAGTTCCCAACTTCTTCCATAAATTCCTCCATAGGTGACTTAAGAACCTTGTGTCCATATCTGAAGTAATGGTTTTTGGAACACCATGCAAACGAACAACTTCTCTAAAAAAAAAATCTGCTATGCCTGTCGCATCACTTGTTTCTTCCAGGAAATAAAATGAAACATCTTAGAAAACCTATCAAAAACCACAAAAATTGATTCATTACCTCATTTTGTTTTTGGTAATCCCAAAACAAAATCCACACTCAAATCTATCCATGGCCCTTTAGGAATAGGCAACGAAATATACAACCATTTATTATGTGCATGACCTTTCGAGACTTGGAAAATTCAACACCTCTCCACATATCCTACCACATCTCTTTTCATTTTTGGCCAATAGTATTTCTCTGCTACCAAGGCTATCATCTTATCTTTACCAAAATTCCCAGCCAATCCTCCGCTATACATCTCTTTCACTATATTCTCTCTCATATACCCAACTAGAATACATAGTTGGCATCCCTTGAATAGATAACCATCCTATAAAATGTACTCATACTGGATATCTACTGCATGTTCTGATAATGGATGAATTAACCTTTCAACAATATTTTTGGAATCAGAATAAGAAGAATACAAAACCTTTATTACTTCAAAACCCACCACCTCATTTTACACAGTGGTAAACAAAGTCACACACCTACTCAATGCATTTGCAACTTGATTTTTTTTTCCTGATTTATGTTTTAGAGAAAAATTATAACCCTACAAAAATAATACCCACTTTTCATGCCTACTATTCAACTTCTTTTTTGTATTCACATACTTCAGGGCTATATGGTTTGTAAATAACAAAAACTCCTTAGGCACTAACTAATGCCTCCAATGCCTCAATGCTTGTACATTTGCATAAAATTCCACATCATAAGTAGAGTAGTTCTTTCTTACCTCATTTAGTTTCTTAGTAAAGAAAACTATTGGCTTTCCACCATGATTTAGGACAACACAATTACTCACATATGAAGTGTCACAATCAACTTCAAACACTTTATCAAAATCTGGTAGTGCCAAAATGGGTGCATTTGTCACCTTCTTCTTCAAGAACTGAAAACTTTCCTCAGTTTCCTTTGTCCACAAAACTCCCTTCCTTTTGTGTAATCTGTTATAGGTGCTACAATATTTCTGAAAATTTTAATAAACTTTCTGTAAAATGTTGCTAGACCATGAAAACTTCTTACCTCTGTTATACTTCACGGAGTAGGCCATTTAATATTTTCCTTTATCTTCTCTAAGTCCATATGTACCCCATATGCTGAAATAATAAAGCCCAAGAATACCAAACTCTCTTGCATAAACGTGTAATTTTTCATATTTGCATAGAGTTTCTATTTCCTTAACACTTCAAATATCACCCTCAGATGCCTGAGATGTTCTTCTTTATTTTTACTATAGATCAAGATATCATCAAAATAGACCATAAAAAACTTACCATTATACTCCCATAACATAGTGTTCACCAATCTCATTAAAGTACTAGGTGCATTGGATAACCCGAATGACATCACCAACCATTCATATAATCCATTTCCTGTCTTAAATGTTGTTTTCCACTCATCTCCTTCTCTAATAAAAATCTGATGGTAACCACTTCAAATATCAATATTAGTGAAATACCTAGATTCAACAAGCACATCCATCATATCATCAAGGCGAGGTATTGGGAACCTATACTTGATTGTAATTTTATTGATTTCTCTACTATCCATGCACATTCTCCATGTTCCCTCCTTATTTAGTATTAATAAATTTGGGGTTGCACATGGAATCATGGTCTCCCTTATGGCCACCTTTCTCATGAGATCTGCCACTTATCTATTCAACTCTACATGCAATGTCGAGCTCATCCTATAATTCACTTGATTTGGGAGTGAAGACCCTAGAATCAAATCAATATGGTGTTGAATATGTCTTTTGGGTGGTAATCCATGTGGTAGCTCATCAACAATAACATCAGAAAATTCTTCTATTAATTTTTGTGTTTCTACTGGTATTTGTGCACTTGCATGTTCATCGTTATTTGCGACTAGTGCATAACAAAAACCAGATGTCTTTTCCTCCTTCACAAATTCCTTTGTAGAAAGAATATTTTTAGCCTCCCCCTCTTCCTTAAGAGGTAGAAAAAATATCTTTGTGCCATCCTTCCATAAATTATAAGTATTATTTCCCCCATAATGAATAAATTTTCTATCAAATTACCATGGTATTCCTAGCATCATATGGAATGCATCCATAGGAATAACATCGCACCAAATCTCATCCTTATAATTGTTCTCCACAGAAAAACTTATTAAACATCTCTTATCAATAGTAAATTCATCACCCTTCTTAAACTATACAATACGGTAAAGGTTAGGATTCTTCTTACAATGCACACCCAATTTCTCAATCATCTCATTTGAAACCATGTTCTCACAACTACCACAATAAAAAATAACATTACATACCTTTCCTCCCAAAGTGCATATTGTTTTGAAAATATTTTTACAAAGCCATGCATCCCCCTTGATATCCTTTCTTGGAGAAATCATCTTCCTTTTGATCATCAAATTTTCTCCAACATCTGATGGAATTTCTAGGTCCTGTTCATCTTCTACTTGTTCAGCTTCAACAAGATTTACTCTTGGAACATATGCTTGCCTCTTGTCATGTGTATAATAATGTGGGCATTCAAAATCCTGATGCCCCTCTTCACCACATCTATAACAAACAAATGGTCTTCATGTATCCTCCCATCCTCTATCACCAACATATCCTCTTCCCTTATAAAATCAGTTTCCTCTTTGTTGATTCTAGGAATCGTGTCTTGTATCTTCTTTTTTTTCCACTCCATGAGGTGATTCTCTCTTACCTTGGTTGAAACCAACTCATCCTCGAAAGGAAGATGAGCCCCATTATTCATTCTAGGTGATCTACTAAAACTTTTATGACTTTGTTTTTCCTCAGCCTTTAAGGCTAATTGATAGGCATCCTCCATGCTTTTAATCCTATGCATCACTTATCTCATCTTGAATAGAAAATTTTAATCGATTAACATACCTTGCAGCCATTTGTTCCTCAGTTTCTTCATTCTCTACATGAATTGGACAACTTGTAGAACTCATCTGTGTATTCTTGCACTGATAAGTTCTGTCTGAGATTCTGAAACCTCCTGTAAAGGGTTTGTGCATAATCCACAAGGTAGAAATTTATCTTTTATTCTTCTCCATTTACACGTCCTAATTCTTTCTTTCCCCTTTCTTGACCGCTCTTTCTGTAGGTGATCCCATCATAACATAGCATGACCTTTCAATTTCATGTGCATGCAAATTTTACCTTCTTTTCTTCTGACATAACCTTCCACTCAAAAAATTTTCCCATTATTTAACCAGTTATCAGCTCCTCTGGTTTTAGACTACCACCATACTGTGAAACAATCAACTCTTATGCTCGAAGCATCCTTTCTTCAAAAGCTAATGGTGGTGCTTTTAAGTTTCCTCCTCTTCACAAAATTCTTCTTCATATGTGTCATCTCCACCTTGATTTCCTCTTTGGGTTATCATTGCAGCAAGCGCAACAACTTTCCTCTATAGATCTTGCATATTTCTATTCATCTGGGCAATAATGCCTCCTCTTCCTCTTCCTCTTCCTGCCATTTTTAAACAAAATACTTCGAAACTCTGATACCAGATAATGTAGCCAAATTAACTAAATAAACTGCAATAAAATGAACTCCAAAAGAAAATAGATCCCCTTCTTTGTTCTCAAATGGTTTCCTAAATAGGAAAATAACTCCCAACTCGAAAGCAAACTCTACTAACTTTTAAATCTACTCTAGGTGGCGGAAATTACTATTTTTAGCAGTTTACTAGAACCTACTATTCTTAGTAAGTTCTCATGCTTATTCATTTAGGAAAAGAAATTTCCATGCATCTTCTACATGCCTAAATTAGAGGAATTGCCAAATTTCCAACTCATAATGCAACTAAGAGACTAAAATTAACTAATGCCCTAAAGTAGGAAAAAAATGAACTACACCTTAAATCCTTATTTCCAGCCTTAAGATGGTGGATTTCGGGCCCGCAAATGTGCTTAAACATGCTCCAACTAATAGGTCTGGCTGACTGGTGCATTCGTCTCATCAAAACTTGTGGTTTCAAAAATAAAACACACTCAAACGGACACCTGGAGCACAAGTTATGACCTTTTCAAGTTCTTGCTAATTTTGGTGCGTCATTTCCCTTGGTACCCAGGCTAGGAGGATGTGTAGAAAAAATTCGTTGGATTCTGGATTTACTAATGTCAAATTAATTGCAAAAATAAACACATGAAAACACTTGCTTCTCCCCTAACATGTCATTCCTTCACCCAAAATAATACATTTCCCTTCATCAAGGCTCTACCTACTTCCACAAAAAATATCACATGAATCCCAATTCAAAAGAAAAATATTCATTCATTTAAATTTTCATTTTATTTATTAATTTATTTATTTTATTATTATTATTTATTTAGTTAATCTATCATTTAATTTTTTAATGTATTTTTTTAAAATTATTATTGTTGTAATTTTCTCGTTTGATTTAATTAATGATGTTAGCTACTAAAGAAAGCTAAACAACTCAGAAAATGGAGGTTTTATGATACCTCGAATGTGTGATGTGGATGAATGAGAGAAAATGGTGATTGATATCCTCACTTTGAGCTTGATATACCTATAAATAAAAATCATTAAAGAAAAATGGATTAGATGATATATAGGGGGTTTCATGATGAAGTTGGCTCCAGGAATTATGACCTTCCTTTCATGGATGTTCAACCCTTTTTTTAAAGAAAAAGCCAAGAAAATGATGGATAAGAAGATGACATGAAAAAATAGAAATACTATTGAATCTGAAAATGATGAAGATCAATTTAGATACTGATTTGAATAAATAAATGTAAATTAAGAGGTTACCTGACTGGGTTGATGGCAATACAGACTATGCAAAGGAAGGTTGGCAGCAACGTGGGTGTGAGGGTTTACAAAAACAATTGAAATATACAAATCGTTCAAGATCTAGATGAAATCTGAATAGAATAGGGACTTTTATATGCTTTAATCAACTTGTAGAAAGGAATCTGAGGTAAATGAAACTAGAGAATGCCAAAAAATAATGATTTGGAGGGGGAAGTTAGATAACAGGACCCTATTTGATGCCGATTGGGATGTAGAATAGGGTAGAATAGATAACAGAGGAGTAGGATGATGCCTCTTGTAGAATGAAATGGAGACATAACATATGAAGAGGCTGGAGAAGGATTTGGAGATGGAAAACACAGTGACAAAGGGCCAAGTCAACGGATACTTGAGATGGATGACAGTGACTGTAGCAGAGAAAAGCAAGGCTAAGAGAAGATGGACTGAAAGGTAACCTACAAATGTAAAATCTAGAAGAATGACTTGATAATGGAGCCCTAGCACTGATGAAGATGATCTTATCCTGAAATTTATTAGATCCAACAAGATAGTAATAGAAATGATATAAGATAGAAAAAAATAAATGCAAAACCTCCTATAGTCACACAAATGATCTAGTCGAGATTTTAAGGGCTGTAAGAGGGGTGCTAAGATGCTTTGGTTCACGAATGGATTTTCAGAGTGCAAGAAAAATAGAAAAGAATTATATGCATGTGTGTTTTATGTGTTTATTTTTTTAAAAGTGAAGAACACAGTTTAATAGGGTTGATGATGATTTGGCTGGGTCGCCATCGACTATAGGGAAACTTTCCCCAATGGGGGGGATTTTGTGATTTAGTCGGGATTTCAGATTTTGATGAATGGGAAAAGCTTCTTTAAAGCATGTAGGCTGGAGGAGGTTATTTAAGGATGAATCATGGGTATTTATAAGATTGGAATGGGTACAAAAATCATAAGTATTTATATTTAGGATAAAAGTGTCCTAAATAACAAGTTGATTAGGGAAATTTAGGGACATGGATATTAATTAATTAATTAATGTGAATTAATAAGGATTAATGATGATATGATAATAAGTGGCCATTTTATTAAATATTAATGGGGATGGATTTAATTAAATGGGGACCTAGATAGCACCATAGCAAAATATGTGCACATGGGAAGACAAGGGTAGAGATACCGAATTTAGGTGTCTAAATTTTCCCCTTTTTGTGGAGTGGTTTACGCTAGCAAGCCATGAGACAAAAATATTGAAAGAAGAGGAGTATTATGAATATTTATGGAAGGCTGATGATCAGCTCCCCCTTAAATGGAGGATCGATGATGCCAGAGGAAATCAATGATGCATTTGAAAAAGGTAAATGGTGAAGGGTGGGTGGGTGAGGAAATTTGGGTAAAAGGACAATGTAAGGAAATATGCCCCAAGAAAAAAGGATCACAATAAAAATAAAAAACTATGGTGGTAATTCCAATATCACATGGGTAGAGGGACAATTTCTCTTAATGGAGACATCTGAAAATGCTCTACAAGTTAGTGAGTGGGAAAAAATCACTTCAAAAAGGAGAGAATCCTATGGAAAATATCTCAAATGGATGGAAGTTAGAATGATCATGGGGTCATAGGCAAGCGTCTAAGTATGCACAACTAAATGAGAAAATTATGTGAAATCCTTCATACACGAGGAATCGAGAAAAAAGGTACCGAAAGGGACGAGGATGAAAATAATGGTGCCCCAAGGGGGACAGAAGTATGGCCATGAGGTGAAATTTGTGCATGGATTGGATAGGATTGTGAAATAAAATGCTTGAAGGAGGGGTAAATATGGCCACAAAGGAAAAATAAGGAAACAAATGATTAAATAAAATGCCCTAAGGGGGAAATAGGTATGGCCACAAATGTGGACTTGAAGGTCAACATTAGATAATGCCCTAGGAAAGGATGCAAGGAAGATGAGGAAAATCCCAAAATAATTATTGCCAAGGGATTCGACGACAACTAAGGCCGATTGACACTAACCCAAGGGGGTTGATGGTGACCAAGTTTTGGTGTGCTATATAATCCTCGAGGTTCATCAAAGATGCTCATTTTCACGTGTGAAATTAAAGAGAGATTTAAAGAGAAAATTGAGACACAAAGGTCACGGGAGTAGTAAGGACACACTAGAGGGTGTGGAGGATGGTGAGTAACAAAACCCACGCTTGTTTCTAATTAAATTTATGTTTTATTTTATTTTTTTACATTTTTTGTAAAAAGTGGATGATGCTAGGGGTGGTCAATGATGACTTAGATGGGTCGACGTCAATCCAGCCCTAAGGCATGCTGAATGACCCCTAGAAACTTCGACCCGGCCTAGGTCGATGTCAACTAGGGATGGAATGAATGATTTAGGGTTAAATTATATTTTTTTAATGAATTTTTGAATGGATTTTGGATCAATGATCTGATGTATGCATGTTTTATTTATGATTACAGGCTAGGGACACCCTATATTTGAGATACCAAGTATCAGATCTATATGAGAAGATCCAAGGAGATGTTACAAATGCCAAGTGGGATCATCTGTCCATAGTGGGGATAGGTGGATTCAAGAATTATTAAAGGATCCCATGAGATGTGGGATTGATGATCACATTAATATAGAGATGGGATAGATAGATGAGTACATTATGGTTTAGGACAGGGGAGATGACCATCACCTTAGAGGATGTGTATCGCATCCTGATATTTCCCATTCAAGGGGAGTAGGTAGTCCTCATCACATGTGACATCTGATTCATGGTTTTGACATGGCTATTTGGAACTGATGTGCCCCACATTATATTCTCTTCAGGGGAATTTTCATATGAGCTGAGGTATGAGGAAGGCATACCTTGTAGCTAGTTGATCTTCTTGGTGATGATGGCTATATCATGTTATGAATTACCAGACTCAGGTGGAGCTCAGTTTCCATGGTAAGTGGCTAGTGTTGTTGCATATATTATCAAGGATTAGGTAATATTTTATTTTGGGAACACCTTGTTATCTCAGGTTTACCATTAGCTATCAATTTATAGGGTAGGTGAGAGGTCAAGATTGAATGTAGGATTCTTGCTCCACTGTTGGGCCTATGAGCACATTGTGGTTATCTGGCTACCAGGGTTTCCATGGGTTGCTAGAGGCCGTATAGAGATGGTGGTGGGGTTTTCGAGATAGATGGATGATCAGGACTTTGGAGACAAGAGTGAGAGGGGTGTGGATTGGTATATTAATAGGTTAGATGAGCTTGATATAGATCAGATCAGATGGCAGTTGTATTGAGAGTTCCCTACATAGGCAAGGGTAGATGTAGAGTTGACTAGTATGAGGTGGATGAGGTGGGTACAAGGGAAATGACTGGAGACAATCAAGGTCATGCAATTTGATTGAGTTCGACGAAATTTTGGAGTCGACTAGATGGTGCCTCAGGATCTAATTCTGTACATGAGGGAGGATCTAGATAGGGAGATATTGAGTTATATCATGGAAGATCTATTGGAGGAGGAGGAAGTTCCTTGGGATGATGATGATGACGTATGAGTTGGAGTGGGATTTGGTGACTGGTTGAAAGCTTCTTGGGAAGCTTCAGTGGCTATAGAGGGAGGATAGGAGGAGGTATAAGATATGGAGGTTGAGAAAGATGAATTTGTAGGAGGTAGTGGAGACAATGATGTTAGAGAGTTCATAAAGGTGGCACAATTATGTGCTGAGTTGGACCAGATGTAAGTAGAGAGAGATATAAGTCTACAATAGAGGGATGTGGTCATGTAGGAGAGAGACCAAGTTACTCAAGATAGATACTGCTAACATAGACAAAGGGAGGCCTACAGGGCCCATTTTGGAGATCAATCAACTATTCTTGTGACAGATTCAATTAGTGTTGACTAGAAAACACCATAGGGATCGAGACAGGTTGTACCTCCCGATATGATTTCCATGAACAAATAAACATCCTTAGCTGAAGAGGCCAGGTATTATGAGGGGATATTACTCTAGAAGTTTCCAAAAACATTGCAGTACTAGGAGCATTTTCAAAGGATAGAGGAAGGAGGAGCAGGGCAATAGAGGAGTATGACGAGTATGGATAAGACAAAATGAGAGGAGGGAGGCCGTGAGGTTGATGGTGATTTCCTAGGAGCAGGTGTTGTACCTACCCCTAGAGGAGAGGATTTGAGGATATCAGATGTACAGTTTACCAATTTTGATGATATCTCTGTTTTGAGAGAGGGCATCTAGAGGCTAACAATGATGTATTGATACACTTGATTTCGATATATATACATGATTTATGATTTTTTTGTGGATTAGGATGTGTTTATTATATGATGTGACAAGTGGATTTTATGGATTTGTGATGTGGTGATGATGATTATATATGCATTCCTTTATGTTTGATTACAATGTTAAATGTATGATGATGTTTAATGATGATATGGCTACTTTGGATGTGTAAAAATGAGGATATAAATGTGTTGAGGATTATGATTAATCTGTTTTACATTTAAATCCAATGATGATGATAAAATGTATGGGTAAAATGTGATGAAAATAATCTGAAAATGGATATGACTAATGATGGATATAAGTAAGAGTAAATTTGTTTAGGATAGATGGATAACATATAGGTGATTGAGATAAAGAAAGATGTGTTGTAACAAAATGAATTAGGGATGAGAGATAGATGTGAAAGGATTAACATAACACAACAATGGTGAACTATGAGTATAAATGATGCTATGCAATATCAAGGAACACATGAGAAAATTATGTCTCCAATCACATTGGAGGTAAACAAAAGGGAAATCAAAGGAACGCAATGCACATGTGACAAAAATAACTGCTAGTAAATAACCAACGATAGTTATTTATATCAAATATCATAAGGAAACATGGATGACATGAACTCATAAACCTAGTGTTGACACGAAAAAGGGGTTTGAGATGTAACTTATACAAGGGAAGAGGGTTTTATGTAAGTGGTGTTCCCTAAATCTATGCCCCAACTCAAGGGAGGGGAAAGAGAAATGCTATAAGAAATTTGATCAATGTGGGAAGCTTTCTTAGGATGATAATAAAATGGAAGTTGATCAATGTGGGAAGCCTTAGATTCCATAATACAAAGAGTATCCATCCTTTGAGGGTATGGTCTACTTTTTTACATGTAATATAGATGGAGAAAGATAATAAATATAGAATAGACATCCTTCGATGGATTGGTCTATTTATGTGATTTGATTTTGATTTTTTCTTTTTTTTTCATGAACAACTATCCTTCAAGGGAGCAGTATGTTTTTGATTTATTTAAATTTTTGTTGGAGCATGTAACAACCCTGTCATATTTTCAATATTTCTTTGAATTATGTGTTGGGTTGACAATATTTTACAATGGAAAGGTATTCTTCTTGGTATTATTTACTGGGACTGTATGTGTGTGCATTGTTGAAGCATGTCGGCACATTGGGACCAAACTCTACTTATATAACAAACTTGCATATCTTGATTATTCATATGTTTTACTGGATGATATGTTGTTAGTTATGGTGAAAAATGTGATAATATTTATTTGATTTCATACCTTTGATTTACTGATCATTTTGATAAGTTTGGAAACTCCGGGCACTTGGTCATTATGAACCGGACTCAGGTGCATAAAAATGTTGACATTTATAAGGTAATCTCTAATGTGTTACTATTATGATTTTTTGGAATAAAGCATAGCCTTAGTAAATAAGGGCCTGGTCTACTTTACTGTGATACCTATTGGTTTACTATGAAAAGATGATTCTTCAGAAGAATAGGTCAGGCTTTAATTTAATAAGGACTAGGCTATTATCTTGAGTTATCATGATCAATGAGGTTCTAATTTTATGGCACTATTTTATTTTCCTAAGGATATAAGGTTTTTATATTAATTGGCTTAGGTTGATAATAAATATAACCTTAAACTAAGCTAAGGTTTATGAAGGAAAAGTTATGAAGGCTTATATTATTCAAGCTTTGGCATGCATATATATTTGAGGATATAATAATTAAAAACTATGTTCTTATTAGAAGTTATATTTAATATGGTCTAAGTTTTATGTGATTAAAATTATAAGGGCCTAGACTGAGACCTAGATCCAACATATGATTGGAGAATTATGAGCTATATTATAGATATGGAGGAATCTAGGTTTGGAAACCTCTATTTGTGTTCAAATTATTAAAAGTTCAACCTATAGTTTATAGATTGGGGGTCAATGTTATATTAAATTGGGATAAGGATTCAAATGGATATTTTATGTATTGAATGGTGAGTTGTCATCACCTTCCACTTGGCATGAAATCCCTACTATATTTAAGAGGTTGTAGTTAATATTCACCACCATTGGATTTAATGGAAGGTCAAAATAAATTTAGTGGACTTGACTTTGGTCATGGATAATTGTTTGGCTAGGTGGTTATAAATCTAAGTTTACACGTTGCTAAATTTAAAAATATGGAAATAGAGGAAGTGGAGGCAGGAAAATTAGGGAAGGACTGAAAGTCCTCTCATGAATTAAATGATCTCAAAATGTCGATCACTTCCATGGAGAATGCATTGGTATCGGATTGAACTAAGAACTGTGTTTGTTAAGAGAACATGTATAGTGGATTTACTGATGGAATACTTAATACTATTAATATGTTGAGTATATTAATATCTGTAAACGTGTATAAGCACTCATATATCTTGGATAATATAATTTTTATACTAGCAACTATATAAAGGGAAAATAAGGAGAGTGGATTGGAACAATTATATTGATTGATAGCCTTCAATATTAGAATCCTATAGAATGAAATCAGATTGGTTGAATCTTGAGTATGTTATGTGAGAACATACATTGTATTAATAACTTTATATCATAAATATTATATATATACAATAACTTTGCATATATACTCAATTCGGTAATAGTGACTGATTGAATGAATTTATAGGTTATGACATTTGTATGTGTGTTAGTACATGAAATAGCTACATTTGAATATGGTAATTGGCAAGGTACATGCAAATGGTTTTAAGAAATATTTCAACTAGAATATGTATTCATTTGGATAATTTATTTGATTTAACTTAATGTAGTATTTCCATTATGAAAATACTTGATAAGCGTAAGCTATCATTGGGTGATATAGATATTATCATGCCAGTTCTTATGAACTGACAGTTGCTAACAATTTTGTAGATGGATTACTTGAAAGATGAAAAAAGGATGAGGTTAAAAGATTTTATTTTGTTCAATTGACTGAGAAAGTTGGATTTTGTCACTAGTTTGTATTTATCATTAAATGAAGTACTCTTGTACTATTTGTTTAATGAAATCCTAAGTTAGCCTAGTTATCTATATCAATTATGAAAAGGGAACTTGTATAGATTATTTTTTCTTAAATCAATTTACTTTTGTATTTAATTTAAGGAAATGAAATGAGATTTTCATAAATACATTGTGTACTATATTTTATTGACGTAAGAAGGAAGTTAATTAACCTAAAGTACATGTATGATTTGTATTTATTATACAAGATTGTATTGTGATGATACAAAAGTGAGAGTATAGTATATTTGGAAAAATATAATCTTACTGTATTAATGTAGAATTTAAGTGCTATGTATGGCTATTATTGCAACAATTAAAAATAGTAACTGTAACCGAGTAAGGTGCTTCATATGATCATTTAATAACATGAATTATGTATATATATATATTTAATTGTTAATGAATGGGACACAATAGAGGGACAAAATATGAATATTTGATACATGAATATTGAGAGATTTGATACAATTGGTAATGAAAGAAAAACAAGTGCTTAGTACAAATAAATTAAAGTACTATGTTGATATTTTGTTAATGTTGCACTGTTTTATGTAGTATTACCATGTGACCTATGTTGAACCATGGTGTGGATACAACTAAAAGATTATAACACCTTCATTGGTTTATGAAATAAGGTGTGGTAAATACTAGCTATGAAAAGAGAATAAAATAGATGTTTCTACTTTATTTAGTTCAAATAAGATAACTTATGGGGAAAATTACTATGCTTGAATAAATTGACAGAGCTAGGATTGGTAGATTTAATGCAGTAAGTAAATTTAAATTTATAAATAGGCAGTAAAAGGGAATTTAAAGTACAACAATGAACTACATTCGACTTACTAGCTTATCTTGAGATAGGACCTAGGTATGATTTATTTGTGGTGAAAGTATTGTGAGATCTAGCGTAACCTGTTGTGATTTAATTAATTACTTTGAAACAATTATGTTGCGATTTTCCAATTTAAGACACTCAATGGGCCAACTCACTATGACCACTACATAATCGTATCCATTTAATGATGATGTCATTAATTAGATAATGTTGCTTAGCATCTATACTAAGTTGTCTCGTCAAGACCCTCAAATTGTGACAGTTATAATGCATTTAAGAACAAGCTTCATTAGTGTTACAAAAATTGGATTAAACCTCGTGGATATGTACCCTGATGAAAACTTATTATGTCTACAAGAAGGGAAGTGGTCTAGTAATGATGTAGATCATTACAGAGACACTTAATTTCCCATAGGCATCCTAAGATGACATAGTGGTACGTCTTAATATAGGTTAATCCAGATTTGGACCCTGTACGTAACTTGTAACTATCTACTCTGAATCCAGATAACATAAATTAATAAGGTGATTGAAAATTTCCTAATGATGAGTGTGATTTCATGGAACCGAGCATGGAAAACATGTCTTTGAAAATTTTGCCAAAGTAGTGTAAGATGCTAATTACACTGTCCTGGAGTCACCAAAGATCTAAGTGTAGGATGCCAGATGGGATTCGATGACAGATACCTATGTAGACACTTTGAATTCAATATTTTAATATCTTTGATAGATGAAGAAAACCATCAGTATACTTTGTATTTATAAAACCAAATGATACACTTGGTGTAATCACTCATAAAGAGTAAACACACTCACAAAGAGTGTTTGAGGGGGATCTAGTAGGATATGTGTACTCTCATGTAATTGCATATAGTTTATGATTGTTAAATGATGGATTGATCTATATGAATATTTGTTCTAAATTAGGTGAATTTAGAACAAGGAAGCATGAGGTATGCACTTAAGATTTATGCTAGATTTAAAAATATGGGTGTTGCTATTGCTGAATCACAACACCTTTATATTTCTGCAAGCGTGTGTGCTTGAGCTCATTGTGTGATTGGGTAACATGGGTGCTATCTCCAAGTTGTGGGATTTTCTACTTGAGATAGAGCTCCAGAGAAATCTAGTTTTTACTCCTAAAATGCATGTCATAATCTAATCTAATGCAAGAAAAACTATCTTATCCTAATCTAAATTTCCAAGGGATAAGGGAGAGAGACAGTGCATGAAAGTAAAGCCTACACTAACAAAAGTGATATAGTAGAAAAGGAGGGAATGAGAATATCTTTCCAATGTGTGAAAATAGAAGTAAAGTGTATACTAGAAGGGGTAATGATAGTTCTCCACAATCTATCAAATGCATTTAGAACAAGGTTTCATGTACATAATGATAATGAATCCTTGCAAGAGAATAAATAGACACGATATATTTTCAATGAGTTTGAAAGGGCAAGAAGAATGCAAACAAACACAAAAGGGGAAATATAACCACAAACTTGCATCTATTACTTCATTGATATGCATAGTTCAATCTATTACAAAATAAGGTCCTAGATCACCATGCAAGGAGTCTAATACAAGGGCCTATAGCACATTGGCTTCACAAAATAAATTTTGACAGAGTTTTTCTACTTGAAAACTATCTCCTCTACAATGAGCTCAACACTCCAATTTATAGAATTTTGAGAGGAGAGAGAGAGAGGAAAAAAATGAAAATCCTAAAATTTTACTTCCCACCTTTTGCAAGATGTCATAAATGGAGTGAAATGATGGTATGTTTCTTGAAACAAGATCCCCATGATCTCCCATAACTTGCAGCAGTGATTTTTTTTCCCAAGCTCATTTAATGTTCTCCCAACTACCAATAAAATCGCTATTTTGAACCTGGCCACGTTTTCATAAAAATCACCATCATGTCTTGATAAAATTAAATATTTATTGATTGTTGTGCATTGTTTTTAGAGTCATGATTCCAATGGTACCAATTTTACATGATTTCATTGAGAAATGCAAAATATATGGCCCTATGAGTGTAGGTAATTGTTTTGGGTCTTCTAGGCATTTCTTGCATTTTATGGAACTGTGTATTTAATTTTTTAGAGCTTGAGATGTGGCATATAGGACATCATGCCCTTTCTAAAAAGTCATTTTTTAAAAAACTTGGATCTCTGGGTCAAAATTTATGGCCGTATAAAGTTCGGGGGGGTCAGGTGTTGACTTTTCCTTTGTATTACAGGTATGGCGGGTTTTCAGGTAACTCATGTCCTTGTGGCACTTGGACCATCTGGGATTCCTTTCTCTGCATTGCCTAATTTGGGATTTCCTATCCACATGCATCTATCGTTGACCAGGCCATCGGGACTGTTGACTTTTTCCTTTTCCGCAACACACTACCTGCGGGTGTTTCGGTGATCTCAGGTCCAAGCTACACAAGTATCCCATGGGATAGACAGGATGATTTTTTCTACCTTTTCTGCAACTCAGTCTCCCGACCTTCATCACGTATACATCGCCTTTACTATACTATGTTAACCGAGTTGTCAGGGCCGTTGACTTCCACCTTTTCCATAACACACTTGCCTACAATCATTTTCAATTTTCATGTCCCACACATTCTTCTATCCCAACTATCTCGTTGACCGTGTGGGACATGTTTTTTGCTTTTTCCACATTTCCCTTGGTTGTGGCTATTTCATCTTTTTTGGGCCCGAATGTCACTGACACTTTTTTTTGCTTTTTCCACATTGTAATGTCTCCTTAACATTTCAGCCATGAACTTGGTACGACGAACCCTAGTACGACCCACATTGGTTCCATCTGTAGCCCCCATACCTGATTTGCACTAAAATAGTCCCTTGACTTCATTTTTTCAAATTTTTGCAAATTTTTATAGCTCCTTGGATTTTTCTTAGATAGGGATGTTAGAGAAAAGCAAAGGGATACCAAAAAAATATGATTTTTTTGGCCTTTCACCATTTCTGATTATTCTAGCCTAAAGAAATTGTGCAAGTTATCAAAATTACCTTGGGGGTGAATTTTCGATAATTGTTACATTTTGGTATCAAATATGAAGGTTGTAGCTCTTGGACCTATTGAGTCCTTGCACTTACTGAATTTTGAATTTTACTAAAAAAATAAAATGAATGTGAGAAGGATGTACTGTGGATAACAAACCAGAAAAAAATATGCTTTAGGTTAGGTGGTAAGTAAGCTAGATAACATACTCTAACAACCCTTCGTGACACACAAAACTAGAAGGATGCAGGGAATAGTTGATCGATTGTGAAAATGATCAGTTCTTTGTAGAGCAACTTGAAATGAATGATGAAAATCAATAAGGAAGTTTCGTGATTGTTGAACAGTCAAGATGATAGATTTTTGAAATTTAATCCAACATAAAATTAAACCCACAAAGTGTAGATGAAGTAGATAGGAGTGTATTATCTTCTATAGCTACAATGATTGGAAAGGCCAATCAGGCTATAATGAAATCTGTAATAAATTCTGACTTGAAAAGAGAAAATTTATACAATATCATTAGTTCTTCTCCATCTACAACTTTGAGAAAAATGGTGGAAATGATGAGGCAATAAATTTAGACTGCCAAAATGATTTCAACAAGAAAGACTTGTTGCGATTTCTAGCAAGCAACAGAACAACACTGCGGTGACTAATAAGCTAAGATAAATGGACAAATATTTCCTAACTTGGCATTAGGTAGGTTAAGTAGAAATTCCTATTGTTGTTTTAATTTGATACTAGTATAATTGACTTCTTGGTATCTAGTGATTATCTTAAAGAGAATTAGAAATCAGATTTATTCTTTACATATGAAGAAAAATTGCAAACCTATGACTGTCAATGTAACATTGACATTGACATTGTCTGAACCTCCTCACATAATTTAGAGTTAATGAGTTCTTAAAGGACTTAATACATAGTTCTTAAATTTGACTATTTTGACATAAATCAATGTTGTTGCTATTATGGAAGATAACCAATATATGGAAGCATGTGAAAACAAAAATCCTAAAAGGAAAAGAGAGGAGATTTAAGTAATCATTGAACATGAAATTATGATGAGGATATTTGAAGGGTGAGAACGATGGATATATTTTGGTAAAACCAAATGTGATAGGAAAATTGTTGTGCAAATTGCAAAGAAAATTGAGGATTTCAAAAATCAAAGGTCTGGAAAAACAAGTCAGTAAACGAAACAAAACATCTTAGGAAGACTTGTGGGAAATTGGAAACAATGTTTTCCTTATTGTAGCTATGTTATATAACTTGATTTTTACTATCTATATTATATATTAAATAAGATTACATATTAGGATTGGCTATTATGACAAAAATTATGTCATATTTCTGATTGTGTGATAATTTTTCTAGTTTAAAGGATATTACAACTAATAAATTTGAGTTTTAGATCTGAAAATTACAATTTTTTATGGAAAACAATGATTTTTCTTCTAAGATTAGGGGGCATAATGTTGTTATGAAGTTCTAAAAACTTGATTCTTGCAATTTTCATATGTTACTATTGGGATATTTGATGATTGAATAAGTGACTTATTATTGTTTTCTTAAATTATGTTATGAGTTGAGTGAATCCTCAGGACGATTCAATGCTTTTAAGGGGGGAGGTATGTAACACCCCTACTTCCTTATCAATATTGCTTTGAATTATGTGTTTGGTTGACATGATTTAATAGTGAAAAGGTATTCTTCTTTGTGTTTTTTGCTGGGAGTGTATGTGTGTTCATTGTTGAAGCATGTTGACACTTTGGGACTGAACTCTACTTATATAACACACTTGCATAAATTGATTATTAATATGTTGTACTAGATGATATGTTATTAGTTATACTAAAAATTATGTTCATATTGTTGTTATTTCTTACCTTTGATTTACTGATCATTTTGATAAGTTTGACAACTCCGGGAAATTGGTCATTATGAATCGGACTTAAGAGCGTAACAGTTTTGAAATTGATAAGGTAAGCTCTAATGTGTTACAATTATGATTGGTTGAAACAAAGAATGACCTTATTAAATAATAAACTTGTCAAATTTATTGTGATACCTATTGGTTTATTATGCAAAGATGATGCTTCATAATAATACCTAGGTTAAATTTAATAAGGACTAGGCTATTAGCCTGAGTCATCATGATAAATGGTATTTTAATGTGATGGCACTATTTGATTTTCCTAAGGCTCTAAGGTTGTTATATTATTGGGCCTAGGTATACATTAATCTAACATTAAACTAAGCTAAGGTTTATGAAGGCTTATATTATTCAAGCTTTGGCATATATATATGTTTGAGGACCTAGAAATTAATAACTATGTTCTTATTCAAAGTTACATATACTATGGTCAAAGTTTGATGTGATTAAAATTATAAGGGCCTAGACTAATACCGAGAGGCAACATATGATTGGAGACTTATGAAGTATATCATAGATATGGAGGAATATAGGTTTGGACACCTATGTTTGTGTTCAAATTATTAAAATCTCAACCTCTGGTTTATAAATTGGTTTATAAATTGGTCATTTTGTGGGGGAAAAAGTGAATAGATGATTTTATTTTTAGTTGTTCCATTTTGATAGCAAAGAGCTCTACATGTTATTGAATACTCCTATTTTTATGGTGGTATATATTCGAGACCATGCATGTAATTTCTGTAACTACAAAGGAGGAATATCAAAGAGATATTATTAGCCTAAGAAATAAATAAAAGGAGATGGAAGATAGAGAATTCAGGTGTTTATATGAAATCGATTACGGGTTCTCAGAGGAGTTCCATTGCATTCGATCTCACAAAGTAGAACTTGGAGAAAATATAAGGAGCTCTACCAGGCATGATATGCTATATCCCTTCTATGATATCTTACTCTTTCTAGTATTTTCATAAATGGAACCATATCTTAAGTTTTATCATTTTAATAAGATTCAGTTTTCGAAGAATGACTTGTTTTTAAAGGACTCTGTGATCTGGGTTGCTTCTTTAATGAACTTCATTCATGTCGAATCATTATTTTTATACAAGGTTGTGGGTATATCCTCTAAGTAGTTTTAATACCCCTAAATATTATGAACTTCTGAGGAGGTTTTAGTGTTTGATAATATTAGTATTGACTCTATTTTCATCTCTTTAATACATAGGTTTCTTACAGTTTATACCTTGGTTTTAATCTGATACCAATATGTCTTGTTTTGGTTAGGTGATTACTTGTTATACCAAGTATATAAATCCTAGGTCTGTGACCAAGGTAATATTGTGATATATAGATATGATCATTTGTAGGTCGCCTAAACAGTTGGTCTTTGTTTCATTATGGGGTTAGTTTTTTCTTGTAATATTAAAATTAAATCATATCGACTTCATTCTCCTGAACTCTACCTTCTGTAATTGAAATGTATTCTATGTTCTACTCGGTCTGTGCACGGTTTATTGGATGGAATAACAGTGACTTAGTCACCTAGTGTTTTTGTGGCTTTTAAGGTAATTATCTTATATGGTTGTAAGTTTTCAGTACCCCATGTTTGATTCATTTAGGAAAACGACGAAGGTCATATGGCTGGTATGTGCTTGTTATTCTGGCTATGTATGACAGTGGCTTATCATGTCACCTCTACGTGGTATTTAAGGTAATTAGTTTATCTCTGTCTTATCAATATGAGAAGCTTAATGATGAAGATAAGATTGAACCAATATCACCAAGATGGTTTATTTATTTGGGTAAGTTGAGTTTCAGTTATCCCTGATTCGGTCATGAAATCATTAGTGGAAGTTTTAGAACTATGGGTTAGTAAACCAAGTTGCTGATCTGGTATGTGACTAAACTATATCTTAATTTTTTAAGACTATTCTATGTTAATATGATTAGTGATATCCCTATGTTGGGGAGTTAAGTATACTATATGATATAATTGAAAGATATCTCAACAATATTGAAATTTGTATATTCTATTCCATTGTGGTATTAATAAATGTGTGTTTGTTAAGAGAACATGTATAGTTTATTTTCTAATGAAATACTTAATACTATTAATATGTCGGGTATATTAATATTTGTAAACATTTTTAAGAACTCATATATCTTGGATAGTATTATTTTTATACTAACAACTATATAAAGGAAAAACAAGGAGAGTGGATTGAAGCAATTATATTGATTAATAGCCTTCAATATTAGAATCCTATAAAATGAAATCAGATTGGTTGAATCTTGAGTATGTTAAGTGAGAACATACATTGTATTAATAACTTTATATCATAAATATTATATATATACAATGACTTTGCATGTATACTCAATTCGGTAATAGTGACTGATTGAATGAATTTATAGGTTATGACATTTGTATGTGTGTTAATACATGAAATATATACATGTGAATATGGTAGTTGGAAAGGTACATGCAAATGGTTTCAGGAAATGTTTCAACTAGAATATGTATTCATTTGAATAAGTTATTTGATTTAACTCAAAGTAATATTTCCTTTATGAAAATACTTGATAAGTGTAAGTTATCATTGGGTAATATAGATCTTATCATGTCAGTTCTTATGAATTGACAATTGCTAACAATTTTGTAGATGGATTACTTGAAAGATGAAAGAAGTATGAGGTTAAAAGATTTCATTTTGTTCAATTGATTGAGAAAGCTAAATTATGTCACTAGTTTGTATTTATCATTAAATGAAGTACTCTTGTACTATTTGAGTAATGAAATCCTAAGTTAGCCTAGTTATCTGTATAAATTATGAAAAGGCAACTTGTAAAGATTATTATTTCTTGAATAAATACTGTTGTATTTAATTTAAGGAAATGAAATGAAATGAGATTTTCATAAATAAATTGTGTACTATATTTTATTGATGTAAGAAGGAAGTTCAGTAACATGAAGTACATGTATGATTTGTATTTATTATACAAGATTTTATTGTGATGATACAAAAAGTAAAAGTATAGTATATTTAGAAAAATATAAGCTTACCATATTAATGCAAAATTTAAGTGCTATGTATGGCTATTATTGCAATAATTAAAAATAGTAACTGTAATTGAGTAAGGTGCTTCATATGATCATTTAATAACATGAATTATATATATATATATATATATATATATATATATATATATATATATATATATATATATATATATATATATATATATATATATATAATCGTTAATGAATGGGACATAATAGAGGGAAAAAATATGAATATTTGATACATGAATATTGAGAGATTTGATACAATCGGTAATGAAAGCAAAACAAGTGCTTAGTGCAAATAAATGGAAGTACTATATTGATCTTTTATTTTAGAAATGTTCACTGTTTTATGTAGTATTACCATGTGACCTATGTTGAACCATAGTGTGGATACAACTAAAATATTATAACACCTTCATTGGTTTATGAAATAAGGTGTTGTAAATACTAGCTATGGAAAGAGTATAAAATAGATGTTATTACTTTATTCAAGTGGTTATTTAGTTCAAATAAGTGAACTTATAAGGAATATTACTATGCTTGAATAAATAGACAGAGCTAGGATTGGAAGAGTTAATGTAGTAAGTAAATTTAAATCTACAAACAGGTAGTAAAAGGGATTATGAAGTACAACAATGAACTACATTCGACTTACTAGGTTATATTGAGATAGGTCCTAGGTATGATTCATTCGTGGTGAAAGTATCATGAGATCTAGGGTAAAAGGTCATGATTTAATTATTTAATTTTAAACAATTAAGTTACGATGTTCCAATTTAAGACACTCAGCAAGCCAACTCACTATGGGCGCTACGTAGTCGTATCCATTTAATGGTGATGGTCACTAATTGGATACTGTTGTGTAGCAGCTGGACTGAGTTACTTTGTTAAGACCCTAAAATTATGACAGTCATAACACATTTAAGAACAAGCTTCATTAGATATAAAAAAGTTGGATTGAACCTCATTGATATGTACCCTGATGCCAACTTATGATGGATACGTGAAGGGATGTTGTCTAGTAACGATGCATATTGTTATAGAGAAACTTACTTTCCCATAGGAATCCTAAGATGACATAGTGGTACGTCTTCATGTAGGTTAATCTGGATTTGTACCTTATACGTAACATGTAACTATCTTGTCTTGATCAAGATAACAAAAATTAATAAGGTGATGGACAAGTTCCTAACGATGAGTGTTCCATCATGGAAGCGAGCATGGAAATCATGTCTCTGAAACTTTGGCCAAAGTAGTGTAAGCTGCTGATTACACTGTCCCAAATTTATCAAATATCTAAGTGTAGGATGTTGGATGGGGTTTGATGATGGATACCTATGTAGATACTTAGAATGCAATATTTGACTATCTTTGGTAGATGAAGAAACCATTAGTATACTTTGTATACACAAAACCAAATGATACACTTCGTGTAATTGCTCACAATGAGTAAACACACTCACAAAGAGTGTTTGAGGGGATCAAGTAGGATCTGTATACTCTCATGCAACTGCACATGGTTTATGACTGTTATAGGATTGATTGATCTAGATGGATGTTGGTTCTAAATTAGGTGAATTTATAACAAGGAAGCATGAGGTATTAACTTAAGATTTATACTAGATTTAAATATGTGGATGTTTATATCAATGAATCATGAAATTAAAAAAAAATCCCTAGATTTGAAGTGACAAAAGTGGTTGTTACAAATCGTCATTTGATTTTTATTTTGTCATGGGGAAGAGCTAGGAATAGTTAAGTAGATAACTTAGGAGGGGAAAATGAATGTACAAGAGATACCCCGGGACCCCTTTGCATGGTTCCAATAGGAAAATAAGAGGGTGATGGATGTAATTATTGTAGAGTTCTCACCAAAGAGGAGAACCTATCCGTAAGGAATATGCTACAAGAAGATTCGTAGTGTCCATATTTAAGGTCACATCTAGGAAGTGATGACAGACCACATAATTCCAAATCATCAAAATGAAAGATGGAAGAGGATGAAATGGAGGAATGATCTAAGGATACGACTAAGACCTCACTAGTAGATGTGCTAACAATAGAACAATCGTAAGTGAAATGTGTTAAGTAGCTCACCTTCTGGTTTAACATCAAGGAAGGGAAAAATTTCCACACAATATTTTGATTAAAGTAGAATTTGAGAATAAGATGAAAAATTACGAAGGATAGGATATAATGATATAAATTAAGAAAATATAAAAAACATGTGATACCCCTCAGGAAGTGAAAATATGCATCCTTGGTGAGACAAGTAGATGGGACAAGAAACAAGATGAGAGGAAATGCAAACAATGCGCTACCTTTAAAAATTAAGGGAGTAAGAAAAATTATGTGTCCTTAAGGAGACAAAGAGATGGTTCTCTGAGAGAGGAACACATATGACCACAATGGTGGATTCTATATGAGAATATGGTGCCCCGAGAGAGGTATAAACATGGCCACAAAGGTGGGGTGAGATGATAGAAAGATGGGTTGGGTAAGATCATGTGAGATTAAAATAGAAAAATTTAAAAAGTCAAGCCCCCCAGCATCAGGGGGGGTTGTTTGGATCAATGCGGGTGGGATGCTTAGGTGCGAGTGTTTACTAGGTTTCTCATTCTTAATGGGGGTTAATACACTAGCTACTAAAGAAACTAGAAAACTCAGAAATGATAGAGGGTTTATGTTACCTTGGATGTGATGTGATACATGCATAAGATGATGATGGATTATGTTGTTGTAAATCAAATGGAACCTACAAATAAAACCCAATGAAAGGAAAATGATTAAATTATATGGGCATGGGTTTCTTGACAAAGTGGACCCGAGAAGCGTTTAATATTTCTCGGTGGATGTCAACCCCCATTGTTGAAAACATGATATAAATGAAAAGGTAATATTATAATATGCAGAAACTAAAAGATTTACGTGATTGAAAAATATTATGATTGATTTAAATCTGATTCGTTTGATATAAAATAAAAATTAAATGTACCTAGTTTGGGTCGGTAGTGAACCAAAATATGCAGAGGCAAATCAATGACAACCTGGGAGACTAGATTAGGGATGTGGAAATATGCATATTGTGCAGGATATGTTGGGTTTTAAAATGGTACTTTGATCAAAACAACAGTTAAGGGAAAACAAGTCCCTCCTATTTATGAGGAGATGTTCCCTTATTGAAAGCAAACAACAAATACTTATATAAAAATGTACAGTTTTCATCTTAAGGTTGGACCTCTAACATCTTGAAATGCTGTTTATACCAAAAGATTATCAATACAAACGAATGGAAAAACTAAAGAAAGGAAAGAGAATAATATAAACAACACTTTCAGGAAATATAGATAGTAGAGTATAACCCTATACATGCTGAGAAAGAGTGATACAGAGCAGAATCATTCACATTCACAACATAAGATATCATTCCACAGACACAAAGTTCCAGAAAATAATATCAATAAGAACACAAAATTTCTTATCACAAAAATTAACTGATCCATGATTTTCAGATGAGCAAGATACGGGACAATGGAGGAAGAATTGATAGTGTAATTATAGTCAAAATTAAATCCTTTTTTATTGATTTAATTTCGACTATAATTACACTTCAAAGGTATCATAGTCTAACCCTTTGCAATGAACCAAGATATTACATTTATAGATGAAATCCAAGAGAGGATAAGAAGAGAAGGAAGAAAATATGATCTGGTGCACCCAACCACCAAATATCAATGCCTCTAGCAAATCCACATACAATCTGTCAAATTCTGGTTCATGCATGTCCTTTGACGTGCTGAAGAAGGAAGGATGAGAGATCATACCAAAGTTGATCTAGTTGAAGTAGTGCCGATCACATATTAATGACATGAAAGATGTTTTCCAGGTGTTTTCACCCAAATCAAGATATCTACCTGGTTCTCCATGTCTATTTGGCATGTTGGAGAAGGAATTATGGAAGATCATATTAGTTCAGATCTGGGTAGTTGAAGCAATCAGATCCTGTATTAATGGCTTGAAAGACATTTTCCATATTTCCAACCATAAAACCCTTGTTGAAAACAGTATTTTATGCTTCCATGGAGTAAAGGAGACCAAGATCTTTCCAACAATATAAAATTTGTCAAATTTTGAGCACTGGAGAAAAACTTGTGCTCATTTGAATATTTGAATCGAACCCATACAAAAATGGTGAAAATGCAAAAATGGATCCGCGGGCCCGAAATTGAAATTGCACCTTTAGCACAAAATATGTAAAATTATAAAAGTACAAAAGTTCCCCGCAGCCCCATAAGCCTGCACAACTTCACATTTTGCATTTTGGTCTGACACGTGGCGTTACCTGAGTGGTAACGGAGTTGTGGCTCACTTTTATAATTTTACTTCTTTTAGAAACGAGGCTCAAAACTTCAAAGTTGTCCACTGACCCGCCTCTCCACTTTGACTTTTGATTTGGACTCAACATTTGACTTTTCCCTCTTGGAAACAAGGTTTTAAAATCTCAAAAGGCTCCAACGATCCACTTCCCCACTTTGACTCTTCATGTGGGCTCGATATTTCACTTTTTCCCTTGGCATAGAGTAGGGGAGCGCAGTTCACTTTTTTACTTTACACCTTTTATGGAAACAAGGATAAATAACCTCAATGTCCTCCGCCAACCGGCCTTCCCACTTTGATTTTTGATGTGGGCTCAACATTTGACTTTTTTACTTCATTTTGGCAAAAGATTTATGTTTGACCCGAGACACGTGGAGGCTTCCCACTCATTTGGAGACTTGCTTTGTATTTTCCTCTTAAAAGAGCGTCAAAGAGACATGTGGCTCCCTTCCACTGCCTCGCCTTATTTCTTTGTGTTTTGGTGAAGCCCCTTTTTTTTGGTAGCAGGGTCATAGACCTGACCTTGGACATGTGGAGGCTCAGCACACATTTGGAACCTTGCCTCCGGATTTTTCCTTTGAAGTTACACTCACACTGTCACGTGGAGGCTTCCTCAGAGACCCTTCAATACTTAGCCGATTCTACAACCAGCTCTGTCTCCTTTTCAGACCTGGGACACATGGAAAGTATAGTCGCTCATTTGGGGTAATTCCTTTGGCTTTGACACTTGAAGGTGCACCGATGAGACACATGGAGAGTCCTGCCAGTTCTTTTATACTTAGTCGATTTGAGCCTGCTACCCATTTGACTGCTATCTAGACCCTAGACAATGTGGAGGGTTAGCGCTAGTTCAGGGGCTCTCTTTGGGCCACACTTTTGAAGTTGTGCCAATGAGGCACGTGGTGAGTCTACGCAAACTTTAGGATCCCACTTTGAACTTGGCCTTTGGAGGTGTGTTGTTGGGATACGTGTGGAGGCTTCCACCAGCACCTTATACTTAGCTGATTTATCGGCTGGCTTTGTCTTTTCAGACTTCTAGACATGTGGAGGGTTGGCACTCATTTGGAGTCTCCACATTTGTGAGCCACACCAAAAGTGCACAAAAAAATACACGTGTCACTCTCCGTCTGATCCAACTTATACTTATCCAATTTGGGCCTCGATCGAACACTTCCTTTCTTCATTCAAAACCAAATTTCCAAAAGGTGACCTAACGACCCACCTTCCCGCATCTAATCAGCGATGTCCATGTAGTCATGGGCTGCTTGGTCCAAAAATTGATAGGGAAGATACGCCCATCACTCACGACTATGGAAAAATATAGAGAGGGAAAAATCCACCATTTATGCTTGAATAACACACTGCTATTCATGGAATGGAGAACTGTAAACAACACCAGAGCTTGATATGATCCACAGTCATGAGAGAAAGGATTTGACAATTTCATTCGAATGAAGGAAAAAAATTCAAGCATTCAGATGGGAAGAAAAGAAATCATCAAACCATGCGGAATGTAATATTTCAACAGGGCGAGATCGTAAAAATGAGCACCAGTTTATTCAATGCACAAATTCTCTCTCTCTCTCTCTCTCTCTCTCTCTCCAGGCTTCTCACTCTGCTCAAACATCTCTCAAAGGCACCAAACTCAAAATTTTCTGAAATCTTGACTTTAAAAATGAGGGGAATTCTGAGGGTGACAACAGTTGGCTCTTTCTGGAAATGATTTGGTTGGGATAGAGGAATGATGCAAGATCAAGAACAATAGAAAAACTCTAGGAAAGTAGACCAGTTCCTTATCCATTAGGTAAATAGAGTCAAAGGTAAAACCAATACAGAAAACCATACACACACCGAAGGGAAACAAACCAAAAAGGAAAATACAAAAACAAAAAAAAAAATCTACACACAATATATACAAAAGGACTGCCCAAATCAACTAGGACTTGGAACAACTTCAAATACTTCCCACTATAAGGAAGTGGGAGAGAGGATCCATCCATATAATCCAAGTAGAAAGAATTTTTCTCCAACAAATTGTGATGATTTTGAAAGGGACCAAGCCAAAGAGAATAAAACTTACCATGGCTTCCTTGAGGTTCATGTCTTTTTGTCCCATAAACAGAACAATGTCTTCCACTTGAAAATATCTAGGCCTAGCCTTATTATCAAAAAAATCTTTCACCTTCAGTTGATGAGCTGAGATCCTATCAAAAACCTACATCCTATCTTCATCCAGCTTCTAAAGGTACATTATTCTCTTGTCCCAGGGAACTAATGAAACTTGAGTCCTTAATAGCCTTCATTAAGTGCAAGACTAGTAATTCCACTATTACTGGAAGCTAAGGTTCAACACCATACACCACCTGAAATGGAGACATACCAATTACTCTTTTGGGCGTAATTCTATCTACCTAGAGGGCATCATAGATCTTCTTGTTCCAGTTCCTTTGAGATTCATTAACAAGCTTTTGAATTATGGTTACCAAATTCTTATTTGTTGATTCTACTTGTCCATTCCCTTGAGGATGATAATCTGAAGAATGAGCAAAGGAAATTCCACAGCCATAGCAGAAATCCAGCATCTCGGAAGAAGAAAAATTGGAAGCATTGTCAGTCACAATCTTGTTTGGTACCCGAAACCTTATCAAGATGTTCTCCTTGATGAAATTACGCACCACCTCAGAAGTAGTGCTTTTGACTAGAATAGCCTCTACCCACTTTGTGAAGTAATCTGTAGAAGTTAGCATGCGAGTATGTCTAGCACTGGAAGGTGGGTTCAGAGTTCTAATGAATTCTAATCCCCATTGTTGAAAAGGTTCATCAATCATTACTGGTTTGAGTGGTAAAGTAGTCAACTTAGGTGTCCCAACGAAATTTTGATAGGATTCACACTTACCTACCCATTTTGATGCATCTCTAAACAATGTAGGACAAATGTACCCTGCATGAAGAATCTTATGGGTAGTGATAGTAGGAGAGAAGTGCCCTCCACAAGCATGATCATGAAAATCTGAAAACAACCTCTTCTGTTGCTCTTTGTCCACACATTTAAGGAATCTTCCATCAATGCCTTGCTTAAAAAAGGCATTTTCCCATAATACAGAATGTGCAGAACTTAGCTTAGTATTTGGCACTCAAATGGGATGGACATTCTCCATAAGTAAGAAAATTTTCAATATCAGAATCCCACTCATTTGTTGAACTGAGGAAGAGGACAACATGGACATCAACTACTTTTGTGGACAATTCTTCATCAGCCCCTTCAACAATAAGCTCACACAAGCCTTTACCCTAGACTAGCTTAGTTGGTTTGATATCGAGGTCGTATTCTTAGACCTTTGCTACCCAATTTCCTCTCTTAGTTCCAAACTCTTGTTGTGCAACAATAGACTTGATGGTTGTATCAGGTACAAGCACAATAGAGTGATAATTAAGGATATAAAAATGAAACTGCTTAACTTTGACCACTACAAAAGCATGTTTCTCCATGATAGTATATTTTAATTCATGAAATTTTAGAACATAGCTCATGAAGGAAATGGGAAGTTCATGATTTTCATAATTTTCCTAAGTTAGCATAGCAGCTAAGGTATTCTCTATAGCATAACAATAGATAATAAAATCCTTGCTGCAATCAGGACATGCTAGGATGGGAGTTTTAGAAATGGCTTTCTTGATATCTTCAAATGCTTCCTTACCTTCAGAAGACCAACCAAAGGCTTGCTTTCCTTTCATCATTTGAGAAATGCTCATAGTCAACTCTGTAAAGTCTAGAATGAATCTCCTCAGGAAATTTATCTTGTCAAAGAACAAGTGAACACCCTTTTTACTTGTGGGAAGAGGAATCTGCTAGATTTCTTGAACTCTTTCTAGATCTCTCTTGATCCCTTCTTTGGAAACAATGTCCCTAGCAACTTGCCTTTGGTAACAAAAAAGAAAAACTTCTTAGGATTGAGAGAAACTCCATGTTCTCTGCATTTTTGGAGAACTATTTCTAGATGTTGAAGATGATTTGCCCTTGTTTTGGAAAAAATAGTCAAATCATCAAGGTACATAACAATGCACCTTCCCTTTAGGTTGCCAAAAGCTAAATCCATTTCCCTCTGGAAAGTGGCACCAACATTTATAAGGCCAAATGGAATTCTCTTGTATGCAAAGGTTCCCCAAGGGGTAGTAAAAGTAGCCTTATGCTAATCTGGGATACTGACTTCCACTTGATTATATCCAAAGAATCCATATAGCATAGAGAACATCTCAGAGCTTGAGACAACTTGTAAAACTTTATCCATCATGGGGAGTGGATAGATTTCTTTTAGAGAGGCTTGATTCAAATTCCTAAAATCCAGACAGATGTGAATCTCACCATTATTTTTCCTAACGGGAAAAATGTTGGCAATCCAAGTTGAATGATGTATAGGAAAAATAATCTTGGCTTTTAGTAACTTTTGGATCTCTTGAAAAATAGTATCAGCAACCTTAGGATTATACTACCTTTGCTTCTGCTTGAAAGGTTTGATCCTAGGTCTCAAAGGGATATAGTGTTGCATATTATTTGGTTGAAAAGCCTTAAGATCTTCATATGAATAGGCAAGAACATCAATATACTTCTTTAGTAGGCTTACTACTTTCCTCTTCTCTTCTTGAGTGAAACATTTTCCAATATTCACAACCTTGAGTTCATCATTGCTTCCAATATTGACCTTGTCATACTCAACAGATTGCCGAGTTCCTTGTGAAGCTTCAGATTTGATGAACCTATCATGTTTGTCAAATAGATGTTCTAGGCTCACCAGTCCTTTGGGAATCTTATTACCCTTCAACTTAATATAGCCATCCTGATCCATTTCTTCCTTGATGTTTTTTTCATTAGAGGGCGCATACTCTCTAGGAAGAGTTTCACTTCCTTCAAATTACAATTGCTTAAAATTATATTTAAGCTCCAAGAAAGAGAGAAAGTGCTGATCATCATTGAAAACCTACCATTTGTTTGCATTATCTGGTACACTACGCCTATGAATCATTTCAATGGTAAATTTATCTTGGGAGAAATTTGGATGAGGGATCAACAAAGATCCTGAGATAGCTAGAGAATCATCTCTAGTGTACTTTTCTATTGGAACAAATTCAATTAAGAAAGCATCAAAGAATTTGATGGAATCCCAAACAATATTTCTATAATGTTTCAATCTCCTATTCTTGACTTGGTAAATATCCCTTACCTACTTCACAATCAACTCTACATCACCACGAGCACAAAGATTCTTTACTCCTTTTTCTTTTTCCATGCTCAACCCAAGGATGAGAGCCTCATATTCAGATGTGTTATTTTTATTTTCAAAGTGAAGCTTAAAATAAAATGGATGAATCCTCCCTTATGGAGAGATTAACACCACACCAGCTCTAGAACCTGCTGAAGAACAAGTTCCATCAAACTTCAGAGTCTAACATTGGGATCATGAATCACTCCCTTAGGGAGATTTGTCTCATCCTCTGACATGATCATATAACTATCATGCCCTCTATATACATAGAATATTTGTGCTTTTGGATCATTAGTCTTTTTCACAATATACTCAGTTTTCTTTTCTGGTAACAACTTATTCATTTTTCCGTTGATAGGGATTAAGGCATGTGACTAGTCCATCTGAATTTCACCTCCAACCTTTTTACAAAACTTCTTACTCAGCAACATACCATACGAGGGAGGGATATCAGCTACCAAAATAGTGGCTAAGACCCTTTTCTCTATAAAAGCAACAAAGGCTACTTATGCATCTTTAATCCTTCCAACCAAAGGCACTTCTCTACTCTCCATGGAATAGCAGGAACTAAAGGAATGTGTTAGAGTCAGGCCCAAAGAATGAGCTACTTTTGCAGGAATTACATTGTCTAATGCTCCTGAGTCTATAACACAATTACTAAGTTTATGGCTAGCTATGAGGAGAGTCACATAGAATGGTTCAATTTTCTCATTAGGAGAAGTGACTGCAACCACAAGGCTTAGTTGAGGTGAGGAAGAGGGAGTGGATAAAAGAATTTTTAGAATTATTGGATGAGGCTTTGGATTTGGAATTGACAAAGTTTATCATTTTAGAAAAGGCTTCTGGATGGGTTTGGTAAAAGTTTTCCTCTGAAATTTAGATTTTGGTCTTTTTGAGGTGATCAATAATATCAAAAGACCTAGAGGTGGATGGTGAATCAATACTAGGAATAGGAGAAACTTTTGATTTATTAGTTTTAGGAGTTAAAGGGAAAGGAGTTTTGGAAATAGAATTAGAAGGAAAAGGATTAGCATTACTCACCTTTTGCATCGAGGTAGTGGGAATAGGGGCTCCTCTTTTAATAACCACTAGAATAGTTACAGGAAACTCCTTGGATTTCTTAGCAAGCTATATTACCTTTTCTTTTCTGTTCATTTGCTCTCGAGTCATAACATCATATGAATCACTATTCATATCTACCACTCTTTCATCATATTCATCTTCATCATCTATACCTTCAGTGGTGAGGAAATGAACTTGAGATCCACCAAGCTCTTACATTTCTTCATCAACCTCTTCTTCTAGGTCTTCAAAGTATTCATTAAACTCTTTGTCATCAAGTTTTTGAAATTCACAAGTTGTGTTAACTGGAACCTTCATAGGTTGGTCTTCAATAGCCAATTTATTTTGAGAAGGAGGTAACTGGTTCCTAGGCTGAAAATTCCTTCTTGGAATATCTTGATAAGGAGTATGTTGATCCAACTTATTTTTTATGGCAATGAGATCATTTGCCAACTTCTGCACTAATTGATATGAATTGGCTCCAGGAGAGGAAGATGAGGATGCTTTAGACTTGGATGGTTATTTCTTCAGTTTACCAGACATGATTAAGTCATCCTCAACCTCGATAGCCAAATGTTGATCAACATCCAGAGTTGCAAGGTTAGCTCTCCTTAGTGCATAGCGCACTTCAAGTAACTGAGAATTGAGGAAGAATAATTTTTGGATTTGATCCACATGATGAGTGTTCTGTGGAATTTTATGACTAAAGTTGTTGAAGTTGGCCACAAATTCTCTCATGGGCTCATGTGGTTCCTTCTTGATATGAGAAATTTGAGCCAAGAGAGCATGCACATCTTCAACATGTTTGAAATGTTTCTCAAATTGAGTTGTCAAAGTGGTCCAATCAATAATTGACCCAACAGGAAGATGATATAACCAATCAAAAACATTATCTTGCAATGTCTCTACAAATATCCTGATAGAAATGTCTTCATGCTCAATCCCAAGAATCCCACATGAAACGCTGAAGGTTGCAATGTGTTCTTCTGGGTAACTCATGAAATGGTTGAGGAAGAGCAAGAGGCCCAATTTTTTGTCCCCAAGATAGAGGCACTACCATTTGTGGGAAGATTACCTGAAGGGGAACTGAGACAACAACAAGTATCAAAGCAAGAAGATTAGGGCTAAGTTATTATGGAGGAATGTTATTCTTGGAGTTTCTGTCCTTAACATGGGGTGTGCTTGAAGAATGAGTTCCTCTGTTCCTTTTTACTGGAAGAAGAGGGAAGTTTAGTTGCTCCAAAATTTGAAAATGAGGATATTTGACCCTGAGATATTTTTTCCCACGTGTATATCATAGATTCGTTAGATCAAAAATTATCTTAAAGTTTTTCTTTTAAAAGGGATATATTTGAATCAAAATCCCCATCGAAGTCACCAAAAACTATTGGTTTTTAAAATGGTACTTTGATCAAAACCATAGCCAGGGGATAACAAGTCCCTCCTCTTTATGGGAGAGGTTCCCTTATTGAAAATAAGTAGCAAATATTATATACAAATGTATAGTTTTCATCTTAAGTCTGGACCTCTGACATCTTGAAATGCTTTTATACCAAAATATTATCAATACAAATGAATGGAGGAACTGAAGAAAGGAAAGATCAAAATATAAACTCACTTTTAGGAAATATAGATAGTAGAGTATAACCCTATACGTGCTGAGAAAGAGTGATATAGAACATAATCATTCACATTCACAGTATAAGATATCATTCCACAGACACAAATTTACATAAATCATATCAATAAAAACACAAAGTTTCTTATCACAGAAAGTAAATGATCCATGAATTTTAGATGAGCAAGAAGGGACAATGAAGGAAGATAGAGAAAGGGGGAAAATCCTTTTGTATTGATTTAATTTTGACTATAATTACACTTCAAAAGTATCAGAGTCCAACCCTTTGCAATGAGACAAGCTCTTACATTTATAGATGAAGCCAAGATAGGAGAAGAAGAGAAGGAAGAAAATATGATTTGGCGCCCAACCACCAACTATCAATGCCCCTATAAATCCACCTAAAATCTCTCAAATTTGGTTATGCATGTCTTTGGCGTGCTGAAGAAGGAAGGATGGGAGATCAAACTGAATTTGATCTAGATGAAGTATTCCAATCACATATTAATGACACGAAAGATGTTTTCCAGGTTTTCACCCAAATCAAGAGATCCATCTGGTTCTCCATGTCTGTTTGGCATGTTGGAGAAAGAAGTATGGAAGATTCGATCAGATCAATGTAGTTGAAGCAATCAGATCCCATATTAATGGCTTGAAAGACGTTTTCTAGATTTCCAACCAAAAAACCCTACTAAAAACAATATTTTATTCTTCCATGGAGTAGAGGAGACCAAGATCTTTCCAATAGTATAAAATTTATTGAATTTCGAGCACTATAGTGAAAGTTATGCTCATTTTAATATTTGAATCGAACCCGTACAAAAATGGTGAAAATTAAAAAATGGATCCGCGGGCCCAAAATTGAAATTGTACCTTTAGCAAAAAAGATGCAAAAGTATAAAAGTACAAAATTTCCTCGCAGCCCCACAAGCCCGCAACTTTACATTTTGCATTCGGGTCTGACACGTGGCATTACCTGAGTGGTAACAGAGTCGCGGCAAACTCTATAATTTTACTTCTTTTAGATATGAGTCTCAAAACCTCAAAGTTCTCCGCTGACCTGCCTCTCCACTTTGACTTTTGATTTGGGCTCAACATTTGGCTTTTCCATTTTGGAAACAAGGTTCAAAATCTCAAAAGGCTCTAATGATCCACTTCCCGACTTTGACTCTTCATGCAGGCTCAATATTTGAATTTTTCCCTTGGCATGAGCGGGGGCATAGTTCACGTTTTTACTTTACACCTTTTATGGAAACAAGGCTAAAAACCTCAAAGTCCTCTGCCTTCCCGCTTTGACTTTTGATTCGGGCTCAACATTTGACATTTTTCCTTCGTTTTGGTGAAAGCTTTATGTCTGACCCGAGACATGTTGAGGCTTCTCACTCATTTGGAGACTCACGTTGTATTTTCCTCTTAAAAGAGCACTGAAAAGACACGTGGATCCTTCCACTACATCACCTTGTTTCTTTGCATTTTGACTAAGTCCCTTTTGCTTTATGGGGTCACAAGCCTAACCCTAGACACATGGAGGCTTAGCATACATTTGGGACCTGCCTCCATATTTTTCCTTTGAAGTTGCACTGCACTAACATGTGGAGGCTTCTACAAACCCTTCTATACTTAGCTAATTCTACGACCAGCTCTATCTCCTTTTCATACCTGGGATACGTGGAATGATGGGGCTCGTTTGGGGGGCTACCTTTGGCTTTGAACCTTGAAGGTGCACTGATGAGACACGTGGAGAGTCCCACCGGTTCTTTTATACATAGTCAATTCGAGCCTACTTCCCATTTGACTGCTATCAAACCCTAGACACGTGGAGGGTTAGCACTAGTTCAGGGGATCTCTTTGGGCTGCACTTTTGAAGTTATTCCATTGAGGCACGTGATGAGTCTACACAAACTTAGGATCCTACTTTGAACTTGGCCTTTGGAGGTGTGCCATTCGGACGCATGGAGGATTTCGACAACATCTTATACTTAGCCAATTTATTGGTTGGCTTTTTCTTTTTAGACTCTAGACACACAGAGGGCTGGTGCTCATTTGGAGTCTCTGATTTTGTGTGCCACACCAAAAGTGTGCCAAAAATACACGTGGCACCGTCCGCCAATCCACTTATACTTAGCCGATTTAGGCCTTGATTGAACACTGCCTTTCTTCATATAAAACCAAATTTTCAAAAGTGACCCAACGACCCGCCTTCCTGCATCCAATCAGAGATGTCCACGTACTCATGGGTAATTGGTCTAAAAATTGACATGGAAGATACGCCCATCACTCACGACTGTGGAAAAATACAAAGATGGAAAACTCCATCATTTACGCATGAATAACACATTTCTCCTTGTGGAAAGGAGAACTATAAACAACACCAAGCTCGATACAATCCATGGTCATAGAGAAAGGATTTGACAATTTCATTCGAATGAAGGAAACAATTTCAAGCATCCAGATGGGAAGACAGAAATCATCAAACCATGTAGACTACAATATTTCAACAGGGAAAGATTGCAAATGAGCACCAGTTTCTTCAAAGCACGAATTCTCTCTCTCTCTAGACTTCTCACTCTACTCAAACATTTCTCAAAGGCATGAACTCAATTTTTTTGAAATCTTGACTTAAAAAATGAGGGGAATTATGAGGGTGACAATAGGATCTAAGTACAATCAAGAAGCTACAGAAGTCTAAAGATGAGGGAGTCAACTTGTAGAGGGAATATGAAGGAATAGAAACCAAGAAAATGATAGAAAACAAGGATTGAAAAGGAAGGATTGAAAACTAAGACCCTGGCCGATGGTGATTGGAGTGTATATAGGTTGATCTTAGTGTAACAGAGGAACCGGATGAGAGTTAGAGTAAACAGGAAAGGGAACAAAGCTCATGCAGAGATGAGAGAAGGTTATAGAATAGAAAGCAAAGGATTTAGAAGGCCAAGTTGATGACGACCTATCAAGGCCGACGATGACTATGATAGAGTTGGATAAAGCTAGGGAAAGTGAAGCTGGAAGAGCAACCTACAAGTTTGGATCTAAAAAGGGAGATTGATGTTGAAGTTGTAATCTTTGGTGTGGATGATCTTCTCCTGCAAAAGGTTAGACATAAGATTTACCAAGATAAAATGATAAAAGCTTATTAAGGCAATAAAAATTCATAACAATGTCACAAATTCCAATCAAGATTGACGTGGGCATGTTCCAAGGAGGTTTGGGAGGTCTATACTTTCTTCTGGGATGCTCGGGCGTGGGAGATTATTCGCAGTTCGCAAGGAATATTGGGAATTCATATGCATTCCATGATGAATAGAAAGAAAGCATCCATCATTATAGGGTTGACAGCGATTGGGATGGGTCACCGCTGATTACAGGGAAAGTTTTCCCAATGGGATGATTTTTCTACCTTTTACGTGATTTCTATTTGTTTAGAGAGTTGGCCGAATGATTTAAAGCATTAGGAAGGAAGAGGTTGTTTTAGGATTAGGTGTAGGTGAGTTGGCAGTAGAGATAGGTTAGAAAAAGTGTAGGGTTACTAAATAGGAAGTATATTAAGGGAAAGTGAGGTCTATTGGCATTAATTAATTAATTAATTTTGACAAATATTGATATGGAAGAGATAAATGGGAATTTAAATTAAACTAAGGGAGATGAATAAAATATGAGCATGTGGGTGACGGGCATAGATACCGAATTTAGGTACCTACATTTTCCCCATTTTTGTTGAGTGGTTTGGGTTAACAAGACATGAGATAAAAATGATAAGAGGTGGATAAGGATAATAAAAAGGATTGGTGATGAGCTCCCCCTAAAAATGGGGGATCAATGACATCAAGGGAAATCAATGACACACTTGAAAAAGGTATATGATTAAGGGAAGGTGGGTAGCTAAAATGGGTGAAAGAATAACCATAGCAGGATTCCCCAAGAAAAAAGGGTCACAATATCGATAAAAACTATGACAGTGACTCCAATATCACATCAGTAGAGGACAATTGCAGTCTCAATGGATATGGGCTACAACGTTCTAGGGACCAGTGAGTGTGTGAAGATCATTGGAGTATGGAAGAAGTTTGGGATGACCAGTGGGTCATGGGAAAGTCATCAAAATATGCACAAATATATGCGAAATCCTTCGTACATGAGGAATGGAATGAATAGGTATGCTCCCACGAGGATGAAAATAATGTTTCTCCTTTAGGGGAGCACAAATATGGCCCGGAAGAAGAAATGAAAAAGACGAGTGGTGAAAAGGAATTCCCTAAAGGGGAAGGTATGGCTTCAAAGGCAGAAAGTGAAAAATATTCCCCAAGAGGGGAAGAGTATGACCATCAAGTAGGATTTGTGCAGAACTTGAATAAGATTGTGAAAGAAAACAAATGCCCAAAGGAATATTGAATATTACCATATAAGTGGACTTTGAAATCAGAAGGTGAGGATTCAAAATATGAAAAATGCCCTAAAGGGAGAATATAGGATATGGCCACGAATGTGGACTTTGGAAAAAGAATGTTTGCCTAGAAAGGGGATAATTTGAATATTGTAATAAAAGGCACAGAGGGAAATAAATATGGCTACAAGAAGCGGACTTGAATATTAAAAAGATGAAATAAGATCAACTGAGGAGTAAGATAAGATGCAACATTAATGATAGCGACCTATAAATGAAAACATATCTACGTCATATCGAGGAATGTGCGATGAAAAAATTCCTCCAACTGCATTAGAGGTAAACAAGAGGGAGGTCTAGGTGACATGAGGCACATGCTGTTAGATAACTAATACATTTGTGTTAGTATTTGTTATTGATCGGTTGTATAACCATCTCCCTCACGCACAGTCTCCCTATCGGCCTATATAAAGGCGTCATTTTGTATCTTTTGATAATAGCAATATATGAAATCTTCTCTGTCCGCCTATCATTGGTATCAGAGTAGGAGCTGGTCGTGAGGAGTGCCTGTGCGTGAAAGAAGAGCAGACTGGTGCGCATGGAAGAGCAGACTGGTGCGAGTAAAGGTGCGTGAAGGAAAAACGTTGCCTGTCCGCCATAAAAGAGAGGATTGTCCCGCGTTTTCTCTACTGTCCAGCGAGTTGGAGAAGTTTCTTTGTTGCGTGCGCTGTACGTTGGTGCGTGAAGAAGGAGAGGCGAGGAGACTGTTGCTTTCCTGTCCCGTTTTCATTTTACTGTGCGTGAGGAGGCGAGGAAACTGTTGCCTATCCCTGCGTGAAAGGAAGAATTGCCATTTCTTTTGCTGAGAGGAGACTGAGCCTGTCCCTGCATGAAGGAGGAGTGCGCCTGTCCCGTGTGAAGGAGGAGTGTGCCTGTCCCGCGTTTGCGAGGAGACTGAGACCACCATTTCTTTGTTGTGGAGACTGAGACCACCCAATTGCTGTGCGTGCGAGCTGTGGAGACTGAAACTATCCCGTTTGTGCTGTATGTGGAGATTCAGAGAAGAGACTCATTGCTGGAGCAACTGTCCGTCCTCTACTCACGAAAGGAGACATTGCTAAGCAAGATCCGTGCTTGTGACTGCTACGTGTAAGCAAAGTCGGAAAATTACAAAACTGTGTGTGGGTGTATGTCTTAGTTTTTCGATGCACAAAGCACTACAAGAAATGCACCAAATATTTGGGCATTGAATGACAACGAAGACACCACTAGGCTGTTCTTTGCCTTGGTCAACGAGCTACACAACACTAGTAACATTCTCTTTGACGAGATTGTGCGCCAAGGACTGTTGGAATACTTTTGGTTCGACGTTCGATGTCAAGCACGGCGGATTCGTGCAGAACTTGAACGTGGTTATGATGCAGATGACGAACGCGAAATAGAATGCCCACAGGAGCGTCGGCATCTCACTGCACGAGCCTATAAAGCCCATCTTTGGGACAGATTCCTTCAGTAAGCATTGTAGCCATTTTGAAAAATAAATAAATAAATAAAGATACATTTTTGATTTTTTTGAAAAATGTCTGCTCCAAAAATATTGCTATCCGATGCCCAACTCTTGAAAGGGCCAAATTTCGCCGCATGGAAAACCAAAATGCAGACGATTCTTCAATTCGAAGATCTTTGGGGGATTATCTCTGGCAAAGACGCCCCTCCTGCAGACGATGATCTGTTGGAAAAATATGAAAAAGCTAATGCGAAAGCACTCATGCTCATCACCCTCAGTCTTTCTGATGAGGTGCAGCCATACATTCGAGAAGCAACTGCTTCTTCTCAGGCATGGAGCACATTGTGTACCATCTACGAAGCTAAGAATCTGACTTCAAAGTTACAACTTCAGACAAAGCTTCATACGATGAGTATGCATGAAGGTGAATCAGTAGAAGCCTTCTTGTGGCGTGTAGCTGAGTTACGTGCAAAACTCTCTGCACTCGGTGAACCAGTGGACGACAAGTTGCTTGTCCCGCTCACCCTGCGAGCTATTCCGTCACAGTTTCGGACACTGATCACCACGTTGACAATTACTCAACAGGAGGTGAGTTTTGCAACCCTGGTGAATTATCTCCAGCAGGAAGAAGCCATGCAAAATGTACAAGAAGCCTTCGAAGACAAGGCTCTCATCACGAGGCAAAAACATAAGCCTCGGAAAGGGCAATCAGCCCAAAATCAGAAGCAGCATGCTCAACAGCCATCTTCACAGCGGCCACCACAGCGGCCACCCCAAAAGCAGCATAATCACAAGGCGGATTGGTGGTGCCACATTTTCTCCACAGATATGCACACGACTGCGAACTGTTATTACAACAGTCGCAAGTATGGAAATTCTGGCGAAGAGAGCACTTCTGGCCGCGGATATTCTAAGAAATCCCGATGGCATGCTCATAATCAGAGGCAGAAGGGCCACATTGCTGCTCAGCAGGATGCCACCTCCGATGAAGAGGTACCAGATACGAATCAATCTGACATTGTTCTAGTCTCACAGACTTCGCAGCCGTCAGAAGATGTCTGGTTGATTGATTCAGGTGCCAGCAAACACATGACTGGCAACAAGAAGTTGTTCCATACTCTGAGTGATTGGCCCACTAGAGATCGGATCACCATTGCAGACAATCAAGAGTATATTGCAACAGGGATTGGTGATGTCATCATTCCTCTTGGAACACGAAGATGTACACTCACAAAGGTGCTCTATGTTCCAGGTTTGACTTCAAATATTTTGTCTGTAAGTCAACTTCTTAACCATAGAATGCAGGTTGAATTCTTTGTTGAAAAAGGGGTCAAGTCCTGCATCATTTCCCAGGGAGAGTCAGTCATTGCTCAAGCATTTCTGAAGGGCCGTCTATTTGCACTGGATGCGGTCACTTCATCTAGCGTTGCTCTCTCTACATCAACGGCAGAGTCCACTACACTTTGGCACTTTTGATATGGTCATCTTTCTGCCGAGGCTCTGCATCAACTCAGTGCGAAGGAAATGGTAAGAGGGCTTCCTCCACTCTCCCATTCCTTACCTGTTTTCTCGGGATGTCTTGCGGGCAAACAACATAGAGGTCCATTCAAACAGAGTTCTTATCATTCTACAGAGCATCTTCAGGTCATTCACACCGATCTGTGCGGACCCCTGCCAGCTAGCTTTCAAGGTTTTGTGTATTTTCAGCTCATCATTGATGATTACTCACGAAAAATGTGGGTATATTTCCTTCGGAAGAAGACTGAGGCACTTGCAAATTTCCAGACCTTCTACCAGCAAGCCACCAGGCAGTCTGGGAAGCCTCTTCTTCTCCTCTGCTCAGATCGAGGGGGGGAATTTGTGTCAAAGAAGTTCTTAGCATACCTGAAGCAGCATGGCATTCAGCAACATTTGACTACTCCCTATACGCCCCAACAGAATGGGATTTCCGAGCGCCACAACAGGACTGTCATGGAGATGGCTCGTTGTATGCTCTCGACCGCCAAGTTGGAGGATCAGTTTTGGGCAGAAGCAGTCCAGACAGCAGTGTATTTACTCAAGGAAGAAGATCGATCCAAAGACACTGCCATGTCTTTTCTTGGGGTATAGTACTACCTCAAAGGCATATCTTCTCATGGATCCTGAGACGAAGAAGATCTACGAGAGTCGAGATGTGGTATGTGATGAGTCGTCCTTTGACTCCTTGCCACACAATGGAGATCCAGTACCGACCTCGTCACATAGATTGCTCACACATCCAGATGATGAGCAAGATGATTCTTCTCAGAGAGAAGAAGAGCTGAGTGGAGATTTGTTCGTTGATCTTGGCACACTGGAAAACACATCTTCACATCAGCAGCTCCAACGTCTGAAATGGGTCCAGAGTACTATCAGGAATGCACACCTGAACTCACTTCCTGGTACTTCTACGGGAGTTAGAACATGAAGTCAAGCTAGACATGAGGTAAATTTTGCACTCATGAGTTCAGTTGTTGAGAGCACCGAACCTGACACTGTTCGTGAGGCATTAGACCAACCACAGTGGAAACAGGCTATGGATGCTGAGTATGATTCCCTGATTCAGAATCGGACGTGGGAACTTGTCGATCTGCCTCCAGGTAAGAAATCCATTGGCTGCAAATGGATTTTCAAAACAAAATATAAGGCAGATGGTTCAATCGAAAAACACAAAGCACGACTTGTTGCAAAGGGTTATGCTCAACAAGAAGGAATTGACTATGACGAGACCTTTGCACCCACTGCGAAGATCAAAACCATCAGAGTTGTATGTGCACTGGTAGCACAAAATGGATGGAAACTTCAGCAGATGGATGTCAAGAGTGCTTTTCTAAATGGTGATCTACAAGAAGAAGTGTACATGGCCCAACCTGAAGGGTTTGTAGACGAGCATCAACCACACAAGGTATGTCGTCTGATAAAGTCTCTTTATGGACTTAAACAAGCACCTAGGGCATGGTATATAAAAATTGATGATCACCTATTGCAGCATGGATTCACTCGTAGCCCCTCAGATACAAATTTGTATATCAAGAAGGTAGGAATAGAGATTGTCATTTTGGTTTTGTACGTAGATGATCTTGTGATCACAGGAAGTTCTGACAATCTTATAGAAGATGTAAAGAATGATCTGAAGAAATCCTTCGACATGACTGATTTGGGGCTACTTCACTATTGTCTTGGCTTAGAGATATGGCAGAAGAAGAATCATATCTTCGTCTCCTAGATGAAATATGCCAAGACACTCCTGGAAAAGTATGGGATGTCAGATTGTAAACCAATGTCCACACCTATGGAAAAAGGTTTGCAACTATCTAGATTCCAGGATTCACCACAGGTAGATGGCACTCACTACAGGCAACTTGTGGGGAGTCTCATTTACTTGACTTATACCAGACCAGATCTTTGCTTTGCGGTGAGCTATCTCGCCAGATTTATGCAGGAGCTGAAGAAATGTCATTGGATAGCAGCAAAGCATGTGTTGAGATATGTCTGAGGTACAGTTGAATTTGGTCTGGAGTATTAGAAGAACACTCAGTTCTTCTTACAGGGATATACAGACTCGGACTATGCAGGATCCGTTGATGATAGGAAATCCACTTCAGGATATGTTTTTCATCTCGGATCTGGACCTATCTCGTGGATCAGCAAGAAGCAAACTGTTGTTGCTCTCTCATCCACTGAGGCTGAATATCACGCTGCACGAGGAGCTGTGTGCGAAGCAATTTGGTTACGTCACATTCTTGCAGATATAGGGATTCCTGAAGAGAAACCTCCCATCATTCACTGTGACAATCAAGGTGTGTTGAAGCTTGTGAAGAATCCTGTTTTCCATGAATGAACAAAGCATATTGAGGTCGAATGTCACTACATTCGTGAACAGGTCTTGAACCACCAAATTCAGCTCCAGTACTGCCCTACTGATTCTCAGATTGCAGATATTCTCACCAAGCCTCTCGGCAAGGTGAAGTTTGATTTATTTAGGGGGTACATTTGTAAGAGAAATGTATTAAGGGGGGGAATGTTAGATAACTAATACATTTGTGTTAGTATTTGTTATTGATCGGTTGTATAACCGTCTCCCTCACGCACAGTCTCCCTATCAGCCTTTATAAAGGCATCATTTTGTATCTTTTGATAATAGCAATATATGAAATCTTCTCTGTCCGCCTATCACATGCAACCAAAACTAATGCTAGAAAATAACAAACGATAGTTAGTTATATCAAATATCATAAGAAAAAAATGGATGAGAGGAACTCATGAACCTAATGTTGACATGACAAGGAGTTTAAGATGTAATTTTACAAGGGAAGCGGGTTCTCTAAAATTACTGTTCCCTAAAACTATGCCCTAGCTCTAGAAAGGGGAAAGATGAAACTGATCAATGTGGGAAGTCTGCTAGAATAAAGTTGATCAATGTAGAAATATTTCCAAGGATGCTAATGAAATGGAAGGCTGATCAATGCGGTAAGCCTTCAATTGCCACAAGGAGTAGCCATCATTAGAGGGTATGGTCTATTTTATACATTATATATGGCAATAATAATATGATAACCATCTTTCAAGGGATCGCTTTATTTATTTCAATTTTCTTTTGACTTTGATTTTGATTTACATGTTTTTTCTTCTTCTTTTATTTATTTTTCATGAACAACTGTTCTTCGAGGGATCAATATGTTTTTGATATATTTGATCTTTTGATAAGAGCATCAATGATGATTTTTTTTTTGATTGGGGATTTGTAATGACATTGTATGGTTTTTCCTTCCTTTCGTAGGCACAATTCTTCTATACACCTCGTGTGTCTTTGCACATGATTCATTATCTCTTCAGAGTCTGTTAGCTGATTTTTGTAAATATTTGACTTATTAACAAACAAGGATCATCATCAATGGTTTTATGGATTATCATATTCCTTTGATTATGTCCCCGTGGAATCAAAGCAGAAACTTATTTATCAAATAATCTTTGAGCCATTTTTATTTCTTCTTTATTTTCTAATCTATTGTTTCCATATTATGTTCTCTATGTTACCATAAGAAGTCGTGAATATGCGCAGATCCTCTATATTACCATTTGTACCAATTTTAATAAATATTATATTAACATTTTTATTTTATGGGGTTTGAATAATATGGAAATTTCATATAAATTAACAGAAACATTGGATTTACATGTACCAGTAGTCCTTAGCCTGAGGTATTGTTGTAAGCCATCTTTTCTTGAAATAACCATGACCTTTGATAGGATATTCTAGACCTAATCCATATATGATGTGGTGCTTGATGAAATTATTTTCTTTCCTACAACACAATGAGACAAATAATAATGCATTACTTATTTATTTTTTTGAGCTTCTGGCATTACACTATCATGAATCAGGACCTACATCACATTGTAAAAAAATTAAAATCAATAAATGATTCATAAAAAGTTGGGCATCCTAATTGGACTAATCATATCTGTTAACTCATTTATACTTTTGTTCCAATATGACTTTGTTCCTCTCAACTAATGATCCAAATATCATCAAGTGTTTAGCTAAATGTTCATTTGGCATGATTTTTCAAGTGGCATCATGGATTCTTCTATAGTTGTTGATGCACGTGTATCATCTATTGATATTTTACAACACACATTTATTGACCCACTCTGATTGGCTTCACACTGGCATCCCTGAAATGAGGTGTCAACAAGAAGCAAAAAAACCATGTAAATGGCCTTGTAAAAATAGTCAATGATCCTACATATTGAACTTCGAATAAGATTTCAACTGCACTAGATTCATATTAGTGTCAAAACAATGTTTCATATTTTGGTCTATGAGATCATAACTTCTCTTATAGGGAACTAAAGTAGGGAATTCCAAGTCTATTAATCCATATGTATTCTACCCTGATTACCTAGACCCATTGTTGACCTATATGAGGCCATTCCATAATGGTATGATTAAGTGTATAATATCATCGTTTCCAAAATATTTGTACTTTAACTTTTCTCTTGCCATGAATTTTTTAAAGCATGCTCCTACACCATCATGTTCTCTAATTTCCATGGCCTGGAATCATTGATGATTTCTCGATATGCAATGTCTAATCATTAGCTCATGATATGCATCATGCTCAACCAATAGAACATTCTACAAATTCTTTATATTTTTATGTACAATTATCTAGCCAGTATGATATGTTGTACCAAATATGGATATGTTTTGTAGTCTCAATGGGTAATACCATTTATTGCATCTCAATATAAACCTTATACACGAACATCTATATAATATGTTAGCCATAATAAATTATATAGAAATGATAATACTCTTATCAAGTTCTTTATGACTCTCTTTAGTGACATAGAGATTCATGAGTGATTGATCGTTATATCCACGTCTCTTGGAAAAATGAATGGATGTGTAATTTTGTTATCGCACTTACAAAGTATGTTATTGTACCATATAGAATCTGATATCAAAATCAGGAAGCTGACATCAATGGTGACCAAGAGGAAATTTATGTTTGCTTAACCTAAATTTCTCATATCATCCACCTCGAGCACTATGTGTATGCATACATACTCATACACTATCTAAATTCACTCTATAGTGATAAACATATCTATATAACTTGTGTCAGTCTTTAGTCACTAATATCACAATTGGATGCCTGACTCCATGTTGTTATCTTTTGAAGTATATGTCACTGATTTTTATTTTCCAAAACTAACTATTTCATATCCAAAGGTTCATGTGTATTCTCTTTGTGTATACAATCTTTGTAAATGATACAAACCACCATAACTATCACAAGTTCCATCCAAATATGATTTGTTATTAAAAGATTGTCCTTCTTCTCTTGTGCATAAAAAACTTGAAATGAAATCTCTATTGTTGATCTGGGTGGAACGTTTATCATACACTCCGGCAAAATAATCTCAGTATGCAAATTAACACATATATGCAAAAAAATATCATAATGAATAGCAACATTGAATATGGATCCTACAACAACAAGCAGTCCATATGAGTGATTTATTTTAAGATGAAAATGTTTTGACATTTCAAAATACCTTTGACTAATTTTTATTTTGGGATAAGCCTCTTTAAAATTATTAAAAAATTGTGTTTGTGGCATATCCAAAAAATGTTTAGGAATGTGCTTCACGGTTTCGAGAACCAATTCTTTTTTTTTAAACATCTCATTGATTAGGTGATACCCATGTATTAGATTTTTCCAAAAATCTATGCTTTTAGATTTTCACTCATCAACTATGTCTTTATCTTTTCAATGGGAGTCTATCAAATAATGCCCATAAATCAATCGTTATTGGTATCTTCAATTCTTTCACAATGTTCCGAGAGCTTTCAATAGTGTTTTCCTATTTATTTTTAGTGCATTACTTGTTTTCCTAATTAAACGAGTTTTTCTTTGTTTCTTTACTTATTGTAGTTGATGTAATAACACGTTAGGTAGTATTATTATCTTTGGTACGTGAGGTTAGAACCTATTGATTGGTATGCATTCATTATATTTTTTACAATAGTTTTTTCGCTGTCGAGTCTTAGATGTTCTTAGACCAAGGGTCTTCATAGTAGGTCTAAAATTAATATTTTTTCATCATTTCAACAAACAATTGACATATTCCTGTTTCATTTAAGTCATTAAAAATGTTTTCGATATCTGATTATTTTTTCTTCTACAAGTGCATTGACGTCAATCTTATTAGTCATTGGATTTAAAATATTTCCATCAATCTCAAGTAAAAGTTCTAGGTGTTTAACGCAAAATTTTAATTGGTGATTTCAATGGTCAATTTATTTTTGAACATCAGATAAACATTGTTCATTTCCTATTTGTTGTTCATCTTCATAATTTGGTAAAGAGTGTGTGTTTTAAATAGGTTGGTCATTTGGTGTAACATCTATGTTTAAATTTGGCATTGCATCATCATTCATTGAATATTCATTATTTATTGATTCAATTGGTGTTTGAGGATATGTTGCACTATCAATTTCATTTGGAAGAGATGACATACCTTCATCTCCATACGTTGATTTCTTTTTTTCACGTATATTTTTTGCACTCGCTCCCTTTTTTCCTTTTTTTCTTCTTTCTTGGCTTTGTTGGATGATATACAGTCTTTGGCAACATCTTCAATCTCTATTAAAGACGCGTTCAATTTTTTTTTCACACCCTTTTTTCATCCATGTCCACTTTGTTTTTACTATCTCCTAAAGTGTTTTCCTTTTTGGTCTCCTCCCCATAATTCTCAAATATATTTATCACCACAAGACAATTGAAAAAAAATGTTGTTAGTGACTGTTAGTGATATAACGAAACAATCGAAAAACCACACATCTAAAATATCAAATAATTCTTAAATATTTCACAAAACAATCAAAATATATCAATGTATAAACTATAAAAAATTGTTCAACAAGAATGTCTATAAAGAAATACAATGTTGCAGGAATATGCAAAAAACAATGAATATCAGTGGGACCAAAATCAATGTATATTCTTTTTTGTCTGTGTTTGGATCTCATAACAATTTCAAAGAGTTTTAATAATGCACTGCAATCCATAACGTGCTCGTGTTATAATTGAGTATCTTATGCTCTAGGGTTGGAAATTGCCAATCCAAAGGCTTGGATTTGGCTTAGGATATCTAAACCTAAGGTTTGGATTGTGTAAATCTGTGTGACTAAAGTTTTATCTTTTAACAAAAAAACATAACAATCTCACATGTATGCCCCAATGATTTCTCATGTGCATTATAAACATAATGTTCAAAAATAAAATGACTACAACATCAAGCTTTGTTTTACTGTTTGTATGAATGTTATTTCTTTCTAAAATATTATTAGTTTAAGATTCTCATCCTTAATTTCTTTTACTATTTCCTTCTTTTCTTTCCAAAACACATGTATGCTTTTTAACACATAATTTATGGTTTTTTCATCCAAATTTAAAAAATGGGTTGATCTAAAAGACATTCTACACACATAAAAAAAATTGATTTTTTTTCTCAAAATTAAGGGGGTGTACGCACAAATATTTCATTTTCGGGATGTGTTCACTTGTAACATTAGTAAAAAAATTATATATTCATCCGAAAAATATGAAGAATTAGTGGAACCTCATACATGGTCTTAGCTAACTTTCTATCAAAGGGATTCGTAGAATAGTTTATGGAACTCAAGAATTGTGGGGTGGGGGGGTGGGGGGGGGGAATTCACATAAGCATAAGCACACTTTGTGTGCGCACCACATTTGACCTTCTTAATCTACACCTTTTGAAAAAAGTAGTAGTTTAGAAACTACATTCCAAGCACTACGGTTCTTATTCTTATCACATTGTCAAATTTTGAGCATACATATGCCAAATTATTAGCTGAAGTTCAATTTTTTTTTATTTCGGGAAAAAAGTGGTCACTTTGGAACCCCTTTTGGCCCCTCATTTCTATGCACTTACCCGTTGATAACATGGTAGAAATAATCTAAATAACTTCTATACCCATATCAATATCATGGCGGAGAGTAATTAATTCACCAAGGAGGTTGAAGAGAATAGGAGCTTACTATTTTTGGATGCCCTCATTGAGAAGAAAGACTAATGGCTTTGGATGCCCTCATCATGAGGAAAGAATAATGGTTATCTTGGTAAGCAAGTTTATATAAATGGGTCTTGCAAAGATTTATATTTACATGCATCTTTAAACAATCACTCAACATAAAAGTGGATTTTTTGAAGACCACAATGACCGAAGTATACATAATTTACGATCAAGATCACTTGAAGCATGATATCAAGCACTTACAATTAAGTTTAAGAATTATGGTTATAGCGGGAAATAAATTTTAATTGCTCTTAACCTAGCTAAAAAGGGTCAAAATCAATGACATGGAGAGAAATCTTCATATGGTATGAAATGAATATTCAATAATGTTTCTAAATTTTTGAGTTGGTTAGCATCAAAACTACTTTATACCTAACATCAAGTTTGGATGTGTTCCAAAGTCTAAAACGACCACATAGAAGCAATTTTAAAAGTGATGTCTACATGATTGAGTATTTGTGTGGAGTCCTTTTCATTGAAGAAACTCGCTAGTGAAATCTGCATTGGCAGCTTGAAAAAATAAATAAAGTGCTCGATCGAAATCAAAGGTTGGCTGTGGTTGAAATTATTCTTATAAGCATAAATTGAAAAAATGTAAGATCATAAAGTATAAAGTTGAATTTGAATAGGGTGTTGGTTTAGGTTTAAGTCATGCTTGGAGACCAATTATTAAAAAAATTGTAAAAGACCCCTTCATTTTAAGAAGGGTGAGAACAAATTTTTAAACTATTAATGGCTACAATATTTAATTATATTTGATTAAATACAAAACATGGTGAACTTTTAAAAGTCTTAGCCCATATAATACATATGAAATAAATATATTTCATAAAAATAATAATGAAAATGAATTATTTTAATACTTTTTCAATAAATAATGAACTATACATTTACATTTTATTACTTTTAAATCTTACATTTTACAATTTTATATATATCGAGGGTATTGAATTCATTATTATTATGTAATATTATTTAATACTTGTGGATAAAGAACATAAAGGAAAATATTGATAGTACCCATTAATATAATTATATAGTTAAGTAATTTGAGATCTAATTTAATAATAGTGGATAGAGAACACCGAAGAAAATGAATGTAATTTAATAATAGCTGATAAAAAACACTTTCGAAAATAGATAGGGATTGAACTATATGTTGTAAGTGATTTGAGATCTAATTTAAAAATAGTGGATAGAAAACACCTAGAAAAATGGATGTAATTTAATAATAGCGGATTTAAAATGTGACCTTGGAAAATGGATAGGGATTGAACTATGTATAGAAAGTTTCCTCCTTTTTCATTTGAGATCTAATTTAATAATAGTGGATAGAAAACACCTAGAGAAATGGATGTAATTTAAAAAACACCTTGGAAAATGGATATAGAATGGGTACTTATAAGATGAATACATAACCCGATTGAACTATATGTTGTAAGTCCTTTGAGATTTATTTTAATAATAGTGAATAAAGAACACCTAAGAAAATGGATCTAATTTAATAATAGCAGATTCTAAAGAACACCATAGAACATAGATATAGTGTGGGCACTTATAAGATGAATACATAGTATATGTTGTAAGTGTTTTGAAATGTAATTTAATAATAGTGGATAGATAACACATAAGAAAATAGATTTAATTTAATAATAGCATACAAAGAACACCTTGAAAGAGTGGATATAATATGGGCAGAGATTTAACTCTGTTGTAAGTGGTTTGAGATCTAATTTATTAGTAATGGACATAAAACAGCTACAAAAATGTACATAATATAGACACACATAAAATGAATAAATAATCATATGTTATAAATGGATTTGAGATCTAATTTACTAATATTAAATAAATAACACTTTAGAAAATACTATCTAATAAATCGATATAATATGGATGGGTGCAGAGTGGACTACATTGTACTAACTTTGTTAGACAATGCCTCAACGATAATAATATTCATTTAATAACTATAACGGATCATTTTACTTCTTCAAAGTAAAGATGTACTAATAGCATTAATGGACCATATAAACATTGGGACATTGACAATATATAAATTGGTGGGAATAGGCTCTGTCTCTCCTAACAAAGCTCTTGAGTAATTTTAGTTCTTCCTAGCAAAGTTTGTGAAGCACATGTATTGTCTTTTCTAATAAAGTGTCCGAGTATCATCACTACTCGAGAGAAGGAAGAGCATTGTGGAGTGAATATTCAGCTTTGTTTTTATCAGTTTCAGCCAAATACTAACCAGGTACAGTTTGTATTAAACCAGTAAAATTTCCTTTTTGCCAAAGAATTATGGTTAGTATTGGCTAGTTTTCAAATTCAAGCTTGGTAACTCTCTGAGTTAGGTACTGTTTAGGTTAATATGACACAGTTAAAGTGCTACCTTTCATCATTTAGCATAGTCAGGTAGTTCCATGATTCATATTTTGTACATCTCCTCGTCCAAAGTTTTTAGGAGTTATAAAAACAAAAAAGCCAGGCAGACTCCATACCTTTGATTATAGTTCCATGATCCATATATGAAGGCCATTTTGTGCATCTTCTTGTCCTGTGTTTTTAAGAGTTCAAATACTCCAGCATTTTTTACATTGTATGACGATTGCATTATCATGCTTATGTCGTCAGCTGGTTTTTGCCCAGATTCTTTTATGTTGTAAACAGTATCATCATCAATGGAAAATATTTCAATTTGTGTTATCTGATTTAAATTCCTTTGTAATAGGGTGCACTTCTGCAACACTCATTTCCAACATGGAGCATTTCCTGAACAAGTCTGAAGATTCCAACAATTCACTGAATCGCCAATCTCAGGGTGATAAGGGAAAAAATGTAGGTCAGAAATTTGCCTGTTACAAGTAAGAAGTACAAGCTTGGTGGTACAAGGTACAAAGGGGTTCACATGCGATCAGGGCAATCGGTATTCTGCAGAAATACGTGATCCAGTAACAAAAAAAACGTGTTTCTCTTGGAATGTTTGACACTCAAGAATTGGCTGCATATGCATATGATTTCGCTGCAAGAACAATGAGAGGAAGAAGGGCACGAACTAACTTTTTCTATGCAGATTCAGAGTCAGGCATTTTGTCCAAAACTCCAACTTCTGCACCCAATGCAGGGGGCTAAATTCAGCCACTCATTTCCAGCCAATCCCACAAAGCTCCAGCGCTCGTGGTCTGATTCTGCCAGGCTTTGGCAGAACTTTGGCACGACAGATGCTAATATATGTTTGTCTCCCAATCTTGATTGCTATCAAAATACCAACAATAACTCGTCTGTTCCATATTTTTCGTCCTTAATCTCTTCATCACAGAATTTTTCTGTTTTGATGAACACCCTTCATGAACATTCGTTTCCCAACAAAACCGCCAATATAATCCCCACTTCACAAATTTTGACTGACCAAATTGACAGTCAATATTTTCTTCCAGAAGAGCTTTCTTTCCCCAGTAACAGTACAACCAATATGGTCCCCCACCATGCCACTGTCAAACTCAGTTTGAAAACTGTTCTTTTCTTCTGTTTTTCTGACCAGACTTATTTGGACGACACCACCATCACCAGTACAAGCCCCCCACCGCACCAATGCTCCCCAAACCCTCTTCAAAACTATAGCTCTTTGCTTCCATTCTTACAAGATCCAGGTTTAAATCTTTTCAGTCAAGGATTGTCCAATTCACAGGCATCCCAGTATTGGTCAAGAATCGGAAAACATTGCAGACAGCTTCTTCGATACAAGACCAGGCTTGTTTGAGGAAAATATTGAGGTGTCATCAAATCTGTTAAGCTCTAACACTCAACATAAAAAACAAACTGTTGCAGACAGTATGTATTCAGATTCAGACCTGTTTGAGAAGAATAATTTTCTTCTCTCCTACCAACTTGATCGTTTCTTCCACAACTGTTTTCAGCCCCAACAATAACATCATCAACAGCAGCAGCACCGAATGGGATTATGGTTTTGATATTCAACATGGCATTGACAGCCCTCATCTGCTCACTTCAGGGATTCAAGGTCACACAGAAACAAATTATCAGTTTCATGACTTGAATCCACAACAACAGTGTCAGCAACACCAACAACAGCAGGGGGAAAATAAGTGTGAGGAATATGACATCAGCAAATCAACAATCTTCATATCATCAATTTCCATGCGTCAATCATTCTGAAGGACTCTCTCTTCTTGAAGAGCTTTTGGAGTCTATGCCAGACATTCCTCATATCACAAACCTTATCTGAGAATTTATCAGCATTTCCTTTAAAGTCCTTCCATTATGACAGCAGAGAGTAGTTGTTGAAGACAGAATAAATAGATTCTTGTATTTATTCTTTGTTTACTTTTATAAGGTAGGCTAAAGTAATTCCTTCTGCACACAGCGGCACAAAGTGATGTGGGCTTTATGTTTTACATGGTGTTCTGGTCTTCGGTAACAATGCATACTATATTAACTTCAGTATATGTTCGTATCCAAAGTTTGTTTGTTCACTCAACGTTTAAATCTCAATTCATAATTTTACCTGTTCTGGATCTGATAAATCTTACTCCTCCATTTGTTTAAAGGTATTCATGATCATGTTTCTATGGCAAACAATCTTGATGCTTTATAAATTATGAACGATGAACGATTTTACATGTTGGTACAGGAAAAGTTCTATTGCTGAAAAGTTATTCAATAGATGTAGCATACATATGGGGACTACTGCTATAAACCAATCAAAAATTCAAAATAAATTAATGTTTTTTTTAATAATTAAATTGCTGATTGGCGCAGGGTATGGGACCTACCGGGTTTGTTCGTTGCTAGTTAAGGATCGCCCTGCTATATATTTAATTTTCATTCTCCTTAAGTTTAAAACTCATGATGTTAATGTACCATGGTTGTTTACTAGCAATCGTGCATGAAATGTACGATGGGAACGCCGAAGGGGATAGAGCGAAGAATTAAAACTTAAGGAAGTGAATAAGAGGGAGAGGATGGGGGGCAAAGAAGATGGGGAATGAGGGAGGAGAAGTGCACTGTGTTCTAATGAATTTTCTCTATCTTGGTCGCAATTATCTTTGTTTGTGTTCCACTTTATTATCTAAATGTCACTTGTGTTATTCACTACGAGTGCAATTTGCAGTTAACTGGGGGTCAAATTAAAAAAATGGGGAAGATCCAATAGGCTCTAGGGTCGTAACCCAACTGAGAACGATTGAAAGATTTTTTTATTGGACAATGTCTAATTTTGTTATATAAGATGAAGACAACAATGGAAAGTCAGAAATTAAAAAGTTGAGAATTAAATACCTTCATGCACCACACCTTTTCAATGGCTTAAATCAAAACGCCCCAATTAATATTTCGTATTTGTGTTATACTTCACATTAATGTACAGTCAAATCAAATACAGAAATACAAATTGTTGTGTGGTTAGTGCTAGCACAGAGGGGTAAATTTATAGTGGAAACAGGGGTATTCAGGGAAAAATAATTCTCTTAGAAAATAAAACTATAGAGATTGCAATGAATATGGTAGGGCACTGTGGTTGTCAAGAAGGAAATGTCCAGGAGCATGTATGAATGGAAAACAACAATAAGAAATATCTTCAAAGACTAAGGTTGTTTAAATCAACAACCACACATGGATTAGATTACATTCATTGATATTTAATTTATATTGTCAGAGAGGCAAGCGGCTTAAATTGTGCAAATGCCTTCAACGTAATAATAGAAATAACGTGAATCACAAGCTTATAGACTTGGTCAAATGCTAGAAATTGTATGAGCAACAAAGGAAATCACATAAGTCTCTTTTTGAGGCAGTAAACAAAATTTATAAATATCACTATTTTAATGTAACCATGGTTTTTTAATACAAAAAATAAACTAAAAATGTTATTCATATCAGCGATGATACTTGGTTGAGCAGGTTAGATAGTACTATAACAATGGCATCGTCCCTTTGTCTTCAACTAATCACATCTAGGAAAATTTACAAAGAAACAAAGTGGAGATTGAATCTGAACTGAAACCATCAATGACTCCTTTTACAGAGTATTTCCATGAAACCCCTCTGATAAAGACACAAATTGCCATCCATGGTTGCCAAATGTATTGGTGGTATGGTGTATAAGAAGTAGGGAGACAATGTGTTCACATGGAGTAGTTTGATGTGTTGGAAGCAGAGATAACGCCACCATCAGATTTCAATGCATCCCCTCAATCTGCAATCTTTTCCATCCACATTCTGAGAGGTATCAGAATCAACCACACCCGCATAATGACAATGATTATTGTTTCGAGTATAAAAATTACCAACATCTCCAAAAAAAATAGTTTGTTAATGCGTTGAACCTCCTCTTATATAAATATAAACTTTAATCTGCACGAAGATCAAAATTTTTGTGATAATGCGCGATTCTGAAGTGGAATTTAACGAGTGACGGTCAACTAAACCTCGCATTAACTTTTAAATGCAAGCCCACCCACCAAACATGGAGAATTCACACTGCTATTTTTGTTTGTAGTTTTCGTCATGGTTGGGCTCTCTTGTTATATTAAGTTGCTCTTCATGTTTCCATTCAAAGAAAGGAACTGGATTTGTATGTTATTTTCTCTTTAGTTGGTACTATTATGGAAATAGAAGCACTACCACTTCATCCATTCCATTTTCATAATTTCAATATAATCTTCATGAAGTTAATTTTATGGCTCTCTTCTTTGTGTGGAGCTTGTCAATTGTGTAAATGTGGGAGGTAAGTGTTCAAATATCCTTTCAGCGAAAGGAACAATGGTTGCGGTGACCTCGCACTTCAACTTGACTTTAATTACGAAGAGCAGAAGCCTATGATTAATATCAATGGCCATCAATAATACATATGGTACCCCGCTAGAATACTTTATGCCAATAAAAAAAATTAAGTTTCGTTTCCATCAATAATATGACATTAATCGACAAGAATCTAAATGGGAATAAATGCAATCCATTGTGGAGTAAGGCATATAGAGAAATTGTGGTCCAACCCTCAATTTCATATCATGGATGGATATGAAAATTAAACTCTAGTGCAACGGTGCACACCTGAAACCATCAGGTACTTGTCTCCATTACCATGTAACCATACTTGGCACTACAGTTTCAAAAACTCAACTCCGGTTTGCTTAGTAAATTGTAATTTGTGAATTGTGCTTCCATTCCACAAGTTAGACAGATGGTCTCTAGAGGAAAAAAATTCTCGATGGCTTCCAATTCCAAATCCCATGGAATGTCTGCGAAAATTTCATGATATACAATTCGAAAGGTGGTGCTTTTACTTATGAAAATTATTTGATCCACTTCTGTTGCAAGTGCAGTGCCAGATTTTGTGCAAACAGATGATCTTGTGGTAAGAGATATATTTCCTCATGCTATCGAACAAATTAGAGATGGATTTTGATCATTACATGACATTAATCGATGCGAATCTATATGGGGATAAATGTAATCCATCCACCAATAGCTATAGAATGCAATTATGGTCTAACCCTCAATTTTATATTAGGAATAGATATGAAAATTTAACTGTGGTGGAAGGTTGTGTCCTTGAAATAATCAGAGACTGGTCTCTGTTCCCATATAATGTGTAGGAGAAATTCTTGAGACAAATGGTTGAGCATTGTTACATGTGCCCAGAAATTTGTACAGATTGTTCATCTAGCAATAGCTTGTCTCTCAGTTGCAAGAAACTGTCGGAAGTGCTACCATTGGCAGTAGATCATTGTAATGCATTGCACTGACCATAGCCATTGGACCAAAACTCTTTCAAATTCTAGGCACAATCGTTAGCGGGTTAAAACCCCTGAGCACAGCTATAGCTTTCAATATTTTTTGAAGTGTAACTTCCATAAGCGCAGAGGCCATAGACCTCGTGTTGATCTCTGGGTTGGGCTAAAATATTCCCCCTGCCAATCTCCACTCTGCCCAATAATAAACAAAATCATTCCACTGACTCACCAATTGGTTGATCTCTGAGGGATCCATCTGATAAGAAAATAGGCCAGGAGCACTAACATATCTCTATTTTTAGGGGACCAATGAGGTGAAAAATATGTAGGTGGAATCCGCTTTCTGGTTTCCTCTTTGATAGAAGAAACAATGAAGCAGGACAATCGAGAAAATAGTTGTCTACAAAGATCAAATTGGCATTCCCTAGCAACACATGTGAGAAGGGCATCGAAATCTGGCTGAACAAATAATTCCCAGCAAGAAACAAGCGAACTTTTTTCGGTTAAGCATGAGGTGGCCTTCGATGCATACTGATATGCTATAGTTCCCATGAAGTAATTGTACTGCAAAGACAATGACGAGAGCCTGGGCATGGTGGCCATGAAAGTGGGGAAGGGACCCTATATCTAGTTGAAGCTCAGGTCCACAACAATAAGCTCATTGTTGCTCCCGTACCTACTAGGCACTTGCACTACTATAAATCCATTATGTGACAGAGTCAGATGTTGCAGCGACTCGTGATAAAAAAAACTAGATTGAAAAGCGCCATACAATTGGTTGTGGCTGAGTTTTACTTCCTGAACACATCTCTAGCTTTGTTAAATTTATTGACGGTGTACTAGACAAGTAGTTATTTCTCAGACTTAACTCCTCCAGTGACCCTGAAAGACTGTGAAAGTTGTTAGATAGTTAATTTTTATTGGCATCAAAAAAATTGAGGCTATGCATTCCACTCAAATCATGAAAAGCACCACTAAGTTGATTTCCGTGCAGTTCCTAATCTTTACAACCTCTTTAAGTTGTTGAGCGCCCAGGGAATCAAACCCTGGAACAAGTTGTTGTCGAGAGATAAATTCTTCAGGATGTATAAAAACCCTATTGAGTAGGGAATCAAGTTGGAAAACTGATTATGAGATAACATCAAGTGGTTAGCGAAGACAAATTTTGAAGAGAGGAGGGAATGGGGCCTTTGAAGGCATTTCGGAGAGAGATCAATGATCTATAATCTGCTTAGTGTCACCACATAGGGGGAGAGCCTGTAATTGTGTCCACCAATAGAGGAAGGGAAAACAGAGGATCTACAGAAACTACAGACAACAATAGACAATAATACAAGATTAAAACGCAAGATATTTTATTGAAAGATTTGGAACAGGGAAAGAAAGGAGAAACTACAGAAATTTATAACAACAAAGTAAAACAACAATATTGGATTCAAATAACATAGATCTAGACTTAAAATGGCTTCAACAGTAAATTAATATTGGCCAAGAATGAACAACAGCTACAGATACATGCAAAACTTTCATTCATACAATTTAACAACTTGATAATGTATTTTTTCATTCAGCAAAACTAGTCCAAACTTGAGCTGGGACTGCGCACTCTTTTCTTATTATCCTAAATCTGATTTTTCCCTCTTGTTATTACACAATAAACATGAAACCTTAATAACATTCACCTACACAATAAATTTCCTTTCAAGGTAGCACAAAATCTCTGACAAGAGATAATCAATGGAAATTTTCAACAAAAAACTAAATATGTAACTGTCATAATTAAATACAAATTTAAGATGTCAAAGAACTAAATCTAGAGGAAGACAGAAATTAGTTGCACATTTAATACCCAGTTGATTTTCCAACACTCCCCTTTAATTATGAACAACTAGAGATCATCTAAAATTTGTATCAAGTTTGTTCAAAAGTTGTTGTTACTTTTCCAGAGCTAACTGACATTTTTCCGGAGTTGCTAACTTGTGTAAAGTCACAAACCCATAAGCCACTCTGTAAATACTAAAATGTCTCTTTTTTCAATGGTTTTGTAAATATGTCAGCCAACTGATCTTCAGACCTATAAAATTCAATACAAATTTCTTTGTTGCTTACAAGCTATCTGATAAAATGATACCCCATATCAATATGCTTAGTTCTCTTGTGAAACACATTATTTTTAGATAATGCTATGGCTGAACTATTATCATAGAATATTGGAGTGGCTTCTTTTTTATCATGCATTGAAACTTTCAACATCATTCGCATCCAAACAACTTGACACGCAACACTAGTAGCTTCCACATACTCAGCTTCAGCTGAAGAAAGAGTCACAATGGGGTGTTTCTTCGATGCCCACGACACAACACCTATACCAAAGTTAAAATTATATCATAAGTACTTTTTATATCATCTATGCTACCACCAAAATCACTATCAGTGTACCCAACAACGCTGAAATCATCTGAAGTGGAATACAATATACAAAAATCCTTTGTACCACTTATATACCTCAATATCCTCTTACCGGCCTACCAATGTGAGTCTTTCAGAGACTCCATAAACCTTGAAATCAGACTTACACCATACATAATATCCATCCTTGTGGCTGTTAAGTACATAAGGCTTCCAACTAACCTCTTGAACAATGTAGAATCCACACATGCTCCATCATCTTCCTTGCCTAATTTTATTCCTATCATAACCGATTTTGCGGATACCTTGTACTTTGCCATATTAAATATCTTCAACCTTCATTTGCACATTTAGATTGAGAAATAAATATATAACATCATTGGATTGATGAACTTCAATCCCCAAGAAATACCTCATAAGACCCAAATCAGTCATTTCAAATTCATTCTTCATTACTGATTTGAAAGAATCTATGTTTAGATCACCGATAAAGATTAGATCATCCACATACAAGCAAACAATTAAAATATTACCTTGCTTGTTGATTTAGATATACAATGTTGGTTCACAACCTCTTCTTTTGAAACCATTTTGAATGAGATAGGAGTCAATGTGGCTGTACCAAGCTCTTGGAGCTTGTTTTAATCCATAGAGTGCCTTCTTTAACCTATACACCTTGTCTTCATGACCTTGTAGCTCATATCCTTGTGGTTGTTCCACATACACTTCCTCCTCTAAATAGCCATTTAAAAATTCAGACTTTACATCCATTTTATATACATGCCACTTGTGGGCACAAATAGCTAATACATTCCTAACTGTGTCTAATCGAGAAACAAGAGAAAATGTCTCATTGAAGTCTATATCGGGATGTTTTGTAAATCCCCTTGCAACTAGCCTTGCTTTATGCTTTTGCACATTTTTCATCAGCATCTTGTAACTTAGGCTTATAAATCCATTCGACACTAATTACATATTTGCCTTCAGGAAAGTAAACCAATTACCATGTTTTGTTCTTCTCAATGGATTCAATCTCTTCATCCATGGCTTGTGCCCATATATCACTACTCACAACCTCTTCAAATGTTAATGGATCATCAATATGAGAAAATAAAGCAAAAGGTAAAAATGAATTTGTTGTGTCAACATTATACAACTCAATCAAACTCCTTGTTTTTTGTGGCATCATGTTTGCTAGAGTTGGATCCGGATATGAATAACTACTTGGAGTGCTAGATGGTGTTTCTCTAAGGATACCAATTGATGTAGATGTTGGTGTATATGCTTGTGAAGTTTGCTGCCCTGTTGGTGTGAACAACAGCCTTGAAGATCTCCTTGGTGTGACTGAAGGTGTAGCTTGAGCTGCAACTTGTGGTACCATCCTAGGATGGGAAGGAGCTATTGTTTTCAAGTTATATTTGTTGTTAGAAACACTTCATCCACCATATTGTCATTAGGGAAAACAACTGCAATTCTAACAATCCTCTCTATGCTTCCATCCCATGCTTCATGCTCCACGAACTAAACATCACGACTGATTACAACTTTCCTATTGATAGGATCAAACAACTTATATGCTTTTGTTTCCTCTGAGTAACCAACAAATATACATTTTCTCCCTTATTATCTAACTTATTTCTCAACTTATCTGGAATATGTGCGTATGTAACGCATCCAAATACCTTTAAATGAGAGACACTATGTTTCCTTCTTATCCAAGTATCTTGAGGAACTTTGTTCCTTATGCTCTTTTTGGGCACCTATTCATGATGTAAATAGAAGTTGTCACTGCCTCAGCCCAATATTGATTAGGTAGGTGTTTGGCTACCATCATGTTATGAGCCATCTCCATAATTTTTTCAATTCTTCCTCTCCACCACACCATTTTGCTGAGGCGTATAACAGGCTGTAAATTGCTTGTGTATGCCATGAGATCTGCAAAAAATTAGAAACTCATTAGATATAAATTCACCTCCTCTGTTTGTTCTTAAAACCTTGATGTAGTAGTTTCTTTGCTTCTCTACAAGTGCCTTGAACTACTGTAAATAAGAAAATGCATCATATTTGTGTTTTAAGAAACAAACCCAAGTTTTTCTTGTCAAACCATCAATAAAAGTAAGAAAATAAGTGCATCCTCCTATAGATGGTGTTTGCATTTTCCCACAAATATCTTAATGCATAATCTCAAGTGGTGCTCTAGCTCTATTTGACTGGCCAACCGGAAATGACTCTCTATGTTGTTTTCCCACAATACATCCTTCACAAACTCTTTCTGGTTTCTCAATTAATAGAAAACCTTTCACCATATTCTTCATATGAAGTAGGTTCAGTGCTCCAAAATATAAATGCCCAAATCTAAAATTCCATAGCCAATAATCATCCTTTACCACTGATTGAAACGTTGCTTGAGTTTCTACAAAACAATCCCTTTCTTCTTTAGAGTTTCTGGAGCTGTTTTGAACATTTTTGTAGATGTCTTGAAATTTTCTGTAGCTTTCTTTGGCTACTGCTGATTTTGTATCTTCTACCTTAAAGGTTGCTCCAAAATTTACATTATTTGTTTCATGGATAGCTTGAATTGTTTTTTCTTACATAGCCGGCCTTATTTTTAATGGAAACATGCATTTTATAGTCATTTGTACCTTAACAATAATCAAATTTCTTGGAAGCTTGTCCAAAATAACACACTCATTATTTTCCATGTACACTCTATAGCCCTTTTGTATCAACTGTTCAATACTCATCAAGTTGTTTTTGGACCAGCAACATAATATACATCAGGCATAAATTTTAGATCCCCTTTTTAGTTAGAATATTAACTGTACCTTTACCTAAAATAGTGACTTTGTTGTTGTTACCAAGTGTAACATAAGTTTGAATTGATTCATCCAAGCTAGAAAAAAAATCTTTATTGCCTATCATGTGATTACTGCAGCCCAAATCTAAATACCATATGTCACATGGGCCTTCTTGAACACCATTACACTCAACTGGAGATTTTGTAGGGATCGCTTGAGCAATATTAGTGCATGCAATGAACATGTTGCATGTGGGAGTGCTACTTGGATGATTTTAACTTTACTTCTACTGATCATATTGTTTTTTTCTTGCATTCATGAGCATAATGCCCAAAATTTTTACAATAGTGATACTGACTCTGTGACTTGTCAAATCTTTGGCCACTTGGGTGACTGAAATTATGATTTTGACCTCTACCACTAACATTTGCAGGATTGCTACCACGTCCACCTCTAGGAGAACTTCTCCCTCTACCTCTAGGATTGAAACTCCTCCTTACTCTTCCATGGGTTATAGATAACTAAGATGAAAATGCACTTTCTACTGAAGTATTTGATCTATTTAGTCTATATTCATGATTGATAAGAGAGGCATGAAGTTCATCAACACTAAACTGACTCAAATCTTTGTTTTCCTTTAGGGCCACAACTATAGGATCAAATTTAGAAGGGAGACTCCTAAGCACCTTCTCAACAACCTTCCTATCCTCTATGACCTCTCCATGGGACTTGATTTGATTAATTAGACCAACAACGTGAGTAAAGAAAGATTCTACCGAATCTGAGTTTCTCATTAACAAATTTTCAAATTAACTTCTAAGGAGCTGTAACTTAGTAGTTTTAACCTTGTTCATACCTTGATACGCAACCTGGAGTGTGTCCCATGCTTCCTTGGCTTGCTTTGTTGCTGCAACTCTTGGGAGTATGCTCTTGTGCATTTCTTGATGGATATAAAATAGTGTTTTCCCATCTTTCTTCCTTTGTTCCTTCAATTTGTCATTTTAAGCTTGTGTAAGAGAATTGTATGTTTCCTGGTCTGCTGGTTCCTGGTAATCATTTTCAACCATTTCCCAAATGTCTTGAGACCAAAACAAGGATTTCATGGTCAAAGACCAATATTCATATTTTTTTCCTGTGAAAATAGGAGTTTACACAATAACTAGTGATGCATCAGATGTAGAAGCCATTAATGGCTGCCAAATGAAAAACTAAAAACCTAGGAAAGACATAGAAGCTAAGTTTAGCCTGGCTCTGATACTAGATGAAGGAAAAATGGAGGATCTACAAAAACTATAGACAACAATAGACAACAATACAAGAATAAAACGCAACATATTTGATTGAAAGATTTGGAACAAGGAAATAAAGGAGAAACTACAAAAATTTATAACAGCAAAGTGAAACAACAATATTGGCTTCAAATAACATAGATATGGGCTTCAAATGGCTTCAGTAATACATTTATATTTTCCAAGAATGAAGAGCAGCTACAGTTGCACACAAAACTTTCATTCATACAATAACAGCTTGATAATGTAGTTTTTATTTCAGCAAAACCAGTCAAGACTTGAGTTGGGACTGCGCACTCTTTTCTTCTTCTCCTAAATCTGATTTTTTCTCTCTTGCTATTACACAATAAACATGAAACCTTACTAACATTCATCTACATAACTTGCCTTTCAAGGCAGCACAAAATCTCTGACAAGAGATAATCAAAGAAAATTTTCAACCAAAAAGTAAATATGCAGCTGCTATAGTTAAATACAAATCTGAGATGTGAGAGAACTAAATCTGGAGGAAGACATAAATTAGTTGCACATTTAATGCCCAGTTGATTTTCCAACACATTAGGCGGTTAGCAAAGACAAATTTTGAAGAGAGGGAATGGGGCCTCCGAAGGCATTGCCGAGAGAGATCAATGATATGCAGCGCGCTTAGTGTCACCACAGAGGGGGAGAGCATGCAATTGTACCTGACAACATCGAGAGTAATTTTTGTGACTCTGGAAGGGCTTCTGGCACATCTTAATCTGCAGGTGAAATGATGACCAAAGGCAGTGTCGCAGGGATCTGCCGAGAAATCTCATGAACTCAGACAGGAGGCAGATCCATTGAATCCTTGAGGTCTTTCAACACTTCCACATCAGACCTTACCGTCACAGCCCCTGCTCGCACCAACTGCAAAAACCCGCACAACGCAGCAATCGTCAGATTTCAGTGCACCCTTAATACTCAATCTTTGTTTTCTAAATTCTGACTGATGTCAGAATTAGCGAGGCCCTCCTCACAGGGAACACCTCCCACGTAATTAATTGGAATACCAATTAGAGGAATAGCTTGGTTCCTAGGATGGCATAAGTGGAGTGTACATGAAACAAGAGAGATGGAGATGAGAGAATGTGGAAAAAAATTAGTTCACAGTATTGAGAACTATGAGATCTATGAATGTTTGAAGGAAAGCAGAAGTTAAATATAAGTTTTTTGTGCTGTTAGTGGGATGCCTCTGGATTCTCTCTGCCATGGCTCACCATCTCAATGTTGCAGCCATGACATTCGGCATCGCTGCTCTAAGAGCAGACTGAGCTTCTGTCCATGTTTTCGTCATCCTTTTCCTTACAGAGGCAATAGTGAAGTTTTAGATAGAGTTGGTGGTGTCGGCAGTGGCTGCAGCAGGTGTGGCCCATGGGAAAATCCTCCTTAAGAAAAGTCTCCTAGCTATATCTTCGATATGGCAGGCCGAAGAAGGAAAAAAAAAGGAAAATGATGGCATTGGCTAGGAGCCCACACGTGACAATGTCGGTCACTGGGGTGGCAAGCTTGATATTCCTCCTCCACCAGCAGCGGTATTATGTGTAGCTGCGTCCTTATTTTCATAACACAATCTTTTCCCTTGAGTCGATACACTTACGCGCGCGCGCGCGCGCGCATATATATATATATATATATATATATATATATATATATATATATATATATATATATATATATATATATATATATATATATATATATATATATATATATATATATATATATATAGGAGCATAATTTATAACAAAATTTGATTTTTTTTTTATCATGATAAATATGTATTTATAACACTATTTTTTATGTGCAGAGGGTCTATTGACAGATTTTAAATTTGTTACAGGAATAAAAAAGAATCTTCACTATATAAAAAGTGGAACTGCTTAATCTCTAGGAGGGGACTGTGTGCTCCTACAGAAAAGAGGAGGTTAGATTTTTGCAGCAGTACGCGCTCACAAAATTTAGGTAGATTTTTTTGTTACGTGGAGTGACGTATATGGTGAGATTCTATGAAGATAAAATTGATAAGTAAATTTATTTATTAACTGCTATAGAGTAGCAACATGTAACTAAAAAATGGTGTTTTTATGAAACCATTTTTATGTATATAGTTTCATATTTTTCTCTACAGCACTTACTGAGAAAAATTATGGCAGCGCTCCTCCATAAGACCACAGACCTAGAATCTTGTCAATTTTTTATCGGAAACGTTTCTTCAATATTCATGGAGTTTGGAAAAATGGAAAATAAAATATTTAACAAGAACATTTGCTGCACTACTATCCAGAGTATTTGAGCACAAATTTACAATGTAAAAAGATTGATTATTAGGGTTATGTGGTTAGTTGGCTTCTGCTCATATTCTTTAACCTTGTATATAGCACCATTTATGGGGGAGAAAAAAAACATTCTATTTGAATTTGTGTATTCAGTTCAATCCTTTGTATTGATGGGGTGCACTTCTGCAAGAGTGCAACATTCATTTTCAAGATTAGGCATTTCACTCCAACAAGGAGAATTTCCTCTTCTATTTTGATTGAATTGCCAATCTCAGAGTGATGAGAGTAAAAGTGCAGCTCAAAACTTGTCTGTTATAAGTAAGAAGCACAACCAATATGTTACCCACTATATTGATGCCAAACTGAGTTAAAAACTGTTCTTTTCTTCCATTCTCTGACCAACCTTATTTGGATGACACGGCCATAACCAATACAGTTCCTACTTCACCAATGCTCTGAAACTATTGTTCTTCACTCCCATTCTTAATAGATCCAGGTTTAAATCTTCCTACTCAAGGATCGTACAATTCAGAGGGCTTTGATGTTGGTCATAAAACTAAAACATTGAAGACATGTTCTATACAAGACCATACTTGATTGAGAATAAAATCGAGGTGGTATCATATGCGTTGAGCTCCAACGTAGAACATGATGTAACCGACCAGTAAATGCTGATTTACGACCATTTTCCGTCAGTTTTAGTGATTCATTTATTTTAGGGAATTCATTGTTGTTGAGTTGTAATTGCTTTAGTGGATTATTTAGGAGTCTTATTTATTAATAATAGCAGTTTCTCTAACTATTTGTTTTAATGGAATAGGAAAACCATTGTAGTTGATTAACTATGTTTAGAGTTGGAAACTCAAAATAGGAGTCTTGCTGCTTGTTTCTGTTATCACCGAATCACAGCACCCCTGTGCATATATTTGAACTCACAGTGTGATTGGATAACATGGGTACTATCTCCAAGTTGTGGGACTTGCTACTTGAGATAGACCTCCAGAGAAAGTTGGTTCTTGCTCCTAAACTACCTACCACAATCTACTCTAATGTAGGATAAGCTAACTGTTCTAATCTAAAATTCCAAGGGACCAGGGAGAGAGAATGCATTAAATGAAATCCTACACTAAAGCGGTGATACACCAGAAAAGGAGGATGTGAGAGTAGTCTCCAAATGTGTGAAATACAGAGGCAAAGTGCACACTAGAAGAGGTGATGACAGTTCTCCATAATCTAGCAAAATGCAATCACAACAATATTCAAAGCACACACAATGATAATGAATTCCTGCAAGAACATAATAATAGACACAATATTCTTGTAGAAAGATAAAAGGGGCAAGAAGAATGCAAGAAAACACAGCAGGGGAAGATACATCCACAAACTTATATTTTATTGCTTCCTGGTATGCACAGTTCAGTCTATTACAAGATAAGGGCCTGGATCACCATGGAAGGAGTCCACTACAAGGGCCTGCAACACACTAGCTTCACAAAGAAATTTTGGCAGAGCTTTGCTACCCAAAAACTCTCTCCCTTACAATGAGCCCAACACTCCAATTTATAGAAAAATGAGAAGGAAAAGGGAAGGGAAAATGGAAATCCCGAAATCTGTCCTTCAGCCACCTATAAGAGGCATTAAATTGAGTGAAATGATTGCACATTACTTGCAAAAGGCTCCCCATACTGTCCCATGTGCTGCAGCAGAGAAAGAATGATGACCATGCCTCTTAATTGCACTCCTAGCTACCAAATAAAACACTGTTATGAACCCGGCCATGTTTTCTTAAAAATCTCAATCAATTTTTGATAAAATATGGAATTTCTTGATTTTTGTACATCGGCTCAGAACCACAATTCCAATGGTACCAATTTTGCATGATTTCGTTGAGAAATGCAAAAGTTATGGCCTTCTGAGTGTGGGCAGCTATTTTGGGTCTGGCAAGCGTTTTCTGTCATTTGACGGGAATGAGCATTGACTAACTGGAGCCGAATATTTTTATTTTATTTAAATATATATACCCTCATTAAAATTAAGAAATCCAGTTTTTGTGGCGTAGAGGACGTCGTGCTCATTCCAGAAAGTCTAATTTTGTGAAAATCGGAGCTCGGAGTCAAAAGTTATGGCCGTTTGAAGTTCCACGGGTCAAATGTTGACTTTTCTCCTCTGCCTTCGGCCGCTTCGGCTTTTCGCGTCCCACACGTCCCTTTGTCCCAAATGTCCTAGTGCTGTGTGGGACAAATTCTTCCGAACCACCCGAAATGGGCTTCCATGTCTCTTTTCTGCCGGTGACACGTGGCGTGATCTGATTGGCTTTCGGCTCCTTCGGCTATCCGCATCCCGCGCGTCCCTTTGTCCCACTTGGCACAGTGCTAAAATTTCCCATTTCGGCCGAACCAGCCAGTTCGCGTACTCGCGGCCCAGATGTCCCATTTGCTTTCGGGCCGTTTGGGACAAATTTTCTCGATTCGCCCAGTTCGGCCGGTTCGCGTACTTTTGTCCTGCGCGTCCCTGACTGAAAGTTCTCATTTCAGCCAATCCGGCCGGTTCGCGTACTTCGCGTACCTTCGGCCCAACTGTTCTGGGCTGCCTTGACTCATTTCAGCTGATCCGGCCGGTTCGCGTACTAATTGCCCAGATGTCCCAGATTGCCTGTTTCAACAGTTAGTCAATTTTTCCAACTTTTCGGCCAGTTCGGATTTCCGCGTCCTACACGTCCCTTTGGCCCGGATGTCCCAAATGCTGCGCAGACCGCCTGGCGGCCTTTCGACCGGTTTGCGTACAGATGTCCCTCATGTCCTGACTATTGCAAGGACTAGGACTTAGCCATTTTTCATGATTTTTTCTGGCCCGAGCTTGTTTTTGCAATTTTTTCACATTTCCTCAGAACTTGCTCTCTTCTACTTGGACAAGGGAGTTAGAAAAATATGAGGGGACCCTAGAAACATGACTTTTTGCCCCGAATCAATATAATTGCTTGGGACTAAAGAATTTGATGCATGTTATCAAAATTACCTTAGGGGTGAATTTTGGATAACAGTTTCCTTTTAAGTGGTTAAAATAAACACGTGTTAGTTTAGTTTTAGGGGAAGAGATAAAAATAGACTTTGTAAAATATTAGTTCCAGAAATAAATATGGGATTCACTTATTTCTTTGCTAGTTGGTTTGTTACTTTATTTCTATCAGTGTCATATAGTGTTAATGTAAGTAGTATATGTTCTTACTGAGATTGTATTACAAGTAGTTGTGACTATATCAGTTGGTGTCAGAAATCTAAAGATGTGAGGGAGAAATTATTGTGAAAATTGAAGAAAGGGTCGAAGGGCCCTCGGTCTATTGGTGATGATGTATGTATTTCAAAGAGCCCACTTGGAATCAAGTCTTGTTAAGTGCGAGGCTTGGAGACATGCGACATGGGGAGTCAAAACGGTTGAGGCCAGGATTGTGCCCTGGGAGACTTTAACAGTGTGGATTCCCCTTGTAGCTAGCTGCCTGAAGGTGATCACTAGTTTAGTTGTATGCTTACTCGTAATTGTATATCCATTATATGTTTCCTCTGAAGCATAAAAAGAGATTCCAACAATCTATGTAATCTAGTGCCCAGTTGTGTACACTACACATCAAAAAAATAAAAGAAATGGAAATCATGCATTTTCAAGGAAATAAAGTTTCAAGAGGGAAGTTTACGTGCATAGAAAAGAAAGAAAAAGCAATGCAATAGAGAATGAAGAAGCAAAAGAAAGAAATTATGGTTATTATTAAAGACTTGAAGGAGATAATAGTGAGATAAGATTTTACTCAATATCATAGTGAAGAGAAAAAGAGGAGGAAGATGGTATGGATGTCACTTAGTGTTGTTGGAATGAAGAGGAAAAATGTTTGTTGTACCAAGAAGACCATGAAAAAGATGAAGGTATCTCTTAAAGAAGGATGGTTTTTAACCATGACCCTTTTACCCCACATTAATATTAGTTTAATTATTTATAATTAAAGTTGTACTCATCCTCACTTCATTCATTATTTAATTACCCTGATTAAACTAATTTCCACCTCACCTACACACCTCAACCCACCACCTCACCTAGAAACCTCATCACAAACATATTCTTAGCATGTTTCCCTTTTACTAGGACTCAATATTCACTCACCATAACTAACTAAGACTTATTCCTACCTACCTTAATGAACTAAGACTTAGTGCAACCCTAAAATCACATGCATATTCTCCCTCTAACCACATTCCCGCTCATTAAAATGTAACATTCCATTTTGATCCATGGGGATAGATAGAGCTAGCCCAAAAGATTTCCAACATCTAGCATTTTTAAGTAAACCTAGGATTTACCACCTTAACCGATGTCGGTCAACCCTAAACCAACGTCGGTCACCCTAAATCATCATCAGTTACCTTATATTCATTTTGGTAACCTTATTTGAGATGTTGGCCACATTCTCAAGTTTTGGAACGAAGGAGATCTACATGTAAGCAAGAACTAGAGCCCTTTCACACATCTATATAGCCATAGCCAGCACCAAGAATGATCAGAAGGTATTTGTATTCACAATAGCATTTTGAGGAAGCATTATCGTAGTACTGAGCACCATTCCATAAATCAACCTTCTCCATCATCTTCAACAACCTCTCCACCACTACGGACATTTAGAACCCTTTTAAACTCCAAGTAAGTTTGTTTATCCTCTATCACTTGTAATTGTATTCTCTCTTTGCCTTCATCCATTCATTGTTCCTACCTAGATCTATCATTCAACTCCCTCTCTATCAAGCACCCACTCACACCCAACCTAAACTTCACAAAACCTATTCCAAAACCACCTCCCTCATGCGTAGACCTCACTAAACACCCTCCAAAATCTTTGTGTAATCAATAGAGAGGACCCAAAACTCATTCTATACATCTTCCAGCATCTCACAGTCACTGATGCCGATTAACCCTAAGTGTGATTAGTCTGCCTTATACCGATATAGGTATCCTTAATCAATATCAGTCACTGTGACTGTCAACCCAACCTAACAACTCAACCCTTAGCTGACCCCAAACCTCACTCAAAATATTACCACACTATCTTAGATCTGTCACCTCACCCTCCACCATGGAGACCTTTTCAACTCTCTATTCCAAGACAGAAGAGATCCCAAACACCATCCACCTGACTGCTTGCCACTTTCCAAAGTGACCGATATCAGTCACCCTAAACCGGTATCAGGCATACCTAAACTGACATCAGTCACCTTGACTGATGCATTGGTCTCTATGTCTGAGAAAACATATTTAGACAAGTAACCAACCTACCCCACCTAAGAAAACCCAAACACATTACCCAACTTTACCAAGACCCTATATGTGACCCACAAACCACCTGCATTACCCATAACCCGACCTGAAACCTTTACCTACACAACACCTTAGTATTTAATCGGATCGATGCTGATAGTAATCTAAGGTACCCAAATCAGAAGTCTAACACTAGATTCTTTTATTTACATGTTCAAGTTATTGTATATTGATTTATAAACAGTAGATTGATAACCTTCTAAGAAGTATCACGCTTCCCAGATCTAGCATACGCTAGGCAAGTCCATTTTCATATACTATTTAACTCTCTTTTGTGGTCTTGTTTTGTATTTCAAGTAGTTCCTCCTAGCCAAAAGGAAGCTCTCACAATCAGCATTAGATCAAGAAGTCAGAATGCATGCAATGACCTTTAAACCAACCATCACAACAGGTATTCCTCCTTGGCCCATACCCTTATCTGTTTCGTCAAATTCTTAAAGAAAATGGTGAAACATTTTGGCACGCTTGGTGGGACCCATCTTGGGTTCCTTTCATTTTGTTCATTCTCAGGGAAAAAGTGTTGTGTTGGTTTCCCTTATAAACATATTCACACTAATCTTATTCCCTAGTAATACTCTTTTCTTCTAATTGTCTAAACGACATTTATCATTTGGTGCTTAAAACGAACCAATTCTTCCTTCTTGCATTTGCATAGTAGTGAAAGAGCATGTTCTTGACCTATTCATCATTTGCTTCATTGAATATAATTTGTGGATTTGGGTTTGAAAATTTGTTGTATTTCATCCTTATATGTTGCATTTTATCTCACATTTAAAAATGAGGGCAACCTATATGTTGGAATTCATGCCCAGCTGATGGTTGACGTAACTGAATCGTAGAAAGCACATTCTCTCTCTCTCTCTCTACCAAACTACACAAATTGGAATTTACACATCTTCTTAAACAATATCCCACTCAGAAGAAGTTGTCAACGATCACACGATCAGAGGATTGACAGTGGGCACCCAGCTATTTATCTATGTCCAATACCCCATTATACAAAGGCCTCTCCCCGCCAAACCATAACCTGAAACCTCACCTTTAGAATTTCCTTCTTCGTAGGAAGCCTTCCCAACCAAAAACTCTATTCTAAATTCACAATTAATTCTAAATAACATAAGTTAAAACAAACATAAATTGACTTTTAAGATTACATGTTTTTTTAGCTTTGTTCTTGACTTGCATTTTGAGGTGTGAGTTACGATTCTCCATTCTTTCTTCTTCCTTTCATACTCCCCATCATAGCTGGAGTATTCTTGTTATTTTTGAATGTGTCAAGACCTTATCTGGTCATTCTTAGACTTTTGGGATGATCCATTATATAGTTTTAATTCACAACATCCATTTTTCTTCATTTCTCCTCATTTCACAGTAACCGTCGTCAGTCTCATGACCTAACAGTCATCAGTTTATCTAATCGGTGTCGGCTTCTAGCTATTTTGGTTATTTTACCTGAAAAACCTTCATCACCTATTCTATGATGCTCTTTGGTCCTTAGGACACCATCATATCACCTAACATTTTAATATCTCTGATAGATACAATTCCCCTGGCTCATACTCATCCATTTTATTTCATTTTCTTAAACTGGTGGTCTTTTATAGTGACCGATATCGGTTACTGTAACCATCATCGGTCTCCATATAAGTGTCATCAGGTCACCTTGACTGATGTTGATTACCCTATTTTGATTTTTAATTAAAACTTTAAATAGATTCATCTACCAGCATCTGTCCTTCCTGATCTTCTGGTTTTCTGTGACATTCACAGAGGGAAAACCACCAAATATACCACCACCCTCATACTCTTAACTCCATATCCAAGATAACACTAGTCTTCAGCCACTCCCACCTAACTTGTTTACACCTCCCATCATGGAACTTATAGACCCTAATTCCACCATACACATACCCGTAGGTGACAAGGATTTTTCTAGGTTCCTCGATCACAACCGTTAGGCCTTACAGTGCTACCTCGCCAATTACCCAACACTGACTACCCTACTATCACCTACCCCCGCATCCCAACCACTTACCCACCAAATAAATGTTCTCATATTCAGAATATACCCTTCCTTTGAACTCTGTTGTGCCTTCATCCATGATCCCTTTCATTGGAACCCCGTCTGCCATCACCTCATTATATATCCACATACACACAGCCGCCAGTTATGTCAACCTTTTATGACCCTTATCAAAATTTAGTCATACCTATACCCTATGTGCCTCACACCTAGTTCCACAGAGATATTTTCACAAATTCATCGCCCCTTATACCCTACCTCACACACAACCTATAGACTCAACGTCATATTCAAGAGGCTACCCCTCCTTTCTTACCTATGTACCCCTGTCGCAATTTCTACATCCTATGTTCAACCATACACCGTTGCGCCACCTATGTCCTATTATTCTCATCACACCCATTTCACCTCAAGAGGCCTTCCCCATCTATATCAACAACGATGGTATATCCCTATAGGATAACCCTATCCCCATGCGCTAGAGAAGCTTTTACAAGCTGGAGCTATCACCCTTCCACCTATTGAATCATAAGATAATCATGTTACTTCTCACCATTTATTCGGCATGGTATAATAAACATGACTTTTGTACTTATCATCAAGTTAGGGGGAATATCAATGCCAATTGTAAAACATTCAAGGAAATTATCCAAGCAATGTTAGATAATGGAGATCTTTTCCTAGATGACCCTAATGTGCTAACAACTTAGAACCTTCATATCTTCAATAAACCTCTCCCAAATCATACTGCTTCATCAAACCAGGCTGGCACAACCTCTCCTGATGACAACAAGGTTCAAAAAGTTTATGTCTTCTATGACCCCATACCTGTCCCCTTGTATAAATTGCCCCCTATTTCATCTACAAAGGAAATAATTTCCCGAAGCCCTTTACTCGTAGTGGAGAATACCTTACCCACGATCTCTCCTACCAAGCCGACTGCCTCACCTACCTCCCTACCTACAACCGGACCCACCTCATCAAATCCTCTACTTACGGAGGAACCTTCCTTGTCCCCTATTTTTGGTATCTTACCCGTTCCCTTTCCACCATATCCCGCTACCACCCCTATTGAATAATTTCTTGAACAAACTCCTTTTCCCATACAAGAACTTTCATCCTCTTCTCCACCACTTGAGAAGGGGTCTATTACACATGATAGTATCATTGACCCATCAACCACTCTACTCGTGGGGTATTCTACCTTATTCACTCCTCTACACCACATGGAGGATGCCTTACCCATTTTCCTACCTATAGTTGATCCTACCTTAACCACTCCTCTACCTATAGAAGGGAAGAACTTACCCATTGTTTCACTGACCGAGGTACCTACCATGCCTACTCCTCTACCTACAAAGAAACACTCCTTTCCTTTTTTACCTACCTTTTTACCCACATAAGATCCCTCCTTGTCCACTCCTTCACACATAATCAACTTTACCTTACCCACTCCTCTACCTAAAGGATAACCCACCTTACTCACTCTTTTCCCCATACAAGAGTCAGCCTTATTTTTCCCTCTACCCTCAACGGATTTAACCTCACCCATTCTCCTACCTACAGAAAAAACTACCTTTCCATCCTTTTCACCCATAGAAGAACCTACCTTGCTTACTCAACCTATTCCCCCACTTAAAGATGGCCCCTTTATATCTTCATTACCTATTCTACCCGATCCTCCACCCATAAAAGAGCCACTTTTCTCCATTCCCCCTAATGTAAAATATCCTCCAAAGGATTTTGAAAACCTAGTCACTCTTTTTACCTCTCTTTTACCTATCAAGTCTGAAAGAGAGGCATTCCCTATTGCACAAGCATCAAGGATCACCTTCAAGTTGTCAGTATCTTCCTCTACCTAAAAAAAACCTTTTGTTTGGTGGATCAGCCAAAATATTTTGATTACCCTACCATCTGAGGGAGCCTTATAATCCTCATTTCTATCCAAATTTCGGCACCTACCACCTTCACCTCGACAACCTACCTGTCAATTTGCAAATTTACTGAGACTACCAAACCTAAATCAGCAATATCAGCCTCTTCCTCATTAGTACCTCCATCACCATTATCTTCACCCAGTGCTTTGCCCACATCTCTGGTATCTCATATACCTTCACCTTCACCTTCATCTCTCTCACCAATTTTAATCTCACATGATTCCACCATAGCTAAACCACCTCAAAGGAAGGCATGAACCTTTAGGACTCCTATCCCCATAACACCTTCACTTTCATGTTCACCTCTTCCATCTATTTTAGGCCCACACCTTTCTTCCCTGGTGAATCATCCTAAGAGAGAATCTCAACCTTCCAAGTCTCTTATCTTTACATACCCCACAGCTACTCTTTCACCTTCACCTTTACCCTCAATTTTAGGCCCACACTCTTTAACCTTGTTCCATCTACCACATTACCAAGCCCAGTACCAATGGTAGAAACCCACACCTTCTTCTTCACCCTCTACATTCCATTCACCTCCCCTTTCACCGACACCCCCCATCGCACACTGGGTTTCCAATTTACTCACACTACCTATCTTACCGATTACCTCAAATATCATGCCTACATTTTTACCCATGAAGGTGTGACCTCCACAGAAACCTAAACCCAAACTGCTATTACCTTCCATCAACCGTACCACTTCTCGTAACAACTCAACCAAAAAATTCACTACCTACCATAAGGGTATCCAAACCAACCCAACCTCAAACTCCACCTCTTTTATTAAAATCATCTTCCCCTTTACCTAAACCCATCGTTACCTCCCACTATGATTCCTTAACAGGATATTATTCTGAAATTCTCGCTACTCTATTAGAATCTTATGTTATTGCATTACGGCCCCTTAATCCTTATGATCATTTTAAACCTAAACATTAATGGTTCAATGACACTAAAATTTGTGCATATCACCACTCTCCAGGGCATGATGTTAAAGGGTGTAAGGCCTTCACAAAAATTCTTCTGCAACTTTATTCGCCTGGTAATATTTTTAATGAGGATGACATTTTAGGAGAGGATTCCATTCTCACAACTAACCAACTCCACCCTTTACCTATTTTTCCACCTATACCTTTATACCTACATAACATACCCCTTTCTCTCCTAACCTTTGAAACCAACACGATGGATACAACCATTCTGTTGTAAATAAAAATCAATAGCCCTTCTACCTTACCTTCGTCTATCCCAATACCTACCTCTTCACTTTGATTAGCCTATATCAATACCTACACTAGGACCATTAAATAAACAGGGTCAGGGTATATAAATTTCCTCCCCTTCACACCCACTGAACACATTTAGGGGTAATTTGACTCCTTATACCACAAAAAATGTTCAACATAAATTATTCTACCTTAACCCACCTTCAGTAAACAGGGAAATTTTTCTCCTAATTAGCTTGGACTCTATATTGCTACTCATACCTATGAATCCAGTGCTTATTATCTATATTCACTTGAAGGTAAACCTAAACCTGAAACCCTTAATGCATTGCATCTTCGACATTTCTATTGTTGAATCAAGTCCTATATCACCTTCTGTCCACTGAACACTCTTCCCTTGAGCATCATCAACCTGACATGTTCCCTGTTTGAAGGATCACCGAATAAAATTAGAATCATGTGGTTACCCGTAACTGTTATCCATATTTCACCCTGGGAAAAATATTGGATCAGCCATGACCCCACATAGAAAGAACCTAAGAAAACTTGTTTGGATCTATAAATGATTGCAGAGGAACTCAATACATGGAGTGGTGGGGGCCGAGAAATACTAAGGGACCATGTGCAAAAGAAATGACTCTATCAAACCATTTTCATGTCTCAAATCCATTTTCAAGTTACAGGTAGACTCAACAATGGAATAACAGGGTTAGATAATAAGGGGCAGTGCCGCAAAGGAGCCGAGGGAAAGATAGGGAAGAAATGGAAAAGATCTGGAGTCCTCGAGCTCGAAACGGTTCAGGAAAGGGTCCAAAATCGACTAAGTATGGAGGAGGCAATGGAAGGGACCACGTGTACTAATGATGCTTCTCCAAAGGTGAATCCAAAAAAGGAAGCCCAAACTTGCACCAAGCTTCCATGCGTCCAGAGTTCTGAAAAGTTACGAGGTGTTGAAAAGTCTTCAACTGAGAGAGAGTGTGCCAAGTGTCGGTTCGGCATAAATCCAGAAAGGAAAACCAATGTAGAGAATCAAATTTACGCCAACCTTCCACATAACAAATAGTCAAACAGAGTCAAAAGGAAGATAGGGCGGGCCTCAAAATTGGCTAAGTATAGAAGTGTAAATAGAGAATGCCAAGTGTCAGTGTGGCGCATCTCCAAGAATTAGTCCCAAAGCAAAGACCCAAATGAGTGCAAGCTTTCCACGTAGCTCAAAGTCCAAAAGGGTAAGAGGGATCATTGAAAATTCCATAGACTGGTGGAGGCCACCAAGTGTTAATTCAATGCTCCTCCAAAGGAAAACTTTGAGACGGGCTCTCAAGCAAACGTGGTGTCTCCACATGTCCAATCTCAGAAATGGGCATAGTCAGTCAAATATTCAATACATAGACAACGCCAGCGGAGGCTGGCAAGTGTCTAAGTGGTGTTGATTCAAGGATTGTGGAGAGAGAAGGTTTCCAAGTGAGCGCCAGGAAGCTACATGGCCCAGGTCAAGAGATATTCCCCGCCAAGCAAATGACTTAGCCAAAAATAAAAAATGGGCCACAACTCTGTCCAAAGGAAAAACTCAGCATTTTGGCCCGAGTCAAGGAAAGCGGGCCATCAAAGGAAAAGGTGAAAATTTTCCTTTTTTCAAAGAGGCACAAAGGTAAAAAATGGAAGCACATATCCCTAGCCAACCAAAGGGTGCCACGTGTCCAAGAAGAGATTTAGGGCTGCAGAGGTTTTCTGAGTTTTTACGTTTTGTGAAAAAGGGAAAAAGGTGAATTACAGACCCAAAAACCCTTATTTTTCTCTAATATGGCTGCCACGTGTCCCATATCAAAAGGGGACCCATTTTTTGAACATTTTTTGTGCCCATTTTTACGGACTCGATAAGAACTTCGAAGGGGCATATCTTTTGACTCAGGTCTCGAAATATTACAAATCTGACATCGTTGAAAGCATCTCGACGTCTTATACACAATGGAAGGATAAATAATCATTTTTATAAGGCCCTAGTAGGTGAAAAATGAAGAAACATCTTCAGGTTTTTAATGCATGATCTCTTTGCTTCAACAACCAGATCGGATTCGATCTTTTCTTCCGTTTCTTCTTCCCTCAAAGAGCTGAACAAGTGGTTGATGTAGTCAAAGAAGATTTAGAGGTAGATTTTGTCAGAGGCATTAACAATAGTGGTTGAGCTTCAACCTACTCTTATTGCTTCTCTCTCTTTTTTCTCTCTAATCGAATCTAGAAATACAGGGGTGGGATTCATTGTAAAGGGTTGGACATTCTTCAGTTTACATGCTCCCCTTTTCTTCTAGTAAAGAAACTCGTGGAATTTTAGACCTTATACTAGACTATAATACATTTCTTCCTTCTGGCCTCTTTGTAATGCATTGTATCAATCTACAGAGCAATAAAACATGTCTGTGAACAAATTTAGATCCTCTCTTGTCTCCTTTGCTTTCATCTAATATTTCATTATAGATTTGGTCGTCTGTGTTTAGTTATTGTATGCATTTAGTTAGTTTGTGTCTATTGGTAAAACAAATGTTCATCATTCCTTTGGTGCATCACCTTATAGCTTAGTTTGATTTCCTATATTCCTTTCACTCCTGTCTCCTTAGCAAGTTTAGATTAGGTATAAAGAGAGATCCTCTAAGTTCCTACGTATGCACCTGAATAGAGGAATAGGAACCAACCTTTAACCTAGAGAGCTTTCCCTTCAATGTTATGCAATCACACCAAATGACTCTGCCTTAGAAAATCAGACCTGTAGAACTCATTTGGGGGTGATGTGATTTTGTACTAACGGTTTTTACATGGCCGGTGGGACAGAGAAGTCTCCATCTTATCATAGTAATAATTGATGTACACTTGCTGTGATTCTAGCTTTTAAGAAGTCTTAAAATTGTAAATCTAGCGACTCTAAAAGAAACAAATCCACTAGTTTCATCTGTCCAAGAAAGTTCATCAGAAGGATACAAACATAGTCAAGAACAAGAGAAGAGGGATTATTTGTCTATCTAGACTTATCCCCAGATAGAGGGAGGGAAGGAAGAAGAACCCATAGGTCTCTATCTCCACCAAACATGGCCTTATTAACACCTCCTCCCAGTAGGCTATTCTCTCAATCAAGAAGGGTGCTCAGGCCGATCAGGATGGCTCATCCAAATCCTTATGTCAACTTCACAGGAAGCAACTGACATGCTATAAATGCACAAAATACGGTCCTGATAGCAGCATGAAAAATCATCCCATATTTCATTGGGGAAAACTAGACTTCTCCTAGTGATCACGTCCAAGATATTATAAATGTCTTTACAATCCATGAAATCCATGAGATGGACATTACAGTCAAGTTGCTCATCCTCTTCAATCAAAGGTAAAGGATCACAATGGTTCAAGAGTCTTGAAGCAAGATCTATCCATAACTTGGAACCAGATGTGTATAGCTCTTCGACTTCCAGTTTGGAGAGAAAGGTGATAAATTTTCTTTATTGGAGCATCTAACAACAATAAAGATATCCCCAGAATGAGTAGATGTTAGACTTCAACCTCAGATTTCACCAGACCTGGGATAGGATTCTAACAGCAGTAAATCCCACCAATGAAGGTGCCTTCTTATACTTTCTTAGGGCTTTAAATTCATGATATTTCTTTGATGATTCAATCAATGGGGGACACAACCTTACCTGCAATCCTATAGCCTTTCCATAGGGGCTGAGAACCATTTGACTCAGAATAGAAAAATCACTCCTAGGCCATCTATGCCTCTGTACCATTGAGTTAGGAAGCCCAAATACTAGTCAAGCACCCACATTAGCTCTTGTGCCCACTTCCAAGGAGTCAAAGCTTAGGTGAATCCTCCACTTCATCATCTAACACCTCTAAAGAACTATAGGAAGTCATGGAAACAACTTTAAAACCTGGGAAATGAGTTATTAACCATCAAAAGTTTGTAATCTCAGAGTTCTAGTCATTATCAGTCTCAGGGTCAGCATTAGACTAGACCCCAATACCATAAAAATAGGCCACCATCTCAGACTATAAATCTGAACCAAAACCAAGGACAACCCCAAGCTACTAGACCTTTTAGTTCATATGATCCAAACACATCTTCAACATCAAGGGCAGTTGGTGTCAAGCAAAAAATAATATGGCACAAGAATATGATTAGTGTTTTCCATGCAATCAGTTTGATAACCAATCAGTGTGCTTTAATGGTGCACTTAATCAGGCCTTGATGGTGTAGACCATTATGGTGTTATAAGAACCTAGCCAAGAAGGAGATCAGATAGTATGGAGTCTCTGCAAGAGAGACTTCAAAGTGAGACTATGTTTCTCAATTGGTAAGCTAAGGACTTATGTGGGATGGATCAGACTCCTTATCAAAATGTGGCTACCAATACCTGGTCCAAATAGAAAAATATTAGAGAGGGTCAACCACTGATTTCAGATAAACCTCAATCATCCATCACTCCGCAAGGTTTTGGTGCTCTAAATATAACTCCCAACATGTAGAACCAATCCAATCTGCCTTCCAAATCCACTCAAGAACCAAATGTGAGAACCCGTGTACAAGAAAAAAATGTGTTTGGGAAAGGGCAGCATAAAGGATATCTCATTCAATATCATTGATAAAATGAAGAGGAAAAGTGTGAACATTTCATTATGGGAGTCACTGGCCATTCCAGGGTAGAAGGATCTATGGACAGATTGCTATACAGAATTGTTTAAGTTATAATAAACCCCCTAACCAGCAAGAGAGAGTGCTTACCAATGTAGTTTAACTTGGAGAGGAACCATGGATAATAACAAGGTAATAACATGAGACCTCTTCCATTCTATGTTTCATTTATTATTGGAGACAAATTGGTACACAATTGTATGATTGATTCTAGGGACCAGTAGCTCTGTAATGCCCAAGACAAATAGCTGATCAAATAGGTCTCCAATATGAATTCATCTCTAAAGGGGGTAGTGCAATTATATATGACAATAATGGACAACCATTGGAATCATTAAGGATCTGAGCCTCACTTTGCATACCTGCCCCAATGTGACTATTTTACAAAATGTAGCCTATCATATATTTTCCACCACATTTTTCCTTGTGTTTTTCCAAGGACTTCATTGCTAAAATTGGAAGGTTATCTATCAGTTGATTGGTCACATATGATCTTTATAACAAGGTATGGGGAAAAGGCCACAATCAAATCTAAACCCGTTGCTGATTATCATATTTAATCTTATGTGCCTAGCCCAATCAATTCCAACTACTCAGCTTTTGATCAAGAAGACTTCCTAAGCACCTGCGAAGTAGATACCAAGGTGGGATGTATCCCAGACATGACTCTCGATGATTGGGCCAACAAAGAGACATGCATTTGACCACTATAAGGAGATGGAAGAATTTGAGCCAGGTGTATACTGTCTTACATAAAGAGGATCATCCCCTTCCTCACCTAACTAAGCCATAACATAAGGATGAAAATGAGGTATGCACAATTTTTCTTTAATGGCTCAAGGAGTAGATAAGGAGCTAGAGGAGGAGCTATGATTGTGTCCCCCACAGTTATGAAATATTATTCAGCCTTTATATTTCAATTTACCTGTGCTCAAATAACACTGTTGAATATGGAGGGTTTGGTCCATGGCCTTTATTGGGCAAGGAGGCTTGGAATCAATAACTTCCAAGTGTTCAGTAACAATGAACTGGTTGTCCAATCAAGTCAGAGGACTTAATACTATCAAGAAAAGACCTACTCAAGAGCTACAAGAATAGGGTATGGGATCTCATGCAGCATTTCAAGGCCTTCACCATTGTGTCCATACCCAATAAGGAGAATGAAACTACTAATAGACTTGCAGTATTTGGAGAAACGTCTGATGTGGTGGACAACATCAAAATAGAAAAAGAACAACCACATATCTAAATAGTTGGTGAGGCCAGCAGTGCTAAGATAACAACACATGCTGATAGGTATTCGAGAGTGATCAGTAGATCATTAATTTTTTACAAGAAGAAGTTGAATTCTCAGCTAGAAATCAAAGTAGACTAGAACAACAATATGGGAATCAAATAGTACAGTTTCATACAAACAAACTCCCCAAAGGATTAGTGACATTGGAGTCTATCTTCAATCCTGATGATCAATATATAAAAGAGAAAACTATCATACAGATCAAAGGGGAAGATTCTGATTCAATACCAGTTGGAGAAGGAAAAACACTACAAGTTGGAAAGGTGGCCACTGAGAAAGAAAGGTATGAATTCATACACCTTTTCCAATAATTTCTAGATGTATTTACTTGGAGCTATAAAGACCTAAGAGGGTTTAATCCAAAGTTATCCCAACACACAATTGAGCTAGATCCAACTACTCAGCCCATCAGGCAAAAGCAAAGACTAGTCAACCCGTATATTGATCCTCTGATGAAGAAAGAATTGAACAAGCTGATAGAGGCAAGTATCATATTTCTAATTAAACACTCAATTTGGTTTGCAAACCTGGTCTCAGTTAGAAAGAAAAATGGAGAGATCAGGTTGTGTGTAGATTTTCGAGGACTTGAACAGAGCCTCCCTGAAAGATCACTACCCACTCCCTTCAATAGAACAGATCTTGCAAGTAGTGTCTAGGTCAGAGAGATTCTCCCTCCTAGGTGGCTACTCATGATGCAACCAGATCATGGTGAAAGAGGATGATCAATTCAAGATGACTTTCACCACCAAATGGGGCACCTATTCCTATAGAAAGATGATATTTGGATTGTCCAATGTTGGAGCCACTTTTCAAAGGGCAATGGATATGGCATTTAAAGGGTTGATTAATAAAATAGTGTTGACCTACTTGGATGACATTACAGTGTTTTCCAAAAATGCAGCAAACCACCTTTTCCACCTAAGGCAGGTGTTATAAAGGTGTAGGAGATTCGGGGTATCATTAAACCCCAAAAAAATTCTTATTTTTGGCCTATGAGGGTAGGGTTCTAGGCCATATTGTATCAAAGGAAGGGTTTGAAATTTACCCAGAGAGAGTGGAAGCAATAAGAGCATTTCCATTGGTAAGCCACAAGAAATATCTTCAAAGCTTCCTGGGAAAAATCAATTTTTTCCGTAGGTTTGTACCAAACTTTGCTTCCCTTGTTAAGCCCATAACGTTGGTGTTGAATAAAATCTTAGCATTTAGGTGGATAGATGAAGGAAAAGAGAGTTTTGAAGCCATCACACATGCAATATCATAGGCTCTGACTCTTATCAACCCTAACTTCTCAAAGGAGTTCATGTTGTATGCTTTTGGAGGATCAGACACAATCTCATCCATCTTGATATAACTGAATAGAGAAGGAGCAGAGTAGCCCATAACATTCTTCAGTCAGAGCCTGAAATACTATGATGTAAGGGATTCTTTTATTGAAAAGCATGTCCTTGCTGTCATGAGGAGTTTGAAGAAGTTCAAACGCTTGGTCTCGAACAATAAGATCCAACTGTTAGTGTCTCATGCTAGTGTGAAGGAATTTCTCCTAAACAAGGACTTGAATGAGAAGATAATAGGTTGGATCACCCATGTAATGGAGTATGAAATTGAAATTAAAGTGACCAAGCTGGTTCGTGGCAAAGGTTTGTGTGAGCACCTTGCTTCTAAACCACATGATGAGTCAAAAAAAGGAGAGGTTTTCCTTCTACTACAGAATGATCAAGAGCAGCCAGGTAATGATGTACCTTCTCCTTGTTGGATCTAAGACATGGTACACTTCCTCCAAATAGGCTTGTTTCCTCATGGGATGAATAAAGCAAAGAGGATACATTTCAGACTACAAGCCATCTCATATGTTCTTATTGATGGTGTATTGTTCAAAAGAGACATCAATGGCATTCTGCTGAGATGCATTGAAACAAATCAGGTTGAGAGAGTGCTACAAGAATTCCATGTTGAAGTAGTATGAGGCCATTTTTCTCCAAGGGTGACAACACTCAAGATCATGAAGGTAGGTTACTATTGGCCCAGAGTGTTTAGTGAATTCTATGCATGGATCAAAAGGTGCAAGAATTGTGCATTCTTCAAAGGAAAAGAAAGGCTATCAACATTTCCATTACACCCCAATCTCAATCAACCAACATTTCATGCAATTGGGATTGGACTTCATTGGAGTCATCAACCCGAATTGAAGCCAAGACCACAAATGGATTCTAACAGCAACACACTATTTCACCAAATGCACCGAGGCAGTAACACTCAAGGAAGCTAATGAGTCTAGTATACTAGATTTCTACGAAGGGATAGTGACAAGATTTAGAGTGCCAGCCACAATTATATTAGATAATGCATTAGCATTCATGGGTTCCAAGATCATAGGATGGGCTATTAAGAATGGGACTTACTTGAGCACTTCATCAAACTACTACCCTCAAGGTAATGGCCAAGATGAGTCCACAAACAAGAACCTAATAAAGATCATCAGAAGAAATCTTGATGAGAATCAAAGGACTTGGCACAAAAATCTTAAAATGGCCTTATGGGGTGATAGGATAACACCCTAGAGATCTACATGCAACTCTCCATTCAAAATTTTCTATGGGAAAGAAGCAATGTTGCCTATATCACTTGAGTTACCAACATTAAATCTCGTGAAGCAGCTAGAGATGTCTAAATTTGAACCAATTGAGGCTAGGTATGTGAAGCTGATAGAATTAGAAGAAGACAAAGAGCATGCATCCTAGGTGTTGTTGCAAATCAGCAGCAACCTTGGATGCAAATCAGGTTTCTAAGTTGATGTTTTAGGCATCCAGTGTGATTGCACAACATTGAAACCTCTCTCCAAGTGTGGGACTTGTAAAATGAGAGAGGAATCTCCAGATTAGAGGCTGGTTCCTCAAACTCCTCTGATTAGATCTATTATTTTCACAACTGCAGAGGTTCAGATCCTAATTTTATCTTAATTTGCAAGGAGACAGGGATAAGAAATGCAAAAATTAAAACTAAACTGATAAGGGTGATACACCAAAGGAGTGGTGAGCACTTCTTCCTCATGAAAATTGACACAAATCAGAAATTGCAACATAAAACATCATGCACAAGTTGATAAGCTATAAACAAGGGTTTGAAATGAAGAAAATAACACATACAAAGGACTGAAAGCATTCACAGAGCCTACATTGTGATTTTCAACATCAAAATCCTTGTATTCCAACACCAAAGAGGAAGAAAAACCTGTTACAATCCCTAGAAGGTCTGATACTTGCCAAAATCACTTGTTGAAAGTGAAAACAGAAGATTGTTGTGCAAAAAAAGTGTTCCCCCTTTGAAAAATGAGCCAAATCCGGCTTTTACAGTGCATGGGTCGAGCCCAGGAGAGAGAAAACGTGAAAAAACATGGGAGCCATTCCCCATTGACCAAAATGCATTAAAAATAGCATGGAGGTCCTTACAAACCCATGCCCTGACATTTTTGACCATGTGGAGAAGAATGCGACCCATTTTGCATTAAAATTGGTTATTGAAACGTCAGTTCTATCCATTGGCGTGTACCAGAAGTGTTTTTTTATTTTCTCCCTCCAAAATGAACGAAAATTCAAAATTGACCATGGAATCTTGTAGAGCATTTCACTAGATTTCCATTGATATAAAGAACGTGAAAATCTGAGCTCTGGATCGAAAGTTATGGTGATTTGAAGTTTTAGGGAAAAAATAGGCCAAAATCGGATCGCTTTGATATTTTTGACCTAGACACATGGCGAGTTCTGATTGGCTGCGGACCTTGCAAGGGAAAATTTCTCACAAAAACTCCGCCGAGCCATAACTTGAAAAATACATGGAGTTAGGAGGAAATCTTTACCTTTCTAGAAAGCTGAGAAAGAGCTCTATCCAATGGTGTCATTTCCAGAAGGTTTTGAGTTCCTAAAAAGTAAAAATTTATGACTGAGGCACAATAGAAGGAAGGAATGAAAGGAAGTTAGCCACAAAATGAGTAGGGGGCACATTTGGATAACAATTTTGGTGACTCAAAGGGGTCATCTACCTGCTGGATGAATGATCAGTAGCCTGAAGCAATCCATTGGGCATGGAGTAATGAGTAGTAGCCTGAAAACAAATCTAAACTTTGAAAACTTCCCTCTGAACCGCTTGAATCCCACTGGACATGGAGTTTTTCCCACCAAAATTCCATCAAAACGAACTGTGTAAGAGTGAAACCAGCAGCACCAAAACTATGTACAAACTAAAAATCATACATGCTCCAAATTGAACATGCAGAGTGTGCACAAGCACTTCTTCTACTGAAAGAAAACCTACCTACTCTACTCTAACTAGAAGCAAAGGTGAGCTAAATGAACCCTGCAACTAGTTGTGTAAAATATCTTCCTTTCTTCAAAATTGGCAGCCATGCAAATGATTTAGAGCTGAGTATGGCTGATTGGATGAGTGGAAAATCAACAAGAAGCTGGTCTTCTACCCAAATTAGCAAGGTGTCAACTAAAAAAAAATCCAATACCTCTTTTAGTTGCTCTGCATTTGGATTGGAGAGGTATGACAGCTGATCCTTGGAACTTTGCAGCTCATCCTCATGCTTAGAAGCAAGCATGACTGGTTGTGGCTTCTCCTTTGGCTCCAATGAAGCCAAATACTTGATTGGGCAAGGTCTGATCCGTTGAGTATGCCCATAATTCTGATTTTCAACTCCAAGAATGGAGTTCTCTTGTAGACCTTGAATGGATGGTGTGGAAGCAATGGTAGAACCCTTCTGCCCTTTCTCTTCCTCCAATGAAGGACATGAAAGGTTAAAATCTTCCAATCTTGGTTCCAAAGAGCTTCTATAAGATGCAGGCTACTGCAAATGAATACTCTCCACCATGACAGCAGGCTCTTGTGTTTAGAAGATGGATGATACAAGAGAGAATGGTGGAAACTCAACCGATTCTTCTTCATCAAAACAGTCCTCCAAATCAGACAGGTAAACTACCTCATTTTTGTCCTACTGCAAATGTTCAACCTCTCCCATGGCGTTCTCTTGATCTGCAACTTGATCACCATGGTTTCTTTCATCCTCCAGCATTGAGTTTGAGGGATCAAACTCTTCTTCAGTACTAGAACTTGAGAGAGATGAAGTAGAGAGAAGAACTGAAGGTTCTTCTATAACCTGCTTTGTGCTCAAAGCCTTTGGATCTGCACTTTTATCCCCATAGCTGGAATGTGCTCCTCTTATTTTGGATTTGGAGCAGCTTCTCCTTCCTCTTGCTGTCCCTCATGACTAATTTTTGCAATTTGAATTGGATCAGCATTTCCTTCAAATAGGGTGCCAACATGGACACTATATTCTAAACAAATTGATTGTTGATCTGCAACTTCTTTTTGCTCTTCTTCTGCTACAAAAAAATCAGTCCTGACCACCATTTGTTCTGTAACTCCAACCTCTTCTGAAGGTTTCATCAGCAAAGGGATCTTCTTCATCCCAAATTTAAGAGCCCAACTCTTCAAAATTTGAATTTCTTCATCCTTGTTTGGCTTCTCTTTTTGCTATCCTTCATGACTGATTTTTGTAATTTTTTGTGGTGGTGGAGGAGGTAAAACCTCTTGTTTCTTTGGAGGAGATGGTGTTTCATTTAGCTCTTGTGGAGGGGATGACTATTTGGAAGGGAAAAGGACAGAAGAATTGAGAAGAGGTGGAAGACTAGGGGGTGGAGAAATGGATTCAACACTTGGGACAGCAGATGAAGAGTTTAAAACTTGACATTGCTGAGATAAAATAGATTGGGAAAGAGGAAAAGAAAAGGCATGAGATGGTTTTCTTACCCGTTGACAAGGTTGCTGAATACTCCTCTCATACACCTCTATTCCTTTAATCCACTTTGCAAGCAATGGCAGCATTGCAATCATGAAGTCAAGCTTCTCTTGAGGGTTGTAATGCCTTGGGAAAGGTCCCACCCATGGACAGGGTGCTCCACAACCGATTCCAAGTGCTTTCATTTGTGCTTGAGCCCTGGATTGCACCATGTTTACCTCCATATTTTGGATTTTCTCCAACAGACCAGCATCTTGCATCTGATTGTCTTCATTGTATGCACACCCTTGCTCTTGGAAAGCTCCATAGCCAAACTGATTTTGGCATTGCTGCTCATATGGGTATGTATGCTGATTTGGAGGATTTAAAAAACATGTTGGAGGTGGGAAACATTGCTGCTGTTGTAAATGTGAGTTCCATGATGGAAATGAAGTCATGATTGCACAACTTCATGGAATGGAAAAGAATGAAAGAGATGGAAATAATAATGGATGGAAATGGATGAAAAACAGGTCTGCAACTTCAGAAATGGGTTGCTGATCAGATGGAGTCGCCAGATGTATTTGCAAGTGCCTACAAAGGATGAAATCTTCACAAGAACACACCAACTTGCAAAAGATGAAGTGGAAGACCTCTAAGGTCCCACCGGGCGTGCCAAAACTATTGTTGCAAATCAGCAGCACCCCTGGATGTAAATCAGGTTTCTAAGTTGATGTTTCAGGCATCCAGTGTGATTGCACAACATTGAAACCTCTCTCCAAGTGTGGGACTTGTAAAATGAGAGAGGAATCTCTAGATTAGAGGCTGGTTCCTCAAACTCCTCTGATCAGATCTATTATTTGCACAACTGCAGAGGTTCATATCCTAATTTTATCTTAATTTGCAAGGAGACAGGGATAAGAAATGCAAAAATTAAAACTAAACTGATAAGGGTGATACACCAAAGGAGTGGTGAGGACTTCTTGCTCATGAAAATTGACAAAAATAAGAAATTTCAACATAAAACATCATGCACAGGTTGATAAGCTGTAAACAAGGGTTTGAAATGAAGCAAACAACACATACAAAGGACTGAAAGCATTCACAGAGCCTGCATTGTGATTTTCAACATAAAAATCCTTGTATTCCAACACCAAAGAGGTAGAAAAACCTGTTACAATCCCTGGAAGGTTTGATACTTGCCAAAATCACTTGTTGAAAGTGAAAACAGAAGCTTGTTGTGTAAAAAAAGTGTTCCCCCCCTTTGAAAAATGAGCCAAATCCGGCTTTTACAGTGCATGGGTCGAGCCCAGGAGAGAGAAAATGTGAAAAAACATGGGAGCCATTCCCCATTGACCAAAATGCATTAAAAAAGCATGGAGGTCCTTACAAACCCATGCGCTGAAATTTTTGACCATGTGGAGAAGAATGCTACCCATTTTTCATTAAAATTGGTTATTGAAATGTCAGTCCTGTCCATGGGCACGTACCAGAAGTGTTTTTTGATTTTCTCCCTCCAAAATGAACCAAATTTCAAAATTTACCATGGAATCTTGTAGAGCATTTCACCATATTTCCATTGATATAAATAATGTGAAAATCCGAGCTTTGGATCGAAAGTTATGGTGATTTGAAGTTTTAGGGCAAAAACAGGCCAAAATCGGATCGCTTTGATATTTTTGACCTGGACACGTGGCGAGTTCTAATTGGATATGGACCTTGGAAGGGAAAATTTCCCACAAAAACTCTGCCAAGCCATAACTTGAAAAATACGTGGAGTTAGGAGGAAATCTTTACCTTTCTAGAAAGCTGAGAAAGAGCTCTATTTAATGGTGTCATTTTCAAAAGGTTTTGAGTGCCTAAAAAGTAAAAATTTATGACTGAGGCACAATAGAAGGAAAGAATGAAAGGGAGTTAGCCACAAAATGAGTAGGGGGCACATTTGGATAACACTAGGCAATAGAGAAGAATCAGGCTTCAATCAAGAAATGCTTTGACAAGAAGGAAAAAGTAAGGACCTTCCAAGAAGGAGACCTGGTTCTGAAATGGGATGCATATCGAGAAAAAACAAGAAGGCATTCCAAGTTTTATGCCATCTCGAGTGGCCCCTACATGGTCAAAAAATGTAAGAGTAGCAATGATTTCTAATTTTCTACATTGGAGGGTGAGGAGTTGTAGATTCTAGTGAATGGGATCTATCTTAAGCACTTCTACTATAAGGAAAGTTCTCACCCTATACATATTAGATTAGTTTCTATTTCCTCTAAGTTCCTGTGCACATCGCATTGATGTAGTCTAGGTTGCTTTTCTCCTAAGTTCTTTGCACACTCTATATGTTCTATTTGGAGCATGTATGATCTTGATTTTGTACATAGTTGTGGTGTTGTTTTGTTTCTCTTATACACTTCATTCGGAGAGATAGATGAGGCTCGAGTCAAAACAATTTTCTACTCTCAGAAACCTTCATTTCGAGATTTCTTATGAAAATTGAGAGTGTAAACAGCCGAGTTCATGAATTAGAGGTAGTATCAGTATCATAATGTCATTCTCAACTCCATGCCCAATGGATATGACAAGGCAATTGGTCTTTTCATCTAGCAGGCAGATACCCCTGTGAGTCACCAAATTGTTATCCGTATTTTACCCCATGCCAAATATTGGATTAGACATGACCCTGCATAGAAAGAACCTAAGAAAACTCATTTAGATCTGTAAATGGTTGCAAAGCAACTCAAAAAATGGAGTGGTAGGAGCCAAGAAAGACTAAGGGACCCTATGCAAAAGAAACAACTCTGTTGAGCCGTTTCTATATCTCGAATCCATTTTATAGTTACATGTAGACTCAAAAATGGAATACTAGGGTCAGATAAGAAGGGGCAGTGTCACAAAGGAATCAAGGGCAAGAGAGGGAAGAAATAGCAAAGATCTGGAGTCCTCGGGCTCGAAACAGTTCAAGAAAGGGTCCAAAATTGACTAAGTATGGAGGAGGCAGTTAAAGGGACCACGTGTCCTAATGACACTTCTCCAAAGGTGAATCCATAAAGGGAAGCCTGAACTTACGTCAAGCTTCCACGTGTCCAGAGTCCTGAAAATTTGCGGGGCGTAGAAAAGTATTTAATTGAGAGAAGAGTGTGCTAGGTGTTGGGTCGGCGTAAATTTGGAAAGGAAACCTAGGGAAGAGACTCAAACTTGTGCTAACCCTCCACGTAGCAAATAGTCAAACAAAATCAAAAGTTAGATAGAGTGGGCCTCAAAATTGGCTAAGTATAAAAGTGTAAGCGGAGAATGGAAAGTGTCAGTGTGGTGCATCTCTAAGAGTTATTCCCAGAGCAAAGACCCAAATGAGCGTGAGCTCGCCATGTAGCTTAAAGTCCAAAAGGGTAAGAGGGACCGTTGAAAAGTCCACAGACCGGTGGATGCCACCAAGTGTCAACTTGATGCTCCTCTAAAGGAAAAATTTGAGCCAGGATCTCAAGAAAATGTGGTGTCTCCATGTGTCCAATCTCAAAAAGGGGAAAATTTAGTTGAATAGTCAATGCATAGGCCAGGCCCATAGAGGCTACCAAGTGTCTAAGTGGCACTGATTCAAGGACTATGGAGAGAGAAGGTTTCCAAGTGAGCGCCAGGCTGCCACATGTCCCAAGTCAAGAGATATTCACCGCAAAGAAAAATACTTAGCTAAAAACACAAATTGGGCTGCAACTCTGCCCAAAGGAAAAAGTCAGTGTTTGGGCTTGAGTCAAGGAAAGCGGGCCGTCGGAGGAAAAGGTGAAAAATTTCCTTTTGTCAAAGAGGCAAAAAGGTAAAAATGTAAGCACATCTCCCTAGCCAACCAAAGGGTGCCACATCTACAGACAGAGCTTTGGGGCCACGGAGGTTTTCTGAGTTTTTACATTTTGCAAAAAAGGGAAAAAGGTTAATTACGGACCCATAAAACTGATTTTTTCTCTAATATGGATGCCACATGTCCCATATCAAAAGGGGACCCCTTTTTTGAATTGTTTTCCCATCCATTTGCATGGACTCTATTACGAACTTCGAAGGGGCATATCTTTCAACCCATGGCTCAAAATATTGTAAATCTGACACTATTGGAAGCGTCTTGACATCTTCTATACCATGGAAGGATAAACAATCATTTTTATTAGACCCTAGTAGGTGAAAAATTAAGAAACATCTTCAGGTTTTTAATCTAGGATCTCTTTGCCTCAACAACCAGGTCAGATTCGATCTATTCCACCATTTCTTCTTCTCCCAAAGCACTGAACTAGTGGTTGATGTAGTCAAAGCAGATTTGGGGGTATTTTTTTTCAGAGTCATTAACAATAGTGGTTGAGCTTCAACATTCTCTTCCCACTTCTCTCTCTCTCTTTATTCTCTCTAATCGAATCTATAAATATAGGGGTGGGATTCATTGTAAAGGGTTGGACATTCTTTGTTTTGTAGGCTCCCCTTTTCTTCTGTAAAAGAAACTCATGGAGTTTTAGACCTTCTACTAGACTGTAGTACATTTATACCTTTTGGCCTCTTTGTAATGCATTGTATCAATCTACAGAGTAATAAAACATGTCTGTGATCAACTTTAGATCCTCTCTTGTCTCATTTAATTTCATCTGATCTTTCATTATAGATTTGGTCATTTGTGCTTAGTTATTGTATGCATTTTGTTAGTTTGTGTCTATTGGAAAAATAAATATTCATCATTCCTTTGGTGCATCACCTTATAACTTAGTTTGATTTCCTATTTATTCCTTTCACCTCTATATCCCTGGCAAGTTTAGATTAGGTATAAAGAGATATCCCCTGCAAGTTCCCACATATGCACCTGAACAGAGGAATAGGAACCAACCTTTAATATGGAGATATTTACCATTTTTATAAGGGGCCACACCTTGGGGAAGGTTCAATGTTATGAAATCACACCTAATGACTCTTCCTTAGAAAAATAGACCTATAGAACTCATTTGGGGGTGCTGTGATTTCACACTAGCAATAACCATTTTCAGCCTTACCTTTAATATGAGTACCATTGGTTCTACTCATGAAATGATCCTCATGGATGATTTTTTTCTTCTCTAAGATGGAATCCCATGGCCATTCATCATTTCAAACCCCACCTTCATGGTTAATCTTTGTATGCTCCAATCTTGTCTTCTACACAAGGGCCCTCAAGGAGACAATATACTCATCCCACATAGACTTCCCGAATCAATAAGTATATCAAAAACAAAAAGAAAAAGGAATAAAAATAAGACCTTTTTGTCATGGACCTTGCCTATTTTGATCCCATACCTCTTTTCATGTCGACATGCTACCTCACACTCATCTTACCATCAAACTAACCATCCTCACCTCATCACATTTTCACCCTAAAATTCCTTACCCGCTCAAGGGATGTTCCCCATCATGTGACATTTTGTGATCATGTCACTTCCTTCACCTTTATAATAGTCAAGCTTGCAACGCCTTCAAGGTCTCGTGTTCATTAGCTAATATTTGGTATGTTGGACTCGTTATGTACCTTATTAATTAGGTGGTTATTTCTACCACCTTTTACCTTTCAAATTCTTCATTACCTATTGATTCTCCTATACAGGACAAAGACTTCAACACACCTATGTAACTCATATCCCACCCTACCTATTTTACCCATACCCGTGACCCAAATTCAAGTTTACCTATTTACCCACACCTATTTCACCCAACATCTTATCTTACATATTTACCCATACCATTGACCCATAATCCACGTTACCTAATTTACCCACCCACACCTGTTTGAACCAATATTTTACCCTACCTATCTACCCATGACCCACAATCAACCTTACCTATTTTACCAACACCTATTTTGATCCGACATCTTATCTTACCTATTTACCCATGCCCATGACCCACAATCAACATTACCTATTTTACCCACACTTACTTGACCCCACATTTGACCCTAACCATTTACCCATACCCATGACCCAAAACCCACCTTACCCATTTACCCACACCTATTTGACCTGACCTCTTACCTTACCTATTTACCTATACCCATAACCCAAAATCCACTTTACCTGTTTACCCACACCTATTGAACTTGACATCTTACCTTACCTATTTTACCCATGCCCATGACCCAACACCTAGCCTTACCTATTTACCCATACCCATTTGACCCACCTTTTCCCCTACCTATTTACCCCTACCTAAATAACCATGCACCTAACTGGCCTAAAACCTAACCCCCATTCACTTATCCTCACCATATTCCTGCCTAGCTTACAGGAGAACTACAATTGTTCTGAGGCCCCCTTTCATCAGGGATATGTAGGCAACACTCCAAGGGGATGGGGCCCTCAGAAGTTAGCTCTGACCATCATCTTCACCTTCTTTTTCTTTTCTCTCTTCCATCCGTTCACCTCCCATCATTTGCTACCTATTTCAATCATATTCTATTTTAGTTAGTTTCCATTTTATCACTAAATAGTTTGAAATTTATATACCACTACAACACATGCATTCATTTCATCACATTTACCGTTTCTTTACCATAATCACACATTACCTAAGATCATATCAACATGATCCATGATATCATACATGTCACAAATTAAACCACCACATACACATACATCCTCATTTCTTTTCCATAATATCAAATACCTTAGAACTTAAATCAAACACAAAACCATGTCTCCATCATGCCTAAACCAACCTAACTCAACCATGCCTAGGAACTAACTCCACCATGCCTATGACCTAACTCAACCATACCTATGACCTAGCTCTACCATACCTAAAACACCTAGTTTCCTTCCATATACAACTAACAACCAAATTTTTCCAACACAAGTACATCATCCACTTCATCAAATCATTGATTTATCATTTTTATATTTCCACCATAGAAAATATTTAGAAATTTAAACCATAACATGCATGACCATCATCATTTGACTTCCAAGTTACCAATAACTTGGAACTTAAAGAAAAACCTTAAACCATGACTCAACCGTGCCTAATTGACCTGACTCCGCCGTGCCTATGACCTAACTCAACCATGCCTATGACCTTGACTCAATCATGCCTAATCCACCTAGCTTCCATCACATAAACATAACACTGGAAATTACACACATAACCAAAACCTCATACTTGTATCTATTTTGCCTTGATAAGCTTTCTTTTTCCTATAGCCATTAGTGCCAATGCACCTTTTATCATTATGGCACCCATTGATCCATACCTATAAGCTCAACCCAACCCTACATCTCCATTTTTGCATCTAAATAGGAGTTGTTATTTTACCTATACCTCGGCACTTACCCGTGCTATGACCTATTTTCCTGAATCCAACCTACTTGGTGTGACAATTGACCTTATGCACTCATTATACCTTGTTACACTGTTACCTATGATTGTTTTAGCCTACCAACCAAACCTTGCCTATTGTCGTGCCGTTTCTCCTGACCAAACCTTCGGTGTACTAGAACATACCTAAATTTTCTTGCAACTAACCTACGTTATGTTTCTGGATCATATCATATACCTTGGATATTTGAATCACCTCGCCGTTGTTTGGATAAACCTATCAACCTTAGACAATGTAGATTTTTCAATCTCTTCAACCTGGTACCCCCAGCGTTACAATCTATACATGTGCGTGCATTTGATTGCCATTAACCATGACCCAATCTAGACCCTGGCCTACTACTTATTACCTGAGTTAACCATCACCCTTTCCCTTAATACTCAAACCCTTCCCCACCTATCTTCCCCACCTACACATTTATCAAACCACTCACCGATTTCGTATTTCACCGCATTAGTGCCTAGTTTGAGGGGGATCACTTTCACCAACACATGGGGAGATCACTTCCTATTTTTATCAGCGTCTCTTGCCCATACAAGTTATGCACTAAAAGGGGAAATTTTAGACACCAAAATTGGGTCACACTCCCCTTGGTCCCTTTTCAAATAGCCGACTCAAATATATTCACCTAACCATGACCCTTTTACCCCACATTAATATTAGTTTAATTATTTATAATTAAAGTGATACTCATTCTCACTTCATTCATTATATAAATACCCTAATTAAACTGATTTCCACCTCACCTAGAAACCTCATCAGAAACCTATCCTAAACCTCTTAGCATGTTTCCGTTTTACTACGACTTAATATTCACTCACCATAACTAACTAATACTTAGTGCAACCCTAAAATCACATGCCTATTCAAACTCTAACCACATTCCCACTCATTAAAATGTGACATTTTGTTTTGATTCGTGAGGATAGAAAAAGATGGCCCAAAAGATTGTCAAGATTTAAAATTTTTAATAAACCTAGGATTTGTCACCTTAACCAACATCGGTCAACCCTAAATTGACGCCGATCACCATAAACCATCTTCGATTACCATATATTCATTTTGGTAACCCTTTTTGATAGGTTGACCACATTCTCAAGTTTTGGAATGACGGAGATCTACATGCAATCAAGAACCAGAGCCCTTTCACACATCCAGACATCCATAGCCAGCACTAAGACTTATCTGAAGGTATTTTCATTCACATTAGCATTCCAAGAATCACTTTTGTAGCACTAAGCATCATTCCATAGATCAACCTTCACCAGCATCTTCAGCCACCTCTCCATAACTAAAGGCATTTAGAACCCTTCTAAACTCCAAGTAAGTCTGTTTCTCCTCTGTCACTTGTAGTTGTATTCTCTTTTTGCCTTCATTCATTCATTTTTCATACCTATATCTATCCTTCACCTCTCTCTTTATTTACCACCCACTCACACCCAACATAAACTTCACAATACCTATCCCAAAACCGCCTCCCTCACGTATACCTCACAAACACCCTCCAAACTCTTTTTACAATCATAAAGAGGACCCAAAACTAATTCTATAGTATATTCTACCTTCCCACAATCACCAACACCAGTTAACCCTAACCATGATCGGTCCTCCTTATACCGACATAGGTATCCTTAATCGATATCAGTCATTGTAATTGTAAACCCAACCTAACAACTCAACCCTTAGCCTATCCCAAACCTCACTCAAAACCTTACCACACCTAGCTTGTACCTATCACCTCACCCTCCCCCACAGAGACCTTTCCAAATATTTGTTCCAAGAAAAAAGAGAGCCCAAAACCCTCCACTTGACTCCCTTCCACTTTCCATAGTGATCGATATTGGTCACCCTAAATTGGTATCGACCATACCTAAACCAACATCAGTCACCCTGACTGACGTCGGTCTCTGTGTCTGATAAAATTGATTTAGAGCAGTAACTAACCTACCCCACCTAAAACAACCCAAAAACTTTACCCAACTTTACATAGACCATGTCTATGACCCACATACCACCTGCGTTACCCGCAACTCGAATTGAAACCTTTACCTACAAAATACCTTAGTGTAGACACAAAATTTGGGTCTTACAACACCCTGTGCCCCGCATCTCGTCTCACAACCTAACCCTACCTCACCACCTAAACCTTACACACTTAATTATTTATTAATTACCTTATAATTAATAAATCCACATCTCCAACCCTGCCACCTCACCTCACCACCTCACCATAACGTAGCCCTAACTCTAAAGTAACCTGATTAAGACCTATAACTTGGTCCAGACCCACACTCATGACTCATCACTCCTCACCTGCACCAAAACGAATCTAATAATGACTTGACCAAGCCCACAACTTACCCTTCGAGAGAAAAGGAGGGAAAGTTGGCTATTTTACTAAAAATAACCAACTTTGACCTAACCAGCATTGGTCCCCTACTCGACCGGCGTCAGTTAGTTAACCACCATTGGTTCCATGTAAATGACCTCCCCTAACCAAAACCAAAGGATCTGAATTCATTTGAAAAAGATCAAAATTCATTTTGCCAGAGAGGAACAAGTGAGAGAGAGAGAAGAGGTTGCAGAGAGGGTTATTGAGCCCAAGATTGTAACCGAGCAACTGGATCACGGTCACACTCACCCAAACATTGGTAGAGTTAGAGGATAGTTTCATCAGCTCAGTTTCGATTACCGGATCATCCCAACTGAGCATTGCCTTCACCACTGCATTCCGTGGACCTACATCCACATCATAAACTAGTAAGTAGTCTCTTTTATTACTTTGTATGCTTCTAGACATTACTTTTTGAACTTTTGATTCATAGGAATTATAAGCTCACTCTTGGATCTACCACCTGGTAGCACCCTGCACCTAACCTTCATTCATCCATCTCTATATTTCCCCAAAGACAACTTTCTCACTCTCTGAGTCTTCTCTATCACCTTACTACTCCCCTCAACCATCTACCAACCTTCTAAACCCCATAACCACCTTACAACCAACCTCCATTTAAAATCCCCTAAATCACTTCCCCTACCGATATCGGTTATCCCCTATCGGTACTGGTTTTATAACCGCGGTCGGTTATTTAGTGATCAGCATCGGTCATTGTGACTTATACCAAAAACCAAGCTTTCACCTATTTACCTCCAAACAATCTCATATCCAGCCTTGTCTATCCCTGTAACTTGATCTAAATGTATCAATAACCAGTGACCAAACAAACAACATGACATTTTATTATTGGTAGTTTAGTCTCTATTGCTTTTAGTAACAAGGTACCTAAATCGTGATTTCACAATAGCTTCTTTATTATCATTTGCATTAATTTTTATTAAAAGGGAGCTAACCACCTTCAAAAGGAAGTCTAATATTTCCTAGGCCCAAGGCAATTCCCTCACTTATTGTTTAATGAAAATTTGGTGGTCTTGCATTCTTACTTACAGGTAGTCCTTCCCAGACAAAAAAGAGCTCTTCACAATCGGTCTGATCTCTCTACGATACGCACACACCTTCCCAACACTTAATAGGTATTCCTCATAGCCCTAACCCTTATTTGTTTCAAAAGAGAATGAAAAGATAGAAATAACTCTATTCTGGAACAAAATTTTGTGTGAAACATTTTGGCATGCCCTGTGGGACCCTTCTCGGGTTTCTTTCTTTCTTGCTTGTTTTCATATAGGGAGCACACTTGATGTTTCTTTCTTCTAAATATTCACAAAATATTTTGTCATTTTGGTAAAATAACTTGTCTTTCTTTCGCATCTTTGCATTAGTGAAAGTCATCTTCTTAACCTCTTCTCTTTCTTTGCTTCATCGAATATCATTTTTGATTTGGGTTTAAAACACGTGCATCACATTCTGGCTTACTGTTTTTAATTCTAGTGAACATAGATTAAGTAATAGGTCATACACGTGGGGGTGATATCCATGGTATTGATGAGAAATTAATCTTACTCTCACTGCACAACACAGACCAAATCACATCATAATCTACACAACATCCCAAACATCCCCCCTTCCCGCGGTATTCCTCCGCCCGATTGAGGTATCCTTACAAGCCAAACAAACTTGACATCTCCCTTAGGTCTTTTGTTTAGGATTGACATCATCTTGCATCTAAGGCATAAGCCCAAAGTGATTAAAACTAATCCTAAGGTTAGTCTCTTGATTTTCTTGTGTATCTTGCTTATTTGCTTGGTCCTTGTTATCCCCAAACCAGCACCCTCTTACATTATCTCTTTTCCTTCAAAATGACCGACAACGGTCCTCTTCTACCAACATTAGTTACAATGATTGATGTCAGCTGCCATTTTGACCAACATCTATTACCAGACTGATATCGGTTACTGTGTTTCACAGTTCTTGACAAACTAATAACCTACCAATTCCAACATTTTGTTGCTATTTTTGTTCCTGATTGGATAATTCCCTACTGTATCCTCTTGTCCATGGTTGTTATCACCTAGTAACAAGCTACAGCCATGGTTTCACATGCTTGTTCCATGTCTTTTCCTGATTCACCACCTTCGTATCCTATGGGGAATCCTACGAACACCAGTGCTTTTTCCAAGATCCCTATAGGAGATTTGGACTTTGCCAAATTTTTGGATGCTAATCCTAGCACCGTACAATATTATTTGTCTCATACCCCTGACCATACACCTAACAGTTAGCTCCTCTTTTTTATGCCTATTAGTATAGCTGCTCACTTAGCCCCTTCCCCACCTAATAAATCTGCCTCATCGTCTTCATCCTTAGCCCCGTCTCCAAGCTCAGTGGCTTCGGTGGTTCATACTGCACCAATTGGCCTTCCTTTGGTTAATCTGGGGCCCCACATATCACTTCTATCCACTTCCCCTACCTCATCTCTCCCACAGATTTCCTCTTTCATAACTCACTCTCTACCATCTATCCACACAAGCTTTCCCTCTCAGGATCTGTCCACCTTTTCATTTCCGCAGACTCATCCAATGGCCTCAAAATCTTATATAGGACACCCTTATTTGGCCGCCCCAACACATTCATCATTGTTACCTTATCAACATTCAACCCCACCATTTTCTAGTAGTGACTCTTGGCCCAATCCTCCTTTGTTTAGGATGACAGCACCATCATATAACCCAACTAATGATTTAATCAAATAGATGATGGACAAGATGCAAAATCTTGAGACTTTTATTTCAGGAAGCCATAACACCTTGACATACGAGCAAGTTTTTCGGGAGCCTATTCATCCTTATATCCCCAATCATACATATCCTCCTCAATAGGAATTACTGAAATTTACTCGCTTTAGCAGTAAGGAGGACCCTCAACAACACTTGCGATCGTTTAGACATGCCTGCTATCTGATTGCTCATGATGATGCCTTACTACTCCATACTTTCCCCGTGTCCTTATCAAGACTTGCCTTGGAGTGGTACAGTGCTTTAGCCCAGCACTCAATCTTCTCCTTTAACTAGTTATCCCAATCTTTCTTGGATCACTTCTCCATCAATATTGCCAAGAAAGTATCCATTACCGACCTCTATGCCATCCGACAATTTGAAGACGAGTCTATCGTATATTTCTTTGGACGATGGCGGGGCCTCATCAACCAACTTACTTATGCCTTACCTCAAGCCGAGGTCATCGAAATCTTTATGTGGGCCTGCGCTAAACACATTTCTCCCACCCTCAAAATTCAAACTTTCCACACCTTTGATGAGGCCTTTACTATGGCTCAGAAACTAGAGATTCGAGCCTTAGAGGAGGAGAAATTGAAGTTGTGCAACAAAAACTCAAATTTCCAAACCCAAGAATCCACCAACAAATCCAACACCACCAAATCTTAAGCATCAGCTTCTTCAAAATCAAAAGGATCTGTACACGCGGTGAAGGTCCAATCTTAAGCACCATCTAATACCCAGCCAAAATCCACCTATAAGTATAAAACCGAGCCCATCAAGTACACTCCCTTGGGAGAAACTTATGATGTAATCTTGGAGAAACTGCTTAAAGTAGGAGCTCTCACCTTGCCTCTTATTAAAACTCACTCCAAGTTTGATTCCGCCTACGCTATACCTTCTTGGTATAAAGAAAATGACTTCTGTAACTTCCATCGCATGAAGGGACACAGCCACGAAAACTGCAAGATGTTGAAAAATATAGTGCAGGAAATGGTTGATGTAGGGGATATAACCCTCGATAATCCTAATGCCCCTACTAATCAAAATTTAAAAATCTTCAACAAACCATTCATCTAACAATAGCACAAACCAAGAAACCTCAGCTGAGGAGAAGAGTGTGCATGAGATCCATGCGGTTTTCAACTCCTAACCAAGGGCTTCCATCGAGGAAATTCTGAATCGAGCCTCTTCACCAATGTAGGGGGTCCTCGCCCCCTTCTCCTTCATCAGGACAAGAGGACAGCCCCACTATTCCTTTACCCATAAAGGAATCAACCCCCCAGAGTTCTCTTCTTATAGAAGATCCTTCTTACACCACATCCCTGCAAGACTGTGAGTGGATGTTATCCAAGCTTATCTATTTCCCAAACATCTCCTTCTCTACCACTCTTGCTACAAAAGAAGAAGGATCGCCACTTTTTCTATCATCCTTATAGGAGAAACCCCTCGAGCCTACATCACCAAACTCCTTAACCATGACGGATCCTCTAGAACATGCCTTCTTCCCTTTCAGTTCTTCATCACCTAAATCTTTCCAGCGACCGGTTGACCTCTTAACACCCATTGATACAACGCCTCATTCACCCCCTGTATCACACCCATAGTGGACTGGAATCACAACCCACTTCTCTTCCATAGCAAAATTCCCATCCACACGTGAAGATTTTCATCCCCCAGAAGATAGACGAGTCTTATGGGAACGTTTGAGTACAAAATGCTCTACTCAAATGCAGATGACTAATCCAGACACCTCTACCATATGCCCAAAGTTTTTAGAAAAGCTAAAAATGCCTATGTCCTCACCTTCACCCCCCTTATCTCTACCAAATACCTCATCCACCTCTATCAACCTAGCCAAACCTTCCCCTATGCTTAGGACTTCACCAATACCCAGCCTGACACACCCACCTAAATAGTTAGATTTATCCAAAAATAAAGCCGTCAATCCACCTAGGAGACTAATCTATGCCTCTGCCATAAACTAAAAAACCCTCACCCTTGATCACACCGGTACAGAAAGCACGGTTTCAACCCTCCCCATCACACCTACCTTCTATATTGGGGGCCTCACCCCTCCACGTTTCCTCAACACACCATGCCTCCCATGTCTTCTTTAACATGACCTGCACCTTCTGCACCCATACAAAAATCCTACGGGTGTCTCAACATCGTCACCCCAAGTATCCTGCCTACCTACCAACCCTAAGCAAACTCGATCATTGAAGGACTTGTTTGCTGTCACTCCTATTTCCCTGTGGTTGTTTCCTACCACCATGTCATCTATGGCCTCATCATCTAACTAGCTAAACATGATTTCTGCGTAGAAGAAGCCACACCTAGTTAAACCTAATCATCAAAATCCCTTGCCTAAACCACCACCCATATGAACCACTTGTACCCAACCATTACCAAAACAATCAATAATCTCACCCTCTCAATCAATAGCCTCATCTTCATTTGAATTTAACCTACTCAAAAGGATCTTATGCCAAGATCCTTGATATGTTGGTAGGGGATGCAACCATTTCCCCTACCCCCACTCAGACCCTATGATCCATCTAAACCTCGACCTATAGGTTATGATGAATCTAAAATCTATGCCTACCACCACACACCAAGACACAATGTAGAAGGATGTAAAGCTTTGAAAGCTATCCTTCGCTAGATACCAAGATGTAACATCCTCATTTTAATACATTAGAACAAGATTTGTTTTTTTTTATTAGTGTTTTTCTAGTTCTAAATACATAATTTAGAACACATGGATCATAACAATCATTCTCATAACAAATAACCATATGCAGCTGTAATGACTCGGTGTACCGCCGATCTATTCATTCCATGACTCAGTGAACTACCGATATATTCATGTGTATCTTAGAGTTGGTGTTTTCATCAGAACACTTCACTCTTGTGGTTCTCCTCCATAATCAAGGATTCTAAGTGCTTATAACCAAGGAACCTATCTGAATAATTGTTACTATTATTCATCGGCATAACATCCCTGAGACTAGGTGACATAGGACAATGCAATTAGTAGCTTGCGATACTTTGGCCAAAGATTTGAAACAAACTGTTCATGTTGCTTATTCCTTGACGACATAATCATCAATTCAGAATATGTCCTTCACCCCACTCCGATGTTATATAGAACATCTTATATTGACTTGTCAGTCCCCCTTGACACAAGTTTTCACTTTGGTATGGGGTTAATATCATAACTAACGTTATAAGGATGCCCTTAAAGGCTAGGGGGTAAGCTGACATACTGGATCAACCACTATTAATCCCATGTGTCAAGGTACCCTGAGTCTCAAAGGGCTGCCTCATAACACATCTATGGTCCTGACTAGTCCCGAAGGAAAATCTTGATTATGTTTCAGGATGTAAATCTTAATGATCAATGCAGAAGGGTGTTGCCATATGTCACCGGCATTGTTTTATCCTCGAGAAGATCCTAATCTTCTCGAAGGTACAACCCTACAGTTGACATGTGTCAAAATTTTACGATATAGCCTTGAAAATATGTACATACCTCCAAGAATTTACTTAATGTTGAGTTAAATTTGGATTACAGGGCCCTCCTAACTGGGTAGCCTTTCCCCAACCTTGGATCCCACATTGTTTTGAATTACCTTAAATAGGTTCAGTTTCAGAGAGAAAAGTTTAAATAGGATTAAAGATTACATTAAGGTGCCAATTGGTTCCTAATAACCTTGTTTCCTCATAATAGGGAAACAACCCTAAGTTTTCCCATAAGGAAGATAACTAAACCCGTAAGGGTTCGTATCAGCCCCGAAGGATCGAAATATATCAGACTTATTGCCATTAGGACATGGTGATTAAAGCCATTAATTACATTGCTTGACTTAGGACATTATTAGGGAGTAATAGAATAATCTTCCAGTTATAGCTACATGTTAGGGCATAGTCCCAACCTCAACCTCCCTAAAAATGCAAGGAATCCATCTAGACCCCATTGCATATAATAATAAGAATGCACTCTCATTCATTCAGATAAGAGAAGATCAATTCAACTAATAAGAACACAACCACGTAAGTTATATGTTCCCATTTCATTTATTTCCAAGCCATACAATTACAACTTATGCACTTCGGCATATTTTAATACAATAATCACTAACAAGGAGTAAATTTCTTCATATAGTACACATATTAGAGAAAATCATGTCGGTATTCATCATAAAAACCAGATTAAGCAATCTGTGCATCAAATCAGATCTTGCATGCCTTTACCACTTATGATGACCATCTGTAAAATTTGCTAGCACAGGTCAGTTCGGTGAATTGAGCATGATAAGCACTAATTCTTACAATAATTGCATTCCACCAATTGTTTCCATTAAACAACCTGTTTAAATGAAATCAATTTCATCAAATCCATAATCATGAATCACGCTAATTTTCTTTCTACCATACTAATATGACTTTATAACATAACTCATATTATAGTTACTATTTCAACTTAAATATTTTCAGATGATTCATCTTATACAAGAAAATAAGAAGAAATGATGTGAATCTTAAGTACCTAGCCATCTGAAAACCAAGAACAATATCCATCCTAATATAATTACTCTAATCAAGGAATGAAATATTTTCAAGGTATGCAACCAACAGATTTACATATAAACAATTCAAGCAAGAATAGATTACTGCCTCAAGCAAGTTCATCTAACGGATTTCCTCTAAAAAATTTCGTATCAATTCATAAACATTGATAAGTATACAAAACTTTTACTACAATGCTACTTTTATACAAGTAGATAATAATTGAATTTTCTCAATCAGAGTAATAATACTACTAAAGAGAAGGAAAGGAGACTTTTAGTTAAGATTCAACACTTACCACTCTTTCCACCTAATTTTAACAGTCTATTCATCTCATACTCATACTGTAGAGTTCTTATAGAAATTCTAAAGAAGAGAACACTCATAATTTCCAGAGAGAGAGAGAGAAAATACCTTCGTATCCTGAAATCCTATAACAACTATCCTTTATAACTCAGAGGAAGGAACAAAGAAAATCAGAACTCTATTAAAAACAAGTTCAGGACTGTATCAACTTCCCAAGAGTAATGTATATATATATATATATATATATATATATATATATATTCTTAAATTCAATTAGGGCAAAAGAGAAGGCAAGTGAAATAACACCTAAGTTCACCAATATCTCCCAACTAGGTAGAAATGCTTTAAAAGTTGCCCATAGATCCCTATGGTCTTGTGATTGTATATTAAACAAAAGCCAAAAATCGTTACAAAACGATTTAAACACTCTAATCTTAGACCACAATCCTGATCCATGTAAACAGTCTACATTTCACCCATTACTCAAATTATTTTTGACTAAGAGTTAGGGTAACTGTCCCATTGTCATTACTTCTAATAGATCGAACTAAATATATCCAACCATTACACTTGATAGGTTGTTGTTTCGTTCGAAGATACCAAATCAAATCACACGTAAAGATTTAATAGATGAATTGTAAATACAAATTTCAAAGTCACTTCAGGGTAACATCAAACACAGTCCATTTCCTATACAACTATTAAACCTAATTTCCATTCATGCAGATCTAGGATCACCCACGAATTATTAGGGGGACAAAGTTCATCCATTTATGTTTTCTCTTGATCATAACTGTGTTCCAATTACCCAAGTAAAAATCGTAAAAAACAACAGCTACACAAAATATTCCCTTACTTACAGAACCTATATTCATAGAAACATTCAGACCCCTTTCAAATAAAGGTACTGGCTTAAAATTCAACCATATTTCTAACTTATGCAACTAAAACAGTCGAGCTTTAAAGAAGGAACTAACATTTTCACCACAAATCCAACTGAAGCTGTCTAGAAATAGTTAGATTTCATACAACTAAGCAACAATCATATAAACCAACCATATTTGAAACAACAGTTCATTCTGTGGTGTCTTCAAACATGAAATCATCAAGCACAAAGTCTATCATGGTGCCAGTGTGTAAATTTAACACGTCAGCCAGACAAAGAAAACATAAAAGACTTCCAAAGGAAATCGAAACCCATATTGTATTCACATCATGGAGAGAAGATAACAGAAGTAGATTTCATCAGGATCTACAGATAACTGGGAATTCCCAAATCACCAAAAAAAGAAAAGCAATACATTGCTACCAGTCAGGCCGACTGTACAAAAATCATCTGAATAGAGTTGTTCTAATGAAAGCATTTAAAATAAAGAAATATTTTTAAAAGTTAGGGCCTATCATGCCTGATAGTGTCGCTAAAAATTTGAAGAAGACCTTTGAATGTGCTCACACCTTCTCTTCTTCTTCCACGAAATATTAAACAACAAAATATTGTTACCTCCATGCCTTATATATTTCCCCTGATAGAGAAGTAAGCTAAAAACTCTCAAAGTTTGCCATGCAACGAAGAGTAGATGGCTGGTTCGAAGAACCAGTGCTCATGCAGAGCGAAAAACGGAATGCATAGAAAACAAAACAACCAAACAAAATTCCACTTGCATGCCTTCCCAAGCAATCCGCGCTCGAGGAACAAGGCTCATTAATTGCATTTATTTCCATTCTCCCACCTATTTTCCATTGCCACCGACAGCCAAAGTTGGTGATTGCCACAAAAAAATAAACAAACATTCCCATCTTTAGAGATACTGCTACGTAAGACCAAATTAGCAATTTTAATCCTCCGCTAAACCTGACACCATTCCACGTCCCTTCAACCTTATCCCCTCTTAAATACCATAGAAACCACTACCCATGACTGGCGACCCTCCTTAGGTCCCCTTTCTTAGCATTAGTTAAGATAGGTTAGTGACTTAGATTAGATCATAGGATATGTCATTTGTCTCATTTCCATAGTGCTAGGTTTAGTTCACCCTTAGGTGTATTAAGCTCATAGTTTAGGACTAGGTTAGATTACAAATCTAGTAACAGTAGGTTATAGTTTTAGGTTAAAACTATTAACCTTACTGATTCTAGTTTAGGTCCCCTAAATAGGACTAATTGGTGTTAGAGTTCAAACAAGATAAAACATTCCTGTATTAGTTTTTGATTGGCATCAATAATTTAAGCTTTAGATATAAAACATATTCATCTTACCTAGCTTATGATCCATGTCTTTCCTAATGTTACGATATTTGGAACCAAATTCTATTTACCATGATCAACTTGGGTTAACCTCCGGAATTGATCATTCAAAGCTCAGTCAGACTTTGTAACTATCAAAAAGTCAATAGAATTTGTTCATCCTGAATAAACTTAAAACATTCCTTGTATCAATGCAATTGATCCAAGGCTGAGTCATAAAGGTGGATAAAATCCACAATTCATCCAGAAGTCAGATTGAACTCAAGTGCAATAATGAAAGAACAAGAGAGTCCAAGCACATTCTGGTTCAGTCAACAATCTTAAGAGTAGAAAGGATATAATCCATATCAAGCATGACTTCCCTAAACTAAAGGAACATGTCCTAATACAGGGGAAATCATTTATCAACACTTGAATGCTCAGGAGAAAGTAACAATTGTTAAGGGTGTTACATGCTTCCCTCCTAAAAGATTCATCGTCCTGATGATTACATCTTTTGATTGATATTCAGGCCAATCAAGTTATTAGTTCTCTAAGCAAATTGCTATTTCCAACTTGCATAATTCCAAAATTCAATATCATGATACTATTCATTCAACCTAAATAATGTTTGCCCCAAAACTGGCTTACATAAAAAAAACATTAAAAAGATAATTTCATAATAATTATTTTCTCTCTCTTTTTTTAGTCAATAGATTCAATTCTGTTCAAAAAGGAAGGGAAAAGTAGTTTTCATTTCTTCCAGATTTTCCCAAGTTGCACTTTCTTTATTAAACTGGTCCCACTGGACCTTACATTACTGTATTTCATGATTTCTCAAATGTAATTTGTGAGTTTTCCATCACTCGAGTAGGTTTAACCATGATTATGCCTGGGTCTTGAACCTGCAAGGAAATTCCAATTTAAAACATGTGACAAGTCTGAAACGTATTTCTTAAGAAATTAAATATGGTAAACATCATGCATGCAAGACAAAGCAGGTGGTAATGCTAATCGGTAAGCTACGGGATTGATTACTTCGAAAATTTCGAAAGGTCCCACATAACGAGGTGATAACTTGGTAGCCTTACCAAAAGTTATTGACCTCTTTCTTGGTTTAACATGAAGAAAAACCTTTTCACCAAGTTCAAATTTTTGGTCAACCCACTTTAGGTCAGCATAGCTCTTCTGCCTATCTACTGCTTCCTTCAATCGTTCACGAATCATTTTAACTTGCTGTTCCATTTCAGTAAGGATTTCAGATCCAATTACCACTCTATCCTCAATACTGTCCCAACTAACAGGGGTTCTGCACTTTCTTCCATAAAGTGCCATTTTAAGAGAAGAGTGATATGTGTTGTTGTATGCAAATTCAATTAATGCGAGATACTCTTCCCATTTATACTGTTGATCCATGCAATACATTCGTAACATATCTTCCAACACCTGATTTACTCTCTCATTTTTTCCATCCGTTTCTAGATGATATGCAGAACTGAAGTTTTGTTTAGTTCCAAGATCTGTATTAAACGTTTGCCAAAATCTTGATGTCATTCTAGGATCTGTCATCACCAATCCGGCACTATGATAATTCTTCACTGGGAACTCCTCGTGCTATGATTATTTACTAATGCATAGCCTTTAGTTTGGTGGATGTAATCTGGAAACAAAACAACAAACATAACACAAAAATACCATCGACTATGATAAGACAGAATGATGACAAATCTGAAATATCAAAGTAAATTATAATATTAACATGAAATTGTTACAATCTCACCCATGAGGTACTTTAAGTGTTATTGACTTCACTTGCCTTCCACCAATACTATGGGAGAAACTTTACAATTACACCTCTTAATGGCTTCTTCAACACACCTTTAAACTGATGGCTTCCTTTACACACTTCATACAATATTTCTCACTACTTCCTTCTATGCTAAATGAGGGGGGTGGCCTCTTTATTTATAGAACTTCCAGGCTTATCCATCTTATCTCTAAGATAGGATAAGAAATCCACTCTGACGAATCATATTCCATACCTTAACTCTTATCTGTACATGTAAGCTTATCTCTTAGGATAAGATAAACCTTATCATTTCACATGGGTTCCACATTTTTAGACTTTTTACAAATAAAATACACAAAATATTTATGACCTCACTCCTTGTCCTTATTACCAATATAATATTTCTAATTCCTAATCATGTAGACCCTACTTCTCTACTTATCCCAACTTTGACATTTTAACATTACCGGACCACTTACGACAAATATTTACTTTTTACAACATTCCTATTGTACTTTGACTGTTACCGTACTCTACATTATTGGCGGCACCGTACTGACGGTGCCGTTATCTTCTATCAGACACTACTACTAATTACACTTAACAACATCCTATTCCTAATACATACATTAATGAAATAGAAATTACGGAGGAAAATTTTAGTGTCGACATCTTCCCCCTTCCTAGCTTCTACTCCGTCCTCGGAGTAGACTATTCTGGTGCTTGGAAAATCTTCAACTTGTCATGGTTGACCCATTTCGTAATGGGAGTGCCATCCAATTCCTCCAGTCGGTACGTACCATTTTCATGCACAGCTACTATTTTGTAGGGCCCCATCCATTTTGGAAGAAATTTTCTCTGTCTTCTTTTTTTGTATCTAGAATCATATACTAGAACCAAGTCATTCACATGAAATGGAGACCAACGGATCTTTTGATCAAAGTATTCCTTCTACTTCATTTTCTTCTTATGGCTTGTATCCTTTGCTATTTCCCTCATTTCCTCTAGCAAATGAAGATGTACCAACCTTTCTTTTACTGAATCACTTTCATCCATCCTTTCATTTTTCATAACTCTCACAGTGGGAATATCAAACTCAATAGGAAGAACTAGATCAATGCCATAGGCCAACTGAAATGGGGAGTATCCTGTTGCTGACTTTGATGTTGCCCTATATGCCCACAATGCTGCATGAATCCTTTTATCCCACTTATGTACCTGCAAGGCTACATATTTTGCTAGAATTTGGCACAACACAAAATTTGTTCGTTCCACCTGTCCATTTGTGCTTGGCTTGTATGTTGTTGCCTTCCTGTGCTTAATAGAAAATTTATTGACTAGGGCTTCTACTACCTCATTAATGAAGTGGCTTCCTTGATCTGTTACAATTTCTAATGGACAACCAAATCTGGTGACAATGCGTTCATATATGAACCTTACCACCTCATCCATGGAAGTTGTTTTCAATGGCCTAGCTTCAACCCACTTGGTTAAATAATCTGTGGCAACTACAATATACTTATTTTGGCATGAGGTAGTTGGAAGTGGACCTACAATGTCTATTCCCCACTTTTCAAAGGGACCAAGTGGAAGAATAGGACATAATGGAGCTGATGAAGTCTTACGGTTACCATGTGTTTGACAAATATCACATGTCTTACAATAATTATAACAATCTTTAAAAAGAGTGGGCCAGTGATAACCTGCATCCAAGATCCTTCTTGCTGTAAGTTGTCCAGAGAAGTGCCCTCCACATGTACCATTGTGGAATTCTTCTAGCAGTTCCTTCCCTTGATCACGTCCAACTGCCCTCTTGTACTGTCCATCAGGTCCTATTCGAAATAATACTCCATGCAGAATAGAATATGGACGACTGGCTTGAGTAATCTTTCTCTTAGTCTTTGCATTGGCACCATCAGGAAACTTGAATTCATTCAGATAATTCCAAATATCTATGTATTCACTAGGGATTGTGTCAAGGGATAACAAGGCTGCATCGGGGAAATCATCATCATCACAAGATGATCCTAAACCATCATAGGCTCGAGAGAGTGCATCTGCATTGACATGCTTCTTTCCTGGCCTATCTATAATATCAAATTCAAATTCTTGTAGCAAAATTATCCATCTTGCTATCCTCCCTGATGGGTTAGGCTTATTGACAATATATTTTAGAGCCTGATGATCTGTTACAACTATAAATTTCTGCCCTAGCAAGTAATTTCTAAACTTCTTTACAACAAAAATGATAGCTAGAGCCTCTTTTTCAGTTACAGTATAATTTACCTCAGCACTGCTCATTTGTCTGCTCCCAAAGTAAATTGGATGTTCATTCCCATTTTCATCCTTTTGGCTCAAAGTACTTCCTAGTGCTGCATCTGAGGCATCAGTGTACACAATGAATGGCTTGCTCCAATTTGGATTCTTTAAAACAGGTGAAGACACCAGGGCTTCCTTCAGTTGTCCAAAAGCTTCATGTGCCTTATTTCCTGGTTCATAAGTAACATCCTTCTTCAAGAACTGGGTTAGTGGCTGTGTAATCTTTGAGAAATTCTTGATGAACCTTCTATAGTAACCCACATGGCCTAAAAATGATCTCAACTTACTTCTATTCATAGGAAATGGTAAATCTTTGATTTTTGAAACTTTATCAGGATCAGTACCAATACCATCTCTGGATACAACATGCCCTAACAAAATGCCTTTAGAACATCCAAAGACACACTTTTTAGGGTTTAGTGAGGCTTGTGCTTCATCTAACCTTTGAAATGTTGTCTCCATCTGGTGCAGGTGGTCCAACTTGCTCCCATAGATGCAAAAATCATCCAGAAATACTCTGATGAAGGTCCCAATGTAGGGTTCGAACACCCTATTCATCAAACGCTGGAATGTTGCTGGAGCATTACACAACCCAAAAGGCATAACTCTATAAGCAAACATTCCCCAAGGAGTGGTGAACGTGGTCTTCAGCTGATCTTTCTCCGCTATACGGACTTGGTTGTATCTGCTATATCCATCAGCAAAACTATAACACTCCTGGCCAGCTACTTCGTCCAAGATCTGATCTGAGAATGGAAGAGGGTAATGATCCTTCTTTGTTGCCTTATTGAGCTTCCTGTAATCAACACAAATGCGTAGCTTCCCATTCTTTTTTATTGAGATCACAATGGGAGAAACCCATTCTGAATTCTCCACAGCAAATATGAATCCTGCATCAAGCAACTTATCTATTTCTTCTTTTACAGTCTTGGAAAAATTAGGATTCATTCTATATGGCATTTGCTTTATAGGCCTAGCACCATCTACCAGCTCAATAGAATGTTCTACCCAACTTACTTGATGGAGTTCCTTGTAATCAAAAGTGAATATGTGTATGTACCTTCGAAAGAGCTGGAGGTAGGATTCCTTCTCACTCTCCATCACAGCATCACCAATCTTTATTTGTTGGAGATGATCATCAACTTCTTCTTCAGATAATTTTATGGGGTCATGAGTCGGTGTGACTGGAAGGATATCCATGACTGAAACATCAACCTCACTTTCTTCATCTTCAGTGTCCACTTCACTGGTACTAGAGTAATCAGAGGATGTCCAATCATCAGTTTCATCACTTGAATCCACAGGTTCTGCCTTATGATGTCGAGGGATCACGTTTATCTTCACCCTCTCTCTACCACGTCCAAGTGTCATGAAGCCTTCATTCTAGTAGTTTCTTGCATGAACTCTCCTTAGCCATGGTCTTCCCAGCAACATTGGGTACGCAACAGTACCATTTTTCATCACCTGAAATTCTACCACACATACAACACCCATAACAGATATTGCCACATTTGAAACTACACCTTCTGGTTTAGTTTTTCCCTTATTTAATGACCTTAACATAAGTGTTGAAGGGCGATCAATTTTTAAACCCAACATATTCATTACAGACTCGGTCATTACATTAACTGCAGCACCTCCATCAACTAAGACATCATGAATTGAAATACCATTACATAATACCTCAGCTTGTGGAGCATAGGGATCCGCCTCTACCTCCAAAACAGGGACCTCAACCTCCTTCCTTCATCGAGCATTGAGTCCACTTCGCAGCTCCCGCCTCTTCTCAGAAGACATAGCCAAGAGTTGACCATATGTAATATTTGCAGGCCTTTTGGATAGATCTTCCAAGATGGAGTATGGTCCTTGCCCCTATGAAATCAGAAAATCCTGCACACCCAACTTTCTTCTCCTATGTTTCTTACTAGTTTCTCCTTTCATCTTCTTAGGATCATTTCCATCTTGATTATCTTTTTCTTTCTTTCTTTTTGTTACAAACACATCTACTTCATTATTTCTGCTCTTATCTACTACATCAAAAGAATTCACAGGTGCTTTTCCTTTATCATTATCTCCTTTACCAGATGTAGAAGCTCTATCTGGACAATTATACTTATAATGACCCTTTTTATAACAACCATAACATACAACTTCAGAAATATTTCTTTTTGGACCTCTATCTCCTCCCTGAGAACTAAATTCTTTTCCTTGAAGTAGATTAATAGTTAACTGACCCATATTTTTTGAGCAGATCTTCATACTCAGTAGATGTACTAGGAGAAATATTTGTGCTCACCGAGAGTGGTTGTGGATTCTAGAGCAAAGGTGCTGGTGTAGGCTCTACTTTAGCAACAATTTCTTTGGGCTCCTCTTCCATGCTTTCTTCTTGCCTTCTTGCAATCTCCTTTGCTTGTTCAATGGTAGCTGGGTGGTCATACTTCACTCGTTGTCTGATCTCTGGCTTCATCCCAAGAATGAAGTGCTTACATAGGAGATTATCCACGCCATTCATCAACCCATCCGCTAATCCTTCCTTCCGGATCTGGGCATCGAGCTTCCTCCTTAGCTCTAGAACACGAGCATGATAATCTCTTATCTTCTCCTTCTCTCCTTGGGCTAGCTTTGTGATCTCGATCATGAGATCTGCATATTTCTGTTGCTCACCAAATTCTTCAAGAAAACTTTCAGTTAATAAATCCCATGAGTTTTTTACATTTTCACCTAGTGTTTCAAACCACCTAAGTGCTGAACCATCTAAAAAGGTAGGAAAAAATTCAGTCCATTGTTCCCTTCTTATAAGGCCATTACAAATACAAGATCGTTTAAACTCTTGAATGAAAGAGGAAGCATCTTCATTAGATTGGGCTGAAAAAATAGGAATCTTCCCCATTTTCAAAAGTAACCACAGTGAAATACCAACCCACAAGTACAATCAACAAGACTTATGTGCACAAATAATTGAAATCACTAGAAATGACCATGGTAAACTATGGTAAAACTTGATTTACTACGGTAAAAACTGACTTTACTGTGGTAAACACTATTCACAAGTAAAAAGTGAAGTTACTGCGGTAAATACTATTCATGGTAAAAAGTGACTTTACTGTGGTAAATACTATTCACAGCAAAAATGACTTTACCATGGTAACTACTATTCATGGCAAAAATGACTTTACCATGGTAACTAATATGCACAGTAAAAACAAGGTTACCCTCCAATTGATTTTTGACTAAGTGGGAATATCTCTCCAGAAAATCCACCAACGAGGAATGGTCCCGGCAACGGAACCAAAATGTCATCACCAATCCGGCACTATGATAATTCTTCACCAGGAACTCCTCGTGCTATGATTATTTACTAATGCACAGCCTTTAGTTTGGTGGATGTAATCTGGAAACAAAACAACAAACATAACACAAGAATACCATCGACTATGATAAGACGGAATGATGACAAATCTGAAATATCAAAGTAAATTATAATATTAACATGAAATTGTTACAATCTCACCCATGAGGTACTTCAAGTGTTATTGACTTCACTTGCCTTCCACCAATACTATGGGAGAAACTTTACAATTACACCTCTTAATGGCTTCTTCAACACACCTTTAAACTGATGGCTTCCTTTACACACTTCATACAATATTTCTTACTACTTCCTTCTATGCTAAATGAGGGGGGTGGCCTCTTTATTTATAGAACTTCCAGGCTTATCCATCTTATCTCTAAGATAGGATAAGAAATCCACTCTGACGAATCATATTCCATACCTTAACTCTTATCTGTACATGTAAGCTTATCTCTTAGGATAAGATAAACCTTATCATTTCACATGGGTTCCACATTTTTAGACTTTTTACAAATAAAATACACAAAATATTTATGACCTCACTCCTTTTCCTTATTACCAATATAATATTTCTAATTCCTAATCATGTAGACCCTACTTCTCTACTTATCCCAACTTTGACATTTTAACATTACCGACCACTTACGACAAATATTTACTTTTTACAACATTCCTATTGTACTTTGACTGTTACCATACTCTACATTATTGGTGGCACCGTATTGACAGCACCGTTATCTTCTATCAGACGCTATTACTAATTACACTTAACAACATCCTATTCCTAATACATACATTAATGAAATAGAAATTACGGAGGAAAATTTTAGTGTCGACAGATCATCTTACTCGCAAACCTACATCTTAAAAAGGAAATTATGGAGGAAAATTTTAGTGTCGACAGACCTGTCAGATATTATCAATTCTGGTACTCCATGTAACCTAAAAAAATTTATGCACAAATATTTTAGCTAACACAGGAGAATCATCCTTTAGATTTCCAGCGATGAAATGAGCTACCTTTGTTAGTTTGTCCACAACTACCAAGATAACATCATGTTTATTTCTCGATATAGGCATACCTTGTACAAAGTCCATGCTAATTACTTTCCATTTAAACTAAGGTATGCTATGGGGGATATAATAAACCAATAGGGTGCATGTGTTATGCCTTCACCCGCTGACATTTCAAATGAATGACTCACATAATTAATAACATCTTTTTTCATTCCCTTCCAGAAATATTGTTGTTTTAGATCAGAGTAATATCCCGGGTGTCTAGAAAAGGGAAAACTATAAAATTCAACTAACAATTTCTTTCTCAAATCATTTAGCAAAGGTACGTATACTCTGTTTTCATAACGTAAGATTCCTTCATTATCAAAATGAAAACCTTTATACCTTTCATCTTTTGGTTTTGCAGCAAGTGCTGCTTTTACTTGCTGAAAGTATATATCATATTCTGAGGCACTTTTCACCTCATCTTTAAACTAAGTTCTTAATGTTATAAGAGCAAAAATGTGCTTCTTACGACTTAGAGCATCTACTACTCTATTCTATTTTCCTTTGATGTAACTAATATCAAAATCATATTGAGACAAAAACTCTATCCACATTCATTGTCTTGCATTTAGATAAGGTTGAGTGAAAATATATTTCAGCCCTAAATGATTAGTTTTCAACTCAAAAGGTTTCCCAAGTAAATAGTGTCTCCAAACTTGAAGCATATGAACAATTACAGCAAGCTCTAAATCATGAGGGGCATAATTCAGCTCATGTAACTTAAGTTTTCTACTTTCAGATGCTATGGCATGATCATTTTGTAACAAAACACCTCCAAGGCCTTCCCCATAAGCATCCGTTACAACAGTAAAGTCTCCATTTGGGTCTAGTATGGCTAAAATAGGTGCTGAAGTCAACTAACTTTTCAAATTTTTAAAAGTAGATTCACACCTATCATTCCAAATAAATTTCTTATCCTTTTTCTGTAATGAAGTTATCGGTGTAGCCACTTTAGAAAAATCTTTAACAAATTTTCTATAATAACCAGTAAGGCCCATGAAGCTTCTCACTTCATGTACATTCTTTGGTGCAGGCCATTCGGTTATTGCCACTATTTTTGAAGGATCTACAACAGTTCCTTCTTTACTAATGACATGACCCAAATAGTGAACTTTAGCATCAAAGAAAGAACATTTGGATAACTTACCGTATAACTTTCTTTTTCTCAAAATTTCTAAAACTACCTTCAAATGCTCCTTATGTTCCTCAACACTTTTAGAATATATGAGAATATCATCTAAGAATACAAGCACAAACTTGTCCAAATATTCTTGAAAGATATTATTCATTAAGTTCACGAAAGTTGCGGGTGCATTAGTTAATCCAAAAGGTAAAACCATGAATTCATAATGTCTGTATCGTGTCTGGAAAGTTGTTTTATGAATATCTTCTTCTTTAATTCTTAATTGATGATACCCAAATCGAAGATCTATTTTGGAATAAACTGATGCTCCACGCATTTGATCAAATAAATCATCAATTCTTGGACGTGGGTATCTATTCTTGATTGTGGCTTTGTTTAACATCCGATAATCAATACACAGTCTAAGTGTTCCATCTTTCTTTTACACAAATATCACTGGCGCTCCCCAAGGTGATACACTTGGTCTAATCAAACCTTTAGACAAAAGTTCTTGCAATTGAGCCTTAAGCTCGACTAACTCTCTAGCAGTCATTCGATAAGGTGCCTTAGAAATAGGCTCCATCCCTGGTTTGATTTCAATGGTGAATTCAAATTCCCTTTTGGGTGGTAAACCTGGTAATTCCTCCAGAAATACATCTTTGAAACTTTGTAACAGTGGGTATCATTTCATGAAATCACCGTCTTCATCTACAGATTCAGATATCTTTACTACATATAAGGTACATCCTTTGTTTTTAGCCTTTTTAAGTTGCATAGATGACAGTTTCCTAACTGAAATTTCCCTTTTACACCTTGAATCTCTGTTGTTTTCAGCCGATCATCTAAACATCTTATATATTTTTCAAAGCAGTCTACTTTTGCTTTATGGTCAGCTAACAAATTAACGACGATGACAACGTCATAGGATCCCAAAGGTGCAACATAGAGGTCAAATTCCATGGAAAAGTTAGGTAAGTTAAGGACTGCTCCAAAAAGACACATACTAACTGTATGAACAGAGTTATTACCATACTGTACAGTCCAAGATTTATCCATTTTTCCAGGTTTTCTTTTAATTTTAGAAGCTAGTTTACTAGAAATAAAACATTCAGTAGCTCCTGTATCAAAAAGAATAGTTACAGGTATGCCAAATAACTTACCAGGAACTTCTATAGGTGTCACTTACCTTTCAGCTTGCTTGTCTGCTACTGCAACATGTATCTTATGCTGCTGACTACGATCATCCTTCTTCAAAGGGCATTGATTTACGTAATGATTTTTGCCACAATTATAGCAGCCTCCTACAGGTCCCTTTTTTAGGCTCAAAATTACTTCTAGCCTTAAAATTATCACGTTGACCTCCATAGGACTTCTGCCCATTATTATAATTCTTGGCAAAACTATCCCTTACATTTCTAGCAGGCTTATTCACTGTCGTTTTCTTATTATTATCCACTAAAAACTTATTTTTGTTGCCAAACTTTTTCCATGGCCCCTTCTTGGGTGCAAGAGAAGTTGAAGAAGGGTTTGGAATCTTCTTCCTCACTTCCTCTTTATGAGCAGAAATAGCCTTTAATTTATGTTCTTGCCTTATGGCTTTTTCAACAACCCCTTCCATAGTGGTTGGGCTATGAACATCAACCTCTCCTCCTATCATGGGATTTAGTCCCATGATGAATTTCTGTATTCTAAACTTCTCGTCAGTTTGATACTATGGTACGTACTTGAGGAGTTTCATAAACCGCTCCCAGTACTTAGTTACAGTTAGCTTTCCTTGAACTAAGTTCTAGAATTCTGTCATTTTCTGATCATAGAAAAGTTGTGGCAGCCAACGTTGCCTAAAATAGCCTTTAAATTGATCCCAAGTGATGTTGGTTTCATCAATATTTAGCTCAGCTTTACGGCTATCCCACCATGAAGATGTTTCATAAGAAAGCTGATAGGCTCCCCAAATAGCTTTGGTTTCCTCCGAGAAGTTTCTTATTGCAAATTAATTCTCCATTTCGTTGAGCCAGTTCTCAGCTCCATCTCCTAATGTGGTGCCATCAAATTTAGGTGGACTTATCCTTTTTATATCATTAGTGAGTTCCACTACCAACCTGACCTTTTTTTTTCTGGTTGGACAGGTACATTTCCATTGTTATTACCAACACCCATATTGGGGTTGTCCTCAGGAGGTGGCTGATTATTGATACCAGCTTCATCCTCCTCCTCATTTCCCATCACTTTCTCTTCAAGTACAGCCAAACGATCTCTTGTGTCTAGTAGGGTAGAAAGGATCTCATCAAGTTTTTGGGTTGTTTCCACCCCTTCCTTAGGTGGAGCATTATTCGTAACGTTTCCCCTTGTTCTAACCATTTTCTATTATAAGAAAATTCAGGTTTTTATCAGATTATGAACACAATAAGTCCAAGAGCTGCAAACTTCAACTCTGATACCAAGATGTAACATCCTCATTTAAATACATTAGAACAAGATTTTTTAATTTATTAGTGTTTTCTAGTTCTAAATACATAATTTAGAACACACGGATCATAACAATCATTCTCATAATAGATAACCATATGCAGCTGTAATGAATCGGTGTACCACCGATCTATTCATTCCATGACTCAGTGAACTACCAATCTATTCATATGTATCTTAGAGTTGGTGTTTTCATCAGAACACTTCACTCTTGTGGTTCTCCTCCCTAATATGGGATTCTAAGTGCTCTGTCCAAGGAACCTATCTGAATAATTGTTACCATTATTCATTGGCATCACGTCCTTGAGACTATGTGACAAAGGACAACACAATCAGTAGCTTACGATACTTTGGCCAAAGATTTGAAACATACTGTTCATGTCTCTTATTCCTTGACGGTATACTCGTCAATCTAGAATATGTCCTTCAACCCACTCTGATGTTATATAGAACGTCTTATACTGACTTATGTCAGTCCCCTTGACCCAAGTTTTCACTCTAGTACGGGTTAATATCATAACTCACATTATAAGGATACCCTTGAAGGCTAGGGGTAAGCTGACATACTGGATCAAACACTTTTAATCCTGTGTGTCAAGGTACCCTGAGTCTCAAAGGGCTGCCTCATAACATGTCTATGGTCCTGACCAGTCCCGAAGGAAAATCTTGATTAAGTTTTGGGTGTAAATCTTAACGATCAATGTAGAAGGGTGTTTCCATATGTCACCGGCATTGTTGTATCCTCGAGAAGATCCTAATCTTCTCGAAGGTACAACCCTGTAGTTGACATGTGTCAACATCCTATGATACAACCTCGAAAAGATGTACATACCTCCAAGAATTTACTTAATGTTGAGTTAAATTTGGATTACAGGCCCTCCTAATTAGGTAGCCTTTCCCCAACCCTGGATCCCACATTTTTTTGAATTACCTTAAATAGGTTCAGTTTCACAGAGAAAAGTTTTAATAGGATTAAAAATTACGTCAAGGTGCCAATTGGTTACTAATAACCTTGTTTCCTCATAATAGGGCAACAGCCCTAAGTTTTCCCATAAGGAAGATAACTAAACCCGTACCCCCGAAGACTGAAATATATCAGACTTATTTCCATTAGGACATGGTGATTAAAGCCATTAATTACATTTCTTGACTTAGGACATTATTAGGGAGTAATAGAATACTCTTCCAGTTATAGCTACATGTTAGGGCATAGTCCAACCTCAACCTCCCTAAAAATGTAGTGCTCTAATTTCCAATTTATCCATATTCATAATATATAAGAATTACTAATCAAACCTGTAGTGTTCAGTCACATAATTTTACATGGTCTACTTAGGGAATCCATCTAGACCCCATTGCATATAATAATAAGAATGCACTCTCATTCATTCAGACAAGAGAAGATCAATTCAACGAATAAGAACACAGCCACATAAGTTATATGTTCCCATTTCATTTATTTCCAAGCCATACAATTACAACTTATGCACTTCAACATATTTTAATACAATAATCACTAACAAGGAGTAAATTTCTTCATATAGTACAGTTAGAGAAATCATGTCAGTATTCATCATAAAAACCAGATTAAGTAATTTGTGAATCAAATCAGGTCTGCATGCCTTTACCACTTATGATGACCATCTACAAAATTTGCTAACACGGGTCAGTTTGGTGAACTGAGCATGATAAGCACTAATTCTTAAAACAATTGCATTCGACCAATTGTTTCCATTAAACAACCTGTTTAAATGAAATCAATTTCATCAAATCCATAATCATGAATCACGCTAATTTTCTTTCTACCATACTAATATGACTTTATAACATAACTCATATTATATTTACTATTTCAACTTAAATCTTTTTGGATGATTAATCTTATATAAGAAAATAAGAAGAAACGATGTGAATCTTAAGTACCTAGCCATCTGAAAACCAAGAACAATATCAATCCTAATATAATTACTCTAATCAAGGAATGAAATCTTTTCAAGGTATGCAACCAACAGATTTACATATAAACAATTCAAGCAAGAATAGATTACTGCCTCAAGCAAGTTCATCTAATGGATTTCCTCTAAAAATTTTCGTATCAATTCATAAACATTGTTAAGTATACAAAACTTTTACTACAATGCTACTTTTATACAAGTAGATAATAACTGAATTTCTCATTCAGAGTAATAATACTACTAAAGAGAAGGAAAGGAGACTTCTAGTTAAGATTCAACACTTACCACTCTTTCCACCTATTTTTAACAGTCTATTCATCTCATACCCATACTGTAGAGTTCTTATAGAAATTCTAAAGAAGAGAACACTCATAATTTCTAGAGAGAGAGAGAAAATACCTTTGTATCCTGAAATCCTATAACAACTATCCTTCATAACTCAGAGGAAGGAACAGAGAAAATCAGAACTCTATTAAAAACAAGTTCAGGACTGTACCAAATTCCCAGGAGTAATGTATATATATATATTTTCTTAAATTCAATTAGGGAAAAAGAGAAGGCAAGTGAAACAACACCTAAGTTCACCAATAGCTCCCAACCAGGTAGAAATGCTTTAAAAGTTGCCCATAGATCCCTATGGTCTTGCGATTGTACATTAATCAAAAGCCAAAAATCGTTACAAAACGATATAAACACTCTAATCTCATACCACAATTCTAATCCATGTAAACAGTCTACACTTCACCCATTACTCAAATTATTTTTGACTAAGAGTTAGGGTAACTGTCCCATTGTCATTACTTCCAAAAGATCGAACTAAATATATCCAACCATTACACTTGATAGGTTGTTGTTTCGTTCGAAGATACCAAATCAAATCACACGTAAAGAATTAATAGATGAATTCTAAATACAAATTTCAAAGTCACCTCAGGTAACATCAAACACAGTCCATTCCTATACAACTATTAAACCTAATTTCCATTCATGCAGATCTAGGATCACCCACGAATTATTAGGGGACAAAGTTCATCCAAGTACATTTTCTCTTGATCATAACTGTGTTCCAATTACCCAAGTAAAAATCATACAAACAACAGCTACACCAAATATTTCCTTACTTACAGAACCTATATTCATAGAAACATTTAGACCCCTTTCAAATAAAGGTACTGGATTAAAATTCAACCATATTTCCAACTCATACGACTAAACCAGTCGAGCTTTACAAAAGGAACTAACATTTTCACCACAAATCCAACTGAAGCTATCTAGAAATAGTTAGATTTCATACAACTAAGCAACAATCATATAAACAAACCATATTTGAAACAATAGTTCATTCCGTGGTGTCTTCAAACATGAAATCATCAAGCACGAAATCTATCATGGTGCCAGTGTGTAAATTTAACACCTCAGCTAGACAAAGAAAACATAAAACACTTCCAACAGAAATCGAAACCCATATTGTATTCATAGTATGGAGAGAAGATAAAAGAAGTAGATTTCATCAAGATCAATGCATAACCAGGAATTCCCAAATCAACAGAAAAATAAAACCAATAGATTTCTACCAGCCAGGCCGACTGTACAAAAATCATCTGAACAGATTTGTTCTAATGAAAGCATTTAAAAGAAAGCAAGATTTTTAAAAGTTAGGGCCTATCATGCCTGATAGTTTTACTAAAAATTCGAAGAAGACCTTTGAATGTGCTCGCACCTTCTCTTCTTCTTCCACGAAAGATTAAACAACAAAATATTGTTACCTCCATTCCTTACATATTTCCCTTGATAGAGAAGTAAGCTAGAAACTCTCAAAGTTGTCATGCAATGAAGAGTAGACGGCTGGTTCGAAGAACCAGTGCTCATGCAGAGCCAAAAACGAAATGCATGGAAAACAAAACAACCAAACAAAATTCCACTTGCATGCCTTCCCAAGCAATCCACGCTCAAGGACAAAGGCTCATTAATTTCATTTACTTCCATTCTCCTGCCTATTTTCCATTGCCACCGACTGCCAAAGTTAGTGATTGCCATAACAAAATAAACAAACATTCCCATCCTTAGAGATACTACCACGTAAGACCAAATTAGTAATTTTTATCCTCTGCTAAACCTGACAGCATTCCATGTCCTTTAACCTTATCCCCTCTTAAATGCCATGGAAACCACCGCCCATGACTCGCGACCCTCCTTAGGTCCCCTTTCTTAGCATTAGTTAAGATAGGTTAGTGACTTAGGTTAGATCATAGGATATTTCATTGGTCTTATTTCCATAGTGCTAGGTTTAGTTAACCATTAGGTGTATTAAGCTTATAGTTTAGGACTAGGTTAGATTAACAAATCTAGTAACAGTAGGTTATAGTTTTAGGTTAAAAATATTAACCTTACTGATTCTAGTTTAGGTCCCTTAAATAGGACTAATCAGTGCTAGAGTTCAAACAGGATAAAACATTCCTGTATCAGTTTCCGATTGGCATCAATAATTTAAGCTTTGGATATAAAACATATTCATCTTACCTAGCTTATGGTCCAGGTATTTCCTGATGTTACAATATCTAGAACCAAATTCTATTTACCATGATTAACTTGAGTTGACCTCCGGAATTGATCATTTAAAGCTCAGCCAGACTTTGTAACTATAAAAAATTCAATAGAATTTTTTCATCCTGAATAAACTTAAAACATTCCTTAGATCAATGTAATTGATCCAAGGCTGAGTCATAAAGGTGGATAAATCCACAATTCATCCAGAAATTAGATTGAACTCAAGTGCAAGAATGAAAGAATAAAAGAGTCCAAGCACATTCTGGTTCAATCAACAATCTTAAGAGTAGAAAGGATATAATCCATATCAAGCATGACTTCCCTAAACCAAAGGAACATGTCCTAATATAGGAGAAATCATTTATCAACACTTGAATGCTAAGGATAAAGTAACAACTGTTAAGGGTGTTGCAACCTATCTCAGATAGAAAATCTAAGAAAGACAACTTACGGAGGGAAAATCCCTTAGCTTCGATCCCTTCTCCTATACCACCTGTCCTCGTCTTGCCAAAATCTATCATCATTGCAACCCCACCTCTCAAGAACAATGATTTATCCCTGCCATCTTCCTCATCTCGTATTCACGAGATCAACATGATTAGCATTACTACTTGAGGTCATAAAAACAATGGAAAAGCTAAAGAGAGAATACCTGTGACCTCTCTTTCTCCTTCCACCATCCCAATCGCACCACCACCTAAAGTGGTTATTCATGGACCTACCTATCCAGTCTCTGATGGAGTTTCCCATCGCACCATGATCAAACAACTTCACATATCTCCTATAAAAATGACACTCTATGATCTCATTCAAACATCTGAATCTCATCGACAAGCTCTAATTGAGATCCTCCGAGGGATAGAGGTCCTACCTAATGAAACCCTTCCTGTCGCCTCCATCTTAACACCCAACCATGTCGCTTCTCTCACCAAACAACCTACCTCCACAACCACCTCTGTCCCTGTACAGCAAGCCGTTGCTGTCAGTTTTTCCAAAGAAGAAATTGTCATCTTTGGTGCAAAAGATCCTGACCCCACTCTTTTCACCTCGGCTTACATCCAAGACATCTAGGTACATCATGTTTATAAACACAGCTACATATTTACACAGCAGAATCACTCTCTGTATTCTCTGAATTATATTTTTTGTCCCAATATTCTTTGCAATACATTAGGCTATTATATATCCATAATAATAGCTAAGCAACCTCCTATAAAATAGGAAGGAGTCACAACAATTAACTCAGAATGTTATTCACGGGTATAACAAACTCTAAGAATAATATATTGTTGAAACAATATATTATAACAACATACTTTCAAACCTAATATTTAATAAATAACAATATTAAATATTAACTAACAAACTATAATGTAAACTTTAATATATAATTTCCTAACATTCCCCCCCTTAATGTTTACATGGTAACAAAAGAACTTTCACACTTCCTTTGCAACCTGTCACCTCTGCGCGCTCATGATCTTGGCACACACTCGAACTGAAGGTAGAAGAAGGAACACATCAACTTCTTATCGACCATGCACTGTCGGGAACACATCTGACCGACGAGGATGGGAACACACTCAGGAATCATCTGCTTATCAACCAGTCACTCTAGGGAACACATCTGACCTAGCAGTGTGGGAACTCAAGCAGGAACACATCTGAAAAACCTTCAATGGTTTTTAGGTGGTTAACCACAAACCTAGGTACAAACAGGAACACATATGACTGTTCTACCTCATCAAGCCTCATGATGTTGCGTTTCACTATGTTATTTGTTCTGCACTATGTTTTTGCATTTGGGGAAATAGGAATAGCCACAAACTCAACTGAAAAACTGAAAATGGAACATTGGATCATGTTGATCATGTTCCCCCCTCAATGTGAACATTTCACTTATTCAATCCAAAACAGAAACTCTGAAATCATACTGCACACAACAAACTGCAATTCTGAAATGAAAGAAAACTCACACACAGACACACTGTGCCACCAAATCATTCTGTGCGGCCCCGTCATTGGTGACTGACAAGAGGTCACTGTCTGACCTTTAGCCTCTGATGCCTCCATCCTCCATTAGTCTACTGCTAACTCAGCCGAATATGTCTTTGAAGCTCATCAAGTTTCACATTTTACTTTATTTTGTCTCTCCTCCCGCAATGTGAAACAGTTTTTTTTTGAACGTTGAGTAACACCAAAAATGCGTTCAAGAGGAATTTTTTTTTCTTTGTACAATGACACGACTCTTGACGACAATGACAAAAAACAAATATCCTAAAATCACCTATGTAATTTTTACGACATTTAACTTTGACTTAATTTTTAAACACAATGAAAATTACTCTTAAACTCAAAAATACACTTTGTAACGACAAGGACTTTCATGACACGTGAGTAAATTACAAAGACAATTTTAAAATGGAGACTAAAGCAACAACTTGGCACGTAGGATGGAAGGAAAAATAAAATTAATGTATATGAACACCGACTTAAAGTAAATAACAAGTACGTAACTTTTGGATTTCATCCACAAATAATGTTTTTGTTGGCACAATTTACACGCTCGAATATTTCATGTTGTTTTATGAATCTATCAACTAATTTGCATCACTATAGATCCATCGTAGTTTGCAGCAGTGTACTCATGTTTTGATCAGTTGGAATCTAGATTTAAAATGGTGAGGACTGAGCTCGATGCAGATGAGAGAATAGATCTTCACTGTCAAAGGTAGATCCTATAACAGCTTTCGAATGAAGAGGTCATTGGAATGATGCTCGGGAAAGCCAATAATGTGTTTGCATATGAACATGAGATGAAACCAAAAAAAAAATGCGGCTTTCATGTAACTAAATAATTGTGGGTAGAATCTTCAAGGTGGCTGGTATGTACACATATGTGAGTCATCGATCAAGCAATGATCAAGGCTGGATTGTGACCCATCACTAACACTCAATTTTTTTTTTATCACTGATACAACAGGCCTCAATCTGACACTAGAAATCCAATTCAACTGAGTTCATCACATAACACAGCCCAAAAACAGTTACTCACTTGAATCCCACTTCTTACATGATTTAGCATCCAAAAACACAATTCTGGCTTGATCCAATTGTGGCCATCTATAACAAAACCACACTAAAATAGTCCATTTTATGTGCACTAGCTACTTGACAAATAATCAACGATGACTGATTACGCTGTTTGTTACAAAAACCCGTTCAATGCAATTGACCTAGATGACAGAAATATTCATGAATCAATGCACAATTCTCAACATCTCGTGAACAAAAAATAGTGTGCAGGAGCTGTTGCAGCGTATAGGCATTTGACTTCAAATAACAACCATCTTGTAGAACGTAGTTTGAGTAGTGCCGAAGATGTAAATTTATATGAGACGTTAGAAAATATGTAGTTAACCAGAGATAATATCCTGCTCTGCAATGTATTTATTGAAATTGATGCGTAGAGACTACATCAGCCAAGGCAGAGAGAAATGGATGCCCCTAAAAGCAAACTAATTCTCCATGGAGAAATCAGTAGAGGAACCAGTCACTCTGATACCAAATATAAACACAGCTACAGATTTACACAGCAGAATCACTCTCTGTATTCTCTGAATTATATTTTTTGTCCCAATATTCTGTGCAATACATTAGGCTATTATATAGCCATAATAACAGCTAAACAACCTCCTATAAAATAGGAAGGAGTCACAACAATTAACCCGAAATGTTATTCATGGGTATAACAAACTCTAAGAATAATATATTGTTGAAACAATATATTATAACAATATACTTTCAAACCTAATATTTAATATATAACAATATTAAATATTAACTAACAAACTATAATGTAAACATTAATATTTAATTTCCTAACAATGTTATGATCGATGGGGGTGCTAGCCTAAACATCATCTCTTCCAGATCCTTCCTACAGATGAATATCCCTCCTAACTACATGTGTGCCAACCCCACCATGTTGCATTCATTCAACGATGATATTACTTCTACCCTAGGCACTGTGATCCTTAACGTTCATGTAGGGCCACGTACCTTGCCCGAACTCTTCTATATCCTTGAGGGAGAGTTCTAATACAACATGTTGTTAGGCATCCCTTGGATCCGGGCTATGGGATGCGTTCCCTCCACCTTACATAGATGCATAAAATTTGAGTATGAGGGGAAGTCGTATACCGTCGCGGCTAACGCTTCCCCCTTCAAAACTTGTAATATGTTATATCACCCTAATGATGTTCTTGTACCAGTCAAGGCACCCATTGATCCAACCCAACCATATACTTCAACCACACCTCAACCATCCACCTTAGCCGCACCCACACCTTCAACCAATGAAACCACCAACGTGAATACATCTTCCTTCCCCATGGACAACATCCCAACCTCAGATCCCTTGATAGGTGTTTTTCAATTCCTTACATTGGGGGAGTATCACCTATACAACGTTAGCACCTTCCATACCCCACAAGAGTATGGATAGTTACATGCGCATCCTACCTACAACCGTTGTGTGGGGGAGGTGATCTCCTACGGACCACCTAATTGCCACACCAACCTAACGTATGGGGGTGTCGATGCATCCTCTGTCATCCCTAAACCTCCCCTTGGTGTGGTTCCCTTCCAGTATAATTTTCAATATCTAACCAACCATTGTTTCGCCCTCACCTTCCTGACTCACTGTGCTTGGAAAGGTTTTAGTTTCGATCTTTATGAACAAGGTTGACATACGATCATTCCCATGACTACACGCAAACATAGAGATCGTAGTGGTCTTGGATTTTCTGAACCACCTACACCAAAGAAACCTCATGTCAATTGTATCTAGGAAGACGACGAAGTCACCCCTTCCGAACCATCATCACCCATTTTTCCATCTTCACCCACAGAGTTGATAGACCCTAAATCTATCCCTCCTAACTTTTTTTTTGTGAATGCTATTTTCCTCAGTCCTCTCACTTATCAATGTGTTGGTTTGAAAATCTGTAGAGTGGATAGATCTATGGATAAATTTCACAAATTCCTTATCTCCTAAAGGGATTTTAGGAACCTCACTGGTGTCCGTAGGATTCCCTATAGAATGTGAAGGGGGTGATTCAAGCAAAGGCACGGAACAGGCATGTGAAACTATGGTTGTAGCTTGTTTCCAAGTGATAACAACCATGGACAAGAGTACACAACAGGGATGTAATCTATCAGGAATAGAAGCAGCAACAAAATGTTGGAATTGGTAGGTTGTTGGTTTTGGGAACTATGAAAGAAAGTAACCGATATCGGTCAGGTAACCGATGTCGGTCAGACTGTAGCCAGTGTCGGTAAGTTAACCGATGTCGGTATAATAGGACCGGTGTAAGAAGCTGTAGGAAGTTACTGATTTGGGGTTAACAATGCTTAGTATGCCTACCCAACTATTCTGAAGTGATCACTAAAATAGTGTAGGACAGAGAAACAGAACAAAAAACAAGCAAGATGCACAAGAAAATCAAGAGACTAACCCTAGGATTAGTTTTAATTATTGTGGGCTTATGCCTTAGACGCAAGATGATGTCAATCCTAAATAGAAGACTTAGGGGAAATGTCAAGTTTGTTTTGGCTTATAAGGTTACCTCAATCGGGCGGAGGAATACCGCGGAAAAGGGGGATGTTTGAGTTGTTGTGTTAATTTATGATGTGATTTGGTATGTGTTGTGCAGTGAAAGTAAGATTAATTTCTTATCAATACTGTGGATATCACCCCCACGTGTACGACCTGTTACTTAATCTATGTTCACTAGAATTGAAAACAACAAGCAAGAATGTGATGCACGTGTTTTAAACCCAAATCGAAAATGATATTCGATGAAGCAAGGAGATGATTTTCACTAATGCAAAGATGTGAAAGCAAGACAAATTCTTTTACCAAAATGACAAAATATTTTGTGAATATTTAGCAGAAACAAACTGTAAGTATGCTCCCTATATGAAAGCAAGCAAGAAAGAAAGAAACCCAAAATGGGTCCCACAGGGTGTGCCAAAATGTTTCACACAGAATGATGTTTCCGTTCTTGGAATAGAGTTGCTTCTATCCTTTCATTCTCTTGAGAAACAGATAAGGGTTAGGGCTAGGAGGAATACCTATTGAATGTTTGGAGGGTGTGCACGTACCGTAGAGAGAGATCAGATCGATTGTGAAGAACTCCTTTTTGTCTGGGAAGGACTACCTACAAGTAAGAATACAAGACCACCAAATTCTAATTAGACAATAAATGAGGGAACTGCCTTAGGCCCAGGAAATATTGGACTTCCTTTCGAAGGTGGTCAGTTCCCCTGCTAATATGAATTAACAAAAATTCTAACAAAGAAGTTATTGCAAAATTACAATTTAATTACCTCGTTAAAACAATAGAGAAAAGGCTCGTCTTGGTTTTGAATCACAGTGACCGATGCCGGTCACTGTCACCGGTACTGGTTCCTAATAACTGATATCGGTAGGGGCAGTGATTTAGGGGCTTTTAGTGAAGGTTGGCTATAAGGTGGCTATGGTGTTTATTAGGCTGGTAAATGATTGGGGATAGGTAATGGGGTGATGGAGAAGACTCAGACAGTATGGGGGCTGTTCTTGGGGGCAATGTAAGGGTAGAGGAGGTACAGTTAGATGTAGGGTGTTACCAGGTAGTGGATCTAGGAGTAGACTTATAATTACTGTGATTCAGAAGTCCAAGAAATGTTATTAAAAGAATGTACAAGACAGTACTTACTAGTTCCTGATGAAGATACAGGTCCAAAGACTGTGATAACGAAGGCAGGGCTCAGGTAGGATGATCGGACAATCAAAGATGAGCTATCTTCTCTCCCAATGCTTGGATGAGTGTCACTGGGCTCTAGTTACTCAGTTGCAGTCTTGGGATTGATGTCCTTCTCTGCAAACTCCTTTCTTTCCTTCACTTGTCTCTGCTCGGCCAAGTGAATTCCTGATCTTTCCCAATGAATTCCCGATCCCTTCATTTTTGGTTAGGGGAGGTCATTTATAGAGAACTGATGGCGGTTACGTAACCGACAGTGGTCGAGTAGGAACCGATGTCGGTTAAGTCAAAGTGGGCTATTTTTAGTAAAATAGCCAGCCTTCCCTCCTTTTCTTCTGAGGGATTAGTTGTGGGCTTGGTCAAGTCATTATTAGGTTGGTTTTGGTGTGGGTGAGGAGTAATTAGTCATGGGTGTGGATGTAGACCAAGTTATAGGTCTTAATTAGGTTAGTTTAGGATTAGGGCTAGGTCATGATGAGGTGGCGAAATGAGGTGGCAGGTTTTGAGATGTGGATTTATTAATTATAAGGTAATTAATAAATAATTGTGTAAGGTTTAGGTGATGAGGTTAGGTTGCGAAATGAGATGCGGGGCACAGGGGGTCGTAAGACACAAATTTGGTGTCTACATTAGCCCCTTGTTGTCGTGTAGCTTGTCTTGTAAAGCTACACTGACAATAATAAGAAGTGGTTACTCCCGTTAAGGGTATAGGTAATCCCCCTCAAATCTATCACAGATTGAGGCGACGTGAAATCAGGGATAGGGTTGATAAAGGGTGAATGGTGTTGAGATGATGGTAAGATGGTGGGGTAAGTGCAAGGAAGCAGACGCACGTTGAAATGCAGTAGTGCGACCAGGGTACATGATTTGAAGAGCAAACAAGCAATTCATAGGAAAAGGTCGATAGTTTATCCAAACAAGGGTGATATAATCCTGGTATCCAAGGCATAGGAAGTAGCTCCAGGGGATATAACGGGTAAGGTACAGGAATGTTTAGGTATGTTCGGCAGTACCAAATGGTTGGTTTGGTTGAGATAAACGTCACGGTCTCGGTCTAGGCAAAGTTGGTCAACTGATCAAGTCAAGTACCCTAATCATGCTAAAACATGAACAAGTGAGCTCGATTGAACAAAAAGCTACATAATGGGTGGATAAAATTGTAATTTGTGGGTTTTGGGTGAGGTATTTAATTGGTGTGGCCTTGGGTCAGGCCGATTGATTAGTGAGGGCCATGGGTTGGGCCTGATTGGTTGTTGCGGCCTTGGGTCGGGCCAAATGGTTGGTTGCGGCCTTGGGTCGGGCCTGATTGGTTGGTTGCAGCCTTGGGTCGGGCCTGATTGGTTGGTTGCGGCCTTGGGTCGGCCTGATTGGTTGGTTGTGGCCTTGGGTCGGGCCTGATTGGTTGGGTGCGGCCTTGGGTCGGGCCTGATTGGTTGGGTGTGGCCTTGGGTCGGGCCTGATTGGTTGGTTGCGGCCTTGGGTCGGGCCAAATTAGTTGGTTGCGGCCTTGGGTCGGGCCTGATTGGTTGGTTGTGGCCTTGGGTCGGGCCAAATGGTTGGTTGCGGCTTTGGGCGGGCCTGGTTGGTTGATTGCGGCCGTGAATTGGGCCAATGAAGTCAAAAAAGGCTATTTAGCAAAGGAGGGTATAGACGATGTGGTAAGAAAGGGAGATTGGTGAATAAGGGCAGAAATTGTGGTGAAATAGGTATAAAACCGATATCGGTTAGATATGACTGGTATCGGTTAGAGGACCGATACCGGTGTTTTAGGGCACAATATAACCGATATCGGTTATAGGTAAAAAACCTATAAAAATAAAAATACGGCCTGTCATTGTCACATTGTCAATTTGATAACCAATACGGCTTGTCTGGGTTTAAAATTGATTTTGTTGAGTTTGTACGCTGAGTTGGCAGTAGTTGAGTGGAGGAGTGAGTGATTGGTAGACCCCAGCGAGTAGGAGGTAGAATTTGATTGGTGGAGGACCCAGCTGAGGAGATTTTGGAGCCATGGCACAGCCAGGAGGAGTAGGAGGTGCTGGACCAGCTGGACCACCGCCACCTATCCCACCACCACGACGTGTAGTCGTACCGGTAGGCTCTAAACCTCTAATTATGTGAATTTAATGATTGTAAGCGAGATGTGGGTTTTGGGTAGGAATCCAAATTTTGAATAAAATAATGAATAAATTGAAGTAATTTGTAAAATGGAGTGGGTAGGTAGGTTAGTTAGGTTAAAATGGTAGGGTGGGTAGGGTTGTAGGGTTTTGCAGTGGGTAAAAGGGGTAGAAATAGGAAAAAAGATGTTTTTGGGGGCCGCATCGGGTTCGGCTCTTGACCTGGACAGTGACCGATGTCGGTCACTAGGCGACTGACATCGGTCACCAAATATTTTGCACAAATTGGATTTTTGGTAGACCGGCGTCAGTCGTATGTCGACCGGCGCCGGTGCATAGGATGTGCTGGGGAGGGGACCGGTGGTGGTCAAGGGTGACCGGTACCGGTCATTAGTTAGGTTTGTTTTGTTTTGTTTTGTTGTTGTTTGTGTTTTGCATTTTGTTTGTTGTTGTATGTTGTGTGTTTTTGTTTGTTGTTTGTTGTTTTTGTTTGTTGTTGTATGTTGTGTGTTTTTGTTTGTTGTTTTGTTGTTTGTTGTTTTTGTTTTGTTGTTTGGGGGTGAAGAGGGAGGGGGTAGAGTTGATAGGAAAGGTGATTGGGGTGGGGGGGGGGGAAATGGGGTGGTTGTGTGGTTGGTTCGGTTAGGATAGATTAGGTGTTGGGTATGAAGTAGGAGGTGTTAAAGTGGCGGGGGTATAGTTAGATGGCTAGAGTATATCGGGGTGGTTGGTTGGTTGGTTGGTGGTAAAGGGGATGTGTAGATGGTAAGTGTAGATGTGTGTTATAGAGTCGGGGTGTGGTTGGGTGGGTAAAAGGGGGTATAGAGGGTTAAGGTAGTTGTTTTTGTAAAGGGTAGGTCTAATGAAGTGGGTTGTTTTTGCAGGCACGTCAGCAGCTTACGATGCGGGATCAGATGCCCCTGCTATTGAGACGGATGCGGCCACATGTGTCCGCAGCGCAGTGGGCCATTATGCGAGAGGTGGGACTCGGCGGAGTCCAGCGGTATAGGGCTGTGGATAGGGACCACAGCCTTATGGTTGCCCTCATCGAGAGATGGGATCCGGCAACCAACGTCTTCCATCTCCCTACTGGAGAGATGACGATTACCCTAGAGGATGTGTATCGCATCCTAAGACTGCTGATCATAGGGGAGGTAGTGTTCCAGGTAGATGCAGAGATGGCGATGGACAACATTCTTTAGGTATTTGGGGATGCAGCCGCATTATTGACCTATCACAGTGTGAGCATTGCCTATGGCGACATGTATTGTGTACACAGACATGAGACACGGCTTGCCGTGTTGATGATGATAGGAATCACATGCTTCGCCCTCCCAGACTTGGAGGGAGGCCGCTTCCCACGGGCTTTGATGGGAGTGCTGCACAAGATGGTAGAGGAGCATACGTGCTATGCCTAGGCACCAGTATATCTAGTGCAGCTATACAGAGAGCTGTGGGGTTATCGCCGGATGAGGCGATTTGGGATTTGCTCCACATTTTTGTTACACTGCTGGGCATATGAGCACATCCTATGTATACGACCAGTAGGGTTGCCCCAGCAGCCAGGGCCACAGATTGTATACAGATATGGCTTTCAGAGGTGGTTGGGGGTCGTGGGCCAGCCACGAGTAGTGCTCGCAGGACGGGATGTGGCCTACTACCGTCATATGCTAGAGGGTTTGACCACACTAGACATTATATGGAGGCCCTACAGAGGCCATCAGCCCCGAGGAGGAGCCCGAGCATAGATGCGCTGGATCTAGTATACTTTCTGGATAGCTGGACGGAGGCCCGGAGAGCATGAGTGGATACCCCTAGAGAGGGTAGACGACAGTTGGGGCTGCGACAGGATGAGCCACCTCCCTTCCCACAGTACTGGAGGGATGATGTAGAGGCCCCACTGCCTGCACCGTAGCCTGTTGACCCAGATTGGGTAACAGAGAGGCCGACGGATTGATACAGTGGATGATTCCGGAGTGACAGAGGTCTTTTTTGTTTGGTGGGTAGGGCAGAGAGTAGCCAGAAGAGTACAGCCTGCACAACCAGATTTGGTAGCAGTTATAGCGAAGAGGGACCGGCTCGTAGAACAGGTGTAATTATTATAGGGGCAGCTTGCTACTGCATAGGCACAAATCGGGGTACTACAGGGGCAGTTAGCCCAGGCACAGGTGCAAGCACAGCTATAGGCACAGGCATCGGCATAGCCACAAGCACCACCATAGAAACTGGCCCCACCGCAGGCATAGGCACCATCATAGGTACATGCACAGGGTGTACCGGTAGGATAGGGGCCACTATTATTAGGAGTCGGGGGACCAATACCCAGTAGCCATGGTGGCACGGGCCCGCTATATGGAGGTGAGAGTGGAGGCCTGGTATTATCAGGACGTCCTTGATGGTACCGGGGCTGACTATCAGCCATATGCGTGCACAGAGCCGAGACTTCTCGGAGCCAGAGATCCTAGGGGGCGCACAGCCATAGCCGGTGGGTCGGTGACAGGGAGGAGGCGAGAGCCAGCACAGGGACTAGCAGGGAGAGGGGCTGAGGGTGGTGGGGAGAGCTGAGACATCCCTGGAGTGAAGATGGGTTTTTGGATATTGGATATAGACACCCGGTCTGCGAACCAGATATGTATATAGAGGCCTGCATGCCCACATATGATTTATTTATTTATTCATTTTTATCGTATATACTGGCCTGCGAGCTGAGTACATGTTGTATAGTTGATACCGGCCTGCAAGCCTAGTATATTTTTGACATGAGAGACCGGCCTGCGAGCTGAGTCGAGATTTTGACAGTGGATAGCGGCCTGCGTGCTGGCTTTGTATTATTTTGAGATCATAGAGGCCCCCATGCAGGGCAAGTTGTATATTTTGACATTAATATATATATATAGATGATGATTTTGATCCACATGGTGTGTATATAAAAAATGTCTTATGTGTTTTGTCGATGGTTTTTGAAATTTAATGTATATAGATGATGAGTTTGATCCACATGGTGTGTATAATGATTGGTTTGATGTATATATTAAAATGTCACATGTATTTTGTCGATGGTTTTTGAAATTTAATGTAGATAGATGATGTTGATGAAATTTCGATGATATGTATATGTGTTGATGGGATTTTGATGAAAAATATTGATAATGATGTCGTTATGCAGGAAAAAGAGGCGGGCGCCACCAAAAATTTGCAAAAAAATGAAGAAAAAGGCCTAGGTTTAAGCAAAGGGAGACATATGACCGATATCAGTTAGCCAACCGATGCTGGTAGATATATGACTGATACCGGTTAGGTAACCGATATCAGTTATGCTAAAACAAGCTTTTCTAAAAATAGAAAAGCTTGGGCGGCAACTTAAGTTCTTATTTTTAGAGTCATGCAACAAGTTAAATACACGAATGTGACACTGTTTGATGACTGATACAGGTAATTACAGGAAAGAATTGAGTGATAAGGAGGAAAGAGATAGGTAAAGCAATTGTGAGCTGGGATTAAGAAGGCAAAAAGGCAAGTTATATTTGAAGAGGGTGGTGAACATGGCTGAACGAGGAGAAGCATCTAGCAGGCAGGGACGAGAGGGAAGACAGGTTCCACCCCAAGCTGCTGCATCCCAAGAGGTAAATTGTTTGGTTGTATTTTAATTCTTGCATGTTTTGATGAATAGGATGAGAGAAGGTAAGAGGGTAGAGATGAGAAAGAAAAGGTGATAGGCAAGGGTTTGGGATAGAGTGAGTGTTATGGGGTAGGTAAGCAAGGTGTTCACATATGTTTATAGGTATAGAGAGGAGTAAACGAGAAAAATAATTATCGTAGGGGATGTTTTTAAGCAGGCTGTATAGGATTGACAGTGACCAGTATCGTTTAGAGATAACTAGTATCGGTTAGTAAACCGGTATTGGTTATCTATAACCGATACTGGTTACTGTAGGAATTTCCAGAATGTGAGAAAAAACACTTGGGGATTTGATTTATTGAATGGTTGTGTGTCGTTTTGATGTATGCAGGCGGAGGCAGGGTTGAGGATGAATGATAGTGTGCCAGCTTTGTTGTCATGAATCCGAGCGGATGTAACACTAGCTAAATGGGCATTGATAAACCATGTGGTGTTAAGTGGAATCCACTATTATTCATGAATCACACGCAATCATGCTATGTTGCAGGTGTTGATTGAGAGATAGAATCTAGAAAATAATACCTTCTATCTGCCAACAGGGGAGATGACAGTGACGATGGAAGATGTGTTTAGAATTTTGAGGGTCCCAATTACAGGAAGACCAATGTATCAAGCGTTGCCTAGCGTGGTGCGGGGAGCGATAAGAATAGTATTTGGTTCAGCTGCACAAGTTTTGACACAACGAGGTTTGACATTCACTTATGGTACAATGTATGCAACACACCCTTAAGAAACAAGGTTGGCAGTGGTATTAATGATAGTGGTGGGGTATTATGCATTACCAAGGGTAGATGGGGGAAGATTTCCAAAAGAATTGATGTGTGTTATTTGGGAAATGATAGAAAGGAGGGTGACTTTCGCATGGGCACCCGCATATCTGGCGGAGTTATACAGGGGTTTATGGGCCTATAAGTAAAATCATAGGACGACACTAGATTGTACATACTTATTACATTGTTGGGCCTATGAGCACATTGTGTGTGTGTGACCAATAGGCCGACCAATCTAGGAAAGAGAGACATGAGTGCAGAGATTGGGATTCAGATGATGGGTCCAGACAGAACAAGAGGCGAGATCCCAGGCCGTGATAGATGACATCGAGTATTATAGGTAGGTATGGGAGATGGTGACGATTGCGGATATTTGTTGGAGACCTTACGAGAACTATATGGTGACAGAGAACATAGCTGAGGAGTTGAGGGGTGTAGAGTGATTGAGGTGGATCGCAGGGCACAGGCCGGGTGAGTACGAGAGGATTCCTCTAGATCACGTGTGGCGACAATTTGGATTTGTTCAGGATATACCTATGGCTTATAGACCATACATGAGGATTGACGCCAAGGCATTATTCTCACCTCCCCAGCCGACACCTCCAGAAGGGCCATAAGAAATAGCAGTTGATCGCAAGGTAATGGATATGGGAGTAATAGAGGCTTATAGATTATGGTGGGTAGCAGAGTTGCGAGGTTCACGTGAGAGGGCCGATCATCCTAACATAGCTGTGATTACAACAGAGAGAGATCGTCTGCAGGGTTTAGCTCATTAGCTCCAAACGCGGGTGAATGAGACAACAGGATTGTTAGCGGTTGCAGAGTCACGAGTGGAGAGACTAGAGGCAAGATTCCGCCACATGAGAGGACATATTCGTATGTTACAGGAGATGTTGGCGGATCAGTGGGAGGAACCAATAGTAGTGGAACCTTTGAGGATGGAGAGGCCAAGTGAGTGGCGTTGACAGTCACGATCACCACCTAATTCGGGAGGAGGCACAAGGGTCTAAGTGAATTTCATAGGAGTATAAGAATAAATAAGGATGCCGACCTGTGTGTCGATGATAGAGAAGATGTATTTGTTTAACATCTAAATAAAACTAAATATGTATGTTGATTTGAGTGATGATAATAATAAGAATGGTTGTGTTTTGAATGTTTTTGTTTTGAAAAAGTATAGAGATGAATGTTATCAAATAGAAATACACAAAAATATTTATATTTACAACACATGATAGGTTATGGTAGGGGATGGTTGAGCTAACCTTGAGAGACCACATGTCTCCTAAGTGCTGCCTACATAGCCCATTACAAAAAGCAAGGAGGGGCCTCAGATTGATGTAGTTCTCCTTTAGGACCAGGGAGAGGTGAATTTAGGCAACTTGGTTATAGTTAGGCAATTTTTCGGTTGGTAAAAATATTGATATTGGTAGGGTAATGTTGTTGGTGTTCGTAAGGGATTGACGTTGTTGGTGTAGGTATAGGTGAAGTGAAAGTTCGCTTACCAAAGTAGTAGGGAACCGTGTCCCTGATTAAGGTTAACACATAATCTTAGATTCGAGTAAAAAGAGGCAAAAGGGTCCCGTAGTTGAGAAGAGCTAAACAAACCACATATTAACGTAGGATGAGCTTGAATCCCTAGGTACCTTGCATATGCGAGATGTAACACCCTAAACTGTTGTTACTTCCTCCTGAGCATACAAGTGTTGATATGTGATTTCTTTTGTAAAAAGGATGTGTTCCTTTGATTGTGAAGTCATGCTTGATATGGACTGTATCTTCTTTGAAATTGCAGATCTTTGACTGAGTCAGAATATAATTGGACTCTTTTAATTCTTTCATTTTGCACCTGAGTTTAATCTGATCTCGGAATGAATTATGGAGTTATCCATCTATAAGACCCAGCCTTGGATCAGTGGCATTGATCCAAGTAATGCTTTAAGTTTATTCGGGATGAACTAAAAATTATAGACCTTTCGCAGGTTGCAAGGTCTAGATGCGTTGAATAAACTAGTTCCAGAGTCTAACTCAGGCTGATCGTGTTAAATGGATTGGTTCCCGATATCGTAATATATCTGGAAGGGTCTTGATAGTGGACTAGGTAAATAATTCAGATTACATTTAATTCAATAGCCTTTTGGCAGTACAGGAGTGAATCCTGTTAGAGAATGTATGTTGTAGGTTCTTTTTATGAGCATTTGAAATGTTAGACCTAAACTGGATTTATTAAGGTTAGTAACCTAAAAACTAAACTATGATCTATGGGGTTAGATTAGTGTTAATCTAACCTAGACCTAGGCTATAAGCTAAATGTTCTAAGTTAGTAACTTTATGATATGGAGTTTTAGACTAGGTCGTTATCTTAAATCCTAACCTATGTTACTAACCTAACTAATGAACAAGGAAGAATGGGGACCTATGGAAGGGTGCGAGCCATGGGCAGCAATTTCTATGTCATTAAATGTGTGGATAAGTATGAAGGACAGGTAAATTTGGTGGAAGTTTCTTAAACGGCTAGCAAGAGCTGACATGGCAGAGTCGCCAAAGTTTGGATATGGTCTTTGAATTGGTCATTTGTCCAATGCCAATTATGGCGGTCGGTTGGCAATGGAGAATTGAGCGGAAAATTTCGAGTAAATGCCAATTAATGAGCTCGGTCTTCAAGCTAGGGTTTCACGGGAAGGCATGCAAAATGGAAAACTAGTAGTTTGTTTAGTTTTTCATGCGCTCCGGTTTTCCCTCTGTCTGATCACTGGTTCTTCGCACCAGTCTTCTTGGTGTTGCATGGCAAGTATGAGCGTAAATAGCTCTTTTCTCTGGCAAGGGAAATTTATAAGTCATGGAAATAACAAATTTTTGTTGGTGAAATCTAACTTGGAAAAAGAGGAGAAGGCTCGAGCTCTTTCAGTGGTCTTCTTCGAGATTTTTAAGCAAATAACCAAGCATGTTAGGCCCATAACCTTTAAAAATATTGCTCTCTTTCAAATGATTTCATTAGAACAACTCTGTTCAGATGATTTTTGGAATTCAGATGGTTTTTATGGTAGCTTTGTGTGATTTTATTACTGTATCTTCTTGCTGGTTCGATTTTTTTCAATCTAACCCTTGATGGGTGTGTATTGTGTTTCAAACTATTGCTCTATCTCATTGTGTTTTGCATTCCGGATTTAAGTTTGTGAAATATCATGCAAGGAGGTTATACTAAACCTACTCTTTGAGAGCCCAATGAATTATTCTCTTGATGGGTACAGGTTACTGTTGATACTTGTTGTTCATGCTTACAGTTGATACTTGTTGTTGATACTTGTCGAAAAGGATATTGTTGGACTTTTGTTTGAATGTTCAGTATAATTCGACTTCTTTGTAAGTTCTATCGATGGTTATTACCAGGTGGTGGTTACTAAATCTTGTTGGGTTTTGCTATGATACTTAAAGTTATTTGTGAGCGGATAACTGACTGTGTTTTTAGTATTTCAATGCGACCTTGTAGAAGTTGTTTCCCCCCCCCCTTGTGTTGTAATTATGGGATTCAACCCGATTGATAGTTTGCAATATATTTATTGTATATACAAAATGACTCTGTGGAGTCCATGGAATGGTACGTATATTAAGGACTACTGTAGAAGCTATGTATGTTTGAATACTGGTAGTTTTATTCTGACGGAGTCCTGGAGGGGTAACTGGTATTACGACTTCTATTATCTTGTAATGAATACCTTCATTTAGCAATGAATTTTTGGTACAGACTCTAGTTGGGTGTAATTTTTTACGTTTCCTATCTGTGTAAGCTTGAGCGAATATTGTTGTAGAGGCTCAGTTGGATTCCTTGTTGCAAAATTAGTATTTAACTTCTGTATAAGCCTGATTGTAAATATTTACCATTGTTGGTACGGTTGGAATCCTTTACTTATATTTAGCTTGTACATCGGTTTCTGTAGAAGCTTTATTGTAATACTGTTGTTCGGATTCAGTTGAAATCCTTGATAGGTAACTAGTGTTTCTGCTTGTAATATAAAGCTTGATTATGGTACACTTATTATTTTTTGACTCTGTTGGGTTCCTTAATTTATATATAGATATCATGTATCTTGGCCTCTGTAGAAGTGGGTCCGTGAATACCATACTTTTCAACCTCTGAATGCAGTTCAGATGTGAATACGGTATGTTATGTTTCCTTTCATGAATAATTCCAGTTACATGAGGCATTGTGCATGTTGTGTGGGAATTTCGTATGAATATCTCTGCATAGTCATAGGGAAACATCATTTGCTTTAATGATAATGGAGTCTCTTGTTGACTACGATAAAAATAGAAGTTATTTTGATTTCAACCTTGGATCTAAAAGCCTTACAGTGTTTAGTAGGGATTAGAATGAGCTGTACGTTGCATGTAGAGGGATTGTTGTTGTGTTTTGTGCGTGATTACGTCTTTGTTGTTGCATGGTTTTCTATGTCTTGAGCTTGACTAAGACTAAAGAGTTAACAGTCAACTGCACTTGAACAAGAAATTGCGCTAGCTGATTACCTTCTTGATCCTCGCTAATAATATGGAAGGTTATGTGGAGTCTATTTAGGATAGAATACTCATCACTGCCTTAGCGCGGAGAGCTGCTGTACTGCTAGTAAGCTACAAGATAGTGTTTAATTTAAATATTAACCAAACTGTGATGCTTCTGGTTGCCTCGTCTGATTTATTCGCATGTGTTTAAGGTGAATGCTGTACCTCTTGGAGAGATGGTATAGTCGTGAGCTTGTTCTGAGGGAAATATGTATGATTCGTTTTATTTCTCTTCTGTTGTAAAGTATATGTTGATATACTTTTTTATCTAACTTTTGGAATTGCTCTAACATGCTGATGGAATCAAGAAAGGTTATGATCATTCATTTATTATGTTGAATATATTAGTCCGTCTGATGTTATTTTCCCTTGGGATTCAGATGGATAGTTGTTTAGATGCATTTGTCTTCTTGGTCACTAACGTTTTGTTGAAATATTTGAAAGGTATCTAGGGACTATTTAGTGACTATAATGTGAGTTACGCGTGTATAGTCATGTTGTATTACAAGAAGCATAGTCTGAAATATGTTTACTTGTTTGGTGAAGTGATTTCATTTAAACAGGGTGTTTAATGAAAACAGTTGGTGGATTGCAATTGTTTTAAGAGTTAGTGCTTATTATGCACAGTTCATTGAACTGACCCATGTTGACAATTTTTGTAGATGGTTTCCGTAAGTGGTAAAAGCACGTAGATCTGATAGGATGTTCAGATTGTTTAAATTTGGTTTTATGATGAATTACAGCTTGATTCTCTAAATGTACTATATGAGGAAAGATGTTCTTTTTCTGTTGAAATAATTGTATCAAGTATGCTGAAAGCATAAAATGTATTTGATTAGCCTTGAAGGGAATGGAAAGAGAGATATTTGTTACTTATGTGTTTGTATTCTTATCTGATAGTTTGACCTTCTTTGGTTCAAATGATCTTGAGAGCATTGTTATTATTGTATAATTTGGAGACTTTGGTGATTATCAATGTAAGCTTGCAAGAATATGTGACTGAATACGTATGATTGTTTAGTAGTTCTAGTATGCTCTATCTGAAGCTAAATTAAAATTTAGATCACAGTCTTTCTGGAAGCTAGGGTAAAAATAAACCTAAGCAGAATGCTAAACAAGCTGAATTAAATTATTAATCCATAGTCTTGATTAAGCCAGGACAACGTTTAATTGGAACCTTAATCATTATATCTTGATACTAATAAGTAAGATATAAATTCAGTTATGAGAACTGAATATAAACCTAAATTGGGTTTGGTTAGCAATCTCATGTGAAGGATTATGGGAGTAATTGTCCAATTTCGTTGATTTAGAATTATGTATATTCTATGAACTCCTTGATGGGACCTCTAGTCTTAATAAATTCTCTTGTGTATTGGGTTTTATTAAGAAAGGTCATTCTAAGGTGAGGAACCCGGGAGATTAGGAAAGACTACCCTTAAAGGGAGCGTCTTATGGTATAATTTAAACTCAACATGCGTAACGCTTTTTAATAATGTAGATCTTTTCGAGGCGGATTTAAAGGTTGACGACACAAGTCAACTGCAGGGCTGTACCTTTGAGAAGATTAGGATCTTCTCAAAGATACAACAATGCAGGTGACTTATGACGACACCCTTTACATTGATCGTTAAGATTTACACCTTAAACTCGAACAAGTTACTCTGGTACTAATTAGGGAATGTGGTCACGTTATATGGCTGCCTAGGAGACTCGGGGTAATCTTGACACACTGGTTTAACTAGGGTTGACCCAGGTATGTCATCGTATCCCTAGTCCTCGAGTGCATCCATATAATGTTATCACCTTACTAATTCATTTCTGGGTGAATAACTTGGGATAAGGAGGGACTGACAGAAGTCGGTATAAGACATTCTATATAACATAGGAATGGGGTGAAGGATGTATTCTAGATTGACGAGTTATTCCATTAAGGAATATGAGACATAAGCAGTATGTTTCAAATCTTTGGCCAAAGTATCGCAAGCTGTTGATTGTGTTGTCCTGAGTCACCTACTCTAAGGGATGAGATGCCAATGAATAATCGTGACAATTATTCAGATAGGTTCCTTAGACAGAGCATTTTGAATCCCAGATTAGGGAAGAGAACCGCAAGGGTGGTTGTGTTAAAGTAAAAACGTCCAACTCTTGTTAATCATGAATAGATCGGTAGATTACCAAGTCATGGAATGAATAGATCGGAGGTACTCCGAGTCATTACAGCTGCATATGGTTATCTGTTATAAGAATGTTTGTTTTGATTGGTGAGATCTAAATTATGTATTTAGAAACCAGGAAGCATTTATCAAAAAAAAAAAAAAAAATTGACTTGTTCTAATATATAAAAATGAGGATGTTACACGAGAAGTCAATAGGTGAAAAGAGTTGTATAATCATAATATATCGGATATACGTCATGTCCTTTTAGTTTTGTTGCGTTGACGAATGGTGAGGTGAGGTGGCTGGTAGAGCTGGGATGCAAAGAATTTGTTATAAGGTGATTATGCTGACAAAAGAAAACCAAACTTTAATAGACAAGTCCATGACTCAAAAGTACTTTTGAATACTGCTTTTTATTTTTCTAGATATAGATTGATCGATGTGGGAAGTCTACATAGGGGATATGTATTTTGTTGTTCTTGAGGTCTTCATGAAGCTGATCAATGCGAGAGGCTTCTGATAAAGGCTGACTTTGTATAGCTGTCCTTCAAGGGAGCAGTCTATTTATAGTGGTAGAAGTGGCTTTTGCACATAGCTTTCCTTCGGGGGAGCAGTCTATTTATAATAGTAGAAGTGGATTTGCACGTAGCTATCCTTTGAGGGAGTAGTCTATGTATAACTTTAGAGGTCTAGATGTCTGTTTGGCATGAACCATCTAGTGTTGTAGGAAGTTTGACTCAAGAATATCCCAGAATTGTATAATTGAGAACATGTTATTTTGATACTTTTAAGTCATGGACCCGACTAAAAAAGGAGAAGGAATCTATAAGAGGAGGTGATGATCAAACCACGTGAGTTTGATTCTACTTTAAGATGCATGAAATAAGGTGTATGAAGTGGTAAATGAGCTCAAGGGATGAGCGCAAGGTAGATAAGAAGTGATATAACACTAAATTCAATAGTAGAATGGCCAGAAGATGCAAGGAATTAAGGGGTTCAGGCTTAGGTGTACCATTAAGTGAAGCTAAACGAGTAAGTACATGATCCATAAGTGTGAGTGATAATGTAAGGCCCAATCCAATTAGGAGCAAATTTTCCACGTTTGCTCTTTTCTAGTTTGGTTACATGTTGATTCTCTTTGAGGACAAGATCACCAACCTTAAAGGTACACACATGAAGTTGTTTATCATAAGCACGCTTGATGCTCTTTTGATAGATTTGAAGGTGGTCAAGAGCTATAAGATGACACTCGTGAAGAAGCTCCAATGGGGCTAACCGCTCTTGGCAGAAATCATCATTTGTGAGAATATCCTGAAGAGATATTCTTAGGGAGGGTATTTTTATTTCGAGAGGCAAGATAGCCTCGGTACCATATACCAAAGAAAATGGGGTGGCATTAGTGGAGGTACGAATGCTAGTCCAATAAGCCCAAAGGGCAAAGGAGATGTGATCATGCCAGTTTTTTCCAGAATCGTTAACGACTTTCATGAGAATTTTGGTTAGGGTTTTGTTTGAAGATTCAGCTTGACCATTTGCTTGTGGATAGTAAGGTGATGAGAAGTTAAGTTTGATACCAAAGTTTTCAAAAAGGTCTTGTAATAACTTGTTTTTGAAAGATTTTCCATTATCTGTTATTAGGCGATGAGGAACACCAAAACGACAGATAATGTGATGGTTAATGAATTCTGACGATTTTTTCTTTTTTGGTTGAAATGAGTGGAATGGCCTCCACCCATTTAGTGTAATATTTGGTTGCTGTGATTATCCAACGATGACATTGCGAAGAAGGCGGGTGAATCTCACCAATAAGGTCTAAACCCCATTATGAGAAAGGCCAAATATTTCATGCGACCTATAGCGGATGGCTAGGAATATGTTGAAGGTTGGCATGTTGTTGACACATAACACAACGCTTAACATATTCATAGCATTTGTTATTTAGAGTAGGCCAATAATAGCCTAGGCGAAGGATCTGTTTGGCCACGGCAAGGCCACTAAAATGTCTACCACAAATACCGTCATGGAATTGTTGGATGGTATAGGTAACCTCCGCACCGGTTAGACATTGAAGGAGGATGCCATAAAAGCCACATTTAAAGAGGAGTCCCCCCACAATGACGTAACGAGAAACACTTTTAAGAAAAACACGTTTTCCATTACTTGTAAGGTCAGGTGCGAGAACAGAGGTTGTAAGGTAATTGTGAAATTGGTGATACCAAGGATCTTGCGAATCAACGGAAACATTATTTATCATACAAACATCCAGGGCGGATTAAGATGGGGCAAAAAGTTGTTGGACCCAGACAAATATGTCAAAGCCAGTTGGTGAGGTAGGAATTTACGAGGCTAAGCAAGTCATAGTATCCACAAATTTATTAGTTGAGCAGGGAATGGTTTGGATAGAATAATGAGTAAATAAGGTCAAAAGTGAATCCACGTAATGTTTGTACTTTTAAAGCTCCTCATTTTTACATAGGTAGATATCCGTAACTTGATTGACGACCAATTGAGAATCACCAAAAATATTGATAGATTTTAAACCTAAGTGTAACGCAACCTGGAGACCTAAAACAAGGGCCTTGTATTCCACTATATTATTAGTACAGGGGAAATAGAGCCAGAATGAAAGAGGTATAGGTTCAGTGTCCAGAGGAATGAGAACAACACCGGCCCCTTCACCGCGCTGGAATTTGGATCCATCGAAGAAGAGGGTCATTAGATACGAATCATCACTGAGTGAAAGAGTAGGTAATGAGTTTGTCAGGGAAAGTAAAATTGGTAAATTGCTCTCTAGGTAAAGGGGGATTCCGCGAGTTGGTCTGCGATAGTTTTTCCTTTGATTGATTTCTAGTGTACAAACTCAAAGTCGAGGTCAGCGAGGAGCATAAGCCATCGGGCGATGTGTTGGTTTAGATGAGGTTTGGTGTACATATAATGGATGGGGTCCGCATTTGGTGATGACAAAAGTTTTGTGATTCAGGAAGTAGTGTTGGAGTTTGGTGGCCATGAATGATAGGGCTAGGCACAAATTTTCTACATGTGTATACCTAGTCTCATAATCCACGTAGATTACAACTTATGTAATAAATGGCTTATTCTCAATGCTCGGAGTTACGATGTGCGAGCATGGCTCCTACAGCATGGTTAGTGGCAGAAAGGTAAAGGTAGAAAGGGTGATCGTCCTGAGGTGGGATAAGCACGGGTGACTGCAAGAGATAGGCTTTAAGAGCCTCAAAGGCTTGGTGGCAATCTTTGCTCCATTGAAAGACAATGTCCTTTTTAAGGAGATGATGGAAAGGTTGAAATCGATTCAAGAGTTGTGAGATGAAATGCCAGATAGATTGGAGTTTTCCCTTGCAAACTACGCAATTGTTTGAGGTTAGTGGGTTGGGGAATTTCTAGGATAGCTTGGACTTTAGCTGGATCAACCTCGATGCCACGCAAAGAGACAATAAAAGCAAGGATTTTTCCCAAAAGGAAACTAAAGACACATTTATTTGGTTGAAGATGAACACAATATTGTAACAGGTGATCGAAAATAATGGTTAAAACATCGAGATGTTCACTGCGATGTTTAGATTTGCCAAGAAGATCATCGACATAATCCTCAAGGATAGTGTGCATAATGTCATGAAAAATGTAAGTCATAGCCCGTTGATAGGTCGCACCAGCATTCTTAAGGCCAAACATGACACGATAACAGAAGGTTCCCCAAGGAGTTATGAAGGTAGTTTTATGTTGATCGGCTGGGGCTACCAAAATTTGATTGTATCCCGAGAAGCCATCCATGAGAGAAAGCATCTCATGGCCCGCAGTGAGATCAACAAGTTGATCAATACTTGGGAGGGGAAGTCATCCTTCGGGCAAGCGAGGTTAAGGTCCTGGAAATCCGTACATATCCGAAGTCCCCCCGTTGCTTTAGTAACAGATACGATGTTAGAGATCCATTGAGGATAGTCAATAGGTAAGATGAAGGAAACAGAAAGGAGTCGTTGAAGCTCTTCTTTGACTAAGAGGGCAATGCGTGGATGCATTTTTCTCAGTTTCTGTTTAACTGGTTTGGCATCGGGTTTTAGGGTAATGTTATGGACAGCAATGTCAGGATCAATTCCTGGCATGTCAGCGTAGGACCAAGCGAAAGCTTGGTTGCGGGCATGGAGGAAAGTAATTAAGGCAGTTTGTTCTGATGCGGTAAGAGATTGTCCGATCTTCACAATGTGAGGATCGTCCTCGGTGTGGATGTTGATTTCTATAGTCGACTCATTCAACATGGTTTGAGTATCAGATGGCAAGGCACATTGAATATAAGAGTCATCCGTACCAAGGTAAGTGAGGATGGAGTCGTCATCCTGGCACTCAACAACATTAATTGAAGGTGAGTCCTCTTCGATCATGTCTGGATATAGAACGGGAAGAGAAGATGGGTCTTCATTATCGCGTTGATAAGTGAGAGGACCCAAGAAGATAGCGTTTATGAAAAAAAAAAAGTTAGGAGGGATAGATTCAGGGTCTATTGACTCTGTGGGTGATGATGGAAAAATGGGTGATGATGGTTCGGAAGGGGTGACTTCGTCGTCTTCCTGGATACAACGGATATGCGGTGTTTTTGGTGTAGGTGGTTCAGAGAATCCAAGACCACGACGATCTTTGTGTTTGCGTGTAGTAATGGGAATGATCGTATGTCGGCCTTGTTCATAAAGACCGAAACTGAAGCCCTTCCAAGCACAGCGCGTCAGGAAGGTGAGAGCAAAACGATGATTAGTTAGATATTGAAAATCAGATTGGAAGGGAACCACACCAAGGGGAGGTTCAGGGGTGACAAAGGATGTATCGACACCCCCATACGTTAGGTTGGTGCGGCAATTAGGTGGTCCATAGGAGATTACTTCCCCCACACGACGGTCATAGGTAGGATGCGCATGTAACTGTCCGTACTCCTGTGGGGTATGGAATGTGCTAACGTTATATAGGTGATACTCCCCCAGCGTAAGGCGTTGAAAAACATCTACTAAGGGATCTGAGGTTGGGATATTGTCCGTGCGGGAAAGGAAGTGGTATTTGCGACGGTTGTTTCATTGGTTGAAGGTGTAGGTGCGGTTGAGGTGGATGGTTGAGGTGTGGTTGAAGTTGATGGTTGGGTTGGATGAATGGGTGTCTTGACTGGTACAAGCACATCATTAGGGCGATATAACATATTGCAGGTTTTGAAGGGGGGAGGGTCAGCTTTTACAATGTAGGATTTCCCCTCATACTCGAATTTTATGCATCTATGTAAGGTGGAGGGAACACATCCCATAGCCCGGATCCAAGGGCGGCCTAACAACATGTTGTATTGGAATTCGCCCTCAAGGACATAGAAGAGTTCGGGTAAGGTACGTGGCCCTACACGAATGTTAAGGATCACAGTGCCTAAGGTAGAAGTAATAGCATCATTGAATGAATGCAGCATGGTGGGGTTGGCACACATGCAGCTAGAGGGGATATTCATTTGTTGGAAGGCTTTGGAAGAGATGATGTTTAGGCTAGCGCCCCCATCAATCATAACACGACGCACTCCAGGATGTCCCAGACATAAGCTGAGATGAAAAGAGTGGGGTCAGGATCTTCTGCACCAAAGTCAACAATTTCGTCTTCGGAGAAACTGACAGCAGCGGTTTGCTATACAGGGACGGAAGTGATAGATTGTTTGGTGAGAGAAGCAACGTGGTTGGGTGTTAAGATGGAGGTAACGGGCAAGGTTTCGTTAGGTAAGACCTCTATCCCTTGAAGGATTTCAACGAGAGCTTGTCGATGAGATTCAGAGGTCTGAATGAGATCATACAGTGTCATTTTTACAGGTGATTGGTGAAGCTGTTTGATCATGGTTCGGTGGGCAACTCCATCAGAGACGGGGTAGGTAGGTCCACGAATAACCACTTTAGGTGGTGGTGCGATCGGGATGGTGGACGGAGAAAGAGAGGCCGCAGGTGTGCTTTCTTTAGCTTTCCCATTGTTTTTCTGCCCTCGAGTAGCAATACTAATCATGTTGATCTCGTGAACACGAGAGGAGGAAGACGGTAGGGATAAGTCATGGTCTTCGAGAGGTGGGGTTGTAATAATGATAGATCTTGGTGAGGCGGGGATAGGTGGTATAGGAGAGGGAATTGAAGCTAAAGGTCTCTCCCTTCGTAAGTTGTCTTTCTTAACCTTTCTATCTGAGAGAGGTGACTGACGAAGGATGGCTTTCAAAGCTTTGCATCCCTCTACATCATGTCCTGGTGTGTGGTGGTAAGCGCAGATTTTAGACTCATCATAACCTATAGGTCGAGGTTTAGATGGATCATAAGGTCTAAGTGGGGGTAGGGAAATGGTCGCATTCTCCACCAACATATCAAGGATCTTAGCGTAAGATCCTTTAAGCGGGTCAAAGTCAGAGGAAGATGAAGCTATTGATTGGGTGGGTTTTGGTAATGTTTGGGTATGGTTGGTTTGTACGGATGGTGTTTTAGATAAGGGGTTTTGATAATTGGATTTAACTAAACGTGGCTTCTTCGGTGCAAAAGGTATGTTTAGCTGGTTAGATGGTGAGGCCACAGATGATGTGGTAGTAGGAAACAACCACGGAGAAAAAGGAGTGACAACAAACAAATCCTTTGATGATGGAGTTTGTTTAGGGTTGATAGGTGGACAGGATCTCTGTATGGATGTAGAAGGTGCAGGTCGTTTTAAAGAAAACACAGGAGGTACGATGTATTGAGGCAAGGTGGAGGGGTGAGGTCCCAATATAGAAGGTAGGTGTGATGGCGAGGGTTTTAGTTGTGACAGAGGCATAGATTGGACTTGAGGAGATTGGGTCTGTCTCCTAGGTGGATGGACGACTTTATTTTTGGATAAATCTAACCATTTAGGTGGGTGTGTTACGTTGGGTATTGGTGAAGTCCCAAGCGTAGGGGGAGGTTTGGTTAGGTTAATAGAGGTGGATGAGGTATTTGGTAGAGATGAGGGGGGTGAAGGTGAGGACATAGGCATTTTGAGTTTTTGTAAACACCGCGGGTATATGGTAGAGGTGTCTGGATTGGTCATCTGCATCTGAGTGGAGCATGGTGTACTCAAACATTTCCATAAGACTCGTCTATCTTCTAAGGGATGACAATCTTCACGTGTGAATATGAACTTTTGTATGGAAGAAAGGTGGGTTGTAATTCCAGTCCACTGTGGGTGTGATACAAGGAGTAAATGAGTCTCTATATCAATGGTTGTTAAGAGGTCAACTGGTCACTGAAAAGATTTAGGCGATGAAGAACTAATAGGTAGAAGGGAATGTTTGAGTGGATCCGTCATGATTAAAGAATGTGGTGATGTTGGTTCGAGGGGTTTCTCTTCCAAGGATGATAGAAATAGTGGCGAGCCTTCCTCTTTTATAGCAAGAGTGGTAGGAGGAGATGTTTGGGAAATAGATAAGTTAGATAACATCCACTCACAATCTTGCAGGGATGTGGTGTAAGAAGACTCATTCGTGTGAGAAGAGAATTCAGGGTGGTTAATTCCTTTATGGGTAAAGGAATGAAAAGCTTATCATCTTGTTTTGATGGTGGTGAAGCGGGTGCGGATTCCTGCGTTGGTGAAGAGGCTTGATTCAGAATTTTCTTAATAGAGGCTTTTGGTTGGGAATCGAAAATTGCATAGATTTCATGAACACTCTCCTTGGCTAGGATATCTTGGTTTATGTTACTGTTAGAAGAGTGGTTTGGGAATGGTTTATTGAAGATTTTTAAATTTTGGTTAGCAGGGGCATTAGGATTATCGAGGGTTATATCCCCTGCATCAACCATTTCCTGCACTATGTTTTTCAACATCTTACAGTTTTCGTGACTATGTCCCTTCATGCAATGAAAGTTACAAAAGTCATTTTCTTTGTACCAAGAAGGTATAGCGCGGGTGGAATCAAACCCGGAGTGAGGTTTAACATGAGGCAAGGTGATAGCTCCTGCTTTGAGCAATTTTTCCAATATGACACCATAAGTTTCTCCCAAGGGAGTGTAATTGATGGGCTCGACTTTATACTTATAGGTGGTTTTTGGCGGGGTATTAGACGGTGCTTGGGATTTGACCATCACCGCGTGGACAGCTCCTTTTGATTTCGAAGCAGTCGATGCATGAGAATTGGTGGTGTTGGGTTTGTTGGTGGAGTCTTGGGTTCGGAAATTAGGGTTTTTGTTGCGCAACCGCAATTTCTCTTCCTCTAAGGCTCGAATTTCTAGTTTCCGAGCCATAGTAAAGGCCTCATCAAAGGTGCGGAAAGTTTGAATTTGGAGGGTAGGAGAAATGTGCTTAGCGCAGGCCCGTAAAGAGTTCGATGAGTTCGGCCTGAGGCAAGGCATAAGTAAGTTGGTTGATGAGACCCCGCCATCGTCCAACGAAATCTGCGATAGATTCGTCTTCAAATTGTCGGATGGCATAAAGGTCGGTGATAGATACTTTCTTAGCAATATTAATGGAGAAATGATCCAAGAAAGATTGGGCTAATTGGTTAAAAGAGAAGATTGAGTGCTGGGTTAAAGCACTATACCACTCCAAGGCGGGTCCTGATAAGGACATGGGAAAGGTGCGGAGTAGTAAAGCATCATCATGAGAAATCAAATAGTAGGCATGTCTAAATGATCGCAAGTGTTGTTGAGGATCCTCCTTACTATTAAAACGAGTGAATTTTGGTAATTCCCATTGAGGAGGATATGAATGAAGGGGGACAGAAGGATGAATAGGCTCCCGACAAACTTGCTCGTATGTCAGGGTGCTACGGCTTCCTGAAACAGAAGCCTCCAGATTTTACATCTTGTCCATCATGTGTTTGATGAAATCAGTGGTTGGATGAGATGATGGTGCGGTTGTTGTAAAAGGTGGAGGATTGGGCCAAGGGCCTCCACTAGACAATGGGGGGGCTAAATGTTGATAAGGTATTGAGGACGAATATGTTGAGGCGACCGAATAGGGATGTCCTATATAAGGTGTTGAAGCCACCAGATAAGTGTGTGGAAATGAAAAGGTGGGCGGAGCTTGAGAAGGAAAGCTCGTGTGGATAGGTGGCAGAGAGCAAGTTATGAAAGGAGCAGTCTGCGAGAGAGATGAGGTAGGAGCAGTTGGCGGTAATGATACGTGGGGCCCCAGATTAACAAAAGGAAAGCCAATCTGTGCCGTAAGAACCTCTGAAGCCACTGAGTTGGGAGACGGGGCTAAGGATGAAGAAGGCAAGGCAGAGTTATCAGGTGGGGAAGGAGCTAAGTGAGCGGCTATACTAATAGGCATGCCAACAAGGAGTTGACCGTCGGGTGTACGGTCAGGGGCATGAGACAAATAGTACTGTACAGTGCTAGGATTGGCGTCCAAAAATTTCACAAATTCCTTATCTCCTACAGGGATTTTGGGAACCTCACTGGTGTCCGTAGGATTCCCTATAGAATGTGAAGGGGGTGATTCAGGAAAAGGCACGGAACAGGCATGTGAAACCATGGCTGCAGCTTGTTTCCGAGTGATAACAACCATGGACAAGAGTACACAGCAGGGATGCAATCTATCAGGAATAGAAGCAGCAACAAAATGTTGGAATTGGTAGGTTGCTGGTTTTGGGAACTATGAAAGACAGTAACCGATATCGGTCAGGTAACCGATGTCGGTCAGACTGTAGCCGGCGTCGGTAAGTTAACCTATGTTGGTATAATAGGACCGGTGTAAGAAGCTGTAGGAAGTTGCTGATTTGGGGTTAACAATGCTTAGTATGCCTACCCAACTATTCTGAAGTGATCACTAAAACAGTGTAGGACAGAGAAACAGAACAAAAAACAAGCAAGATGCACAAGCAAATCAAGAGACTAACCCTAGGATTAGTTTTAATTATTGTGGGCTTATGCCTTAGACGCAAGATGATGTCAATCCTAAACAGAAGACTTAGGGGAAATGTCAAGTTTGTTTTGGCTTATAAGGTTACCTCAATCGGGCGGAGGAATACCGCGGAAAAGGGGGATGTTTGAGTTGTTGTGTTAATTTATGATGTGATTTGGTATGTGTTGTGCAGTGAAAGTAAGATTAATTTCTTGTCAATACCGTGGATATCACCCCCACGTGTACGACCTGTTACTTAATCTATGTTCACTAGAATTGAAAACAGCAAGCAAGAATGTGATGCACGTGTTTTAAACCCAAATCGAAAATGATATTCGATGAAGCAAGGAGATGATTTTCACTAATGCAAAGATGTGAAAGCAAGACAAATTCTTTTACCAAAATGACAAAATATTTTGTGAATATTTAGCAGAAACAAACTGTAAGTATGCTCCCTATATGAAAGCAAGCAAGAAAGAAAGAAACCCAAAATGGGTCCCACCGGGCATGCCAAAATGTTTCACACAGAATGATGTTTCCGCTCTTGGAATAGAGTTGCTTCTATCCTTTCATTCTCTTGAGAAACAGATAAGGGTTAGGGCTAGGAGGAATACCTGTTGAATGTTTGGAGGGTGTGCGCGTACCGTAGAGAGAGATCAGATCGATTGCGAAGAACTCCTTTTTGTTTGGGAAGGACTACCTGCAAGTAAGAATACAAGACCACCAGATTCTAATTAGACAATAAATGAGGGAAATGACCTTAGGCCCAAGAGATATTGGACTTCCTTTCGAAGGTGGTCAGTTCCCCCTGCTAATATGAATTAACACAAATTCTAACAAAGAAGCTATTTCCAAATTATAATTTAATTGCCTCGTTAAAACAATAGAGGAAAGGTTGGTTTTGGTTTTGAGTCACAGTGACCGATGCCGGTCACTGTCACCGGTACCGGTTCCTAATCACCGATATCTGTAGGGGCAGTGATTTAGGGGCTTTTAGTGAAGGTTGGCTATAAGGTGGCTATGGTGTTTATTAGGCTGGTAAATGATTGGGGATAGGTAATGGGGTGATGGAGAAGACTCAGACAGTATGGGGCTGTTCTTGGGGGCAATGTAAGGGTAGAGGAGGTACAGTTAGATGTAGGGTGTTACCAGGTAGTAGATCTGGGAGTAGACTTATAATTACTGTGATTCAGAAGTCCAAGAAATGTTATTAAAAGAACATACAAGACAGTACGTACTAGTTCATGATGAAGATACAGGTCCAAAGACTGTGATAACGAAGGTAGGGCTCAGGTAGGATGATAGGACAATCAAATATGGGCTATCTTCTCTCCCAATGCTTGGATGAGTGTCACTGGGCTCTAGTTATTCAGTTGCAGTCTTGGGCTTGATGTCCTTCTCTGTAGACTCCTTTCTTTCCTTCACTTGTCTCTGCTCGGCCAAGTGAATTCCCGATCTTTCCCAATGAATTCCTGATTTCATTTTTGGTTGGGGGAGGTCATTTACAGAGAACCGATGGTGGTTACGTAACCGACGGCGGTCGAGTAGGAACCGATGTCGGTTAAGTCAAAGTGGGCTATTTTTAGTAAAATAGCCAGCCTTCCCTCCTTTTCTTCCGAGGGATTAGTTGTGGGCTTGGTCAAGTCATTATTAGGTTGGTTTTGGTGCGGGTGAGGAGTAATTAGTCATGGGTGTGGATGTAGACCAAGTTATAGGTCTTAATTAGGTTAGTTTAGGATTAGGGCTAGGTCATGATAAGGTGGCGAAATGAGGTGGCAGGTTTGGAGATGTGGATTTATTATATTATAAGGTAATTAATAAATAATTGTGTAAGGTTTAGGTGATGAGGTTAGGTTGCGAAATGAGATACTGGGCACAAGCGGGTCGTAAGACACAAACTTTGGTGTCTACAGGATCCTTGTGTCAATCACTGATAGCTTCACAAGTATCTCGCTCATCTGTGAGCTTTTCTGGGAGTTTGGAATATTCATTTTCCGCGTCTATCAAGTATCCAATGAATTCACGATAGGCCAGCAGGTTATTGATGGATTCAACGTCAAAAGGGACCTTTAGGTCCTTAGCCCTTTGTGAAACGATATCCTTAAAGATCTGAATATTTTCCTCCACCTTTCTTAAGGCGAAAGAAGGAGTGAGCAAGCCCAGAGACATTCTCAGGACAATTTGCTCCATTTGATGCATTGCATCCAAGGATTCCTCCTTTATCTTGTCAATCTTCTCTAGGATGAACTCCAGTTGATTGACATGGTAATCCAGAGTAGAAAGGATTTTGTTGAGGGCTCTGGGGTGTCCAAAGATGCCGAACTTGACCAAATATTTGACTGAATAGTTAAGCATTTTCTGAAAGGTCCCATGTTGCATCCTGGCATGATCCAGCTCTTCGGAGATGGGTCCAGCTATCACTTGGAGCTCTTTCTTTTCCTGATTGATATTCTGATATAATCCGGTGAACTTGGCGATCACTCCCTCACTTTCTTTAAGGATTTGGCTCCTCCAGGAAGAAATTGCCATACCCTGCTCGCCGATTTTGGCATATTAATTAATCTTGTCCTTGCTCAGAGGCTCAGGAGTTTTGGCGGTAGTCGTAGTAGGTGCACTGCCCATCTTCTGCAAGGTGTGGAGGAGATGTTTATTTTGTTCCTTTAACAACCTCTTTTCCTCCTTTGCTTCCTAGAGCTTCTTACAAAGGGCGTCAACTACAGATAGGGCCTCTCATTGAAGGCTTTTTGAAGATGTCCCCATTGTTACTTGGGTCACTATATAATCCATTGAAGACAGATCCTTTTTATCCTTTAAAGGATTGGGGTAAGCTATCTCCATTAATCTCTCTCCTGACGCACTCTGAGAAAAGTGGGTTAAAGGATTTTGCTTGTTGGTCTCCTTTGATGGGATGATGGAGAAGTCCATCAGTGCGACAGGAAATTTCCTCTTTTGTTGGCTTAGGTGCTGAAAGATCCATGCTGGACTTATGGGAGGGGCCAGAAATAGAAAGGGGAGTAGCTGCAATAGTAGAAGGAAAATGCGTGGAGACACTTGAAGGTGGCATTGAGAGGGAGGCCGAGGAAGTGATCACGGGAGGAAGAGATATTGCAGGGGAGGTAGACATGGGAATGGAAGGGAGTCTGAGAGATGAGGGAAGAAATAGTGGGGGACAGCTCTGCAAGAGAAGAGAAGATGGACGATGAGGAAGGGGGAACAACAGAAGACGGGGGAGTGGATACGACCAAAGGAATGGTCACTTGGGTCACTCGAGGAGGGGAAGGAAGAGAGGGAGAAGAGATAGAAGGGACCTCAATAGTTGTAGTAGTGGAAACATTATAAGTGGATGTGCCCATCGGAACATCCTCGACCGCTTCTTTCTCTGGAGAAGCTAGAGTTATAACTTGTTATTGTGCGGCGGAAGGGGAACTATCAGGAGTTTCTTCTTGGGCAGAGCTTGACTCACCATCCTTATCTTTACCTTTTCTCCTTGGTAGATGTTTCGATCTAGAAGATGCGTTGCCCAATGGAGAAGTGTTAAAATCAACCTCGAGGTAGATGAGACCATTCATCCTACACCAGTGCTCTGTTCTTCACAGAGTTTCTTTGACCCTTTCTTTTATCGTCTGAGGAGCTTTGGTTCTGTCAATGACAGTGAATGGCCAGTCATCCCCACCTATGTCAAGATATACCTAATCAACTTCTTGATAAGTAGTTTGATAACCTTTTGGGATGATGGCTACACCGTATTGGATGATTTCAGCCAAGGCTAAGCGAGAATGGTCTTTCCTTCTGAGCTCAAACTCATGATATAGGTCGATATAAATATCCTCAATTTGTGGGATGTGGATCTGATCAAGTTTGGCCCTAGGTAGACAATTCCTTGGGTCGAAAGTGGGCCTTGCCAGGAAGTTTTGCTTTAGGTTTAGCAGCTCCAACTCTACAAACATCTCCTGTGCTTTGTGGTGAGAGAGACAAGTGTACCTGCCCACTATGAGGGGGAAAGGAGTTCCACCCTTCTTTCTCTTCAAGCACTTCTCGTGATAGGTTATGAGCTGTCTTGACAACTCCAACAGGATTAGCTTGGGGCCCGGCATATCTTGGTAATTTTGTTGGTTCCCCCAAGAAGTTAGCTGCCCTTAGATAAGTAAAGATGGGGAATTGAGTGAACAAGGCCCCCCATTTCTCTGTTTTTGCAACAATGCTCTTGGTCGTATGACTGTGAGTCATGTTTGGCCTCAAAAGGTAGACGATGCCATAGAAGAAGGCATCATTAACCTTTGTAAACTAAGGAATACTATTCTTCAGCTTTAGCTCTGGATAGTACTCATATATTTTTACCTGGGGCCAGACTCCGCACCGCATCAACCCCTAGATAATCTCTTTCCTAGGCCACAACCTAAACTACGTAAGAGTTCATATAGAAGCTCCCCATTGTGCTAAGTTGTTGGAGCTACTCAAATATAGTACTGCTTATGATCTCCGCCCACTTGAAGTGTTGATTTGGCACATTCTTGTTCATTGTCTCCAAAAATATAAGCATCCATTTATGAAAGTAGTGGGCATCAGGAAGCCCAAATACTCTACTCAGGAACATGATGGTATCACTAAGTAGCTCTGAGAAATCACTACAATGAATGATTTGTGGCCATCTGGTCACCAACTTCTTGTTTTTCAGGTATACATCATTCATTAATTACATACACTGATCTTCATTATCTTCCCAAGGCATGGTGTAATCTTCTTGGCTTACGGCCACAAAGTGCTGGTGGTGAGGAATGCCAAGCATTATTTCGAAGTTCCGGGTAGTGAGGTTAATCATGACCTCACCTTTCTCATTCTAGACACACCTTGTGTCTTTGTTGTAGTAGCGGGCTACTACCATCATTAAATCGTTGTTCACAACACTAACCGGGATCCCTCCAGCAAAATACAGGCCACTGCCTACTAATTTTTCTATCCACGGACTTCATGTGACCCTTTTTGTTTTGGCCCAGAAGTCCTCCACATTGATATGACCAAGTTCTAAGTCTCGTATGTCCATGTCACACTCTACCTGGGATTCAGGCATCCTGACCCTCTGATATTTGTACTTCATTTCTTCCTCTGTAATCTTGGCTTTGCCCTTAGACTTGGTAGGTCTCTTGCTTGATGTAGACATATGTAGTTTTGAACTTAGTTGTTGATCTACAAGAAGAAGAAGCAAAACCCAGCACAGAAGAGTCATGTTAGCTAATTGATCTCCCATTAAAGTATTAACAAAAGGAAGAGTTAGTAATTTTAAGGCATCAGGGCACAGGGCACATGAACACTGCAGGTTGTAGGGCTAAACAGTGTGGTGCAAAAAAAAATGGTGTTACAAGGGAGAAATTAGCGTCAAATGACATAAGGCACATGGATACTTCAGGCTGCTTTTTGTTCTTGCAATCGGAAGTGTGCCTGCGCCACTTATGTGCATTTTATATCAGGCGCATGGATTTTTCATGTTGCATGAGGACAGGATGCGCCATAGGCACATATATTTTTTCATGTTACACGGGGGATTTGGTGTGCTAAAGGTTCATGCAAGTTTAGCATGTGTAACATAGACTTCTGGTGTGAAAAAGGGGAACTTGGCGTGGCGCATAGGAGGTCTGCATGACATGATGATGGTGTAATAGGGGATGCACCCGCGCCTTTGAACACAATTTTACACTCAGCACAAGTAATGCTGGTGTTGCATGGGTCCAGGGTGCACCTATGGTGCAGGTTTATGATATGCGACATGGGAGTTGGGTGCGCTCAAGGGTGCAAATTTATTATGTGTAGCATATGACATTTTGTTACAACAATAAGCAAAGCACTTGCATCCATACGGAGACTAGTTTTCACAAAGTGCATAGGGCTCATGTGCTACAATTAAAGCCGGTGCACTATAGGCGTGATTGTGCTTCTTGTTACAAGGTTTGCGTGTGTGCCAAGGGAAAATGTAATTTTTTGGAAAACGATTCTTCCCTCTTTGATAAATCACGATTTTTAGGCTTACTTCACATTTCTTCAAATGGTGGAGGTGGGAGAGGAAGGAGGTTTTGGATATAGTTTTCGGGGCAGAGTTATCCTAACCAGCAGATCCGGAAAAAGGATAGGAATGACTTAGGAGGGAAAAATAGGAAAGTAGGAGGAGCTTCATGGTTTTTAGATCTATTTTATCCTACCACTCAATCAGACAAACAATAGCAAAACCAATACACGAGAAAAATGAGGACCACTTACCCAGAATATATAGAATGTGAGAGGTGAGATGGGGTCCATGAATGTGACATGAGGACAATAGGCGTGCTGACAGGTGCAGAGGAAAAAGATCAATCACGTGTTTTCTGACTGGTGATAATGACAGGGCGGATGCACCTATATATAGGCAAAGGTGTAATAAATGCGCCAACCACTTTTTGAAGTGGTGCATCAAAACACCTGTCGACATTGCAAAACTTGCGCCCTGCGGCACACTAAGATGTGTGTTAACACGAAGTTATGTGTGCCCTTGGTGCACCAAAAGTGTTGTTAACATGGCAATATGTGTGCCCATGGTGCACCAAAACGTAACACAAAAAAAATATTGTTGACACAAAGGTGCATGCGCCTTGGCGCATGCAAGAAAGGTGCAACATGGTGAGGTGCACCAAAACGTGTGTCGACACACCAAAGGGTGCACCAAAGGATATGAAGGGGCCGCAGATTTACCCTGTGTTGCACAAACAATAGGTGCACCCAAACCAAAAAGATCAAAAATGGCTAAGTTTAGAAAACCAGATTTCTCGGGAAAGGGTTTTGCAACGTTCCGAATGCAGAGGGGTCCCTCACGAGGTACCAAAACAAAATTTTGGTATGGTTACCCGTAAAATTACCCTTGCCAATTTTACGGGATAACAACTGGCTCTTTTTGGGGACTATCTCTAAATGGAAATCAGGGGTAGAGAATCCTAGATCCACATGTGCCTATCCATTGGGTACAAATTCAAAAACAGGGGTGACTGCAAAAGGAAACACACAACCAACAAAAGAAAACACACGACAAAAATAAACACACAACTGAAACAAACTGTACAAAGAAGAGAGCAAGCTCTACTTCCTGAAGATTTTCAGATGCTTCCCGCTATAGGGAAGTGGGAGTCCAGTTCCGTCTGGATATGAGAGATAGAAGTTGTTCTCTCCGTTGAGCTGTTTGATCTTGAAAGGTCCCCTCCATAGGGAATCAAATTTTCCGTGCATACCCTTTGGCTCTCTTCATTTGTCCCACAAAAGGACAAGGTCTCCCACTCGGTACTCTCTTTGGTTAGCTTTTTTATCAAACAATCTCTTGACCTGATTCTGATGTTCAGTGATCCTGTTGACCACTCTTACTCTCTTTTCTTCGAGATCTACTAGATACATGATCCTCTTTTAAAGGGAATTTTGGAAAGTCTCATCTTCGATTGCTCATGCCAAATGCAGAGCGGGGAGTTCCGCAGAAATGGGAAGCTCGACATCAATGCCATATATCACTTGAAAAGGTGACATGCCGAGAGACCTATTGGGAGTGATGTGGTCCACCCACAAAGTGTCGTATAATGACTTGTGCCACATTCGTTGGTTTTCATCCACTAGCTTTCGTATGATGGTTACTAAGTTTTTATTACTAGATTCTACCTAACCATTTTTCCTGAGGGTAATAATCTGAGGTGTGAGCTAGAGTTATCTCCGTATTCATAGCAAAAACCAACAACTTCTCGTGAGGAGAAGTTGGAAGCATTATCATAGAAACAATCTTGTTTGGAATACCAAACCTAATAATGATATTTTCTTCGATGAAACTACAAATAACCTCGGAAGTGACATGTTTGACAGGTACGGCTTCCACCCATTTTGTGAAGTAATATGTTACTGTCAGGACATAACTATGTCCAGACACTCGATTGGGGACTGAGTGCACCAATAAAATCAATTCCCCACTGCTCGAATGGTTCATTGACAATGACTGGCCTGAGGGGAAAAGTAGCCAACTTGGGCTTGCCGAAAAACTACTAGCGAGGTTCACACTTTGCTACCTAGGTGGATGTGTCTTGGAAAAGCATCGGCCAATAGTACCTGGCCCGGATGATCTTGTGTGTCTTCACGGAAGAGGATAAATGGCCACCACAGGCTGAATTATGAAAACTCTCAAGTAACATCACTTGTTGTGGCTTGTCAACACATCGTAAGAAGATGCCATCTATTCCATGTTTTTATAAACCATCATCCCAGATGATATATCTGGCTACTATGAGCTTTATAGCACGCTTCTCCTTTGTGGTTAGATGGGCTGGGCATTCACCATAGGTGAGAAAGAAAGAAATATCAGAATACTACTCGTCGCTGGTTGCGACAAATAGGACCATAAGCAGTGAATCGAGTTTCTCCAGCTGGCTTTGTGCTCCATGGGTGCAATCATCTTTTCTTCTGGAAACTTCTGAATCTTGGTTTTCAGCTATAAGTTGACATATGCCTTTGCCTCTTACTAACTTGGTTGGTTTTATATCCACATCATACTCCTGGACTTTTACAATCCAATTTCCTCGCAATCTTCCTAACTCCTATTGAGTTAAAATTTACTTGATTACCGTGTCAGGGACCAGCACTACTGTATGAGAGTTTAGAATGTAATACCTGAAGTTCTTGACTACTTTGACCATGACGAAGACATGTTTTTCTAACTGAGACATATTTAATTTGTGAGGCTTGAGAGGAGAGTTCATAAAAGCAATTGGGGACTCAACATTTTGAGAATTCCTTTGCATTAGAATGGCCGACACAGTGTGCTCAGATGCGTAGCTATACATAATAAAATATTTGGAGAAATCGGGACATACCAGAACTGGCGCGGTGAGTGACAGAAGCTTTTATTTCTTCAAACGACTTCTTCCCTTCTTTGTTCCATTGGAAAGTTGGTAACCCTTTCATCATGTCTAATATATGACGAGTCTTTTCGGCAAAGTCAGAAACAAAGCGCCTGAGAAAATTTACTTTTCTGAAGAAAGAGTGAATGCTGGTCTTACTTGTAGGTAAAGTAAGGCTCTAAATAGCCTTAACTCTTTTGGTATCTATCTTTGTCCCTTCTTTGCTAACAACATGTCCCAGCAATTTTCCTTCTATGATTCTGAAAATGGACTTCTTCAGATTCAGGGAGATCCCGTGCTCTTGGCATCTAATTAATACTTGCTCCAAATGATCACAATGATCATTTCGCTATTTGGAGAACATAGTTAAGTCATCTAAGTAGACTACGATGACCTTCCCCATCATACCTTTGAATGTAGATTCCATTGCTCGCTGGAAAGTGGCACCAGCATTGGTTAGGCCAAAAGGCATCCTTCTGTAAGAAAATGTACCCCAAGGAGTAGTGAATGTTGTTTTAAATTGGTCTTCAGGCGAGACTTCAATATGATTGTAGCATAAAAAACCATCAAGCATGGACAACATTTCTGATCCAGTTACCACCTGCAAAACCTGATCCATTATGGGAAGTGGGTAGTTGTCCTTCAGGGACGCCTGATTTAGGTTGCGAAAATCTACACAGATGCGTATCTTGCCATTCTTCTTACACACTGGCACAATGTTTGCCACCCAAGTACTGTGATGGATAGGAAAAATGATCCGTGCATCTAACATTTTCTGAATTTCAGCCTGGATAGTACCTGAGATCTTAGGGTTATAGTGTCTCTACTTCTGGTGAAAAGGTTTGACATCTTCTTTCAACGGGATATCATGTTGGATGTCCTTCGGCTTAAAAGACTCTAGATCGGTGTAGGACCATGCCAATACATCCATGTATTTCTTCAGAAGTTTGACAAACTTCCGCTTCTCTTTAGGTGTGCAACATTTTCCAATGTTCACAAACTGTGAATGTTCTACTGAACCTAAATTGACCGGTTCGGTTTCTGGTGAGGAGTTAGGATCATCTCACCTTTTCTTTTTAACAAAGTGATCATGCCTGTCGAATAACCGCTCTAGGGAGACCAGGCCTTTTAGGATTTTATTTCCTTTGAGCTGGCATATGCCGTCACTTCCTTTTGATTCTTCATTTTGATCGGTAATTGATTCATGGCATGTAGAAGTGGATCCTTCAAAATGAAGTTCACTAAAATTTTCCACCTTTTCTAGGAAGCCAATGAGTTGATTGTCATTGTTGAATACTTGCCAATGCTGGGAATTGTCTGGCACGCTTGGGCGGAAAACCACCTCAATGGTATATTTTTCTGTTTTCAAACCTGGGTAAGGGAGCATGAGGGATGCTGAAATGGCCAATGAATCAGCCATGTCATTCTGAGCTCTTGGGATGACTTTTATTGAAAAAGTGTCAAACTCCTCGATGTTGTCCCACACCGCATTATGGTAATGTCTGAGCCTTTCATTCTTCACTTGGTATATCCTCTTAACTTGATTTACAACCAGCTCTGCATCACCTTGTACCTTAAGATTCTTGATCCCTCTTTCCTTCGTGGCTTGCATGCCAAGTAGCAGGGATTCATACTCAGCAGTATTATTTGTGTTGAAAAATTGTAACTTGAAAGAGAAAGGAATAATCTCTTCCTTGGGACATATAAGCACGACACCAACACCACACCCACTAGTCACGCAGCTGCCATCAAACTGCAAAGTCCAGATCTTGTTAAGATCCCCTTCTTGGATGAGAACATCCATTTTGTCAGACTCGGTAGACAAGAAATAGTTTCCCATCCCTGATGATTCGAAGAGAATTTGGGCTTTAGGGTCATCGAAGTTAGTAACCAGGTACTTCTTTTGTGATTCAGGCTCCAAAGTTTACATTACACCTTTGACAGGGATCCTAGCCTTAGACCAGTCCATATGAATCTCCCCCCCAACTTCACTGCAAAAAATCCTTCCCAGCAGAATTCCATAGGTTGCTGGAATATCGGCAACAAGGACGGTCATTTTTACCCTTTTCTCCAGGAATGTTGCAAACACAAATTGTGCGTCTTTGATTTGACTGATCACCGGAATTTGCTTGGTTTCCAAGGAATAACATCGGACAAAAGGCTTGGTAAGGGTGAGGCCTAGGGCATGGGTGAATTTTACCAGCATGACATTATCAGAAGCTCCAAAATCAATTATGCAGTTACTTAGTTTGTGGCCATTGATTAGGAGGGAGAGGTAGAAAGGTTCTATCTTTCCTGATGTGGAAGTCGAGGCAACATTTATGCAGGATGAAAGAGGGGTGGAAAGGATTCCTTTTGGGGAAACCTGATTAGTTATGACAGCCTGACTTTGGATGTATTCATTCAACCTCACAAGCTGTTCGGGGTTTGACTGAAGGTACTCAGCTTCAGACATTTGGATGTTGGTCTTTTTAGCGTGGTCAATTATGTCAAATGCAGCCAAGGGTTGTGTTGATGGAGGAATGAGTCCTTCATTTCGCGATGGTAGGGTAAAGTTACTGGTCTTCATGGAAATAGAAAAAGGCTGATTTGGAGGAGAGACAGGAGGAAAAGATTTCTTCATAAAAGACTTAACAGGGGGTTGAGCAGGAAGAGGATTACCTCTTTTAGCAATAGTTGGGGGCATGGATGATGCAGCCTTCTCTTTCTACACATTGGCAGCGACCTCTGCTTCTTTCCCTTACGAGCGGGTAAAAACAACATATGATTGTCCGCTTGCATATCCTTGGGTACCCTCTTCTTCATCATATTCTTCCTCATCAAATTCCATATACCCGATAGTAGAGTCGCTAGTCGGTTCACTGACATCTTGATCATCTTCACCTTGAGATGAAGGTTCTTCATAATTTTTCTCTTCTTCTTCGATCTCGGCTAAAGTGTTGACCGGAGGAGCCTCAAGCGCCAACCACGGAGCAGTTGCAGGCAAACGCGGCCTATGCGGGACGCTGTTAGGAGTGAAAGTTCTTCGTGGAATATCCCGGTACGAAGAACTGGGGGAAGCTTGGGCTAACTGCTTCTTTAATGCGAGCAAGTCATTCGCCATCTTTTGAAATGCCAGATCAGACGAAGTAGTGGGAGAAGGGCTCGAAGCTCTAAGCTTGGACGATTCCCTTTTTAATTCGCTAGATATTAGCAAGTTATCTTCGATTCGGATGGTAGCAGCCTGGGTGAGAATCAAGGTAGCTACTTGTTCTTGCAGGAGTAAGAAACTTACTTTCAAGCTCATAGCATTTACGAAGAAACACTTCTGATTTTCCGGTGTTGGAAGCATGGTAGGCGGAACACAGTTGATCAGTGAATTGAAATGGGTGATGAAGTCATGCATAGTTTCATTGGGCTCCTTCTTTAGGTGAGTGATCTTTGACAGTAACGTGAACATGTCTTCAGAAGGCTTATACCTGTCTTTAAAAGCAGCCCGCAAGGTGGCCCAACTAGTAATAGATCCGGCCGGAAAATGCTGAAACCATTCTGCTGCAGGCCCTTGTAAAGTTTCCAGAAAAAGGTGAACCGACACATCTTCATGGGTCACATCTAGGATACTGCATGACATGATGAATGCAGATATGTGTGAATCCATGCTTTGGTTTCCGCTCCCATCAAATTTGGGGAAATTCTTTTGGTTTCCATGTGGGAGCACGTGAATAGGATGTGGCAAAGCCAGGGGGCCCATAGCATTTCCCCATGGTACTGCCATCTGGATGGGTGGAAAAAGAACGCGGGCTGGAAGTACAGTTCCTTTGAGCAGCAAGGCACTACAAAGTGATGTAGACATTCCTGATGAGAGATGCTTCCTTCATGGAGGTGAGACACTCCTGGATGACCGGTCAGCTGAACTTAGTGACGAGAAGCGAGCCAGTGTTATACTGAAGTTGTGCCTTTGAAGCAGGTCGAACGTAAGATCGACTTCTCCGCGAGCTCTCCTGCTATGAGTAAATGGTTCACCTGCCACTGTACCTTCTAGATCTATAATTTTGGGACGGATTTAAGAACTCTTTTTGGCTGTACCTATTGATTTTTTGATATTCTGACAAAAATCAGCAGCATGTACTTTTCTAAATATTTAAATTTTATCCTCTTCTTAAAAACCGATTGCGGTTTATTTGTTTGATTAACAAGGATAAAATGATGGTAGAACTTAGTAAGCTGATTTTCAGATCTAGAGTTGACTTTTCAAAGAGTTTGAAAATTTTGGTAAACTGTTGGAAACTCATATCTACGGAAAAATATGGATTTTTGTAAAAACTCAGTGAACTAAAGATCTCTATCTAGCCCAGATCTATGGATCTCTAAAGAAAATTTTCAGTTTGGGTCACTTTTGCAAAAATTTTGGGTTTTAAGCAAAAGTTCAGATTTGCAAACAGGTAATGATTTTTCTGATTTTCACTGATTTTTTAAACACACCACCATCATAGATCTGATAGATCTGTTCGATCCCCAGCGGAGTCACCAAAAATTGTTGGTTTGAAAATCTGTCGAGTGGACAGATCTATGGATAAACGAGCCAACAGTGTGTAAGGCATAGCCCCTCTTTGAGTCAGCAAAGCGAAACTGGTTTATTGCTATTCTACCAGCAGGAATCTTGTGCAAGTCTCACAATATTCTGCCTTCAGGGGTTGGGATCTCATCCCAGTAGAGGTATTTCCAACTGTAAAAGAAGGGAAAGAAACGGAGTGGAGAGATAGAAAAGATCTGAAGGGAGAAAAGAAATGAATTCCAAAGCAGAAAGGTCAGAAGGTCTATGATTTGGGTTGGTAGTATACAGAGCCGAACCTACTTTGCATAGACAAATAAAGCAATACTGATGAATAAATGACAACAAAGTAGAAGTAGATTCAACAGAATGATCACACAGATCTAACATAAGAAAGGTCTGATATAAAACACATGTATTCAGCACAAAGTCTAAATATTGTATTAATATTCGTTCATGTTACAAAAAGTTCAAAATCTTTTCTTCCTACTCCTATTTCTTATCTGAAAAATATCCACACTTGAATACAACAAGTATTCAAGTATTTATAGAAGAAGAAAAGAAGAGAAGACAAAAACGAACCAACCACTTAATTACAAAAATATCTTACAAAATATCTCAAAGTTATTTGTTGACTTTTGACAACTTTGTGGATGACATCATCCCATGGTGCAACATGGATGATGTCATCATTTATGTCAACATACTTTAGATATTTACAAGGAGAAGGTCGGGAAGAAAGAGATTATTCATCATCATCCCGCGGCTGAAAGGGGGTATCCTACTTTTGTTGCTGCTCAGGTGACGAGATGTGGAACTAGGCATGGTACTCCATGAACTTGGTGATCATGGGTTGAAGTTGATCCTGGGAAGGATCCTTGTGTCGATCATTGATAGCTTCGCAAGTCTCCCGCTCATCTGTGAGATTTTCTGGGAGTTTGGAATATTCATTTTCCGTGTCTATCAGGTACCCAATGAAGTCACGAAAGGCCAGCAGGTTATTGATGGATTCAGCGTCGAAAGTGACCTCTGGTCCTAGCCCTTGTGAAACGATCTCCTTGAAGATCCGAATAGTTTCCTCTACCTTTCTTAAGGAGAAAGAAGGAGTGAGAAATCCTGGAGACATTCTCAGGACAATTTTCTCCATTTGATGCATTACATCTAGGGCTTCCTCCTTTATCTTTTCAATCTTCTCTAGGACGAACTCCAGTTGATCGACCTGGTAATCCAGAGTAGAAAGGATTTTGTTGAGGGCTCTGGGGTGTCCAAAGACGCCGAACTTGACTAGATCTTTGACTGAACAGTCGAGCATTTTCTGAAAGGTCTCATGCTGCATCCTGGCATGATCTAATTCTTCGGAGATGGGTCCTGCTATCGCCTGGAGCTCTTTATTTTCCCAATTGATATTCTGATATAATCCGGTGAACTTGGCGATCACTCCCTCACTTTCTTTGAGGATTTGGCTCCTCCAGGTGGAAATTGCCATACCCTGCTCGCTGATTTTGGCGTATTCATTAATCTTGTCCTTGCTCAGAGGCTCAGGAGTTTCGGTGGCAGTCGTAGGAGGTGCACTGCCCATCTTCTGCAAGGTGTGGAGGAGATGTTTATTTTGTTCCTTTAACAACCTCTTTTCCTCCTTTTCTTCCTGGAGCTTCTTGCAAAGGGCGTCAACTATAGATAGGGCCTCTCCTTGAAGGCTTTTTGAAGATGTCCCCATTGTGACTTGGGTCACTGTATAATCCATTGAAGACAGATCCTTTTTATCCTTTAAAGGATTGGGGTAAGCTATCTCCATTACTCTCTCTCCTGACGCACTCTGAGAGAAGTGGGTTAAAGGCTTTTGCTTCTTGGTCCCCTTTGATGGGATGACGGAGAAGTCCATCAGTGCGATGGGAACTTTCCTCTTTTGTTGGCTCAGGTGATGAGAGATCCATGCTGGACTTATGGGAGAGGGGGCGGAATTAGAAAAGGGAGCAGCTGTAGTAGTGGAAGGAAAATGCGTGGAGACACTTGGAGGCGGCATTGAGAGAGAGGCCGAGGAAGTGCTCACGGGAGGAAGAGATACTACAGGGGAGGTAGACATGGGAATGGAAGGGAGCTGAGAGATGAGGGAAGAAATGGTGGGGGACAGCTCCGTGAGAGAAGAGAAGATGGACGATGAGGAAGGGGGAACAACAGAAGATGGGGGAGAGGATACGACCAAAGGAATGGTCACTTGGGTCACTCGAGGAGGGGAAGGAGGAGAGGGAGAAGAGATAGAAGGGACCTCAATAGTTGTAGTAGTGGTAACATCCTGAGTGGATGTGCCCATCGGAACATCCTCGGCCGCTTCTTTCTCTGGAGAAGCTAGAGTTATAACTTGTTCTTGTGCGGTGGAAGGGGGACTCTCAGGAGTCTCTTCTTGGGTAGAGCTTGACTCACCCTCCTTATCTTTACCTTTTCTCCTTGGCAGATGTTTCTGTCTGGAAGGTGCGTTGCCCAATGGAGAAGTGGTGAAATCAACCCCGAGGTAGATGAGACCATTCATCCTGCACCAGTGCTCTGTTCTGCACAGAGTTTCTTTGACCCTTTCTTCTATCATCTGAGGAGCTTTAGTTCTGTCAATGACAGCAAATGACCAGTCATCCCCACCCGTGTCAAGATATACCTAATCAACTTCTTGATCAGTAGTTTGATAACCTTTTGGGATGATGGCTACACCGTACTGGATGATTTCAGCCAAGGCTAAGCGGGAATGGTCTTTCCTTCTGAGCTCGACCTCATGATACAGGTCGATATAAATATCCTTGATCTATGGAATGTGGATCGGATCGAGTTTGGCCCTGGGTAGACAATTCCTTGGGTCGAAAGTGGGCCTTTTCGGGAAGTTGTGCTTTAGGTTTAGCAGCTCCAGCTCTGCAAACATCTCCCATGCTTTGTGGTGAGAGAGACAAGTGTACCTGCCCACTGTGAGGGGGAAAGGAGTTCCACCCTTATTTCTCTTCAAGCACTTCTCGTGATAGGTTATGAGCTGTCTTGACAGCTCCAACAGGATTAGCTTGGGGCCGGCATATCTTGGCAATTTGGTTGGTTCCCCCAAGAAGTTAGCTGCCCTTAGATAAGTGAAGGTGGGGAATTGAGTGAACAAGGCCCCCCATTTCTCTGTTGCTACAACAATGCTCTTGGTCGTACGACCGTGAGTCATGTTTGGCCTCAAAAGGCAGATGATGCCCTAGAAGAAGGCATCGTTAATATTTGTAAACTAAGGAATACTGTTCTCCAGCTTCAGCTCTGGATAGTATTCATATATTTTTACCTAGGGCCAAACCCCGCACCGCATCAACGCTGGATAATCTCTTTCTCGAGGCGGCAACATAAACTACATAAGAGTTAATATAGAACCTCCCCATTGTGGTAAGTTGTTGGAGATGCTCAGATATAGTGCTGCTTATGATCTCCGCCCACTCGAAGTGTTGATCTGGCACATTCTTGTTCATTGTCTCTAGGTATCTAAGCATCCATTTATGAAAGTAGTGGGCATCAGGAATCCCAAATACTCTTCTCAGGAACGTGATGGTATCACTGAGTTCCTCTAAGAAATCGCTGCGATGAATGACTTGTGGCCATCTGGTCACCACCTTCTTGTTTTTCAGGTATACCTCATTCATTAATTGCATACACTGATCTTCATTATCTTCCCAAGCCATGGTGCAATCTTCTTGGCTTACGGCCACAAAGTGCCGGTGGTGAGGAATTCCAAGCATTATTTCGAAGTGTCGGGCAGTGAGGTTGATCACGACCTCACCTTTCTCATTCTAGACACACCTTGTGTCTTTGTTGTAGCAGCGGGCTACTACCATCATGAACTCGTTGTTCACAGCACTGACCGGGATCCCTCCAGCAAAATGTAGGCCACTGCCTACCATTTTGTCCATCCACGGACTTCCTGTGACCCTTCTAGTTCTGGCCCAGAAGTCCTCCATATCGATATGACCAAGTTCTGAGTCTCTTATGTCCAGGTCACACTCTGCCTGGGATTCGGGCATCCTGACCCTCTGATATTTGTACTTCATTTCTTCCTTTGTAAGCTTGGCTTTGCCCTTAGACTTGGTAGGTCTCTTGCTTGATGTAGAAATATGTAGTTCTAAACTTAGTTGTTGATCTGCAAGAAGAAGAAGTGAAACCCAACGCAGGAGAGTCATGTTAGCTGATTGATCTCCCATTAAAGTATTGACAGAAGGAAGAGTTAGCAATTTTAAGGCATCAGGGCGCAAGGCACATGAACACTACAGGCTGCAAGTCTAAATAGTGTGGCACACAGAAAAATGGTGTTACAAGGGAAAAATCAGTGTCAAAGGTGCAAGGCGCATGGATACTGCAGGCATGCATTTTTTGTTGTTGCAATCGGAAGTGCACCTGCACCACTTATGTGCGTTTTATACCGGGCGCATGGATTTTTCATGTTACACAGGGACAGGATGCGCCATAGGTGCATATATTTTTCATGTTACATGGGGATTTGGTGTGCCAAAGGTGCGCAAGTTTAGCATGTGTAACATAGACCTCTGGTGTGAAAAAGGGGAACTTGGCGCGGCGCATGGGAGGTCTGCATGACATGATGTTGGTGTAATAGGGGATGCACCCGCACCTTTGAACATAGTTTTACACTCGGCGCAAGTAATGCTGATGTTGCATGGGTGCAGGTGTGCCTATGGTGTAGGTTTATGATATGCGACATGGGAGTTGGGTGTGCCCAAGGGTGCAGATCTATTACGTGTAGCATATGACATTTTGTTGCAGCGATAAGGAAAGCGCCTGCATCCATACGGAGACTAGTTTTCACAAAGCGCAGAGAGCTCATGTGCTACAATTAAATTCAGTGCGCCATAGGCATGACTATGCTTCTTGTTACAAGGGTTGTGCGTGCGCCAAGGGAAAATGAAGTTTTTTGGAAAATGATTCTTCCCTCTCTGACAGATCACGATTTTTAGGCTTACTTCACATTGCTTCAAGTGGTGAAGGGGGGAGAGGAAGGAGGTTTTTGATTTTTGCTTTTGGGGAAGAGTTATCCTAACCAGCAGATCTGGAAAAAGGATGGGAACAGACTTTGGGAGGGAAAAATAGGAAAGCAGGAGGAGCTTCATGGTTCTCAAATCTATTTTATCCTACCACTCAATCAGACAAACAACATCAAAACCAAAACATGAGAAAAATGAGGACCACTTACCCGGAATATATAGAATGCGAGAGGTGAAATGGGGTCCACGAATGTGACACGAGGATGACAGGTGTGCTGACAGGTGCAGAGGAAAAAGATCAATCACGTGTTTTCTGACTGGTGATAATGACAGGGTGGATGCGCCTATATATAGGCAAAGGCGTAATAAATGTGCCAACCACTTTTTGAAGTGGCGCATCAAAACACCTGTCGACATTGTAAAACTTGCGCCCTACGGCGCACCAAGATGTGTGTGAACATGAAGTTATGTGTGCCCTTAGTGCACACCAAAAGTGTTGTCAACATGGCAATATGTGCCCCATGGCGCACCAAAATGTGGCGCAACAAAAATAGTGTTGACACAAAGGCGCATGCAATGCAAGAAAGGCGCAACATGGTGAGGCGCACCAAAACATGTGTCGACACACAAAGGGTGCACCAAAGGATATGAAGGGGGCACAGATTTACCCTGTGTTGCACAAACAATAGGTGCGCCCAACCCAAAAAGACCAAAAATGGCTAAGTTCGGAAAACTAGATTTTCCCAGGAAAGGGTTTTGCAACGTTCCGAACGCAGAGGGGTCCCTGACGAGGGACCAGAACAAAATTTTGGTATGGTTACCCATAAAATTACCCTTGCCAATTTTATGGGATAACACAACACGATGGTGAAGACCCATCTTCTCTCCCCCTTTTGTATCTAGACATGATCAAAGAAGACTCGCCTTCGATTAATGTTGTGGAGTGCCAGGATGATGACTCCATCCTCACCTACCTTGGTGTAGACGACTCTTATATTCAACACGCCTTACCATCTGAAACCCAAACCATGTTGAATGAGTCGACTATAGAAATCAACATCCACACGGAGGATGATCCTCACATTGTAAAAATTAGACAATCTCTCGATGCATTAGAACAAGACGCCTTCACTACCTTCCTCTGTGCCCATAATCAAGCTTTTTCTTGGTCCTATGCTGACATGCCAGGAATCAATCCTAACATTTCTGTCCATAATATCACTCTGAAACCTGACTCCAAACCATTTAAACAAAAACTAAGAAAAAATGCATCCACACATTGTCGTCTTGATTAAAGAAGAGCTTCAACAACTCCTTTCTATTTCTTTCATCTTATCTATTGACTATCCTCAATGGATTTCTAATGTCGTACCTGTCACTAAAGTGATGGGGGCACTTCGGATATGTACGGATTTCTGGGACCTTAACCTCACTTGCCCAAATGATGGCTTCCCCCTACCTAGCATTGATCAACTTGTTGATCTCGCTACGGGCCATGAGATGCTTTTTCTCATGGATGGTTTCTCGGGATATAATCAAATTTTAGTAGCCCTGGATGATCAACATAAAACCACCCTTCATTACCCCCTCGGGGACCTTTTTCTATCGTGTCATGCCATTAGGCCTTAAGAATGCTGGTGCAACCGATAAATGGGCTATGAATTACATTTTTCATGACATTATGCACACTATCCTCGGGGATTATTTCGATGATCTTCTTGGAAAATATAAACATCGTAGTGAACATCTCAATGTTTTAACCATTATTTTTCAATCACCTGTTACAATACTGCGTTCATCTTCAACCAAAGAAATGTATATTTAGAATTCTTTCGGGAAAACTCCTTGGCTTTATCATCTTTTTGTGTGACATTGAGGTCGAAGCCCAGCTAAAGTCAAATCTATCTTAGAAATGCCTCACCCACTAATCTGAAACAATTACGTAGTTTGCAGGGAAAACTCCAATCTATCTGGTGTTTCATCTCACAACTCTCGGATCGATGTCAACCTTTCCGTCATCTCCTTAAAAAGGAAATTGTATTTTAATGGAGCGAGGAGTCGCCACCAAGCCTTTGAGACTCTTAAACCTTATCTCTTGCAGCCACTCATGCTTATCCCACCTCAAGACAATCACCCTTTCTACCTTTACCTTTCTGCCATTGACCATGTTGTAGGAACCATGCTTACACATCATGACTTTGAGTATCGAGAGCAAGCAATTTATTACATAAGCTGTACTATTGTGGATTATGAGACTAGGTATACATACGTAGAAAAGTTGCGCCTAGCCCTATCATTCGTGGCCACCAAACTCTAACATTACCTCCTAAATCATAAAACCTTTGTCATCACCAACACTGACCCCATGCATTACATGTATGCCAAACCTCATTTAAACCAACATATCACCTGATGGCTTATGCTCCTCACTGACCTCGACCTTGAGTTTATACACCAAAAATCAATTCAAAGGACAAACTATCATGGATCAACTCGTGGAAGCCCTTTACCTGGGGAACAATTTACCAATTTTACTTTCCTTGATGAACTCATCATAACCCTTTCACTCGGTGATGCGTCTTATCTGATGAACCTCTTCTTCGATAGATCTAAATGTTAGCACTAGTAGAGGGGTAGGTGTTGTTCTCATTCCTCTTGATGGTGAACCTCATGCCTCTTTCATTCAGGCTCGATTTCCCCTACACTAAAAATATAGCAGAATACGATGCCCTTGTTTTGGGTCTCCACATTGCATTACACTTAGGTTTGAATTCTATTAACATTTTTGGTGACTCTTAATTGGTCGTAAATCAAGTTACTAGCATCTACAAATGTAAAAATGAGGAACTTCTAAAAGTACAAATGTTACGTGGATTCACTTTTGACCTTATTTACTCATTATTCTATCCAAACCATTCCAATGTTCAACTAATAAATTTACAGATACTATGACTTGCTTGGCCTCGCAAATTCCTACCTCACTAACTAACTCTAACATATTTGTCTTGGTCCAATAACTCTTTTCCCCATCTTACTTAGTCCCAGATGTTTGTATGGTAAATAATGTATCTGTTGATTCGCAGGATACCCGGTATCACCAATTTCATGACTACCTTAAAACCTCTGTTCTCCCACCTGATCTTACTAGTAATGGAAAATGTGCTTTTCTTAAAAGTGTTTCTCATTATTTCATCATAGGGGGACTCCTCTATAAACGAGGCTTCGACGGTATCCTCCTTCGATGTCTAACCCGACGCTGAAGTCACCCATACTTTCCAACAATTCCATGACAGAATTTGTGGTGGGCACTTTAGTGGCCTTGCCATGGCCAAGTGGATCCTTCGCATAGGATATTATTGGGCTACTCTTAATAAATACTACTGCAAATATGTTAAGTGTTGTGTTATGTGTCAACAGCATGCCAACCTTCAACATAATCCACAACCACCCGTTGCAGTTCACCATGAGATCTTTGGCATTTCTCACAATGGGGTTTAGACCTTATTGGTGAGATTCACTCGCCTTCTTTATAGCGTCACCATTGGATCATCATGGTAACTAAATATTACAACTAAATAGGTGGAGGCTATTCCACTCATGTCAACCAAAAAAGAGAAAATTGTTGAGTTCATCAATCATCACATTATCTGTTGTTTTGGTGTTCCTCATTGCCTGATAGCAGACAATGGAAAATCTTTCAAAAATAAGTTATTATGAGCCCTTTGTGACAAACTTTGGTATCAAAATTAGCTTCTCGTCACCATACTATCCACAAGAAAATGGTCAAGCCAAATATTCTAACAAAACCTTAACCAAAATTCTCATGAAAGTCGTTAATGATTCTGGGAAAAACTGGCATGATCACATCCCCTTTGCCCTTTGGGCTTATCATACCATCATTCGTATTTCCACTAATGTCACACCATTATCTTTGGTGTATGGTATTGAGGCTATCTTTCCTCTTGAAATACAAATCCCTTCCCTCAGAATATCTCTCTAGGATATTCTCACCAATGATGACTTCGGCCAAGAACGGTTAGCCCAATTAGAGCTTCTTGATGAGCATCATCTTATAGCTCTTGACCACCTTCAAATTTATCAAAAGCACATCAAGTGTGCTTATGATAAGTGAATTCATGAGCATACCTTTAAGATTGGTGATCTTTTCCTAGAAAAAGAATCAACATGTAACCAAACTAGAAAAGAGCAAACGTGGAAAATTTTCTCCTAATTGGATTGGGACTTACATTATCACTCACACTTACGAATCAAGGACTTATCATTTATCTTTGCTTAATGGTAAACCTGAGCTTGAACCCCTTAATGCGTTGCATCTCTGACCATTTCTACTATTGAATTTAGTGTTACATCACTTCTTATCTACCTTGCACTCGTCCCTTGAGCTCATTTACCACCTCATACACCTTGTTTCGTGCATCTCAAAGTAGAACCAAACTCACATGGTTTGATCATCACCTCCTCTTAAAGATGCCTTCCCCTTTTTATTCTTATCCATGACTTAAAAGTATCAAAATAAACAAGTTCTCAATTATACAATTCTGGGATATTCTTGAGTCAAAATTCATACAAAACTAGATGCTTCATACCAAACGGACATCTATACCTCTAAGCTATAAACTAGACTGCTCCCTCAAAGGATAGCTATGTGCAAAGCCACATCTGCTACTATAAGTAGACTACTCCCTTGAAGGACAACTATACAAATTCAGCCTCTATCAGAAGCTTCTCACATTAATCAGCTTCGTGAAGACCTCAAGAACAACAAAATGCATATCCCATATAGACTTCCCACATCGATCAGTCTATACCTAGAAAAATAAAAGTAGTATTCAAAAGCACTTTTGAGTCATGGACTTGTCTATTCAGGTTTGGTTCTCTTTCATCAGAATAATCACCTTATAACATGTTCTCTGCACCCCAGCTATACCATCCACCTCACCTCACCATTCTTCAAAACAACAAAACTCAAGGGACGTGACATATATCTGATATATTGTGATTATACAACTCTTTTCACCTATCGACTTCTCGCCTATGTAAGGTACCTAGGGATTCAAGCTCATCCTATGATAATACGTAGTTTGTTTAGCTCTTTCCAACTATGGGACATTTTTGCCTCTTTTACCCGAATCTAGGCTTATGTGTTGACCTTAATCAGGACACATTTTCCTATGCTTGGGTAAGCTAACCCTCGCTTCACCTATACCCACACCAACACCAACAACATTACCCTACCAACATCAAACTTTTACCAACCAAAAAATTGCCTAACCACATCCAAATTGCCTGAATTCACCTCTCCCTGGTCCTAAGGGAGAACTACATCGGTTTGAGGCCCCTCCTTTTTTTTTGCAATGGGCTATGTAGGCAACACTTAGGAGACATGGGGTCTCCCAAGGTTAGCTCGACTATCCCCTACCATAACCTATCATGTGTTGTGTTTTCCTTAAAAATATAAATATTTTCACGTATTTATATTGATAACACTCACCTTTGTCTTTTATCAATCCAAACATTCAAAACACAAACAATTTTATTATTATCATAACTAAAATCAACATACATATTCAATTTTATTTAGATGTTAAAAAAATACATCTTCTCTATTATCGATGCGCAGGTCAGAGTCCTTATTTATTCTTGTACCCCTATGTATGAAACTCACTTAGGCCCTCGTGCCTCATCCCAGACCAGGTAGCAATGGTGATCATCGACACCACTCACCTGGCCTCTCCATCCTCAAAGGTACCACTGCTATTGGTTCCTCCCACTGATCCACCAATCTCTCCTATAACATATGAATATGCCCTCTTGCGTGGAGGAATCTTGCCTCTAGTCTCTCCACTTGTGACTATGAAGCCTCTAACAATCCCGTGGTCTCATTCACCTATGTTTGCAGCTGGTGAACTAAACCCTGTAGGTGGTCTCTCTTTGCTGTAATCACAGCTATGTCAGGATGATCAGCCCTCTTGTGTCTACCTCGCAGCTCTACTGCCCACCATAATCTATAATAATCTATCACTCCTGCATCTATTACCCTGCGATCAGCTGCTATCTCTTCTGGTCCTTCTGGAAGTGTTGGCCATGGAGGTGAGAATGGTACCTCGGCGTCAATCCTCATGTATAGTCTATGATCCATGGGTATATCCTGAACAAATCCAAATTGTTGCCACATGTGATCTAGAGGAATCCTCTCGTACTCAACTGGCCTGTGTCCTGCGATCCACCTCAATCACTCTACACCCCTCAAATCCTTGGCTATGTTCACCATCACCATGTAGTTCCCATCAAGCCTCCAAAGGATATCCGCAATCGTCATCGTCTCCAACATTTTCCTATAATACTCGACATCATCTATCACGATCTCAGCTCTTGCCTCTTGCTCTGTCTGGACCCATCACTTGAATCCCAACCTCTGCAATCCTATCTCTCCTACCTAGATAGGTCTTCCTATTGGTCACACACACACAATGTGCTCATAGGCCCAACAATGTAATAAGTATGCACAATCTAGTATAGTCCTGTGATTTTTCTTGTATGCCCATAAACCCCTGTATAGCTCCACTAGATATGTGGGTGCCCATGCGAAAGTAACACTACCTTCTATCATCTCATGAATAATACACATCAATGATTTTGGAAATCTTCCCCCATCCGCTCTAGGTAATGCATAATACCCCACCGCTATCATTAACACCACGGCCAACCTTGTTGCCTCAGGGTGTGCCACAAACATTATACCAAAAGTAAATGTCAAGCCTCGCTGTGTCAAATCTCGTACGGCTAGACCAAATACTGCCATTATCGCTGCCCGTGCTGCGTTGGGCCCTACCTGATAAACTGGTCTTCCTATAATTGGAAGTCTCAAAATTTGAAACACATATTCTAACATCACTGTCATCTCCCCTGTTGGAAGGTGGAAGGTATTCTTTTCTAGATACCATCTCTCAATCAATGCCTACAACATAGCATGATTGCGTGTGATTTGTGAATAATAGCGGATTCCGCTTAACCCCACATGGTTTATTAATAGCCACTCATCTGGTGTTACATCCGCTGGGACCCATGACAACAAAGCTAACACCCTATCATTCATCCTCAACCCTGCCTCTACCTACACACATCAAACCAACAAATAACAAATAAATCCCCAAGTGTTTTTTTTATCAAAATCTACAACTTTACACAGTAACCGATATTGGTTATCTAACCGATATCGGTTATCTAACCGATACTGGTTATGCCTAAACAGATATCGGTCACTGTCAATTCTACCCACCCTATTCAAAAACACCACCTATGATAACTTATTCACTTGTTTACCTCTCTCTATACCTAAAAACATATCTGAAACACCTGATTACCTACCCCATAACACTCACCCCATCCCAAACCCTTTCCTATCACCTTTATTTTCATCTCTACCCACTTACCTTACAACATCCTATTCATAACCATGTAAAATATAATTCCAACCAAAACTTATACCGTTTGGGATGTAGCCGCTTGAGGTGGAACCTGTCTTCCCTCTCCTCTCTACCCCCGTTGGATGCTTCTCCTTGTTCAGCCATGTTCACCACCCTCTTAACTATAACTTACCTTTACGCCTTCTTAATCCAAGCCCACGATCACTTTACCTGTCTCTTTCCTCCTTATCACTACATTCTCCCATGCAACTAACATGTATGGACGTCAACAGCCTTGCATCCTCGTATTTAACATGTTGCATGACTCTAAAAATAAGAATTTAAGTTGCCTCCCAAGCTTTTCTATTTTTAGAAAAGCTCATTTTGGCATAACCGATATCGGTTACCTAACCGGTATCGGTCATATAGTGACCGATATCGGTTAGCTAACCGATATCGGTCACCTGTCTCCTTTTGCTTATACCTAGGCCTTTTCTTTGTTTTTTGTAAATTTTTGGTGGAGCCCGCCTCTTTTCCCTACATAACGACATCACTATCAACATCCGTCATCATAATAATATTAAAATTTCAAAACATATGCATATCATCAAAACATCATCACCATCATCTATATACATTAAATTCCAATACCATCAAAAAAACACATGAAACATTATAATATATGCATCAAATCAAAAATTATACACACCATGTGGATCAAACTCATCATCTATATATCGTCAAATCAATGTCAAAATATACAATTAGCCCTGTATGGGGCCTATGTAATCCAATATACAAAGTCGGCATGCAGGTCGCTGTCTCTGTCAAAATCTCGACTCAGCTCGCAGGCCGGTCTCTCATGTCAAAAATATACTCGGCTCGTAGACCGATATCAACTATACAAAATGTACTCGTCTCGCAGGCCAGCATATACAACAAAAATGAATACATAAATCCTATGTGGGCACGTAGGCCCCTATATGCACACTCGGTTCGCAGACTGGTGTCTCTATCAAAAATCATCTATCCAACTCAACCAAAAATTTCTCCACGCCTGGGGCAACTCAGCTCTCTCCCCCTCCCTTGGCCCATCCCTCAACTGGCCCCTGTGCCAGATCTCACCTCCTACCTATAACCAACCCACTGGCTATGGCTGTGGCTACCTGTGACCTGTGACTTCGGGAAGTCTTAGCTCTATGAGCTGCATATGGCTGATAATCTACACCGGTACCATCTAGTAGGTCCTGATAGTAATGGGCCTCCACTCTAGCCTCCATGTAACGGGCCCGTGTAACCATGGTTGGTGGGGCTGGTCCCCCAGCTCCTAATAGAAGTGGGCCATACCCTACCTGTGTGCCCTGAACCTACGCCAGTACCTGTGGTGGTGGTGGAGCTGCCATCGGAGCCTGATCAGGGACCTGAGGTTACACCTATGTCTGTGCCTATGCCTATACCTATGCCTAGGCTAACTACCCCTGTAACACCTCAATCTGTGCCTGTGCGGTAGCAAGCTACCCCTATAGTAACTGCACCTGACCTAGGAGACGGTCCCTCTCTATTGTAATAGCCACTAAATATGGTTGTGTTGGCTATACTCTCACAGCCACCCTCTGCCCTCCCACCAAACCAAAAATGAGCCTGTAACCCCAGTGTCGTCTACTGTGTCATCTATTGGTCTCTCTGCTACCCAGACTGGGTCAAATGGATGTAGTAGAGGCAGTGGTGCCTCTACATCCTCCCTCCGATACTGTGGGAGGGGAGGTGGCACATCCTGCTGTAGTCTTAGCTATCATCGTACCCTCTCTAGGGGAATACGCTCATACTACTCGGGTCTCCATCCAGCTATCCAAAAGATGTACTGGATTCATTGCAACTGTGCTCGGGATCCTCCACAGGGCTGATGGCCTCTGTATGGCCTCCATATAATATCTAATGCAGTCAAGCCCTCTAACATATGCCTGTAAAAGGTGACATCCCGCCCTGTGACCACTACTCATGGCTGGCCCATGACCCCCAACCACCTCTTAAACCCATATCTATAAACTACCTGTGGCCCTAGCTGCTAGGGAAACCCTATTGGTCATATACACATGATGTGCTCGCATGCCTAGTAGTGTAACAAGAATGTCGAACATATACCGAATCACCTCATACGATGATAGCCCCAGAGCTCTCTGTATAGCTACACTAGATACACTGGTGCCCATGCATAGTAGTTGTGCTCCTCCACCATTTCCTGTAAAACTCCCATCAGAGCCCGTGGGAAGCAACCTCCCTCTGAGTTAGGGAGGGCGAAGCAAGTGATACTGACCATCATCAGCACGGCAAGCCATGTCTCCTGTCGATGAGCACGATACATCTCGCCGTAGCTGATGCTCGCACTATGATACATAACCAATGGGGTTACATCCCCGAATACCTACAAGATGTTATCCATTGTTGTCTTGGCATCCACCTGGAATACCTCCTCACCTATGATCGGTAGTCTCAGGATGTGATACACATCCTCTACGGTGATTTTCATCTCTCCAGTAGGGAGATGGAAGGCATTGGTTTCCAGATCCCATCTCTCGATGAGGGTAACCATCAGACTGTGGTCCCTATCCACAACCCTATACCTCTGGACTCCACCGAGTCTAATCTCCCATATAACTACGCACTGCTTTGTGGTCACATGTGGCTGCATCCGCTCTAATAGGGGTGGCATCCGATCTCGCATGGTCAATTGTTGGTGTGCCTGCAAAAATAACCCACTCTATCAGGTCTACCCTTAACAAAACAACCCTATGTCCAAATTTTATGAACCGACGTCAGTTGACACATGACCGACATCGGTCTCTACACCTGTTAATCTACACTTGAAAATTGTGACCAATGCCGGTCGACTAGTGACCGACATCGGTCACTATGGGGTTTAGGGGCCAAACCGAATATAGCCCCCAAACCTCCTTTTTTTCCCTATTTCTCCCAATTTACCCAGGACAATTGCCTAAAACCTTACCCACCTTGATGTTTTTGCCTACCTAACATATCTACCCAATCCATTTTACTGTTTACCTTCATTTATTCATTATTTTATCAAATTTTGGATTCCTACCCCAATACCCAAATCCCAACTAAATTCATAAACTTGACAGAAATAGGGGTTTAGAGCCTACCGTTATGACTACACGTCGTTGTGATGGGATAGGTGGTGGTGGTCAAGCTCCTCCAGCACCTCCATCACCTCCTGCTCCTCCAGCCTATGCCATATCTCCAAATCTCCTCAGTAGGGTCCTCAACCAATCAAGCTCTGTCTCCCGATCTCTGAGGCCTACCAATAACTCACTCACCCACTCAACTAGTGCCAACTCAGCCCAAACACTCGACACAAATCAATTCAAAACTCAACAAGAGATGTTTTGGCGCTCAAATTCACAATGTGAAAATGACATGCCGCTTTTTTTTTATTTTTATAGGTTTTTACCTCTAAGCGATATCGGTTATGGTGTACCCTAGAAGAGCGATATTGGTCTTCTAACCGATATCGGTCACCCCTAACCGATATCCACCAATATCCATTTTTCACCACATCACCTACCCCCAGCTTTGCTAAATAGCCTTACTTTGAATTAATCGGCCCGACCTAAGGCCACAACCAATCAATTGGCGCGACCCAAGGCTGCAACTCACCAATAGCCCCGACCCAAGGCCATAACCAACCAATCGGCCTGACCGAAGGCTGTAACCAATTAATCAACCTGACCCAAAGGCCAAAACCAACCCAATCGGCTCCGCCCCAAGGCCATAACCAACCAATCAACCCGAACCAAGGCCGCAACCAACCAATCGGCCTGACCTAAGGCCGCAACCAATCAATCGGCTCGACCCAAGGCCGCAACCAATCAATCGGCCCGACCCAAGACTGTAACCAATCAATCGGCCCGACCTAAGGCCGTAACCAACCAATTGGCCTGACCCACGGCTGTACCTAACTAATCAACCTGACCCAAGGCCGCACCAATTAAGTACCTCGACCGAGGCCTCGCAAATTACGATTCTATCCACCCATCATGTAGCTATTTGTTCAATCGAGCTCACCTGTTCATGTTTTAGCATGACTAGGATACTTGAATTGATCAGCCGACCAGCTTTGCCTAGACCAAGACCGTGACATTTATCTCAACCAAACCAACCATTTGGTACTGCCAAACATGCCTAAACATTCTAGTACCTTACCCATTATATCCCCTGGAGCTACTTCCTATGCCTTGGATACTAGGATTATATCAACCTTGTTTGGATAAACTATCGACCTTTGCCTATGTATTGCTTGTTTACTCTTCAAATCATGTACCCTGGTCACACTACTGCATTTCAATGTGCGTCTACTTCTGTGAACTTACCCCACCATCTTACCATCATCTCATCATCATTCACCCTTTATCAACCCTATCCCTGATTTCACGTCGCCTCAATCTGTGATAGATTTGAGAGGGATTACCTATACCCTTAACTGGGGCAACCACTTCTTATTATTGTCAGTGCAGCTTTACAAGACAAGCTACATGACACCAAGGGGCAAATGTAGACACCAAATTTAGGTCTTATGATGCTCTGTGCCCCGCATCTCGTCTCGCAACCTAACCCTACCTCACCACCTAAACCTTACACACTTAATTATTTATTAATTACCTTATAATTAATAAATCCACATCTCCAACCCTGCCACCTCACCTCGCCACCTCACCATGACCTAGCCCTAACTCTAAACTAACCTAATTAAGACCTATAACTTGGTCCAGACCCACACTCATGACTCATCACTCCTCACCCACACCAAAACAAATCTAATAATGACTTGACCAAGCCCACAACTGACCCCTTGGGAGAAAAGGAGGGAAAGTTGGCTATTTTACTAAAAATAGCCAAATTTGACCTAACCGACATCGGTCCCTACTCAACCGGCATCAGTTAGGTAACCACCATCGGTTCCCTATAAATGACCTCCCCCAACCAAAACCAAAGGATCTGAATTCATTTGAAAAAGATCAGAATTCATTTTACAAGAGAGGGACAAGTGAGAGAGAGAGAAGAGGTTACAGAGAGGGGTATTGAGCCCAAGACTGTAACTGAGCAACTGGATCACAGTCACACTCACCCCAAACATTGGGAGAGTTGGAGGATAGTTTCATCAGCTCACTTCCGATTGCCGAATCATCCCAACTGAGCCTTGCCTTTGCCACTACATTCCTTGGACCTACATCTGCATCAGAAACTAGTAAGTAGTCTCTTTTATTACCTTGTATGCTTCTAGACATTACTTTGTGAACTTTTGATTCATAGGGATTATAAGCTCACTCCTGGATCTACCACCCGGCAGCACCCTGCACCTAACCTTCATTCATCCATCTCTATATTGCCCCAAAGACAACTTTCTCACTCTCTGAGTCTTCTCTATCACCTTACTACTCCCCTCAACCATCTACCAACCTTCTAAACCCCATAACCACCTTACAAACAACCTCCATTTAAAAGCCCCTAAATCACTGCCCCTACCGGTACCCCTACCGGTTTTATAACCGCGGTCAGTTATCCAGTGACCGGCATCGGTCACTGTGACTTATACCAAAAACCAACCTTTCACCTATTTACCTCCAAACAATCTCATATCTAGCCTTGTCTATCCCTGTAACTTGATCTAAACGTATCAATAACCAGTGACCAAACAAACATCATGACATTTTATTATTGTTAGTTTAGTCTCTATTGCTTTTAGTAACGAGGTACCTAAATCATGATTTCGCAATAGCTTCTTTATTATCATTTTCATTAATTTGTATTAAAAGGGAACTGACCACCTTCAAAAGGAAGTCTAATATTTCCTAGGCCCAAGGCAGTTCCCTCACTTGTTGTTTAACAAAAATTTGGTGGTCTTGCATTCTTACTTATAGGTAGTCCTTCCCAGACAAAAAGGAGCTCTTCACAATTGGTCTAATCTCTCTACGGTACGCACACACCTTCCCAACACTCAACAGGTATTCCTCCTAGCCCTAACCCTTTTTTGTTTCTCAAGAGAATGAAAAGATAGAAATAACTCTATTCTGGAACAAAATTCTGTGTGAAACACTTAGTATTTAATTGGATCAACCCTGATAGTAATATAAGGCACCCAAATTAGAACAGTAGCACTAGATTATTTTATTTACATGTTTAAGTTATTTAATATTGATTTATAAATATTGGATTGATGACCTTCTATGAAGTATCACAATTCCCAGATATAGCATACAATAGGCAGTCCACTGTCATATACTATTTAAGTCTCTTTTGTGGACTTGTTTTGTATTTTAGGTATTTCCTCCTAGCCAAAAGGAAGCTCTCACAGTTAGCATTGGATCAAGTAGTTAGAACGCGTGAAATGACCTTTAAACCAAATGTCATAAAAGGTATTCCTCTGTATCGCATACCCTTATCTATTTCATCAAATCCATAAAGAAAATGGTGAAACATGTGTAGCAGAAGGTTTTCATCATTGTATATAATTTTTTAACATGGAGCAAGATGATGAAAGTGAAGAGAATTTATTCTTAATGTGTCATCAAGAGGAGGAGAAAGAGACAAGGAAATATCATGAAAACGATAGGCATGTAAATGATTGCATACATGAAGGTAAATCAAGAGATTGATTTATAATTTGCAATAATGATTTATCTCATAGAGTATGGAAGTGAACCTAAAGACATGAAAGAGGAGGAAGATATATTCACATTTGCGATGGCCATTGTAAGTGTGAAAGTAATAATGAAATGTTGAATGGAGTGGATTTAGAGTGGAGGACCTTGTCAATTTTTATTTGGCTAAATCAATGTAAGGATTGCACACAAGGAAAAAATTATTGTTGCAAGTTTATTTGAATTTGTACAAGAAGAGTCTTGTTTTATCTATGTAGGAAAATGAAAGAAGGAATGTAAAATTAAATTTTAATGAGGAGATTCATAATTTCTTAACGATGGGGGTTGTAATGCCCAAATTTTACACACAAATACAACTATAAAAAGACCGGAGTAAATTGTTTCTTTTGACTTACATTACTTGATACATAACACCACGTAGGATCACTTAGGAAAATGTATAACACTTGAGATGTTTGCATAACCATGGACCCAAATATATAACATGAAACACATGATGCACATCAAAGCCATATTTCCAAAAATGAAAAAGTATAACAATGACACACTACAATATACACTTACTCACATGTACTTCCCACAACACATTGTTTTTCATGGTGAAATATTTATTACAATCTTATTTTTATAAGTTGACTATAATTTTTTGAAGAACACATAACATGTGACCCTTCGTTCCTTCATGACTAGGCTACATGTTTTTGTTAAACATTTCACCTATAGTGGTTCTTTTAGAATTCACTCATTTCTCTTGTGGAAATAAGTTTATATAACATGATTGTGATTAGGAACGTATGTACACACATGCGTCTTCTAATATTTGACTTAAGGATTTGTTTTAGAGTTCCATGTTTACTTGGGTTTGGAAAACCACTCTCGTTACAAGGAGGAAAGTTCATAGGAAGAAAAAGGAAGGTTACTAGATCAATAGAAAACCTATCCTGAGTTCATTTCATAACATTGTTTACTACTAACAATACACTCTTTTAATCTTCATGTTATTACAACCAACTATGTAGGTTAAATAATTAAGTTGTATCATTCTTGATTCACAATATGTTGCTCCAATTAGGAATTCATATTTTGACAATCACATTGCGCATGGAAGGGTACATTACACCTGTGTTCCCGTTATGGAAATTTTTCTATGAATTTAAGTGACAAATTTCACATTTCAAACTATTTCTGTTTCATCATATTAAGAATTGAATCTCAATAGCAATATTTTAATTACATTTTTCGACCATAAATTATACTTCTTGAGGGATCCTTAGTTCAATATATTCCTATCTACACCAAGGGTTATACTAACTTTTACAAGTCCAGCTAGAGTGTAATTTCCTTAACTCACAAGACCTTAGCTACAAATAAAGTTATCCCATTCTCAAGGATACATTTTATTATTTCATTAGCATCATTGTTTAAAGCACATTTATGCAAAAAAAACAAGAGATCATGCATCATATGTTTTTTTTTCGATTTATTAGGTTGTTGTTAGTGTGAAATCACAACACCCCCAAATAAGTTCTACAAGTCTAATTTTTTAAGGAAGAATCATTTGGTGTGATTGCATAACATTCAAAATTTTGCCAAGGTGTGGGAACTTGCAATAAAGGAAAAGCTCTCCAGATTAAAGGATGATTCCTTATTCCTTTGTTCAGGTGAACACATGAGGTTTTGTAAAGGATCTATTTCTATACCTAATCTAAAACTTGCCACAGAGACAAAGATAAGAAAGGGGTACAAGAAATAAACAATAACTAAACTACAAGGTGATACACCAAAGGAATAATGAAAACTTATTTTTCCAATAGACACAAACCAAAAAAACACATACAATAAACAAGAACAGATAGTCAGATCTGTAATGGAAGACCAAATGAAAGCAAAGATATAGGAAAGGATCTAAGATCAATCAAAGACATGTTTTATTGCTCTGTGGCTTGATATAGTTCATTACAAAGTAGCGAAAAGGTAGTAAAGTATTGCAATCTCAATGGAAGGGTTTAACCCCACGATTTCCTTTGCTAGAAAGAGAGGGGAACCTATAAAACAAAGAATATCCAACCCTTTACAATGAATGCTTCCCCCGTATTTATAGATTCATCCTGAAAGAAGAAGGAGAGATGGAAGCAGGAAAAGTAGGTTAAAGCTCAGCCATTGCTGTTAATGCTTCTGTGAAATCTACCCCTAGATCTATCTTTACTGCATTAATCCTTGAATCGACACCTTGAAGGAAGGGGAAATAGAGGAACAAATTGAATCTGATCTAGTTGTCAAGGTAAAAGATCCTACATTAAAAGCCCAAAGAAATTTACTCCATTTTCCTTCACCCAACCTCCTCAAAATTAAATATTTAGACCTCCATGGCGTGGGTGAGGCCGAGATCTTTCTAAGGGTGTCAGATTCACAATACTTTGAGCCTTGAGTCAAAAGATATGCCCCTTTGAAGTTTGTATCAAGTTCGTACAAATGGGCAGGAAAAAAATTTGAAGAATGGGTCCCCCTTTTGGTATGGGACACGTGGAATTCAAATTAGAACAAATATTAGGCTTACAAGTTCATAATTTATCTTTTTTCCCTTTTGCACAAAAAAATGCAAAACTTGAAAAACTCCCACAACCCCGAAAGCTCCGCATGGATACGTGGCTCCTTCTGGTTGGTTGGGAAATGCACTTCCATCTTTATCCTTATGCCTTTTCAATAAAAGGTAAATTTTCACCTCTTCTCCAATTCTCCACTTTGGCCTCGACTCAGGCCCAAATGTTGACTTTTTCCCTTTAGGTGGATTTGTGGGTCATTTTGCAACGTTTACCCCTTTTGAGATAACAAAGGGCAAAGAACCAAATTTTCCCCCAACGACCCTCCTTCCCCTAGGACACGTGGCAATTTGGTACTCATTTGGAAACCTTTTCTCTATATAACCCTTGAATCAGTGCCATTAAGACACTTGGCATCCTCCGCTAGTTTGGCCCATGCATTGACTATTCAACTAACTCTGATCCTGTTAGAATAACATGTGGAGGAACCGCACTTTCTTGAAAACCTAACCTAAGTTTTTCCTTTGGAGGATCGTCAATTTAACACTAGTCAGCCTCCGCTGATTTGTGGACTTTTCAATGGTCCCTCTTACTTTTTAGTCTTTGGGCTACGTGGAGAGGTCGTTCTCATTTGGGTTTCCGCCTTGAGACTAACTCTTGGAGATGCGCCACAATGACACTTGGCATTCTCCACTGATAAATCTATACTTAGCCAATTTCAAAGCCTACATTTTGACTCTATTTTACCATTCGCTATGTGGAGGGTTGGCACAATTTTGAGTCTTTTCCCTAGGCTTCGTTTTTGAATTTGTGCTAAGTTAACACTTGACATGATTTCTCTCAACTAAAGACTTTTCAATGCCCCAAAACTTCATTGAGGTTTTGGACATGTGGAATCCTGGCACAAGTTTGGGTTCCCCTTTTTGAATTCACCTTTGGAAAAGTTCCGTTAGGACAAGTGGGTGCTTCCATTGCCTCCTCCATACTTAGTTGTTTTTGGACCCTTTTCTAAACTATTTCAAGCTTGAGGACCTCAAAAATTTGTTGTTTCTTCCCCTTCTTGTTTTTAGTTTCTTTGTGGCATCTTCCTTTCTTATTTGACCTTGTTATCTCATAGTTGAGTCTACCTACGACTTGGAGAACAAATTTAAGACATGGAAATAGCCTGATAGAGTCGTGTCTTTTGTACAGGGTCCTTTTATTCTCTCTTGGCCTCTTCCACTCCATGGTTGAGTTTTTTTGCGACCAATTTGCAAGATCTAGATGAGTTTTCTCAAATTCCTTTTATACAGGGTCGTGACCGATCCAATATTTGGCACGAGGGTGAAATATGGATGATAATTTGGTGACTCAAAAGGGTATCTACTTGCTAGATGAATTGGACCAATTGCCTTGTCATATTCATTGGGAATGGAGTCAAAAAAGATGATATGATGCTAATTCTACCTTTGATTCATGATCCCAACTACTTGCACTCTCAATTTTCATAAGAAATCTCAAAATGAAGGTTTTTGAGAGTAGAAAATTGTTTTAACCCATGGCTTCATCAATTTCTCTGAATGGACTGCATAAGAGCCAAAAAATAGTACCACAACTATATACAAAATTTGAAAACATACATGCTCCAAATAGAACATGCAGAGTGTGGAAAACACTTAAGAGAAAATTAATCTACACTACAATAAGACAATGTGCATAAGCACTTAGAGGAAAGAGAAAACTAGACTAATATGTATAGGGTGAGAGCTCCCCTTTTAGTAACAATGCTTAAGATAGATCCCATTCACTGGAATATGTAACTCTTTTCCCTCCAATGTGGCAAATTGGAAATCATTGCTACTCTTACATTTTGTGACCATGTAGGGGCCAATCGATTTGGCATTAAAACTTGGAATGCCTTCCTGGTTTTGCTCGATCTGCATCCCATTTCACAACCAAGTCTCCTTCCTAGAAGGTCCTTGCATTTTCCTTCTTGTTAAAGAATTTCTTGATTGAGGTCTGATTCTTTTCTATTGATTGGAGTGATTTTTCTCTGACTTCTTCCAATTCTATCAGTTCTGCATACCTGGACTCCATTGGTTTAAATTCAGACATCTCTAGTTGCTCCACGAGCTCTAATGATGGAAAATCAAGTGATATAGGCAACACCGCATCCTTCCCATAGAAAATATTGAATGGAGAACTCCCTATAGATTTCTTGAACATTATTCTATCATCCCATAAGAACATTTTGAGATTTTTGTGCTAGGTCCTCTGATTCTCATCAAGATTTCTTCTAATGATCTTTAGCATATTCTTGTTTGTGGACTCAGCCTGGACATTTCCCTGAGGTTACTAGTTTGATGAAGTACTCAAATAAGTCCCATTCTTAACAGCCCATCCTATGATATTGGAACCTATAAATGCTAATGCATTGTCTGATATGATGTTGGCTGACACTCCAAATCTAGTCACTATCCCTTCATAGAAATATAGGATACTAGACTCACTGGTTTCTTTGAGTGCCACTAGCATGTGGTCCACTTAGTGAAATAATTTGTTGCTGTCAGAATCCATTTGTGGCCTTGGCTTGAATTTGGGTTTATAACTCTAATGAAGTCCAATCCCCATTGCATGAAATGTTGGTCAACTGAGATTGGGTGCAATGGAAGTGCTGCTAGCTTGTCTTTGCCTTTGAAGAGACACACAATTCATGCACCTTTTGATCCATGTATAACAATCACTAAACACTCTAGGCCAGTAATAACCTGCTTTCACGATTTTGAGTGTTGTAACTTTTGGAGCAAAATGGCCTCTAGCTGCTTCAACATGGAATTCTTGTAGCACTCTCTCCACCTGATCTATCCCAATGCATCTTAGCAGAATACCATTAATGTCTCTTTTGAAGAGGAAACCATCAATAAAAACATATGGGATGGCCTATGACCTGAAATTTCTCCTTTTTTCTTTACTCATCCCATGAGGAAACATGCCTATTTGAAGGAATTTCACCATGTATTGGGTGCAACAAGGAGAAGGTACATCATTTCTCTTTTCTTCTTGATCATCTTGTAGAATAAGAACAACCTTCTTCTCACTATTTGTTTCATCTTGTTGACATGAGGCTAGTTGTTCACATAACCCTTTCCCACAAACCAACTTGGTGACCTTGATCTCAATGTCATATTCCATGACATGAGTGATCCATCTTGCATGATTCTCATTTAAGTCCTTGTTGAGAAGGAATTCCTTAAATCCTGCATGGGAGACCAATAGTTGGATTTTTTTATTTGAAACCAAATGCTTAAATTTCTTCAATCCTCTGATCACCAGTAAGACCTACTTCTCAATGAAGGAGTACCTCACCTCATAATATTCTAGACTCTGGCTAAAGAAATCAATTGGCTGTTCTACACTTTGTTTGTTCTGTTAAACCAAGGTTGCAGAAATTGTGTGACTACCACCAAAGGCATACAGTATGAAGTCTTTGGAAACATATGGATTCACAAGAGTTGGGGCTTGTAATATGGCTTCTTTGATAGCCTCAAATCTTGCTTTTCCTTCAACTTTCCACTTGAATGCTAAGCTCTTCTTCAACATCAATGTTATTGGCTTAACAAGGGGATTAAAGTTTAGAACAAACCTGCGAAAAAAATTTATTTTCCCCAAGAAGCTTTGAAGAGCCTTCTTATGACTTGGAAATGGCAATGCTCTTATTGCGTGAAATCTCTCTAGGTCAATTTCCAATCCTTATTTTGATACAATATGGCCTAGAAGCTTGCCTTCGTGGGCCAAGAATATGCATTTCTTAGGGTTCAATGACACCCTAAAACTCCTGCATCTCTGGAACACCTGCCTTAGGTGGAAAAGATGATCTGCTGCATTCTTGGAAAAAATAGTGATGTCATCTAGGTAGATCAGTATAATTTTGTTGATCATCCCCTTGAATGCCATATCCATTTCCCTATGAAAAGAGGCTCCAGCATTGGACAATCCAAATGGCATTTTTCTATAGGCATAGGTGCCCCATTTGGTGGTGAAGACTGTTTTGAATTGATCATCTTCTCTCACCATGATCTAATTGTATCCCAAATAACCATCTAGGAGAGAGAATATTTTTGACCCAGACACTACTTGCAAGATCTGCTCCATTGAAGGGAGTGGGTAGTGATCCTTGAGGGACACTCTGTTCAAATCCCTTAAGTCAACACATAGCCTGATTTCTCCATTTTTCTTTCTAACTGGGACCAGGTTAGTAACCCAACTTTCAGCTGAGCACATGTTGACATGGAGACTTTTGGTTCACTGCAAGAATATTTTGGGTTTTGAACCATTTCGAGTCCTATGCAAAGTCTTAGTCTAATAATAGGATTTATTCTTATAGTTAACTATAGAAAATCTATTATTAGATGTTAGATGCTTTTGTGTCCTCTTGTAAAGGCACATGGTTATTATTAGCATGTAAGATATTTTTGGAAAGTGCATAGGTAGTGAAGGGAAATATATGTATTAATTTTCATGGTTTTGAGATGTTGGGGTTAACACAAGGTTGTATAGATAATAAATCAGATCTTAACATACATGTAATAAAAGAGGATATTCTACTAGAAGAAATATACAAAACAAGAGATATAAATAAACACCATATTTAACGTGGTTCACCTAGTGTGGGCTACATCCACCAAGAAACAAGCCAATCTATTATCCAAATCTTTTAGAAGATATATAATGAAGATTTACAATCTTCCACACCCCTCATGATGTATAGTACATTATTTACCTCAAGCTTCTCCTTCTTCTCCAAGAATTCTCTCTCTCACAATTATTTTCACAATAATCATTAACTCTCACTTATAACCCTAACTTTCTAGCTTATAAATACCTTTACAAAATTAGGGCACTTAGCCATGCAATTAAAATCAATATATCTACATTGATACTAAAATTAGATCTAGTTCCCGTAAGTTAAATAAAACGCTCACACATAAGTAACTGATGTCGGTTAGCCCTAACCGATGTCGGTTCCTACTTTCCTTACCAATGTTGATCATAGGTGAATGATATCATTCCATTCATAACCAATTTCAGTTACTATATTTTCCATCAATTTTAATATAACATGTTAAACTTAAGTAATTGAGCTCCACATCTCAACAATCTCCCACTTGGAGATAAATAATTGTACTATACATGTACAATGTCATTATTGGATCCTTTCCTTAGCTCGGTTTCTTCATCTTCAAGTCTCAAACTCGAAGAATAATGAAAGTAGAGCATATCTTTAGCTTCTCTTTTTCTAATGGCTTCATTAGCATATCCACGGGGTTTTTAATCGTATGAATCTTCTCTAGTTTCAGCTACCCATTCTCTAATACCTATCGTATGAAATGATACCTCAACTGGATGTGTTTTGTTATAGAATGAAATGCTGAGTTCTTTACCAAATGAATTTCACTCATACTATCACTGAATAATTTTTAATCATCTTGCTCCTTTCCCAACTCTTCCATGAACCTTCTCATCTATATGATCTCTTCGCTAGCCTCTTTAGCTGCAACATACTCTACCTTTGTAGTAGACAAATCCACAACCTTCTGCAATCTTAAAATCTAGTAAACTGTTATCCCAACTACTGGAAAAATATATCTAGTACTGCTCCTCTTACCATCCATATCTCCAGCCATATCTGAACCAACATAGCCACATAAAGAAATATCTAAACCTCCATAGCATAACTACATGCCAGATATCCCTCTCAAATACTTGAGTATCCATTGGACTCCTTTCCAATGCTCTTTACCTAGATTGGGCATAAATATACTCACAACTCCCATTGCCTATGCAATGTCTGGTCTAGTACAAACCATAACATACATGAGACTCCTAACTGCTGAAGCATATGGTACTTGTGTCATGTATTTGAACTTCTCCTGTGATGAAAGACAATGCTCTTTATTGAATTTGAAGTGTCTAGCCATAGGTGTAATTACATGTTTTGAATTCTACAGTTTAAACTTTTATAACACCTTGTAGATATAATCCTATTGAGACAAATAAAATTTCTTGTTCTTCCTATCTCTATGTATTTTCATGCCAAGGATTCTTTTTATAGCTCCTAAATCCTTCATAGAAAATGTGTGATCTAGCTTTCCCTCAAGCTCACCAATGTCATGCATACTAGATCTTGTAATAATTATATCATCCATATATAGTTAAAAATAATATAGCTCCCATTTTAAAGATTCTTAAAATAAAAACAATGATCAGATTCACATTTTAAGTAACCATGCTCATGCATGAAACTATCAAACCTCATGTACTATTTTCTTGGATCTTTCCTGAGCCCATATAGAATCTTTTTCAACCTGCTCACTAATTTTTCCTTACCCTTGAGTTGATACCCAAGTGGTTGCTGCATATAAATTTCTCCATCCAAATCACCATGAAGGAAAGTTGTCTTCACATGTAGTTTCTCTACATGTAAATCATCTACTACAACTACACTCAATACAGTTTGAATAAAAGTCATCTTTACAACATGAGAAAATATTTCACCAAAGTCAATACCTACTTTCGCTGAAAATCCCTTTACTATAAGTCTTTCCTTGTACCTTTTCAGTCCACCCTCTTCTTCCTTGATCCTATAAACCCATTTATTCTATAATGTCCTCTTACCTACTAGCAACTTAACCAAATCCCAAGTTTGGTTTTTTTCCAAGGAGTCCATCTCCTCATCCATGACATGCTCCCACTAAATGTGGGTCTCATCCTACATTGTTTCTTCAAAACTTTATGGTTCACCATTATCATTCAATAATAAATACGATAGAGAAGGTGTAAATCTTCTTGGAGGCTTACCTATCCTTTGTAAACTTGTCACATAAGTATTTTGTACTGGATGCTCATTTTGGACATCGTAGACATTTGTTTCCAATTCTGATAGTGACTGATGTTGGTCATATGTAACCGACGCCATTTTTGCTAATCGGATCTGATTTGGCTCTTCTGTAACTGATACTAGTTCAGCTGATCGATGTCGGTTAGGGGTCAACTGACATCGGTTATTATGTAACCCTATAGGTATGAAGTTTACATCTAAGAGTTCATTTTAAACCACAAAATTCTCAACCGGTTCATCCTTGGATACCAAAATTTGATCCTTATACATTCTCTTTTCATTCAATTCAATGTCACGACTCCTAATAATTTTAGAATTATCTAAATCCCAAAAATGGAATCCAAAATCACCATATCCATAACCAATGAAAGTGCATCTCTTAGATTTTGCATCTAATTTTTTTCTATTTTCCTTATCCTTATCCACAAAAGATTTTAAACCAAAAAATTTGAGAAAAGAAAGATCTACCTATTTTCCGGTCTAATCTTACTCTAGTATTACTTCCATCTAGTGAACTTGAAGGCCCACAGTTAATCAAATAAACCATTATATCAACTGCTTCTACCTAAAACTGCAAGGGAAATCCATTATGTATCCTCATACTTCTAGCATGTTTGATGATTATCTAGTGCATTCTTTCTGTAACACCATTCTCTTGTGGTATTCTTGGAACCATTATTTCTCTATGTATTCTATTCACAAAAAAATAATCATTGAAATCCTTGCTACAGTATTCATGACCATTGTCATATCTAAGGCACTTTATAGTTGAATTTAATTCATTCTCAACAAGGGCTTTCCATCTTTTAAAATTCTTAAAAACATTAGATTTATATTTAATACAATAAACTTATACCTTTTTTGTTGCATCATCAATGAAAGTTACATAATACTAGGATCCTCCATGAGAAGCTACATGGGCTAGTCCCCACACATCCGAGTGTACAAGCTCCAATTTTTACTCCTTAGTTTCCCCAACTTTGAGAAATCTCACTCTCTTTTGCTTTCCAAAGACACAATGCTCACAGAAATCAAGATCTAAATATTTCAAATATGATAACTTACCCTTAGCCTTTAAGATCTACATTCCTTTTTGACTCATATGGCCTAACCGATTATGCCACATGTATTTATCTAAATCTAAAGTAGATAACAAAGAAATAGAACCAATAACATAGGTAGATAAATATAACATTCCTACCTTCTTGCCTCTTACCACAACAAAGGAACTCTTGGTGACTTTCCAAGAGTTTTTTGTGAATGTAACCATGTAGCCAGCTTCATCTAGTTGCCCTGTAGAAATAAGATTCCTCTCAAGGCTTGGCACATGCTTCACATCTTTCAATACCTATGTATTTCCATTCTATGATTTTAGATGAGCTTCCCCTTTACAAGTAATACTACAAGGTTCATCATCACCGAAATAAAGATGCCCAAAATTACCCTGAACATAATTTCTGAAATAACCCTTATTAGGGGTTACATGGAAATAAGCTCCTGAATCTAAAATGCATGATTCTATTTTATTATCCAAAGAAAGAATAAGATAATCTTACGTTACCTATGCTATGATATTTTTCTCTTTATTTGCCTCTTTACCTTTGTCTAGGTGTTGGTTCTCTTTATCCTTTGACCAACAATCTTTCTTTGCATGTCCTTTCTTTCCATAATTCCAACAGGTAGTTCCCTTACCTCTTGATTTAGATATGTCATTCCTTGACTTTGATTTCCCATTATTATTACTCTTGGATCTCTCCTTCTACCTACCTCTACTTTTTACATTCAAATCATTCCTAGGTGATTATTCCTCTGTACTTTTCCTAAATATTTATTCATTTAAGATTATACTAACCACATCATCAAATTTCAAAATATTATTAGTAGATGGTGTCTAGCTAACAACCATTACCAAGTTATCCCAACTATCAAGAAAAGAAAATAAGAATATGAGTTATTTCACTTCATCATCAAATGAAATATCAATTGATTTTAATTGATTTACAATAGATCAGAAATCATTCAAATGACTAGATGCAGATCCACCTTTACGCATCTTAGAACTAAATAGTTTCTTCATCAAATAAAATTCATTTGAATTACTAGGTTTTTCATATAAATTATCAAGAGATTTCATTAACTCTACCATAGATATTGCTTCTGTAATATTAGAAGTCACAGATGTTTTCAGGCTCAATCTTATAGATCCCAAACCTTTCTATGAAAAATACTCCATTCATCATCAATCATCTTCATAGGCTTAGAATTTTCATCCATCGGTAAGTTACAATCTCTTTGATACAGATAATCCTCAATCTGCATCTTCCATAATTGATAATTTCAGCCCTCAAACTTCCTTATCTTGTATTTGTTTTCTTCTGCCATTGCAGTAGCTCCCACTCAATCAGAAAACCTGCCACAAGTAAATATATCAACAAATAAAACCCTCAAATAAATCTCTAATACCAATTTTTGGGGTTAGCAGAAGGTTTTTTAGATAATATATCATATCTAAGCATGCATGCAATAAAACTGGATATTCTACCAGAAGAAATATATAAAACAAGAGATATAAATCAACACCAAATTTAACGTGGTTCACCCAGTGTGGGCTAAATCCACCAAGAAACAAGCCAATATATTATCCAAATATTTCAAAAGATAAACAATGAAGATTTGCAATCTTCCACACCTCTTACGATGTATAATACTTTATTTCTCTCGAGCTTCTCCTTCTTCTCCAATAATTATCTCTCTCACAATTATTTTCACAATAATCATTAACTCTCTCTTCTAACCCTAGATTTATAGCTTATAAATACCTTTTACAAACTTAGGGCACTTAGCCATGCAATTACAATTAATAGATCTGATTTAATACTAAAATTAAATCTAATTCCCGTGAGTTAAATAAAACACTCACACACAGGTAATAGACACCGTTTAGCCCTAACCTATGTTAGTTCCTACTTTCCTGATTGATGCCGGTCATAGGTAACTGATGTTGGTTAATGTATTTTCTAGAAATTTTAATATAGCATGCTAAACTGAAGTAATTGAGCTCCACATCTCAAATATCTCCCAATTGGAGATAAACTACTACGCTATACCTGTACAACATCTGTAATGAAATTACTTATATAATTTATATTATGAGAAACAATAGAACACCAAATAGCACAATATTTCAGAATAATGATCTCAATATGCAATTAGTTTAGCTTCACCACTTCAAGGGGGCAACCTCCAAACCATATAATAAGACTAAAATACTCCAACGATCATGACATACTACCTACAATCCCCTATATATACTAGTCATATGTTATGGCCATCACCAAGGCTAACCCATTAAGCTTGAGAAAGTATAAATGATATAATAAAATGATATGGTAAGCCACAAGTTGGCTACTCATATCCTAATACAAGCAATAGGTTAAGGGCATAGCATGCCCTTCCCTTTCAAAACAACATTGTCGTCAACATTCAATAATCTTGGATGTTGCTGCAAAAAACCTTCATCCTCCCAGGTTGCATCTTCTATGCTTAGATTATTCCACTTGATCAGATATTCCTTAATGTCTCTGGTTCTCATCCTCTTAGTACGTGTTTGCAGAATCTTCTCTGGCTCCAAAATTATTCTTCCTTCCTCGTCAAGTTCTGGTAACTCTGTCTGGGCTTCAAATTTCTATCCAATAACCTTCTTCAGGCATGAAACATGGGTTACTGTGTGTATGTGTGAAGATGGAGGAAACTCTAGTTTATAAGCAACACTGCCAATTTTCTGTAGAACCTGATAAGGGCCATAATATTTAGGAGCAAGTTTTTTGTCCTTTTTGTTGCTTTAGGGACATCTGTTTGTAAGGATGGAGATGTACAAAAACCCAGTCGCCAATTTTAAAATGTATTTCACTACAGTGTTGATCTACTTGTTGTTTCATCTTGTTTTGTGCTAATGCTAAATTCTCCTTCAAACTAGCCAAAACCTGTTGTTGATGTTGAATGTGTTCCTCAACATATCTGACCTTAGTTTGCACCCTTAAGGAGAAAGTGATAGAAGGTGGATGGTAAACATATAATGTTTAAAATGGGGTAATTTGAGAAGAGGTATGAAAAGATGTGTTATACCACCATTCTGCAAGTGGTATCCATTTAATCCACCTTTCCTTCTTATCTGATACAAAACAACGTAGATAGCCCTCTAAGCATTTGTTGACAACTTCCATTTTCCCATCAGTTTGAGGATGATAAGATGAACTATGAGCTAGCTGAGTACCCAAACATGAAAATAATTCTGTCCAAAAATTACTTGTCAGAATAGGATCACGATCACTTACAATTATCTTTAGGGTTCCATGTAGCCTTTGAACTGTCTCCAAAAAAATAGTTGTGACTATACTGGCTATAAATGGATTTGATAGGGAAAAAATTGGGAATATTTTGTGAGCCTATACACAATCATGAAAATAACATTCTTACCCTCTAAACACGTCAATCTGGTGATGAAATCCATGGAGACCTCCTCCCATCTTTGGCTAGGAATTGGTAAGGGTTGCAATAGACCTGGTGTCTTAATTGTTTCCCCTTTGTTCTTTTGGCACACTAAACATTCTGATACAAAATTTTGTACATCCCCCTTACGTCCTTCCCAAAATAATTCTCTTGTTATTCTATGATATGTCTTCAAAAACTCAAAGTTTCCTCCAACAAGTGAGGCATGTAGCTCTGTAATAATCTTATGCTTCAACTTAGAATCTTTACTCAAGTATAACCTATCCTTGTACCATAGGGCATTACCTTTCCACTCAAATTTGTTAGATGTCATAGATCCTTTCTTGATATTCTGTATTATAGATTGTGTATCCTTGTCTTGATCCCATTCCAATCTTGCTTCATCCACCCAATCGAATGTCAACATGGGCATTCCACATAGTAAGGCATCTGTGGATGTATCCCTTCTAGACAACGCATCAACTACTACATTTTCTTTACCCATTTTATATATGATTTCAAAATAATAACCCAAAATTTTTGTTACCCACTTTTGTTGTTCCTTAGATGATAACCTTTTCTCCAAAAAGTATTTGAGACTATCATGATCATTTTTTACTTTGAAGTGTCTACCCATGAGATAGGTCTTCCATTGCTTGACCACATGAAGAATAGCCATAGTTTCTTTCTCATAGACATGTTTGAGAAGATCTTTTCCATTGAATTGGTGACTCTCAAATGTAATTGGTCTTCCCTCTTGCATTAGAACTACTCCCAATCCTAATCCTGAAGCATCACATTCAACAATGAAGGTTTTTGAGAAGTTGGGAGTAGCCAAAACGTGGGTGATACACAAGGCTTCCTTCAAATGCTCAAAGGATTTAGTGGCTAAGTCTTTCCAATGGAAGACATCCTTTTTTAGCAATGTAGTGAGTGGGGTTGCTCTTCTACCATATCCCAACACAAATCTTCTGTAGTACCCTATTAGTCTTAGGAACCCACGAAGATTTTTGAGAGTTTTGGGCCTTGGCCATTCCACCATAGCTTTGATTTTTTGAGGATCAACTTTGACGCCTTCATGGGATACAATGTGACCCAAGTACTCTACCTCTTATACACCAAAAGAAACTTTGGATGGCTTTGCATAGAGAGTATGTTTCTCCAAAACTTCCAACACTTTATTTACATGTTGTAAGTGTTCTTCCCATGTCTTACTGTAAATCAATATGTCATCAAAGAAAACTAATACAAATTTCCTTTAAAATGGCCTAAAAATAGTGTTCATCAAGCTTTGAAAGGTTGAAGGTGCATTTGTAAGACCAAAAGGCATTACCAAAAATTCATAATGGCCCTAATGAGTTTTGAAATCTATTTTATGAACATATTCCTCTTTTATTATAATTTGATGGTACCCTGAACGAAGATCTAATTTTGTGAAATAAATACCACCATGCAATTCATCAAGTAAATCATCAATTACTGGAATAGGAAAATTATCTTTGATTTTTTATTTGTTAAGTTCTCAGTAATCTAGACAAATCCTCCATGTTTCATCCTTCTTACGTACCATGACCACTGGTGAAGAATATGCACTCTGGCTAGGCTTGATGATACTTGCCTTCAACATTTCTTGAACCATTTTCTCGATCTCACTTTTCTGGGAATATGGGTATCTATATGGTCTGATGTTAGGTGTTTTGATCCCTAGAATCAACTTAATGGCATGATCATGATCCCTAACTAGTAGTAGTCCCTTTTAAATTGCATCAAAAATAGATGAGTGAGCATCAACAATCTTCTGAAGATCGGGTGGCATTGAAGACTCTATATTTTGTACTTCTATGGAAAGTAACTTTGCTATAAATCCATCTACTCCTTTTCTGAGAACCTTCTGCATTTGATGAGAGCTAATAATATGTGGAGACTTAACAACTATCCCATTCAATTGTATTTTCCTTCCATCTAAATGAAATCACATGAACAATTATTATAAATTCATCTCTATAGTACCTAAGGTTGTGATCCATTGGACACCCAAAACAATATCTTCCCCTCCCATAGAAATAGCAAACATAGGTGAGTCTAACATGTAGTCTCCCATGGAAAGTGTGATACTATGGCACTTTTATTTGCACTTGACTGTCCCACCATCCGCAATCATAACTTGCATTTCTAGAGATGGGTAAATAAAACAATTGAGGTGGGCATCTAACTTACTATTTATGAAGTTATGAGTACTCCCCAAGTCAATCAACACCATCACCTTCTATTTTTTGAGATAGCCAATAACCTTGAGTGTTTGAGGAGTACTAATACCTGATAATGCATGGCAAGAAATTATAGGTTGGTGATCATCTACTTCATCTTCTACTGGTTCCTCAGGCTCTCCTATCTTTTCAACTTCCTCATCATCCTCATAACCTCTGTCAATATAGAACAACTTCTTCTCAACACATTTGTGTCCTGGTCCATATTTTCTATCACAATTAAAACATAATACTTTTTCTCTCTTTTCTTCCATTTATTGAGGAGCCAATCTAATTGGCCTAGAAAATTATTGGGAAGAGATACTATGGTCTCTGGTGTTAATGAAAGGTGACCTCCTGCTACAAAGAAATTTTTCCTATACTCGACGTGCCATGATAATAGAATCAAAAAGATTGAGTGGATTAAACATTTACACCTCATGCTCGATGTGGTCCTTAATACCCCCAAGAAACAGGTCATTCAAATCCTCTTCTAGAATATTCTCCAACCTTAAGGATAAGTTCTAGAATTGATGCACATAATCTTTGACTGATCCTATTTATCATAACTTTTCTAATTGACTAAAGTAGTTCTCTAAAACACTGGAACTATAGTGCAATTGTAACTCCTCGGTAAAAAATGTCCAAGTGACACCGAGACCATTCTTCTGCCTCTAAGCACAAGAATTGGTCTAGTTCAAGATACAGGGATGCCAATGTCACCTTTTGTCCTAATGGTGTTTGAAGTAACTCAAAGAAGTTCTCCATTTGGTTTATCCAATTCAAGGGATCCTTACCATCAAATTTACGCATATCCACTTTCGGCATCATGTTCCATGGTTACGAATAAGTTGGATTCTGATTATGCTGGAAATCTGATCAAAAATGGTTATTTTGTCCATGATTTTGAACTGAAGATCCTCCTTGGTTGATATGGGCCATATTTGGGCCATACTATTTACCCTTTACATGTTGCATGATATCATCCAATCGATGATTGATTTGGTCTATGTCTCCTTTAGAGGCCATCTCAGATTATACATTTCGTAGCTCATACTCAAGTTGGCTCACCTTATGATCAATTGAGGTAAACCCTAGTGTCGAGGAATTTGTATTTACCCCTTCTAACTCCATTTCTTCAATCACTACCCCATCTTTATCTGGGGTTTTACTCACAGTAATCAAATTCTTTTTTGTTCTTGTGGAAGGCCTTGTCATGATGTTAAACCTTAGGGTTTACGAATCTGATACAAATTTGGCCGAAAAAGAAAAAACATAGAGAAGATACTAAAACTATTTTTTTGAAATCTTTCCGAAAATGTAAAAAACTTGAAACAATTCCATAATTTACACCCTATGGAGTGATTTTATGAAAAAACTTAAATCTGTAATAACGTTTGCAAAATAAATCAAAAAAATCTAAAATTTTTAGGGAACCTTACTTGAAATAGTTTGAAACTCTGGTAAAACTATCACCCACCAATTCACATTGGTTTGTAATATATGGTGGAAACAAAAAATTAGGGTTTTTATTCGAACTTTGGCCCAGATTGCAGATTTGATACCACTTGTAATGAAATTAATTGTATAATTTAGATTATGAGAAACAATAGAACACCAAATAATACAATATTTCAGACTAATGATCTCAATATGCAATTACAATAGCTTCATCACTTCGAGAGGGAAACCTCCAAACCATATAATAAGACTCAAATGCTCCAATGATCATGAAATACTACCTACAATCCCCTATATATACTATTCATATGTTATGGAAATCACCAAGGCCAACCCAATAAGTATGAGAAAGTATAAATGATATAATAAAATGATATGGTAAGTCACAAGTCAGCTACTCGTATCCTAATACAAGCAACAGGTTAAGGGTGTAACAACATCATTCTTGGATCCTTTCCTTAGCTTTGTTTCTTCATCTTTAGGTCTATAACTTGACCAAAAAAAGTGGAGTGTAGCTGTAACTTATATTTTGTTAATGGCTTCGATAGCATATTCGCAAGGTTTTCAATTGTATGAATCTTCTCCAATTTCATCTGCCCATCCTTCAATAGCTGTCGTATGAAGCGATACCTTAATTGAATGTTTTTCATTCTAGAATGAAATGCTGAGTGCATTGCCAAATGAATTACACTCTTATTGTCACTGAATAATTTGCAATCATCTTTCTACTTTTCCAACTCTTTCATGAACCTTCTCATCTATATCATCTCTTCTCTTACCTTGTAGCTGTAAACTAACTCTACCTTTGTAGTAGACAAAGTGACAACCTTCTCCAATCTCAAAATCTAGTTAACTGTTAACCCACCTACTGTGAAAATATATCCAGTATTTCTCCTCCTACCATCCAGATCTCTATCCATATCTGAACAAACATAGCCACATAAATAAATATCTAAACCTCCATAGCATAACTGCATGCTAGATCTCCCTCTCAAATACTTGAGTATCCATCGGACTGCTTTCCAATGCTCTTTACCTAGATTGGCCATAAATCTACTCACAACTCCCACTACCTGTGCAATGTCTGGTCTAGTACAAACCATAACATACATGAGACTCCCAACCACTAAAGTATATGGTACTCATGTCATGTATTTGACCTCCTCATGTGATGAAGTACTTTGATTTTTGCTGAATTTGAAGTGTCCAACCATAGGTGTACTTATAGGTTTTGAATTCTAAATTTTAAACCTTTCTAATACCTTATAAATATAATCCTCTTGAGACAAATACAATTTCTTGTTCTTCCTGTCTCTGTGTATTTACATGCTAAGGATTCTTTTTACAGCTCTTAAATCCTTCATATCAAATGTGTGAGCTAGCTTTCCCTTAAGCTCACCAATGTCTTACATACTAGATCATGTAATAAGCATATCATCCACATACGATAAAAAAATAATATAGCTCCCATTTTCAAGCTTCTTAAAATAAGCACAATGATCAAATTCACATCTCAAGTAACCATGCTCATGCATGAACCTATCAAACCTCGTATACCATTTCCTTGGAGCTTGCTTTAGCCCTTGTAAACTCTTTTTCAACCTGCACACTAATTTTCCTTACCCTTGAGTTCATACCCAAGTGATTACTGCATATAAATTTCTTCATCCAAATGACCATGAATAAAATCCATCTTCACACCTAGTTGCTCTAAATGTAAATCATCTACTGCAATTATACTCAATACAGTATGAATAGAATTCATTTTTACAACAAGAGAAAATATTTCACCAAAGTCAATATTTTCTTTCTGTGTAAATCCCTTTACTACAAGCCTTTCCTTGTACCTTTTCTATCCACCCTCTTCTTCCTTGATCATGTAAACCCATTTTTTCTGTAATGTCCTCTTACCTGTTGAAAACTTAACCAAATCCCAAGTCTTGTTTTGTTCCAAGTATTCCATCTCCTCATCCATGCCATGATCCCAGTGAACGTGGGTCTCATCCTTCGTTTCCTCTTCAAAAATTTCTAGTTCACCATTATCAGTCAATAATAAATATGATAGAGAAGGTGTAAATATTTCTATAGGTTTACTTACCCTTTTTGAACTTCTCACAGAAGTTTAGGATACTAGAGGCTCATTCTAGACCTCCTGGATATTTGTTTCCAATTCTAACAACGACTAACATCGGTCACCTGTAGCCAATGCTGGTTCTACTAATCGATGTCGATTTGGATCTTGTGTAACCAATACTATTTTAGATGACCAATCTCAGTCAGGGATCAACCAACAATGGTTACTATGTAACCTTATAGGTATGAATTTTAAATCCGAGAGTTCATTTTCATTCACAAACTTCTCAACTGATTCATCCTTGGGTACCAAAATTTGATCCCTGTACATTCCCTTTTCATTCCATTCAATGTCACGACTCCTAATAATTTTAGAATTTTCTAAATCTCAAAAATTGAATCCAAAATCACCAGATCCATAACCAATGAAAGTGCATCTCTTGAATTTTGCATCCAACATTTTTCTATTTTCCTTATCAATATGCACAAAATCTTATGAACCCAAAAATTTAAGAAAATAAAGATTTTCCTCTTTTTCCAGTCAAATATTCCCGTGGTATTCCTCCATCTAGAGAAATTGGTTGCCCATGGTTAATCAAATAAACAGTTGTATCAACAGTTTCTACCAAAAACTATAAGGGAAATCCAACATGTATCCTTATACCTCTAGCACGTTCCAATATTTTCTTGTTCATTTTTTCTGCAATGCCATTCTCTTATGGTGTTCTTGGAACTATCCTTTCTCTATGTATTCTATTCATTGAACAATAGTCATTGAAACCCTTGCTATAATATTCAACACCATTATTAGATCTAAGGTACTTTAACTTTGAATTTGATTGATTCTCAACAAGGGATTTCCATCTTTTAAAAGTATCAAAAACATTAGATTTATGTTTAATACAATAAACCCATACCTTTTTTGTAGAATCATAAATTAAATTAACATAATATAGGGATCCTATATGAGAAGCTACATGGGCTGGTCCCCACACATCTGAGTATACAAGCTCTAATTTCTACTCAATCTTAGTTTCCCCAACTTTGAGAAATCTCACTCTCTTTTTCTTTCCAAAGACATAATGCTCACAGAAATAAAGATATATCTTTTAAATATGATAACTTACCCTTAACCTTTAATATCTGCATTCCTTTTTTACTCATATGGCCCAACTGATTATGCCACATGCATGCATATGAATATGAAGTAGATAACATAGAAAAGGAATCCGTAATATATGTAGATAAATATAACGTGCTTATCTTCTTACCTCTTTCCACAAAAAAGGAACCCTTGGTAACTTTCCAAGAGTCTACTGTGAATGTAACTATGCAACCAGCTTCACCTAGTTGCCTTTTAGAAATAAGATTCCTCTTGAGGCTTGGCACATGCCTCACATCTTTCAATGCCCATGTATTTCCATTCTGTAATTTTAGATGAACTTCCCCTTTACCAGTAATACTGCAAGGTTCATCATCACCCAAATAAACATACCCAAAATTACCTTGGACATAATTTCTGAAATAACCCTTATTAGGGGTTGTATTGAAAGAAACTCCTGAATCGAAAATCCATAATTCTATTCTATTATCCAAAGAAAGAATAAGAGCATCTTGCATTACCTCTGATGCAATATTTTCCTCTTTACCTTTATCTTGGTGTTGTTTATCTTTATCCTTTGACCAAAAATATTTCTTTGCATGTCCTTTCTTTCCACACTTTCAATTGCTAATTCCATTACCTCTAGCTTTATATCTTCCATACCTTGACTTTGATTTCCCATTATTCTTACTCTTGGATATCTCCTTCTACCTGCCTCTTCTTTCTACATTCAAATCATTACCAGATGATGATTCCTCTGTACTTTTCTTGTGAATTTATTCATTAAAGGTTATACTAACAATGTCATAAAACTTCAATACATTATTAGCAGATGTTGTATTACTAAAATTTATTACCAAGTTATCCCAACCATCAAGCAATAAACATAAGAATAAGATTTCTTTCACTTCATGAATCAAATAGAAGATCAACCGATTTTAACTGATTTACAATAGATCAGAAATCATTAAAATGATTAGATGCAGATCCACCTTCATGCATATTAGAACTAAATAGTTTATTCATCAAATAAACTTTATTTTCAGCACTAGGTTTTGTAGTGCCCACTTCCCTTCGACACAATTTTTTTGATCATCAGACTATGGATTATGTATTAGACACTATTTTGGCTTGGTTTAGTATGATGTTGGATTATGGACTTCATTACTAACTAGGACTTATACATGATGCATGATGATTATTATAAACATTATATATATATATATATATATATATATATATATATATGTTGATGCTTTATTTGACGTAATTATATCATTGATGCTATCCGGATATGTGATGTTTAATCATTTGATTATATATAGAAAATGAAAATTTTCAATGATGATAGAATGGTTGATTTAATTTATAAAATGATATAGTCTCTATTTTGATGTTGTGTTATGCAGTTATACTTACGATGCTTAGATTTATATTATATTATTTTTTAGCGTTCTGATATGGCCACGAGGCGAAAGGAGGTATTTGTATTTTGCAGGCTATTTTATATCACAACAGACATCGGGGGGATTGGAGACTAACCACAACAGAATTTTGGATGGATTCAACATGGTCACCATGGCAACTAGTCGTTTGCGTGTTGTTTGTTGTTGGGGGGTTCCCATGGGGGGGATCGCCTTTATATGTGACCATGGGGGTTTGTGTGTGTTAGTATGTGGTCCTTCTTTTATTGTTATCTTGCATGTGTTTTATTTGTGAATGTGTCCATTTCCTTTATTTAAATAGAATGTGAAAGATAAATTTAAATGAGACTTACTTAAATATAGTTATTAATGTGTTGATCCTTGCATTTAATGTGTGTAAGAGAGTTGATCTTTGGAGTGTAAAACACCTCACCATCTTGAAACTCGGATTTGTACTTGGAGGGTATTTTTGGAATCTTGTGGGACAAGATAAACTTGTCCCACACCCATTAAAATCTTCATACCAACTTTATCTTGATTGGAGTGTTTACTTTTTCATCTTAAATGCATTTTTTGCTTGTCAATCTTGCTTGTGTAAGTGTACTTTCTGACAAAAATTTAATTGGCTGTCCTTGAGGTGTAAGTGGAGGCTTGCAAGTAAAGTGGATTTGATTGGCATGAGGACATTTACATTATTTTTGGGGGTTTTCATTTTGGATTTTTTTTATTGGATTATTTTCACTTGGCATTTTTGGAGAGAGCTGGGAAAGAGTCACATTTTTTTTTCTCTTCTTCTTCTTTTTGCTATTTTGGGGCTGCATGTTTTGGAAGCCATGGGAGTTCTTCTCTTGCTGGAAGAGTTGATAGACTGTCCTCTTGGTGTTTGAAGCTGCTGTTTTTCTCTGTCATTTTTCCTTCTTTCAAGCTTGTTGTTGGACTATTGGGGCTGCATTTTTTGCATTTGAAGGCTACTATTTTTCAGACTGTCATTTCACCTGTCTTCCTTCAAGCTTGTTATTGGACTGTCCTCTTGGCATTTGAGGTTGTTATTTTTGGACTATCATTTCACCTCCATTCAAGCTTGTTGTTGGACTGTCCTTTTGGGAATTCTTGTTGTTGTTTTGAGGACTGTTTTGGTGGACATGCAAGTGACTGTTGGGGCTGCATTCTTGGCATTTGAAGCTGCTATTTTTGAACTGTGAGTTGGTCATTCCTGTTGCTGTTTTGAAGACTATTTTGTGGACATTCAAATTAATATTTGGGGCTATCTTGTCTTTCTTGCAAAGGTGTTGTCATTTCTATGGAAAGGTAAGAGCTTTTTCATCTTTATACTGTCATTTTCTTGCATGTTATTATGGAAAGTAAATGTGTGTCTCTCCTCCATTTATCTGGTTGGGTAGACTTCCTAGGGATGGTGTAGGAGAAGGCTATGGGGAATCATTATGGGGGCATAAGGGAATGCCATGGGCATCAGAGTTTTATGGAGGGAGTTTTGGGTTTGGGATCCACCATGGAAAAGAAATAGCTTGCATTTCTTACTTGTGGGGGGGGGGCATAAGGGAAAATTTGTGGGGGGCATAAGGAGGGGTTGGGAGGCATAAGGTTTACGGGATATGATATGTTATATTGGTGGTATGATTATAGGTGGATGCCCAATTCCCAATTGGGAGGCATAAGAAGCTTCCCCCATAGTCCTTGCTCCTTTTTCTTGATTAAAAATAGCCTATGTGTTGTTTGATTGTGAAATATAGTGGAAATCTGTATGTGTGTCTTGGTTGTTTTGTTGTTAAAAATATGCTTGTGTGTGTTGTGGAAGCCTGTGGATGTTGCCATGCATTGAACCCCATCTTTCATTGTGTTGTGGTTGGGGCTCGGGGGCCAATGACGAGAGAGGCTTCATCTCTTCATTGGATATCTTGGTTGGGTGGAGAGCGTTGCCTTTCCCCCTCTCTTCTTGTTGTGATCAATCGAAGGAAACATCTAAAGCATGCTGCTGTTTTGGAATCAGCCATGGTGCAGAGTTAACATCCATCATTGTTAGTTTACTTCTTGCTGTAACTTCCTTTCCCAACTCTTATGTGGATGGACTGTATCTTTCATTATATTGTAAAGATGTTGTATTTACCATGCAAGATGTATTTTGATTTGAGAAAGGGAAACAATCTTGTCTTCTTGTTGTTGAGAGAACTGTAATAGTATTTTATTTGTGCATTCATGGAATAATGGAAAAAAGAGATATGTTGTTGCCTCCATTGGATTACATTGTCCAAGTTGATTGCTCAATCGTAATGTAACTTCATGTTTGAAAGAATGTAAAGGGATCGAGTTGTGTTTTGTATATTACATTTGAAATGATAAAAAGAATTACTTTGTTGCATCCATTGGTATGAGTTGGTGTAAGAAAGAATCATTCAAATGCATGTAATTCTCTGATTTTGGAATATTGGAAGCAAATCTTTCGTAAGGGAATTATGTTATTCTTGTTACTTGTCTTGCTGGGAAATGTTCAATCTCTTAAGAATAAGAAGGACTTCATTTAGATCTTGTTATCAATCATTGAAGAAAGAATTTTGTTTTAAGCTAGCATGAAAGGACTTTAAATGATGTTCTTACATACTTAAGAGTTGTTGTTTCAGTCAGTTAGAACACAGTAATATTACCTTCCCTTACTTCACTTTGCATGCATGCTTAATCAACCAATGAATGAACCAAACAACCCATCAAACCGTTAAGTAATGAATGAAGTGAACCAAATAAGCCTTGCAAGACCAAAACAGACCCAATACAGACCTACACACTCAAGGAATTTACCTTAGAAGCTTTCAATCAAACAAATTTAACAAAAGGATTCACTCAGGAAATTGCCAGTCTTGATTGTAGGAGCCTATAGGACTATTTTGTCAAAAATGACTATCTAAATCTCATCAAATCCTAATTTTTATGATTTTTATGCAAAGTAGACATCGTCACCTTTCCAAAAAGTCCAATTTTATCAAAAATTGAGTTCCCAGTCAAAAGTTATAGCATTTTGAAGTTCTTGCTACAGGTAATTCTGGAAGTATGGGCAGGCTTGGAGTTGGTACAGGCTATTGTAGGTGCATAGCCAGAGTGCTACGGGTAGGCCTGGAGTTGCTATGGGTAGGACTAGAGTTGCTACAGAAAGCTATAGGTGAATGGCTAGAGTTGCTACGGGCAGGCTTGCAGTTGCTACGGGCTGTTGTAGGAGTACATCTAGTTGCTACAGGCTACTATAGGAGTATAACCAGTTGCTACGGGTAGCCGGAGTTGTTACGAGCTGGGGCCTACTACTTCAAAAGCTTATGGAACCTTGTATTTTATACTTGGAGACATCTGAAACTAATTTTCATAAGGGCACCAAAGTAAATAAGTATATTAGATCTGTAGGAGGATAACAGTTGCTCTGGGCTACTGTAGGAGTACAACCAGTTGCTATGGGATGTGTTGGAGTATATCTAGTTGCTACGGCTACTGTAGGAGTACTACTTACTACGAGCTGCGGAAAAGCTTATGGCACCTTGTATTTTGTACATGAAGACATCAGAAACATCAGTTTGCACAAGAGACCAGATTCACCAAAGTAAATAAGTATATTAGATCTTAATGAACATATAAAAATAAATTTATGCAAAATCATAACCTTTATTTCCTCATCTTGTGGTAGAATCAAACGTGCATGTGTGTCTTAGACTATGCTTGTGATAGTATTTAAAAAAAAAATATTATTCCTCTTTTCAGCTAACTAAACCTAGGTTGTTCATGGGTCTCAAGTGGGTTGTTTAAGTGAAGCATTATATTTTGGTATCAGAGAAGTGGTTCAAAATCTTGGACCATTGGGCACACTAGAAAATTGAGACTTGAAACTTTTAAACTAGTAAACCTATTAATCTAGAAAACAAAACTGTTTGAAAATTGTTCATGATAGTAAACTTGGAAATTGAAGAAGGCTTGAATTAATGAACTAACTCTCACTTTGGTCTATGTAAGAGGCTCAGACGGAGTGAGAGAAACATTCACAGAGACCCAAACTCACCACCACCACCACCCCTACCGGATCAGGGTGTAGCAGCCATTCTACCCCAGATTCTACAGACCCTTCAGGATGTTAATGCCACTCTACATGGAGGATCAGTAGGAGGGCATTCAGGTAGACATGACAGAGTGACTTCTATTGAGGGACATGCACCTCCTCCACTCAACAAGGAGCATAGAGGAGATAACTCCCATGTGGATTCAGTCAAAGCAGATTCACCACTGAGGAGACAGGGTGACAGAGTTCCAGAGCATAGAGAGAGGTCTCAGAGCCCTAGGCTTAGGGATGAGCTTGCAGAGAGGCCTAGAGGTCCGACAGACCATAGAAGCAGATCACATCAGGGAGATCCTAAAGCTTAGGCCCTCACATTACTTAGGTGATACAGGTGGATTTCAAGCAGAGGCCTGGCTAGTGAGCTTGAGTGGTTGCTTCAAGTTTTGTCCTTGTTCTAGCAACACGAAAGCTCATGTTGTGATCCATCTACTGAGGGATGGAGTAGGAGTATGGTGGAGGAAAAAGGAGAAGAAGCTCCATGTAGATTCAAGGATACAGTCACCTGGGAGCTATTTGAGGAGAGATTCAGGAGTAGATACTTGTCGCGAAGATTCATACAGTAGAGGATCGATGAGTTTCATGATCTTCGACAGGCCTCCCTTACTGTGGTAGAATATGAGAGCAGGTTCTTAGATCTACTCCAGTACATTGAGTACATGTAGGATGAGCAGGTGTGGATCCAAAGGTTCATCTGGGGCCTTAATCTAGACATTGGAGGTGCAGTTCAGATTCACTACCCACAGACTTTACCAGAGGCCGTAGAGAAGGCCTATATTGCAGAGGAGACTCAGGGTAAAAATCCAGCAGGCTAGAGACCGAGTCAGGAGCCGCATTCAGTAGATGAAAGATGGTAGATCGAGAGGTTCAGTACCTCCTCCTCATGGTGGGTAGCATTCAACACAGTCATCCTTTAGGCCACAGCAGCAGTAGCAGTCCAACCCACCATGTATAGACCTCCACAGAGAGTTGATGCACAGAGAGGTCGAAGCATGGGGCCTCCTCCTAGGGGTCCCATCAGGACACAGGGTAGACCTGGAGCTCAGTCAGCTGGAGCTCCACCATTAGAGGCCACAAAAAACTATAGCCAGATCATCAGGATCCACACCACAGGCTTCTAGGGTGCCTACTGGAGGTGTTGCTCCTTGGAGAGGATCAGGTGGTTGCTTTGGATGTGGAGTAGCTGGACATTTTTGGAGAGATTTCCCTCAGAACCCTAACAAGGGTAAGGCACTGGTTTCTGAGCCGAAAGTTAGTGACATGGGATCTAGCCACAGGATCTATGCAGTGGTTGAGAACCGCCAGGCAAAGCACTAGAGCACAGTCATTGAGACCACAGGTAGCATTGGTGGTATTCCTACCTCCATATTATTTGATTCTGGTTCTTCTGATTCTTTCATTGCACCATCTTTAGTAGAGCAATGCAGGCTAGTGGTAGTTAGGTAGGGTCTTAGTTGGGATGTCGAGATGGCTTCTGGAGCCAAGATCTCTGTGGACTCCTTAGTTAAGGAGTGTGTAGTGGATTTGGGACCTTTCACCACCACCTCAGATCTCCATATTCTTCCTTTGGGCTCGTATGGAGTTATACTAGGTATGGATTGGTTATCTACACATAGGGCTAGGATGGATTGTTATCATAAGACTACATCTTGTGTAGATGATCTTGAGAGTTGATTCGGTGATCTCGGGGGTCAAGAGATCCATTTCTATTCGCACCATTTCCGACTATGCAGATTAAGCGGTGTGTGTGACGGGGTTGTCAGATGTATGTTGTTACAGTTAGTGACAGGTCATAGGATGGGTCTAGTGGACCATCACTAGATGATCATCCCATCTTGAGAGATTTTTCTGATGTTTTCCAGGGGAGCTACCGGGGATGCCACCCCCACGTGAGATCGATTTCCATATAGACTTAGTCCTGGGAGCAGAGCCTATCTCACGGGAACCTTATCAGATGACCACCCTGGAGCTCTGTGAGCTCAAGTTGCAGCTTGAGGGTATTTTGGAGAAGGGCCTTATCCATCCTAGTGTATCCCCTTGGGGTGCACCGGTGATCTTCGTGAAGAAGAAGGATGGATCATTGCAGTTGTGTATTGATTACCGCTAGTTGAACAAGGTAACAATCAAGAATAGTTATCCTCTTCCTCGTATTGATGACTTGTTTGATCAGATGAAGGGAGCCATGATTTTCTCTAAGATTGATCTCAAGTCAGGCTACCATCAGTTGAGGATTTTGGAGGTAGACATTCATAAGAATCACTTTCTGCATGAGATATGGGCACTATGAGTTCACAGTGGTGCCTTTTGGTTTGACAAATGCCCCTGCAGTGTTCATGAGTTTGATGAATGGGGTATTCAGGACCTTTTTAGATCGCTTCATGCTCATCTTCCTTGATGACATTTTGATTTACTCACGTACACGTGAGGAGCATGAGGGGCACCTTCATCAGGTTCTTCAGTGTCTTCGTGAGCAGCAACTTTACGGGAACTTGGAGAAGTGTGCTTTCTTTCAGTCAGAAGTATAGTACTTGGGTCATATCATCTCTGGGGAAGGTATCACAGTCAATCCTTCCAAGATTAGAGCCATTATGGATTGGCCAGCACCCACTACTGTGACTGAGGTGTGCAGCTTCATGGGTCTAGCAGGATACTACCTGAGATTTGTTCAGGATTTCTCTCGATTACGCACCCTATCACTTCCCTTCAGAGGAAAGGGAAGAAGTTTGTTTAGATGGATAGATGTGAGTAGGCCTTTAGGACATTGAAGGAATTCCTCACTACAACACCCATTCTTGTAGTGTCAGATCCATAGGGTGAGTTCTTTGTTTGCACAGATGCTTCTTTAGCAGGGCTTGGAGGTGTGTTGATGCAGGATGGCAGGGTTGTAGCTTTTGAGTCTTGTAAACTCAAGGATCACGAGCTTAATTATCCTACCCATGATCTTGAGCTTGTGGTAGTTGTGCATGCTTTGGTTAGATGGAGACATTTTCTTCTTGGATGGAGGTTCACACTCAGGACAGATCATTTGAGTCTTTTCCACCTCTTCATGCAGCCCAATCTAAATGCTCGTCAATGGCGTTGGATGGAGTTTCTTTGTGAGTATGACATGGAGATAGAGCATGTGAAGGGGAAGGATAATGTGGTAGCAGATTCTCTCAGTAGATGGAGACATGTGGCTATGGCCACTATAGTGAGCACAGATTTGCGGAGTAGGATTCTTCAGCAGCTTCCTCTAGATAGCTTCTACATGACAGCTACAAGCAGAGATCGAGTCACAAAGACCCCTTGAGGGGAAGTTTGATGGGTTCACCTTAGAGGAAGATGGTCTTCTCAGGCATAGAGGTAAGATATATGTTCCTAGAGATGGAGGCTTGAGGTAGGACATCTTGACCGAGGCACATCATGCACCCTATTCAACCCATCATGGGGTGAAGAAGATGCACGCTACTTTGAGATAGTTGTATCACTAGAGAGGACTTCATCAAGACATGGCTCAGTTTGTGTCATGGTGTTTAGAGTGCCAGAGAGTTAAGGCTGAGCATCAACATCCAGCTAGGTCTTCTTTATCCTCATGTCATACCGAATGGAAGTGGGACACCATTTCCATGGATTTCATTGTTGGGCTACCTATGTCGAGATATCACCATGATGCCATTATGGTCACGGTTGATAAATTGACAAAAGTGGCTCACTTTTCTCTGGTGAAGACCACTTATATGGCTAGAGCAGTGGCATGAGTATATTTGGATGAGATCATCAGGTTACACGGGATCCCGTGGAAGATCATTTATGACCGTGATCCCTTGTACACTTCACATTTCTAGACTACCATGCAGTATGTCCTCGGATGAGGATTAACTTCAGCACAACATATCACCCTGAGATAGATGGACAGACTGAGTGAGTGAATCAGATTTTGGAGGATATGCTCAGGATGTACGTGATGGATCAGCAGTCTAAGTGGGAGGAGTACCTGTACTTAGTGGAGTTTTCCTACAATAACAGTTTCTAGAGTTCTATAGGCATGGCTCCTTTTCAGGCTTTGTATGGTAGGGAGTGCAGGACACCCCTTAGCTAGGACAGGTTGGAGGATAGAGTATCTCTTGGACCAGCTCTTTTGCAAGACATGGAGTAGTAGGTAGTGTTGATAAGGCAGAGATTGCAGGAGGCACAGGATAGGAAGAAGAAGTATGTGGATCAACATAGGATTGATCGTAGCTTTGATGTGGGAATGAAGGTGTTCCTTTTTGTTAGACCACACAAGAGCCCTATCCGTTATGGAAAAGGTTCTAAGTTAGCTCCTAGATTCATTGGTCCTTTTGAGATCTTGGAGCGTATCAGCCCTTTGGCTGTACCGTCTAGCTTTGCCACCTAGCTTGTCTCACGTACATGATGTGTTTCATGTTTCTGTCCTTAGGAGGTACATAGCAGATCCTTCTCATGTGTTGGAGTGGACATCATTATAGGTGTAGGATCAGGGGCAGGTGATGGTGGAGCCCATATGTATCATAGATCGCAGGACCCTAGGCCTTTGAGGTAGAGAGATTGATCAGGTATGGGTATAGTGGGATAGATACAATGAGACTGCAGCCACTTGGGAGGATGCCACTATGTTACGAGTGTAGTTTCCACATTTGTTCCAGTGACTTCTAGGAGGAAGTCAAGTCTAAGGGGAGGGGGATGTAGTGCCCACTTCCCTTCGACACTATTTTTCTGATCATCAGACTATGGATTATGTATTAGACACTATTTTGGCTTGGTTTAGTATGATGTTGGATTATGGACTTCATTACTGACTGGACTTATACAGGATGCATGATGATTATTATAAACATTATATATATATATATATATATATATATATATATATATATGTTGATGCTTTATTTGATGTAATTATATCATTGATGCTATCTGGATATGTGATGTTTAATCATTTGATTATATATAGAAAATGAAAATTTTCAATGATGATAAAATGGTTGATTTAATTTATAAAATGATATAGTCGTTATTTCGATGTTGTGTTATGCAGTTATACTTACGATGCTTAGATTTATATTATATTATTTTTGAGCGTTCTGATATGGCCACGAGGCTGAAGGAGGTATTTGTATTTTGCAGGCTATTTTATATCACAATAGACATCGGGGGGATTGGAGACTAACCACAACGGAATTTTGGATGGATTTAACATGGTCACCATGGCAACTAGTCGTTTGCATGTTGTTTGTTGTTGGGGGGTTCCCATGGGGGGGATCTCCTTTATATGTGACCATGGGGGTTTGTGTGTGTTTGTATGTGGTCCTTCTTTTATTGTTATCTTGCATGTGTTTTATTTGTGAATGTGTCCATTCCTTTATTTAAATAGAATGTGAAAGATAAATTTAAATGAGACTTGCTTAAATATAGTTATTAATGTGTTGATCCTTGCATTTAATGTGTGTAAGAGAGTTGATCTTTGGAGTGTAAAACACCTCACCATCTTGAAACTCGGATTTGTACTTGGAGGGTATTTTTGGAAGCTTGTGGGACAAGATAAACTTGTCCCACACCCATTAAAAGCTTCATACCAACTTTATCTTGATTGGAGTGTTTACTTTTGCCTCTTAAATGCATTTTTGCTTGTCAATCTTGCTTGTGTAAGTGTACTTTCTTACAAAAATTTAATTGGTTGTCCTTGAGGTGTAAGTGGAGGCTTGCAAGTAAAGTCAATTTGATTGGCATGAGGAGATTTACATTCTTTTTTTTGGGTTTTCATTTTGGATTTTTATTATTATTATTTTCACTTGGCATTTTTTGGAGAGAGCTGGGAAAGAGTCACATTTTTTTTTCTCTTCTTCTTCTTTTTGTTGTTTGGGGCTGCATTTTTTGGAAGCCATGGGAGTTCTTCTCTTGCTGGAAGGTTGTTGATAGACTGTCCTCTTGGCGTTTGAAGCTGCTATTTTTCAGACTATCATTTTGCATTCTTCAAGCTTGTTGTTGGACTGTATTTCTGGCATTTGAAGCTGCTTGTTTTGGACTAGTCATTTCACCTCCATTCAAGCTTGCTTGGACTATTTTTTAGATGCTATTTTTTTGGACTGTCATTTCACCTTTCAAGCTTCTGTTATTGGACTATTCTTGGCATTTGAGGCTGCTATTTTTGGACTGTCATTTCACCTTCATTTAAGCTTTTTTTGGAATTTTTTTCTTGGCTTTGAAGTGTTGTTTTTGGACTGTCATTTCACCTCCATTCAAGCTTGTTGTTGGAATGTCTTTTGGGCATTCTTGTTTCTGTTTTGAGGACTGTTTTGGTGGACATGCAAGTGACTGTTGGGGCTGCATTCTTGGCATTTGAAGACTGCTATTTTTGAACTGTGAGTTGGGCATTCCTGTTGCTGTTTTGAAGACTATTTTTTGGACATTCAAATTAATATTTGGGGCTGTCTTTTCTTACTTGCAAAGGTGTTGTCATTGCTATGGCAAGGTAAGAGCTTGTTCATCTTTATACTGTCATTTTCTTGCATGTTATTATGGAAAGTAAATGTGTGTCTCTCCTCCATTTATCTTGGTTGGGTAGACTGCCTAGGGATGGTGTAGGAGAAGGCTATGGGGAATCATTATGGGGGGCATAAGGGAATGCCATGGGCATCAAAGTTTTATGGAGGGATTTTTGGGTTTGGGATCCACCATGGAAAAGAAATAGCTTGCATTTCTTACTTGTGGGGGGGCATAAGGGAAAATTTGTGGGGGGGCATAAGGAGGGGTTGGGAGGCATAAGGTTTACAGGATATGATATGTTATATTGGCGGTATGATTATAGGTGGATGCCCAATTCCCAATTGGGAGGCATAAGAAGCTTCCCCCATAGTCCTTGCTCCTTTGGCTTGATTAAAAATAGCCTATGTGTTGTTTGATTGTGAAATACAGTGGAAATCTATATGTGTGTCTTGGCTGTTTTATTGTTAAAAATCTGCCTGTGTGTGTTGTGGAAGCCTGTGGATGTTGCCATGCATTGAACCCCATCTTTCATTGTGTTGTGGTTGGGGCTCAGGGGCCAATGACGAGAGAGGCTTCATCTCTTCATTGGATATCTTGGTTGGGCGGAGAGCGTTTCCTTTCCCCCTCTCTTCTTGTTGTGATCAATCGAAGGAAACATCTAAAGCATGCTGTTGTTTTGAAATCAGTCATGGTGCAGAGTTAACATCCATCATTGTTAGTTTACTTCTTGATGTAATTTCCTTTACCCACTCTTTGTGGATGGACTGTAACTTTCATTATATTGTAAAGATGTTGTATTGACCATGCAAGATGTATTTTGATTTGAGAAAGGGAAACAATCTTGTCTTCTTGCTGTTGAGAGAATTGTTGAGATTCATGGCAAATGTAATGGGATTGCATTGTATTTGCTCAATCATAATGTAACTTTACATGCTTGAAAGAATGGAAAGGGATCGAGTTGTGTTTTATATATTACATTTGAAATTAAAAAAAATTACTTTTTGCATCTGTTGGTATGAGTTGGTGTAAGTAAGAATCATTCAAATGCATGTAATCCTTTTTTTTGGAATGTTGGAAGCAAATCTTGCCTAAGGGAATTATGTTATTCTTGTTACTTGTCTTGCTTGGGAAACGTTCAATCTCTTAAGAATAAGAAGGACTTCATTTAGATCTTGTTATCAATCATTGAAGAAATAAGTTTGTTTTAAGCTAGCATGAAAGGACTTTAAATGATGTTCTTACATACTTAAGAGTTGTTGTTTCAGTAAGTTAGAACACAGTAATATGATCTTCCCTTACTTCACTTTGCATGCATGCTTAATCAACCAATGAATGAACCAAAAAACCCCTCAAACCAGTTAAGTAATGAATGAAGTGAACCAACTAAGCCTTGCAAGACCAAAATAGACCCAAGACAGACCTGCACACTCAAGGAATTTACCTTAGAAGCTTTCAATCAAATAAATTAACAAAAGGATTCACTCAGGAAATTGCCAGTCTTGACTGTAGGAGCCTGTAGGACTGTTTTGCAAAAATGACTATTTAAACCTCATCCAATCCTAAGTTTTATGATTTTTGTGAAAATTAGACGTCGTCACCTTTCCAAAAAGTCCAATTTTATCAAAAACTAAGTTCCCAGTCAAAAGTTATAGCATTTTGAAGTTCTTGTTGCAGGTAATTCTGGAAGATGCTACGGGTGCTACGGGCTGCTGTAGGTGCACAACCAGAGTTGCTACGGGTAGGCCTGGAGTTGCTACAGGCCTAGAGTTACTACGGGTGGTTGTAACATCCAGAGTTTCTATAGGTATTCCTGGAGTTGCTACGGGTGGGCTGTAGGTGCATAACCCAGAGTTGCTACGGGCAGGCCTGGAGTTGCTACAGGTCAGTTGTAGTTTCTACAGGCAGAGTGCTTCGTAGGATTGCATCCATTTGATATGAGCTGCTATAGGCAGTACAACCAGTTGCTACAGGCTGCTGTAGGAGTACATCTAGTTGCTACGGGCTGCTGTAGGAGGACAACTAGTTGCTACGGGCTACTTGTAGGAGTACAACTAGTTGCTACAGGGCTACTGTAGGAGCACAACCGGAGTTGCTACGAGATGGGGCCTACTACTTCAAAAGCTTATGGCACCTTGTATTTTGTACATGGAGACATCAAAAACATCAGTTTGCACAAGAGACAAGATTCACCAAAGTAAATAAGTATATTAGATCTTAATGAACATATAAAACTAAATGTATGCAAAATCATAACTTTGATCTCCTCTTGTGGTAGACTCAAATGTGCGTGTGTCTTAGACTATGCTTGTGATAGTATTTAAACAATAAAAATTACTCCTCTTTTCAGCTAACTAAGACTTAGGTTGTTCATGGGTCTCAAGTGGGTTATGTTTAAGCTGGGGTTACAGGTTTTTCATGAGAGATCTATCACTTCGATCATGATTAAATCTATCATAGATGTCACTGTCTATTAAAATGCATGATAAGGAAGATATGGTGTCTTGTTACTACAAGATATGTAGGTCTACCAAAGCCTTTATGATACTAAGAATATTATCAGGTTCATCAGATCTGATCTTCATGATGGTATTGATACTAGTGTGCATTCAGACTAGTGTAAATGCAAATAACTCTTTGATATAGGAGATCCTCAATGTGAGCATCATGACCATGATCGATAATCTGATGGAGTCCGTGCTAGAGGACAAGGTATACCATGGATTTGATTTCAAAGGTTGAGGTCACAATAGTGGAATAAGCTCCCACTTCAATCATGAGGAACATTTTATACATGTGGATCCCCTGATCACTACAGGCATGAATTCCCTTAGACAAAGCTATTAATGCTCATTTTGTAGGGTTAGCATAAGGTTATACAGACAACTATGATCAGAATCTAAGCATATATGCAATAAAAGTGGATATTCTACCAGAAGAAATATACAAAACAAGAGTTATAAATCAACATCATACTTAACATGGTTTACCCAATGTAAGAAGCATCAAATAGGAAACAGGGCATGGGAATGATTAGAGTACAAGCATGTCATGGAAGATATACAATAAAGATGCCAAAATTAGTTCCACACCTCTCACGATGTAACTATGAAGTACTTTCTTTCTCTCAAGCTTCTCCTTCTTCTCCAAGAATTCTCTCTCTCACAATTATTTTCACAATAATCATTAAGGATCTCTCTTCTAACCCTAATTTCTAGCTTATAAATACCTGTATACAAAGTTAGGGCACTTAGCCATGTAGGTAATTACAATCAATAGGATTTGATTTAATGTCTAAAATTAGATCTAAACGTTACCATGAGTTAAATAAAACACTCACACATAAATAACTGATGTCGGTTAGCCTTAACCGATGACGGTTCCTACTTGTTGTGACTAAGATGTCAGTCATAGGTGACCAATGTTAAATTACTGTATTTTCCAGCAAGTTGAATATAGCATGCTAAATTGAAGTAATTGATGCTCCACATCTCAATAGGAAGGTATCTATATTATGAATAGGAAGTTACACTGTGGTTTTATGTTCATGCGTATGGACTCTTGATCAACATTTAATGATGCTAAAAAAACTTCTATGTCTTGTGCAGTACGTGAATGTAATGGGTCATTTTGGATACATGGATTCATTGGTGTTAAGTGACTACAACCATTTTTATTGCAAATGTTATATTCATGGATAATCATTGTTTCCCTGAAATCTTCCACCTATGGGGTCCACATTAGATCTAGATGTGGCTTATTCATACAAGGGGCCATTAGTTTACTAAGGAATTTTAGGTATGGAGCTATACAAAAAATTGTAAATTTACAATTTACTTAACATTCTCCCAACAATGTCTAAAGAAGGTATGCCCTATTATTACACACAATGTTGACTTGCACTTTCAACAAGGGTGAGCGCTCTACTTTTGAGATGGAGTGAGTGTGTGATCATGCCTCTTAACAGAACCCGTGAAAAGTTACACCCTATTTTTGAGACCCTTGTTTCTGATTGACTATTTGCTTGGAATTTATGTGCAAAACACTAGACATAGTGGAAGTTGACCTTGAGCTATCGAAGGAAGGATTAGTAGATCTAACTGAAGTGTATGCTTTTCTTTATGGATCTTAACATAGACCTGATTTTACTACACGAATGTGGGCTTATCTTGAGCATACGTATGACCTCATATGTTACATGACACGTTATGAACTATCTTTCCTATGAGAACAATGAGAAGCTTGGTAAGTTACATGTCTCTAAGTAGGACTTAGAGTTTGTTACATAACATTTTGAGCAGTAACCATGCTACCAAGGTACATTGGTGAATTTGATAATCCAAAAGTATTCTTGCTTTCTATGGAATTTCAACTGTGGAATGTTAAGCTGTTTTGAAAGAAGGAAAATATTAGTATATACTCTTTGCAGGGATGACAATGTGCTAGTGGATTGTTCACAAGGATAATATTTTGAAGTGACAAGAAGTAAGGATTGATTTATCTTCTTGGTTTCTAAAAAGAAATGTGCCTACTCAGATTTATTCCTTTTATGGTAATGATCTTGTTCAGCACCATGTTTATTAGTGTGAGAGACTCTAAACAACGGAGGTAGGAAGCTTTAACTCCTTCTTTGTGGGTACACAAGTTCTATTTCACCTTGCAAGGTTATGCGTGCACATTGTATGTCTACGCAGAATTGAATAAAGATGACTAAAAATTGGCAGGAACTTACTGAAGGTATGACTTAGACCTTCGATTAATTTTCTCCTAAACCTCTAGTTAATGAGGTGTTGTAGGTTATGAAGCTACTTAACTATGGGAGATAGTGCAAAGAATGATGAGTTAATTCAGGAGTTGTTAGGCGAACCAGACTCGGTGGCGCACTTTGAAGACGAAGAAATAGATACAGAGCAGCTTGGGAGTGCTTTCCTTTAAGGAGAAAAGGGTAAGATAATCTACATGGTTGATGACAAAGAGGTAGAGAACCTGGAAATTGAGCACACAAAGTGTACATGCGTGAAGTATTACACGGTTTAGATGAGAAGGCATCACATTACCCTACCATGAGCCTATGAAGACTAAGAAACTAAACATTTGAACGAATGCTGAACCTAAGGAAGACATCATTAGATATTAATCGTCTAACTCTGAGGTTGCTAAAATTATTGACTTATTATATGACTTTCAGGACTTGTTGTTTAGAGGCTATCATGAGCTAAAAGGCGTGCATGAATCATTGGGAAAGATGAAGACAAAGTTTAAGGAAGGTGTGCGCCTAATCAGGAAGAGGATTTACAGGATGAATCCAAAATTTTATGTAAAAGTAAAAGAAGAAATACACAAAATGTTAATTTTTGGAATCATTATGCCGATTGAGGAGTAAGAATGAGTGAGCCCTATGGTGATCAGTATCAAGAAAGATGGAATAATCTTGATTTATGTGGATTACATGGAGTTAAATGTTGCATGTATGATTAATCCCTTTACTGCACAATTTAGTGAGGAAATCCTTGAAGGCGTTGCATATCGTGAAATATACTCCTTCACTAATGGATTCTCTAGATATCATTAGGTAAGGATAGCTGAATAAGATCAAGAGAAGATAAATTTCACCACTAAGTAGGGAAGGTTTACATACATGATTATGCCTTTTAGATTAAAGAATGTGCACCTACAATATTTTCACACATAGTTGTACAAACGTTCTAGGATTTTATTCACAAGTAATTGCAGGTGTATCTAGATGATTGGATAGTCTATGGGCTCATGAAAGATCACTATGACAATCTGAGGCTGATGTTTGAGAGGTGCAGATAGTTAATCATCTCCTTGAACATTAAGAAGTGTATATTTACCACACCTTTTGGAATTTTGTTGGGACATATCATCTATAAAGAAGGATTGCTTCTGGATCCTGCTAAGGTAGTTGCTATTTTGGGCTTAGAAGAGCCTACTAGCCAGAGCGAGGTACACATATTATTGGGGCACACATATTATTACAAAAACTTTATAAAGGGATATGTCAATATTGTCGTGCCCTTAGAAGAATTACTCAGGGGAAAGGGAATTTATATTGGGGTGAAGCACAATAGCGTGCGCTTGAAACACTGAAAACAAGGTTTACTAAAATACCTATTTTGTACTTTTCTTCATGGTCCAAGCCTTTTCACATTCATGTAGATGCCTTTGGCATGGCCATTGGTGATATATTAGCTCATCTTGGAGAAGGGATTTTTGATCATCCTATTTGCTTTACTAGTATAAATTTGACTCCAGCAGGAAAAAATTATACACCGACAGAGCATGAGGCCTTGTCTATGATCTACACGCTCCATAAGTTTTGACAGTATTTGTTGGCTACACAATTCATCTTTTATATAGATCACATGGCAATGAAGTAATTAGTTAATAATCCTATTTTATAGGGGCACATATGTCATTGGGTTCTATTATTTCAAGAACTCAATTTTACAATGATGGCTAAGCCAAGTAAGAGCAATTCTGGTCCAGACCATTTATCAAGGCTTCAATCAGGAGAGGATGTGCAGAGAATTGAGGACATAATGCTAGATGCCAAAAATTTTTAGGTTGAACTATGCGCACTCAGACTTGGAGGATATTGTTGTATTTTTACGCACAGGTGTGGCACCTAAGGGAATGAAGGCTTTAGAAAATAAACAACTTGCTATTCATGACATGCCTTACATGTTGATTAGTTGAGACTTATACAAGTTAGGTTATGATGAATTTTTATGTCGATGTGTACTTGAGCATGAATTTGATGCAATCATGACAAAGGCTCATGGTGGTATTGCAGGTGGACACTATGCAAGGGATTCCACTGCATGTAAGATCCTAATAGATGGCCTATGGTGGGAAACATTATATAAGGATTATAAAGCATATTATAAGTCATGTGATCATTTTCAGTGCCATGGAAAGCCTGGGAAATGAGATGAAATGCCTTTGAGGCCTATTATTAGTGTAGAACCATTTGAGAAGTGGGTAATTAAATTTGTGGGCCCTATTTCCCTAGTTGTGTGCAGGACAAGATCACGCTATATTATAACTTGTATAGATTATCTTACAAGGTGGGTAGAAGCAATTCCTGCAAAGGATTGCACTATAGCTAGCGCAACAAGGTTTCTATGGGAAAATATTATTAACAAGTATGGCTACCTTTTAATTTTAGCAAGTGATAGGGGTACTCATTTCCTTAATGATACTATCAGAATATGTTTGGATGATTTTATGGTTACACACCATAGGACAATCCCTTATCACCCTTAGGAAATTGGAAACAATGAGGCCTTCAACAAAATATTAAGCCATACCTTGAAAAACATTTATGATGTTAGAATGCAAGGTTGGGATGACAAGGCTTTTGTGGTACTTTGGGCGTATAGGAAAACCTACAGGAGTTTGAATAAGGAAACGCCCTTTTAGATGGTGTTTGGCATGAAGGTAGTTCTCCCCATGGAATTCACATTACCTTCTTTGTGTATTGCGCGTAGGAGGTCTAACCAATGAGAAAAAATTGGAAGAGTGGATTGAAACATTGATACAGCTAGACAAAAGGAGCTTCATAGAAATATGGAGTCAAAAGAAAGAAAAATATAATCATAAGGCATGACATGACATGACATGTTCATCAAGGATAAGAAGATTGAGATTGGGAAAATGGTATTTCTATATGATTCAAAGTTTTTACACCACCCAGGAAAGCTTAAAGTGCATAGGTTGGGACCATATGTTATCACTTATATACTTGATTCAGGTTCTTTCATGTTAGAGGCACTGGACGGAGTATGGTTTCCCAGTTACTTTAACAGGAGTAGGCTGAAGCCCTACTATAGATAATTTTTCTTGATGCTTTTAATAAGGCAATATTTCCACTTAGAATAGGTTTCCCTTAATGCATTTCCTTTATATGTGTTTCCTTCATCTTTTCTATGTTTTTTAGTTTAGTTTAGTGTTTTTTGTAATAAGCACACTTACACACCAGAAGTTGGTTATTATCTAAAAGTGTTTCATATGTAGAGGACCACGCATACCCTTAGTGTGGGGTGGTAGGATAAGGATTGAATACTAGTACCGTATAATGGATCAGGGTGCATGGTAAAGATAAACTCATAGGTGATTTAGAAAAGCAATAATCAGGAAAATTACTCAAATTTTGGACCACATGTAGGGATATGGATGTTTAGTATAACACAAAGGAGGTTGCAGCACTTGAGACTACTTGGGAAGAGTCACATTAGATAAGTATTTCAATGCATAGAAGTGGGGGAAGATAATATCTGTGAGAAAGAAGTATTTGGCACACCAGAAGGTTATGACTGAAGCACAAAAGAAGTGGAATGATGCGAGGGGAATTGTGGATGTAAAATTAATGCCATGTACGGTGGTAGATGGGAGAATTTAATGTGAAGGATTTTTGAAATTTTCTATAAATTTGGTTTTTTGTAACAAAATTTGTTACCTTGCATGTTTGAGAGTGAATGATGTGTGAAGTGAAAAGAAGAGCTAGCTATAAAGAGAAATCTGTAGATCGAAAAACCAAGTGGGATCAAAGCATGGTGTTCAGAAGTATTCGACATAGAATTAAAATTCAGGCGATGGTGTGAAGTGTTTTGAGAAGGGTTTGTATGACTAGGGTTTGAAAAATAAATGACAGTTCACACTCGTAGAAAGTTGGGTTTTCAAGGTGATGATTTTTGGGTTACAAAACACCCCAGGAAGTTGAGAAAAAAAGGATGGCACCACGACGAGCTCTAGTTGTGGTTGTGGAGGCTGACAAAGTGAAAGAAGATTGGTTAGTGGAAATTCTATATCTAGAGGAAGTAGTTGAGGGGAGACCTTGGAAAATAAAAATAACCCAGTGTAAGATCTCATAACACCAACCACATAACATAAAATTATATGAAGGATATCACTGCTGAAGTTGTCAGAAAAATAAATAGAAGGACGCCAGATGGAGAAAGGGTTTTGGAAAAATTTGTGAGGAGATTACTGGAGAATATGGGGTTCATGTAAATCCTTGAGTTACCTTACTTTATAAAATCTTGAGTAGCTATATCAATGGATTATGTTGCATTTACATGAGGATTTATTTTACTTCATGGGAAGATGGATGCGCATCACTACTAAACTTATTGGAAGAGTAACGAGGTTACGTGACACCAGACAAGAAATTATAGGTGACGTATCAAATGATGAAGGAATTGATACAACATCCACTGAGCTCAAGTATAATAATGGGATAGAGTGTTTAAGGTGGCAAATATAGGGGATATGGCTATAAGGGTTACAACACAACTTACAAGCTATAAAATGGGTGCCTCTGAGAGATGGAATGAGGTGAATTAGTGTTGGTTACACATAGCACACAAGATGGCCAACAAAAATTACTATAATATTTCTGGATACATTATGAAGAACTTGGTGGCCGAGGTGTGAATTCAGAAAGATAAAGGTGAGAAGATTACTTGGGGCACCATTCTTTTATTACTTGTATTCAATGAGATTGGTGTACCTGATGAACCAAGGGAAAATGTTTGTGAGTTTCCCTTGGACAATAAGTCCCCAGAAAATAAGTTTCCAAAGTATATATTAAAGGGTACAATTTCTAACACCTACATGGAGCACCTATAGAAAAGGTTTACGTAGATATGTTGAGATCTTGAAGGGGAGTGACCGATTCCATATGAGCTTCCTACAATATTAAATGGTGTATCAGATTTTTCCATCTATCAACATTTCAGCTTGGGGAGGTTTCATATGTAGACGGGTAAGAAGAGCCCCTGGTGTAAGTTACCCTTCACCTTTACTACAACGTATTTTCATAATTCAATCAAAAAATTACATAATGTGTGCAAGCTTAAGTCTGATACTGATAAGGTCGGTTCAAATATTCATATCCTGTGGAAAACATATGTATGGCCAAACTGGGACATGTATGTTGAAACAATAGAAATAGATAACATTGATATAACCCCGTAGACTATGGTTGTAGGAAAGATTGAGCTAGCGTGTGTCTATGTATACTTAAGGCCATAATTTAATATGGAAAGGTGATAAAAGTCAAGTACATAGCTCTACCAGGTCCCCCAAAGCTAAAGCAGAAAGTGGGAACATCAAGGTCGGTTACACCCATGCTACCTAATTAGGATGAACCAGTGCCTATGGGATTAGAAAATGTACTGAAGCAGGAGGAAGAGATAGGTGATAGCACTGGGATGGACCATACATAAAGAGTTTTGCATAGAAAGAACACATCCAGGGAAATGGGCATTGGGACTTTGTAACTAGTACGAAGATCACCGGGAGTTACTATGGTGAAAAACGTTGAAAAGCAATAGAGGAAGCTCCATAAGTATGTACCAATAAGAGATAATGAGGAGGAGTCCTCTCACGAGTGCACGTAGCACAAGGTGGATTCCCCAGTTCTGGAGATGCAGGACAATGAAGTTATAGGTGGAAGGGTTATGTATGAGGAAGGTGGTCCTAGCATAAGTGCCTAGGAACCTTAAAGGGACCAAAGCAGTGGTGGCGTGGATATGGAGATAATTATATGACTGAGTAAGGAGAGAAATAAATTGAAGAATGTGAGGAATTGGAGAAAAGCGTAGACATGAAGCCACAACAGGATGCAAGCCCCATTACACAAGAAGATGTCAAAGATAATGCTAGTGGGAACAAGGAAGATAATGTGGTAAGGAATCAAAACTTGGGCTATAGTGATGAATCAACTAAAATTATTTTCACCTAGTTTTAGAGTACCTTGCATAGGAAGAAATTTTATGACTGAGATTGGATGGACCTAGAAATGGTGAAAATACACACTCACAAACAATTGTCATAGGAACATGTAGAATCACATCGATGAGCTTGAATTTGATCTATGAAAATAATTGTGTGTGTCTCGACTGATCAAAATGGAACCTCATACTCGCCATGTAACCATTAAGCTCACACAATTATCAGATGAACAAGCAAGTAATGCACTTGTCAAGATATCAACATAAGTCACGCACCAAAACATCGATAAAGCGTCGACTATAAAATTAGTTATAGATGATAGAAGAGATAAGGAGACTGAGATCAAGTGGTTGAAAAAGGAGTGGGATAAGGCTATGGCAGAAGCACAGAATGTTAAAATGATTCTTGAACAGATAGTTGACAAAATTATGTAGAAAAGGCTAACCTTTCAAGAGAAGATGCCAAGGGATTTTCCATCCACCCTTCATTATTTACGCACAACGGTTCATTTTCTTCTAGAATAAGGATCCACACGCCTACAAAAACCTAAGGATGCTGCAGAACAAGCATCAAGAAGCAAGGCCATAGTTACAAGGAAAATTTCTAATTATGAGTCTATTATGCAGGCTTTGAAGTATGAATTAAAGAAATCGGATTTGGTTTTGAGCAAATGTGTAGTGCTATATATAATCATTAAGACAAGGAAACTAGAAGAAGAAGGTGAGGTCCTTCAGGAAGCCAAAAATTCAACACTTGGGCACATGGAAAGGATTAAGCTAGTGGAGACTCATTACAATGTGCTTGACGCTGCCATAATCCCGCATAAGTAAAAAATAAAGGAAATTAGAGAGGTCATCACAAAGAAGATGGACGTGATGGAAGGGATGGTCTCAAATATGGCCAATATACTAGGGATTTTATAGAAAAAAGGTGGTAAGATGACTCTTGATGAGTTGGATGATGTGGCTATAGACATCCTAGACAAAACAAATATAACCCTAAATGCTTGGTATGAATTCAAATTAGAAGCACAGGGTGAGTATCCAAAGTTAATTCAATAATAAGAGAAGAAGGATACCACATAGGCTAAGTCTCTTAAGCACCAATAGCCCACTCTTTTGGTTTACACAAATTTATTCATTCTTGCATTGAGCATTTGGAGGGATAAGATTGGGATTACCCATTTTCGAGGGTGGAAATCTAGTTTAGTGTGGGGTAATGTTGGGATGGAAAAGATGGCCTAATTATTTTAAAATCACATAATATTTGGGTGCACGAATATACAACGCGTGGAGTGCGGGTAGAATTATAGTAAGGTATGGAGCACCCAGGATCAAAACTTAGTTGTTTTGTTGTCTAGGATATTGTTGGAGATGGAGTGTTGAGCACGCGTTGACACAGATACTTATGGTTCATGCAAGGATATTTTTGGTTTTGCATCATTTCTAGCACCATGTAGATTCTTAGTCTAATAATATGATCTATTCTTAGAGTTAACTATAGAAGATCTATCATCTTCTAAAGTTGTATGGCTATTATTATCATGTAGCCTATTTTTGGAAGGTGCATAGGTGGTGAAGGGAAATTTCCCATCCCTATATATATATATATATATGTATGTATGTATGTATGTATTGATTTGCATGGTTTGGAGAGCCCTGATTATGGTAGATTTATGTTGTTCGTTTTGTTTGCATGCATGACTCATGATGACATTACTATGATGTGTGAAGCTTATGTGTTTTGCAATATTTAATGTAATGGATCATATTGGCTGGATATTGGTGTTATATGTGTCTAGATATGGTTCTTGTATGGTAAATCTCATTATAGTCATTTTTTAGTCAATATTTCATATGGTTTAGATCTAGATCTGGCTTATGCATTGTGGATTATTTACTATCTTTTATAAATATGGATATATACATATGCAATCATGCTAATATTCTAGACAAAAACCTCTAAAGAGGGTCGTGGTACCCTTGCGCGCTTCAGGTGAGCCCTTAGTTCTAGCTGAGTGATGTGTTAGTGCGCCTTGGGTTATTTGCAGTGAATTCTAGGCTACATCACACATTTTGTTGCACTTAATATTTTTGTACTAGAGAGACAGAGTAAAGATGAGAGAGAAAGTTAAGAGGCATTCTATTTTCCATTCACAATGTCATAGCCATTTATATTTCTTGTCCATTATCATTTCATTTCAAACCAAATCACATTTCCCAATTCACTTACGTTTTCAAATCAATCAATTATCATAGTCATTTCTAAAGAGAGAAGAGAGTGGAGAGAGAAAATCACCATACATTTTAAAGTTCATTTATACAAGATAAAAGATCGAATAAAATTCTACATAACATTGAAATGGTATTACGAGGTCACACGCATGGCTAGAATTCAAACGAGACTCAAAGAGGGGATTCTAGCTGAGGTTGAGAAAACTAACCAAAACAACAAAAGTGCTTACAATCTAAGTCTCGAACACACTCATTTCAAGTTCAATTAAAAAGTATAATGATTCATACTGATTCCCCCATATAGAGATTTTTTCATGTCTAAGGTAAGTTGAATACAATGAGCAAATCTCAAGATACAAGGGCAATTCTGAGGTCATTTATCGTAATTGAATTAGTAGTTCTTGTCGCACAATGACCGGTGGGCCCCGAAACCCACTTGAAAAATTATTTTATGAATGTATTTTCATTAAAATAAGGGTGGGTTATGATCCTCTTATTTGTAGTCTAGAGGTAGGAGGTAGTGGTTTTGAGTTTCACTCAAGCTAAGTAACAACTGTAAGTCGAAACCGATCATGTTTTATTTTGACATTGTCACTATAAGTGACTGATAAGATAAGAGGGCTTATGAATACGACTTCTAAGAGTGTTAAATAATTTCAAATAACTTGGTTAAGGTCCCGTAAGGTGTTCCATATTACCAGGGATCATGCAAAGAGTTTCAATTTTGCAGTATATTTAGATGTGACGATCCTTGCACATGACTTTCGAGATCATTTTTTTTGTTTTTAAACAATTCACGTCAAGGTAAGAGTTTTTCAATTGTTTGGGCTACATTCTCTATCATTCAACATTTAATTTTAAAAAAAAAACTGGAAATGATTAAGTGAAATTTAGTGCAAGTGAAAAGGGGAAAACCATACCTTTTTATGCAAAACTCGCGATCCCGACATTCAACGAGACTACATCAGCTTTAGAAATTTTGGTAATAATTTTTGGGATTTCTAATTTCTCTTCAAAACTCCACTTTGTGTGTGTCTTTCCACCAGCACAATCCATGAGAGCAAATCTCTACGAGGCATTTGAATGAATGGTTTTAGAGTCTTTTCCTTGAGTCATTACAATAGACTGACCACATCATTTGTGTAAGGTTATCAAAGGCATTTTAAAAGTGACCTTTGACCATATGCCAAAATACCATTATTTTATTATGGATTTCTACTTCTTGTTGCCTCAAATAGCCCATACCTATGCCTTTCACAACCAAATCTCAAGAGCACTGTTTCTACAAAATTCAACGTATTATATAGCTAAATTAGTAAGATGACACTTATGATAAATTTATTGTTTGGAACTAACTTTTAAACATGTCAATGGAATTTTTTGAAATGTCGATGAGGTCCATTCAATGACTCATTTTTTTCATACTTAGAACTGTGACACACCAACAGTTAACATCTGGATGAGGCATTTCTTTGAAGAGGTTTTGAGCCTTGTCATAAATACTATTCTATGCATATCCACCATCCCATGTAATCCATGAACTAACTTATCTCTACATAGAGTTGTGAATGGGAAAAAGGAATATAGCATGTAGAGGATGAGTGAAAGAGACAAATCTTATGGAGACATGTAGAATAATAGGAAAGGTTGCTTTCAATGTCTTATACAAAAGAACTACTAAAAATAAAAGATTAAGAGCAGGGAAACCATGCTGCCAAGGTTGAGTGCATGTAGCACAGGTGGTCAGAAGCAGAAGAAGTAAAACCAACGTGGCTATAACTCACACCAAATGAGGTGTGTATGCGATGGAAAATTTGTAGAGCTATGAAATGAGGCTAAAGAACCTCAAATCTTAACTAGCTCATCCATGCACTATGAGATAAGAGCTAAATAAGAGTTAATCCTACACATGCATCATAAATTTTACAAAAACATCAAAACCTAGCATATATAATACTCTTCACTCTTTAGATTACTAATTAAACATTAAACCTAAGAATACCAGCTTTAGCAATCAGATGTGTGATTAGTTGTTCATGGTTTCTAAGCTTTCAAGAATGGAGTCTCACCATTAATGGCTTCTAGCCCAATGGATCTCTCCATATTACTCAAAACTTGGTTTAAGGATGCAAATGAAGGCTATTAGCTCAAAAATGGAGGAAGGAAAGCTTTATATAAAATTTCTAATTAGCTTAAATCTAATACAAATGAGATCCAAGGTTTCTTAGGCTTGTTTTGGTTTTGTGTTATGTAAAGTTGTAAGTTTGAATGGGTAGGCTTAGCCTTGTATTTATAGTTTTTAGTTTGGAAGTTTTTGGAATTTGGGTGCATGTGGGAATAAATCTCAAAAAACACTTTTAAATTAGATTAGGACAAAGATTCTTTAGGCTTAGTTAAGTTTGGTTTAGGTAGTTAGCTAGGGTTTAGGCTAGTTAAACTTGATTAACAAGTGACTAGAGACTCATTGAGAGTTGGGAGGGGTCTGGATAACTATTTGTGACTGATAGATAGCCTAGTGATATTCTGAGTGGTTGAAAGGAGGAATTTTTAGCTAATAAGAGAGATATTATCCCAATTAGCTGATTATCAGAGGAATAGGACCAAAAGAGTGTCGTGAATGGGCATCCTAGAATGGATCGAAGACTGGGGAATTAATGAAGTGTTATTAATCAGTTGAATTGGAGGAAATTCTAGGTATAAGTGTACTTTAGGTGTCTCCATTTTCCCCTCTTTGGGGTGGCGTAAGTGACGTCACTTCAAATAAAGTAGACAAGCGTAAACAAGTAGAAAATTTTTAAGGGATAAAATAAAAATGAGTAGAATGAAGGATACCCCCTTGATTGTCGATGGGGTAATAGAAGAACTCGATCGACAATTGAAAATATGATAGAAAGAGATCAAACGAAAGAATAGTGTGACGAAGAAGAAAGAAGATATAGAAGAAAAGGAGTATGAGGAAGGGGGAATAAGTTAACATCCATCTAATGACTTTTAAACAACTTTATTTTTCATCAAATTGCTAGTGATCTTCATCATCGGTCCTTATTAAAAAGAATGAACAAAAGTGTAGTATGACATGAAAATCGATATACGAACAAATTTCCATGTAACGCCCTGATTTTTGTAAGTTATCATGGTGATTATTTTTCATAATGTTGTAACTGCTGAAATGAAGGCAAACATGTTAAGATATATTTTTGATCTTAAGGGAATGTGTTGTTAATCTATATTCTTGCATATTGTAATTTGTTTACAGGGGACAACAGTTATTATTGCTTGTATGTTTGCTGATGTGAGGACAAATTTGTCATGTGCTTGCTAAACTCTATATGCTGTGGCCTTCTTATAATCGCTTTGTCGATTTACTCTTAAACCGGACTGAAGGTTGATATAAATGTGCAGCACCTGATTTCAGGTATGAATAGCTGGCACGTAGATGCCAACGGAAAAGGTTCGATTCCCAAACCATGCACTATCGAAACATGAGACCTCGTAAGGAAATAAAGGCCTGGATGCGGGTGGCTTAGGTATGTATAATGCGGGACGACATGTCCTGCACAGTGTTGAAATTAGATGACAGTCGGAAGGACTTGTTTAGAAGTTAATTAATTAGGTGTTAGGGGGAATTAGATCCTAATATACTCCTAATTTCTATCTTACATCCTAAAATACTATCTTAAGTGGATTTTTAAATTCTAAAATGGTGAAAATAGACCTAAGTTCTAATAACCTAAGAACTAGGCGATGACCTAGGTTTGAACACTATTGCTAATCCTAAACTAATCCTAACCTATGGAAGAGGATGCACAGACCCATGGGGGGGATGGAAAGGATAAGGATGGAAGGAAATTTAATGGCATTGAATGAAGGTCCTTACTTGGACAGCGCCAGTTTGGCGGGGAACAGGGAAAGCTAGAGGTATCTAATTAGTTATGTAACTAAACTTTGTTTGCATGTAAAATTTGAAATTGGAAGTTCGCCAACCCGATTTGGCGGTGGCATGAGAAAATAGGAAAAAGGCATATCCTTTAATGCATTTAATTTCTTGGTCTTTGTGACCAGCCTTGGAAAGAGCATGGAGGAATTTTTGTTGGTCATTTGTGTTTGTTCGGATTTTTGGAAGTTGCTTTGCATTTGGTTTTTCTTGGTTCAGTCGAACCAGTTGTGTTTGGTTGTTACCACTGTTATTTGGAAATTGAAGGCTATTTTTTCAAGCCTGTAGCAGAAGGTGATTGTTGGGAAGCTTGTCGTTGTCACCGTGGAAGGAAATACCTTCTATAGATGTGGTTTTCTTTGAGCATTCGAGGAAGAATACCAGGCATGTTAAGCCCTTCTCCTTAAAACTCTTGCTTTGCTTAAACGTCTCATTAAAATAACCTTCCTCTTCTGATGAAGGGGGTTTTGGGTTTATTTGATTGCTGTCATGACTGAGATGATTTGGGTTTAGTTGATTTTGTTGTTATGCTGGAAATGATTGGGTAGAATCATTTTCTTGCTGTTGTGATTTGAACTATCTTTGTATTTATTTGAGTTGGAAATACAGCCTTGCTATGTTAGTTTGCTCGACAATATTGGGAAATTCTTTCTTTATACTATGTTATTGTGTCTGCTGTGTGAGTTGTTCGACGTTGTTTCTATACTGAAATTTTGAGGAAATGAGTTCCTCTTCCTTCTGCTGTTTTAGATTCTGAAGGAAATGATAAATGGATTTTATTGAGCATTATGAGCTCGGTTGATGGAAGTGATAGTCATATTCTGCATGCTGTGATTTTTCTTTTGTAAAAGAAATGGATGAATGCGACTTGGGTATTCATGAAAGTTGGGGAAAGTAATTGTTTTTCTTTTGAACTTATGAATGATTATATTTTCTCCTTGCTGTGATTAGGAAGATGATTTTTCTGTGTTTTGTTGATACGGTTAGATCTTCCAGTTCGGATTGTATTCGTGAATGCAAACTCGGCTTTGTATTTCTATGCAATGAATGAAATGCATGGGAATTAGCTTGCTGTTGAGTCTGTCTTGACTGTACTAAGCTTATGGATTTAATACCCTATGCGGGTTTGCCTTGATATAGGTATTGATAAATGATTATTGTATTTTGAGTTCTGTACATCATTGAAATCATAGGAGAATGCTATTTTGGATTTAAATGTTGATCGAGAAGAAACTCAAACTGGGCATTCTTTTCATATGGTATATTGAATAAAAATTTTACATGTTGTGCGAGTTGGTTTCAGCATCATTTCTTTTCTGAAATTAATAGGAAACGAGTTCTTCTTCCTCTGCTGTTTTAAATTTTGAAGACATGTTAAGTGGGGATTTAATGAACTTTATAGGTTTAACTTGATAGAAGTGACAATGGTATTTAGATTATTTTTCTGAGTTTTGTTTTCTTCTGTACAAATGGAAGGTTGAAATGTTTTGTGGGATCTCTAATTTTGCACTTTCATTAAAAAAAAAAGAGAATGAATTCGACTGAGTGATTCTTGTTATGCTTGAAGAATATGGATGTTTTCTTATTAAAATAGTTACAGGGATGAATTTCTTTTCTCTTCTTGTTGTTTGAATTCTAGAAATAGCACTAGAGCTTCACTGTACATCTGGATTGGGCTTGCTGTAGGTAACAGCAATGTGCAAATTGTTAATTATGAACTGTATACGTTCATGGATATAGAAAGTCATGTGGATAATTGATTAGGTGACTGTATAACTGTTTGTTTGGTTAGAATACAGTGAAAAAAGTATGAAATCTTTTAGTACATTAGGTACATAGTATGCATTCTTTATAATTCTTGTTCTATGATGGATACGATGTTTTACCAACTTGTATTTGGTATTCGTATGTGCCTACTTGAAAGGGAGTATTGATATGGATAATAAATTCTTCCTTGTCTTTATTTAAAGTTGAATATGAATGGAGTTATTCTTTGTTGCTGGAAAGTGAATTCTGAATGGATTTTGTAAGTTTCACTCTGAACTGTTATCTTGATTTGATGTCTCGTTTGGATTCAATTTTCATTACAATCATGAGGAAAGGAATAGGAATGTGGATGGATAACTTGGAATAATGATCATTTCTTCTCTCATATAGTTGGAAATCTATAATCATTTAAGAACGAATTTTGTATTGCTTGGGTTTAAGCATCTATATTTATTGTTGTTGCTCTTCTCATATGTACTTGATTGCTTGAAATCAAAGGAGATGCATGAACTGAAAGGAAAGTAATTGGTTTACATTTCAGTTAGATTTTATCCTTTGCATTTATTACTAATGTAAGGAAAGAGAAGGGATAGCAGTTATGATTATAACAGCAGTATGCTTTTACTTGTATTCCTAGTTCTTACAAATGTTGTAATATGGAACTGTCCAAGGAAATTACATCTTGTAATGGTTATGTGGGAAATAGGACAGAAATCCTTTGACTGATTGGGATGGTATTTAGATGGTTCAGTTGTCATGTTGTTCATTCTTTTTGATGCTTAATTCTTGATTGATGTTCATATTAACGTTTCATAAAAGTAGGGTTATTTTATTGAGACAGTTAATTGGAAGCACCTCATTTTAATGACAAGTGCTTAATATGCTCAGTTTAATGAACTGACCCGTGCAAGAAATTTTGCATATGGAACTTGAGTAAAATGAAGACATGGCTATTTTCTGATATTTCTTTTGATTTTCTGAAGATGAATTGTATTTGTTAGTTATTATTCCTCTATGAGGAATTGTGAAAAGAAGAAAGTACATTCTTCTATCTATGGGTTCTAATGTTGTTTTATATAAACAATGTCCAATCATTTGGACTGGCAAATGTATGGATTATGAAATGGATTGATGAATACAAATACAAGTGTGATATTTTAATGACTATATCAGTTTGATATTGTTGATTAAATTGGAAATATAATGTTATTTCTTGATTTGGAATTATTCAATTGTCCTTGGATGGATTTAAAGGGAACTGATTTCTATTCTTACCTAAATGCAACTTTTAAGTTGAAATGTGTAACTAGTTCATACTTGGGTTAAGATGAATTTTTAATTGACATTAAAAAGGATTAGGAGGAACATGATCTCATAACTAATAGGTATTCAGGATTAGCTTGGAAGCTAAGGAATATCAAATAACTTAGGAGCAACCGAAATTCACATTCGGACTCCGTTAATAGCCTCGTATGTTAAATTCAGAAAGTAAGGATATGGGAAAAATATGTCTAGGACTAATAGACCTTAACTATGAAAGGTTAAGGAGAATAAATGAATATATTTATTGAGAATTAGACCTTGTTTAAATGACGTCTAATAAGCTAGAATTTGGTTACAGTTGTGAAAAACTTGGTTAAGTTTAATAGGTTAAACTTATTACGTCTGTCGGTAATGGGCTGCTTAATCCAATGATTAAGAAAAGAACCAAGTAGAGAAAATGCAACCCTTCGGTACAAAGGAGAAGATGCATAGCAAGCTAGAAGACAAATTTAGTCTCTCTTATCTCCATATAACTATAACAAGAACGAGGATAAAGGATCAGCATGGTTGTTGAAAGTTGATCTTAAATATTAAGATCATATCCAAATCACTTGAGCTGGATGTGTACTCTCGATAGGAGGATTCCGTAGGACATTGAAATACACCAGCTATAGCAAGGTGTCTTCATGAAGGTGGGGCCTTCATGATGACACAATGTTATAGCTGACATATTACAATGCCCTCCCGAATTAAATCATCAAGATTACACAAGCTGAATATTAAGATCTTGGTTGGGGATAGGAGTATGATCACGTATGCAGAGTGACTCCAGAGGACTAAAGATAAATAGACACACAAAGTCATTTAGGAATAACATCGTATGTCTGCGTATCTTTAGTTACCATGAGTGCCTTCCTATACTCGTTCATATTGCTAGTTGGAGTTAGAATTTGACTTTATTTTGGAAGGACTGGTAGGAACCAGGAAAGACCATTCTAGATAACAGGTGAAGTGAGGTGAAGGACGTATTCCATTGGTGTGTATCAAATCCAGGAATATGATCATGTAAAGCATGTGAAAATCTTTGGCCAAAGTATCGCAAGTGCTGGTTGCGTTGTCCTAATCACCTAATTTAAGATGCAGGATGTCAGATGAATATCAGTAACAAATATTCAGATAGGCTTCTTAAATGGATCACTTTGATTACCAGAAATGGTAAGAGAACCTTGTATATATATTATACTATGCATGAATGAACATGAAGGATCGGTAGTTTCCGAGTCATGAAATGAGAGATCGTTGAAACTCCGAGCCATGAAAATGGGAGATTGGTAGTTCTTCGAGTCATTTACAGCAACATATAGAATCTATTATAAGATTGAATGGCACTGAATGTGTGTTCCATATTGCAAATATGTGAATAGGGAACATTATTTTTAAAAGGAAATTGTGTGTTCCAAACTGCATTGTTTGGGTAGAGAACAATTATTAAAACTTGAACGTGTGTTTTGAATTATATAATTCATAACAGAGAACGTTTTATTAAAAAAAAAAATATTCGCTTGTTCTAGTATCTTAAAATGGGGATGTTACATCTTGGTATCAGAGCTGAAGGTTGCAGCTCTTGGACCTAATGAGTCCATGATATTAATAAGGTTTACATTTTCTTATTGAACAGAAAATGGTCAGAACAAGAGGGAATGCTGCGGAATAACCCGTTACAGGGTGGAGAAGCATCTACTGCTCAAAAGTTGGATGAAATCCTTCCTACTAGATACGAGAGATCATTTGATTGTTTTAGAACAGCAGTCAATGGGAAATGAAGAGGAGGAAGATGAAGCTGATATAAATGATCAGCCGCTTCCTTGTGGACAACATCAATGGAGGGAATCTGGGTGTTGATAATAATAATGTAATTTCTCTTATCATCCTGAAAATAAAAAGGGCAAGATTAGCAGCTAAACTTACAAATGATATAAAGAGAATAAGTCCTCCAAATTTTGATGGAACAACCCCTTGGGGATGGAGCTGAGAACTAGCTCAGTGAAATGGAGAAATACTTTGCAATAAGAAACTTCTACGAAGAGATCAAAGTGATATGGGGAGCATATCAGCTTTCTCATGAAGCATCATCATGGTGGGACAACCGTAAGGTTGAGTTGAATATTGTCGAATCAGACATAACTTGGGATCAATTTAAGGGTTATTTTAGGAAACGATGGCTGCCTCAACTCTATTTTGATAGGAAAATGACTGAATTTCAGAACTGGTGGCGAAGTGGATGTCCACGGCCTAACCACCATGGAAGGAGTTGTCAAAAAGGTAATTAGACAGGAACAGAAATTGAGAGCAATTTCTGCTCATAGGGAAGAGATAAGGAAGAAGATTCCCAATTCTTCTTCATCACTCGCACCAAAAAGGGGACCTTGGGAAAAGGTTTGGTGTGAAAAATATTGTTGTGGATAACAACAAGAAATTTGTGATGAAAAGACCTGTAAATAGCATGTGGAACAGCTTCACAAGAGTTAGTGGCAATGGAAAGAAGTCCTATGGGAGCCAGAATGATAACTTCAAAGCTGGGTAACAAATTTCAGCCTAGAAAAGGGGCCAGTTGGAGGATGCTTCAACTGTGGAAAGGACCACTATGCGAATCACTGTCCCTCTGAAGAAGGATGATTGCAATCAGTAACATAGGATACACGCTGTAGTGGCTAACAGACAAGCTGAAAATCAAGTTACGCCTATAGAAGTTCCGGGTAAGTTATTCAGTACACCTGTAGTCATACTTTTTGATATTGGAGCTACTGAATGCTTTATTTCTGCTAAACTTGCATTGAAATTAAAAAGAAAGGTAGAACGAATGGATAAAACATGGACAGTGCATTATGGGAATAATGTTGTCCATACAGTCGAGATGTGCCTTTTTGGGGCAATTCTTGACTTGCCCAGTTTCTCCACCAAAGTTGACCTGTATGTCACTCCTTTAGGATCATATGATATCATTATTGGAGTTAACTGGTTGGCTAAACATAAGGCAAAGGTTCGACTGTTATGAAAAACAAATTTGTTGTTTTGATGACCTGAAGAAAGTAGCAGTCAATTCAAGGTGTAAAATGTGAAGTTGCAGTTAGGGAAACTGACAGCTATGCAACTAAAAAGGGCTAAAAACAGAGGCTGCACCTTGTAACGCAGTAAAAATGATAGAAAATGCTGAGGAAGATAATGATTTCATGGAAAGATATCCATTGTTAAGGGGTTTCAGTGATGTGTTTCCAGAGGAATTGCCAGGTCTTCCACCCAAACAAGAGTTTGACTTTGCAATAGAAATAAAACCGGGAATTGAACCCATATCTAAGGCACCTTATAGAATGACCACCATCAAGTTGGTAGAGCTAAAGGATCAGTTACAAGAAATTTTGACTAAGGGACTGATAAGACCGAGCGTCTCACCTTGGGGAACACCGGTAATTTTTGTAAAGAAAAAGGATGACACATTGAGGCTGTGCATTGATTACAGAATGTTGAACAAGGCAACTATTAAAAATCGATACCCACTTCCTAGGATTGATGATCTATTCGATCAGATGCGAGGAGCATCAATTTATTCAAAAAATAGATCTTCGATCTGGCTATCATCAGCTGAGAACAAAGGAAGAAGATATTCATAAAACAACTTTTAGAACAAGGTACGGGCATTATGAGTTCACGGTGTTACCTTTTGGGTTGACCAATGCACCTGCCGCCTTCATGAATCTGATGAACAATATTTTTCAAGAATACTTAGACAAGTTTGTGCTTGTATTCTTAGATGACATTCTTATATACTCTAAAAATGTCGAAGAGCACCAAGAACATCTAAGGATAGTGCTGGAAATTTTAAGAAAGAGGAATTTGTATGGTAAAATGTCTAAATGTTCCTTTTATGATGCAGAGGTGCATTATTTGGGACACGTCATAAGCAAGAATGGAATAGCTGTTGACCCTTCAAAGATTACAGCTATAACTGAGTGGCCTGCAACTAAGAACATGCACGAAGTGAGGCGCTTCATGGGCTTGGCTGGATATTATCGAAAGTTCGTTAAGGACTTTTCAAAAATTGCTGCCCCAATCACTTCACTGCAAAAGAAGGATAAGAAATTTGTCTGGATAGACAAATGTGAATCTGCCTTTAAAAATTTAAAGGAACAGTTAACTACAACACCTATTTTAACTATACCTGATTCAAATGGAAATTTTATGGTTGTAACGGATGCCTCAGGAGAAGGCCTTGGAGGTATTCTGTTACAGAATAACCATGTTATAGCTTATGAAAGCAGAAAGCTTAAGTTACATGAACAGAATTATGTTCCACACGACCTAGAACTCGCTACCATTGTTCATGCACTTGAAATGTGGAGGCATTACCTTTTAGGAAAGCCTTTTGAGTTAAAAATAGACCATCTAGGGCTGAAGTATATTTTTACTCAGCCAAATCTGAATGCAAGGCAGTGAAGATGGTTAGAATTTCTGTCTCAGTATGATTTTGATATAAGCTACATCAAAGGCAAGGAAAATAGAGTGGCAGATGCTCTGAGTCGAAGGAAGCATATCTCTGCTCTTATAATGGTAAGAACGCAGTTTAAGGATGAGGTGAAAGATGCCTTGGAATCAGATCCTTATTTCCAGCAAGTTAAAACAGCACTTACTGCAGATCCAAAAGAAGTCAGGTATAAAGGATTATGTTTTGACAATGAAGGAATTCTGAGGTTCAAAAATAGGGTATATATACCTTTGGCAAATGACTTAAGAGGGAAATTGTTAATTGAATTTCATAATTCACCTTTTTCTAGACACCCTGACATTACAAAAATGCTTGTTGATCTTAAGCAGCAATACTTCTGGAAGGGAATGAAAAAGTATGTGGTGGAATTTGTAACACACTGCTTGGAATGTCATCGTGTTAAGGTGGAACATATGCATCCCGCAGGATTATTGTATCCCCACAGCATTCCGCAGTACAAATGGCAAGTGATAACGATGGATTTCGTTCAAGGATTGCCTATGTCAAGAAATAAGCATGATATTATCCTGGTTGTAGTCGACAAATTGACCAAAGTGGCACACTTCATTGCTGGTAATTTGAAGGATGATGCACCAGTGTTAGCAAGAAGATTTGTACATGAAATCTTCGGATTGCATGGAATACCAGAATTAATCATATCGGATAGAGATCAGAGGATGACATCAAGGTTTTGGCAAACACTTAATGCAGCCTTGGGAACTAAATTAAACTTCATTTCTGCATATCATCTGGAGATGGATGGACAAACTGAGAGAGTCAATCAATTTTTAGAGCACATGTTAAGGATGTATTGCATGGACCAACAGTATAAATGGGAGGAATACCTTCCACTGGTTGAATTTTCCTACAATAATACCTACCATGCCTCTTTTAAAAATGGATGCCCTTTGAAGCATTGTATGGAAGAAAATGTAGAACCCCTGTCAGCTAGGATAACGTTGAGAACAGAGAGGTAATTGGGCCAGAAATACTTATGGAAATGGAACAACAAATCAAAATGATTAGGGAACATCTAAAGGAGGCTGCCAATAGACAAAAGAGTTATGGCAAACTTAAAGCGGGTTGATAGGAATTATAAACTGGGAGAGAAGGTTCTTTCTTCGGGTGAAGCTGAAAAAGAGCTCGATAACTTTTGGCAAGGCTACCAAGTTGTCGCCATGATATGTGGGACCTTTTGAAATTGTTGAAATAATCAACCCTGTAGCTTACCATCTAGCATTACCTCCTACTTTGTCTCAAATGCATGATGTTTTTCATATTTCTTTGCTTAAGAAATACGTGACAATATTTATCACATGTGATGAATTGGAATTCCTTGCAGGTCCAAGAACCAGGAATAATCGTGGTTAAGCCCATTCGAGTGCTGGGAACTTGCCAGTTGTACTTAAGAAATCGCGAAGTGAATTCAATGTAAGGTCCAGTGGGACCAGTTCAGCGAAGAAAGTGTAACTTGGGAAAATCTCGAAGAAATGAGATCTTCTTTTCCACGTTTGTTTAGATCGAATTTGAAATTTGAAAAACTGATAATTCTACCAAATATAGACAATTATTAGTCTATTGTACAATTGTCTTAAAACACTATTTTTAAGAGTGAATCTATTTTTGGTATGAACTTATGAATGGAAGAGACAATAACTGAACTTTGTCAAAGGAACTCCTTGATTTGGTTAATTTGATCATCGGGACGATGATTCTTTAAGGAGGAAAGGAATGTAACACCCTGATTTTTGTAAGTTATCATGGGTGATTATTTTTCATAATGTTGTAACTGCTGAAATGAAGGAAAACATGTTAAGATATATTTTTGATCTTAAGGGAATGTGTTGCTAATCTGGATTCTTGATAATGTAATTTGTTTACAGGGGACATCAGTTATTATTGCTTATATGTTTGCTAATGTGACGACAAATTTGTCGTATGCTTGCTGAACTCTATATGATGTGGCTTTCTTGTAATCGCTTTGTCAATTTACTCTTAAACTGGACTGAAGGTTGATATAAATGTGCAACACCTGATTCCAGGTATGAATAGCTGGCACGTAGATGCCAACGGAAAAGGTTTGATTCCCGAACCATGCACTATTGAAACATGAGACCTCGTAAGGTGATAAAGGCCTAGATGCGGGTGGCTCGGGTATGTATAACGTGGGACAAAATTTCCTGCACAGTGTTGAAATTAGATGACAGTCGGAAGGACTTGTTTGGAATTTGATTAATTACGTGTTAGGGGGAATTAGATCCTAATCTACTCCTAAGTTCTACCTTACATCCTAAACTACTATCCTAAGTGGATTTTTAAATTCTAAAATGGTGAAAATAGACCTAAGTTCTATTAACCTATGAACTAGGCAATGACCTAGGTTTGAACACTATTGCTAATCGTAAACTAATCCTAACCTATGGAAGAGGACGCACAGACCCATGGGCGGGGATGGAAAGGATAAGGATGGAAGGAAATTTAATGGCATTGAATGAAGGTCCTTACATGGATAGCGCCAGTTTGGCGGGAACAGGGAAAAGCTAGAGGTATCTAGTTAGTTATGTAACTAAACTTTGTTTGCATGAAAAATTTGAAATTGGAAGTTCGCCAACCCGAGTCGGCGGTGGCGTGAGAAAATAGGAAAAAGGCATATCCTTTAATGCATTTAATTTCTTGGTCTTTGTGACCAGCCTTGGAAAGAGCATGGAGGAATTTTTGTTGGTCATTTGTGTTTGTTCGGATTTTTGGAAGTTGCTTTGCATTTGGTTTTTCTTGGTTCAGTCGAACCAGTTGTGTTTGGTTGTTACCACTGTTATTTGGAAATTGAAGGCTATTTTTTCAAGCCTGTAGCAGAAGGTGATTGTTGGGAAGCTTGTCGTTGTCACCGTGGAAGGAAATACCTTCTATAGATGTGGTTTTCTTTGAGCATTCGAGGAAGAATACCAGGCATGTTAAGCCCTTCTCCTTAAAACTCTTGCTTTGCTTAAACGTCTCATTAAAATAACCTTCCTCTTCTGATGAAGGGGGTTTTGGGTTTATTTGATTGCTGTCATGACTGAGATGATTTGGGTTTAGTTGATTTTGTTGTTATGCTGGAAATGATTGGGTAGAATCATTTTCTTGCTGTTGTGATTTGAACTATCTTTGTATTTATTTGAGTTGGAAATACAGCCTTGCTATGTTAGTTTGCTCGACAATATTGGGAAATTCTTTCTTTATACTATGTTATTGTGTCTGCTGTGTGAGTTGTTCGACGTTGTTTCTATACTGAAATTTTGAGGAAATGAGTTCCTCTTCCTTCTGCTGTTTTAGATTCTGAAGGAAATGATAAATGGATTTTATTGAGCATTATGAGCTCGGTTGATGGAAGTGATAGTCATATTCTGCATGCTGTGATTTTTCTTTTGTAAAAGAAATGGATGAATGCGACTTGGGTATTCATGAAAGTTGGGGAAAGTAATTGTTTTTCTTTTGAACTTATGAATGATTATATTTTCTCCTTGCTGTGATTAGGAAGATGATTTTTCTGTGTTTTGTTGATACGGTTAGATCTTCCAGTTCGGATTGTATTCGTGAATGCAAACTCGGCTTTGTATTTCTATGCAATGAATGAAATGCATGGGAATTAGCTTGCTGTTGAGTCTGTCTTGACTGTACTAAGCTTATGGATTTAATACCCTATGCGGGTTTGCCTTGATATAGGTATTGATAAATGATTATTGTATTTTGAGTTCTGTACATCATTGAAATCATAGGAGAATGCTATTTTGGATTTAAATGTTGATCGAGAAGAAACTCAAACTGGGCATTCTTTTCATATGGTATATTGAATAAAAATTTTACATGTTGTGCGAGTTGGTTTCAGCATCATTTCTTTTCTGAAATTAATAGGAAACGAGTTCTTCTTCCTCTGCTGTTTTAAATTTTGAAGACATGTTAAGTGGGGATTTAATGAACTTTATAGGTTTAACTTGATAGAAGTGACAATGGTATTTAGATTATTTTTCTGAGTTTTGTTTTCTTCTGTACAAATGGAAGGTTGAAATGTTTTGTGGGATCTCTAATTTTGCACTTTCATTAAAAAAAAAAGAGAATGAATTCGACTGAGTGATTCTTGTTATGCTTGAAGAATATGGATGTTTTCTTATTAAAATAGTTACAGGGATGAATTTCTTTTCTCTTCTTGTTGTTTGAATTCTAGAAATAGCACTAGAGCTTCACTGTACATCTGGATTGGGCTTGCTGTAGGTAACAGCAATGTGCAAATTGTTAATTATGAACTGTATACGTTCATGGATATAGAAAGTCATGTGGATAATTGATTAGGTGACTGTATAACTGTTTGTTTGGTTAGAATACAGTGAAAAAAGTATGAAATCTTTTAGTACATTAGGTACATAGTATGCATTCTTTATAATTCTTGTTCTATGATGGATACGATGTTTTACCAACTTGTATTTGGTATTCGTATGTGCCTACTTGAAAGGGAGTATTGATATGGATAATAAATTCTTCCTTGTCTTTATTTAAAGTTGAATATGAATGGAGTTATTCTTTGTTGCTGGAAAGTGAATTCTGAATGGATTTTGTAAGTTTCACTCTGAACTGTTATCTTGATTTGATGTCTCGTTTGGATTCAATTTTCATTACAATCATGAGGAAAGGAATAGGAATGTGGATGGATAACTTGGAATAATGATCATTTCTTCTCTCATATAGTTGGAAATCTATAATCATTTAAGAACGAATTTTGTATTGCTTGGGTTTAAGCATCTATATTTATTGTTGTTGCTCTTCTCATATGTACTTGATTGCTTGAAATCAAAGGAGATGCATGAACTGAAAGGAAAGTAATTGGTTTACATTTCAGTTAGATTTTATCCTTTGCATTTATTACTAATGTAAGGAAAGAGAAGGGATAGCAGTTATGATTATAACAGCAGTATGCTTTTACTTGTATTCCTAGTTCTTACAAATGTTGTAATATGGAACTGTCCAAGGAAATTACATCTTGTAATGGTTATGTGGGAAATAGGACAGAAATCCTTTGACTGATTGGGATGGTATTTAGATGGTTCAGTTGTCATGTTGTTCATTCTTTTTGATGCTTAATTCTTGATTGATGTTCATATTAACGTTTCATAAAAGTAGGGTTATTTTATTGAGACAGTTAATTGGAAGCACCTCATTTTAATGACAAGTGCTTAATATGCTCAGTTTAATGAACTGACCCGTGCAAGAAATTTTGCATATGGAACTTGAGTAAAATGAAGACATGGCTATTTTCTGATATTTCTTTTGATTTTCTGAAGATGAATTGTATTTGTTAGTTATTATTCCTCTATGAGGAATTGTGAAAAGAAGAAAGTACATTCTTCTATCTATGGGTTCTAATGTTGTTTTATATAAACAATGTCCAATCATTTGGACTGGCAAATGTATGGATTATGAAATGGATTGATGAATACAAATACAAGTGTGATATTTTAATGACTATATCAGTTTGATATTGTTGATTAAATTGGAAATATAATGTTATTTCTTGATTTGGAATTATTCAATTGTCCTTGGATGGATTTAAAGGGAACTGATTTCTATTCTTACCTAAATGCAACTTTTAAGTTGAAATGTGTAACTAGTTCATACTTGGGTTAAGATGAATTTTTAATTGACATTAAAAAGGATTAGGAGGAACATGATCTCATAACTAATAGGTATTCAGGATTAGCTTGGAAGCTAAGGAATATCAAATAACTTAGGAGCAACCGAAATTCACATTCGGACTCCGTTAATAGCCTCGTATGTTAAATTCAGAAAGTAAGGATATGGGAAAAATATGTCTAGGACTAATAGACCTTAACTATGAAAGGTTAAGGAGAATAAATGAATATATTTATTGAGAATTAGACCTTGTTTAAATGACGTCTAATAAGCTAGAATTTGGTTACAGTTGTGAAAAACTTGGTTAAGTTTAATAGGTTAAACTTATTACGTCTGTCGGTAATGGGCTGCTTAATCCAATGATTAAGAAAAGAACCAAGTAGAGAAAATGCAACCCTTCGGTACAAAGGAGAAGATGCATAGCAAGCTAGAAGACAAATTTAGTCTCTCTTATCTCCATATAACTATAACAAGAACGAGGATAAAGGATCAGCATGGTTGTTGAAAGTTGATCTTAAATATTAAGATCATATCCAAATCACTTGAGCTGGATGTGTACTCTCGATAGGAGGATTCCGTAGGACATTGAAATACACCAGCTATAGCAAGGTGTCTTCATGAAGGTGGGGCCTTCATGATGACACAATGTTATAGCTGACATATTACAATGCCCTCCCGAATTAAATCATCAAGATTACACAAGCTGAATATTAAGATCTTGGTTGGGGATAGGAGTATGATCACGTATGCAGAGTGACTCCAGAGGACTAAAGATAAATAGACACACAAAGTCATTTAGGAATAACATCGTATGTCTGCGTATCTTTAGTTACCATGAGTGCCTTCCTATACTCGTTCATATTGCTAGTTGGAGTTAGAATTTGACTTTATTTTGGAAGGACTGGTAGGAACCAGGAAAGACCATTCTAGATAACAGGTGAAGTGAGGTGAAGGACGTATTCCATTGGTGTGTATCAAATCCAGGAATATGATCATGTAAAGCATGTGAAAATCTTTGGCCAAAGTATCGCAAGTGCTGGTTGCGTTGTCCTAATCACCTAATTTAAGATGCAGGATGTCAGATGAATATCAGTAACAAATATTCAGATAGGCTTCTTAAATGGATCACTTTGATTACCAGAAATGGTAAGAGAACCTTGTATATATATTATACTATGCATGAATGAACATGAAGGATCGGTAGTTTCCGAGTCATGAAATGAGAGATCGTTGAAACTCCGAGCCATGAAAATGGGAGATTGGTAGTTCTTCGAGTCATTTACAGCAACATATAGAATCTATTATAAGATTGAATGGCACTGAATGTGTGTTCCATATTGCAAATATGTGAATAGGGAACATTATTTTTAAAAGGAAATTGTGTGTTCCAAACTGCATTGTTTAGAAAGAGAACAATTATTAAAACTTGAACGTGTGTTTGAATTATATAATTCATATCAGAGAACGTTTTATATATAAAAAAAAAATTCCCTTGTTCTAGTATCTTAAAATGGGGATGTTACATTCCATTTCTAAAAACACCAACTCCATGCAACATACAAAATGCAATACAATACAAGAAAGTAAAATATTCCTAACTCCATGCAATATGAGAAAGTATATAAGAAAACCTAATAGAGAAACAAGTACCATGTTTTTGTTATCAAGATTCAGTTCCAACCTATGTAAATTAATGAAAAGGGTTATGATGGTGCCCCAAGAAAGGATACATGTGAGGGGAATAATATAGGACACTTGGGTTTGAGGAAAAGGCTTTGTGTGCTACGAAACAGTATGAAACACTTGATTGACTAGGAAGTACAAACATAGTAAACATACTAGATTTTGTTAATGAAGCTAGATCAAAATGATCCATGAGTCTTGCATATGAACAAGTGAGAACCAAATAACGATGTTTTTTAGGATTATTTATATTGTTTTTTATATTTTTAAAACATATTTGAATGTTTTTTGTGATTTTTCTAACATATTTGAATGTTTTTTATTTTTTGAAATTTTTTTGAAGTTATTTATAGGAAGATGAGAAAATGTGGATGCCCCTAGCAATATATGGGATGTACAAGGGAAAAAGGCCACACACATACAAGAAAGGTGAATATGTGAAAATTCCCCAATGAATAGGTGGGAGTATTCAAAGGAAAAATCTTCACGCATAGAATCAGGACCCAAGGCCATTATGGATAGGTTCAACGTGATGATGAACATAAACCAATGAAATGTTGGGAAGAAGAAAGGATGCCCCAGCTTCAGTTAGCCTAAAAGCACATGATAGAAAGGAAGGAGAAGATTGTTGTTGTGAAAGGGGACAAAGGTGTCCAAAAACTATGGCAAAAAGGTAATACCATACACATGGATGTTATGAATGAAGTAGAAGAACGATGTGAATGATATGAATGTAGCTTAGAATCCTCGTGATGAAAAATAACAATTAGCCAAAGGAACAAATCGTGAGTCGAGATACGGACTAGAGTAAGAGTTTGAACAAGGTCCAAAAAAAAGACACTTGGTAACATACTAATCCTTCTTTGCTCATAGAGATCCAGTGTGTTCACATGGAGTTTTAATTACCTCCTGAAGGGAATATTTAATAGACAACAAGTTAAGACAACCTAGCCAACATGTAGGAATGTTATATTTTGATAAGTGATAGGTGATTTGTGAATGGAGGGTGGAAGGATAGCCATACATTTCTCTGTTTCCAGCCAAACATCCATAGCCTTGATGAAGATGTATTTGATTATAATCACAACATTACTCTACTTCTAGTCAGGAGTTAATAGCCTTGATAGATATTATTAGAAATACCCCAAGAGAGAGTTATATATCAATTTGCTTTTGTTTTTATCTTTTAGCTTTTGATTTGATTGATTTTGATTATTTTTATTTCTAACAACTTATTTCAGCTCTCTTATTTGACAAGGGGTTAAGAACCACTGATGGCTTGATGAATAGAGGTGGAAGTGATTGTGATGAAGACATTGGCTAGTGTTAACAAATATGTCCAAAAAATTCTTCGCAACAAGTTTATTAGATGTTTAATGTAATATGATATCTAAGAGATCACTCGTTATTTAATTTACCAAGGTGATGAAAGACCAAGGTCTAACATATACCATAGAGATAAATGTCATAAAATGTGTGTGAATAGGCTAACCAAAATATCACCAAAGGGACAAAAATGGTAGGAAGACTTGTAGAAGAATAACAAGGAAGGGAAGAAAGAAACATCCATATGTACACAATACCTGATTACAATGTTTGATCTTTGTACCTTTTATTTGGTTATGTTTTCTCAATTTTATTGTATTTTTGAATTGATTTGGTTTTTATATTTTTGATAGTTTTTAGAAATTTGGGACTAAGAAAATCACTCTACATAATAATATCCAACAATAATGTTTGAAATTCCTTAATAAGGGAGACTAGGTGTGCTTGTTTATCAAGAGTCATGTTATCCCTGATCTCAAAGATCGAGGTGAGTTCATACTCAACAACTAACTGTGATTTATCCTGAAACAAGGATTCTTCATGTGGGAGCTTGAGTTCCTGATTCATAGGTTTATGCACTTTACGCCATACTTGATGGTTGTGTTGGTGTGCGTTCTTGAATCACGCTTGACTTTTAACCTTAATATCATTTGATTTGTTAGGAGATTTTGTAGCTCTTGGAAGTTTTGACCCGAGCTTGGTTAAGAAACTGTTTGGGTTTCTTATAAGTTGACGTGTGACTTTTATGATCTTGAGAAGGAGATGAAAGTGAATGTGGATGTTTAGACCTGATGTAAGAAATGACGGAAGGCTTTCCAAAACCATTGGTATAAGGATGAAAAGGATATAGTCCAAGAATTTAAGAGGATGGGATATGAGGAGGTGAGCCACTAATAGAAGATGATGAAGGGCTACTAGAATATAGCCCTAAGATGGAAGATGATGAAGGGCTACTAGGACACAACCCAAGAATATAAGGTGATGGGATACCAGGAGGTGACCCACAAGTAGAAATTAATGGATATCTACTAGCATGTGGCCCCAGAATGGAAGAAGATAATGAGGGAATACTAGGGGTGACCCAAGTATAGATGAGGAGGAACTAATTGGAGGTGTTCCTTAGATAGAAGAAGATGAAGGGCTACTAAGAAGTGACCCAAGGATAGAAGGTAATGGGCTACCAGGAGGTGATCCATAAGTATAAAATGGAAGGCTACTCAGGGGTGGCTCCAGGAGAGAAGAAGACAATGGGATACTCAGCAGTGACACAAGGTGAAATTTTTATTGAGGAATGATGAGATAAGGAATGATTTGGTAATGAGAATATAGGCCATGGATAAATGTTAGACCCCAAATCTCATCGTGCTCAGAAGAAGGTGAAGATGGAATTCTAGAAGAAGAGTCAAGTTTCATGAACTTAGGGTTTTCCTTTACGTTATGATAAAAGGAATCAATTTCTTCCTCCCCATACGTAAGCGTATAGAGTTCTAGAAATAATCCTTGTTTACAATCCTCTAGAGGGATATCATCATGTATTCTAATTGTTCCTTCATTCTGAGAGAAATCAATCAGTAGAGGTTATTTTTCTTCGGCCATAGGAGGTTGACTAGAAGAAATGGTCTCAATAAGAAGGGAAGATTGATTGATAGAAGAATATGAAGATGTTTGATGATATAGAGAAGGGGAAGGTTTGACCTTATCACTCCCATGAAGATTTTTTTATAGTTCTTTGAAAATATATCTTAGCACATGGATATTTGTAATGGTTCGACATGGTTGTAGACATTGATATTTAGAATATGATTGAGGAAATGGCACAATAGGGTTAAAAGGTCTTAAGGGCCGAAGAAGGATTGAAGTTGGAATGATAGCAAAAGATGATTCATGAGAGGAAGAAGTCTTAGAGGCAGGTGTCTCATGAAGGGATTATTTGGATTTGGACCTAGGTCATTTTTCTAGAAGAATATATAATGTAGGTTAGAAATTAGGATCACGTAGCCATCCATTAAGTTGTGACGTAGGAGTTGAATTCAATGATTCACTAGAGGGAATCTGAGTCACGGAACTCTTTGATGGAGGAAGAGGTTGTCGAGACAACTGATGAAGGAGGTCCTGGAAATAAATTGAGGATCGTGACTCAAGAACCGAATTAGATGTTTGATTGATGAAACTTGGAGTCACATGAGTATTCAAAGGAGGAAGACATCATCGATGTGATTTGGAACAAAGGTATTATGAAGGAATGGAGGACCGTGATTCAAGATTTGATCTAGGGGTATCTGAACAATAGTTAGGATCTAAATCTCTAGAAGAAGAGTGGGAATCTGAATGGTAGTTTGGATTTGAATCAGAAGAAGAGTGGGGGGAACTTGAATAATAATTTGGATCAGAATCATACAAACCATACCACCGACTATGAGCTGAAGGTGGGGAACATGATACCTGAGTGGTCCCTCTAGCAGAAAGAACCAAATTAGGTTTAGTCATAATGGGAATATTTTGATTTAAATTCCTAAACCTAGGTTTTGTATTGTAGTAAGTGTGAGAAACCACATGATATTCAATCATTTTTGGTGTTGTTTTAGGTACAAATTCCTAGACTTAGCTATTGTGATCAAACTCCTTCAAAGTGAAGAAAGTTTCATGTTGATTTGGGTAGCATAAGGGAAACCAACTAGACATCTTATAAGAATAGAGATGTGTGTGTGATTTTCTAGAGATGTTATAAGGAAAATAAACATCATGATGATGCAACATCGATAAGATAAAAAAGTATTGTTCTAGAAAACAATTTTTCTAGATGAATAATAACAACGAACAATCATGTAAGTGTGAAATGCAAAGCCAATCAATAAAGAAATGCTCCCTATGTAAAATGTGCACAAAATGATAGTTCGATGCAAATATGATCACCACAATGTGAATAATTATGTCAAGCTTGAAATGAGAAAGGCATAAATATTAACAAAGGGTAAATACGATTCCCACTTAAAGGATACTATGACCAATTTAGAGATAAACAAGGCCTAAATTTCAAAGGGAGAGGATTAAAAATATAAGCTATGTAACCACACCAGTTGGACACGTCTATCTAGATTCACAGAGAAGCGAGATATTAGTGCAAAATTGGTACTGAAAAGATGTAAAATAAAGTAAGTGACACCTGTTAAGAGTTGGAGAAATGTTTGAATTTAAACCAAGTCAAATTATACTAAGGATGTGCTAAAATGTGCACATCGTAATGCCACAATGTGGATACTTAGATCGTGTTTATGAAAAACATGACGTAAGTATCTTAATTGTGTCAAGGAAATGTGAAAAAGGTAACATGGAAAAGGGTATCAAATGATGAACCAATCCTAAATATGGACATGATCTTGAAATCAAGATCAAAGGACTATCAAATATATGAAAATGTACTTGCATAAGTTAGACATTTAATAACCTAGCTGCAAACATGGATGGGCATAAATGGAAAAAAAGTGGCATGTACCATCTATAATAAGACTTGCGAGGTATACATCCTTCTCACCCCAAAAATGGGTGGTGATAATGTAAGGGCATAGATCAAAAGATGAAAATAAACTAAGCACCACTTGGGTATATTTTGGCCTCGTTCGAAGGTGAGAATGAAACTGAGCTAAGTGAGATGTTGTTTAATTTTGTGATGAAAGACACGTATTTCTAATTTACGTGGGATTTTTTCCTTGTTCAAGAAACAAGGTTCATAATCCAAGTAATTCATCACTTTGTGATGGCCTGATGTGACAACGGACTAAAAAAGTGGGCTCTAAGACATAATGGCCTCCTTAATAGGATCTCTCAACTAGGTGTCACAAGTTTTTCTAATGGGAGTGTGATTTACCCAAAGAGTTGCACTGATTGATTTGGGAGTGTCTTGGATTTACTTTACCCCCTTTTGATACAATGAGAAACTAGTGTGTTATAATGTACCATCATTGGGGTCATGATACAGACAATCTTTGACTCTAACGCATAATGCAAAACTAGTCAAGTGGGTAAGCAAAGCTCTTCCTGTTTCATCCACGAGGTTACTCAGCGGTGGATTACTTTAGGGTTCATGAAACCACTGCCATTGTTAAAGATTAAAGCGTTATGCCAAAGGGGTTATGTTCTAGTTGAGTGGATAGGGACATACCCTTTTTCAAAACCTGTAATACATTGTGAAGTGAAATGGTGTGTTTTTTATCTTACTTAATTTAATGTGGTTTAAGTAGAACACCGTTTGGAAACTTGTATGAAAACACATGTATTAGAAGGTTTTTGTTTTGTCTTGATTTCTCCTTTCATTGACAAGCATTAGGCCCTATATGCAAAGAGTTAGTAATTTTCCATAAAATATCATGATATCAAAAGAGAGTTTGCATGTTGTTTTTGATTCCTAAGATCACCAAAAAGGCATGAAGGAAGAGCATACACAACGTGAAAACCCTAATAAAATAAGCCTTTGTGAAAAATACTTTGAAAGATAGAGTTCATTTTATCCAATTTTGAAAGATCAATCCAATTTATTTAAACTTAAAGTAAGTGTTTTTAAAAGTGAAAAGGTGTTTTTAGAATTTTTTTTTATTCCCAAGATCACCTAGAAGGTGCGAGGGAAGAGCGTACAAACTTCAAAAATCCCCTTTTAAATAAGAAAATGAAACACTTAAACTAATTTAGTCAAATAAAACCAAAAAGAAACTTGTAATCACTGGTTAGAACCTGCAAACAAGTTAGAAAACCAAGAAAAATTATGAAATTCCATAAATCAATTTGTAGCAATTTTTTGATAGTTTTTAGTATTTTGCATTTTTGGAGGTCTCCGGGGAATTTTTATGATTTTATGATAAGATTAATGATACAAAAGGTATATTAATTTTTAAAATTTTCTCACAAATTTCACTTCTTTCTCTTTCCAATGTCTATTCAAACTCTGAAAATGAGTCAACGGGTCAAAAGATATGACCAAAACTAGGAGCACTAAAAAAAATATAATCAAATCTGGATCAAACAAATATACCTACACCCCCTTCAAGGTGTATGCACACCATTTTAGATGTGTTCATGTGGGTTAGGGTACCTATTCCCCTCTTTGTAAACCTAGTGGACCTGTAGGGTGCCTGCGCCACCTGAGAGATGCTTGCTCTAGGGTAAGTATGATTACACCAGGGAAGCAAAAAAAAGGTAAAAGTTATAATAGTGTGTGTGCACTGGTAGTGAAGTACCTGCACCAATAAAAGGGCATATGCACCACAATCTAGGTGTGTGCGTTCCTGGTAGAAAAATCTGACAAAGGGCTGAGAATATACAAGGTGCTTACAAGTGGGTTTGGGTGCTTGCACGCCTAGTAAAAAAATAGGTTACAGGGTGTGTGCCCCATGATTTAGGTGTGTGCCCCATGATTTAGGTGTGTGCATTTGCTTTCAGGTACCTACACATGGTTTTGGGTGCCTGTGCCCCTTTGTTAAAAAATACATTTTGAATGCACCTACATTGATAGAAAGGTGTATGCTCCGCTGCCTAAAAAACCACAAAAAATGCAGAAAATAAAATTTTAAAAGTTTAAACATGTTATAAATTAGAATTTATATGTATTTTCTAGCATAAACTTAACAAAGAAGCATGGAAATGAAGTTTAACTATTTAAAACCTAGCTAAAAAGCCCAAGGAAAAATATTTAACACTACAAAAAATGTAAATAGTTAGATACTGAAATCAAAGCTTAAAAAAGACCCCATTAATGGAGGATGGACTAAGTGTCCCACCAGGTGTGCCAAATGTATGCAATGGAAATGTTGCAAAGCTATGGAGTGAGGTTAAAGAACCTCAAAGCTTAACTAGCTATGCCATGCACCATGAGATAAGAGCTAAATAAGAGTTAATCATATACATGCATCATAACTTTGACAAAAATATAAAAACCTAGCATATATACTACTCTCTACTCTTTAGATTACTAATTAAACATTAAACCTAAGAAGATCAACTTTAGCAATCAAAGGTGTGATTAGTTGTTTATGGTTTTCAAGATTTCAAGAATGGAGTCTCACCATTAATGGCTTCTAGGCTAATGGATCTCTCTATATTAATAAAAACTTGGTTTAAGGATGCAAATGGAGGCTATTAGCTCAACAATGGAGGAAGGCAAGGTTTAAATCAAATGTCTAATTAGCTTAAAGTTAATACAAACAAGATCCAAGGATTCTTAGGCTTGTTTTGGTTTTGTGTTATGTAATGTTGTAAGTTTGAATGGGTAGGCTTAGACTTGTATTTATAGTTTTTGGTTTGGAAGTGTTTTGAATTTGGGTGCATGTGGGACTAAATCTCAAACAGTAATTTTATATTAGATTAGGATAAACATGCTTTAGGCTTAGTTAAGCTTGGTTTGGGCTAGTTAACTAAGGTTTAGGCTAGTTAAACTTCATTAGCAAGTGATTAGAGACTCATTGAGAGTTGGGAGGGGTCTGGATAACCATTTATGACTGATAGATAGCCTAAAAAGCTTACAAAAGTGGTTCAAAGAGAACTAGGGAGATTTTGAATGGTCAAAAGGAGGAATGTTTAGCTAATAAGAGAGATATTAGCCCAATTAGCTGATTATAGGAGGAATATGACTGAAAGAGTGTCAAGAATGGGCATCCAAGAATGGATGGAAGAATGGGGAATTAAACAAGTGTCATTAATCGGTTATATTCAAGGAAATTATAGGTGTAAGCGTACTTTAGGTGTCTACAAGGCATATCCTCAGTTTCAATATTCTTCTACTGCATATAACATTAAAACGATGGACGGAAGAAATTTTTCTTTCCTAAAGCATAAGGATATGTAGATTGTATGCCCAAATATTGGTCAGTTTTTGGAAGAGGATCAAAATCCCTGTGAGGCCCATACTACAAAAAATACCTCTTAGGAATACCTGAATCAAGACCATATCTAGATAATGGAGCCTATGGAAAATAATAACCATGCACCCTGTGCCTACCAGATTCCTCTCGATAACACAACAATTCCAGGAAAAAAAACTATTTATTTTATTATGTGAGTACAAAAATCTACTTTACCATTGTCAGGAAAATAGAGATCTGACTCTGCACTCACTACCTCTATCAAATTACTGTTAAATTACAACATTACCCTGAGTTTCCTCATGGTTTATGCCTAGGGATCTCAAATAATGTGATTTTATTTTTATGCAAGGAAAAGACATGTTTGTGGCCCTTCCACCTGCCACCCCTAACAAAGGCGGGTCAATGTTTGAAATTGAGTGGCATTACATCTCCCTCCCCTTATAAGATCATCGTCCTCGATATGACACAATATCAAAGCTCGAAGGATACATAGGCAAGAAAGTCAAAAATGACACATGTTTTTTAACAAAAACAACTTTTCAATACAATGCGACCACAAGGAAGTAAATTAATTTTGGAAATATATTAAATTTTAATGTTCTGTGAATATTGGTAGTTATTTATCTTTTACTTTCCTACTCAACTATTTTTTCTTTTAAAGTATTTCTCAATCTCAATCTCTTAATATTCATTGTTTAGAATTTCAATTATCTTATGTTCATGGGTGCCCAATAGTAATTAGCCTCAAGATGGCACAAAAAATGCAAACCAACAAAAAAAAACCATGAGACATCTTACTACATACTTTCATGACTATATCACATCACAATACCTCTAATTCCACCTTGGAAATACAACAAGTAGTCCACATAATGAATAATTTCTAACAATTATGTCAGAGGCATAGATCCAACACACACACACATGTGACTAACAACAACGAAGCATCAAACTAATACATATGTGACTGGTATCACATGACCTGAAAACCATGACTATACTAAAACAGTGCAGGGACAAGATCCAATAATCCATACCAACCAAGAGGAGTGTCAAACTTCAATCATAACAATGCCTAACAAGACTCACAAGAGTACACATAACTCATAACACCAACTCCACACATCACAAAACATCACGAAGAAACAATCCATATATCTCCCAAAGCATCACAAATAAACTCCATATACCTCCCAAAGCATAAAATCATAGTGCCACAAATCCATATACCATCCCAAAGATAAAGAATCATAGTGCCAAAACCAAGCCAGGTCACTCAATCATAAATCCCCATCTCCTTATTTCTCCATATTGGGTCACTCAACAATAGAGCCCCATCTCCTTTCTCCATTTAATGAGGTCGAACCACCCTATGGCCCTAGGGACATAGAGTCCCATCACCTGGCATAGTAAAGTGTTATGACCCCCTTGACCCCATTGTACCCCCATACAACGAAGCGGGTCCATAGATCCAACCACTCCATGGTGAATCCCACAACCCTATTCTAACACATTACGACATTAGAACCAACATGACAATCCATTTCAAATGGCAAGTGGAAAAAACAGTCCCTAGCATTGGGCTAGGCTATAAAAAAATTTAAACATGAAAAACAAGTTTAAAACTAAGAAAAACAAATGGCTAAATAGCCATGGTTAGTGTAAAAATCTGCATGTTAGTGCAACAACCAAATAAAATTCCCAAAATTGCAACAACTCAACCAAAAGTTAAAAAGAACAATTTGTTGGTTCCAGAGAAGGAAGAAAAAAAATTCAATTTATGAATAAAATACGTATAGAGAAATAGTGCATCACAATCACTATGTGGCCATATACAACCACCAAAGGGGTACTCATCAAGTTTCTGGCACTCTAACATCGATCCTCAACTCCTAAAATAACATATCAAATAAAAAAAGTGTCATAATATCTTCTTGAATCATCCCTCCATACTCCCACAAGGCTCAACATAGTCTCAATATAGTCTAAGATGGGAGTGTATAGGTTTCCATTCACTGAGCCTAAGGTGTTCACAAAACACAATTTGCATGGTGGCCATGCATACCAAACAAACAAAAGTGGGTTTTCAATCTATGTAAAACTCCACTCCCTATCTCGTACTCGGATTGAGTGACTGCAACTGTACACCAATGTTAAGGTACACATAGGTCATATATACAACAACCATATAGGGAGAGAGAAAACAATATAGGTCTCCATCTACTGATCCTAAGGTGTTCACGAAACACAATGTATATGGCGCCTAATGGGAAATGTGCCATATACACCAAACAAACATAGGTGGATTTTTAGTCTATGTAAAAATCCACCTCCTATCTCGTACTTGGCTCGAGTGACTTGTCAATGGTAATCATTTCCTCTCTCCAAACATACACTTTTTACCAATTTCCTCCCTTAAGGTTGGTTAGTGTAAGGTTCACAACATAACACATAACTACAATTACTAACATGATGGTGATTTACACACATTAACCATAGCATCTTACACATGGTATATATATAGGATAAAGAAAAATCATTACTTTCACAAGTTATAATACATCACATTTCCACATAATGCACCCAAATTGTAAGTAATTGTACAATAGGGGTCATACGATCACCATATGCCCCTAATTCATGACATGAACCATCACATATTACACAAATTATATGTATGATAAACACAATGACTAACATTACAACATATAGTCAATTACAATACAACATGGTGAGACACATGATTCATCACAACACATTGGTGACATCATGATACAATCCAATTCACTATACACCAATTTTGTCATACAACCCATCAGTACACCTACATATCAAATAATAATAAGACACTCCAACACTCTGCAATCCACAATAACATTATTTTCACACAAAACAAGGAGATACATCACACGTGAAATCCTCATTCAATCCATGTAAAGGGGAGCAAATACTTTCATCAAAATCACATCAACATGATAAAAAATACATGCACTAAGTGACATGCACAACACATGTGTTCATAGTATCACAATTACAACATTATTCACATCATAACATATATCATATTACTCTTCCCATCTCCACCACCACCATGCAAGATAATCAAAAATCCAATCTATCCTAGAGATTTGAGAGCATGAACCTCCACTCTCATACCATATGTAATGCCCAAATTTAATATATATACCAACTTACAACTGGAATACCAGAGTAAATTGTTTTTTGACTTACATTGCTTGATACATAACATCACATAGGATCACTTAGGAAAATGTATAATGCATGAGACATTTGAGTAACCATGCACCCACATATATAACATGAAACGCATGATTCACATCAAAGCCACATTTCCAAAAATGACAAAGTAAAATAATGATCGACTATAATGTAGACTTACTCACAGGAACTTCCCACAACACATCGTTTTTCATGGCAAAATATTTATTACAATCTTATTTTTAAAATTTGACTACAATTGTCTGAAGAACACATAACATAGGGCCCTTCATCCCTTTACAACTAGGTTGCATGTTTTTGTTTAACATTTCACCTATAGTGGTTCTTTTAGAATTCACTCGTTTCTCTTGTGGAAATAAATTTATATAACATGATTTTGATTAGGAATGTATATACACACATGCATCTTCTAATATTTTAATTAAGCATTTGTTCGAGAGAGTTTTGTTTAATTGGTTTAGGAAAATACTCTTGTTACAAGGAGGAAAATTCACAGAAAACATAGATTACTATATCAATAGAAAACCTATCCCGAGTTCATTTCATAGCATTGTTTAATACTAATAATACACTGCTTTAATATTCAAGTTATTACAACCAACTATGTAGGTTAACTAATTAAGTTGTATCATTCTTGATTCAAAATTCGTTTCTCCAATTAGGAATTCATATTTTCACAATCATATTATGCATGGAAGGGTACATTACATCCTATGTTCTTGTTATAGAGATTTTTATTTGAATTTAAGTGATGAATTTCACATTTCAAACTACTTCCATTTCATCATCTTAAGGATTTAATCTCAATAACAAAGGGTTAATTACATGTTTTGACTATAAATTATACTTCCCGGTGATCCTAGGTTCAATATATTCCTATTTATGCCAAGGGTTCTACTAACTTTTACAAGTCCAACTAGAGTGCAATTTTTCTAACTCATAAGACCGTGGCTACAGTTGAAGTTATCCCATTCTCAAGGCTACATTTTATTATTTCATTAGCATCAATGTTTAATCTAACTTTATGTAAACAAAGCATGTGATCATCTCATCATATTTTGTTTTTTAATTTATTAGGTTGTTGTATTAGTCATGGAGCTCTAGTTTATTACATTCATTTTATGATCTGCATTTGACATTTTAGTTGGTTTTGACATCACTCAATGGTGTACCATTTTTTTCATAGCAGTCATTTCTTAGTTTAATCTTATTTACCATTTCACTAAATGCATTTACATAGTTAATTTGGTCATGTATTAACATTGTTTTGGAATCAAATGTAATTCCTATAACACTTACATATATTCGATGTTTAAATTTTACCTTTGCTAGACAAGGGGAAACTATCGTGAGATCGAGGAAGGAATTATTAGGATTTTAAGGGTGATTTAGATTGAAGATACCTCTTCCCAAAAACATCCTTTCATCATAGTACCCTATTTTTCCTATTACATTTTGCTATAATTCAATAGTTAGTTTAAGTAGATTTAACCTTTACATGTCATAAATTTATTTTTTTGTTATATACGATTTTGTGTTGGCTCAAATGCTTGATATCTCCAAGAACAATTTGTATTATTTATTTTTTCTTAACAATAAGAGAATGCCTAAATCAATTATGAAGACTTCAAGCATAACTTTATTCCCGAATAATATCTTATTTACTCTCGTTTCCCATTACTCTTAAATGGTTAACTTGGACTCTTATGGGCATTGTTTTGCAGAACAATTGCAACTCAAATAACACATAATTTACACTTAGATATTTAAGACTACAAGGAGTATGACCTCGCACAAGACGTCTCATTTCATTTCTCTTAGACAAACAAGTATTAAGTCTATATTACAAGAGAGATATCCCAAATAACCGTATGCATTAAAAAATCCTTCTAAGGACACTATTTCCAATTATTTGGTAAATACGCAAGTAATTATAAACATATCCTCCGCTCACATATTTTAGATCTCACAAAATTATAAATCATAGGTACAAAAACTAAATATCTTTAAGGCTTTGGCCACCCACTAGGGTACCAAATGGAAATTACACACAAGGGGGTTCACTTAATCATGATATGGGATTTTACCTACAAAACCTAGACATGATCACCTCACTTGTCCCAAATGATAGGTTTCATAACATAACCACACTTAAATATCAAGGATATGATTTGTTAATAAGAGCTATTATAAGCAACGAAGATAATTAATGATATCAAAGTACTTTATATACAAGATCAATGTTTGTATACCCAAAAAAATTCAAATGGGGGGAGGAATTACATTAGGAATTATACTGGCACGTTCTTCCAATTTCTTTAATTTTAATGAGAAAATGAGATTCTATTTATAGTTATGGGTGTTAAGGAAATATAACAATATTTAACATAACAAAACCGATGAAGTTTAATTCTTTATAACATATGTACAACATTGAGTATCAATCTTCAAATCTAATTCTCGAACTTTAAAATATAGCCACATTGGTATTACCTTTTCAAAATATACTAAGAACAATTATTCAAATAAAATACAATTCATATAATTATATGGTCACGTACATGTATTGCATTGATGAATATAACTTTAAATATGTACAAATCATTGAAGTGCAACATATCACTTTAGAGTAATCCTTTTGTTCAAGTACCTACAACAATGTTGTGTCAGTCCTAACCACAGAGTATGGAAATCTCCTACACTGGAAGAATAAATCCACACATTCATCATTTCTAACATTTCCATATTAAATAGCGAAGAGAGATATTACCGAGACATCAGGAAGAATAAGAAGTTCATTTCTCATGCATTCACGCTTTCACATTCAGTTGAACTTAATATTTTGGAAACTAGAGAGAGATTAATGATGAGATTGAGAAAGTCTATAGAGACATTTTAATTTTCATTCACAATGTCATTTACCTCATATTTTCATTTCATATCCATTTAATTTCATTTCAAACTCATTCATGCATTTCCCAATTCATTTACCTGACATTTCAAATCAATCAAGTTCACAGTTATTTCTAGAGAGAGAAGAGGAATGAGAGAGAAAATTGAGCATACATCTCAATCATTCATTCTACTGAGATAAAAGATCACATAAGATTATACATAGACATTGAAATGGTATTATGAGGTCACAATGTGTGGCTATAAGTCAAACGAGACTCATAAAATTAGATTTCGAGCTGAGGTTGAGGAAACTAACCAAAACAAAAAAGTGCTTACAATCTGGGTCTCAAAAACCCTCATTCGTGATTAGTTGGAAGTGGTCACCAAAATTTTATGAAATCCTACTTATTCCCCCATATATAAAAAATTCATCATATTTAACAGAAGTTGATTATGATGAGCATAAGACATCAAGTTACAAGGCCAATTCTTTTAGGCTAGTTATCATAATTATGTCAGTATTTTCTCTTGTCACACAATGACCAGTGGAAAGTGCCAAAACCCACTTGAAAATTATTTTCAGGAGGGTAGATTCTCAGTGAAATTTGACTGTAGGTTATGATCCTCTTATTGTATTCTATAGGTAGAATTAGTGGTTTTGTGAATTTCACTCAAGCTAAGTGACAATCGTAATCCGAAACCACATTTAGTTTTATTAATACAACCTAGATCACTATAAGTGATAGATAATCTAAGAGGTTTAGTGGCATATAATTCCAAGAGTGTTAAAAAATTTCAAATAACTCAGTTAAGGTCCCCTAATGTTTCCATTTACCAAGGATCATGCAAAGAGTTTTGTCTTTTGTGAGTACGTTTGGGTGTGGTGCTCCATACACCTGACTTAAATAGAGATCATTTTTTTTAATTTTTTAGCTATTATAGCATCAAGGTAATATTTTATCAATTGTTAATGTTATAGTCTATCTATGCATTCAAAATTTAATTTTAAAAAATTTACTAGAAATGATGAAGCATAAATTTACAAGGAATAAGCGAAAAGGGGAAAACCATACCTTTTTATGAAATCACTCCCTATGATGCAATCACATTAAAAAAGACCACATACAACTTTAGCAATTCACCAAGTGAAAAACAAGTGTGGGATTTATCAAGCATGTGATCAAAAAATAACATATTGCATGTATTTCCACCAAGAGCTTCATGCAGAGCATTCTGTAAGCATATGAAAAAAACATATGTGTTAGATTCTTGTCCTTGAGTCAACTAAAACATAAAAAATACATCATTGTGCGTAAGGTTGCCAATGAGGAATTTCAGCAAGGAACTATTACCATATGTGAAATATAACACCTAGATTAATATGTGAAAGTAAATTACCTTAAAGGTTTTTGGGTAAAATGGGAATCCAACACCTATTAGCCTGTATCCTTGTGGATGTCAAATATCAAGAGCAACAATATACCTGATTTAATTCAACATTTATAATCTAATTAGTAAGATGACACGTATGATAAAGTTCCTATTTGGCACTAAATTAGTGAATACATGTCAATGAAAATTTAATGAAAGCAAGAGTGTCCTTTTAGATGAATCATTTTGTGCATACTTATCAATTGTGACACACTAGGAGTTAACATCTGGCAGACATGTTTCTTTAAAGAGGTTTTGAGCCTCATCATGAACACTATTTTGTGTATATCCACCATCTCATGTAGATCCATTAACCAACCTCTCTTTACATAGAGCTGGGAATGGGAAAAATGAGGGTAGCACGTAGACTATGAGCGAAAGAGACAAATCTTATAGAGACACGTAGAATAATAAGAAAGGGTGCCTTCAATGTATTATACAAAAAATTTACTAAAACTAAAAGATAAAGAGCAGGTAAAACATGTTGCCAAGGTTGAGTGTGTGTAGCACAGGTGGTCATAAGTAGAAGTAGAAAAACTAACATGGCTAGAAATCAAACCAAATGAGGTGCATCCTTAGTCTCAATCTTCTTCTACTACATATAACATTAAAATGGTGGAAGAAAGACAATTTTATTTCTTAAAGCATAAGGATATATAGCATGTATGCCCAAATATTGATCAATTTTCTAAAGAGGATCCAAATTCTTGCTAGGCCCATACTGCAAAAAATCCCTCTCAGGGATCCTTGAATCAAAACCATATCCAGATAATGAAATTTGAGGAAAATAATCAGCATGCACCCATTGCCTGTAAGTTTCCTCTTGATAACGCGACAAATCGAGGAACAAAAAAATATGTTTATTCTATTATGTGAGTACATAACTCTACTTTACCATTGTCAGCAAATCAGAGCTCTGAATATACACTCACTGCCTCTATCCAATTACTGCTATATTACAACATTACCTTGGGTTTCCTCGTGGTTGATGCCTAGGAATCTCAAATAATGTTCTTGTATTATTATGCAAGGAAAATAGAGGTTTGTGACTCTTCCACCTACCACGCCTGACAAATGTGGCTCAATGTCTGAAATTGAGGAGAATTACAAATGGGATGATGTAACAGACCATTAAATGTTGAATCATTCCCATTTTCAATTTTAGTAGTTCATTTATTTTAGGGAATTTGTTTCTAGGTTGTAATTACTTTACTTTATTATTTGTGAGTCTTATTTACTAATTATATTAGTTTCCATAATTTATCCATATTTGAATGAAATAGGAAAATAACTGTAATTAATTGGCTATTATTAGAGGTTGAAAGTCAAAATATGAGTCTTTATTGTTAATTCCTTTTAGGGGTTTATAACTTCATGATGGTTTAGTTTTGGGGGAAGAAATAGAAATAATTTGTAAAGTATTGGTTCTAAAAATAAATTAGAGATTCACTTATTTCTCCTATTGGTTGGTTTTCTACTGTTTTCCTATTTTATTCAAACAGAGCTGCTATAAGCAACATATATACATTTTGATATTTATATTGTAGGTAGTTGTGACTATTTAGAGTATAGTTGTGGATATGAATATGGATGTAAATGTTTTATCACTTCATGAGGTGAGAAAGAGGATAACCACGTTGGAAGAAGAAATATAACAAAAGACAAGTAAAGGAAGTTGTAAAAATTGGAGTTGGAGGAATTATGGTAGATGTTGAGCAATATGAGGCAAGAAATAATGAGAAAGAAAAGAAAAATAAAATTAAAACAAAGGGATTCAAGGGATGTGAGGAGGTGAAAACAATTAGTAGGAATAAATACTAACCTTGCGAGAAAGATCTCTTTTAAGAAAATTAAATCATAGAATCAAGGATTGGCCAAGAGATATAATTGTTAGAACAAACAAATATTAAATCTCTTGAGGAACTGGCATGATTACTAGTGGATATAAGGACTTTAAAGATTCTCTACGAAGAATTTGAGAGAGAGCACATAGATGAATGGGATGAAAATGTTGACATGAGTTACCCTAAAAAGGTAAAATTATTGATGATTACTATGGAAGAGGAGAAGACGTAAAAGGTTACAATGAAGAAGAATGATGCCTATTACTAGGGGTTACCCAGGATGTTTCAGTTATGGAAGAAATCAATGTTAAATATGAGTAATTGCAAAGAAGAAATCTCTTAGGGGCCCATATTTGATGAATTCAAATTTAATTTAGAGATCATGGAAGAAGAGTAGCTATATGGATGTCTTAAAAATCCTATAATTGATTAAAAGAAAAAAGAAGATCATCTTTTCCTTCAAGAATAAATGATAATGGTTAAGGGAAAGCTTAAGGAGAATCATATTTCATTGAAAGGAAATGGAGAGAAGAAGTTTCTAAAAGAGAAACCTATGATTGTTCTAACAATAATAGAGAAGAGAACAGAGGTTGTGCTCAATGCATAGAGGGAGAGATCCTTAGTGTAAAGGACACAGGGGAAGGTGGTAGTGTAGGATATTATTTATCATTTTATTTGTTCATTAGGAAAATTATTGCACTTGGGTTATCCGTACACTTGTTGTGTTAGATTACTTAGGTGTATTATTTGTGTGGAGTTAACTTACTAGCTGTGTTGAGTTAGCTTACCAACTATGTAGAGTTAGCTTGTTAGTCTTGTGGAGTTAACTTAGTTGTCAGTATCAGTTAGTGGGATCTCTTGACCATTAATCTAGGTGGTACTGTTGCACTTCCCTCCTATATGTATATCTTGATTATGTAATAACAAAATGACATTGTTATGGATTTCCATATATGATATTTCAGCTCTTTGGCTGAAATCTTGTTGTAAGGTTATTCTGGTGAATTCCTTTCAGCGTATTAAATGTGGTGTGCTATTATCATCTGAGATCCTGACGAGTTCGAAAAATATTCTTATCATTCCTTCCATGGTATTAAATGTGGTTTTATTTTCATATTTCATGTTTGGTGAAGATCTAAAGATCCTAAAAATTCATGTCGAGGTCTTGGAAATCCATGGCGGAGGTAAAAGGGAAAGAAAAACCATTTATGGGTTTTTCTAGGTTTTTTGTGTTTTATTATGGGTTTTTATTCTATTTTTTAGAGTTCATATTTTTTGAGGATTTTGGGATCTTAGAAATTCGTGCCGAGGTTAGGGTAACTTCAAAATCTGTGCGGGTGAGGTAGAAGGTGCAGAAAAATGATTTATGGGTTTTTCTAGGTTTTTCACGTTTGGTATTGGTTTTTTCTTCTTCTTCCGTTTGGAAGATCCACAATTGGAAATTTTATTTACAAATAAGGTAAATTGAAGAAGAGTGAAGGAAAATTTATTTAATAAAAAAAAAATATTAAAGCACAATGTAATAAGCTTGTAAATTTTGATAGGAAACTCGAAATCGAGTGTCGTTTTTTTTAAAGTGCTTATTTTTGTGCTTGCTCCATTGGGACTATTTATTTCGAGAAACATGCTAAAATTATAAAATTTCCTTATTGTAATGCTTACTCAATTATAAAGTGCCAACATTTTAGGGGGTGTTGTACTCACATGTGGACACATTTTTGGCTGATCTCGATGTCCTAAATTTTTCAGTGTTGAATTATTATATCTATTATTGATATTGAGAACAAGATTCTTTCCTTTGAAGTGTGTGGAATTCATAAGGATATGGTCAAATTTGTAGAACAAAATAAATCACTTAAATAGAAAAATATCTTCTTCATAACCTCACTTATGACAAGGATAAACTAATACACTCCTTATAACAAACATTTGCTTTCTTAAAGCATCATACTCACATTGTGGACTCTAAAACACCTACTCATGTTCCCTGTCCACTTGAAGATATTGCTCATGTACCCATTGACATTATTTGTTGGACATTGTGTATTTTAATTTTCATTGATGTCAACCCAATTTATGGAAAAGAGTGTCATGGTGTCATGTGAGTCTCCCTATGATGTTGTTTAGGTGTTAAGCATTAAAAATGAGTGGTTGTGTCAATATTTGGAGTGTTTTAGGAGGTCTTGGTGCATGATCTAGTGAGATGAGTCACTATATGATATATATTGAGTTGGTTGGATGTTTTTATGAGGTCATTCATGGTCCATGATTTTTTTTAGGTGTCTATTGTTTTTATGAGGTCAGCGTGGTCAAGTCATGAGTTGTCATGGTTGAGTCAGGTCATTCCTGACTTGTTTCTAGCCCTAGATCATGAAGAATGAGATAGAGATATGATATTTATAGCTGATAAGTATTTTTGAAGCATGGAAACAATTTTATGATAGTGTACCTAAGGTGTGTGATGAGTTTTAAGTCATAATTCAGAGGTTTGGTGCTTTATAAGGTCATTGGGAAGCAACAGGTAGGTAAACATATGTAAATGAGATTGGATGGAGAGTTTGAGTGATATTTGGGATATGTGATGAGTTTTAGTAGTTAAATGATGTTTTCATGATGCTTCATGACAAGTTTTGGGTAAAAGTGGTGAAGATAATTGTAGATACGCAAATTTTGGAAAAATTGGGTAACTTACAATGTGATTTTAAAGTAAATATGAACCTTCTGATGCTTGTTGTGAATTGTATGCATTTAATTAGGACATGATATATTTGGAATCGATTATAAATTAATTTATTAAGCTTTCAAAAAAATAATGAGGTGGTTTGATTGTCACGTTTTTATGAACGATCATTAAGAAGGTAAAGTGGTTTAAAACCCTAGCTAAACCCTTGCTAGGAGAAGCTTGGAGAAAAGTGAGTATACCATCCTATTTTTAATTGGTTCTTAAAAATTATTGATTTTATGTTGTCTAGGAGTCTTTCATATTTCCAGAAAGGTATATTAGAGATTGTGGTGATATGTGGGCCCCACCTGAATTGGCTTGTTTCTAAATATTTCCAATTTGTGGATAAGTTTTCAGAAGAAGGTAATGGATAAATTAGCATTTATGATTTCTCTGGAGTATATATATATGTGTGGTGTGTATGTGTGTGTGTGTGTGTGTGTGTGTGTGTGTGTGTGTGTGTGTGTGTGTGTGTGTGTGTGTGTGTGTGTGTGTGTGTGTGTGTTAGTGAAGGTTTCATGTCATTTTTATGCTTAAAAATTTGAAAGTGTGCCTTATTTTTGAAGACTAGTCAAAGGGCAATTTTGGGGCAGTTAGAAGTAGTCTTCAATAAAATTGACTTTTGTAGGAGCTATAATAGGATTTATGAGGTGATTCAATATTTTTTGGAAAGATAATTCAGATATATTTAAGTTTATATAATTTTTTTCCTCATTTTTATGATTTTAGATATGATTTCTAGTTAAGTTTGTGAGTAATAGTAGTTTTGGCTTTGTAGGACATGATAATGTTGGCTAAAAGAATGAGTTGTTTTAGGCATGCGATGAATGAGTTGATCTTTGTTATCACTTGTTTCATTAATTTGGGTTAATTTTTCATCTATTTAATTTATTTATATATCTTTAAAGTGACATCAATGGTGTAAAATAGTTGGGTTTGTAAAATAGGTTTTTAGGCAGCTTGATTTGCTGAAGAGAAAAGTTGATGTGATTTGAACTAGGGGATGTTTCATGAGCTCTAACTTGCATATATATACTTTAAGGGTATTGATATTTAAATATAGTCTCCAGATGCCATATTTTAGGTTTTCTTGGGTGTTCTTGAGGCCCAAAGGGGAAATGAAGATGCTAGAAGCAACATTTTCGTGAAGGTAATGAGTCAGTGGGCCCATTAAATGAAATGATTTGATTGGTTCATGTAAATTATGACCATATATGATGTTTAAATTTAATATTACTCATGTGTGTTGATTTTTTTGAGATTTAATAAAAATATTTTTTGGCATGAGTGAATTTTTCTCATTCTAATGGTAGGTTTTTTTTAGGATTTTTGGTGCATGGATGAATGTTTTTGGCTAATGGTCGACCTATATGGATCATATGTGACCATTGTAATGGATTTATTTAAACTTTATAAATTTTGTATGCATTGAATTTATCATGAATGATTGACCTCCTTCAGGTTGGAAACAATAAAATCATATAAAAGCATGTTTTTGGGTCATTTGAGTGCTAGTCTGACAAGGGGGAAAAGTGTGACATATAGGAGAGTGTTTTGCAGGTATGAAGGAATGATTTGAATGATGATCAGATTTTTTTCAGGTTGAGGAAGTTTTCACAACATGTTTTCAAGAGTGTATAGGCAAGACAAGTTGATAAGGAAGAAGATAGATCAAGTTTTAAGACTTAGGGTTTGACCTAGAGTTTGTGAGCTGAATAAGTGATCTTCATCAATTGTGACAGAAGAAAAATCAGATATCAAAAATATTAAGGATACTAAGTTGGTTCGTAGGCATCCTAGGGGGTTGTAGCCTCCTTTTAGAGTTTTTGCTTCATTAAATTAAGTGTTGGTGCTCCTTGTAGGGTTGGTGCTCTACTAAACTAGAGTTTGGTGCTCCTTGTGAAGTTGGTGCTTCACTAAATCTATTTTTTTTGTGTAATATAAGCAGGTTTGTAGTGATTTTTGTTTCCCATGATGGTTTCCCACTTACATAATATATTTTCTTTGTTTTGTACTTTGTTTCATGCTCTTTTTATTGATGTTACATATCTTAATAATCTTACATGGTTATGAATGTTGTATTAACAATCCAACTGATGAATGTATGGCTTGGTTGATGAAATAAAAATCATTATAGGACTAACTCACCCCCTCTCATTCTGTTGTGATTCCAAAAATTGATATCAAAGTGGTTCCTTATGAAGCAAGTCCAATAGATTGAAGGAGATCCTAGAAGCACAATATGGCTAAGAAGATTAGAAAATAAAATCAAGAGTTGAAATCGATGGCCAAGAAGGATGATGAAACCATCAAAAACCTCAAGATTCAATTGGAGAAGGCCATTTCAGATTTGAGTGCAAAGGAAGAGGAATGTGAAAGATATAAAATCAAGCCCTGTGATGTGTGTATTCATGAACAATATGATCTCAAAGAGATAGTGTATGATTTACAAGTAGACCTAACATTTCATAGGATGGAGAACATCATATTGAAGTCTGAAATTAAAGTATATGAAAATTGTTCTTAAGAACAGGGAAGAAGAATGTGATAAGTTGAAGGAATAAGTTCAAACCCTAAGGGTCAAAAGAGATGAAGAGCCTAATATAGAAGATCAAGGAGATATTTCTAGTTCCAAAGGAAGTGTAGATGATGGTGTTCATGGAAAGAAGGTCTATTTAAGGCCTAAACCTATTAGACAACCCAAATGTAATGAGGTATGCAAATTTTCATGGTTATTATTATTATTACAATGGTTATGGTCATAAACCAAGGGATTGTAGGAAGTTTCTCGGTTGTGTGTACCCTTGGAGCAATGGAAAGATCACAAGAGTGGTCAATTAAGGTAAGATACAACATGTTTTTTGTCATAGGTGTCAATGGGTCATATTGCAAGGTTTTTCTCCTTATGAACCATCTAGACAAGTGAAGAATAATGAAATTCTCAAGATGAAGGAAGTTTTGACGCAAAGGAAATTTCCAAAGTAGAGAATAATCTAGTCAAGGACATTCCTAAAGAGAAAAGATATTTTCAAGGATGATAACAATAAGGTCAAATCATGTAAATAAAGACAAGAAGCTTGATTCAAGGGTTGAAGGGATAGATGTTTACCCATAGCTTGAGAAGTTGAAGAAATTTGGGGTTTTGGACACCAAAAAAGTTGTAAAGGTATGTCAACTAATATTTTATGTGTATTTAAGGGTCCTTGCATTTGTTAAGTGTCTAAATTTTTTACGTTCAATCTGTCAAGTTATGTGATCTAAAAGGTGTCTAGATGTGTTCTCTATAGTAGAATTTTCTTGTCATCATGGTCTGAGTGTTCTGTGATAAGGCATTCTTAGGATATGTCATGTATCTTGAATAGAAATGTTTGCAAGTGTGTGAGAAAAATTTAGTTTCTTGAGTACAAGGCTTGTGTTGATGCTTGAAAGGTGGTGTGTTCTAAGTCATAACTATCAAATATTTGAGATCATAATTATGTGCGTTTATGACCTAGGTTATAATTTCAAATTAAATGGTCTCTGAAAACCATGAAAACATGTGTCCTCAAAAAAGTTGTCATAATTTTCTATCATCATCAGGTCAGTAGTTTTGTGTCATGAAATTAATATATCACATGTAATCTATCTAAAGTATATTCTTGACTGTCAAAAGGTTAAATTTTCTCAATGGTCAAGTATCTGTGCTCTGAGTCATGATGTGTAGTCATAAAGATCTGTCTTACTTAGAATATCTTGGTATATAAAGAGTCTTGAAAAACACTCTCTTCATGTAAGGGTTGAATAGTTCATATCAGTGTCACTTAGAGTTGAATGAGAGTATGAGAAGTTGTTAGTCCCTCAAGAAGTGTTTGACTCATAAAGTATCAATGTATGTTTGTTGTATGTATTCATGTTGGTCTGATAAAATTCTACTAAGACCTAATATAAAGTAATGAATCATAGTGAAGTATGTATGCTTATCTTTATTCTAGTGGTCACAAATTGAAAGGTTCAGATATGTCTAAAGTCATATGAGAAGTAAAACAACTTGTCTACACAGTCATGAAGAATGCAATTTACACATTTAAGACAATGTGATGAAGGTCTAATCCACAATGCACATGAGTACTAAGATGGAGGAGCTACATGATCTTGAATGTTCCTTAAGAAGCTTGAAAACATAAACCCTAGTGCTTGTTCCATGTTACTTAATGGTACAAGCTAGTCGGGACAAAGGTGTGTTAGCATAACATCATAAAAGTTCAAAAGTGCTACTAATAAAAATGAAATTATGTCTCCAATATGATAGTAAAATAGTGTCCTTCATGTATGGTGCAAGTTATCAAGTGTGCACAAGACATGTAAATGTAAATTTGCAGGGTCAAGGAAAGAAGACTTGAAGATTGATTATGTATGAATTTCCATCATATTGAATAAGGGACGAGTTTATAGTTGTCATAGGATTTATTTGTCTACAGATTTGGTTCAAGGATACATAAGATGTAGTTATATCAAAGATATTAGGTTCTTAAATGAGTACAATAGTTGAAATGTACAGTGTGAGGGTGAAAAAACTATTAACGGATATTCTACAGATCTTTGATAACACTTGTGATTCAAGGGTGAACCTGGAAACAAGTGAGCTGCAGGTGCACATCTATGTTTTATAGGTCTCCAAGTACGTTCATGAGGGAAAAAATGACATGATAGAAGTCTTTTATCTAAGATCATGATGGATTCAAGCATATATACTTGATGCATCTTCTTGATGATGTCTTTGACGAAAAAAAGGTCTTATGGTAGCATTTCACTAAAATAAAGTTTCAAGACTAAATTAATGAGTTGGTCTTCTTCTATGACTGATTGATTAAGATATTTGACCCAAGTTTTTTTTCTTTCTAGCTAGATAATGATGCATTCCATTCAAGAAGGAAATTGACTGAGAACCATGAAGCATGAGAATATCATCAAGGGATCTGTGGTTTCTAAAAAATTTAGGTTCAAATTTAAGGACATTGAAAGATATATGATGTTTAAATGTTATAATGTTCTACCAAGTATGTATGGTTTTTGAGCATTCATGTGTGTAAACACAATATGTGATGAGTCTTACAGGATGATTCTATCAAAATGATGCAAATAAGACTAGTTTGGGTGTTTGAGAATTGATGATTGTAAGGGTGTCCATGATCTGTATTGTACAGTAGTTTTCCCAAGAAAGTGTCATATGTGATTCTGAAAAGAATTTTTAGGTTACAAGTATAAGGAAAACAAGTGGTATCTAACTGTATTCTCGGGTAGGGGCTTGAGTTGTGTTTGATTTCAAGTATCCATGTGTGTTCCTTGAAGTTCTAGTTAGTCCATGGTATGAGTGATAGAGTATGAGGCCTGTAGGTTTCTATGCTTAAACAGGAGTACTCCAGAATGTTTTAACATTCCTTAAATACATGAAGGTTTTAGCTCAAGGTACAAACAAGGTCTTCTATGTTACAAGTATGTTGAAGCATGATAATTTAGAAGTGTAATCAGAGTCCAAGAAGTTTGCACATATCCTAGTCAAGTTGAATTTCAAGGTGGTGTTGAATATATTTTGAGTTGATAAGAAGTAAGCTTATAGAAAAATAAATTTGGGACTACAATGCATTTTTCATCTCTCACAATAAGGTATTGAAAATTTGAATGAAGGCAAGTTTCAAGTCTAAGAAAATTTAAGGTCTAGAGGGACTCAAATAAATATGGTGTCCCTGTTTATTCAAGAGTATAGTCAAGGTACAATCATAAGGTTATGAGATCAACATGAAATATGTACGTATATAAGTACAAAGAGTTTAAAGTTCAAGTGAGTAAGATATGCTCAGGAGTTCATGTACATGAAGAGGAGCATCAAGAATTTCCTAAGTGTTATCTCAGTCAAGAACTTGAAGAGATATGAGGAACTAGACATAGATGAAGAATAGTTTCTAAGTGTCAACTGTGTGTTTAAGGATTAAAAAAGTTTCTACACTATGGATTCAAGATTAAGTTGAGTCAAATGGTGGACATTAGATGACTTACTAATGGTACGTAGTCCTATTCAGACAGGAGTATTTAAGTATGTTCATGTCAATATGAAAGTGTGAAGGATGAATATTATGTATCAAATGGATTGTAACAGAGTTGTAATGACTAAGATCATATCTAAATAATGTGTAAGTGCAATAAATGTATTGATGAGTGTGACAAAGATCTGACCAGGGTCATGAATCCATTATAGATGGTGGGAATTATTTACAATGAGTTTGATAAAGATATTCTACGATCAATGAACTTCATCAAATCAGGATGGTATAGAACTTGTATGATGATCATTCAAAGAAAAAGATGACTCAAAATATTGAGATGTGTTATGGCCTCTAGATGGCAAGAGGAGTTAGATGTATGGTCTATGACAGTGTATATGTCTATAAGATAATATTTGAACAAGGGGGAGCATGATTGGGCATTTAAGAGCTACTAAGAGGACAAAGTATTTAGAGTCAACTGGGAAGTGAGTTTTATAAGATAAAAGATGAAGTATGTTACTTAAAGATTGATAAGGGCATAATTGGAGATGTTTTCATAGTGCAAACCAAGTCAAATGATCAAGAAGGTATACTCATATTCAAAAGAGGATGAAAATACTGAAATTTGCTTTAGGACTTCTATGAAGTGGTTAATCATCATTCAATCCATGCATTGAAGGTAAGTGCTTTAAGTTTTGAATTTTCAATAGAGATAAGGGTGTATCTTCACAGGGGGAGTCTATAAGGAGGATGACTTTTTGCTTGAGTTAAGCCTGTAGCCATGGAGAAGTTGAGCCTATTTTGTCACTAAATGATGTTTATATGAAATTGTAGTCCTAAATGGTAGTTTTTGCTAGTCTTGAAAGCAAATTTTGTTGTATTAAGAATAGAATATGACCTAGATATGGATAAGAAATGTGAATGAGAAAAATGGAGGTGTATCATGCTCAGGGGGAGCTATTTTTTTCTCTTATCAGGTCCGTAGGATCATCATATGTTGTTAAGGTCAAAGAAAAGAGATTATACAGTCTCAAGGGGAGCTAATTGAATCAAGTAAGTTTTTTTTGCATTATTTTCATTTTGATTATCTATGTGTTATAATTTTCATTTATCTATGGTTTATCACTATCCTTTTGTCAAGATGGAAAATGGAGAGAGAGAGGCATCAGAAACATGGTATTGAGCTCATGTTAGGTGTTTATCTTGTTGGTTGCCATCAATGTTTTGGAATGATGGTTACCAATTAATGAAAATTGGGGAGATTGTTGGTCATTGTATTTTTGTGTTATCATTGATGTCAACCCCATTGATGGAAAAGGGTGCCATGGTGTTGTATGTGAGTCTCCATGTGATGTTCATTAATGGTCAAGCATGAAGATTGAGTGGTTTGTCAATGTTTAGGGTGTTCTGGTAGATGGTCCTAGTGAGTTGGTCTAGTATGAGCTCTCTTGAGGTGATTGGCTGATGTATTAAGGTCTTATTTTTTATGATGTTTCATAGGTATCGATGGGTATTTATGAGGTCAGCATGGTCAAGTCATGAGTTGTCATGGTTGAGTCAAGTCATTCTAGCTTGTTTCTAGCCTTGGATCATGCAGAATGAGGTAGAGATATGTGATTTAGAGACCAAATTAGTCATGGTGGAGAATTATAGAAGTTTTGGCAATGTATAATGGTGTATGATGATTTTTAGGTAAGTCAGTTTCAAGTTTGGTGCTTCTATGAGGTCCTTGGGAAGCAATATAGTGAGAAACAAATAAGTTGGCATAGGTAAATCACCGTGGCTGGAGAATTTTCAGATGATATTTGAGATATGTGGTGAGTATTTATAAGTTAGAGGATGTTGAAATGATGCTTCATGAAAATTTTTAGGTCATGTCAGAAGAAATTTTAAGATATGCAAGTTTTGGAAAAACTACGTAAGTTGCAGTGTGATTTTAAAGCAAATATGGAACTTTTGATGCTCATTGTGAATTATATGATTTTCTTGGGGACATGATATATTTGGAATATATTATAAGGTAAGTTATGAATATTTCAAAAAAATAATGAGTTGGTTCGATCGTTACATTTTTATGAACAATCGTTAAGAAGGTAAAGTAGTTTGAAACCCTAGCTAAACCCTAGCTAGGAGAAGCTTGGAGAAAAGTGAGTACACCAACCCAATATTTATTGTTTCTTAAATAGTGATGATTGGATATTGTAGATGACTCTTTAATATTTCAATAAATGGATATTAGAGCTTGTGGTGATATGTGGGCCCCACCTAAATTGGGTTGTTTATGAAGAGTTCTTGTTTGTAACAAAGTTTCCAAAATAAGGTAATCACTAAATTAGCATTTATGATTTATATGGATTTGATATATATTTTCATGAAGTTTTTAGGTCATGGTGATGCTGAAAAAGTGCAAAGTGTGCCCTATTTGTGAAGACTAGTCAGAGGGCAGTTTTGGGGTAGTTAAAAGTAGTCTTTAATAAAATTGACATTACATGAGCCATATGAGGATTTAGGAGGTGATTAAAGTATTTTTGGAAAGATAATTCTGAACTATTTTAAGTTAAATAATTTTTTTCATGTGGTGATGGGTTTAGATATGGTTTCTAGGTCAGTTTGTGGATAAGAATATTTTTGGCTTTGTAAGACATGACATTGTTGGCTGAAAGAATGAGTTGTTTAAGGCATGTGATAAATGGCTTGATGATTGATATCACATGATAAGGGAAGAGGTGTGAATTTGGAATCTATTTAATGAATTTTTATATTTTAAAAGTGAAATTAAGGGTGACAAATATCTAATTTTACAAAATAGTCTTTTGGGAAACTTGATTTGGTGAAGAAAAACCTTGTTGTGGTTTGAGCTGGGAGATGTTTCATGAGCTCTAACTTGAATAGATGTATTTTACAGGCATTTGTATTTCCATATAGTGGTCACATGCCATATTTTATGTTTTCTTGGGTGTCATTGAGGGTCCAAACGTTAAATCATGATGTTATAAGTAGTTGTATGGTGAAGGTAATGAGCCAGTGGGCCCATTAAATCAAATAATGTTATTGTTTCATATAAATTATGACTATAGATGATGTTTAAATTTCATATTAATCATGTTTGGTGATTTATCAAGATTGAATAAAAATATTTTTGGCATGAGTGGATTTTTCTCATTCTAATGGTAGGGTTTTGAGGTTTTCTAGTACATGGATGAAGGTTTTTTGGCATGATCGACCTATATGGGTCATATGTGACCATTGCAATGGATGTATTTGAATGTTATTATGTTTTATGGGTCTAATTTATCATGAGGGACTGAAATCCTTTAGGTTAGAAAAATGAAAAGCATATAAAAGCATTTTTTGGGTCATTTGAGTGTTAGTCTTGCAAGGGGGAAATGTGCGACCTAGAGGAGAGTGTTTTTCAGGTATGAAGGCATGATTTAAAATTTGGTCAGATTTTTTTTAGGTTGAGGATGGTTTTACACCATGTGTGTAAGATTTTAGAGGCAAGAAAGGATGATAAGGAAGAAGATAACATAAGTTTGAAGACCTAGGGTTTGAGCTAGGGTTTGTGAGTTGAATAAGTGATCTCAATCAATTGTGGCAGCCTCAAAATCTGAGAAAAAACATATTAAGGAGGATGAGTTGGTTCTTAGTCATCATAGGATGTTGTATCCTCCTTGTGGAGTTGGTGCTTCACTAAGTTAGGGTTTGGTGCTCTTTGTAGGGTTAGTGATCTATTAAAACTAGGGGTTACTGCTCCTTGTGAAGTTAGTGCTTCACTAAATATATTTTCTTTGTGCACTACAAGAAGAATTTCAGTGGGTTTTCTTTCCCATGAGGGTTTCTAACTTACATATGGTGTTCTTCTGTTGTCTACTTTTAATCTGATTAACTAAAATGAGGAAATTAGAAGTTAATTCAAGAAGTACAAAATTAAATAAGATCTAACCAAACAAGGAGAAATGGACCAAGAAACTAAGAAAGTAGATATTTGAAACCCTAGAGTAAAAAGAGAGAGAAAGAACTCAGATGATTTGATGATCTTGTTGGAATGTTTCACAGAACTAGCTAGAGAAACTGGAGGAGGAATCATTTGTGCTGAGGTCCATAAAAGTGAAGATCTGGGCAGTTTGAGTGGACTCGAGAACTTGGATAGGTATAGGGGTTCCTATACAAACCCTAGTATAAGATATGGGTGCCCTGGTATGCGAAACATATTTGTAAATCTTCTCCAAGGTGTCGCTAAGTGATCATCAGTGTTTTCTTCTTGGCGCACTAGCTTTATTGGACTGTGTGATATTGCTCTTAAAATTAGAAATGGAGATGAAATTTATAAAACCCCAAGACAAAAATCAAACCCCTAAAAAGGAAAAATGCATTTCAAGGGGTTGGACAGTCCTCAGTGGCCATAATGGTGGACTTACTAACTGAGTGCTACATTACATCTTAGACCTGATGTAGTTCTATGAGATTGTGTGTCTAATCATACCCTAAGCGCTCGTGTTAGTCACACTTTTTAAAAGTAAAGAGCAAAAACTATGTGTATAAATGTGATATAATGGTGGATGGAATAGAATAAACTTCCCTCCTATGCACTATGATGCAGATGAACCAAAATTTTGCCTTATGATGTATCTAGATGGATGAAAAAGGAGCCTTTGATGGATACAACCTTAGGTGATGATAGTAGTGATTATTGCTTGGTCCCTCATTATTGTCTCATTACTTTATATTTATATGGTTATTTTGTTGAAATTTCATAATTAACCCCGAAGAGGCTGACCACCAAAAATATAGAATGCTCAAAAGGATAGAAAATTCCCAAAAAGTGGTGAGAAAGTGGAAAGAGGATCAAGGCACCCCGATTGGAACCAGGGAACCTATGGGTGCCCCTAGTACTAGCTTGGGCACCCCAGTCAATGCTGAAATGATGAAAAACAATAAAAATAGACTAGGAAAGTATGTGCTAAAGGTCGGCAGTGATGACAGAAAGCAAAGTAAAATAGCCAAAAGATGGGAGTTAATTAGGAGTTTCTTCACTCAAAAACCATATGAATAGTAGTATGAGATCAAGACTAAATAATGTCTGAAGTGCATGATTTTGTGTCTATATTTTACCCCACTTTATGTTGGTGAGCGGAACGCTCGGTAACATAAAGCAAACACATATGTGTACCTGATGTCCATATAGAGTGATGTAGAAAGTGTGCCGATGGACTAGAAAAATAATGGAATGATAAAATAGTGAAGCGTGGAAGCTAAATATGCAAAAGTGTGAAAAAGTGGTGAGTGTGAACCTAGGGTTGAAACACATGTGTATTTTCCAATGTGTTTGATGTACCTACACATTTGTATGAGGTGTGTGTTGCAGAAATTTTTTGTTGTTGTTGTTGTTTACTGCTTACTTCTCATACGATCGTACCTATAAGGATAATATGATCAAGTAGTAAAATACACATGTATATATGTCAAAAATTCATGTAAAGACACATGTATATAGAAAAAGTATGTAATGGAAAAAAATGTAAAAGGAACATGTGCACCTGATCCATGATGAGAGAAACGATGTAGAAAGGATATCTTGTACTGTGAGTTTATTGGGTGATCTCATACTACCCTATCCGAAGAAGTGTATGGAGAAAGTTGCATTATTCTCCAACATGTAACTACTTCCCTGATGAACATATAAATATATCTTTGTACTACCTAGGTTTTTAGGTGATTCGATGCCACTTGACCAAAGTAGTGTAGGGAATAATTCTGATGTATCCTCCAACCTCTAACTACTCCCCAAAGTGATACGGGAAATTTAAACTGTAAAATATACTGTGTATAGGTTTCGTATACTCATCTAAACCCACTTGTTGTATAACACATAATGTCATGAGTGAAAACTAAATTGAACTGTACCGGTTTAAAATTGTTTTATAGTATTTAAAAACCCAAATGATATCTCCCTCTTATGGGGCACATGTGACATCACTGATAGGAGAATGTATCCCTAAAAGAGGACCAACTACATAAAATTTGCCATGCAATCGGAAGGGAATGCACAACCTTGTAGAAACCAAGGCACAAACAAACAAGTGGCTAGAAACAAGTGTTAGTAAGAACAAGCATGCATGTAAAACAAAATGTGTATGATACACATACAAGTGTAAGCAAGGATGCAAGTAAACATGTAAAAATCCAAATAGAGACCACCAAAGTGGATTTCAAACATGGGACATTAGTCATGATGTCATAATACATGAAAGGCCACAATGGTTGTATACAACAAACAAATGTGTACAAAAAATGAAAGGCAAGGTCCACATACAATAGAAATTAAAAAAAAGCAAGTAAAAAACAATAGATAACCATGTAAGTAAGTAATCATGCAAAAAATATTTTACACATAAAGCACCCATTAGCATGTTAGAAAAATAACTCATATGTCAAAAGTGTGTATAAGAAAGTAATATAGAGTGTTGAGTACAAAATGAAATAATAACACCTACAAGAGACGGATGTTGATTCCTATAGCAATCGTTGTAGGAGTGGTAGGAGGTGAGAATCCCTATTGTGTGTGAGAGACATTTGCGTACGATAAAAAATAGAAAAGGATGTAAACATGCATGTGTATATGGTAAAGATAATGACATATAAGAGATCTAGCTAGCATATGTAATAAGTGATCATGAATAAGAAAATGTAAGCAAGAGTAAAAGCAACCAAGATATGCAACATTTTTTGGATAGATGGAATGGAATGCATAATGGATGGTAGGATCCATGTGCTCCCCCAAGTGAATGGAGTTGTATGCAATGAGGTTCATTTAGTATGCCCCCTTAGCAATTAAGAATGAACCGAAAATGAGAGTTCATCATCGGTAAATGGTCGAATTGTGTGTTGTGTCTAGAATGTTGTGATGAGTATGTATGTGTGATTATATGTGTCCTTGAAATGAACACGTGATGATGTATCCTAAAGCATATATATGACGATGAGATGAGTAGAGGGAGTGGTGATGTATCCTAAAGTGTGTACCACTACAAGATGAAGGAATAGGTGACTATTTAGCTTGTAGTGTATGTCACTAACCTAGTAATATCACACGATAGAAGGTTGATTGATGAAAGTGTGTGTATGATAAGGTCCATTTGATTGTTAAATCCTCAAAAATTGAGTATGGATTGAGGAACTAAAGTGCATCATAAGGTAGTGATTTCCACACTTAGAATAATATGTAGTATGTGTGATGATAAAATATGACAATATGATGTGGAAAAATCATAATATGCGATGTATAATATGTAATTAAAGATGTGTAGATAGTCTAATAATGTGAGAGTGTGTGCAATGTAGTATTTAGGATGAGTAGTATATGATTCTAGACTCGTAGACAATGGGAGTGTGACACAAACGAGATGAATATGAGCATATAATATAGGATATGTAGATATGCCAATGTCAATATCCAAATAATGTAAAGTGAATTTCAAATGCAAAATGCAAGATGTATGGATAGCCTAAGAGTGTGAAGTGTGCCCTATGTAAGAGTAGTAGTATCTAATGTTTGACTCATGTTGGGTTTTAAATTTGCACTTGGGATGAAACCATAGTCAGGTGACAAACAAGTCCCTCCTCTTTGATGGGAGAGGTTCCCTTATTGAAAGAAAAGGATAAAAATATATACAAATGTACAACTTTCATTAATTTGTGGTCTTCTAATATCTTGGAAATGCATCTTCTACAAGGAAAATTATTAGTAGAAGAGGATGGAGGAATGAAGGAGAGGATGGAGGGAGAAGAAGGAAATACTTTCATGGAAAATAGATTACAAATAAAACCCTTATTTGCATTAGACAAATTAAATATAGAGAAGAGCCATTCACGTTTTTACCAGATACAATCCAACAGACACAAAGTTCTTCAAAATTGCATTCACAAGAACACAATGTTTCTTCACATATTAGAAATTAAATGATTCTCAAACCAGAGTAGAGGAAGAAAGAGAAACAAAGGGATAAAAGAGAAGATCTTGTATTGATTCTTTTCGGTTCAAAATTACAGTCTCGACATATCAAAAATATAACCCCGAAAATGGCTTCTAGAACCCATCAAATAGCTTGTGAAAAGTTTTTATAACCTCCTCCAGATAAGAAAAATGGTTTGAAAATGGATTTCATCCTTCATGCCATTCAAAAATCATCCAATCATGAAGAAAAAATCATGGCAGAAAACTAATTGGCGCAAATACACAGAAATTTCATTTTATTTGCCAATTTTAATATGAACCATTGATTTGTTGTTAAAACATTCAAATCAGACCATCCACATGGAAGAAGAATATTGGAGTAGGGTGTGGGGAAGTCCCCTTTCCATTTTCGTGATTTTCTATGTTTTGGCACTTTCGAAGAAATTTCCCCCACAGCCCCGCCTTGACTTTTTGACTTGGACACATGGTGGGCTATGATTGGAAATGGGTTCGTGGTGCAATTCTGAACATTTTGACCTTTTCTACAAAATGGCATAAAATCTCATTTACCTCTACTGGCCTATAGCTCCAATTCAACATGGACACGTGGCACAATCTGGTTAGAAATGGGTGTGTGGCTCTTGTTATAACATTTTGACCTTTTCTGCAAAACGGTTCAAAATCTCATTTATCTCTGCTAGCCCGCTGCTCCGCATTGGCTCTTTGGACATGTGGCACCCTTAGATACACTGTGGGTTATTAGGAAAATGGCTTACCTTAACACTTCTTAACCTTTTGGGAAAAAGGTTAAAAACCATGAAGTCTTTCATGGCTCTACCCCGGCCCGATTCAAAGATGATACGTGGTAGTAACCTATTCGTGGTGGGCCTCAATAACCATTCCTTTCATATTCTCCACATGGGCTCATGGGTCAAACTTCTCCCAATTATCCTTTTTCAAAAAAAATCAAAGTGCACAAATACCCCCGCATCTCTGCTAGTTCGCCAAGGGAAAATTAGACCACTTATCCCCGCCGAGCCATAACTCAAAAAGTACAAAGAGTTAGGAGGACTTCTTTACCTTTTTGGAAAGGGGAAGAAATTTTCCATCTGATGAAGTGATTTTCATGAGCCCTCCAAGTATTATAAAGTTCCAAATTCAAAAATACCTCTTTTCAAGTATAATTTAAGGGCACCAACTCAAATTTTGCAATTTTACACTTAGAAATTAAAGGGAAATTTGAGGGTGACAACAACTGGCTCTTTCTAGGGATGACTTGGCTTGAATCAAAGGCACAAGGCAAGATCAAGAACAATAGACCAACTCTGGGAAATTAAGACTAGTGTCTTATCCATTGGGAGATAGAGTCAAGAGGCAAAACCAATACAAGACAACACACATAAGGCAGGAAAGGAAACAAAACAAAAACAAAGACTATACACAATGTACAAAGGGAATTCCTAATCACCTAAGAATTTACACAACTCCAGAGATAGGATGGGAAAAATAAGTTCCTTTGTGGAACATCCAAGTAAAGGTATGAGATACCCATGACTTGAAAATGAAAAATTGAGCACACCAAAACCACATGTGAATACTATGTGGCTTGAAAATAAAAACTGAGAAAAGAAGGCCACCAAAATAATGATACCTAAGACTGAAAACATCCAATTCTTGTGAAAATTTGAATACCTTCCCAAAGCTCCTCTTTTGTGAAAGAATGTTGCCATCCAAAATCTCATAAAATGCATGGCTTCTTCCAAACTGATCTCTATACTCAACCAAAGTATGACAATTGGATTCAAGACAAGATCCAATCTTTACAACACCAACTACCTGTTTTAGTGAATTACTGATCACATCTATGTCATAAGTTTGACAAATATCATGACATAGATCTTGAAACCCATGTATTTCCAAAAAAAATTCCTTGTAACAACCTTCAAGAAAATTTGGGAAAAAAACATCAAATGACTGATCATTATCATATCCTTCAACATGAATATTTGTTGTTTTATCCTTAGAGAACACGCCTTCTTCATTCTTTCAACACTCCATAGAATACGATAAAACAAAGATATTAAAATTGGAATTTTGAAGAGAATATTACAATCATGAAGTTCCATCTTCTATCCATTTTGGGAGATTACAAAAAGATCCATGTGCGCATATTTTATTAGCAAAAATAATAGGAGAATTAATGCCTTCGCTGATTTCATTTTTTGAAATTACAGACATTTTTTTATCATGGAAAGAATTTGAAACAACAAGAGGATGATTGATAACAATATTCATCTCTAAAAATTGCAATTATTCAACCATGGGAAAGAGAGAAGTCTGATCCATCTTGTTATGAAAAACATCCACCTCCACAAGCATAGGATCATTTCTTTTTTTTAAAAACATTTAGCCTCAGCACATGACATATCTTTCACAAACTCTATTGCATATTGGAAAGGAGTTTTTATTTGTTTATATTCTTCATTAATGGAAGAAGTGTTACATTTGCATACTTCAGATGGAGCAAAAAGAAGGAATTCATTGCTAGAATGGATATAATGTAGAGGGATGAATACCTGAAAATGTGAGGAGTCATAATGAGCAACATTAAGAAACAGAACATTCTCTTTTTTGTTGTAAGGAATTCCACATTCATTTTCCAAAGAGTTTGGGAGAGGAAACAACAAAGATTATGGAGTAGTGAAAAGATCATCCTTAGCAGTCTTCCTTCTTGGAAAAAATTCAATGGAGAAAGCATCTAACAATCTAATAGAATCCCAAAGAAGATATCTGTAACACCTCAATCTTCTATTCTTCACTTGACAAAGAATTGTAACTTTTTTTACAACCAGCTCTAAATCTCCATGGGAAAGAAGATTTCTCACTCCCATTTCCTTTGCACTTTTAAAACCAAGGATGAGAGATTTATAACCAGCTATATCATTTGCATTTTCAGAATAGAGGTCAGGAAAGAAAGGACAAACCTTGCCTTTAGGAGAGATTAGCACCATGCAAGCTTCAAAACTAATTGAAGAGCAGCCTCAATCAAATTCCAAGATTCAGAAACCATTATAATCAATCCAAACTTCCTTTGGTAGACTGACCTCATCAGTTTACATGACCATGTAATTACTATGCCTAATGTTTGCATACAATGTTTGTGCTTTTGGATCATCTATTTTTTATGCAATATATTTAGCCTACTTCTCAAGAAGCAACTCCCTCATCTTACAATTAACTGGAATAATGGAATGTGACCAATCCATTTGGATTTCTACTCCCACATCCTTGCAAAAATTTCTACTCAACAACATGCCGTAGGAAGTAGGAGTGTCAGCAACTAAGATGGTTGCCAAAACCTTTTTCTATGGCCAAGCAACGAAAGCTACTTGTGCATCCTTAATTATCCCAACTAAAGGCACTTCCCTACTCTCCATAGAATAAGAATAACCATATGTGTGAGTAATATTAAGGCCCAAGGCATGAGCTACTTTAGCAGGCATTATATTGTCAGATGCTCTAGAATCAATAACATAATTACTAAGCTTGTGGCCTGCTATAAGGAGAGTCACATAGAAAGGTCTGATTTTATCATTAGGTGATGTGACAGAAACTACAAGATTTGGTTAGGAATGGGAATAAGGATTTGGAAAATTAACTTTGGAAACATGGGATGGGATTTTAGATTTGGAGTTGACAAAATCAACCATTTTGGCAAAGGATTTGGGATGGGTTTGGTAAAACTCAGCCTCAAAAATATGAACCTTAGTTATCTTTATGTGATCAATAATATCAAAGGATCCATATGTGGATAGGGTATAATTACAAGGAATGGAAGAGACCTTATACCTATCAGATTTATCATTTGACACAACAAAATCTTTAGAAGTAGAATTATAAGGAGAAAAACCAACAAAGCTTACCTTTTTTGTGGAGGTGGTGGGGATAGGAGAACCTCTCTTTGCAGCCTGCACAAATTTCTCATTTTTGTTGTTATGTTCTTGAGTCATGACAAAATATGACTCACTATTCATGTCGGCCACTATATCATTATAATCATCCTCATCACCAACAACTTCAGTGGTGAGGAAGTTGCCTCTAGAATCGTCAAGCTGCTCCAACTCTTTAGCAACATCTTCTTCTTGATCATCATACAATTCATTCTCTTCTTCATCATCAGGTTCAAGGACTTGTTGCATTGACAGGCACTTTGAGAGGTGGACCTTCAATTGCTAACCTGGTTTGAGAAGAAGGAAGTATGTTCCTTAGTTGAAAATTCTTTCTTGGAACATCCTAGTATGGAGCATGCTGAGCCAATTGTTTTTTATTGCAATGAGGTCATTGGCCAACTTTTGTACCAACTGATCCGAATTACCTCTAGGAGAAGAGGGAGAAGATGATGTCTTGGATTTATGGGATTCTCTTTTTAGTTTTCCTGACATGTTCAAGTCATCTTCCACATTGACTGCTAGCCTCTGATCCTCATCCAAAGTAGCTAGATTAGCTCTCCTCATAGCATAGCTTACTTCAGGTAGTTGTGCATTCAAAAAGATACATTTTTAGATCTGATCCATAGGCTAAGTGTCTTGGGGGATCTTGTTAATAAGATTATTAAACTTAGCCACAAATTCTCTCATGGGATCTTGTGGTTCCTTTCTGATTTGAGAAATTTGGGCAAGAAGAGCATGCACATCTTCTACAGGTTTGAAATGGTTCTCAAATCTTGTTCTCATCGTAGTCCAATTGGTAATTTCTCCAGTAGGAAGATGGTAAAACCAATCTATTACATTGTCTTGCAAGGTTTCCACAAATATCCTAATAGAGACAGCTTCATGTTCCACACCGAGGACTCCACATGCAACAATGAAGGCTGCAATGTGTTCATCAAGGTGCACTTTCCCATCACCCTTGAATTTGGGAAAATTCTTTCTGTTACCCCTAGGTAACTCATACAAAGGTTATGGAAGAGCCAAGGGACCAACTCAGTGGTCTTAAGGTAATGGAATTTCCATCCTTGGAAAAATTTCTTGAAGAGGAACTAAAACACCAGCAAGAATCAAAGCACAAAGATTAGGGCTTAGTTTCTCTTGAGGGATTCCACTCCCAAGGGTTTTTGTCTTCAATAGGGGGTGTGCTTGTACAATGATCTCTTCTATTTCTCCCTGTTGAAGGAAGAGGAAAACCTTGCTGAAACAAAATTTGAAATTGAGAATCTTCAACTCCAAGAGCTCTTCTACCACGTGTGTATCTCAGAGTCGCCAGATCAATGGAATGATCAAATTGTTATTCTTATTAGAAAGGAATCTATTGAAAACATTCCCCAGTGGATTCGCCAAAAAATGCTGGGTTTCAGATTTGCACTTGGGATGAAACCATAGTCAGGGGACAAACAAGTCCCTCCTCTTTCATGGGAGAGGTTCCCTTATTGAAAGAAAAGGATAAAAATATATACAAATGTACAACTTTCTTCAATTTGTGGTCTTCTGATATCTTGGAAATGTATTTTCTACAAGGAAATTTATCAACACAAGAGGATGGAGGAATGAAGGAGAGGATGGAGGGAGAAGAAGAAAATACTTTCAGGGAAAAGAGATTATAGAGAAAACCCTTATTTGCATTGGACAAATGAAATATAGAGAAGAACCATTCACGTTTTTACCAGATACAATCCCACAGACACAAAGTTCTTCGAAATTTCATTCACAAGAACACAAAGTTTCTTTGCATAGTAGAGATTAAATGATGCTCAAACCAGAGCAGAGGATGAAAGATAAATAAAGGAATAAAAGAGAAGATTTTGTATTGATTCTTTTTGGTTCAAAATTATAGTCCCGACATATCAAAATTCCAACCCTGACAAAGGCTTCCAGAACCCATCAAATAGCTCGTGAAAAAGGTTCATAACTTCCTCCATGATAGAAAAATGGTTTACAAATGGATTTCATCCTTCGTGCCCTTCAAAAATCATCCAATCGTGAAGAAAAATCATGGCAGAAAACTAATTGGCGCAAATACACATACATTTCATTTTATTTTCCAGTTTCAATATGAACCATTGATTTGTTGTTAAAATGTTCAAATTGGACCGTCCACATGGAAAGAGAATATTAGAGCGGGTGTCAGGAAGTCCCCTTTCCATTTTCATGATTTTTTGTGTTTTGGCACTTTGGAACAAATTTCCCTATAGCCCCATCTTGATTTTTGACTTGGACATGTTGCGGGATGTGATTGGAAATGGGGTTGCAGTGCAATTCTAAACATTTTGACCTTTTCTGTAAAATAGTGAAAAATATCATTTACCTCCACTGGCCCACTACTCCGATTAGGCATGGACACGTGATGCAATCTAGTTGGAAATGGGTGCGTGGCTCTTGTTATAACATTTTGACCTTTTCTGCAAAATGGCGCAAAATCTCATTTACCTCCGCCGGTCTGCTACTCTGCATAGGCTCTTTGGACACATGGCACCCTTAGATATGCTGTGGGTTATGGGGAAAATTTCTTACCTTAACACTTCTTAACCTTTTGGTCAAAATGTTAAAAACCATGAAGTCTTCCATGGCTCCGTCGGCCCAATACAAAGATGATATGTGGTAGTAACCTATTTGCGGCGGGCCTCAAGAACCATTCCTTTCATCTTCTCCACATGGTCTCATGGGTCAAACTTCGCCAACTTATCCTTTTGCAAAATAAATAAAATTTCACAAATACCCCCGCATCTCTGCCAGTCCGCTAAGGGAAAATCAGACCACTTAGTCCCGCTGAGCCATAACTCAAAAAGTACAAAGAGTTAGGAGGACTTCTTTACCTTTTTGGAAAGGGGAAGAAATTTCCCATCTGATGTAGTGATTTTCATGAGTCCTCCAAGTCTTAGAAATATCCAAATTCAAAAATACCTCTTTTCAAGTATACTTTAAGGGAAACAACTCAATTTTTTTGTGATTTTAGACTTAGAAATTAAAGGGAAATTTGAGGGTGACAACAACTCGTAAACAATAGTAGTGTGACATATGTGTGTGATGAATAGTGGTATGACATGTAGAATATGAATGATGTGTAAATGTGTAAATTTTGAAATGATGTAGAATATAGAATGTAAGATGTTAAACATGTGATGTGTAATGTGTAATACCTATTGTGCAGTGTGTGGGGTTCATGTGTAGTATGCCCTTAATAGTCAAGTGTGAACCAAAGCACAAGAGTGTGTCATCAGTTATTGGTCAATGTTAAAGTGTATATGAATATGAGTACGCTAAGATATTGTATGATTATGCAAGTATGGGAGATGTATTGATGATAATATGAGGGGGAGGGATGTGTAAATATTATGCCCCCCAAGTGTGTGGTAATGCGTGTATTGTTCGATAATTAATGTATGAAGGTGGTGAAGTATCATAGATTGTGGAAGATTGATTAGGTAATGGGATAAATAATGAGATATTGTATGGTATACTTGACAAGAGATAGATTATTGTAGAGGTACGTATGGATGAGTGGGTATGTAATAGACAAATATGTTAATATAATATGAAACAAGGTTCTTTATTGTAACAGACCCCTCAATAGTCATATAATATCCATAAGAATATGAGTGTGTCATCATGAGGGTAGGGTTACAAGATTCGCCTACCAAATACTTATTTTGCGTTAAGTGGTGGAAGCATGGTGGGAAAGAGTAAAAGTGGGACTATGCAGTGGTGGAATTTTAAATGTGGCTTGACCAATAGTAGAAGGGGTAATTTCTTTGACAAAAATAGTTGGCTACTAAAGTGGTGTAGGATGGGGACATATCTTGAATGGTGATAGCTTTGGTTGTGTTCATGATGTTGTCGAAGGCTTGATAAGAGGCCAAATTACATTGGGTTTTAAAGGAGGTTTCTTAGATTGACTTGTTGGTGCCATAGATGCCTTGAGAGGAGGGGAAGTGAGAATAATTTTGAGAAGTGGTTGATTGACTTGATTATATTGCATAGGTGCCACTTGAGTGAAGGAAGAAACATTAGAAGTGATGAATGGATGCTCATTAGACATGGTGGAATAAGATTTAGGAACCCATTGAGGTGAAACATTTGTAGAGGGGAATGCAATATAATGTTGTGCAGTGAATAATATAAAGCCATGATGCTCAAGATATTTGATTTTTCATTGTAAAGCATGTTAATCATCGTCATTATGTCCATTGATTCGATGATAATTGCAGTATAGATGAACTTGATATTTGGCTAGCCGATAAGGAGGATAGAAATGAGTTAGCGGTAAAGTGATAAATTTGTGACTAAGGAGATCATTAAGGAGGTCATGTTACTTAGTGTTGTGATCAAGAATAAGAGGCTATGGTAATGGTATGATAGGAGGCTCACTGATATGAGAGAATTTAGTAGACATATCATGAGAATGAGATGTAGAAGGAGAAAAAAAACGTGCTTGAGAAGCATCCTTAAGATGTTGGATTTCAGATTTGAGAGATGTAATCATGGATTCCATAGCTTAAATTTTTTCTTGAAACAAATAATGTAAAGCTTAAATTAAGTCCAATAAGTTTTGATTAGATGGAGGAGCACTACGACTATGGTTTTCACATAAACAATCGAATATAGGGCTAATTTCATGTGACAATGTATATTTAGGATGATATATGGTGTCTAGGGATTTTTGAAGAATAATTTAGCAATTAGGATGAATCTTAAGTAAGTCAGACGAAGAAAATTGAGGAACTTGAGAAGCCATGATAGAGGGAAAAAATGAGCCCTAAGTGGAAGATAATGTCAAACGTGGGGTTAAAAAAATTGATTAACCAAAATGAGGAAATTAGAATTTAATCTAAGAAGTACAACATTAAATAAAAGCTAACCAAAAAAGGAGAAATGGCCCAAAAAACTAATATAGTACATATGTGAAACACTAGAGTGCAAAGAGAGAAATAACTCATCTGATTTGATGAATTTTTTAGACTGTGTCACAGAGATGGTTGAAGAAACAAGAGGAGGAAATGACTGTGTCGAGGTCCATAAAAGTGTAGATATGGGAAATCTGAGTAGGCTGGGGTACTTGGATAAGTATAGGGGTGCCTTTGGGCACCGTAGTTTGAGATATGGTTTCCTTGGTCTGTGAAAAGGCTTTATAAACCTTGTCTTAGGTATCATTAAGTGATCACATGTGTTCATTTCCTTCTGCACTTGTGCATGTGTTCACTTCCTTTTGCACTAACTTCGTTGGACTACGTGTTATATTCTTGGAAATCAAAAATGAAGATGAAACTTGCAAAACCCCAAGACAAGCATCAAAGCCATAAAAAAGAAAAATGAATATGTCAGACTGAGAGGGGTCGGACTGTCCTCAGCGGCCACAATGACAGACTTACTAATTGAGTGTTTCACTACATATAAGACTTGATGTAGTTCTATTTTCTTATGTGTGCAATCATACCCTAGTTGCTCTTGATTCAGTCACACTTTGTGAAAGTAGTGAGAAACAAATGTGTAGAAATGTAATAGAATTGTAGATGGAATAAAATCAAATTCCGTCCTATGCACTGTGATGTAGATGAACTAGCCTTGTGCCTTATTATGGAGCTAGATGGATATAAATAAAGCCTTTGATGGATGCAACCTTAGTGATGATAATAGTGCTTAGTGCTTGGTCTCTCATTATGGTCTCATAATTCTATATTTATATGGATCTCTTGTTCTAATTTCATAATTAACCCTGAAGAGGCCGACCACCAAAAATATAAAATGCTCAAATGACTAGAAAGTGCCCAAAAAAGTGTTAGGAAAGTGTAAAGAGGATCATGACTCCCCGATTGGGACTAGGGCACTTGTGGGTGCCCCAGAACTATCTTCGGCACCCCAGTCAAGGCTAAAATGACGTAAAACAAAAAAATAGACTGGGCAAGTATGTGCTAAAGGTCGACGGTGACAGAAAAAAGCAAAGTAAAATGTCCAAAATACAGGGGTTAATTAGTACTATCTTCACTCAAAAAACATATGAATAGTAGTATGAGACAAAGACTAAATAATGTCTAAAGTGCATGATTTTGTGTCTATAATTTCATGTTCTTGTGATTAATGTTACATATCTTAATAAGATCACATGGTTAAGAATGTTGTATGGACAATATAATTGATGAATGTATGGTTTGGTTGATGAAATAGAAATCATTGTAGGAATAATTCACTCCCCTTCTCAGTCCATTTCGCTTCCAACATTTGTTTTCTATTTTCTAAGCCTACTCCTATTTTTGATGCTCCTAAGCCTCTTATTTTTGTTACTGCATGTTCTTATTTCAGACATATGCCTATTAAAATAACAAATTTTGTGTATCCCACTTCAATTCCTTCTTATCACATACATGGATATTATGAGAAGCATGTCACTGCATTCGTTTCTCGTATACTCCATTTTATGGGTTTCACTGGTGGAGATATTGGCAGACATTCACAGGATATTTCTTCCCATATTCCTCCTGTTAAGTGGAATTTTTTCCATAGAATTAGTTTTCAAGTAGGTATTTCATTGGAATCACACATTGATAGAGTTCCTATTTTTTCTCACTTAATTTTTTTTAAGGATCATGATCTACACATGAGTTTTGCACCTTCACACAGGGTTGAGAAACTTGAGGTTTCAACTATCAGACATGATCGACCTCACACATCTTCTGATATTCCTTTACCTGATCCTGTTGTGCATTTCACACAAAACCATATGTAGGAATATTCTTGTTCCATCTGTGTTGATTTTGGGTGGATTTTTTATCACTCATGGTCATGATATAGGAATTTGTTAAGAGGAATTTACAGACGTGGCTCCTCCACCATTCATATTTTTGCTCCAATTTATTTTCCATATACATTCTAATGCTCCTTGTTTTAAGAAAATTTCATTAGCATGTGTATTATATCTCTCTTGTTTGTTGAGATATTTCATATCTATATTTTTGACACTTTTAGGCATGTTAACAATCGCTCTTATGGGGGATCTATTCTGGTGAAGCCCAGTATTAGTTTATCATTTTTGAGTAGTTGTTTTAACAACTCATACTCATTTTTAGTGCCACTCTATCCATTCCACAATATGAGAGGGTGTGGTGTTGATCCTAATTCTTCAAGTCTTGTATCCTTACCTTGTTTCCTTGGGTTTTATTAGATCATGACACTCCTATTTATTTGGATCTTATTTCCTTTCCTTATTTCCTAGGTTATTGTTCTTGGATTGTGGCACACCTATTTGTAGTAGTTGATTGAATTACATTTGGTGTTTTGATCAAATTATGTTTTGTGTTTTTTACACTTTCGACATCACTCCACTGACAGTCTATTTGTATGGAGCTATTATCATGAAACCAAGTGTCGTTTATTTTTTAATTTTTTGCTGAAGAATTGGATTTAGACCATAGTGTACACCAAACTTATTTGGCATTGTACACATTTTTTGAGCTGTAATTTTTGGGATGCCTTACAATGGGGTTTTTTTTCTCAAGCTCTATTTTGTTATCATTCATTTTGGGTACCTTACGGTGTATTTTTTTTCCCAGTTATTGTACATGGGTAGCTCATTAGGCCTTATTGTTAGGACCCGTGTTCTTTTCCACCCACCTAAGTTGTGCTTATGAGGGGTGTTAGTGTAGCTTATTATTTATCATTTTATTTGTTTATTAGGATAATTCTTGCACTTTGGTTACCCCTACACTTGTTAGGTTAGCTTTCTTAGGTGTACTTGTTATGTGGAGTTATCTTACTAGTTATGTGAGTTAGCTTACCAGTTATGTGGAGTTATCTTGTTAATATTATGGAGTTAACTTACCTCTCAGTATCCATTAGTGGGAGTTCTTCACCACTGATCTAGTTAGTAGTTACACTTCCCTCCTCCTATACGTACATCTTGATTATATAATAATAAAATGACACTATGATTGATTTCCATATATGATATTTTAGCTCTTTGGTTGCAAATAATTTTTGTGAACTCCTTTCATCTTATTAAATTTGGTGTGGTATTATCATTTGATATATTTATGGCCCTTAACAATCTTATTATCGTTCATATCAGAAGTTTTTTGTTATTGAAGAAGATATATAAGAGATAGTGATTGATATTGAATAGGGAGAAGATCTTGAGTATTTTAATATTTATATGAATTCTATTAGGGAAGGATGGAGTGAAGAAGGAAATATTTCCTTGGAGAAATATGCAAAAGTTTACCAAAATGGCTTGCATTGTGAGTAAAAAAATAATGCTATGAGCAATAGGAGTGTCAATGAAAGAAACCTTGATAGGATCAAGCTTGATATGAATCAATCCAAGTGTGGATAAAGAAGAATCCTCATGGAAAAGGATTAGAATGAGAAGAATGGAGAAGAAGAGAATGTGGTTAAAAATATTCCAGATAAGGTTGCAGTAGAAAAACAATGTTGTAGTAGATTGATATTACACCAAAGGATCGAGATTTTACAGCTAAAATATATCCTTTGAAATGAGATTTAAAGATAAGAGAGTGCATCCAAATGCACATAATAAAAAAAGGATTCTAGGGGAGCTGAAAAACATAATATGATAAAGGAATTGCAAGTGGAGAAACATTTGTAGTAACTAATTTAATTTAATTTGGATGAAATCTAATTATAGAGCCACTACTAAAACAAAGAAGGCAAAAATGATAAAGTACATAAATGACACAAAAAAACTAAGTTGTAGAATATGAAACCCTAAGAGAGAGATAGAGAGAATATGATTTAGTTGATATTCATGGAATTTGGAGCTGATATGGAAAGGGAGAAGTGATGAACAAGATGCCGACAATGTCATAATCAATCTCTGTAAATTTTGTAACTCATGAACAATGATAGAAAGGGGCACCCACAACATGACAAGAGCACCTTAGCGCTTGTGATTTGATCTGCACACCCGTGACTCCAAAATTCTCTAGATATGGTTGTTGTGATGTCTCATAGGTGTCACAATTGTTTCTTGTTGTTCTCCTGATGTTTTATCTTAGATCATCAAAGGTACCTGTAACCTATAAAATAGATGTTCACCTACACAAGTGCACAAACCACATCAAACCTAAAAAGGAAAATATAGAATGGGGACTTAGAATGACCCCAACTGTCACCCAAAGGGTGAACTTACAACTAAGTGCTACACTACATCTTAGAATCCATGTAGTTCTTGTGATTATGTGGAGAAATTGTGCCCTAGGATGCCCTTGTGCAAGTTTCACTTGATATCCAGATGTAACTAGAATGTAGAAATGTATGTCATGTATGGATGAAATAGTATGAAATTTCCCTTCCTATGTAGTGTATAAAGAGTTGATGTATCCCTTTTCCATTGAATGTATGTTAGATGTATTTTTTAGAGTGCTTTTGGATGCAAGCTTAGGTGATAATAGTAATTCTTAGTTCTTGGTCCTTTACTTTAAACACATAACTATGTATTTATATGATTCCCTTGTTTGAATATCGTAATTAACAATTGAAATGCCAAACCATAAGTGAAAAATATTTCCAAAAGATAAAAGAGACCCAAAAGGAGTGAGTAAGGTGAGAAAGGGTCAGTGGCGCCCAAAGGGGACATGGGAACTTGAGTGCTTGTGTCTTGGTTAGGCATTGGTGTCTAAAGCCATAAAAAATAAACAAGTAAAGTTATGACTGGGATATAGGGTGTGCAAGACCAAATACAGAATAAGAGACAAAGAAAAGAGGCCAAAGATAGTTGTCAACCACTAGTTTTATTTCTTAGGAATCATGGAAATGTTAGCATGCTTTTAGGGCCAGAAAATGTACCCAAGTACATGATTTTGTGTCTACATTTTCCCCCATTTTATGTTGTTGAGTGATTACTAGATAACTTAAAGTAGATAAGATATGTGTAGATTATGATCATGTATCTAGTGTGCGGTGAAATATGTGTCGAGTGGACAAGTGAAGCATGGAATGATGCAAAGTGAAGTGTAGATACCAAGAAAGGAAAGTGACCCTAGGGGTGAAGTGTATGTGTTATGTTATACTTGTTGTTGTAGCTTGTGGAAATTGCTTCTTATAAGGATAGAACTATGAAAGAAGAGAAAGAATGTATTAAAAGTTGTGTATATCATAAATCAAAGAAAAATGTGCATAAGCATGTAAAAGTGTGTAAAATAAAGTGTACACCTAATGTAAAAGAGTGTAAAAGGATATAAAAGTGTCCTAAAATGTTGTGAAGAGAAAGTGTTTTGGCTATCTCATGTCAAGAGTGAGTTTTTGGGTGATCTCATGCCATGTGTGAGTTTTTTGGGTGATATCACGCCAAAGAGAAAGTGTTGGGGAGAGAGGTCTAGTATTTGTCTCCATTCACGAATATTCCCGATAATCACCACTGCAGATGGTACATCCTTGATTTTCTCTTGTTGTTCCTTTTTTTTTGGTTATTCCAAGTTAGTTATGAATTATAGTGGTATAATGCATTATGTGACTGGAGGACTATACATGTAACTGTAGAAATGTTTTGAAGGATTATATGAACTATATTGAAATAAGAAGATGATTGTGTGTTCTCCCAGGACATTAGTGCCCAGGGGAGGACATAGGTTCCTAAAAACTACTTCCCAAGTTTGGGTGCTAGTGTTTGTGTTGTGTTTTTAACCCAAGTTTGATTCTAGGTCATTCCATGACTATATTTCTATATCATTTATATATTGTGCAGATTCTGGACTGTATCTTTGAGCTATTATAGGGGTGACTTTTTCACCCAATGTATGCCCCACTCATTTGGGGTGAATTTGATGCTTGTAAAAGTGTGCGACCCAAAAGTGAGGACCTTATGTTGTTTTGTATTATATCCCTACATGGGTAGGGAATGTGCATGGTAGAAACCAAGGCACATGCAAAAAAAGTGGCTAGAAATATGTGTTAGTAGAGAAAGTAGAAAACATGTCATAGAAAAACAATGTAAAAAAAAGGTGTGCATATAAGATAGATCATTAAAAGTAGGTTTCAAACAAGGTACGCCACTCACAATGTCACAAGATAATCAAGGCCAAAGTGGACATAAGCAAGCAAACACTGATCAAACAAGACATAGGGCATAACCCACAAACAATATCATACAATGGAATACAATGTCAAACAAAGTGTATCAGATAACCATGGTGGCATATAGTCTTGCAAATTAAATTCTAAACATGAAGCGCCCATTATCATGTTATAAAGATAATTAGTATGTCAAGGCATATGTGTATCAATGGAAATTAATGTGATAGAAAGTATAAGTAATAAATGATGAAACAATAACACTTTTAATGTGTGAGGGTAAGAAATATAGATTCCCAAAGGATCCTTGATGGGAATGACAAAGGATACATTTCTGAGCATCATTGAGCGTGCAAAAAATTATAAGAGATCTAATTCAAAATTAAGGACCAATTCAACGTGGATGTTTAGATGATAAAGTTAATAACATACTGAGTATTTGGATAACATAGTAAGAAAATTACATCATGTAAGTAATATAATCAAGCAAGAGTAAGTACAACAAAGATATGCAAATGGAGTGAATGAGTGTGATGAAATGGAATGTAAATTGTAAAGGTGGAAGGAGCAACGTACCCCCAGTAGATGTGTATGAAATGAGGTTCATTTATAAATTCCCCCTCATCAGTAAGGAATGAACCATAGAACAAGAGTGTGTCATCAGGAAATGGTTTGAAAAGTGTGTGTTAGCAAGATAGATCATGAATCATAGAGTGTGAAAATAATAAGTGATGTGAGGTTCATTTCATATTTATACCATTAGCATTCGAGTATGAATCATGGAACTAGAGTGTGTCATCAAGGAATGGTTTGAGAACATGTGCTAGAAAATAGATCATGAAGCATAGAGCATGAAGATTGAATGTGGTGAGCTTCATTTTAGATTTATACCCTTAGTAGTTGATTATGAACCATGGAACTAGAGTGCGTCATAGGATAATTGTTTGAGACTATGGTCTAAAAAGATATATCAATAAGCATAGAGCGTGAAGAGTGAAAGTGGTGAGGTTCATTTCAGATTTAGACCGTCAACAGTCAAGTGTGAAATGTGGAACTAGAGTGCGTCATAGGGTAATGATGATATATTATGTGTATTAAAGGGTTTGAAATTTCTTAGAAAGATGAGACATGAAGCACAGAGCATTAAGTGTTAGATTAGATGCTAAATAAAACTTATTATGATAGGAGGGGGGAGGAAAGCGTGATTCCCCCAAGTGTATGATGTAGAGGAGTATCAAGTAAACTCATCTAGAAGATATTCGGTTTCAGGGTTATAACCAATAGGATATGGATTAGAGACCTGGTAGGAAACAACGTGGGGTTGATCATATAAATAGCCTACGTGACATAATTTTTACATTCCCATAGCATATTCTTCATCAGCAAAAGGTGGTTTAGGAAAATCATGTGAATACCGTCGAGTGAAATTTTGAGAATAGCCCAAGAAGGAGTCATTACATATAGAGACCAACTAAAAGGCATGTGAAAGGTAATATCACTATTATTGGGATCACTTCAAATTCACAAAATGATTTAATTTAATTTAATTTAGATTAAATCTAATTACAGAGTCACTACTAAAATAAATAAGGTACAAATTATAAAGTACAAAAATGACATAAGAAAACTAAGTTGTAAAATATGAAACCCTAAGTAAGAGAGAGAAAAGATGACTTAGTTGATATCCACAAAATTTGGAACTTATATGGAAAAGGAGAAGTGATTAACAAGATGGAAACAATGTCATAATTAATCTCTCTAAATTTTACAACTCACAAACAATGATGGATAGGGGCACCCATGAAAGGATAGGAGTGCATAGGTGCTAGTGAGTATGTAAAAGTTCTAAATCTATTTTACGTTATGTCACAAAGGTGTCACAAATTTTCCCTGTTGATCACTTGATGTTCTCTCTTAGATCACCGAAGGTACCTATAACATGAAAAAGAGATGCTCACCTACACAATCCCAAAAACCACATCAAACCTAAAAATTAAAATATATAATGGGGATTCGTACTGACGGCGACGGTCACCCATGGAGTGAACTTAAAACCAAGAACTGCACTACATCTCAAACTCCATGTAGATCTTGTGAGTTTGTGTAGAAATTGTTCCCTAGGATTCCCTTGTGCAAGTTTCACCTGATACCAAGTTGTAGCTAGAATGTAAAAATGTATAGCATGTGTGGATGGAATAAAATGAACTTCCCCTTCCTATACAATGTATGTAGAATCTATGTAGCCCTTGTCCCTTGAATTAATGCTATATAGATTCTAGATGGATGCTTTAGAGTGCTTTTGATGCCTTTTGTATGTAAGCTTAAGTGATAGTAGTAATGCTTAGTGTTTGGTCCTTTATTTTGAACACATAACTATGTATTTATATGATTCCCTTGTTTTAATTTCATAATTGATAACTGGACAACTGACCCATAAGTGAAAAATATTTCCAAAAGATAAAAGAGACCCAAAAGGAGTGAGTAATGTGAGAAAGGGTCATGGGCTCCTAGAGGGGATAGGAGCACCTAGGAAATTTTTTCCTGGATGGGTGCTTGTGTTTGAAGCCATGAAAGATAAAAAAAAGTAAAGTTTTGGCTAGGTTGTAGGGTGTGTATGACAAAATGGAAAACATGAGACAAAGAAAAGAAGACAAATATAGTTGTCAACCATTAGTTTTCTCGCTCAGAAATCATGTAAATGCTAGCATGCTTTCAGGACCTATAAATTTACCCAAGTGTGTGATTTTGTGTCTATAACAACAAAAAAATGAGTGGGAGTGCAAAATTTCACAAACAAAAGGTATGTTGAATGTAAAAAAATTGTGTATAATGTATATGTATACGAAAAATTTATTGAAATGGTTGTGAAGAAGGAAGAGGGTGAGGTGTCTGACTTAGATGAAAAGGAGGAAGAAAAGAAGGTGGAGTTGAGTCCACTTGGGGAATTTGTGAATTATCTTGAGTTATTGAGAATGTTGGTGAATGGAGATGAAATTGAGGAGGAGAAGGCCCTGATGAGTCATAGGTCAAAAGATAGAGTGAAGATCAAGAAGGATTTTAGAGAGTTGGGTAAGCAAGATGAAAAAGTAGGATATTATACTACTACAAAGAGAAGAGTGAGCTTGTATGAATCCCTTTTTTTGTTATTTGTGTTGACATGAATGTAGGTTCATCCATTAGAGTAGGAAGTTATGTAACATCTTTAACAAACTGTTAGCTTCTTCCTCTTTACATTGCAAATGTTGACATGTGATTTGTCCTAAGAAGGTGTATTCTTTTGACTGTTAGAAATCATGCTTGTAATGGATAAATTATTTCTGATTCAAGGATTCATTTTGTTGTGTTTCTATTGCTTGCAAGGAATCCATTATTCTTGAGTTTGGTAATGTTGTAAATTGGTAATGTTGTTTGCATACTTATCTTTCTATAACATTAAAACCTGGGATCAATTCCATTGATCTAAGGTATGCTTCAATTCTTCTTACATGATCTGTATGACAAATTGACATTCAGAAATTGAAGGTAATAAGGGACCGAGTCCTTGTATGTATAAAATTATATGGATTCTTATTTGAAGTCCTTGCTTTGCATTTTTATATAAATTATGAACTTGGATCTTCTTGTTAATAAGTTTTAAAATGTTGAACATCGCAAGAAGGATAAGGAACTACTACAATACTATTAAAGGTAAAACCTTAGTCTTAGTTGTTAAGGTCTATCCTAATTGGATTCTAATCTAAGGTAAAATGGACCTACCTTAGATCCATTTCTAAACTATTCATGATGCATCCCAATCTAAGTTGTATTGTTTACGGGTGTGGGGTTGGAAGTAATTTAAGGTAGTGAAAGACCTATCTATGACCTATTACCTAATACTAAACTACTATAGGACATGCCTTAATCTATGATGGCATGTTTACTATGGAATTTTTTTTTAATAACCTAATGTAAATACTTTTTATCTAACCTAAGGTCAGATCCTAAACAAATGGCTATCTAACCTAAACTAATGTTGAGATGAAAATGTAAACTAAGGGGGGGGGGGGGGGGGTTGCATGGAAATTGGAAGGTAGTGGTGATGGTTTCTATGAAATTTAAGTGATTTGATTTTGAATTTATGGGACATGGTACTGCCAGTTTTGGTGGAGGCATGAAAATGGAGGGAATGCCTAGTTGGCATCATCACTAAAGTTAAAAGATGCATACATTGGTTGAAATTGATCTCACTAATTTTAGATAGGAGTGGCGTGGAGATTTAGGTGGGAGAGTTGAATGCAATTAGATTAATGAGCATTGGTCTTGGAGAAGAAACCACCTTGGTAGACATGCAAGTGGATTTTTGGGAGGTTGTTTGGTCATTAGCTCATGTTGATTTTTACTTTACATGGATTTTTCTAGTTCTTCAAACCAATAGTTATGTTTTAAATCTTCTGTTATTTTTGGTACCTCCGGACTATTTTTGATGCAATGGAGGCATAAGAGACATAAGAGGAAGAAGTTTTGGGTTGTTGATTTCATTTGGAAAAGAAGAAATTGTGGAAGCTCGATTGAAAACCTTCTGCGAATCAAAAAAAGTACTATCAAGCATGATAGCCTCTACCCATTAAGTTGTTCTGATTTTTATAAAATGTCTTCATTAAAACAACTTTGCTCTTGAGAAAAAAATGGGTTTTTATTTTGTGATGGTTATCTTGATCTCTTGCCTAAAATTTCTCTATATTTTTTTGATAATGAGCCTCTATTATATAATATGGAATGAGGGTTGTTCCCTGTTAAAATATAATAGTAAATCATGCTTTACTTTTGTTGGGAATGGAATCATGTCAAACTTGTGTAGATCTTGTTTCTGAGCAAAACGGATTGTGGTAATACTTAGTTTGCTTTTGGATTCGTTTTGGTTTATCTTCCTCTGTTGGAAAGAGATAAGAAATATATTATCCATAGTTATAATTTTGGATTTATTTGAATATCTTTCTTCTATTGAACAATATTGTAATAGTTGTTGGGTTTATTTTCTACGGATTCAAACTTGGTTGTAAACAATAGTGTATGAAATATTACTTCTGGCCTTTATAGTTAAAACATGGTTGTTTCAAATTTGGTCCTCCTGTGGAGATTATGTGGAAATAGTTACTTGAATGTGAAGATTCACGGTTTCACTTTGCTTGAATATAGCATTAAACTAGTTCATCAGTGTCTGAACTTAGTTGTTTTGGGTTTTTATATCTTTGGAAGACTGACCTAAAGTTGGGCAATAGATGTTATTTTTTATTGGATGATATTTTGAGTTTTGGTTCCATCTAGGTCACACACGTTAGCTCCTACATGAGCTTGCATAATGTTGACCTCATTGTCTTTCTTTACTTGTAAAATAGTTGTTGGTTTGATAAATACTTTACCTGTTTTGATTTGGGTAACCTCTTGATTTATCTTGTTGGGAGTAAGTTTGTTAATACCTTACTATCGTGAATTTGGTGAAAGTCTTAACTGATGTCTATTCATCTTTTGTGATGACCTTTGTGTCAAGTGAACTAGTCGGTTCAGCTTGAAGGGTTTTCTAAGTCTTTACCTTCTTTATGATCTCTTTATGATCTATGATAATTTTAAGGGAAATGTTTAGTCCCTTACGTATGTTTTGTTATGTTAACGATACTGAATAGTGTGAAAGTTTTAGTGAAAAAAAATATTAGTGCAGTCAAGACTGTTTTAAGGAATTAACTAAAACAAATTTGATCCTTCTATTTTTCACCTAGGACTGACTCGTTCACTTGTAGTGTAGTCACCTTATTTTCATAACATCTTCATTATGGAAGGATCAGGTTTGGTTCTCTCTTTACTCACCTGCTTACTGTTTCTTTTATCCTTGTTTTATGGGAATTTGTGTTAACTTGGTTTTATATTGTATTTGTTGTCATAAATGATGGTGATGTTTTGGTTATGGAGACTGAACTATTTATGAATGAGTGAAATGAAATTTCAAGAGGTTGTTATAATTTGGGTATTGTTTTTTATTTGAATTATTTTAAAAACATTTATTCTTGATGTAACTTTTACACTATTATTGTTCTATTTTTATGCTGAGAGAACTTCTTCTTTGGAATCTGACTTGCTTACTATAGTTGCATAATTCCATTCAGTAACTTGGATTTCTTTATTCTCTATGTTTTTCAATAATTGTAGATCTTTTGATTAGATCTGTTTTAATCCCTTATCCTTCTATGTAGTTCCGTTTTGGGAAAGGAATAATGGGTCCTTCTCCCTTTCTTGTTGTAAGTACACTCTCTCTTATATCTCAGAGTTATGGTTTCATCTCTATGTTCTTTAGAAACTATAGAAGATTGTACATTATCCTCTCTTCTTTGGGTTGTGAAATGTAACAAAGATCTCCTCGATTTGGAGAGAACTAATAGGATTTTACTTCTCTTAGTTCATCCTTCCCTTTTCTATGTTAATCTTGTTTATAGGTTGGATTGGTTTAGTTTGTATTACTCGTCAGGGTTGTAATTGAGTAGTTATAGATACTTCTTACTTATTCACCTTGACTTGTATTGAATGGAATCAATATTTGTATTGTGTGATCAATGTGTAATGCAATTAATCAAATGAATAATTTCCTATTCCTATCTTTCATGGCCTAACTTAAGACTTAGAATATATCTTGGACTTTAATTTGGATGTAGCATCGGAAATAGGAATATCATGTTTTCATGTTGGATGGATCATCTTAAAAATCCTTTTTGAAGATTGAATAGCTTGGCTGTAGATGTTTTCAGATGGAATTTTTAATGCTGAGTTAATGGTTCTTGCTTCTTCAAGTAACACTAGTTTGGAAAATATTGGAGTTAATGTTTTTATTTGAAATTCAAATTGAATGAAGTAAGAAATAAATAGTAAGCATCTTTATTAAAAAGAGATAAGTAATTAGGGTGAAATATTACTTATCTGATATAATGCTCTATGAAAACAATGGCTAAAGAGTGTTGATTATATCATAATATTTTCTATATGTTAATGTGGTTGATCAATTATTTTTTCTTTTATGATTGTTATTTCTTATGATTTATATATCTGTTTGGCTTTACTATTTCATAAAAGCAAAGTTTGTTTTATGAAACAGTTACTTGAAGGAACATCGTTTGAATGCTTAGTGCTTATCATGTTCAGTTCAATGAACTGACCTGCGCTAGAAATTTTTACCTATGGACTTCGTAAGTGATAAAGGAAGGAAATAAATTTTATGATTTATTGGTTACTTAAAGTCTGGATCTTTTATGAAGAAATCTGATTCATTATTGAAATGTATTTAAAGAATATAAAATTTACTCTTTATTGCATTTGATGTTGTTTGACATGAAATATGTTTGAAATGCATGGTCTTGTAAAATGTCTATTCCACCATGATGAATTAAAAATAGATTAAGAGTTAATTTATACTTGTTGTGTCATTCTCCTTGTGCATTATTTGAAGGAAAGTTGTAATCTTATCTTTGTTTTCTATCAGTCTTATCGGAATGGATCTTTATTTTAGTTGGCATTAAAAGAGTTGGATGGAAGGTATTTAATTACAATATCTCTTACTGAAATGAAACTTATTAAGTTGGCATACATAGAAATTCTTTCATCTAAGTCTCTTTGGTTTATTAAAAATATGTTAATAAAATTATAACTTAACTATGATGACTTGTGTAATGGAAAAAAATACTATTACAAAACCTAACTCTTAACAAGAAAGAGGAAGGATCACTTCATCTTGAGAAATACCTTGATAGGTTTTAAACAAACGTATGGTATCTAAGATCATTTATCAATTAGACTTCATCTCTATGAAGTCTATTATAATAGAACCTATTTTGGTACTTAAATAGGCTATGAATGGCTTAGTTATACTAAGTAAATATTATGGAGGATGTTGTTTCTATTTTGATTAACTGAACTTAAAAGTAAGAATTTAATGAACAAAAAGAAATCATAAAGTTTATGTATTACATTAACAACTCAATTTTGAATGACAATCTTAAGGGCTAAAGTAATTCAGGGTTCAACAGAGTAGCTGTAATTAAACCTTAATTAGGAAACACAAGTGAGTAATAACCTCTCTATATGGGGTGTGTACATCGAGATGGGTAATGCTATAGGATGTTGGCACACACCAATTACAGAACTATACCTTCATCAAGACTTGAGTCTCCGCAAGGATACAATGTTACAGTTGACATGTTGTAACACCCTTCAGTATTGGTTCATCTAAGTCTACATAAATTTGGATTTGATCCTAGTTTCACTCTAGGTCAGATTAGAATTATGAATTAGTATAGGGAGTGACTCATGATGACTTAGTGTAGCTAGACACATCCAATTGAATTGGGTCGATTAAGTATGTCTGTGTACCCTTAGTCATCGTGAGTGGTTTCCTAAACCAATTTATGTTGCTAACCTGGGTTAGGGTCAAACCTTAAACAAGTGAACTATTAGAAGTTAGTGAAGACCATTCTAGATATCAGACAAGTGTGGTGAAGGATGTATTCTATTGACGAGTATGTTGGAAATTTGTGTAACATTTTCATTATGAAAGGATCAAGTTTGGTTCTCTCTTTACTCACCTGCTTACTATTTCTTTTATCCCTGTTTGATAGGAATTTTTGTTAACTTGGTTTTATATTGTATTTTTTGTCGTAAATGATGGCAAAGTTCTGGTTATGGAGAATGAACTATTTACGACCGAGTGAAATGAAATTTCCAGTGGTGGTTATACTTCTGGTATTATTGTTTATTTCAATTCTTTCAAAAATATTTGTTCGTGATTTAACTTTTACACCACTATTACTGTTCTAGTTTTATGATGAGAAAAATTCTTCTCTTGAATATGCCTTGCCTACTATATTCACATAATTCCATCTAGTAACTTGGATTTGTTTATCCTCTATGTTTTTCAATAATTGTAGATCTTTTGATTAGATTTTTTTCAGTCTCTTATCCTGCTATGTAGTTCCATTTTGGGAAAGAATTAATGGGTTCTTCTCCCTTTCTTGTTGTAACTACACTCTCTCTTATATCTCAGAGTTATGGTTTCATCTCTATGTTCTTAGGAAACTATAGAAGATTGTACATTGTCCTCTCTTCTTTGGGTTGTGAAATGTAACACAGATGTCCTCGATTTGGAGGGAACTAATAGGATTTTCCTTCTCTCAGTTCGTCCTTCCCTCTTATATGTTAATCTTGTTTATAGGTTGGATCGGTTCAGTTTGTATCACTTGTCATGGTTACAATTGAGTAGTTATAGATACTTCTTACTTATTCACCTTGATTTGTATTGAATGGAATCAATATTTGTATTGTGTGATCAATGTGCAATGTAATTAATTGAATGAATACTTTCCTATTCCTATCTATTGTGACCTAACTTAGGACTTAGACTATATATTGGACTTTAATTGGATGTAGCATCGGAAATAGGAATTTCATGTTTTCATGTCGTTGATGGCTCATCTTAAAAATCCTTCTTAAAGATCGAATAGCTTGGTTGTAGATGTTTTCAGATGGAATTTGTTAATGCTGAGTTGATGGTTCTTACTTCTTGAAGTAACACTGGTTTGGAAGATATTGGAGTTAATGTCTTTATTTGAAATTCAGATTGAATGAAGTAAGAAATAAATAGTAAGCATCGTTATTAGAAAGAGATAAGTAATTAGGGTGAAATATTACTTATCTGATATAATGCTCTACAAAAACAATGGCTGAAGAGTGTTGATTATATCATAATATTTTCTATATGTTAATTTGGTTGATCAATTGTTATTTCTTTCATGATTGTTATTTCTTATGATTTATATATCTGTTTGGATTTACTATTTGAGAAAAAAAAAAAATTATGAAACAATTAGTTAAAGGCACATCATTTTAAAGTTTAGTGGTTATCATGCTAAGTTCAATGAACTAACCCATGCTAGTAATTTTTGTAGATGGAGTTTGTAAGTGATAAAGGAAGGGAATAAATTTTATGATGTATTGGTTACTTAAAGTTTGGATCTTTTATGAAGAAATCTAATTCATTATTAAAATGTATTGAAAGAAGAAAAAAATGTACTCTTTATTGTACTTGATGTTGTTGGATATGAAATATGTCTGAAATGCATGGTCTTGTAAAATGTGTATTCCACCATGATGAATTGAAAAAATATTAAGAGTTAATTTATACTTGTTGTGTCATTCTCTTTGTGCATTATTTGAAGGAAATTTGTAATATTATCTTCGTTTGCTCAGCCTTATCAAAATGGATCTTTATTTTAGTTGGCATTAAAAGAGTTTGATGGAAGGGAGTTAATTACAATATCCCTTACTGAAATGTAACGTATTAAGTGGCATGCATTTAAATTCTTTCATCTAAGTATCTTTGGTTTATTAAAAAGATGTTAATGAAATTATAACTTAACTATGATGACTTGTGTAATGGAAAAAAAGGCTATTATGCAACCTAACTCTTAATAAGAAATAGGAAGGATCACTTGATCTTGAGAAATACCTTGATAGGTTTGAAACAAATGTATGGTATATAAGATCGTTTATCAATTAGAATTCATCTCTATGAAGTCTATTATAATAGAACCTATTTTGGTACTTAAACAAACTATGAATGGTTGAGCTATACTAAGTAAATATTATGGATGTTTTTTTTTATGTTTTGATTAACTGAACTTAAAAGTAAGAAGTTAATGAATGAAAAGAAATCATAAAGTTTATGTATTACATTAACAACTCAATTTTGAATGACAATCTTAAGGGCTAAAGTAATTCAAGGTTCAAAAGAGTAGCTGTAACTAAACCTTAATTAAGAAACATAAATGAGTAATAACCTCTCTATATGGGGTATGTACACCGAGATGGGTAATTTTGTTGGATGTTGGCACATCCCAAATACAGAACTGCACCTTCGTGAAGACTTGAGTCTCCATGAGGATACCGTGTTGCAGTTGACATGTTACAACACCCTTCAGTATTGGGTCATATAAGTCTACATAAATTTGGACTTGATCCTAGTTTCACTCTAGGTCATATTAGAATTATGAATTAGTACAGGGAGTGACTCATGATGACTTAGGGTAACTAGACACATCCAATTGACTTGGGTCAATTGAGTATGTCTATTTACCCTTAGTCATCATGAGTGGTTCCCTATACCAATTTATGTTGATAAACTGGGTTAGGGTCAAACCTTGAATAAGTTAACTGACATAAGTCGTTGAAGACCATTCTAGATAATAAACGAGTGTGGTGAAGGACGTATTCCATTGATGAATATGCCATCTAGGAATAGTAACATAATCAGTATGTTGGAAGTCTATGGCCAAAGTATCGCAAGATGTTGGTTGTGTTGTCCTATGTCACCTAGTTTAAGAAATGGGATTTCTGATGAATATTGGTAACAAATATTTAGGTAGGTTTCTTAAACAGAACACTCAATAACAAGAATAGGGTAAAAGAACCAAGTATACTTGGTATACACTTAGTATTTAATACTTTAAGTTAACATGAGAGATCGGTTAGTAACTGAGTCATGAAATGAGATATCGGTGGTTCACCGCGTCATTTATAGTTGCATATGGTTATCTGTTATGATATTTATTAGCATGGAATGTGTGTTCTAAACTATGATTATTTAGAATAGAGAACATTATGAAAAAATAAAATAAAAATTCCCTTGTTTCTAAAGTCTTAAAATGGGAATGTTACATCTTGGTATCAGAGTTGAAGGTTATAGCTCTTGGATCTATTGTGTCCATAATATGATAAAAATTAAATTTTATTGTTAACAGAAAATGGTTAGGATAAGAGGAAATGCTACAAACAACCCACCACCTGGTGGAGAAGCAACAACTGCCCAAAAACTTGATGAGATCCTTACTACCCTGTCAAACACAAGAGATCATTTGGATGTACCTGGTGGAGAAGCAACAACTGCCCAAAAACTTGATGAGATCCTTACTACCCTGTCGAACACAAGAGATCATTTGGATGTACTTGAACAACAAGTAATGGGAAATGAGGAGGAAGAAGATGTTGTTAATAACAATCAACCACCTCCTGTGGACAACACCAATATAGGAAATTTAGATGTTGATAATAATAATGTAAACATACCTTATTAACCAAAAAATAAAAAGGCAAGGCTGGGATCTGAACTCACTAATGATATAGAAAGGATAAGTCCACTAAATTTTGATGGCACCACATTAGAAGATGGAGCTGATAATTGGCTTAGTGAAATGGAGAAGTAATTTGCAATAAGGAACTTCTCGGAGGAAAAAAGGCAATATGGGGAGCATATCAGCTTTCCCATGAAGCATCTTTGTAGTGGGATAGCTGTAAGGATGAGTTAAACATTGATGAAATGAATGTTACTTGGGATGAATTTAAAATTTATTTTAGGAAACGATGGTTGCCAAAACTTTATTATGATAAAAAAGACTAAATTTCAAAAAATTTCCCAAGGAAAACTAACTGTTACAGAGCACTGGGAGTGGTTTACTAAACTCCTAAAGTATGTACTTTAGTATCAAAATGATAAGAAGTTCAGGATACAAAAATTTATCATGGGATTAAATCCCATTATAGGAGGATAGGTAGATGTTCAAAACCCAACCAATATGGAAGGGGTTGTTGAAAAATTCATAAGGTAGGAACAGAAATTAAAGTAAATTTATGCTCATAAGGAGGAATTCAGAAAGAAAGCTCCAAACTCCTCTTCATTGTGTCTTGCACCTAAGAAGGGGAAATGGACTAAGTTTGGTGTGAAAAATAAGTTTGTATCAAATAGTAACAAGAAAACTGCAGCAAGTAAACCTGCTGCTAATGTACAAAATAATTTTGTCAAGAACAATAATAATGGACAGAAGACCTATAGAGGTCAAAATGATAACTTTAAGGCTGGAAATAAATTTGAGCCTAAAAAGGGACCTATAGAAGGTTGTTACGATTTTGGCAAGGATCATTATGAAAATCAATGTCCTTTGAAAAAGGATGGCCATAATCAGTAGCACAAGATACACACGACAGTAGCTGATAAACAAGATGAAAAGCAAGTCACACCCATAGAGTTTCTAGGTAAGTTATTTGGCATACCTGTAACTATTATTTTTGATACGGGATCTACTAAATGTTTTATTTCTAGTAAATTTGCATCGAAATTAGAAATAAAAGCTAGAAAAAAGGAAAAATCATGGACTGTACATTATGGGAATAATGTTCATATAGTTAGTATGTGTCTTTTTGGGGCAGTCCTTGAATTACCTAGTTTTTCCACCAAAGTTGATCTTTATGTTGCTCCTTTAGGGTCTTATGATGTAATAATAGGTTTTAATTGGCTATTTGAGCATAAGGAAAAATTTGAATGCTTTGAAAAACATATTAGTTGTTTAGATGACCTACAGAAAACAATAGACATTCAGGGTGTAAAAAATGAAATTTCAGTTAGGAAATTGTCATCTATGAAACTTATAAGGGCCAAAAATAAGGGTTGTACCTTATATGCAAGAAAAAATTTCTAAATTTATTGAAGGAACCAGTGATTTCTTAGAATGATATCCGATGTTACAAAACTTTAGTGATGAGTTTCCAGAAGAATTACAAGGTCTCCCACCCAAAAGGGAATTTGACTTCACAATTGAAATCAAACTTGGAACCAAGCCTATTTATAAGGCACCTTATAGGATGACTACTATTGAATTAGTAGATCTTAAGGCACAGTTGCAAGAAATTTTGTCTAAAGGTTTGATTAGACTGAGTATCTCACCTTAGGGAGCACCAGTAATCTTTTTGAAAAAGAAAAATGGAACACTTCGATTATGTATCGATTATAGGATGTTAAATAAGGCAACGATTAAGAATAGATATCCACTTCCTAGAACTAATGATATGTTTGATCAAATGCGTGGTGCTTCAGTATATTCTAATATATATCTTCAAATAGAGTATCATCAGTTGGAAATAAAAGATGAAGGCATTCATAAAAAAACTTTTAGAACAAGGTATGGACATTATGAATTAAAAGTCTTACCATTTAGATTAACAAATGCACCTGTAGATTTAATGAATTTAATGAATAATATTTTTAAAGAATACTTGGGCAAATTTTTTCTTGTATTCTTGGATGATAATCTCATATACTCTAAAATCATTGAAGAATACCATGAACATTTGAAGATAGTTTTGGAAATCTTGAGGAAGAGATGATTATTTGGTTAGTTATCTAAATGCTATTTCTATGACATGAAAGTGCACTATTTGGGTCATGTTATAAGCAATGATGGAATAGTTGTATATCCCTCTAAGATTGTAGCTATAACTGAGTGGATGGAACCAAATAATGTACATGAAGTTAGAAGCTTCGTGGTTCTTGTTGGTTACTATAGGAATTTTGATAAAGATTTCTCCAAAGTTGTTGCACCAATAACTTCATTACAGAAAAAGGATAAGAAATTTGTATGGAGAGAAAAATGTGAATCTACATTTAAAACTTTGAAGGATCAGTTAACTTTAGCACCTATTTTGGTTGTACTTGACCCTAATGGAAACTTTACTATTGTAACGGATGCATCCAGGGAAGGTCTTGGAGGTATTATGTTACACAAGGATCATGTCATAGCTTACGAAAGTAGAAAACTCAAGTTACAAGAGCTGAATTATGCTCCACATGATCTATATCTTGCTTCCATTGTTCATGCAATTCAAGTTTGGAGACATTATCTCCTTGGTAAACCTTTTGAACAAAAAAATGATCATCTTAGGTTGAAGTATATTTTTACTCATCCAAATTTGAATTCAAGACAATGAAGATGATTATAATTTTTATCTCAATATGATTTTGACATAAGTTACATTAAAGACAAGGAAAATAGAGTAGTAGATGCTCTAAGTCGTAGGAAGCACATTTATGTTCTTAGAATGTTGAGAAATTAGTTCAAGGATGAGGTAAAAAATTTTATGGAAACTGATTCTTATTTTTAGCAAGTAAAAACAACATTGGCTACAGACCTAAATGACGTGAGGTACAAAGTTTTTCACTTTGACAATGAAGGAATCTTATATTTTTAAAAACGGTGTACATACCTTTCCTAAATGATTTAAGAAAGAAATTATTAACTGAATTTCACAATTCATCTTTTTTTGGACACCCTGGCATTACAAAGATGCTTACTGATATAAAACAACAATATTTCTAGAAAGGGATGAAACAGGATGTGAATGAGTTTGTGACACACTGTTTAGAATGTCAACATGATAAATTTGAGCATATGCATCCAACTATTTTAGTGTATCCTCCCAACATCCCGCAGTACAAATGGCAAGTGATAAGCATGGTGATGTAGCCTAGAATTTAGTGACATAAACCCAATGAAACCCTATGCCCACTGACACATCACTCAACCTAGACTGAGCGCTCACACAAAGGATGTAATGGTACTAGGTCCCTCTTTAGGGTTGTTGTAGTAGGATGTTAGCATGATGAAGACTTAACATATATAGTTGTATTACTAGTACATCACTCTAAGAGCATACTAGATCTATATCCAAGGAAAAATAGAACTAACTATGAACAATGATGAGATAAAAAAATACTAGATTTAAATACTCATAGAACTAATACTTAGATTCAGTCAATATCCTCCATTATATTCAATGCATTTAGTTACAAAAGCTTCATTACAATATCAAAAGTATGTGTGTAGTAACATAACACTGTATGTCTCGATCTCATCACCTCTCTATCATGATCTCCTCTATCAATCCCATATATTACACAGTCTACTACATATATAAGGTTTGCTACTTTCCCTTCACCATTTATCCTTTCCAATAATAGGTTGCATGCTATTCTTAACCATGCACCTTCACAAAACTAGCCACACATGCAAGTGTGCTAACAATAGATTATTACTAGCTAACTGATAGTATCAGATCTATTTCCAGCTTGTGTCCATGCAAAGTGCTTCATATCCAATCCTCCAAAAATATCTAATGTGTGGCATGCACATCTCTTCCTCGTTTGTGTGCTCTGCATGCCATCTCTACAAATAGACCTTTATGAGTGAAAATGGCTAGTCCTGAAAAATAGAACTTTTGTTTCGTGCGTGTGTTCTCCCTATCCATTCATGCCTTTGCATATGAATTTATTTACCACGTAGAATCCTTGTGTGATTTCTCTGTTAAGTGTTCTTTGATTAACATTACCCCACACTAATTTCATTATCACTCTGACAATGGTCATCTCCAATAACTGAAGCAAATAATAGAAGAATGTAAAAAAATGGAAAGAATGAAAGAATCTATGAAAGAATGTTTTACCCTTCCTTCTCCTCTTCATCTTGAACAACTAATTTAGGATATTCCTATTTTATTTCAGCCTCCAAGGTCTGCCATTCAACAAGTTCTTTCTCTTCTTTTTTTTGGAATGTCCACAATAATGGACTCCAATTCATCCCTCGCAACCTCCCCTTTTCCATTTTGCAATACGTACACAATGTTGGAAATTGAGGTCATTCTTCCCTCTAGTAAATCCATCTTCTGTGCAATGAGCTTTTCAAGCTCTTCCAGCCGAGTCTTATGTGGTTCTTGTGCTGCTACCAAGGCCTCGCGCTTATGCTTAACCATTTATAACCTTTATGCATAGCCCAAGGTCTTGTCCTTCATCACTCTCTAGACTTCATTGTTCTCTTCTAGGGTATTTATGTTGATAAGCGCCTGTGGAGCTATGCGAATTTTCAAGGCTTGGTCTGCTTTCTTCAATTTTTCTTATAACGCTTTCAATAGTCCTTCATAGGATGAAATATTCCTCATCACTGAAGCCTTTTACCATTTTACCTATTTTGTTGGATCCTTTGATGTTGGCATGTGCAGAGGCTCATTTTTAAGTACTAGGTACACCAAATTTGCTACATAATGTATTGCTAAGGGAAACGTCTATTGTACTTTTGGCTCCAAGTGTGGCCTAGCTCTTATGACATTGCCTCCAATTTCCTTTGTGATGTTGATAAATACAACATTATTATTCTGCGCTAAGTCCCTCTCTTACGTTAGGCACATTGTTTCTCCATCCTTAGTTTTAATCTCCTCCATGAGTGCCCTAATTATGGCAGCCTTGTCCATATTCCACCGTGTCACCTCTATTAAGACTTTTACCAATGCATTACTCACCTATTTATCTGACATGATGGTAGGCTTTACTGTCATGTGTCTGTCTTGAGGTGTCTTCTTCAACCTCCTTGATATGGATGAATCCTCACATACATAAGAATATGGCTCATCCATGTGTGTGTACATGGACTATGACAACTGTTTCCTCATGTTCATTATGGCCATATCTTCATCCATGAGCTCCCAACCATATAAGTCTTTCTGTTTCAACGTGCTCAGGAAATGGACGTGGAAAATTTTACCTACGTCCTCTGCATAACCCATAGCTAGTGGACTGTGCTCTCCAATCGTTCTTCTAGACCATTGCTGCTTATGAAATTTAGCTTCCAAATTTGGGACTTTTGTCTCCATATCCTGATTTGTATTTGCAGTTGTCTCCTCCATTCCCTTTTCTCCTCTCCTCTCTCCTTCAAATCCTCATCCTTTTGTTCTTCTATGTTCTCTAGAAGTGTAGGAGAATTAGGTGAGCTTTCCTCTGACTCTTCCACCTCCTCATTCAACTTTAGTTTCCTCCTTCTTTGTGTGGTTTTCTCCTTCTATGGAGAGTGCCTGGGTGATCTGTGCACTGTATGTGGAGTAACACCTTGGGTCTTTAATCTCTTAAACACCCTCTTAAATCTGTGCTCTCCTTGGAATGCATTCAAGTCCTCATCATCCCCATCTTGTGGCTAAGGTAGTGTAGTGGCGGGTCTCAGCTTCACCCTTATTCGTAGGATGTCTTATACCTCTATGCTCCAAACCACCACTATCTTTGTGCTCATCCTCCTCATCCTCCACTTTAATTAGATCTGTGGGCTTAGGTAATAGGATATTCTCCATTGTGTACTTACCCTTTAGAGGTACTGGAAGTGCTAACTCATCTTCCATACTTTTTATTCTCCATCTTAGGTTTCAATTGAAGATACACCAATGTTTCTCCAATGTCTCCCACAAAAAAACTTATTGGTTTAGTGCTCAATATATCTGAAATGAGTCTTTCAACATATGCACCCTGCCTTGGATACACATATTTCTTCATTAGTGTGTGGTAGTCATAATCTACCTTATCTGCATTGAATGTCAGTCGACGCGCATCTATGAACTTGTGTACTAACACCTGGAAGTACCTTGTTGTGAAGGCATATGGAAATTTACACCAAGGACTCCATGCTCCATTCTTCATGTTGAATCATGCTATACAAAAATTCTGGTATACAGCGAACTAGAGTGCCTTTCCAACCACCGAAGGTAAGTCTTTGGGGATGGGCCATTCTTCCTCAAAATCCTTGTAGAGCCTATCATACCACTTCTCAGCTATTTGCTTAACCTAATCTTTCATGGATCCCTCACACAAGTACTTCTTGAATTGTTATACAAGTGATTTGTGCTCCATTGGATACTCCCATACCTTCTCCTTTGGTCCATCAAGTACTCTAATCTCCATGAACACCAGTGATAACAAAACAAATCCAAAGCTGATCTTTCCTCCCATGTGTAATTCCTCAATGATTATTTCTGCAATATAACGTTGTTTTCACCCTCAAAATTCCCCTCATTTTTCAAGTCAAGTTTCAAAATATTTGAGTTTGTGCCTGTTATCCAAATTTTTCTCCCCAGAAAAATTGATCAAACATGACCCTGCACAGAAGAAAATTGGAAAAGGTAGTTCAGTCATATGAGCCCACATTCCAAATCCAATAGTGAAGGGGCAGGGTCGGTGAAGGAGGCCAATGATATCAAAGGAGATCAGAGCGCGCAGGAGAAGATTGAAGAAAGGGCTTGAAGTTTTTAGACTTCGCTTGCAAGTCAACTTGGGGCAAAGCAATAGACCCGTGGAAGGTGCCACATGCGTCATCGGCAAAAATTCAAAAGGCGCGGCCCAAAGAGAGACCCCAAATTTGTGCCAGCCCTCCATGTGTCTAAGGTCCCAAACGTGCGCCAACTCTCCATGTGCGCCAAATATTTAATCTAATATACCCCCCACCATTTAATATAATATTAAAAAATATATATAACGAGGGTGGGGGTGGAAGGGGGTGTTGGAGCGTGGGCCATCCTCCACCCACCCTCCACTATTGTTTATATAAATAAAAAATACCACTATTTTATTAATTAAAAGAAAAGAGAACATGGGGAAGGGGGTTGGGGGTGCCCCCCCATATATTTACCCCCCAAAACAAAAATTAAACGGGGGCAAAATCCCCAAACGTGAACCCCATCTCTATGCCGTGGCTATATATACGCATTGCCTAGTATGGGTATACCCGACAACATTAAATTTTTTAATATAATATGTGTGTGTGTACAACGTATATATCGATATTTGTATGTATATACACCAAAAACTAGAACAATAGGGAAATTAAAGTAGGAAGTAAATAAACCTATTTATTGTAAACCCTAGAAAGGGAAAGAAAAATAAATCAAGGGAATACATGGAAGAAATTTCCCGATCATTTTAGATCTAGACCAAAAACAAAAAAAAATCTTTAGGTTCCAAAAGCAAGTCCCAAACGTGCGCCAGCTCTCCACGTGTCCAATCGGTGCACCTCTGAAGGTCAGGTCCAAACAGAGTCTCCAAATGAGTGGGAAGCTTCCATGTGTCCTGCAAAATCCTTTGCCAAATAAAGGGACTTAGTCAAAACACAAATATACAAAACAAGCCCGCAAAGGGACACATGGCCATGTTTCAGGTCAAAGCAGGAAGGCTGGTCGTCAGAGGAACTTTGGAATTTTAGCTTTTGTTTTGAAAAGAGTAAAAGTAAAAAAGTAAGCCAAATCTCCACTGACGCCTAGAGAAGCCATGTATCAGGCCTAAATGACACATGGGGAGGTGGGTCTTGGGGGGAACTTTGGATTTTTTGCAACTTTCTCAAAAAGCGTAGTTTGCAAGTGCGGGCCCATGAGCCCAAGGAGGTTTATTTTCCAAGTGAAAAATGTGAAGTTGTGGGCTTGCGGGGCTGTGGGAAATTTTTTATAATTTTGCATTTTTTGCAAACGGCGTAAAAGTGAATTTCAAGCCTGTGGAACAATTTTGTGAAAAATTGCATTTTCGCCATTTTTGTACGGATTCAATTCAAATATTCAAATGAGCATAACTTTCACTCTAGTTCTTGAAATTCAACAAATTTTATAATGTTGGAAAGATCTTGCTATCCTCTAAACCATGGGAGTATAAAATATTGTTTTCAGTATGATTTGATCTGATCTTCCATCCTTCCTTCTCTAACATGCTAAATAGACATGGAGAACTGACTGGATATCTTGATTTGGGTGAAAATCTTGAAAACATTTTTTGTGCCATTAATATGTGATTAGAATTGTTTAACTAGATAAAATTTTATCTAATCTTCCATCCTTCCTTCTTTAGCATGCTAAAGACATGTAGAACTAGATTTGATAGATTGTAGGCAGATTTGCAGAGACATTAATGGTTGGTGGTTGAGCTTCCAAATAAGATTTTCTTCCTTCTCTTCTTCTCCTCTTTCCACTTCATCTATAAATGTAAGATCTTGGCTCAGTGTAAATGTTGAAATTTGATAATCATGAAGTGTAATTATAATCGAAAGTAAATCAATACAAAAGGATTTTCCCCTTTTCTTTATCTTCCTCCATTGTCTCTTTTTGCTTACCCGAAATTCATGGATTATTTATCTTCTGTGATAAGAAACTTTGTGTTCTTATTGATATGATTTCTAGAACTTTTTGTCTATGGAATGATATCTTATGTTGTGAATGTGAATGATTTTATTCTATATCACTCTTGCTTATTACATATAGGGTTATACTCTGCTATCTATATTTCCTAAAAGTACTTTTATATTATACTCTTTCCTTTCTTTAGTTCTATTGGTACCCAAATTGATTCTCCTTCAAAGTCTAAGTAGCACCACAGGTTTATTAGGAAGCTTAGAGACAGATAGATCATGATGAGTCACTTTTTAGCCAGGGATGGGATCTAACTAGCCCTTAGTCACTCAGATGTGGAGAAATGGATAGCACCCTCAAGAGGAATTGATCTATCCTCACTATTTTAGGTTGTTCCTTTGAACCAAGTTAAGAGAACCCTTTTGTAGCTTGTTGCTTATGGAGGATATGAAGATATCCTTCCTAATGAATTTTTTAAGGAGACCTTGAAGAAAATATGATCAATGAAAAAAAATATAACTCTCATGATTTGTCACTCTAGATAGTGGAGATATTCTCTAGTCAACGTTCAAGCTACTAAAGACATTTGGAATCCTGATTATTTCTACATGTTTTGGTAGTAAAATTTGTGCATTTGTATACACACATGAAAAGCATGGGTAGTATGGGTAGGATTAGTTGTTTTTAAATAAATTTTTGTGGGAGGTGAGGTAAAATGAACTTGATTTTCCAAATCTCTGATAACTCTTACAAAATGGAAATTCTAGACAATAGAATACTTCAGAATAGCTAAAATGTTCCTTTAACCAGAATATGTACTTCAATGGAGCCCAGATTAGAACTTGTTCACACAATATATTAAATTTTAACATGAATGCTCGAGTTAGAAGGCACAATAAAACATCAAAACCTAAGATTAATCACACCTGAGGTACGCTAAGAGGCTTACAGACAATCTCTATCAACAAATGAAAGAAAAGTGATTTTAAATCATTTATTTCACCCCCAGATGAAATATCTTATGAGAAATGAGATTGCATATGCCACTAAATTGTCACAAGGATTGATACATATGTGATTAAGAATGATTTTGATACAATATTGCAACAAGAAAAAAGGAAAACTATTTGCAGACATTGAGATGTAAAAAAAACACATTTTGCATAAGATCCACACATAATAACTCAAGTTTAATTAAATTTATCACCAGGGGAAAGTTTCTAGAAAAATCACAGAGCTTGTCAATGTTGTACACTTGTAACCACCTTGACACAATCAAACTTAATATAAAAGAGATATACATGATTCTCAGACGACTTCTCAAAAGACATGCTTTGTCAAATTTTCCTCTTGGGAATTTTCTTTGACCTCTAACACTCTAACCTCCAACCCTTTGCACAAAAAAATTGTGCCATTTATAACATTTACAACAGAGCCCCTTCTTCCCCAAAATACATAAACATTTAATGTACTAGTTCTCCCCATGATCTTGATCAAACTCCTAGAATCATATCTGTAAAAGTTGTCAAGTTCTTATGGGGAAAATCTCTTCGAAAATCTCAACATTCAACTCCTTCATCTAGTAGAACACTCCTCCTTCAACTTGCTAACCACTTCTACCCCTAATCTATCAAATCTGGTTCCTCGCTTCCTCGGGAGAAGAAAAACAAAAATTCAGATCGATCCCGATAGTCAAACCATTTTAATGGTGAAAAATGTCTTCATATCTCTCCCACCAAACTTAGATATCAAAATTAACTCCCCTCTCTATTTGGTGTGTAGGAAATACCAAGAAATTTTTAAGACTCACACTTCTAGGCATGTTTCAGTAAAATGGGGAAAAATCAAATTCTGACTCATAGTTGTCATTGATCTTTACTTTGAATTTAGGCCATCCATGTGGAAGATTCAAATTTAAACTAGTCCTAGGGGATTCATTTGAATTTTTACAACCTTTTGAAAAAATGTAAAAAAAATCCTATTTTGCACTGCACCTCTGCCCTTGGGAAATGAGCATAACACGTGTCCTAAGGTGGTCCCCAGCGGAACCACAACCAAATTCTACCATTTCACCTCCCTTTTAGAAAAGGGAACGTTTTCCAAGTTTTCCCCATAGCTTTGCCCTTGAAAATTGGGCCTGACACATGTCCCAATGTGGGTCCTAGCGGAACCGCACTTCCCTTTTTACTTTTAACTCCTTTCTCCCTAAAGCAATTTTTTCCAAATTAACTGGAGAAAGCTTTGACTTTTCCTTTATCGGGCTCATGGGTCATTTTGAGATTTTTAGTCATTTGAATATCAAGGGGTAAAAAATACAAATTGCCCCTGATGTTCCACTTCCCCACCCCTTTGAATTTTCAAACCAACACATGTCACCATGGTGCACCTTGAGATGTTCCCAAAAATTTGATACCTTGAAAGAGTGCAGGCTCGCCACATGTCCTGGCTCGGTAAAATTTGTCTAAAGGCTTGAAGCTCAATGGAAGGCACCATGTGTCATGATCTGAGGCAATCTCCTTTGGCTGTTGAAAATTCCAAGCAAAATGCAAAGTGAGTGAAGGCCTCCACATGTCCTCCTAGTGCTTCTTTAAATTGAAACTTAAGGGCCGGTCCCCAAACATGTGTGGTTCTTCCATGTGTTCCAGATCTCCCATAACCTTTTGAAAAAAGACTAAGTATGGGAAGACCCGATGGAAACCTCCACGTGTCTCTTTGGCGCAATTTCAAAATGGTGCCCAAAGTAGAGACCCTGAATGAGCACGGGATCACCACGTGTCCCTGTGCCACCAAACTGTGTTAGCTGCATAAAAAAATTTCTAAGTTTGGGAAAATTAGTGGAAACCTCAATGTCTCCTCTCGGCATTACTCCATGGCCAAACCAAAAAGTAGACCTTCAAATGAGATTTGTGCCTCCACATGGATATATCTTTAATTTGAGGTGATTCATAGAATTTTTGAAGTATCCAGCTGAGCCACATCCAATCAAAAGAGGCCAAGTTCCTTGTCGATGCAAGGATGCAAATTTGACAAGGAAAAATGCCTGTCAAACCATAAAATGCAAAAAATGATCATTTGAGCTTGGAATGAAATTTTCTCTAAGGACAGAGAATTAAAAAATGTTACAAGGCTCAAATACACTCTTTAGAGCTACATCCATTCATTTTTTATGAATTATTTGGGGCAAAAATGACAAGGGAAGCAAATCCCGACTGTGGAAAATAGAAGGAACATGAAAGCCTGAGTTTTTGAATGAACTAAGAACGGGAGATCCAAATTATAGACCCCCTCAGAGGATTAGAGAAAAAAGGAGACAAATATGGACCCATGCATGATCACCATCTCAAGGAAAGACTAATTATGGAAAAAAAGGAAAGTAGAGACCTCTTAGGCACAATACGAGGGGATAAAATATGACAGAAACCATAAAAGGATAGATTTTAAAGGCAAAATGGGGTGAGACTATTTTGAGCACCAACATCAGCTCCGACTCAGGGATGGGCACTCCCTATTAATGGCACAACAACAACAGTAGAAAAAATTTCCATTAGGCAAAGGAGTTAGCTTGCAGAGCAGAGAAACATAGCCATCTTCTAAAAATGAATAGAGAAACCATCGAAAATAGGTCACCAAGGACTAGAATGAGCAAAAAACACAAAAACAGGAAACAAACAAGCACCTATACACTTTACAATAGATGTTTACCTTGATTCTGGGGAATCAATCCAAGATGTTCTTCAAATACCTACCATTAACAGGCATCTCAAGCAATTCACCATCCAAATCCTTCAAGAAGAAGGTATGTTCACCAATCCTGATATCAATGGAGTAAGGGCCCATCCATAGTGAGTCAAATTTTCCATGCTTGCCCTTATCCTCATGCTTGCTATCCCATAACAACACAAGATCTCCAACATTGAAAGCTCTAGGAGTGACCTTCTTGTCAAATAACTTCTTCATCTTTTCTCTGAACTTTACATGCCTCTGGTGGGATGCCCTCCTTTCTTCATCAAGTTCAACAATTTGGTTAATGCGAGCATCATAAGGACTTACTTCTTGATCCTCCAGTTGTTAAATGAACTGATATGAGGATAATTGCATATGCAGGGGTAGAAGGGCTTGAGTTCCATACACCAACTCAAATGGAATCTTTCTAGTGGCTCTTTTAACAGTGATTATATCAGCCCAAGATAGCAAAATTCAAATGTTCACCCCATTTTCTCTTGTTCAGCTCCAAGGTTCTTCTGATAATCTTCAACAGGTTTTTATTACTGGACTCAACTTGTCCATTTCCTTGGGGGTTGTAATTAGATGCATATGTCAAGTTGATCCCATATTATTTGCACATTTCCACCAAAGGTTTAGCTCTGAATCTCATGGCATTATCAGTTACAATGTTGACTGGTACCCCAAACCTGCAGATGATGTTGTTTAGCACAAAGTCCATGACAACTTGCTTGTTTCCTTCTTGGTGGGGATTTCCTCCACCCATTTAGTAAATTAATCAATGGCTGTAAGAATCCACTTATGGCCAACACTTGAAGGGTCTGAAATCTCACCAATGAAATCCATTCCCCATTGCTTGAATGGGTCTTCAATTGATACAGGCTGCAAAGGAAGGGAGCCCAAAGCTTTCAATCTTCTAGAGAAGCACTAGAAACTCTCACATCTCCTAACCAACAAGGTTGTATCCTTGAAGAGATTTGGCCACTAATAACCAGCCCTCAAGATCTTGTGTGTTGTGACTCTTGTAGCAAAATGCCCCCCCCAAAACTCCTCCATGGGAATCAACAATTATCTTGGGGGATTCTTCTTCAGTAATGCACCTTAAGAGGACTCCCTCTGGATTCTTCCAAGCTAGCCTATAATTAGTAATGACATATTTCTGGGAAGCCAACTTAAGGGCTCTTTTTTGGTTCTTACTTAAATACTCTGGGCAATTCATATGTCTGAGATAAAAAAATACATCTTTGTACCACTCAGAACTCATCAAAGTTTGAAAAACATCTACCCTACCTTCTTCTACCTCATTTACCTCAATAGTTTGCAAGTTTCTCTTAACCATAAGCTTAGCCAAGCCCAAACCTCTCACCAACTTCATGGTTTGGATATCCATGTCATATTCTTTCAACTTGTTCACCCACCTGCACCTTTTGCTTGAGAATTCCATCTCTGACAAGATGTCCTTGACCATGGTGTGGGGAACATAAGCACAAATTTTAGAACTTATAATATAAGGCATGAAAAACTTTGTTGCTTTTACTAAGGAAAATGCTTGCTTCTCCATAATAGTGTACTTTAGCTCAGCCCTCTGCAATGCCTTACTAAAAAAGGCAATTGGCCTCTCAGCCCCTTCATCATCCTTCTATAGTAGGACAGAAGCAATAGTGTTCTCTAAAGCAAAGGAAAATAGTTGAAAGGGCTTCTTATAATATGGAGCTGCTACAACAGGTCCGTGCTTTAGCGCCTCTTTAATTCCATTGAAAGCTTGGATGGCAGCCTCCTCCCATTTGATAGCCTGGTCCTTTTTTAGCATGGAAGTGATTAGTATGGTTAGCTCAACAAAGTTTGATATGAATATCTTGATGAATTTTATCTACCCAAAGAAAGACTAAATCCCTTTCTTGGTCCTTAGAATTGGGACCTTGCTGATGGCCTCTACCATTTCTCGATCAATCATCACCCCTTCTTGTTACACAATGTGTCCAAGCAATTTTTCCTTATGCACTCCAAAATGGCACTTCTTTGGATTGAGCGAGATGCCATATTCCCTACATATTATCAGCATCTTCTCCAAATGTAGAATGTGATCACTCCTCTTCCTGGAAAATACAGTTACATCACCTTCATAAACTGTAATAAACTCATTGATGTAACTAGCAAAAGAAACATCCATTGCTCTTTGAAAAGTGGCTCCAACACTCATCAAACCGAAGGGCATCCTAACATATACATACATCCCCCAAGGAGTAGTAAAGGTTGTTTTTATTCTTTCTAACTCCTTCACCACAACTTGGTTATAACCAAAGAAACCATCCAGGGTAGAAAGTAGCTCAGAACCAGTCACTAACTACAACATGTTTTCCATGTTTGGTAAAGGATAATTATCCTTCATTGATGCTCTATTCAAGTTTCTTAAATCTACACACATCCTGATGAAACCCAAGAAGAATACCTTCTAGGCTAGATAATCCCTCCATCTCTTAGATTCTTCAGTTCTTCTTGCATTTTGAGAGATAAGAGTGGATTGATGGGCCTCTGTTTCTTCCTAAATGGATTGTCATTAGAATCCAAAGGAATCTCATGTTGAAATAGGTCCTCTTTGTATGCTTTTAGTTAAAAATAGGTCAAAGTCGTGTAATCCTGATACTTTTTCAACAATTAGATGTATGAATACTTCTCCTCTTTGCTGAGATTGCTGCCTAACCAAATTTTCCTTGGATACTCCTTTGTGCCAATGTCATGCTCCTCAACATCCCTTGAGGTTTTCATGCATCTGTTAATAATGTGATCAACATTATCAAAATTGGACTCAAGAGCAACCAACCCTCTAGGAATCGTATTAGTCTTTAGCTCGATGATGCCCTTGCCAAACAAGGTTTCCTTCCCCTCTATGGCACATACCATTGGCTCCCAATCAATACTTTGATTAGAAAATTCTCTCTTTTTCTACAAAAATCTTCTGATCTGAGCATCATCATCAAATACCTACCAGTGTTTAATGTTTTCAGGGATAGAGGGCCTTGTCAACACTTCCACATCATATTCACAATATGGGGACACTGCACAATTGTCAAAACAAGACCCCAAAACTATAAGTTTTTTTGCCAAGTCATTAAACTTCCTATCATGATGCACAATGTTGAATAAATCAAACATCTCAATGAAATCCCAAACTACATGTTTGTACTATTTCATTCGTTGATTATTTGTGGCATACCATTTTCTAACTTGTTTTACTATTAATTCTGAGTATCCTTTAACAATGATGTCCTTGACACCATGTTTCCAAGTAATTCTTAAACCCAACAACAATGCCTTATACTCAGCAATGTTGTTAGTGCACTCAAAGTTGAGTTTGAAGGAAAAAACAATTTTTTCCTAACCTGGAAAAAGTAGAGAAACACCAACACAATTCCCAAACTTAGAGAAAGATCCATCAAACAACATAGTCCAAAGAGAGCCTATCTGTTCAAGGCACTTGTATTCTTCAATCTTGTGCTCCTTTCCATCAGCAAATCCTACAAAGTTATCTGTATCAACACTTGTGTACAATACCTCATAGGATACATTGTTGGGATCCTCAATAAGGTGCATGTTGGGGCGTGGAGCCTATTTTTTGGTCTTCTTAAATCAGTGTTGAAGTTTTGGAGCTTGAATGGTTAAGTTTGGAGACATCAGGAGCATTCTGCAGTCATTTAATATGATGTTGCTGCGATGTTGCTGTTAATTGGTTATTAACGTCGGGACAGTATTTTCCAGCCGTGGGAAGTTGAAAGATTGCAACTTTCAAAATTCTAGGGTCATCTTTAGGACTTCTTAAGAGGATTTTAATCCTATAAATAGAGGTGTTAGGGTATCTTGAAGATATCTTGAGTGTTCAAGAGGTCTTGAGTCTTAGAGATCAAGAGGTGATCAAGAGTGATCAAGGTTAAGCAATTGGGTGTCAATTGTGGTTTAGATGTGGTTTAGCATCTTTGGAATTCTGTTGTGAGTTCATAACGTAGAGAAGACTGTGAGAGTTGTTTTAATCTTATTGATAATAAAATCTAAGAAAGTTCTTGGTGGACATAGCCCACATTGAGTGAACCACGTTAAATCTTATCTTGTCTTCTTTTGTGCATTATTCATTTATGTTGTTATATTTCTGCAAGTATAATTCTTCTATATAGTTTCCTACTAGTGTGGTTTGAGGAATTATTTCCACATATTTGTTCTCTAATTCCTAACAATTGGTATCAGAGCTTTGGTGGTTTTTTTCTGAAGTTGTAAATCATAGGGAAAGTTTAGCTTGAGTGGGAGCTATGGAAAATGAGGACATATCAAGGGTTAAGAAGTTCAATGAGAAGAACTTTGGTTTTTGGAAGATGCAAATGGAGGATTACTTATATCAGAAGGACATCCATGTTCCTTTGGCTAGAAAAGAAAAGAAACCTACAGCCATGTCGGATGAGGATTGGGAGCTACTGGATAAAAAGGCACTTTGGGTAATTCATTTATGCCTTGCATCTTCTATTTCTTTCAACATATCATAGGAGAAGTCCACAAAAGGTATCATGAGTGCATTGGGGAAGTTATATTAAAAACCACCAGCCTCTAATAAAATATTTTTGATGAAAAAGTTATTTAATATGAAGATATCTAAGAATGGTTCTTTTACTGATCATTTGAATGAATTTAATATGGTTGTGAGTATGTTAAACTCAGTAAAAATTTACTTTGATGATAAGGTCAGGGCCTTGTTGATTTTGTGCTCCTTGCCAGATAGCTGGGACAGCTTGGTTATGGTTGTAAGTAATTAAGTCTCTAATAACTCAAAGCTGAAGTTTGAGGATGTAATAGGTGTGATCCTAAGTGAGGAAATGCAAAGGAAGAGCACCAAAGATTCTTCTACTTCTGGAAACACTTTGACAGTGGAGAGCATAGGGAGACAAAAGAATAGAGGGAAAGGTAACTGTGGGAGGTCGAATGATCACGAAAGGTCAAAGTCCAAGAGTAAGTTAGAATGTTGGCATTGTGGGAAGGTTGGTCATGCTAAGAAAGATAGCTGGGCTCTTCAGGATAAGAAGAACAAGGAGGAAACTAAAGAGGTAAATTTGGTAGTAGGTGATGTTTTTCAAGATGCCTTAATTCTTTCTTTAAATAATATTGCTGAATCTTGGGTGTTAGATTTAGGGGCTTCTTTCCATGCCACCCCACATAGACATTACTTTACTAATTTTGTTCAAGGTGATTTCAGACATGTATATCTTGGTGATGATGAACCATGCAATATAATAGGGAAAGGTTGTGTTCGGGTGAAAATGCAGAATGGGAACACATGGCTACTTAAGAATGTCAAGTATGTGCCTAAGTTGAGGTGGAACTTGATATCAGTGGGAAAAATGTGTAGTGATGGCTGTACAATTAGTTTTTACATTGGATTCTTGTAAGGTTACCAAGGGATCTCTTGTGGTTGCAAGAGGTAAGAAAATTGGTACTTTGTATTTAACCAATGGTGTTGATTAGTACAATTTCATTGCTACAGATGGAGATGTAACTTTATGGAACTAGAGACTTAGTCATATGAGTAATAAGGGCATGTAAATTATAAAGGATAGGTTGCTCGGATTAAAGGAGTTAGATTTGTACTTCTATGAGGACTGTGTTTATGGCAACAGAAGTAGGTGAGATTCCTCAAGGTTGGACCTACTAAGGAGGAGAGTAAGTTGAAGTTAGTGCATACATATGTATGGGGACCAGCTAAGGTAAAATATATTGGTGGTTCATGCTATTATGTCACTTTCATTGATGATGCAACTAGAAATGTTTGGGTATATTACATTAGAAAGAAATCTGATGTGTTTGAAACTTTTAAAAGATGGAAAGCCTTGGTTGAGAATGAAACAGGTCTCAAGTTGAAATGTCTCAGGTCAGATAATGGAGGGGAATATTATAGAAATGAGTTTCTTGATTATTGTTCAGTAAATGGGATCTACAGATAAAGAACGGTTCCAAATACTCCATAGGAAAATGGAGTGTTAGGAGAATGAATAGGAAAATCATGGAGCATGTTAGGTGCATGAGGTTACATGTGGGTCTTCCAATCATGTTTTGGGCAGAAGAAGTAAGCACAACTATTTATCTAATTAACAGAGGACCCTCTATGACCTTGGATGGAGGTATACCTGAGGAGGCTTGGTCTGGTAAAAAATTGATTACTCATTTCTTAAAGTATTTGGATGTGAGGTATTTGTTCACATTGATAAAGATGATAGGACCAAGTTAGAGGATAAGTCTGAGAAATGCACCTTTGTTGGATATGGTGAAGATGATTTTGGTTTCCGTGTTTGGAGTATTAAAGAAAAGAAAATATTTCGGTCTAGAGATATTGTCTTTAATGAAAAAATCATGTATAAATATCAGTTGTAGGAATAGAAAGAGGAATCAAAGAAATAATACACAGTGTTAGAGGACATTGTGGACAACAAGGTGTCCAAGGGGCCGGTTTAGGTACAACATGTTCCGGCACAGCCAGTTTAGGTACCTACTCATCAGGAACCCCAAACTCCTAAGGTGAGAAGGTCTTCTAGGGTAAGAAGGTAACCTGAATGATTTACTCCATCTTTGAATTATTTATTACTCAATGATAGTGGAGAGCCAAATTACTTTGAGGAAGTAGTGCACGTGGATGTTAGGAAGAAGTGGGAGTAGGCCATGGATGAAGAGCATAGATCTCTTATGGAAAACTAGACTTGGGATCTAGTGGAGCTACCCGAGGGTTAGAGAGCATTTTAGAACAAGTGGGTGTATAGAATCAAAGAGGAAGATGGAGGCAAGAAATGATACAAGGCCCGGTTGGTGGTCAAAGTATTTACATAGAAGAAAGGTATAGACTTTGATGAAAACATTTTCTCCAGTTGTTAAAATGACTTCTATTAGGATTGTTCTTGGTTTAGTTGTATTAGAAGACTTGCACTTAGAACAGTTGGATGTGAAGACTACATTCCTTCATGGTGAGTTGGAGGAGGAATTGTATATGCAGTAACCATAGGGTTATGAGGTCAAAGGGAAGGAGAGGTTAGTGTGAAAATTGAAGAATATCTTGTATGGCCTGAAACAAGCTCCACAGAAGTGGTACATGAAATTTGACAGCTTTATGCAGGAGTAGGGTTACTCTAGGTGTCACTAAAACCATTGCGTGTACATAAAGAAGTTTTTTGATGGTATTTATATCATTCTGTGCCTGTATATAGATGATATGCTTGTTGCAGGGAAGAACATGTAGGAAATAAAGGTACTCAAGAAGCAGCTAGGTGACTCCTTTGCTATGAAAGATTTGGGGGCAGCAAAACCATTCCTTGGTATGAGAATAACTTAGAACAGGAAGGAGAGGAAGCTAGTATTATCTCAAGAAGAGTACATAAAGAAGGTCTTGGAGAGGTTTAATATGCAGGATGCTAAACAGGTTGGTACTCCTTTGGCAGGTCACTTTAAATTATCAAAGGAACATAGTCCCAACACTGAGGAGGATAGAATCCAGATGTCTAGGGTACCATACTCATCAGCAGTTGGTAGCTTGATGTATGATATGGTATGCACTAGGCTTGACATTTCCCATGCAGTGGGAGTAGTGAACAGGTTTATGAGAGGTCCAGGTAGAGAGCACTGGTAGGCAGTAAAGTGAATCCTTCAGTATTTGAGAGGGACCATGGGAGAAACATTGTGTTTTGGTGGATCAGACACTACATTACAGGGATATGTAGATTTGGATAGTAAGAGGAGCATGACATGTTATGTATTTACATTTGGTGATACAACGGTGAGTTGGATTTCACGGTTACAAAAGGTTGTGGCTTTGTCAACCAAAGAGGCTGAGTATGTTACTGCCAAAGAGGCAAGCAAGGAGATGATTTGGCTACAATAGTTTCTTGATGAGTTGGGTCGTAAGTAGGAAGTTGGGAGACTACACAGTGATAGTCAGAGTGTTATTCATTTGTTGAATAACTCCACTTTACACTCTAGGATGAAGAACATTCAGTTGAGATATCATTTCATCAAGATAGCTTTGGAAGAAGATAAGTTGAAGCTGGAAAATATTCATACCAGTTAGAATCCTATGGATATGATGACCAGGGTGGTCACAAGGGAGAATTTGAAGTTGTGTTTAACTCTAATTGGCCTTCATGGTTGATAATAAAGGGTTAAGAACTTTTCTCAGTGGAAATAGTCTCCAAGTGGGTGATTGTTGGGGTGTGGAGCCTATTTTTTTATCTTCTTGAATCAGTATTGAAGTGCTGGAGCTCGAACGGTTAAGTTTGGAGAATTCAAGAGCATTCTAAAGTTGTTTTTTGTGACATTTCTGTGTAGTCCCTGTGATTTTGGTGCGATGTTGCTGTTAACCCATGGAATGTTAACATCGGGACAATTTTTTCCAGCCGTGGGAAGTTGAAATATCATGACTTTCAAACTTCTATGGTTGGATTTAGGACTTCTTAAGACTATTTTAATCCTATAAATAGAGGTGTTAGGGTATCTTGAATATATCTTGAGTGTTCAAGAGGTCTTGAGTCTGAGAGAACAAGAGGTGATTAAGAGTGATCAAGGTTAATAAATTGGGTGTCAATTGTGGTTTAGATGTGGTTTTGCATCTTTGGAATTTTGTTGTGAGTTCATAACCTAGAGAAGACTGTGAGAGTTGTTTTAATCTTGTTGATAATAAAATATGAACAAGTTCTTGGTGGACATAGCCCACATTGGGTGAACCACGTTAAATCTTGTCTTGTCTTCTTTTATGTATTATTCATTTATGCTATTATATTTCTGCAAGTATAATTCTGCTATATAGTTTCCTACTGCTGTGGTTTGAAGGAATTGTTTCCGCATATTTGTTCTCTAATTCCTAACATTGCAACATATTATTTTTCCCATATAACTTGACAAGGCTTCCCTCAATTGGGATGGTAGAATAGGACATGTCCATTTGGACACTCCCACCAACACTTGCATCCCATTTTCTAGACAATAGCATGCCCCACTTGGCTGGGCAGTCAACAATGACAACATCAAGTTTTAAATTCATTCCTAAATAGGCTGTAAGTTATACCACCAGACCCTTCACACATGCCACCACTGGAACCTCTCTGGAATCCATAGAATTACACTTCCCATATGTTATTATTACCTTGATGTCTGGCTCATTCATGAATTCAAGGGGCATAACATTGCATGATGCCCCTGAGTCAAACATGCAGTTGTGTAGCAATCTGTCTTTAATGATTAGAGTGGTGAAGAATGGATCAATATTTAGTTGAGATTCCACCAAGGATGACCCCAAATAGAACTCAGGTGGTTCATCTAACTCTTCTGATGCTGGTGGTGTTTCTAGTTCTTCAATGACTGGTGGGGTCTCCATAATGTTTATGTTTTTACCTAGGGCAATCTTCTCCTCTTTTAGTCCAAAATAATCCAATGCCCCTCTTCTTCTACTCAGGGATCCTAAGCAACTCAACAATTGGAACTGAGATCTTGATTTGACTCAAGACTTAGGAAATATCATAAGGGACAAACTTTAGCAAGGTGACATTAGAAGGAAAGCTAACACACTCACTAGGTGGTACAAGATTTTTCACAGCTTGGGAATGAAGAGGTGTATGAGTTTTGTTTAGAACTGCAGGGATTTTGGCAAGTGCATATTTGTTAGGAGCCTCTTTAGGAATGTTTTAAAGTAAGGGATATTTTTTCTTAGCTTGAGGCCCTGCCCCCTTTGACAACCTTACTTCTTGTTTTATATTCCTTCTCTTGAGAAACCACAACATTCATCAATAACTACCTGTCTTCCTCAGTGGGGATTCCTCCATCATACTTCTTTATCATTAAAGCCCTTAAGTATTCAAAGTCATTATTGGGAAATTCAAAATATTTTAAAATATCTACTTCTAAAGTATGAGAGGGAGGAAGAATAGGTACCCTATGAATGCAATCCCAAAAAAGTGGCAGTAGTCCGGGCACTTATCACCTCATTTGAAGTTGCCCCTTGTTGTGAACTCGTGAAACAACCTATCATGCAGGCATCATCATCATTATTCATCTTTCTTCTTCTTCTTTCTAATCTTCTTTGTAAGGAGCATGGGGCATGAAACATCTGTCACACCAATCAATGACATTTGTATCCTCCACAACAACTCTGGTAGTTAAAGGATCATGCACCATTCTATTTTCCCTGACTTGGGGACTATCTGTTTCCAAATCCAAGAGGCCCCTTGCCCCTGTCATCAGATATTTGGTGATTTGTGAACCTGTCTTTGCCTTATTGCTTGTGTTAACCTTGTGAGCTCTTGCCAATTGCCTTTTCTTCCTGGGCTAGTTTGTATGATGTTTCTTTGACATCCCCTGCGAAAGTCTTCACAACTTCTTCCAAATCTATAGCCTTTCTTGTTTTGGGTTTTTCTGGGTTAACTAGCTTTACACCCTCCCTCTTTGGAGGCTTTCCAATCGCCTTGATGTTATTCTCAACTACAGGGCCATAGTTAAGGCCTGCCTCAAATTAGCAGGGTTTTTGTCCCTCAAGTAATAAGTAGCCTTTTTATCAAATGCATCTGAATATTTGATTAAACATGATTCATCACATGGCCTTATCCTAACAAGCAATCTCCTCAAGGTCTTATTAAACCTTGTGTTGAAATTATGTACTGACTCATTAGGATTCTTTTTTATGTTCTCAAATTCTGTCAAAAGAAACCTAGGGTCAGTTCTATCACCATAATGTAATCTAAATGCATTGCTCATCTCTATCCAAGAATCAATAGAATTATCTGGCAAAGCTTTATACCACTCCCTGATATCCTCTTCTAAAGTATGGATAAACAGTTTGATAGATACATCTTCATGTTCAATCTCAAAGTATTCCATCATATCAATAAAAAAGATTTAGATGTTGATCACCAGTTATAGCATTGTTTTCTTGGAACTTTGGCAGTCTGTTCCTTACTTCTTGAGGAACTACATTTGGATAGCCAGTCATCCCTACAAAATTTATAGGTCCAAAGGTATTTACAACAAATGGAGGTGTGGGTGGGGGAAAGGCCATGTTGTTTTGAGGAGGTGACCCTTGAGGGGTGACAAATTGATGAGGGTTAGGTGGTCTTTGAAACACAGGGGTATAACTTTCAAACTAGATATCCCCTAAAGGCCTAGTTTCTTGGAAATCCCTATCAACTTTTGAGAAGACAAGGGACAAAATGAGAAGCAAACTTTTCAAAATCAAATGAAGGCCCTTCTCTAGTTGGGGAATTCAATTCCACAAAGAGGATAGTTGATTCATAAGAACATGAATTGTATTCTTCAATAATAGGCTAGTCAATCTCATTAATGGAGATCCCCTTTCTTGTTTGTTGATCTATAATAGCTCTCCAGGATTTTCTTCCTTCTGATTTTGTTTTTTCCTAGCTCTGGAAATAATTTCCTAGCAGGATCCCTAGAAAAGAAAGACCTTCTTCCTTCCATCTTTACAAAGGTTAGTAACAAAACTCACTTAACAGAGGTTAAGAAGCTGGTACTTTTCAATAATTAGATCAACATGGAGTCACCACTAAGGATTTCCACCTTAGTTGTTCAGATGCACTAAATATGATCTGTTAAATGTTTGTCAACACTAGAAACTAGAAATGGAGAGAATATGACTTTCCTTTACCTAGATATATCAGTGAAATTCAGTGTGCTAGGTGTAGAAACTGAAAGAATTACACACAACACTTGGAGTATATAAGAAGTGTTTTACTAGGGTCTGAATATGAACTGCAATCACTATTTCCCTGGAAACGACACCACTCAGGTGTTGGTGCCCAAATTGATTCTCCTTCAAAGTCTAAGAAGCATCATAGGTTTATCAGGAAGCTTAAAGACAGATAGATCATGATGATTCATTTTGTAGCTAGGGATGGGATCTAACTGGCCCTTTGTCACTCAGATGTGGAGAAATGAATAACACCCTCAAGAGGATTTGATCTATCCTCACTATTTTAGGTTGTGCCTTTCAAATAAGGTAAGAGAACCCTTTTGTAGCCTATGTAAGTTTATGGAGGAGATGGATATATCCTTCCTAATGAATTTTTTAAGGAGAACTTGAAGAAAATATGATTAATGCAACAAAATATAACTCTCACAAGTTTTCACTCTAGATAGTGGAGATATTCTCTAAGCAAGGTTCAGGCTACTAAAGACATTTGGAATCTTGATTGTTTCTGCATGTTTTGGGAAGTAAAATTTGTGCATTTTTATACACACATGACAAACATGGGTAGTATGGGTAGGATTAGTTTTTTTTAAATAAATTTTTTGTGGGAGGTGATGTAGAATGATCTTGATTTTCCAAATCCCTGTAAAAAAACATTTACAAAATGGAAAGTCTAGACAACATAATACTTCAGAATAGCTAAAATGTTCCTTTAACCAGAATATGTACTTCAATGGAGGCCCATATTAGCACTTTTTCACACAATATATGAGATTCTAACATGAATGATTGATTTAGAAGGACCAATAAAACATCAAAACATAAGATTATTCACGCTTGAGGTACACCCAGAGGCTTACAGTTAATCTTTGTCAAAAAATGAAAGAAAAGTGATTTTAAGTCATTTTTTTAACCCCCAGATGAAAGATCTTCTGAGATATGAGATTATAGATGACACTAAACCACCACAAAGGATTTAGACCTATGTGATTAAGATAAATTTTGATACAAGATTGTAACAAGAAACAAGGAAAAACTATTTGCAGACATTTAAAAGTAGAAACAAACACATTTTTCATAAGATCCCAACAAAATAACTCGATTTTGATTAAATTTATTAGTAGGGGAAATTTTCTAGAACAATCTCAGAGCTTGGAAATGGTTGTACACTTGTAACCACCTTGACATGATCAAACTTAATACAAAAGAGATATAGAGGCTTCTCAAAAGACAGGATTTGTTTAAATTTTCCTCTTGGGAATTTTCTTCAACCTCTAATACTCCAACCTCCAACCCTTTGCACATTTTTTTTTCCATTTATAACATTAAAAAAAATCCCCTTCTTCCCCAAAAGACAAAAATATTTAATGTATCAGTGCTTGCCATGATCTCAATCATGATTCCCATACTTAGATCTATAAAAGTTGTCAGGTTGCTCATGGGGAAAATCTCTTTGAAAATCTCAGCATTCAACTCCTTCATGTAGTAGAACACTCCTCCTTCAACTTGCCAACAACTTTCAACCCTAATATGTCAAATCTGGTTCCTTGCATTCTCGAGAGAAGAAAAATGAAAAATCATATTGAGCTCGATAGTCAGGCCATTTTAAAGGAAAAAGATGTCTCTAGATCTCTCCCACAAAACTAAGATATCAAAATTAACTCCCTCTCTCTGTTTGGCATGTAGGAAATTCCAAGAAATCATGAAGACTTGCACTTCTAGGCGTGTTTTAGTAAAATGGGGTGAAAATAAGATTCACACTCACAATTTTCGTTGATCTTTACTTTGAATTTGGGCAGTCCACGTGGAAGATTCATGTTTAAAAATAGGGCCCAAGGGATTCCTTTGAATTTTTACAACCTTTTGAAAAAAATGGAAAAAAATTCCCATTTTTCTCCACACCTCCATCCTTGGGAAATGAGCCTGACCCGTGTCTTAAGGTGGGCCCTAGTGGAACCATGGGCCAAAATTCTACCATTTCACCTCCCTTTTGGAAAAGGGAAATTTTCCAAGTTTTTTCCGTAGCTTCGCCCTTGAAAAATGGGCCTGACACGTGTCCCAATGTGGGTCTCAATGGAACCATGCTTCCCTTTTTACTTTTAACTCCTTTATCCTAAAAGAAATTTTTTTCCAAATTTCCCCCAAGAGTCTACACCTCTGCCATTGATTGGAGAAAACTTTGACCTTTCCTTTATTGGGCTCATGGGTCATTTTGAGATTTTTTAGTCATTTGAATATCGAGGGAAAAAAAACCTAAATTGCCCCTAATGTTTTTCTTCCTCGCCCCTTTGAATTTTCAAACCGCCCCATGTCACCATGGTGAACCTTGAAATGGTCCCAAAATTTTGATATCTTGAAAGAGCACTGGCTCGCCACATGTGCTAGCGCCCCATAAAATTTTGTTTAAAGGCTTAAAGCTCAGTAGAAGGCACCATGTGTCATGCTCCAAGGTAGTCTCCTTTGGCTGTTGAAAAGTCTAAGAAAAATGCAAAGTGAGTGGAGGCCTCCATATGTTTTTCCTGGCGCTTCTTTAAAATGAACCCTAAGGTTTGGGTCCCCAAACATGTGTGGTTCTGCCATGTGTCCTAGATCTCCCAAAACCTTTTGAAAAATGACTAAGTATGGGAAGACCCGGTGGAAACCTCCACGTGTCTCCCTAGTGCAATTTCAAAATGGTGCCCAAAGTGGAAACCCTGAATGAGCGCAGGATCACCACATGTCCCTATCCCACCAAACTATGTTAGTTGCATAAAAAATTTGTCTAAGTCTAGGAAAAAGTAGCAGAAACCTTCACGTGTCCTCCCAACACTACTCCAAGGCCAAACCAAAAAGTAGACCTTCAAATGAGTGTTCTACCTCCACGTGGACATATCTTTAAGTTGAGGTGATTCATAGAATTTTTGAAGTATCCAGCTAAGCCACGTTTAATCTAAAGAGGCCATGTTCCCTGTCAATGCAAGGATGTAAATTTGACAGGGAGAAATGCCCGTCAACCTGTAAAATGTAGAAAAATGATCATTTGAGCTCGGAGATGAAATTTTCTATAAGGATAAAGAATTAAAAAATGTTACAAGGCTCAAATAAGCTCTTTAAAGCTACATCCATTCATTTTTCATTAAGTATTTGAGGCAAAAATGATAAGGGCAACAAATCTTGATTGTGGAAAATGGAAGGAATGGGAAAGCCCGAGTTTTTGAATGAACAGAGAATGGTAGAACCAAATTATAGACCCCCTTAGAGGATCAGAGGAACAAGGAGACAAATATGGACCCATACATGATCATCGGCTCAAGGAAAGACTAATTATGGCAATAAAAGGAAAGTAGAGACCTCTCAGGCACAATACGGGGGGATAAAATATGAAAGAAACCATAAAAGGACATATTTCAAAGGAAAAATGGGGTGATACTATTTTGAGCACCAAAAATTTCTTCCATTTGTTTGTATTGATAATCTATTTTCTGTATAAAAGCATTTCAAGATGTCAGAGGTCTAGCCTTAAGATGAAATTTGTATGTTTGTATATGTGCTTTGTTGGTTGCTTTCAATAAGGTAACCTCTCTCATAAAGAGGAGGGACTTGTTGTCCCCTAATTGTGGTATTGTTCAAGTACCATTTTAAAACCCAAATTTTTTTGGTGACTCCACTGGGGATTTCATTTCAAATGTTTCCCTTTCAAAAGAATAACTTCCAGATAATTTTTGATCTAACGACTCTACGGTATACACTAGGGACCAAACTTATGTCATGTTTGTTCTCTTGATTTTATTGGCATCCTTCCCACGGATAAAGTGGCATAAAGAACACTTGGTTAGAGGGGTTTACAGTGACCAACATTAGTGATCCAGTGCCAAATCATTCATGTTTATGATGATGGCGAACTCCTTATTAGAAGTTGGTGATCAGAGAATTGGTTTTGATCCATAGTGGACAAGCTTATGGTTCTGGTAGAACATCTAAATTGGGGTATTAATGCCGAAGACTAATTTCATAAACGTTACTATTAATTCTGTAGATTCTATAATAGTTGGTTACAGTTTTACAATGTTATCACGTTGAAATGATTAGCTCCATGACACGTGAGATATGGATGGAATTAATTTTGTTGGATTACTTAATCGATGATTTTGATGGGCAAATGGTTCCTAAAGAGGATTTGAATGACTTCAAGTTCTATTTATGACATTGTGGCTTTTTAGGAAGACTTTTCTACATCATGAGGTCTTCATTCCTTGAGTACTATGAAAATTTTCACCAATTAACAGTGTTCCTTGTTACGAAGTCCAGTTAGATAAAAGCATATTATTTTAATGTCATAGTGCTTCATCATACTCAAGTTTTAGTGAACTAACTCATGTTAACAATTTTGCAGATGGACATCGTTAAATAGTGACATGTAGAAAGACTATGTAATGTACCAAGGTTGACATCTTCTTGTTATTAAAAGAAGTCATTTTCCTTTATTGGTAGATGCTTTATGTTCATCATAACATTCTCTTGACAAGGAACCCTCTGTCTGGAAAAACTATGAGGATGTATTAAATTAGTTCAATGTACTGAGATGAAGATAACTGTTTTCTTATAATCTTATTGTTTTAAGTTATCTCAAAGATAAGAAAATTCCTGTACCCAAAGAAAAATAAATTAATGAGATCACTAGTTCCCCCTATTATATATATTGATGAGATGAGCACACATGAGCCTTTTTATAGTCCTTCAAAACAAATAGAAAATGGAGAGCCATGCCTGGGATATTTTCTTCACAATGATGACAGTCCTTTCTCAGCTCACCCTTCGAAATGCAAACAAAAGGAAGAGGATGATGTCATTGATCAATCTTTTCTTAGTCTGAAAAGGACACTATAATTCCTTGCTAATCATGAAGACAAATCATCAATACAACTTTTACCTAAGATTCATGATCTTTTAGAATCATGTTCTGATTTTACAAGCAGGTATGTTGTTTGGAAACATGGTCACGATTACACCTAATGGTAAACCATCCAGTACCTTTTTCCAAATTCATCTTGAATATGATTACAAGGATATGAGATGTGCCATGCGGATAATTGCAATCTTCATTCATATGCTATCATCATTCCATAAAAATAGGGAGTTGACACTATTAGGATTGGATTTGCTCATGGATCCAATTGTCAAATTTTGGTGATGTGAAAAAATCAGTATGAAGGCAATCGAGGGTTTTACAAGTCTTTGTATGACACTATTCATCCACAGAAGAGGAGCCTCAGGAAGATATTCAGTTCTTCATAAGGGCTGGATGTTTTTAATATGGAGTATCACTATCTAGATGGTCTTTTTTTCCTCAATTTTTCTTTTCAAGCCACATAGTAATCCCATGATATTTTGGTACGCCCAACTGCTCATCTTCAATTCACGAGTGCCTCATACTTTCACCATGATGTTCCAAAATGGTATTTATTTTTCTTATCATATCTCTGGAGTTGTGTAGGTTTTATGTAGTCCTCCTTCTTTCCCCTTTAAATATCCTCTTCTTTATTTGTATATACATTCCTTGTTTTGGCTTGTTTCCTTTCCTGTTCCTTGCTATGTGATGTTTTTTGTTTTTGTCTTTCCTTTTTGGTTTGTTTCCCTTCTGTGTGTGTTGTCTTCTATATTGGTTTTTATTTTGACTCTATTTTCCCTATGGATAAGGCACTAGTCTACTTTCCTAAAGTTTTTCTATGGTTCTTAATCTTGCCTCATTCCTCTATCCCAACCAAGTCATCCCCAGAAAGAGCTAGTTGTTGTCACCCTCAAAATTACCCTCATTTTTCAAGTCAAGTTTTGAATACCAAATTTTCCCCCAAAAAAATTGATCAAACACGACCCTGCAGAGAAGAAAATTGGAAGGGGAAATTTAATTAAGCGAGTCCACATTCCAAATCCAACAACGAAGTGGTAGGGTTGGCAAAGGAGGCCAATGACGTCAAAGGAGATCAGAGCGCACAGGAGAGGATTGAAGAAAGGACTCACAGTTTTTGGACCTTGCATGCAATTTGACTCGGGGAAAAGAGAATGGACCCGTGAAAGGTGCCACATGCCTCATCGACACAAATTCAAAAGGTGCGGCCCAAAGAGATACCCCAAACTTGTGCCATCCCTCCACGTTTCTAGGGTCCAGAAAAGGGATAGAGCCATCTGTTTAATCGACTAAGTATAAGAGGGTTGGCAGAAGCCTCCATGAGCCTCATCGGCACAACTTCAGAAGTGAGACCCGAGGAACATACCCCTAATGAGTGCCAACCCTCCACGTGGTCAGAGCCTAAAAAAGTTAAATCACCCGCTGAAAAGTCTAAGGCCAGAAGATGATGCCACATGTCTCATCGGCATACCTTCAAGGGTCAAAGCCAAAGGCAATTCCCCAAACAAATGTTATCTCTCCATGTGTCTAGGGTCCAATAGAAGTCAAAAGGGGAAGAATCAGCTATTAAACTGGCTAAGGAAAGGAGAATCAGTGGAAGCCCCACGTGTCCCTTTGGTTCTCTTTTAGGGGGAAAATCCAAAAGAAGGTCCCAAATGTGTGTCAGCTCTCCACATGTCTAATCGACACACCTCTGAAGGTCAGGTCCATAAAGAGTCTCCAAATGAGCAGGACAACTCCATGTGTCCCAAGTCAAATGTAAAGCCTTTTCCAAATAGAGGGACTTAGTCAAAATACAAAAATATAGAATAGGCCCGCAAAGGGACATGTGGCCATGTTTCAAGTCAAAGCGGAAAGGCGGTTCGTTAGAGGAACTTTGGAATTTTAGATTTTGTTTTGAAAAGCATAAGAGTATAAAAGTAAGCCACACCTCTACCAACACCCAGAGAAGCAATGTATCAGGCCTAAATTACATGCAGGGAGGTGGGCCTTGGGGGGGACTTTGGATTTTTTACAACTTTCTCAAAAAGTGTAGTTTATAAGTGTGGGTCCACGCACCCGAGGAGGTTTTTTTGCCATATGAAAAATGTGAAGTTATGGGCTTGCGGGGATGTGGGAGGTTTTTATAATTTTTTGTTTTTTGTAAAAGGCACAAAAGTGAATTTCGGGCCTGCAAATCCATTTTACAAAAAATTACATTTTCACCATTTTTATAAGGATTCAATTCAAATATTCAAATGAGCATAAATTTCACTCCAGTGCTTAAAATTTGATAAATTTTATACTGTTGGAAAGATGTTGGTATCCTCTATGCCATGTGAGCATAAAATATTGTTTTCAGCAAGATTTTATTTGATCTTCCATCCTTCCTTATCCAACATGCCAAACAGACATGGGGAACTGACTAGATATCTTGATTTGGGTGAAAATCTGGAAAACATCATTTGTGACATTAATATGTGATTAGACTGCTTCAACTAGATCAAATTTGATCCGATCTTCCATCCTTCCTTCTTCAGCATGCAAAAGACATGTAGAACCAAATTTGACAAATTGTAAACAAATTTGTAGAGGCATTGATGTTTGGTGGTTGAGCTTCCAAATTAGATTTTCTTCCTTATCTTCTATTCCTATTTCCACTTCATCTATAAATGCAATAGCTTGGCTCATTGCAAATGTTGGACTCTGATACTCTTGAAGTGTAATTATAATAAAAATTGAATCAATACAGAAGGATTTTCCCCATTTCTCTATCTTCTACCATTGTCCCTTTTTGTTTACCTGAAACTCATGGATCATTTATCTTCTATGATGAGAAACTTTGTGTTCTTATTGATATGATTTCTAGAACTTTATGTCTATGGAATGATATATTATGCTGTGAATGTGAATGATTTTGTTCTGTATCACTCTTTCTTAGTATGTATAGGGTTATACTCTACTATCTATATTTCCTGAAAGTATTGTTATATTCTTCTCTTTCCTTTATTCAGTTCTTCCATTCATTTGTATTGATAATATATTTTGGTATAAAATCATTTCAATATGTCAAAGGTCCAGCCTTAAGATGAAATTTGTACATTTGTATATAAGCTTTGTTGCTTTCTTTCAATAAGGGAACCTCTCCTATAAAAAGGATGGACTTCCTATCCCTTGACTATGGTTTTGTTAAAGTACCATTTTAAAACCCAAAAATGAAAAATGTCGTATACTACCCCTTCAGACATCTTTTTGGCAATGTACAGCCAGATGGTGTTTAATTGTGACCACATTTCCTGGTCATTTAGATTTGTAACAAGATGTGCAGCTACTTGCACAACTAAATACTTCTTCAGTTTGTCGATTTTCATACCGCACGGACCCTTTGTGTACCCAACTCCTTTTTGGTCTCCAATATTGTGGTATTGTTTGTCATATCATCTTGAAAATCGTCTCTTGTGCCTTTCAACCCCATTACTGTGGAGATGAGCGTGACTAAAATTCTGACTCTGCGACTTACAGAGTAGAAAAAATCCTCGTGCACTCTACTCATGAGCCATTGGTACAAGGGCTCATATTTCTTGAAGTAAGGGAGCTCATACAGCTGGTAAAATCCTATCTTCTATAAGAGCTTCTCACCAGCATCGTCATATACCGACATGTCTTCCACCTTACGTTTATTTGTCTTTGTGTTTAGAAATGTGTCAAGATCCTTCTTATTCTCTTTGGTACTATGATTTTACTCACTCACCTTAATTTTCCTTATGTGATAATCCCACTCCTGGCCAATGATAACCCCTTCTGGATATTGCATCTCAAAAAAATTTCTTTCATGATCCATCTCTTCTTCTTCTTCTACCACCTTCTTATTTCTTTTCACTCCTGCTGCAACTGCTTTCTTGGGTGCCATTTCTACCTTGTAATCCTTTGTAGATCCTTTCCTGTTGAGTTCTGAAATGTGTAAAGAAAATCCTAGCTCAATTCAGCGTGCCTAGGTGAAATCATGTCCCCTAGCTCCTCTCTATCACCTTACTTTGCTCAAACCCTTCACCACTATGGACACAAGCTTTTTATGTGCACAAATTTCTTCATCATGACTAGTTACACACCTCTAACACCTTAATACGATCACTCGGATCTTCGCACTTGGATCCTTTTCAAATACTCTTAATTGTAATAGTAAAAATGAACTCACATCCCATCCTTATATAGATTTTCAAATTTTTGATGCATTCATTGCTCCTTCACCTACCAAATATCATCTCATTAATTGACCAATTCCATCCTTTCTGTGTGTTACATCCTCATGCATTAGCTATAACCTTCTAGTGCACCTTCCTACCATCTGGTCATAGAATTCTCTTCAATGTGCTTCCTTTCACCTGAGTACCTCATCACTGCACCTTTTACTGGTAGTTTCTATGGCCTCTACTTACCTCACATTATACTGTTTCTTCATTTATCTTCATCTTTGGTAACTTTTTAGAAGAAATTATTTGACTTGAAGAACACCTGTAGCAGCTTATTATTTTCACCTTTCAATTCCCACAATCTTGTACCTGGATATCAACAACCATCCCACACTAATAAGATGTGTAGTCCTTTGCGCATAAACATACTTCATGTAGTAATTAGCTTCATGCATGTAAGCACACTTATTTCTCAACACACCAAATAAATTAAAAAAGAATAACTACAACAAAGGAAACACATTAAGGAAATAAAAAATTGAAAACCTCATCTAAATGGTAATACTGACTTATTACAAACACCAAGAAGAATTATTTATAGCAAGGCTTCAACCTACTCCAATTGAACTAACCAGGTAGCCGTGTTCCATCAAGTTCTTATAACTATCAAGTTCCTATTTCAAGGATGTAATTGATAACATATGGCCCCAACTAATGTACCTTAAGTTTTCCTAGATGGCGCAAGAAATTAAAGTCATAAAGAAGTACCATTTGTCCAATCTCAAATTTCTTATCCCTTATGTTTCTATCATGTCATGCTTTATTCCTGGCCTTTTCTTTCTTATGAATCCAATGTGTTATGGCTTGTCACTCATCCAACTGAATTATCTTATCAATATGTTCTTCTAGAGCTTGTTCATTAGCTAGACCTCCAATGTGCATAATACACAAATAAGGTAACATAAACTCTATAGGAAGAACATATTCTATGTCAAACACTAACTGAAATGGTGTGGCCTTGTTCCACCTTTTATATGTTGTTCGATATGCCCAAAGTACTGCAGATACTTTATCATCTCAATCCTTTCTTCCAACATCACATTTTTTTTTAATGTCTAGCCCTTTTTTTTTGAAAGCCTCAACAGCCCCATTTTCCTAAGGATGATAGGGTGTAGTCTTATGGTGTGAAATCATGAACTCATCTAATAAAATTATGATTATCTCATTAAAAAAATGTGTGCCCCTGTCACTGGTCAAACTTAAAGGACATCCATACCTTGTAATAATATGTTCACATAGAAACCGAGGTGTTATAGTTGTTGTACAGTTCTTGGTAGGTGTTGCTTCTACCCACCTTTTCAGATAGTTTGTGCAAGTTATAATATAGCGTGATCCAATTCTGTAAGTAACTGGGGAAATAAGACCTAAAAAATCTATAGCCCATTTCTCAAACTGTTCTGCACTGGTAATAGGTCTAAGAGGCATTTCATCTTGCTGACCTAGTCTTCCAAGACGTTGATAATGATCACATACCTTACAAAATTCTGTATAATCTTTAAAGAGGTTCTCCCACCATAATCTAGCAAGAAGAATTTTGTGTGTTGTGGCATCACCTGCATAGTGGCCACCTGCAATTTCACCATAAGATTCTTCCATAATTCCTATGCGCTCATGTTCCAATACAAAACAACACAATATTTCATCTTGGGCCATTTTATATAAGTCACCACTAATTAACATATAAGGTGCAACGCGTATAACAAGTTGTTTCTTCTCCAAGGATTTCATTCCTTCTAGTGCCATCCCTGTGCATAAAAAGATAGAATGTCCTCTAGTTATGATGGTGAGCGTTGTAACCTATATAATTGTGCATCTGGCATGGTATCCTCAATTGCTTTTACTTCTTCTCCTAACCGTATTATTGATAGATGGTTTGGTCTAGAATTACTTTTTCTTGGTTTTACCACAACTATGAAATCAAAATCTTGAAATAGGAGTACCCATCGACATATGTGCCCTTGTAAAACAAGCTTATTTACCAAATACTTCAATGCCATGTGATCTGTATAAAAGATGAATGGTGTAGCTAGTAGGTATTGAATAAATTTATGTAATGAATAGATCATAGACAAATCTTCACACTCTGTAGTTGTGTAATTCTGTCCTATAGGAGTCAACTTTCTACTAGAAAAATAGATAGGATGATCTACAATACATTCTCCAGGTTGAGCCAACACCACACTAATGCCATGCCAGAGGCGTCAACATGTACCTAAAATGGTTTGTCCCACGAAGGAAAACATAGAATGGGCGTGGTAGTAAGTTTCTCCTTCAATGTCTTGAATGTGCACTGTTGCTATTCACCCCAGTAGAATGTACCTTTCCCTTTTAGTTACTCTTCTAAAGGTGTAACAAATTTAGCATAGTCTTTGATAAATTTTCTCTAATATCTTGTATGTCCCAAAAATTCATGTACCTCACTTTGACTGGTAGTCTCCCCTAGACCTATAATGACTGTAACCTTCCCTAGGTCAACCAAAAAAGCTTACTTGCAGATTATTTGTCCTAAAATTATCCCCAACGGTGTAGAAAATATGCACTTCTTGATGTTCAAATATATACTCAATTTTATACACCATTCAAACATCAAGTACAGATTATCATAGTGGTCCTTAACTAATCCATACAATGTCCAATTTTCTAAATATACCTATAAGAAGTTGTGAATAAATTATTTAAACGCATGGACAAATATGCGTAAAAATACAATAGGCACATTCTTCAGACTAAAAGGAATCATAATATAGGAGAAGCTACCCCATTCAGACTAAAAGGCATCATTCTTGATCTTCCTTGGCAATCCTAACCTGATAATACCTAGAGAATCCATATGTAAATGAATAGATTTCACACCCTGCAACTCCTAATATTTCCTCAGTAAATGACGTAGGGAATGGATCTGTTAGACATGCAACATTCAGCTCCCTGTAGTTCACACATATTCTAATTTTTCTATCCTTCTTGATATTGATCACCATTAGACTAACCCATTCTGGCTCATCAAGGGGCTTGATAATTCAATATTTTAACATGTTATCAATCTCTTCTTTGACCTTTTCACATAAATTGAGGTTCATTCTATGAGGATTTTTCCTAACTTGGCGCACCCCCTCTTTAAGCTTTATCTTCATCTCACCTAACGAATCATGCATGCCTTTAAGTTCATAGTACCCCATAGGAAATAGGTCCTAGTAGTCCCTTAATAACTTAATGATTTTTGCCACTTCAGATTCAGACCAATAATCTCCAATTATAGCTTCCTTAGGCTCAGTATCTATTCTAATATTCACTCTCTTTGTCTTCATAGGTTCATGATAAGCACACGTGGTCTTATCCACACTATCCAATACCTCACACCTCCCTGTTGAATAGTTTACATATAGATTATCTACTTCTTCATCGTCTACTAAGTAGACCATTTTTTCTTTCTCTTTCTCAAGGAAAGTGCATTAAAGTAATATTGCATCATCCTCTAGTTCTTTATCAAGACACACTCTTGTTGTCCACTCAAAATTCCCTGCTCTGTCAAAGTGAAAATTTCAAAATTTTGAGTTTAAGTGTTTTTCTCTTAAGTGCCTAAGCCGTGAAAATTGAGAAAATCTGTGTTTTGGGTCATTTTGTATGTATTTCGGGCCTGTCGGAAATTTTTATCCCACCTGTCCCAAGTACGAAAGTGCATTCTGTTCTCCGACCGGCCGAAATCCCCGAAGTTGTCCCATTTTCGGGCCCGTCGGAAGTTTTTGTCCCAAGTGTCCCAAAACTCAAAGTGCACTCTGTTCTCCGATCGGCTGAAACCTCTGAATTTGTCCCATTTTCGGGTCCGTCGGAAGTTTTTGTCCCAAGCGTCCCGAACTTATTGTGCGAGTTGTTCCATTTTCAGCCGATTCACCCGATTTTGTCCCTACTGTCCCGAGTTCCAAATTACTCTCTGTCCCATTTTCGGCCAAAACCCCCGAACTACGTACTTCAGAAGTTTTTGTCCCAAATAGCCCAAAGTCAAAAAGTGCGAGTCGTTCCATTTTCGCCCGAACCGGCCGAACCGCGTACTCCAGAACTTTTTGTCCCAAATGTCCCAAGTTCAAACGGGCCTTTTGTTCCACTTTCGGCTGAAGCAACCGAATCATGTCCTTCGCATATTTTCATCCCGAATGTCCCAAAGTCAAATCGGGCAAGTTGTCCCATTTTCGGCTAAAATTCCCGAACCATGTACTTCACACATTTCTGTCCCAAATGTCCCAAAATACATTTGTGTGTCTTCTCCTTATTTCGTCCGAACCGGCCGAGCCGCGTGTTTCGCGCATTCGTGTCTCACATGTCCCTAGTGAACCAAAAGCCATTCATACTTGGTTTTTCCCGCTCTACCCGAATATGCTATTTTTTCAAACTGGTATGAAGATCAAGTTTCAGGAACAGGAAAAAATTTCGCCGCTCAAGTCTGCCATTGAAGAAGCCAATAATGATTATCATACTCACGTCGAGTTTGATAAAGGGATAGAGGAACGTCTTGGATTTTGGACGCAGCATTCGGCCAGCTCGTCAGACCTCATGGTAGGGACATAGCTGAGGCGTTAGAGAGATTCTGACAGCAGTTTCTGAAGTCAGTGGGTCCCTCTCAGCGACTGGCCACCTGTCTTCTTCTCCTTGTTCTTTTCTCCTCTTCCCTTTCTTTTCCGTTTTCTTTGTAATAGGTTGAGGTATTGCGGTTGGCAGTCCTTAATGGTTCTTGATTAAAGAAACGGTTATGAAGGGTAACTGATTTGTAATCTATATAACGGCATTTCTACGCCACAGGAAAGGAGGAAGAACTTGGCATATTTTCTGCAAGTGTAAATAGATTATAGAGAAATCAATACAGAAGGACTTTCCTTTCTTTGTCTATCTGATCTCTGTCTGTTCTAAGCTTTCATTTGTTTTCTTTGTGAAGATCATTTATCTCAAATTCGTTAGTCTCATCGATTGCATACTCTTCAACTTTGCAAGCATGGTGATCTTGCACAACCAAGAAGGAACTTTGTTTCCTTGATAACGAATCTGTGTTACGTTAAGAAACTTTGTGTTCCGGCAGATGTTATTTACAGAACTTTGTGTCTTTAAATTCCATCTTACTTGTTCTATACGAATGATCTTGTTTTCAATTCACGGTGACTTTGCATACATAAAGAATTACTCTGATATCTATAATTCAGCATGTTTTCCTTTCTGCTCTTTTCCATGCTCTCATTTCCTCAGTCCTTTTGTAATTGATGACCTTCATAGAAAACACTTTCATGGTATCCAAGTTTAACCGACAAATCATGTCCTGTACATTTGTAAATAGGTTTGTTTCTGAATAAGGGAACCTCTCCCATTAAAGAGGAGGGACTTCTTGTCCCCTGACTGTTGCTCTTCTTAAAATTCCTATTTGAAAACCAACAGTTTTTGGCAACTCCGCTGGGGAAATCATATTCCAGTTCAGTAATTTTTTATCATCTTTTGATCTGGCGACTCCGCATTTTACTCGAGGGAGAAGGACCCTTGGTATTGAAGACTCTCAGTTTCAGCTTTTGGAGCAGCAAGGTTTTCCTCTTCCTTCCGCAAGAAATAGAAGAACTCGTTCAACGAGCACTCCACCTGTTCAAGATAGAAGTCCTACGGGTGGTATTCCTTCAGAACCTGCTAGTCCCAATCTACGAGCTTTGACTCTCGCTGGTGTTAAAGTTCCTCTCCAAGCCGTTTTTCCAAGAATGGCGGTACAGTTGCCATGGGGTCAGCGTGTCGGGCCCTTGGCCCTTACTCAGCCTCTACATGAGTTACCCAGAGGTAACCGGAAGAACTTCCCGAAATTCAAAGGTGATGGCAAGGTACATCCTGATGAACATATTGCAGCTTTCATAGTTGCATGTGGGGTTTTGGGAGTTGAACATGAAGACGTCTCCGTAAGACTGTTCGTCGAGAATTTGCAAGAAAATGCTGCTGATTGGTTCTTTCACCTTCCGGCTGGTGCTATCACCGATTGGGACACCATGAGAACCCAGTTCGAGAATTGTTTCAAGCCGGAAGAAGATGTGCATGCTTTGCTTGCCCAAATTTCTCAGATAAAGAAAGATTTGCAAGAACCCATGAGAGAGTTTGTGGCTCGGTTCAACAGGTTGATAAATAAAATTCCAGCAAACACCCGACCTGTTGATCGGATTCAAAAATGTTTCTTTCTGAATGCCCAATCACCTAAAGTTAGTTATGCACTAAGAAGGGCTAATATCGGAACGTTAGCTCTGGACCAAGAACTGGCTGTTAGTGTTGAGGATGACTTGATCATGTCAGGGAAGTTGTGAAGAGACACTTCCAAATATAAGTCTGCTACTTCTTCCTCTTCCACCCCTGGACCTAACACTGACCCATTAGTTCAGAAGCTTGCGAATGATCTTCTTGCTATAAAGAAACAACTGGCTCAGCACGCTCCTTATGCAGACGTTCCAAGGAGAAATTTCTAGCCCAAGAATCGTTTGCCTACTTCTCAAACAAGATTAGCACTTGAAGGACCTCCTGTTAGAGTTCCTGTGAACGCAACTTGTGAAGTTGAAGAGCCAGATGATGATGAGGCTTGCGAGGAGTTTGTGGAGGAATCTGATGATGAGGCAGAGGAACTTGAGGGATCTCAGGTTAATTTCTTTACCACTGAGGGCATTGATGATTATGATGAAGTGGGGTAGCAGACATGAACAGTGAATCTTTAACTGTCATGACTCGAGAACAGACAAAGCAGAGGGAGAAGGTGACCCAGCCACCTAAGAAATCCAAGGAGCAGTTGGCAACTATCCCTGTAATTGCAAGAAGAGGATCTCCTATCCCTACTTCGTCTACACAGAAGGTGAGTCCTATCAATCCAGTTACCAAAGTTGCTTCTTCTTTTTCTCCTAAAGTTGATAAGCCTAGAATTCCAAATGATGATGGCCGGTCCACTTCTGGATCCTTTGATATTGTTGATCACCTGAAAAAGACCAAGGTACAAATCTTAGAAGCTGAGTACTATCAAACCCATCCCAAAGCCTTTGCCAAAATGATCCACTTTGTTAATTCCAACTCTAAGACCACTTCTAAAGGCCTTCTACCTACTCCTTCTGCACCACAGCCTAGCCTGGTAGCTGCTGTCACCTCTCCTGGTGACAAAATTAAACCTTTTTATGTAACACTTCTTATAGCTGGCCATAGGCTCAGTAATTGTGTCATTGACTCAGGAGCCTTAGATAATGTCATGCCAGCTAAAGTAGCTCATGCTTTAGGCTTAACCCTCACTCGCACTTATGGATCTTGCTACTCTATGGAGAGTAAAGAAGTGCCTCTGGTTGGAAGGATTAAAGATGCACAAGTGGCTTTTGCTGCCTTTCCTGAAAAGAAAGTGTTGGCTACCATCCTAGTAGCAGATATCCCTCCTTCATATGGGATGTTGCTAAGTAGGAACTTCTGCAAAGATGTGGGTGGGGAAATCCAGATGGACTGGTCACACGCACTCATACCTGTCAATGGACAAATGAAGAAACTGTTTCTTGAGAAACAATCTGAGTATATTGTGTAGAAAACGGATGATCCTAAGGCACAAATACTCTATGAAGATATGGGTCATGGCAATTACATGATTATGTCCCCTGATGAAATCCAACCCCCCAAAGTGTCTCCTAAAGATCCCAATGGTGTTTGGATTTTAGAATTTGATGGAAGTTGTTCCTCAGCTAGTTTCGGAGCTGGTGTCCTGCTGGTGTCACCAGAAGGTGTCCTTCATCCTTTTTCATTTAAGTTGTAGTTCGAGAACACTAATAACACAGCAGAATATGAAGCTCTCATTCTCAGATTGCAAGTGGCCAAAGAAAAAGGTGTGAAGAATCTTCTGGCTTGTGGTGATGTAGAATTAATTGTAAAGCAAGTTAGGAGCCTTTATCAAGTAAAAAATGGAAGGCTGAAGCATTACCGGAATCAAGTCTAGGATTCTATTGAATTCCTGGATGCTTTCTCCATTGAAGCAGTGCCTAGGGAGATGAACAACAAGGCTGACTCACTAGCTGTCTCAGGATCTCTACTAATTCCTCATCCTGATTTCTCTCAGGATAAGTTCACTATTGAAATGGTCCATCAGCCTAGTGTACCTGACAATACCAATAACTGGCAAGTCTTCAATAATGATCAACATTTTCTTTCCTTCTTGGAACTCAAGGGCAATTTCGAACAACTGTATTTCGAGGGAAGTGACAACCTGCCTCGTGAAAGTGTGTCCTTTGGCCAAGCTGTCACCCAAGGAGAAGAAACAGATCAGGAAGGGTGCATTAAGCTCAAAGGAAACAAGATTCCTAAAGGGCTGGTGAGTTTGGAGGAACTATTTGATAAGCATGACAAGTATGTGAAATCTAGAGCTTCTTCTGGGCCTCAACAATCAGCTAAGTATGATGAGATTGACATTGGGAGTCCTACTGACCCTAAGCTAGTGAACATTGGGAAATGTTGCACAACAAATGAGAGGATAAAAGCAATTGATCTTCTAAAAAGGTATAAGGATGTTCTCGCTTACTCTTATGAAGATTTGAAAGCTTTCAAACCAAAAATATATGCAGCACTCTATTCCTCTGAAGCATGGAATTAAGCCTTTCAAGCAGAAACAGAGACAATACAACCCCAAAGTAGCTGACACCATCTTTCAGGAGATATAGAAGTTGTTGAAAGCTAAAATTATTTTTCCTATTCACCATTCAACATGGATTGCAAATATTGTGCCTGTCAGAAAAAAGAATGGTGAGATCCACATCTATGTTGATTTCAGGAACCTGAATCAGGCTTCTCTGAAGGATAATTATCCTTTGCCCATGATGGATCAAATATTGCAAGCGAGTAACAGGCTCTGAAATGTTATCTATGCTTGATGGATTTTCTGGATACAATCATGTAGAGGTTGATACTGTAGATCAACATAAAATAGCTTTCACTACTCCTTGGGGCACCTTTGCTTACAAGAGAATGCCTTTTGGGCTTATTAATGCTGGTGCCACTTTCCAGAGAGCTATGGATCTGGCTTTTGGAAGCTTAAAAGGGAAGTGTATTGTCATCTACCTTGATGACCTGACAGTGTTTTCCAAGACAAGAGCGGATCATTTTGATCACCTAGAGACAGTTCTGCTGAGATGCAGAGAGCATGGGATCTCTCTGAACCCTAAAAAATCTGTCTTTTGTGTCACTAAGGGAAGGTTATTAGGACACATCATTTCCAAGGATGGTATTAAGATTGATCCTGAACGAGTTCAAGCTATCCAACAAATTCCTCTCCCAACCAGTAAAAAGGGGGTGCACTCCTTCTTCGGTAAGATCAATTTTTTTAAGAAGGTTCATCCCTGATTTTACAGAGTTAACTTTGAATATTTCTCAAATGATGAAAGGGAAACAAACATTTTGTTGGTCTTCTGAAGGAAAGGAATCCTTTGAAGGTATCAAAAGAGCTATTGCTAAAACTCCAGTTTTAGCCTGTCCTGATTTCAGTAAAGATTTCATCATCTATTGCTATGCTACAGATAATACCTTGGCTGCTGTGTTAACTCAAGAAGACTCTGATGAGCATGAGATACAAATTACGTTCATGAGCTATATTCTGAAGGATCATGAGTTAAAATACACCATGATGGAGAAGCATGCTTTTGCAATGGTCAAAGCTGTCAAGCAGTTTCGCTTTTACATCCTCAACTCTCACTCCATGGTGTTGGTTCCAGATACCACTGTTAAGTCAATTCTCACACAACAAGAATTTGGATCCAAGAGAGGGAATTGGATTGCTAAGGTCCAAGAGTATGACATTGACATTAAGCCAACCAAGCTGGTTTGTGGAAAAGGTCTTTGTGAGCTCATTGCTGAAGGAACTAAACATGAGTTGCTGGAAAAGAAAGTTGACCTTCCTACTGTTCTGTTCCTTAGTTCAGTTGACGAATGGTATGCTGACATTGCCCATTTTCTCGCCTATGGGGAATGCCCCTCTCATTTAACTGCCAAAGAAAAGAGGACTGTTAAATTGAGATCAGTACAATATATATTATGGGGAAAATGCTTTGTTCAAGCGTGGCTTAGGTGGGAGATTTTTGAAGTGTGTGGACAAGGAACAACAGAGAAAATTGCTCTCAGCTTTTCATGATCAAGCATGTGGAGGGCACTATTCATCAACGGTCACAGCTCATAAGATACTCTGGGGAGAATACTACTGGCCTTCTTTGTTCAGAGATGCATCCAAGTGGGTGGATAAATGTGAGGCCTGCCAGACCTTTGTGGGAAGACCTAAATTGGCTTCTTTACCTCTCAAGCCAGTTGTGATTGAGGAGCCATTTCAACAGTGGGGTTTGGACTTTATTGGTACACTCAATCCTGTTTCTAGTGCTGGTCACACTCATGTACTTACTGCCACTGACTACTTCACCAAATGGGTGGAAGCTATTCCGGTCAAGAGCACTACTTCTGAAGTGGTATGCAGCTTCATCAAAGAGAACATCTTAGTAAGGTATGGTGTGCCTAACAAGATTGTAATAGATAATGCCTCGAATTTCTCTTCAGCTGAGATAATGGATTTCTGCTATGGGTATGGTATTTCTTTGGCTCACTCTTTAGATTACTACCCTCAAGGAAATGGGCAGGTAGAATCTACTAATAAAAATATGGTGACTATCATAAGGAAGTTAGTCAATGAGTCCTCAGCAAAACTGGCACAAGAAGCTCTATGATGCTCTTTGGGCAGATAGGATTACACCAAAGAGAGCTATTGGAATGTCTCCTTTTCAATTAGTATATGGAGTAGAAGCTCAATTGCCAGTGACAGTGGAACTACCGGCCTTGCATCTAATGAAAGGCCATCGAGGATACTAGTTTCAGAGATGCCCTGGACAAGAGAATTATGTACCTGCACAAGCTGAATGAAGACAGATTGGTGGTTGCTGATAGGATATCTGTTCACCAACAGAAGGTAAAGGTCTTGTTTGACAAGAAAGCTAGGTTCAGAGATTTCCAAGTTGGAGACATCATACTGTTATGGGACAAAAGACATGAACCTCATGGCAGCCATGGAAAATTTTATTCCTTGTGGCTCGGACCTTTCAAGATCAGACACTTTGCTAGTGAGAATTCTTTCTATCTTGATTACATGGATGGTTCCCCCCTCCCACTTCCTTATAGTGGGTAGTACCTCAAGTTGTTCAAGTCCTAGGTGATTAGGGAGTCCCTTGTATATTCTGTACAATGTTTTTGCTTCTCTGCTTTTGGTGTGTTTTCCTTTTGCTATTCTGGTGTGTTGCCCTCTGTATTGGTCTGTTTTTTACTCTGTTGCCCAATGGATAAGGCACTGGTCTGCTTCACCAAGTTTGTCTAAGTTCTTTCCTTGTCTCATTCCCTGAATTTAAGCCAAGTCATCCCCAGAAGGAGCCAGCTGTTGTCTACTCAAAATTCCCCGCTCTGTCAAAAGTAAAAATTTCCAAATTTTGAGTTTAAATGTCTTTTCTGTCGAGCTGGTGGTGTGGAAAAAGTCTTGAAGTCAAAAAAATCTAAGGTTTGGGTCATTCTGTAAGTATTTCAGGCCTGTCAGACATTTTTGTCCCAACTGTCCCAAGTGCAAACGGGTCTTCTATTCTCCGATCGGCCGAAACCTCCGAATTTGTCCCATTTTCGGGCCCGTCGGAAGTTTTTGTCCCAAGTGTCCCGAACTTATTTTGCGAGTTGTTCCATTTTCGGCCGATTCGTCTGATTTTGTCCCAACTGTCCCAAGTTCCAAATTACTATCCCATTATCAGCCGAAACCCCCGAGTCACGTACTTCAGAGCTCTTTGTCCCATTTTCAAAAGTGCGCCCTATTTCAATTTCAGCCGAATTGGCCGAACCACATACTCCGGAACTTTTTGTCCCAAATGTCCCAAGTTCAAACGGGCCTTTTGTTCCATTTTCGGCCGGTCCACCCGAATCACGTACTTCGCGCTTTCCTATCCCATCTGTCTCGAAGTCAAAAAGTGTGCTCTGTTCCATTTTTGGCCGAAATGCCTGAGTCGCGCACTTCACACTTTTTTGTTCCAAGTGTCCCGAAGCCAAAAATGCAAACTGTTCCAATTTCGGCCGAAACACCCGAACCGTGTCCTTCGCATGTTTTCGTCCCAAATGTCCCAAAAATGCATTTGTGTGTCTTCTCCCTGTTTCACCCGAATCGCCCGAAACCGCGTGTTTCGTGCATTCGTGTCTCACATGTCCCAAGTGAACCTAATGCAATTCATACTTAGTTTTTCCCACTCGACCCGAATATGCTAAAATATGAATTTAAGTTGTGGCTCTGATGCTATCAATTCGAAGATCAAATTTCAAGGACAACTGGCAGAAGGACGAAGCTCTCAAGACGCTGGTTACATTAGTTTTTCATTGTCATCCTCAAGATGAAAATTCTGGTGTGTCCCTCGTGGCAAGGACATAGCTGATACGTGGAAGAAAATTCAAGCAGCGGTTTCTAAAGATGGTGGGTCCCTCTCAGTGACTGTCCACCTGTCTCCTTCTTCATTCTTTTCTCTTCTTCCTATTCCTTTCCGTTTTTCTTTGTAAGAAGTTAAGGTGTTACGATTGGCGGTCCTTAACTGTTCTTGATTAAATAAACGTTTACGAAGAGTAACCGAATTGTAAGCTATATAATGGCCTTCTTTGCGCCATTTCAAAGAGGGGGAAGAACTTGGCATATTTTCTGTAAGTGTAAATAGATTATAGAGAAATCAATACAGAAGGACTTTCCTTTCTTTGTCTATCTGATCTCTGTCTGTTCTAAGCTTTCATTTGTTTTCTTTGTGAAGATCATTTATCTCAAATTCGTTAGTCTCGTCGATTGCATACTCTTCAAACTTTGCAAGCACGGTGATCTTGCACAACCAAAAAGGAACTTTGTTTCCTTAATAATGAATCTGTGTTACGTTAAGAAACTTTGCGTTCTAGCAGATGTTAGTTACAGAACTTTGTGTCTTTAAATTCCATCTTACTTGTTCTATACGAATGATCTTGTTTTCAATTCACAGTGACTTCGCATACATAAAGAATTACTTTGATATCTATAATTATGCATGTTTGCCTTTCTGCTCTCTTCCATGCTCTCATTTCCTTAGTCCTTTTGTAATTGATGACCTTCATAGAAAACACTTTCGTGGTATCCAAGTTTAACCAAAAAATCATGTCCTATACATTTGTAAATAGGTTTGTTTCTGAATAAGGGAACCTCTCCCATCAAAGAGGAGGGACTTCTTGTCCCCTAACTGTTGCTCTTCTAAGAAGTCCTATTTGAAAACCAACAGCTCTTGATTCCTCTTTATCTAATAATACCTAGAGGATTTCTTCATCGTTGGCACTATTCCCCATAGTTAAGAATTTGATAAATATCAATGCTTCTTCTACCGAAGGATTTTTAGAGAAGAATTCAAACGTCTGTGCCATTCCTATAACTAAATTCTTCCAATTTACAGTTTCTCTATGGAGGTCCACATATACATACCAAGCACGTGTGCAATCTTGTAAAGTGGAATAAAACCAGTGCACTCATAGTGAAGGTGGTATATATTCCTTCCCTTACTTCTAGAGTCTCTCACACTTCTGAACATGGTGCTGAATAGGTTGATCACCGTGATAATTATAGATTTACGGAGGTGCATTACTCCTAAAGAACCTAGTAGCAAGAGCATCCCCAATTTCATTCCATTTGACTAGATTATCCCTATGGACCACCCACCAGCATGTTACTATCCCACGTAGTGTATATGCTAGCATATTTCTCCTCTCCAGTGGGTCTATCCATTTTTCTTCCATGGCGCACAGGAATACCATGGGATCACCTTCTCCTGTGTAACAAGGTACCAAGTTGTTACCTATCCTCCTTACATAACGTGGTTTAGTGCCTCAAGGGGAAATTCTCTTTACTTTGTGCCCTACCAACTCATAAGTGTTGTGGGCCCAATTATCACAAGAAATACTTGTAGTATCATTAATAGATTGTGCATCCTCCGAATGAATTAGTCCTTCTTTGGTTGGTTCAATCATCTATGGATCTCGGATGGCGCATACATAAATTCTATTTAGATCTTCTTCATTTAAGGGTTCAACATAGGGCACGGAATTTCCATCTATTAAAGGGATAATGACCCTTTCCTCTTTATTTTCAAAATTGATATAGCCCTTGTTGAACCGAAGATCAATATTATTTGCATAGGACCAAGGACACCCTAATAGAGATGGGAAACTATCTTATTCTGCCAGTGCTAAAACTTCAAAGTCTCCAGTGAACTTTTCTCCTTGTATGGTAATGGATGCATCTTTTAAAACTCCTATGGGAGTGGCCTTAGTCTGATTAGCCATGAATAATACATTAGAGGATGGCTGCAATGGGGGTCTCCCCATTTGCACCCATGCATTCAAGGTAAGAACATTGACTTTCATGCCTGTATCAATCAATATATTACTCAACAACCACCCAAACACAACAACATTTAGAGTAATTTCCTTGTCATAATCAAGGATATAAGGAGGGATATTTACATGTAGGATCTACCATCCAGTTCCAATACTTACACTTGTTGTGTTCCCTTTCAACCATCTTCCTAACAGTGGAATTATTTTCTCCTGGCGCGATATTTTGCACACTTCTCTCAAGTCATCTATATCAGTTTGGATTTTCTTTGATGCTTTCTTCTTCTCCTTTAAATATTGTATCTCATGTTGAAGATTCCTTAGCACTTCCATGGTATCCTAATAAACCTCCTTTTGGTAGGCAGGATCTGGGTACCGCACATAAAGAACCTAATCCTTAGTGATAATAGATTTTTGTTGTAATTCCTCCCTAGCATGTAGTGCCTCAATGCGAGTCATGATCTTCACTTGTAGTGTCTTAGATTCTACTCCCATCTTGGGCATCCATTGATTATCGACAGTGCATTATATCCTAACCATCCCCATGCCTTTGTTTTCTTGTTTATGTTGCTTACTCAGGTGCTCATATAAGTTTGGGAACTCTTCATAGCTATGGTTCTTCCTGTAGAAAGAACATGCAATATTATGAGGACACTCATGCATATAGTGGTCAAGAGATCCACATGTATAACATGTTCCATGAGGAAACTCACTTCTTCCACCACCATGGTCTCATCCTCTAAATCCACTATGGTATCTTCAACCTCTACCACAACTGAATTCAAAATGCCCCTCATTCCAATCATAGCGTGCCTAATTGTGCTCCCAGACCTGATGCTCACTCTTTCCCTTAGAGTTATCTAAAATTCCTATCTGCCATACATAAATATCAATAGTATCATGGATCTTTCTAATCAGCTGGTAGTCTTATGTGTCATGTGTTTGTATATTTTACAGTAGCTTGAAATGTTCTTTGTTATCATGCGTTGCAATAATGGGCATTGGCTAACATCATGATTTAAGTGGGATATCTCACAAGCCATCAACAATGAGCATACTATTCTACAAGGAAAACTATCGTTTGTTTGACCCTCTACTTTACAATCTATAGACCAAATTCCTAAGCATGTTTCATGGGCTGAATTCGTTGATAATTTCTCTAGTTGTTTTTCCATAGCTGCAATTTGTTCCTCTAAGAATGGGCTAGTGCAAGTGTCAATACTCTCAACTACCTCAGCACGTAGGGCTGCTTCAAATGCCTCACGTGGATCAGTATATGTTGTATGTGACAGTTCACTCCTAAATGGTGTAATCAATCCCCCAACAAACCATTGTGCATGCTCGCTTGTGTTCATGTCATAACAAAGCTTTGATAACAAAATTTTAAACCGTGCATCATACTCTCTAATAGTTTCAGTAGTACCTTGCTTAATATCCTTGAGGGAACTTATACTCTTCTTCTCAAACTCGGGGATATGAAACTCTTTTAAGAAAACATCCTTAAATGTTGTATAATCCATGCAAGTCTGATCAGGGTCAAACTTCCTATACCAGCCTTGTGCACACCCTTGTAACGTATTAGCAAATTGGATTTCCATATGCTCAGAAGCTATGATTCCTTTTGCACACCATGATATTTCACACAATTACACGTGTTTAGCTACATATTCTATGCCCCTATACTCTATAAAATGTAGAGACATTTCCATATAAATATTCTAGGGTTGGGGTGGACCTTTCCCACATGAACCAGAACCTCCAGTGTTTCCCCTACCTCCAGATCCACCTGAAACAAAACTTCCCATGCCCTATAATCCCAAACATGTAACTAGAATAAGTCATGTAGACATACTCCCCTGTGTTCTGATAGTAGTACTATACTGAACCCCTATGATTTGTGAAGTAGTTCCACTTACAGAATTGAATCCAACATTTTTTGCACTCATATTCTATGCAAACGATGTGTCTGAAAACACACCTCCAAATAGTAATGAAGTAATCTATCCTACCATTGATGTAATTTCTCTCCTACTTCCCAAACTTTCTTGTTGATTACTTATCGTACTAGATACTGGAAAACCAAGTGCAAGGGCTAGGTTACCTAGTGAATTCAGATGCACACCCACGGCCTAGTTCATCTCTACTAGCACACTCCCTTATGAGGCCGAGGAGGGTTCCCTGTCATGCTTATCCAGATGGGGGAGTTCCTGATGCTCTGGCTCCATGTCTTCTACGTGATCTCTAAATCCCTCACGATCCATCTCTTTCCTCAACCCCATCTACGCTACAACATCACACTACTTCTCTATCTCCCTCTTGCATGCCTTATTATACTTAAGTTGCCTTTCTTCTCTTATCATTGCCATTGCTAAGTCCCCCATTCTTTACCAATCCTTTCTCTACCCCCATGCATGGTGGGGTTAAATTAGCCATTGGTTTACTCTCTAGGTTCAAAGTTAGCATCAGGATCTTGATCGCTAGTGGAATGCCTTATAGATCAGCTCCCCATGGATGTCGTAAGAACAAAAATTTAGCTACCTCTGGACATAAATAAGTGGAAATTAAGAATTCCAAGATATAACTGTTCAAAACAACACAAAACCATGTTTCCACAGCTCGGGTCCAAATTAGATAAACATCATAAAGGACCTAGAATTCTCCATGCATCTATACAAGTGTGTGATACCTCCAATTCTATTTAGATGCATAAGAAACCAGCCATTCGTATAGTTCTACTAGAAAGATAGCAAAAAAGCTCTCATATAAGTTTTCATACATATTTTTTTCTACTCAAGTGCATGCGTTGAACTCAGATCCAGTGCTGAACCACCATGCGTATTCTTCTTCCATATCACATATCCACTCTTAAATACTTGCTAAGTTCAAACAGTATGTCTTCATTGTGAACCATCCTGAAAACAACTTAGAAAGATGTCTCGGAAACAGAACCAATGATGCTGCCTAGAATTCAATGACATAAACCCAAGGAAACCCTATGCGCACTGACACATCACTCAACCTAGATTGAGCACTCATCCGAAGCACATAATGGTTCCAAGTCCCTATTTAGGGTTTCTATAGTAGGATGTTAGCATGATGAAGACTTAACATATATATTTCTATTAGTAGAACATCACTTTGCAAAGCATACCAAATCTATATCTAAGGAAAAATAGAACTAAGTACTAACCATGATGAGATAAAAAACATACTAGATTCAGATAATCAAAGAACTAATACTTAGATTCAATCAATATCCTCCATTATATTCAATGCATTAAGTTACAAAACCTTCATTACAATATCAAAAGTATGTGCGTAGCAACATAACATTGTATGTCTTGATCTCATCACCTCTCTATCACGATATCCCTTATCTATCCAATCTATTACATAGTCTACTACTACACACACACACACACACACACACACACACACACACACACACACACACACACACACACACACATATAAGGGTGGGGACTTTCCCTTCACTGCTTATCCTTTCCAATAATAGGTTACATGCTATTCTTAACCATGCACCTTCACAAAACTAGCCACACATGCAAGTGTGCTAACAATAGATTACTACTAGCTAAATGACAGTAGAAGATCTATTTCTGGCTTGTCTACATGCAAAGTGATTTTTATCCAATCCTCCAAAAATAACCAATGTGTGGTGCACACATCTCTACCTCGTTTGTGTGCTCTACACGCCATCTCTAAAAATAGACCTTTATGAGTGAAAACAGCTAGTCCCAAAAAAATGAACTTTTGTTCCATGCGCGTGTTCTCTCTATCCATTAACGCCTTTGCATATGACTTTCTTTCCCACATGGACTTCTTGTGTGTTTTCTCTGTCAAGTGTTCTTTGATCAACATATGGATTTTGTAAAAGGGTTTCCTATGTCACGAAATAAACATGATGTTATTTTAGTTGTTGTGGATAAACTAACAGAAGTAACACATTTTATTGTTGTTAATCTTAAGGATGATTCACCTGTTCTAGCAAAAAGGTTCGTACATGACATTTTCATATTACATGGAGTACCTAAATTGATCATATTTGATAGAGATTCATGAATGACATCAATATTTTGGAAAACACTTAATGCAGCTATGAACTAAGCTCAATTTCATTTCTGCATATCATCTGGAAATGGATGGATAGACTGAAAGAGTTAATCAAGTTTTAGAGGATATGTTATGAATGTTTTGCATGGATTAGTAGTATAAATGGAAAGAGTACCTTCCATTAGTTGAGTATATGTATAATAACACATATCATGCCTCTGTGAAGATGACATCTTTCAAAGCATTATATGGAAGGAAATGTAAAACCTCTGTTAGTTGGGACAAAATTGAGGATAGAGAGGTAATTGGACCTAAAATCCTTATGAAAATGGAACAAAAATTTAAAATGATTCATGAACGCTTGAAAGAAGAAAAGGATAGGCAAAATCGTTATGCTAACATTGTTGTCCTCTCAAAATTTCCCCTCTGTCAAAAATCAAAAAGTTGAAAATTTTGAGTTAACACCTTTTTATGATGTTCTAGTGAAGAGAAAGGTTGAGGAGGAAAATTCACATTTTTTTAGTCATTTTAGGGATTTGTGGGTCTGTCAAACATTTTTGTCTTTTATGTCCCAAGTTTTGCCAGACCCTTTTTTCCCCGATAGGCCGCTTTCCCCAAAAATCTGTTAACTTTCGGTTTTGTCGAAACTTTTTGTTCCAAATGTTCTAAGTTCTACCAGACCCTCGGTTCCCCGATTGCTAGTGTCAGCCACATCGGGCCCTTCATGTACTTTTTTCTTATCTATCCCAAAAGCATCTATGCATTCCATCCCCACTTTTCCCACATCGCGTGCATTGGCCGAATCACATCTTTGCGTCCCTCGCGTTTCTAAGTTCCTGGACTACCCGTGCTCTTTTGGCCTGCATTACCTACATTGCCCGTGTCGACTAGATCACTTCTTTGTGTCCCTCATGTCCTAAATGTACCAAAGACCATACGGGATAGTTTTTTCCACTCTTCCCTATTCTTTCCTTATTGAGTCGGTGCATATGAATTTAATGCTCATTTATAACCTTCTCTCTCCTAAAATGGCTATTTAATGGGACTACCCTCTACGCATTTTACACACTACTTACTTGCTACCATTCGCTCAAATCCTTGCAACTAAGATAGTCTTCTCGAGCTCCCATTCCCTTTGCATTTTTCATTGTGAATTCAAGCTGTGAAGGCTATTTATCTATACGCTTCCAACATGAAGATCAAATTTCAAGGACAGGAACATGTTTCACCACTCAAATCTTTTGTTCCTGATATCAGGGATAGTGAGGTTTGTCACCTAGATTTTGGTGATTTTTGGAGCAGGTTGACTAACCCTAATCCTTCTCCCATGGTGCAAATGATAAATGATAGTGGCCTTGCATTTGCTATGGGTTTCTCGATCTCAGTACAACTTTCCAACACTGTGCTTTCCTGCGGGGCTCACTTCAACCCTGACATGAACGATTGATCTAATGTACATGAGGAACTAATCACCAAACTAGATGTTGCTACCATTGTTACTGCTCTAGGGATTCTAGAAGTTTAAAACTCCATTGTTATCTCCCAAGCTCAAACACATACTCTTTTCGAGTAAGACAATGATAAATAAAAAGTGAGGATAGCAAAGTCATGGTTGAAGAACCCTAAAAAAGGAGCATCTCAACATTCCAAGGCTCTGTTTAGGGCTGATTTTAACAAAGAACTGTCTGATTTCATCATCGTGTTGGCCTCGTGTCATGGGCTTACCCTCCACCAATGAATTTCACTTCTAGATGTGCCCACTAATTAACATAATGTCTGTGAAGGTAGCCAGAACATCAATTGGGCAGAGATCATTTACATGAACTTGACAGAATAGTTGTCCAATGTGTAACAAACCAAGAAGTTCTATATGACTTCTTATCTTATGTATACCCTAGCAACATCTTGAAAATGGTTTTGGTTTCACAGACATCAAGGGTCAGAAGGTTAAACCCATTTATGCATACTATCCTCAGTTCACCCTTGAAACTAGTAATCACAACTTCAGGAGGGTGAATGATGGCCTTTCACCATGTACATTGTGAGGCTTCTAGAGAGTGATATTGCTAGGAGATTTTTTTATGAAGCCATGAACCTGATAGCAAAGTATGGATCTTTTTTCACTCAATTCATAAGGTTTTCGTATATTAGGTTAGCTGGTTATGAGAACACACCTCTCAAAATTCCTATCTTTTGTAATGATAAGATGGCTTTAATTGAAGTATGCAGGCAATTGGATAAGTTACTTAGAACCTACAGGGACAAGAAAATCTCTGGGCTGCGTTTCCCCATATCCTTGGGTAACTATACATGTAAAACAACTTTGGATGCTCAGAACATAGAGAGGGCCCTTTCTCCCATCACTGTTCACTTCTTCAGGCCCAGGACCTGTTTCGATTTGAAGAAGTTCATTGAGCTAAATCTTAGAATCAATTATCATCACAGAGAAGATACTAAGGACTACTGGGCTAGATTGTGTAGATGAATTTGAAGCAATCCGGAGGCATCATGGTGAATTCTCCCTCCAGCTGATAGAGGAGATCAATATATATCAGATTCCCGAAGGGCTTCAAGATGACAATGCAGACCTATTGTCATATGAATATGAAACAGTGATCAAGCACACTCCCTTGGAGGATCTAGACTGGTTCAAGAGGAAGAAGGACGACTTGGCCAAGATTCTGGCCCCTGTCCTTGTGAGAACCAAGGTATTGTTTGGCAAAAGGTTCTGGGAGCTTAGGAAGAATCAAGGAGAATCTTCTTCTAAAGAAACTTCAACACCATAGGAAGGAATCATAGATACCTAGCTCGGAGGTACTTGCACAAACTCCTCCTCCTTCCTCAAGTAAGGAACCTGAATCATCCACCCCTTCCTCATCTACTCAAGTATATCAGAAGAAGGTGAAACAGGTTAAGTAGGAGCCTATTAAGGAAGATCCTTTGTTAAAACATCCAGAATTACCTTTGGGGGCTGGAGAACATCATTATTCTCAGTGAAAGTGATGATAGTGAAGTGCCAATCCTTGCAGGAGCTTCAGAAGCTGCAATGGATAAAGAGAAGGAAGTGCATAACACTGAACCTCCAAGTACCACTGAATCCTCTGCCCAAGAAGCCCCACCTACTCCACTCACATCTCTACTGGAGGAAATAATAGTAAATACTTTAAGTGCCATGAGTTCTCTTGCTTTTGGTTCTCTTACTCCTCCTTCATTCTTCCTCCACTTTCACATGGGTGCAACCTTTTGTTGAAAAAAGGAAGAGGAAGCATTCTTCTTGACTGATAGAGCCAAATTTTGATGTTGTGGCAGCCTTGTTAGGAACTACTCCTTCTACTCCAGAAAAGAGAGCTAAAACAACTTCAAGGATAGTGAAAGATGTCCAAGGCCAGCAATTCCTAGAGATAGCAAAGCCTAAGGTTGATAAGGTAGAACAAGATATATTAAGCCTCTGATATGGAGCTTTCTATGATCCCGATGGGAGAATCTACCTCTAAGAGTGAGATGCATAACCTCCAAGAAACAATAACCAGAGTTATTGAGAGTGTGGAGAAAGGCAAGCAGACTATAGAGCAGTTGGAAGAAAAAACTCAAATTCTTTCTAGTTTCATCGAGTCCTTTACTATATAAGGAAAAAGTTTTGGATCCTACCCCAGTGACTACCCTTCCGCCACCTATGATTCTTGGTCAAGCTAAAGTTCAAAGCATTAAAGACATACATAGGTATTCCATCTACGGGAGAGCTATGGAAGCCATGGTGGATGAAATGATCATTGCAGGTTTGAATTTCATTGTAGAAACCTTCAAAATCAATGAGAAGGTGACTAATCTACAAGAAAAGCTCTCCTCCGCAATTGGGACCATGGATAAAGAACTTAAACTTTGGAGTAGCTACATAGTGGATATTTACCTGATGGAACAAGCTGATGAAAATATATTGATGGCCAACAAGGTTTTTGATGATGCCAAAGACAATTTATCAAGGTCATGGGTTTTCAACGTGGAATGGAAAATAAAAGTTCTGGAGGAAGCTTTAGGAGAGTTGAGGAATAGTTGGTAGAAATGATAAGCCTTCAAAACTTGTGTTGTATCCACTTTCAAAGATATTCACTGTCACCTTCATGATGAAACTTCAAGTGTTTCTTTCTCCCTCCAAGAAATTAAAACTAAATTCAGGGCATTTGTTAAAGAAAACTTGTTCAAGGAGGAATCAATTACCAAAGAGAAGATAAAGGAAATTTTCTCTCTTCAATATGCTATTAAAGAGGCTAATAAAGAATACTATGCACACACTGAGTTTGATAAGGAGATGGAGAAATGCATAGGTGCTTGGACTCAAGCTACTACTAACACATCAGTCCCATGAGGCAGAGACATAGCGGAAGCATTAAAAAAGTTCAGGAAATGAATCCTCAAGTTGGTGGGCCCTCTTAAGCAATAGGCAGTTGTTTTCCCTTCCATATTCTCCCTTCCTTCTTTTTCTCAAATCAGGATTATTGTAATTAGTTAAGGGTTTTGTGTCAAGCATCTCCTTAATTAACATTTTAGTTAAAAGAAGCAGTTACCAAGTGTAACTAATTTTTAAGTTATATAATGGGCTCACTATGCCTTTCTGTAGGGGGATGGAACTGGGTTTATTTTTGAAAGTGTCAAGGAGTAAAAAGTGATGAATACAAAAGTATCTTTCTTTCTATGTCTATCTGGTCTTGTTCTTTCATTACTATTTGTTAAATATTATTGAATCATTTATCTGTGTTACTTCAAGAAGCTTTGTATTCATGTAGATGTAATTTCTATAACTTTGTGTCTTTAAAATAACATCTTATTGTCGCAAATATAAATGGTTCTGTTCCAAATAATTTCATTTTGGAATGCGTAAGGAATTATTTTGTTACCTATATGTCTTGAGAGTTCCTTTCTACCCCTTTCCACTACTTAATTCTTCTATCCTTTTGTATTGATGATCTATTCTATTATAACACTTTCATGATATTTGAGTTCCCCATTAAAACTATACACTGTACATGTGTAAATAAGTTTTGCCTTTAGATAAGGGAACCTCTCCCATTAAAGAGGAGGGACTTTATGTCCCTTGACTGTTGTTCTCATTAAAGTCCCACTATTTGATGACCAACAAACATGAAGCAGGTTGATAGGAAATTTGAACTTGGTGAGAATGTCTTTCTTCGGGTTAAACCGAAAAAGAGTTCTATAACTTTTGGTAAGGCTACTAAGTTATCACCTCGCTATGTGGGACCTTTTGAAATTGTTGACATAATAAACCTTGTAGCTTAACATTTAGCATTACCTCCTACTTTATCATGAATGCATGATGCTTTCCATTTTTCTTTTCTTAAGAAATATGTTTCAGATTTATCACATGTTAAATTGGAATTCCTTGTAGGTCCAAGACCCAGGAATAATCATGGTTAAGCCCATACAAGTGTTGTAAACTTGCCAGTTGCACTTAAGAAATTGTTAAATAAGTCAATGTAAGGTCCAGTGGGATCAATTTAACGAGGAAAGTGTAACCTGGGAAAATATGAAAGATATGAAAAGTGATTTTTTGTATTTTTTTGAATAGAATTGATTCAATACACTAATAAAATTTTAATATTTTATTCTTGATGTTTTTGTAAATCTGACAGTTTTGGATAGATATTACATTATTTAAAATGGAAAGCTACATTAATGTTCATTATGGAAATTTTAAAATCTAGTTTTTCTTTGAACATATGAAAGGAAAGATGATAATTTGATTGTCCTTGATGCAAATGGTTTAAGTAAGTTAATCATCGGGATGATGATTCTTTTTAGGAGGGGAAGTATGTAACATATTTGACAAACTGTTAGCTTCTTCCTCTTTACATTGGAAATGTTGACATGTGATTTTTCCTAATAAGGCGTATTCTTTTGACTATTGGAAATCATGCTTGCAATGGATAAATTATTTCTAATTCAAGGATTTATTTTGTTGTGTTGTTGTTTCTTACAAGGAAGCCGTTCTTCTTAAGTTCAATAAGGTTGTAAACTGGTAATGTTGTTTGCATACTTATCTTTCTATAAAAACAAAATCTTGGATCTATGTTGACTTGTGGAGCTAATTTACTTCAGTTTAGCATGCAATGGAAACTTACTGGAAAATATAGTAACCGTCATCGGTTAAGGGGGAACCGACATTGGTTACCAGTGCGAGGATGTTTTAATAAACTCTGAGGAACTATATCTATTTTTAGCATTAAAGTATATATATTGATTGTAATTGCATGGCTAAGTTCCCTAAGTCTATAAAAGACTATATAAGCATAAAGCTTGGGTTTAGAAGGAAGAGGATTAACAAGAATTAGAAAGAACTTGCAGAAGTTGGTGAAAGAGATAATTCCTGGGAATGAAGCAAAATCTTGAAGAAAGAAAGTACTGTACATCTGAGAGGTGTGGAAGATTGTAAATCTCTATTTTATATCTTATAAAAGCTTTGGATAATAGATTTTCTTATTTCTTGGTAGACGTAGCCCACACTGGGTGAACCATGTTAAATCCGGTGTTGATTTATGTCTCTTGTTTTCTATATTTCTTCCGGTAGAATATTCGCTTTTATTTACATGTATGCTTAGATCTGATATATTATCTGTACAACTGGTGTGCTAACCCCAACAACTGGTATCATAGCTTTGTTTGAGGGTTTTGTGTGTTAACAAATTTACTCATAGGTTTTTCTAATTGAGTGGGAGCTACAACAATGGAAGAAGAAAACAAATACAAGGTAGAGAAATTTGACGGCCGAAATTATGAATTATGGAAGATGGAGATTGAGGATTATCTGTATCAAAGAGATTTGTATTTACCATTGGATGAGAAGTCTAGACCTATGAATATGACTAATGAAGAATGGAAGATTCTTGACAGAAAGGATTTGGGATCTATAAGATTGAGCCTGATAGCATCCATGGTTTCCAATATTACAGAAGAGACTTCTACAGTAGAGTTAATGAAATATATTACTAATCTATATGAAAAACCTAGTGCTTCAAATAAAGTTTATTTGATGAAGAAATTATTTAGTTCTAAGATGCATGAAGGTGGATCTACATCTAGTCATTTGAATGATTTCCAATCTATTATAAATCAGTTAAAATTGGTTGCAATACCATTTGATGATGAAGTAAAAGTACTTTACTCTTATGTTCTTTAACTAATAGTTGGGATAACTTGGTAATGACTATTAGTAATACTACATCTTCTAATAATATTTTGAAGTTTGATGATGTGGTTAGTATAATCTTAAATGAAGAAATTCACAAGAAGAGTACAGAGGAATCATCATCTGGAAATGCTTTGAAAGTAGAAATTAGGGGGTAGGTAGAAGGAGAGATCCAAGAGTAAGAGTAATGGGAAATCAAAGTCAAGGGATAACAGATCTAAATCCAGAAGTAAGGGAATTACTTGTTGAAATTATAGAAAGAAAGGACATGTAAAGAAAGATTGTTGATCAAAAGACAAAGAGAACCAACAACCAACAAAAGGTAAAGACAAAAATATTTCTACATCAGAGGTAATGCAAGATGCTCTTATTCTTTCTTCAGATAATAGAATTTAATCATGGATTTTAGATTCACAAGCTTCTTTCCATACAACCCCTAATAAGGATTACTTCACAAATTATGTCTACGGAAATTTTGGGAATGTTTATTTGGGTGATGATGAACCTTACATTATTACTGGTAAAGGGGAAGTTCATCTAAAATTACAGAATGGAAATACATGGGTATTGAAATATGTGAGGCATGTGCTAAGCCTCAGGATAAATATTATTTCTGTAGGGAAACTAGGTGAATTTGGTTGCACATGGTTACTTTTACAGGAGACTCTTGGAAATTCACCAATGGTGCTTTTGTTGTGGCAAGAGGTAAGAAGGTAGGAATGTTATATTTATCTACCTGTATTACTGATTCCTTTTCTGTATTATCTACTTTAGATTCAGATGCATGCATGTGGCCTAATCGATTGGGTCCTATGAGTCAAAAAGGAATGGAGATCTTAAAGGCTAAGTTATCAGATTTGAAAGATTTAGATATTGATTTTTGTGAGGATTGTATCTTTGGAAAGCAAAAGAGATTGATATTTCTCAAATTTGGGGCAACTACAAAAGAGAAGAAATTAGAGCTTGTACACTCAGATGTGTGGGGACCAGCTCAGGTAGCTTCTCGTGGAGGATCCTAGTATTATGTTACTTTCATTGATGATGCTACAAAAAAGGTATGGGTTTATTGTATTAAACATAAATTTGATCTTTTTGAGACTTTTAAGAGATGGAAAGACGTTGTTGAGAATGAAAAAAATTCTAAGTTAAAGTTCCTTAGATCTAAAAATGTTGGTGAATATTGTAGCAAGGATTTCAATGATTATTTTTCAGTAAATGGAATACGTAGAGAAAGAACGGTTCAAAGAACACCACAGGAGAATGGTGTTGTAGAAAGAATGAATAGGAAAATCATGGAACATTCTAGAAGTATGAGGATACATTCTAGGTTGCCTTTATAGTTTTGGGTAGAAGCAGTTGATACAGTTGGTTATTTGATTAACCTTGGGCCTTCAAGCTCACTAGATGGAGAAATATTAGAGGAAGATTGGAATGAAAAAGAGGAAGATCTTTCTTTTCTTAAATTTTTTAGTTCAGAATATTTTTTGCATGTTGATAAGGAAAATAGAAAAAAATTGGATGCAATATCCAAGTGATACACTTTCATTGGTTATGGATCTGGTGATTTTAGTTTCTATTTTTGGGACTTAGAGAATTCTAAGATTATTAGGATTCATGATGTTAAATGGAATGAAAAGAGAATGTACAGGGATCAGATTTTGGTACCCAAGGATGAACCAGTTGAGAAGTTTGTGAATGAAAATGAACTCTTAGATTTACAAGAATTACCAACAGGGTTACACAGTAACTGGTGTCAGTTGACCCTTGACTAGCACTAGTCAAATGAACTGGTCTCGGTTACAAAATATTCAAACTGGCCTCATTTAGTAGAACTGACGTCAGTTAGAGGTGACCGGCATTGGTCACTATCATATTTTGATAGGAATGTCCTAGAGATCCAGATCAAGCCTCCGGTACCCCCAAACTCTTGTGCGAAGGTCACGAAGGGTAAGTAAACCTCCAAAAAGATTTACACCTTCTCTATTTTATTTATTATTGATTGATAATGGGGAACCAGAGATCTTTGAAGAAGAAATGCAAGATAAGACCCACATCTAGTGGGAGTATGGCATGGATGAGGATATGAACTCCTTGGAACAAATCAGACATGGGATTTGGTTAAGTTTCCAGCAGGTAAGAGAACATTGTAGAAACAATGGGTTTATAGGATCAAGGAAGAAGAGGGTGGATAGAAAAGGTACAAGGCAAGGCTTGTAGTAAAGGGATTTACACAGAAAGTAGGTATTAATATTGGTGAAATATTTTTTCCTATTGTTAAGATGACTTATATTCATACTATATTGAGCTTAGTTAAAGTAGAGGATTTACATTTAGAGCAACTAGATGTGAAGACAAATTTCCTTCATGGTGATTTGGATGAAGAGATTTATATGTGATAGCAGCTTGGGTATGAAGTCGAGGGTAAGGAGAAATTAGTGTGCATGTTGAAAAAGAGCCTATATGGGCTCAAAAAAGCTCCAAGGAAATGGTACATGAGGTTTGATAGTTTTATGCAAGAGCATGGTTACTTGAGATGTGAATCTGATCATTGTGTTTATTTCAAAAGGCTTGAAAATGGGAGCTATATTATTTTGTTACTATATGCAGATGATATGCTTATTGCAGGATCTAGTATATAGGACATTAACAAGCTTAAGATAAATATAGCTCACACATTTTACATGAAGGATTTAGGAGCTACAAACAGAATCCTTGGCATGTAAATACAGAGACAAGAAAAAAAAGAAATTGTATTTTTATCAAGAGGATTATATTTACAAGGTGTTAGAAAGGTTCAACATGTAAAATTCAAAACCTGTTAGCACACCTATGGCTAGAAACCTCAAATTAAGCAAAGGTTAGTGTCCATCATCACATGAGGAGGTCAAATACATGACACAAGTGCCATATGCTTCAGTAGTTTGGAGTCTCATATATGCTATGGTTTGTACCAGACAAGACATTACACAGGTAGTGGGAATGGTGAGTAGATATATGGCCAATCCAGGTAAAGAGCATTGGAAAGAAGTCCAATGGATACTCAGGTATTTGAAAGGGACATCGAGCATGTAGTTATGCTATGGAGGTTGGATATTTCATTATTATGCTATGGTTATTCAGATATTGCTAGAGATCTGGATGGTAGAAGGATCACTACTGGATATATTTTCATAGTAGGTGGGATGACAGTTAGTTGGATTTCAAGATTGGAGAAGGTTGTGGTTTTGTCTACTATAGAGGCAGAGTATGTTGCATCTACAGAGGCTAATAAGGAGATGATATGGATTAGTAGGTTCATGGAAGAGTCGGGAAAGAAGCAAGATGATTGTAAACTATTCAGTGACAGTCAGAGTGCAATTCATTTGATAAATAACTTAGAATTTCATTCTAGAACAAAACACATTTAGTTGAGGTATCACTTCATATGATAGGTATTAGAGGATGGGCAGTTGAATCTGGAAAAGATTCATACGAGAAAGAACCCTGCAGATATGCTAATGAAGCCATTAGTAAAGGAGAAGTTGGAGCTACACTCTACTTATTTTGGTCTTCAATTTTGAGACTTGAGGAGGAAGAAACAAAGCTAAATAAGGATCCAAGAATGATGTTGTATAGGTATGGTGTAGTAATTAATCTCCAAGTGGGAGATTGTTGAGTTATGGAGCTCAATTGCTTCAGTTTAGCATGCAATGGAAACTTTCTGGAAAATACGGTAACTATCATCGGTTAAGGGGGAACAAACATTAGTCACCCAAGACCAACATTAGTTAGGCAAGGAAGGAAGTGACATCAATTAGGGATAACCGAAATCAGTTACCTCTGCAAGGATGTTTTAATTAACTCTCGGGAATTAGATCTATTTTAGCATTAAAGTATATTTGATTGTAATTGCATGGCTAAGTGCCCTAAGTCTATAAAAAAATATATAAGAATAAAGATAGGTTTTAGAAGGAAGATGATTAACAAGAATTAGAAAGAACTTGCAAAATTTGGTGAGAGAGAATTCTTGGTGATGAAGGAAAATCTTGAAGAATGAAAGTACTGTACATCTGAGAGGTGTGGAAGATTGTAAATCTTCATTGTATATCTTATCAAAGCTTTGGATAATTTATTGGCTTGTTTCTTAGTGGATGTAGCCCACACTGGGTGAACCACGTTAAATCTGGTGTTGATTTATGTCTCTTTTTTTCTATATTTATTCTGGTAGAATATCTGCTTTTATTTGGATGTATGCTTAGATCTGATATATTTTCTGTATAACCGGTGTTCTAACCCCAAAAATAAATTCCATTAATCTAAGGTATGCTTTAATTATTCTTACCTAATCTGTATCACAAATCGACATTCAGAAATTGAAGGTAATAAGGGATTGAGTCCTTGTATGAATACAATTATATGGATCCTTCTTTGAAGTCCTTGCTTTGTATTTTTATGTAAATTATGAACTTGGATCTTCTTGTTAATAAATTTTAAAATGTTGAATAGTGTAAGAAGGATAAGGACCTACTACAGAACTGTTAAAGGAAAAACCTTAGTCCTAGTTGTTAAGGTCTATCCTAACTAGATTCTAATCAGAGGTAAACTAGACCTACCTTAGATATATTTCTAAACTATTCATGATACATCCTAATATAAGTTGTATGCTTTACGGGTGTGGGGTTGGAAGTATCCTAAGGTAATTAAATACCTATCTATGACCTATTACCTAATACTAAACTACTATGGGACATGACTTAATCTATTATGGCATGTTTACTATGGCAATTTTTTTAATAACCTAAGGTAAATACCTTTTATCTAACCTAAGGTCGGATTCTAAATGAATGGCTATATAACCAAAAATAATGTTGAGATGAAAAGGGAACCTAAGGGGGGGGGGGGTCGCATGGTAATTGGAAGGCGGTGGTGATGGTTTCTATGTAATTTAAGTGATTTGATTTTGAATTTATGGGACATGGTACTTCTAGTTTTGGTGGAGGCATGGAAATGGAGGGAATGCCTGGTTGGCATCATCACTAAAGTTAAAAGAGGCATGCGTTGGTTGAAATTGAGCTCGCCAAATTTTAAATGGCAGTGGCATGGAGATTTAGGGGGGAGATTTGAATGTAATTGAATTAATAAGCATTGGTCTTGGTGAAGAAACTGCCTTGGTAGATATGCAAGTGGATTTTTTGGAGGTTTTTTGGTCATTATCTCATGCTGATTTTTACTCTGTATGGAGTTTTCAGGTTCTTCAAACCAGCAGTTCTGTTTTAAATCTTCTGTTAGTTTTGGTACATCTGGACTATTTTTGATCCAATGGAGGTATAAGACGCATAAGAGGAAGAATTTTTGGATTGTTGATTACGTTTGGAAAAGGAGAAACTGTGGAAGCTCAGTTGGAAACCTTCTGCAAATCAATAAAAGCACTATCAGGCATGATAGGCTCTACCCATTAATTTTTTTCTATTTTTCACTGGATGTCTTCATTAAAACAACTTTGATCTTGAGAAACATATGGGTTTTTATTTTGTGATGGTTGTCTTTATCTCTTGCTTGAAATTTCTCTATATTTTTCTAGTAATGACCCTCTATTAGATAATATGGGATGAGGGTTGTTTCCTATTAAAATATAATAGTAAATCATGCTTTAATTTTGTTGGGAATGGAATAATGTCAAACTTGTGTAGATCTTGTTTTCTAAAAGAAACGGATTGTAGTAATACTTAGTTTTCTTTTGGATTCGTTTTGGTTTATATTCCTCTTTTGGAAAGAGATAAGAAAGATATTATCCATAGTTATAATTTTGGGTTGCTTCGAATCTCTTTATTTTTCTTAATAGTGTTCTAATGGTTGTTGGGTTCATTTTCTATGGATTCAAAATTGGTTGGAAACAATAGTGTATGAAATATTACTTCCAACCTTTACAGTTAAAACATGGTTGTTTCGAATTTAGTCATGCCATGGAGATTGTGTGGAAATGGTTACTTGAATGTGAAGATTCATGGTTTCACTTTGCTGGAATATAGAATTAAACAAGTTCTTCAGTCTCTAAACTGAGTTATTTTGGGTTTTTAGATCTTTGGAAGAATGACCTAAAGTTGGGCAATAGATGTTCTATTTTATTGGATGATATTTCAAGTTTTGGTTCAATTTAGGTCACACACGATAGCTCCTACATGAGATTTCATAATTTCGACCTCACTATCTTTATTTACTTGTAAATTAGATGTTGGTTTGATAAATACTTGCCTATTTTGATCTAAGTAACCTCTTGATTTATCTTCTTGGGAGTAAGTTTGTTACGACCTTATTGTCGTGAATTTGGTGAAAGGCTTAACTGATGTCTATTCATCTTTTGTGATGACCTTTGTGTCAAGGGAATTAGTCAGTTCATCTTGAAGGGTTTCTAATTATTTACCTTCTTTATGATCCATGATAATTTTAAGGGAAATTTTTATTCCCTTACATCTATTTTGTTATGTCAAAGATACTAAAGAGTGTGAAAGTCTTGGTGAAATAAATGATTAGTGCAGTCAAGACTATTTTGAGGAATCGACTGAAAAAAGTTTGATCATTCTATTTTTCACCTGGGACTGACTCATTCACTTGTAGTTGAGTCACCTTGTTTTTGTAACTATTGGTTGTGGATCCCGATAGTTGTTGGTTGTGTAGCCCGATTGCGATGGGGGTTGCAAGGGGGGGCTTCGCCCCCTTTGCAGGGACTTGGGGCCGCGCACACCGGTGGGGGGATCGAGGGCAGCACCCCTACCTACCACATTTAATATGTATTTATGCATTGTGAAATATGTACCGTTCTTTATTAGGTCACAGATCTAATGGGTGGCTTTCTATTTTTTCCCCAAAATGATATAAACTTGTATATCTTTAAAGTGTCGAATGATCAAGGCTCATTATTGTCATTGATGCACTGTAAGAGAGTTTTGCTAGATTAATTAAAAGGATTGGATATTTCTAGTGGATCTAGCCCATTTTTGGTAAACCACATTAAATCTATGTCTCTATTTTATTGCATATTATTTCTATTTTATGTTTCTTGCATTATTCATTGCATGCTTGTTTATCTTTACAACTTGTATAATCCTAACAACTGGTATCAAAGCGTGTTTGAGATTTTCTTTTTGTAGTATACTCACAGATGGATTTTTTCTTGAGTGGGAGAAGGATCAATGGCAGAGGAGAGTAATTTTAGATTTGAGAAGTTCGACGGCTGAAATTACCAGCTATGGAAAATGCAGGTGGAAGATTACCTGTATCAAAGGATCTATACCTACCGTTGGGAGGTGTAGGAGCGAAGCCCCCATTCATGTCTGATGATGAATGGAATTTTTTGGACAAGAATGCTCTTGATGTGATTTATTGAGTCTGACATCATCTGTAGCTCCAAATATCTCATAGGCAAAGAATATGGTAGAGTTGATGAAAACTCTAGCTAATTTATATGAAACACCTAGTGCATCCAATAAAGTTTATTTAATGAAAAGATTTTTTAATCTACAAATGCAAGAAGGTGGATCTATATATAACCATATTAATGATTTCCACACTATTGTAAATCAGTTAGATTCAGTTAAAATACCATTTGATGAGGAGGTTAGAGCATTATTATTCCTATGTTCTTTGCCACAAATTTGGATGAATTAGTAATGGAAGTTAGTAATACATCATCTACTTCTCTTATATTTTAATATTTAGTAACTGTCATCTTAAATGAGGAAATGCATAGGAAAAGTACAGGGGAAAATTCTTCTTCTAGAAATGCATTGAATATGGAGAGTAGAGCGAGGAGCAAGGAGAAATCAAAGAGTAAAGCTCGTACGAGATCTAAATTGAATATTGGCAGATCCAAATCTAGGAGTAGAAGCATTATTTGTTGGAATTTTGGAAAGAGAGGACATGCTAAAAGGGATTGTTGGCTCAAAGGAAACAAAGAAAACCAACCTAAAGGTATTAAAGAGGAAAATCCAATAGGTAATATTGTTCAGGATGCTCTTATACTTTCCCTTGATACTAGAGTAGAAGCTTGGGTAATAGATTCAGGTAACTCTTTCCATGCAACCCCTGATAAGGGCTATTTTAAAGAGTACGTGCATGGAAATTTTGGATAGGTTTATTTAGGTGATAATGAGCCATGCAACATTTTCAGGAAGGGAAATGTACACCTAAAATTGTAGAACAAAACTACATGGATATTGAGAGACGTGAGGCACGTGCCTAGTCTCAGGAGAAATATCATCTTTGCAGGATAGTTGGGTGGTGAAGGTTACACAGTAAAATTCACTTCAGATGCTTGGAAGGTTTCCAATGGTGCCTTGGTAGTGGCACGGGGTAAGAAAGTAGGCACTCTTTATTTATCTACTTATATATCTAATTCTTCTACCATATTGTCTACTTCAGATAAGGATGCCAGCATGTGGCATAGAATATTGGGACATATGAGTGAGAAGGGCATGAAAATTATACACAAAAAAGGTAAGATTTCATTTTTGAAGCAATTAGACTTAGAGTTTTGTGAGAATTGCATTTTTTGGAAACAGAAAAGAGTTAGATTTCTAAAGGCAAGGAATAATAAGAAAGAGTAAAAGTTGGAGCTAGGTCATATAGATGTGTGGGGGCCGGCCCATGTTGCATCTCTTGGTGGTTCTTTGTACTATGTCACATTCATAGATGATGCCACAAGGAAGGTATGGGTATATTGCATTATGCGTAAGTATGATGTCTTTGATACATTTAAGAAATGGAAAGCACTTGCTGAGAATGAATGTGGTTTTAAATTGAAATGTTTGAGATGTTATAATGGCAGTGAGTATTGTAGTAAGAAATTTGATGATTATTGTTCCTTGAAATACATTCATAGAGAGAAAACAGTTCCCAGGAATCTGTAAAAAAATGGTGTCAGTGAGAGGATGAATAGAACAATAATGGAGCATACACGATCAATAAGATTACATGCAGGGCTTCCTCTTTAGTTTTGGGTAGAGGCTGTAGATACTATTATGTACTTAATAAACCATGGGCCTTCAAGTGCATTAGATGGAGGAATTCCAGAAGAATTCTTGACCGAGAAAGAGGTAGACCTTTCATTTTTAAGAGTGTTTGGTCCAAAGGCATTTTTGCATGTTAATAAAGAAAACAGGAAGAAATTGGATTCAAAATCCAAATATTGTACATTCATAGGCTATGGCTCCAATACTGATTATGGATTTCGTTTTTGGGATCTAGATGAATCTAAGATAATTAGGAGTCATGATGTTGTTTGGTGTGAAAATAAAATGTACAGGGATCAGATACATGATGAAAAAATCCCAAGGAAGATTTGGTGTAGGATATAGCTCCCAAAAATGAACTCTTAGATGGAAAATATCCACCTACAGGTACCGAGGTTGACAATTTTGTAAACCAAGCACGACAGCCAGAGTTTGCATCGGCACCTCTATCAAAAATTCAAGAAAATGAGCAGTAAGAAAATAATGATCCCATGACATCCCCATATTTGGTAAGAAGGTCACAACATATTAGTAGGCCTCCAAAAAGATTTTCCCTACTTTGTATTATTTTTTACTGGTAGATAGTGGTGAGCTAGAGAGCTTTGATGAGGCAATGTAGGTGGAGTCCACTAAGGAGTGGGAGTATGGAATGGAGGAAATGGACTCCTTGGAGAAGAACCAAACATGGGATTTAGTCAAATTACCAGCTAGGAAGAGAGTACTACAAAACAAATGGGTCTTGTGAAAGAAGAAGAAGGTGGATGGAAAAGGTACAAAGAAAGGCTTGTAGTAAAGGGGTACGAACAAAACAAAGGTATCAATTTTGATGAAATTTTCTCCCTTATTGTAAAGATGTCTTCCATTCCTACTGTATTTAAGTTTAGTTGTTGTTGAATATTTACACTTAGAGCAACTTGATGTCAAGATGAAATTTCTCCATGGTGACTTGGAGGAGGAGATTTATATGCAGAAACCACTTGGATTTGAGATGAAGGGTAAGGAGAAATTTGTTTTCAGGTTGAAGAAGAGCCTATATGGGCTCAAGCAAGATCCCCAGAAATGGTATCTAAAGTTTGATAGTTTCATGCATGAGCATGGTTTTATTAGATGTCAATCAGATCATTATGTATACTTTAAATAGTTGGATAGTGGGAGCTACATTATTCTTTTGTTATATGTAGACAATATGCTTGTAGCAGGGTTTAATATGTAAGAAATTGAAAAGCTTAAGGAAAATCTTGCACAAACATTTAAAATGAAGGATTTGGGTGTAGCAAATAAATCCTTGGTATGCAAATCAAGAGGGATAGAATAAATAAGAAATTGGTGTTGTCTCAAGAGGACTATGTAGAGAAGGTGTTAGAAAGGTTTTAGATGCAGAATGTGAAACCAGTTAGTACACCATTGACTGGGAATTTTAGAATAAGTAAAGAGCAATGACCAATAACACAAGAGAAAAAAGATTATATGGCATAAGTTACTTATTCTTCAGCAGTTGGGAGCCTTATGTATGCCATTGTTTGTACCAGGACAAACAATTCCCAAGCAGTGGGAATTGTTAGCAGGTATATGGAAAATCCAGGTAAAGCACACTAGAAGGAAGTCTAGTGGATTCTCAAGTACTTGAGAGGGACCACTACTAGGCACTTGTGCTTCAGAGGGTCAGGTTATACTTTATAAGGATTTGTGGATTTAGATATGGTAGGAGATTTGGATATCAGGAGGAGCACTACTAGATACATGTTTACAGTTAGTGGTGTGGTAGTGAGTTGGATCTCAAAGTTGTAGAAAGTAGTTGCCCTATCTACTATAGAGGTAGAATATGTTGCAACGATTAAGGCAAGTAAGGAAATGTTATGGATGAGTAGGTTCATGGAAGAGTTTGGTAAGGAGCAACAAGATTGTAAGTTACATAGTGATAGTCAAAGTTCAATTCACCTGGCAAAGAACTCAGCCTTACATTCAAGAACTAAGCACATTCAGCTAAAATATCACTTCATACGAAAAGTGTTGGAGGATGGGCAGCTTGAGTTAGTGAAGATTCATATAGATGATAATCCTTCTGATATGTTTACTAAGCCAATGACAAAGGAGAAGTTATATTTGCATTCAACTTCTGTGGGTCTTCAAGATTGATATTTAAGTGGAAGAAACAAGCCAAGAAGAAAATTCCAAGCAGGTGTTGTAGTGGTGGAATTATAACAATTTAGTCTCCTGTTAGGAAATAAGGGATAAAATATGCAGAATAATCCCTCACAGAATCGCAACATTAGAAACTAATATGCAGAAATTATTACAGATCTCAAATAAAATTACAGAATAAAATAACATAACACAAAGAGATAGTATTTAACCGTGGTTCACCCAATTTGGGCTACGTCCACCAAGAATCACTTGCTCAGATTTTATTACAAACCACCACTCTCTCAATACAATACCCAGATCCGTTTGGAGCTATGCTCAACAAACTCTATAGAATTCACACCCGAATTCAAAACACACATGCAATACATTTTCTTTTCCATCTATCATATGCATAAGACCATATAAATAGACAACTGCTTAAGTAGTTTTACAAAACTGTGGGTATCAAAACCATAGGTAAAACCTGTCCCATTAACCTATGGGTCAAAAAACTCACCCATATGAAAAGAGCACATTTTTCCGATATGTCAGGTGCATTTTTTTGAGGTCAAAAAAAATTTACGCCTAAAAAAAGTGAGGATACATGAAAAGTGTACAGTACTCTTAGTTTACAGTTTTCAACACTTTCATACATGAAAACAGGCTCCACAACCTAACATCTCCAACTGGGAGATTGTTGGTTGTGGAGCATGATAGCTATTGGTTATGGAGCCCGATTGTAATGGGGGTTGCAGGGGGGGCTTCACACCATTTGCAAGGGCCTAGGGCAACGCACCTTGGTAGGGGGCTTGAGGGTAACGCCCCCGCCTGCCACATTTAATATGTATTTATTTATTGTGAAATCTAGACCACTCTTTATTAGGTCACAGATATAACGGTTGTCTTTCTATGTTTTCCCCGAAATGATATAAACTTGCATATCTTTAAAGGGTCAAATGAATGAGGCTCACTGTTTCCATTGATGCACTGTAAGAGAGTTTTACTGGACTGAATAAAAGGATTGGCTATTTTTGGTGGACGGAGCCCAATTTGGGTGAACCACGTTAAATCTATGTCTCTGTTTTATTGCATATTATTTCTATTTTACGTTTCCCACATTATTCATTGCATGCTTATTTATCTTTACAACTGGTATAATCCTAACAGTAACATCTTCATTATGAAAGGATCAAGTTTGGTTCTCTCTTTACTCACCTGCTTACTATTTCTTTTATCCCTGTTTGATGGGAATTTGTGTTAAGTTGGTTTTATATTATATTCATTTTCATAAACGATGGTGAACTTCTAGTTATGGAGACTGAACTATTTATGAATGAGTGAAATGAAATGTCTAGTAATGGTTATACTTCGGGTATTGTTGTTTATTTGAATTCTTTCAAAAACATCTATTCTTGATGTAACTTTTACACCATTATTATTGTTCTAGTTTTATGCTGAGAGAAATTTTTCTATAGAATCTGAGTTGCTTACTGTAGTTGCATAATTCTATCCAGTAACCTAGATTTCTTTATTCTCTATGTTTTTCAATAATTGTAGATCTTTTTATTAGATCTATTTCAGTCTCTTATCCTGCTATGTAGATCCATTTTGGGAAAGGAACAATGGGGCCTTCTCCCTTTCTTGTTGTATCTACCGTCTCTCTTATATCTTAGAGTTATGGTTTCATCACTATGTTCTTTGGAAACTATAGAAGATTGTAGGTTGTCCTCTCTTCTTTGGATTGTGAAATGTAACACAAATCTCCTCGATTTCGAGGGAAGTAAGAGGATTTTCCTTCTCTCAGTTTGTCCTTCCCTCTTCTATGTTACTCTTTTTTATAGGTTGGATCGGTTCATTTTGTATTACTCATTAGGGTTACAATTGATTAGTATAGATACTTCTTACTTATTCACCTTGACTTGTATTGAATGGAATCAATATTTGTATTGTGTGATCAATGTGTAATGTAATTAATCGAATGAATACTTTCCTATTCCTAATTTTCATAACCTAACTCGGGACTTAGACTATATCTTGGAATTTAATTTGGATGTAGCATCGGAAATAGGAATCTCATGTTTTAATGTCGTTGATGGCTCATCTTAAAAATTGTTCTTAAAGATCGAATAGCTTGGTTGTAGAGGTTTTCAGATGGAATTTGTTAAAGTTGAGTTGATTTTTCTTACTTCTTCAAGTAACTCTGTTTTGGAAAATATTGGAGTTAATGTATTTATTTGAAATTCAAATTGAATGAAGTAAGAAATAAATAGTAAGCAACTTTATTAGAAAGGGATAATTAATTAGGGTGAAATATTACTTATCTGATATAATGCTCTACGAAAATAATGGCTGAAGAGTGTTGATTATATCATAATCTTTTCTATATGTTAATTTGGTTGATAAATTGTTCTTTATTTTATGATTTTTATTTCTTATGATTTATATATTTGTTTGGCTTTATTGTTTCATAAAAACAAAGTTTGTTTTATGAAATAGTTAGTGAAGGCACGTCATTTTAATGCTTAGTGCTTATCATGCTCAGTTCAATGAACTGACCCGTGCTAGCAATTTTTATAGATGGAATTCGTAAGTGATAAAGGAAGGTAATAACTTTTAAGATGTATTGGTTACTTAAAGTCTGGATCTTTTATGAAGAAATTTGATTCATTATTGAAATTTATTGAAAGAAGAAAAAAAATGTAATCTTTACTGCACTTGATGTTTTTTGACATGAAATATGTCTGAAATACATGGTCTTGTAAAATGTGTATTCCACCATGATCAATTGAAAAGAGATTAAGAGTTAATGTATACTTGTTTTGTAATTATCCTTGTGCATTATTTGAAGGAAAGTTGTAATCTTGTCTTCGTTTTCTCTCAGTCTTATTGCAATGGATATTTATTTTAGTTGGCATTGAAAGAGTTGGATGGAAGGGATTTAATTACAATATCCCTTACTGAAATGCAACTTATTAAGTTGGCATGCATAGAAATTATTTCATCTAAGTCTCTTTGGTTTATTAAAAATATGTTAATGAAATTATAACTTAACTATGATGACTTGTGTAATGAAAAAATAAGGCTATTACAAAACCTAACTCTTAACAAGAAAGAGGAAGGATAACTCTATCTTAAGCAATACCTTGATAAGTTTGAAACAAATGTATGGTATCTAAGATCGTTTATCAATTAGACTTCTTCTCTATGAAGTCTATTATAATAGAACCTATTTTGGTACTTAAATAGGCTATGAATGGTTGAGTTATACTAAGTAAATATTATGGAGGATGTTGTTTCTGTTTTGATTAATTGAACTTAAAAGTAAGAATTTAATGGACGAAAATAAATCATAAAGTTTTTGTATTACATTAATAACTCAATTTTGAATGACAATATTAAGGGATAAAAGTAATTCAGGGTTCAGCAAAGTAGCCATAACTAAATCTTAATTAAGAAACTTAAGTGAGTAATAACCTCTCTATATGGGGTATGTACACCAAGATGGGTAATGTTGTTGGATGTTGGCACACGCCCACTATAGAACTGTACCTTCATGAATACTTGAGTCTCCACAAGGATACTATGTTGCAGTTGACATGTTACACCACCCTTCAGTATTGGGTCATCTAGGTCTACATAAATTTGGACTTGATCCTAGTTTCACTCTAGGTCAGATTAGAATTATGAATTAGTAAAGGGAGTGACTCATGATGACCTTGGGTAGCTAGAGACATCCACTTGATTTGGGTTGAATGAGTATGTCTGTGTACCCATAGTCATCATGAGTGGTTTCCTATACCAATTTATGTTGCTAACCTGGGTTAGGGTCAAACCTTGAACAAGTGAACTAATAAAAGTCAGTGAAGACCATTCTAGACAATAGACAAGTGTGGTGAAGGACATATTCCATTGATGAGTATGTTGTCTAGGAATAGTAACATGAATAGTATGTTGGAAATATTTGGCCAAAGTATCAAGATGCTGGTTGCATTGTCATATGTCACCTAGTTTAAGAAATGGGATTTCAGATGAATATTGGTAACAAATATTTAGATAGGTTTCTTAAATAGAACACTCAATAACCAGAATAGGGTAAGAGAAGCAAGTATAATTGGTATACACTTAGTATTCAATACTTAAGTTAACATGAGAGATCGGTTAGTAACTTTGTCATGAAATGAGAGATCGGTGGTTCATCAAGTCATTTACAATTTCATATGGTTGTCTGTTATGATATGTATTGGCATGGAATGTGTGTTATAAATTATGATTATTTAGAACAGAGAACATTATGAAAAAAAAATTCCCTTGTTTCTAAAGTCTTAAAATGGGAATGTTAAATCTTGGTATCAGTGTCTTAGGTTGCGGCTTTTGGACCTATTATGTCTATAATTTGATAAAAATTAAATATTCTTGTTAATATAAAATGGTTAGGACAATATTCTAAAAAAAGCACACCTAGGGCACATGATGCAAACACACCAAAACTACATTTGGGTCTAGAATGTATTGCAACCCTCAGTTAGTAAGCCCACTGTTGTGGAAGTTGAGGTCAATCCAACCGATTCATTTTAATTCTTTTTTTTTTTACGGTTTTGATACTCCTCTTGGGTATTTTTTAGGTCTTCTATACATATTTTATCAGTGACACCTGGTGCAACATAACAACTCTAATGTGACAAATAGTAAGGGTTTCAAACCACCTACCAAACCTATGAAACTCAATTTCAGACTCATTGAACATACCCGGGTGCCCTTTTTGCATACTAGAGTTCCCACAAGCATCCCATCCCCTTTCTAGGTGCTCTAGTCTAAATAATCAGCCCAGATCCAACCTTTTCGGGACCTCTACAAATTCGTTCTTACTTCCTATTCCTCTAGTCATTTCTATTGCACAGTTCATATCTACGTCTGAATCAACTAAGTAATTTTATTTTTCTTATTACATATTAGGGTTTCTACTTTCATTAGATTAGTTTTTTGGGTCATTTTCTATATTCATTTATTACATTTATTTACTATATTTACATGTCATTCTAAACCATATTAACTATCATACATTCCCCTATATTCCTGACTTTAGTTAATAATTTTGGTGAACCTGTACTTTATAATATATTTCCTTAGGATCTATTTCAAACCATAATGGTTAAGGATAGTTCATCTTCTTTTCCCATCATGTCTCATTTTAGCGTCAACCTTATCTATGATGAGGCTGCCATCACTGAGCTCATGGCTCTCTATAGTAATCCTACTCCTATTCCATCTCGTATAAAAAAAATTTCTAGATGGTCAACAATATGTGCCTACTTGTTTTGAATATCCTCCCATTGGCATTAGTATTTTTGAGGATCCGATAACCTTCACTCTTTATACACCATGTTGTATGGTTACTTGTGATCATCCTTCTGACCTTTCTAATGAGATTTTAGATGATTCTCTTATTGATTACTTATTTAGTATTGATAATATCGCACATGTGCATATTGATTCTTATCCTAGTAAAGTAACTGTTATAGTCCTTTATCATGATTCTCCTACTTCTAATATTGATTCTCATGATACATCTCATACTAGTTTTCATCCTCCTTAATATTATGTTAATGATCCTATTGATAGCATCCTTAGTGATATTCTCATTTTTGAGTCTCTATCTAATGCTGATCAGGAAGTTGATAGCCTTAGTTCTCCTTCTTTTCATATTGTTAAGTGTGAATCTCATATTCCATCATTTACTTCTCACAAAATTTCATCTAGCACTTTTTATGAGTCACCTCCATCTATCACTTCTTCTTCTCCTACCACTTCATCTCCTCTTAAAACATCATCTACACCCATTTGTTCGTCTTCTGATATAGATGTATTTCTAGATCAGTAACCTCACATATTAGGGATGTTTCCTATGTTGTTCCTACCAATGCCATGAATATTCCATCTACATCTTCTAATATGGATTATTTGGCACCTACTCCTAGTGTACCTTTAGCATCAGAATCTTCTTTATCATCTCTTGATATTCGTATGATTACTCATAATGCCTAATTACAACCTCTGAATACATTATTTCCATCCTCCACTATTCCTTCATAGGATATCATTTCTCTCATACATTTAGTAGGTCGATTAAAATCTCAGTTTCAGTCTCTCACTCTATAAAGTAGGGTGATTAAAATCTTAGTTTTAGTCTCTCACTCTATAAAGTAGGGCTTACTATGCTTATATTGATAACAACTCATTACATGGTAACCTTATCCCTAAGAATATTCATAAATATGCATTCCCTAATGACTTTATTATGCCTACATTCATATGTTTTGATGGTATTGGTGACCATCATGCTCATCTTCTACACTACCGAATGCTTATGACCTCTTATTCAGATGATATATTATTTCTTAAGGCCTTTTGATATAGTATTATTGATGAGGCATTGCAATGGTACACTCATCTTCCCTTTAGGTCCATTAGTACTTACTATGACATGGAGGAAACATTCACCCATCGGTTTATCATCAAAAACATCCCTAAGGTTACTTATGACCACTTAGCTACTTTACATCAGGGCTCATCTTAACCTATCAAGGATTAGATCTTACGGTTCAATTATTGTATACATCAACTAATATTCCAACCTATTATTGGGAATTTAGGACTATGGAATAGTGATATGATTTAATATAAAAAAATCATGCACACGGGATCTAGACAATTCCCTAAAATCTACAGCAGTGGAAGTATAAACTAGAATAATCCAAATCAAGACAAATTACACACACATAGCACAACATGTACCGTGGTTCACCCAATGTGGGCTACATCCACCAAATGTAGAGATCTCATATATATAATACAACAAGAGTACTAACCAACTCTTTAATACAAGAGTATAATGCATCTCTCCAAGAGTATCTCCTCTCCTCCATATCTCTAAATGGATCTCCGTGAGTGCACTACAACTGTGCCTCCAAACACCACCAAAATATCTCACATAACCAGGAACTACTGCATCTCTGAACTGCTACCAAGTTCTCTTTGGATCTGCAAACAAGACCTCTCACATGGGTATACCATATGTGCAACTATAACTGTGCACCAAGAATTAAGTTTGTCTCTCCATCACTTCATAACCTGTGCAAACATGAAGACAACCTCCTCTATAATATCTAGATCTACATGGATCAAAAATACAATATGATCTCATGGATCTACAATACAAGACTAGATCTGAATAGATCTATAATACAAGATCTCACCAACATGTGGATCTACAAGAAGAAATTCTATGTTCTTTGCATACTATGCAAGCCATTATAATGAGACAATAACTATACAAAGAAAGTACAGTAGAATACATTACCCTCTTCTCACCATTTAGATGTACCTACTATTTTCTTTTGTCCAGCTCCTTTCCATGGAGACTTTGTCTTCACATAACCTGTTCTTTCTTTCTCTTCTTCTTCTTTTTATTCTTCTTCATCCTCTCAATCTAGGAGAATCAAGGATATAATTTAATCTTTCTCTTAATTATCTTCTAAAACCTAGATTTCATGTTTATATAGTTATATATAAACTTAGGGCACTTAGCCATGCAATTACAATCAATAGATATACTTTAATGCTAAAAAATGGATCTAATTCCTGAGAGTTAAATAAAACACTCCCGCACAAGTAACCGATGCTGATTAGCCTTAACTACTGTCGGTTTCCTCCATTTCCTGACCGATGCCAGCCATACCTGACTGATGTTTGGTCCTGGGTGACCAATGCCAGTTCCACTTAACCGATGACGGTTACTGTATTTTCCAGTAAGTTTCCATTGCATGCTCCAGTGAAGCTAATTATCTCCACAACCTAACACCTATTGATATAGAAAAGAACTTCATTTTCTTTCATGGTCTGATTCCGTCCCTTAAAAAATATTGAAGCATGATACTTGTGAGGCATTCATTCTTCTATGCTATAAAGTTATGGACTTAGAACAAGATCTTCTTTTAGAAAATTTCAATGAACCTCCACATACATCTACTCCTTGTTAGTGTAGAATCACAACACTCCTGATTATCTGCAACCAGATGGGTTGAGACTCTCAGTGTGATCACACAACATGGATCATATCTCAAATTGTGGGACCTTGCGAGTTGAGAGAGCTCTCTGGATGAAGTTCAGTTCCTATTCCCCTATTCAGGTACATACAAATAAATTGCAAAGGATCTATTCTAAAACCTACTCTATCTTACTGAGGAGACATGGTTGAGAAGATACAAGAAAATAAACCTAAGCTAATGAGGTGATGCACCAAAGGAATGTTAGACATCTATTTTGCATTTTAACATAGATTACAGAAAAGCAATATAACTACCATGTATAGAAAACCAAATTGTAGTGAGAGATCAGAAGACAACAATGAACATATGAAAGGGTCAGGAATCATCCACAGACTTATATTATTTCTCCAGAGTTGATACAAGTACACTACAATAGCTAAGAGGTAAAAATTTGTATTACAACTCGAATGGGAGGTTTGGAAGATCCACAAATTCTCTTGCATACAAGGAAAGAAGTTAGAGTGTAAAACAAAAATGTTCAACCCCTTTACAAAGAGCCCAACTCCTTCTTTTATAGATGTAGCAAAGAGAGAAGAATAAAAGAGGTGGAAAAACTTATTTGGAACTCAGATACTAGTCATTAATGCTCCTGCAAATCCACTCATAATCTATCAAATTTTCTACTCCATGTTTTCTTGGCATGTTGAAGAAATAAGAACAACCGAACAAATATAATTTTATTTGGTTTTTGGATCAATTAGATCACATATTAATGGCACAAATATGTTTTACAATTTTCAACCACCTAACCTCACCAAAATTGAAGTTTCAGGTTTCCATAGTGTAGACGAGGTTGAAACCTTTCCAATGGTGCCAAATTTGTTGAATTTTGGGCAATGGGTTGAAAGTATTTCTATTTAAATGTAGAGCCAAAAAGTTGAGATTACCTCCAGTAACCCACCTCCTCGATTTTACCTGGAACATGGCCATGTGGAGGGATGGTGCTCTTTTGGGAACCACTTTTGGATTTTTCTTTTGAAGTTGTGCGGAAGAGACACATGGCGCCCTTCGCAGCTTTACTTTATTTCTTTATGTTTTGGCTAAGTATTTTTGTTTAGCGGGGCCATATTCTTGACCTGGGACACATGGAGGCTCAACACTCATTTGAGTCTGCCACTTGAGTCTGCCCCTGGAGTTGCGCTGAGATGACATGTGGTTATTTCCGCTTGCTTGGAATTTTAAACGGTTGACTTTGTCCCTTTTCGGGCCTAGGACATGTGGAAGCTCCACTCTCATCTGAGTCTCTTCTTTCGAGTTTATCCCTTGGAGATATACTGATGAGGCATGTGGAGGCTTCCACTTATTCTTCTATAATTAGTAAATTTATCTCATTCTTAATCATTTGTAAAGCCCAAAAGACTTTGAGCCTTTCTCCATTCTTCTCCTTTGAGCCTCTGGTTTCTCTGACCTTGTTTTCTCTTCCCTGACTCTACTACTCCATTATAGAGCCTTCCTACAATCTGTTTATCAAATTTGAAACATAGGCTAGTGCAACGGAGCCATCCCTTATATTTCTTCCTACATGGGGTCCTGTTTAATCAATTTTTTCAGGGGAAAAATTGAGATAACACTCCTATTATATCATCTAGTCATCCTCCATTGAAAGTGGTTGAGATTCCTACACAATCTCAACCTTTTCCTCACAATAAAAGAAAACAAGCTCAACCTACTCCACAACTGTAACATACTTCTTCTCCTCCTCCACGAAAGGCCATTTCTTCTTTCACTCTATCTACGTTGCATGATCTATTGCATTTCTCCCATCATGCTATACCTCATGATGTGTTGTTTTCCTTACTTGAAAAGTTCCTAATTCACTTACCATCAAACCAACATAATCCACAACACAGGCTATAATGTCAATGTGACCAACCTTATTGTAATTATCATCACTTAAATGGTTGTAAGGATAATGATTGTCTTTCCCTTCATGATAGATTGTAACGATTAGAAGATAATGGAATCGTCTCTTTTAGCTCTCACTCACGTGATAGATCCATCTCTCCTCTACCTGTTATCTAATTTTTTCCTCGAGAAAAATTAGAAAACACAACCTTACATGTAGATAAAATCAAAGGGACCATTCAGTCATGCCAGCTAACATCCAATATCGAAGATCAAGTTGCAATTAAGCTTGGCGATGAAATGCAGGGTTAGAAAATCACTTACCAATCCAATGTCCATGAAGATCAGATCTCAAGAGGAAAAATGCAGAAATCTTGAGGTTTCTCAAAATTCATAAATTTTAGTGTTTTTGAAAAAATAGTGGAAAAAATGGCACCAAAAAGTTTGAAATTCTAAAGTCTGAAAGACCAAAATTTTGGACTTTCGGGTTTTGGAAATTCTTGGTGGGCAAGTTGGAAAATCAGCTCAAAAAGTTTGAAAGCCCGTGTGTGCATGTATACTTTGCTTGATGCTAAATCAAATGAAGCAAGAACTACCACCTAAAATAGTTCTACAATTTAGCTAAAACAAAGCATAAACACCATCATGATAAGAATTAAATAAGGGTTAGATGCTAGCATTCATAAATAAAAACTTTGAAACTAACAATGCTAAATATCTAAACTCCTCTATTCTCTAACAACAAATAAATGAATGGACCTAAGTAAGCTACATGGCTATCAAAATAGTTGTCCTTAATGTTCCAAGAACGTAGGAATGGGGGCTAATCAAAGTTAGGCTACAAGACTCTTTTGAAACCTCCCATATGACCCAAGAACTTTAAGAAAGAGGCTTAACTCTTCAAGATGATGAACTCTCAAAATGGCAAGGTGCAAGCTCTTAGTCTCTTTGCTATATGCTTTGCATTTGCTCTCTTAGAAAGTTTAGGTGTAATTAAAAAGGTAGGAGAAGGGATCCTTATATAGCCCAAAGGATAAAGGATTCAACACATTCTCATGAATGTAGGATAAAGGTAAAACATGATTAGGAATGGATAAGGTTGCTTTATTAAAGGTAACCTTACTTTAGAAGAGTTTAATACATGTTTAGCAAGTCATGGGAGTTGGGGGTTGTTTCAATTAATCAAATGTGATTAACTAATAGGTAGATGTAAGCTTATAGAAGATAATTAGAGGAATATTAGTGCGATTTAGGCTATTATAAGGGGATTAAATCAATTAAATATTGATTTATTGGTTAAATGGAAGGGAAAGATAATTAATTAATAATAATTAATTAGTCTAGGTAGAAGGGGTGATTTATTAATGGAAGGTCGTTAATTAGGGTATTTGCTAGATAGGCAACTTAATTAATTAGCTTAGTGTAATTAATTAATGATGATATGAGGGAAAATGAGTGCTTTTGATGATATGTCATTGATTTGCGAGAAAGGGGATAATTAGCGCAATCTAAGTATTTAAATTACTTGGGTGTAATTATAGGTGTCTACATTTGCCCCTCTTTGGGGTGGTGTAAGTGATGCCACTTCAAAGATAGTAGGTAGGTGGAATTTTGAAGAGGTAGAAGAAAAATTAGTAGAAGTGAGAGATGCCCCCTCGAGTGTTGATGGGGTTATGAAAGAAGATGATCGACGATCGAAAAAGGTGAAAGATAGATAGAAGAATGGGAAGAGGCAAGATGCCCCGGTATGATGGAAGAATAGGGTTGAGAGGAAAGTTATGTAGAATGAATATGGAGGAGTGGAGAGAAGATCTTAGCCTCTAGCCACTGTGTATTGGAAAAATTTCGGTGTCATCATATGGCCATAAGAGCTACGTCATCGGTCTTTATGAAAAATATAAGCATACGACAAAGGTAGAATGACATGAAAAGCCATACTACGAACGATTGTCCATTGCTGAAAACACCAACTCCATACAACATACAAAATGTAATGCAATACGAGAAAGTGAAAGATGCCTAACTCCATGCAACATACAAAATGTAATGCAATACGAGAAAGTAAACAAGCTAAACTAACAAAGAAACATAATATAATGTTTTTATTATTGAGATTTAGTTATGACCTGTGTAAATTAACGACAAGGGTTGATGATGGTGCCCCAAGCAAGGGTACATGCGAGGGGAATAAGGAAGGACACTTGGGTCTGATGGAAAAGCAATGTGCACTACAAAACAGTACCAGGTAACTCGTTGTGCCCCAGAGTACAGACGAAGTAAGCCTAGATTTTGTTGATGGAGGTAGATCAAGATGATCTGTAAGTCGCACACATGAACAAGTGAGAACTAAAGAGTGACATTTTGTAGGATGATTTTCAATTTTTAGAAGTTTTCAGAAACATATTTGAATGTTTTTGATGATTTTTCTAACATATTTGAATGTTTTGGTTGATTGTAAAAGTTTTATGAAACTATGTACAGGAAGACGAGAAACTGTGGATGCCCCCAGTGATAGATGGCATGTACAAGGGCATAAGGCCACGTGCGTACCTGAAAGGTGAAGATGTAAAAATTTCCCAATGATAAGGTGGGAGTATTCAAAGGTAAACTCTTCACAGGTAGAAGTGGGACCCAAGCCCATTATGGATAGGTTCAACATGATGATAAACATAAACCAATGAAATGATGGGAAGAAGCAAGGATGCCCCCAGTGTAAGTTGGCCTACAAGCACATGATAGAAAGGAAGGAGAATATTATTTTTGTGGAAGGGGACAAAGGTTTCCAAAAACATGGAAAACAAGTAATCTTATACACATGGAAGTTCTGAACGAAGTATAAGAATGATGTGAATGATATGAATGTAGCTTAGAAGCCTCGCGATGAAGAAGTGATTAGCCAAAGGCATAAATCATGAGACGAGATATGGACTAGAGTAAGAGTCTGAACAAGGTCCAAAAAAGACACTTGGTAACATACTAATCCTGTTTACTCATAGAGATCCAGTGTGTGCACATGGATTTTATTACCTCTTGAAGTAAAGATTTAATAAACAACAAGTGAAGAGACCCTAGCCAATGTGTAGGAATGATTTATTTTGATAAGTGATTTTGTGAATGGAGAGTGAAAGGATAATCGTACATTGCTCCACTGCCAGCCAAGCGTCCATAGCCCCGACGGAGATGTATTTGATTCTAATCACAACATTGCTCTATTGCCAGCCAGGTGTCCATAGCCCCGATAGAGATTATTGGAAATACCCCAAGAGAGAGTTATATATTAATTTTCTTTTGATTTTTAGCTTTTAGCTTTTGAGGTTTGTTTGATTCTTTTTGCTTTCTGAAAAATTATTTCAGCTCTCTTGTTTGACAAGGGGTTAAGAACCACTGATGGCTTGATGGAAGGAGGTGGAAGTGATTGTGATGACGACATTGGCTAGTGTCAACAAATATGTCCAAAATTTCTTCACAACAAGTTTATTAGATGTTTGAATGTGATAGGATCTCCATGAGGTCAGTCGTTCTTTAATTTACCAAGGTGATAAAAGACCAGGGGGTAAACAGATACCATAGAGATAAATGTCACAAAATGCATGCAAATAAGCTAACCAAAATATCATCAAAGGGATAAAAATGGTAGGAAGACTTGCAGAAGAATAGCAAGGAAGGGAAGAAAGAAATATCCATGTGTACGCAACACCTGATTGTAATGTTTGATCTTTGTACCTTTGATTTTTGTTGTTTTTTTTTAATTTTTTAGATTTTTGATATATATATATATATTGAACCATTGTTACTAACAAAGTCACTCTGTGTGATAGGATCCAACAATGATGTTTGCGACTTCCTTGATAAGGGAGACTAAGCATGTTTGTTTATCAAGAGTCATGTTTTCTGCAATCTCGATAATCGTGGTGAGTTCACACTCAACAAAGGACTGTGATTTATCCTGAAACATGGATTTTGTATGTGGAAGCTTGAGTTCCCTATCCAGAGGTTTATGCACTTTACTTCATACTTGATGGTTATGTTGATGTGTGTTCTTGAATCGTGCTTGATTTATAATTTTGAGATTGTTCCAGTTGTTGGGGGATTTTGAGCTCTTGGAAGTTTTGACCTGAGCTTGATAATGAACCTGTTTGGGTTTCTTATAGGCTAACGCTTGAATTTTTTGACCTCGAGAAGGAGAAGAATGTGAAAATTTACGATTGATGATATGAACGATAGGAATGGTAGTGGGCTTGCCACAACCATTGATAGAAGAAATATGTGATAGATGAAAAGGATACGGTCCAAGAATTGAAGAGGATGGGCTACCAGGAGGTGAGCCACAGATAGAAGGTGAAAGGCTACTAGGATGTGGCTCAAGAATAGAAGAAGAAGGGCTACTAGGACGTAACCCATAAATAGAAGATGAAGGGCTACTAGGATGTGGCCCAAGAATAGAAGAAGAAGGGCTACTAGGATGTGACCCATAGATGTAAGATGATGGACTATCGGGATGTGGCCCAAGAATAGAAGATGATGGAATACTCGGGGGTAATTCATACATAGAAGATAAGGAGCTAGTTATATATGCCCCAATAATCGAAGATAGTGGGCTACTCGAAAATGTCCCACAAATAGAAGAGGGAGGGCTACTAGAAGGTGACCCACACATAGATGAAGATGAAGGGTTACTTGGTGCTGACCCCACAAGAGATTTTGATTGAGGAATTATGATAGACGAAGAGTTATTGGGTGATGAGAAGATAGGCCATGGATCTATGCAAGACCAAGGAGTTTCATCACATAATGAAGAATGTGAAGATGGATGAATAAGAGGAGGATCAAGTTGCATGATCTGAGGCTCTTCCTCTATTTCTTGATTAAAGGAATCAACCTTTTCCTCACAATATGTAGATGCATCAAAGTCTAAAGAGAATCCCTTTTTGTAATATACTAAAGTAATATCTTCATATGCCCCTATAAATTCCCTGATTATTTCTTCATTCTGAAAGAGATCAATCAGTATGAGTTGTTGATCGATCCTTAGGGGTTTATCAGAAGAAATAGGTTCACTTTGTGTGGAAGGCTTAGAAGATGTTTGATGATTATTAATAGAAGAAGATGGTGTGGGGGAAAAAAGAATATGTGTAGCTAGATGTCTCAGGACTAGAAGAAGGTTGTGTGGACCTAACTATACAATGGTATGTTGTATGTAAAATAGTAGGATTAAGTCCAAAGTTTATAGATTGTGACACATGGGTCGATTTATATGTTTGTCTCGAAGGACTTTGAGTCACACGAATCTTCACAGAAGGAAGATTCCGTGGGGGTGATTTATGAAGAAGGTCCTATAAAGAAGGGGAGGATTGTGATTCGAGCATCGTACATTAGATGAATGATGACAAGGGTCCTTCGAAGAAAGAGAGGACTGCGATTCAAGAATTGTATTATACTTCTGATTGGAGGGATTTTGAGTCACGCGTATCTTTGAAGGAAGAATATGTTGTTGGGGCAACTGATAAAAGGCGTCCTGTGAAGAAAGGGAGGACCGTAACATAAAATGTCACATTAGATGATTGATGAAGAGGATCTTGCAAAGAAAAGGAGGACCATGACTTAGGAGTCACATTAGATGACTTAGGAGTCGAATTAGATGAATCTGAATAGTAGTTTGGATCTGAATCCTCAGAAGAGTCAGAGGAAATATTTGGATTGGAATCCTTAGAAGAAGAGGAAATGTTTGTATTAGAATTAGAAGAAGAGTGGGGGGAGCTCAAATAATAATTTGGATCAGATGTGTCCAAATCATACCACTGACTATGAGATGAAGGTGGGGAACGAGTTACCTATATGAGGTCTCTAGCACGAAGAACCAAACGAGGTTTAGTTGTGATGGGAATCCTATGATTTGAATTACTGAACCTAGGTTCTGTATTTTTTTAAGTATGGGGAACCGCATGATAGTTAGTCATTTTTGGCATTGTTTTAAGCACAAATGTCTAGATCTAGATAGTGTGATGGAACTCCTTCAAAGGGAAGGAAGTGACATGTCAATTTGGGTAGCATAAGAATAACCAACTAGACATTGTGTAAGTATGGGGTTGCGTGCGTGATTTTATGAAGAAGGTCTAAGGAAAATAGACATCGTGACGACGTAATATCGATGAGGTAAAAAGGGATTGTCCTAGAAAATAAGTTTCTCTAAATGAATAATCACAAGGAACAATCATGCGAGTGTGAAACCAAAATCCAATCAACAAGGAAATACACCATATGAAAATGCGATGCAAAGATGATCAACAAGATGTTTTCACTTATGCCAAGTTCAAGGAAATGAACAAAACGTAAGTAAAAACAAGAATTCAATGCGATCTCTCAATCAAGATATACAATGAGAAAGATCAAACTTGATCAAGACCCTATATGTCAAAAAGTGCCAATTATAATTCGCGAATGCCACAAGAATATCACCAAGATATGTTAACCCACTTTGCAAGAAAGTGAAGTATTGATATCTAGGTGTTATTGATATAACACGCACAAATAGTAATACCTAGCACTCTTTGAAATCGATGTAATAATAGAACTGAACTAAAAATATCAAAGTATAGCTAGGAATATTTAAAAATGTGTGTAACATAACCATACAATATAGGTATTTATGTTGAGTTTACAAGAAACAAGACGTAAATATCAAAATTGTAGTGATACGATACAAACAAGCTAACTCTTCTAAGGAATTCTGCGGTGATGAACCATGCCTAACTACAATGACAACCTTGACATGGGTATCAAGATCACAATGGCTACCAATGATGTGAAAATGACCTCCGCAGACTTTAGACGTTTAACTAACCCAGCCGCAAACATGGATGGGCGTAAATGGACATAAAAGTGAGAGAAATAGTCGATTGGTAACACAAAGGTAGCCACCCTTCTTTTGATCAACAAAGTGTCAAAAGAATGTGAAGGAAGTAAACTCAAAAAAAGATGAAAAATGTTAGCCTCACTTCAGTAGAGTTTCACCTCGCCCTAAGGCAAGTAAAAACTAGGCAAAAGTAATACATCACATGTTTCTCAAAAAGAAGGTTCACAACTCAACACTGTTTTAAAATGGTCAAAGTGGGCTCCTGGAAAAAGTATATTCTCCTAGGTGGTTCTCTCACCCTAGGTGTTACAAATTTTGCCACGAGTGAGTGAGATTTACCCATAAATTTGCACTGACGAGTTTGGGAGTATCTTGGCTTTACTTTACCACCTTCAAGAAAAGTAGGCAACTAGTGCATCTATGTATACTATCATTGGGGTCACCACAATGGACAACTTGTAACACTATCTCACAAAGGAATCACTAGTCAAGTAGGTAGTGCGGAGTACTTCCCGTTTCGTCCACAAGGTTCCCTCTTGCGTGGAATACTTTGGGGTTCCTAGAAACCACCTCCATTGTTGTAGCTTAAGGTGTTATGCCAAAGGGGTTATGTTCCAGTTGAGCGGAGAGGGACGTACCCTTTTCCAAAACCTGTAATACAGTGTTTTGAATATGTTTTTATTTTTATCTTGTTTAATTAGGTGTGGTTTTCTTGAACACCTTTTAGCAACCTGTATAACAATTGTATTAGTAGTTTTTTGATTTTGTTTTGGTTCCTCCTTTCTTTGACAAGCATGTTTTTAGGTCTTGTACTCAAGTGTTAGTAGTTCTTCATGAAAATCACATTATTTAAAAGAGGATTAAGAGTTTCATTTGATTCTCAAGATCATCCAAGAATGCAAGAGAAGAGTACACACAATAAATAATCCAACTAAAAAGTAAAGAAATTTTTTTCAATCAATGAACCATACAAAATTCTTGATAAATGTTCATTTCCTTAAACAAAAAGTGAAAGATGAAGTTTCCAATTTACCAAATGTTATAAAATGAAGACTAAAGTTACTTTTGATTCTCAAGATCACCCTAAGGTGCAAGATAAGATCATACACAAACTTTATCCCAACTATATAGAAATGGAAAACTTTAAATCAAAGGACCATTGAAAAGTACTTTGTAAAATGTTCATTCCCTTAAACCAAAAGTGAAAGATGAAGTTTCCAATTTACCAAATGTTATAAAATGAAGACTAAAGTTGCCTTTAATTCTCACGATCACCCTAAGGTGCAAGATAAGAGCATACACAAACTTTATCCCAACTATATAGAAATGGAAAGCTTCAAATCAAAGGACCATTGAAAAATGCTTTGTAAACGGTTCATTCCCTTAAGAAAAATGAATAATTAAGTTTCTAATTTTAATCCCAATGTTAACAAGATAGAGATCAAATTTGTTTTTTATTCTCAAGATCACAAAAAGGTGTAAGAGAAGAGCGTACACATACTTTTGTCTAAATCGAGTAAGCATGGAAATACAACATTCATCAAAACATTAGACATGTTAGAAAATGACCAGTTTTAAAATAATAGAAAAACCTACAAGTTTTGTAAGTAGAAATCCCAAATTTATGTTTTCATTGGATATTTAACTTCAATACCTTTCCAACTCAAAAAAAAAAGGAGTCATTTAGAGATTGGGAGCAAAATTTATGGCCTTTGGAAGATGGGTTACGCATATGCTCTTATGCTCATGGGTATGCACTTGACATGCACTCAAAAAATCTCAAAAAAAAAACGTTCCTTAATCTGCAAAATCGGCAAAATTTTCCAACTAAGATTCAATTTTGACAGCAACCCATCACATTAATATATGAATATAAGACTCAATGCTATCAAACATTAACATACATGCTCAAGAATTTAAGATTTTAAAGAAATTAACAAAACTAACATGTAGAATGATGAAAAAGTAAGCTCTAAAAATGAAAACATGATGAAATCTTAAAATTTTCTCACCAAGATTAAATTTTGATAGTAACCCACAATATTAATATGTAAATAGAAAACTCAGCACTATCAAACACTAACCTACATACTCAAGAATTGAAAATTTTCAAGAAATTGACAAAATTAGCATGTAAAATGTTGAAAAAGTAAGCTCTAAAAATGAAAACATGATGAAATCTTGAAATTTTTCTCACCAAAATTAAATTTTAACAGCAACCCACCACATTAATATATAAATAAAAGACTCATCACTATCAAACACTAACCTACATGCTCAAGAATTGAAAATTTTTCAAGAAATTGACAAAACTAGCATGTAAAATGTTGAAAAAGTAAGCTCTAAAAATGAAAACATGATGAAATCTTGAAATTTTCTTACCAAGATTAAATTTTAACAGAAACCCACCCACATTAATATGTAAATATAAGGCTCATCACTATCAAACACTAACCTACATGCTCTAGAATTGAATTTTTTTAAGAAATTGACAAAACTAGCATGTAAAATGTTGAAAAAGTAAGCTTTAAAAATGAAAACATGGAGAAATCTTGAAATTTTCCCATCAATTCTAATTTTGACAGCACTTCACCTCCTTTATACCTACAAGGAAGACTCAACACATGAAAAATCAACAAAAACAAGTTAAGAAAAACAAGTTAGATCAACATGTGTAAAAGAGAGTTAGTAACCAAAAATAAAACTTAAGTACAAAAACTTGAAATTAAATGCAAAGGACAATGGATTAAGTCCCACCGGGTGTGCCAAATGTGTGCATGTATAATTTTCTTAGTGCTAAATCAAATGAAGAAAGAACTACCACCTAAAATAGCTCTATAATTTAGCTAAAACAAAGCATAAATACCATCATGATAAGAATTAAACAAGGGTTAGATGTTAGCATTCATCACTACAAACTTTGAAAATAACAATGCTAAATATCTAAACTTCTCTATTCTCTAACACCAAATAAATGAATGGACCTAAGTAAGCTCCATGGCTAGATCAAAATAGTTGTCCTTAATGTTCCAAGAACGTAGGAGTGGGGGCTAATCAAAGTTGGGCTACAAGACCCTTTTGACACCTCCCATATGACCCAAGCACTTTAAGAAAGAGTCTTAACTCTTCAAGATGATGAACTCTCAAAAGGGACAAGGTGCAAGCTCTTAGTCTCTTTGCTATATGCTTTACATTTGCTCTCTAAGGAAGTTTAGATGTAAGTAAAAAGGTAGGTGGAGGGCTCTTTATATAGCCCAAAGGATAAAGGATTCAACACATTCTCATGAATGTGGGATAAAGGTAAAACATGATTAGGAATGGATAAGGTTTCTTTTATTAAAGGTAACCTTACTTTAGAAGGGTTTAATACATGTTTAGAAAGTCATGTGAGTTGGGGGGTGTTATAATTAATAAAAGGTGACTAATTAATAGGTAGGTGTTAGCTTATAGAAGCCAATTAAAAGAATATTAGTACGATTTAGGCTATTAAAAGGGGATTAAATCAATTAAATATTGATTTATTGGTTAAATGGAAGGAAAAGTTAATTAATTAATAATAATTAATTAGTCTAGGTAGAAGGGGTGATTTATTAACGGAAGGTCGTTAATTAGGGTATTTGTTGGATAGGAAACTTAATTAATTAGCTTAGTGTAATTAATTAATGATGATATGAGGGAAAATGAGTGCTTTTGACGATATGTCATTGATTTGTGAGAAAGGGGATAATTAGCATAATTTAAGTATTTAAATTGCTTGGGCGTAATTATAGGTGTCTACAACCTGAATTCCGAAATTCTAAATTTTTGGAGTTTCGAGTTTCAGAACTCTTAGATGCAAAGTTGTTAAAAGGGAGAATTTTTTTTTGAAATCCCGAAGTCTAAAAGCTAGAAATTTTGAACTTCTAAGTTTCGGGGTTTCAAAACTCTTGGACACAAATTTGTGAAAAGGGAGAAAAAAAGTCTGAAAACCCGAAGTCTAAAATTTCAAACTTTTGGGGTATTTGTCAACCTCAGGATGTGTGTAGGAAATGGACCTAAAATTCTAAAAACCTAAAGTCTGAAAGTCTAAATTTTTAGACTTTTGGGTTTTTTTTCAACCTCAGGATGTGTAAAGGAAATGGCCCTAAAAATTATGAAAACCCAAAGTTTGAAACCCTAAAATTTTAGACTTTCAAAACTTTCAAACAATTTGGAGGATGAATAGTATTTTTTCTCCGAAATGCAAATGTCTAAAATTTTGAAGTCCGAAATTCTAAAATTTTGGACTTTCAAGTTTCAGAGTTTCAGAAATCTCAGAGAAGATCAGTTGTTCACCATTTTCGTAGAATGGCATCTCAATCTTTAGATGGCCTAACTTTCGACTAGAAGATCAGATTTGAGCAAGAGAGAACTTTTTGGAAATCTATCGGCGTCTGCTACACAACTAAAATTATTAAAAATGAAAAATATAATTCACCATTTTTTGAAGTCTCCCATATTTCTCACCTACCACCATTAATGAAATATGGGCTTCCTTTCTTGCCCAACAAGGAATAGTGCATGGAGGCATGGGTTTTGCAGCAAAACCCATCATTGTTGTAGGTGAATTCATTACTTTTTTGGGCTGGTTGAGCTAGATTTCAGATTTCTTCTATCTCCTTCTCTAAGTCTTCCTATATATTATAGGAAGGGAATTTTTGTAAAGGTTGGAACTCTTTATTTTGCACCCTCCCTTATTCTCTTTTCTGCAATTGATTTTGTGGATTTCAAGCCTCCCATTCAAATTGTAATGCAAGTTTGTGCCTTTTGGCCATTGTAATGCACTATATCAATTTTTTGGAGCAATAATGCATGTCTGAGGATAATTTTAAACCCTCTATTGTGTTAATTTCATCCACCTGATATTTCATTACAGTTTGGTTATTTGTACATGGAGGTTATGTTATAGTTTTAATTGTTTATGTTTAATTGCAAAGCAGGTGTTCAACATTCCCTTGACACATCACCCTTGTTAGTTTAGGTTTTATTTCTTGCATCTCCTTAACCTTTTCTATTAGGAAATAGGGGATAAAATATGCAGAATAATCCCTCATAGAATCACAACATTAGAAACTAATATGTAGAAAATATTACAGATCTCAAATAAAAGTGTAGGATAAAATAATACACCACAAAGAGATAATATGTAATGTGGTACACCCAATTTGGGCTACGTCCACCAAGAATCACTTGCTTAGATTTTATTAGAAGCCACCACTCTATCAATATAATACCCAGATCTATTTGGAGCTATGCTCAACAAACTCTATAGAATTCACACCCGAATTGAAAGCACATCTGCAATGTTTACATTATATCTACCATATGCATAAAACCATATAAGTAGACAATTACTTAAGCAGTTTTACAAAACTATGGGTATCAAAACCATGGGCCAAAACTATGCCATAAACCATTGGGTCAAAATCTCACCCATATGAGAAAAGCACGTTTCTCGGTATATCGGGCATGTATAAATGCTAATATTTTTTTTCTCAAGGACTGCTACTCGAGGCCCGGTCCAGCCCCAAACCCAAGTGAGAAAACTATGGAAAGTTTACAGTACTCTTAGTGTATAGTCTTCAACATTTTCTCACATGAAAATAGGCTCCACAACCTAACATTGTCTCCTTGGCAAGTTAAAGTAGGTTTTAGAGTAGACCCTCTGCAATATGAATGTGTGCACCTAAACAGAGGAATAGGAACCGGCCTTCATCCAGAGAGCTCTCTTAATTCACAAAGTGCCACACTTTTGGAGAAGCTCCATGTTATGCAATCACACTGAGAGTCTCAACCCATTGAGTTGTAGACAATCAGGGGTGCTATGATTATGCGTCAACACTACCTCTTCAGAGAGTTTCTACTACAATTGAGTCATCTCATCCACCTAGTGCTTAGGCCATGATTCATCAACAACCACAATTTTTTACTTGTGCACACTCTCGACCACGTCTATACACTGCTGCATCATCACATCCATTATATTCACTTCATCCATCTCATCCATTGTATTCACATTATCTACTACATCACGTTGCTCCTTCACATTGGATTACATATCCTATCACCTTCGTGTATACCATCGCAACTCCATATGACATTCAATTTGGCACATATTTACAGGTTGCTTCCATCTTGCATACTTCCACCACTTTTTTCTTCTTTGCTCTTTGGTAGGTGATTGCTATCACCTTACCCCCCGTTGATGCACTTGTGTCCTTACGGTTATTACACAACTATTGAGATTTTTTCTCTAAGAACCTTTCATCATGTGTTTTTTCATTCATCTAGTGCACTCTTGTTTCCTACGCTTCATTCTTGACTGATGAGGGGTCTTAATTAAAATAAACCTAATCATCCATATGTTGGGGGCATCACTAATCCCCACCATTTATCACAATAACATATTACAATTACATTACATTATCACGATACACATTCCTCACAACACATTAGTTCAATCGTCATATACCATATATTTCTACATCTATTCTACTATCATCACTATAATAACTATGCGTTAAAATATTACATTTAATAAACATTAACAATAAACAAAAACATCACATACATCCCAATACTAATCACCCAATCATACACATCAATACACCATAAAATAAGATCATCGTATACAAATCACATGTTTCCATACATATATAATGAATAAAATCATCACTGGGGGGAAATTCCCCTACAACATATATAATAATATTAATTACACCTCATTATCACTATAACTCTTAGATACTATGAGATTCTTAGAACTATATGCATCACCAATATCTTTGTGTCGCTATTAAAGGCCTCGATATCTCCACTTGCCTACGTAATAAGGTGTCCTCCATAGACTACCATGAAAACTAATGTTATAAATTGACGTATCATGAAAACATGTCCTACACCATTGGACCACTACCCACCGCCTCTCTGGATCATCGAGTCTCCTCAGGTGCCTCATCCCTCTCACCTAGCAACATAATACATGTCTTTGTTTCTATGTTCACTTACTCAAATAAATGGGAATGCTAGCCCGCTATATCATCCACTCACTCAACTATAGCTCCACCAAGTATATCAATTGGCACATTCAACATCAATGTGAGAATAGATGTGTATACTATTAGGGACCAATACACATCACCTACAAAAAAATAACAAAACATGTTAGATAATCATTACCAAAACATAGCCCAAAAACAAAGTACACAATGCAGTTATACAAATACTCTTGCTCAGCTACAGTTGTTGTTACATCATCAAGGGAATGGGCTTCCCCCTCTCTTAATCCTCCCTACTGTAATACAACATGACCTACAAATAATGGGAACAATAATTCCCATCAGTGTGCCACCTATCATGCACGTTACTCCTCTATGCAACCCGCATCGTCTACATCTATCAACTCTATCATCATGTCTACCTCATCTTGACCAGGAGGTACTAGCTACTCTAATCTGGGCCCTGGTCTAGCTCCAACCCTCCTAGGTGCTTTGATAGCTCTCAACTATATGTATGGCTCAGGGGGAACATCTTGAGCCACGTTGAATTGTCATGATACTCTCTCCGCCTGAAAACACTCATCCACACCTTGAATTCAATCCTCTACCCAGAAATTCCTCCAAATACACCGTAACTCTACCACATCCTTAGGCCTATTGTCTTCCAATTCGACACCCCCTAGGGAAGGGAAGGGAGAAATGTGAATGTTCATGGGAGGTTGGGAGAAGGCAGCAAACCTTCACAAGATGTTGTCTTGTAGCTAAGGGGAAGATCTCCCTCCGGTAGTACATCATCCCTTCCTAAGGGAGGGATGGGGAGGTAACCTAACAAAGGGTGTGGCTACAATCTTTACATATTTTGACTATGCCTAATTCAAGGTGAGAGGACCCAAGAATCCATTCAGTGGAGCATGGAGGTTTTGAGCACAGAGTCAGATTGGGGTTTTGAGGACTATGAGAGGAGAAAATTGGGACTGGGTGTAGCCACCAGATATAATGCTCACTTGAAAAAGAGGTCACCAAACACTATAAACACCCGAGCACCTAATGTTGACTTCTACGGGAAAGTGTTGGTCTGACATGAAGCTTTTTCCCTAAGTTTCTCACATAAATTTTAAGATAGGTTGATGATGAAGGACCTGTTATCCTATTTTTCTACTCAGGAAAAATTAGAAAAACATGAATTCACATAGAGAAAATAGGAGGATCGATTCGGCCATGGGAGATCACTAAGATTCGGTGGGATGTACATTTGAAGAGACAATTCGGAGTCCAAAGAATTTGAATTTTAGACATAGAAGCATTCAAGCTCAGTGGATCGAAACTCTAAAATTGTGAGCTCAAAAGGTCTAAAGGACATCAAAGTCCAAAGTCCAAAATTCAGACATCTAACCTTCGGGAGTTTGGAGTTGGTAGTAGTGTCAAGCAATGAACAGTTCCATCTAGGTAGGAAGAAGAAAGTCTGAAACCTGAAATCTGAAATTTAGACTTCAGGATTTTATGATTTTGCAGGTTTCATGTGCTAGGCATATGAACAGTACCCAAAAACCTAAAACTCAAAATCCCCAAAACCCAAAACCCTCAAAAAGACAAAGGTCCAAAACCCAAGTTCTGAATTTTAGACTTTAGGGTTTTGGCATTTCGGAATGTTGAAGCCCCAGTGAATGCAAATCACGACTTGAAGTCCAAAACCTGAATTATGAATTTAAGACATCGGGGTTTTGGCATTTTGGAGGTTTAATGAGCTCAGAAAGGTGAATATTGACAAAAATCTCCAAATCCAAAAGCTCTGAATCTGGAAAGTATGAAATTTCAGATTTTGGAGGGTGTGATGCATGATCAGATTTTGAAAAATAAGATCAACTACCTGCATTTATTAAAAAATAGCACCCTTATCTTCAGATGGCCATAACGTTTCACTGGGAGTTTAGATTTTCACAAAATAGGACTTTTGGAAAGCTCTCAGTGTCCTCTACACAAAAGAGAATTGTTTTCTTAATTTTTAAGAGACTAAGTATTCCAAAATGGGGAAATATAGTCCTCCATTTTAAAGGAATTTTTCTAGATTTCTCACCTACCAAAATGATAAAGGTATGGGCTTCCTTTCTTCCCCAACAAGGAAAAGTACATGAGGATATGGATTTTGAAGTGGTACCCATCATTGTTACAGGGGATTTTAATGCATTTTTGGGTGGTTGAAGAAAGATTTTGAATTCCTTCTCTCTCCCTTTCTCTCATTCTTCCTATATATTGTAAGGAGGGGCTCATTTAAAAAGGTTGGACACCTTGTATATGTCCCTCGCTTCTTTCTTATTTGTAGGAGATTTGTGGAGATTCCAAAACTCCCTACTGAACATTCTAATGCACAATATGTGTCTTTGAGCTTGAATGTGATTTATTGTATGAACTTTGAGAGTAATAAAATTAGGTCTATGGATGTTTTAAACCCTCTCCTATGTTATATTGCAACATTCTGACCTTTCGTTGTAATAAATGTTATTGTGTATTGTTGTTTTTTCATTACAAAGTTCTGGTAGTGTTGTGTTTATTATGTAGGTTGTTCAACACTCCTCCTTAGTGTATCACCGTCTGTTAGAGTAGGTTTTAATTTTTGTGCATTTTCTCTAACTCTGTCTCCTTGGGAAAACATTCAATTAGTGTTAGATCTGTAACTCTCTGCACTTTGGAGTAGTTAACACTAGGTTAGGATAGGAAGCCAACCTTCTCGAGAGGGTTATCTCAATTGAAAATTCCCACACTTTGGGATAAATCCATGTTTGATGAATCAAACTGACTTTCTTAACCATTCACTTGCAACAAATTAGGGGTGTTGTGATTTCACTATAATAGGACCTTGGATTAGGGGTGAGAACACACAATATAGATGAATCATTAGTGTGTTCCCCTAGGCGAGTCGGTAGAAAATTAAGCAAGGTAGTCTAGGACCTATAAAATGAATTAGGATTTTTACTGGAAGATATTATACATATTTAGTGGGGATAAAGGGGAGTTTTGACATAATGGAGGGAAAAAATGGGAAAGAGACATGAAGGGAATGGGGGGAAAACTAGAGAGGAAAAGGCCAACCTTCGTTTGTCCTTAATACCACAAAAATGCTGACAAAGGGAATAAATGAGCCCCTTGTCAAGAAGTCAGCACGTAGGAAGGCTCTATGTAAATTGAGACCTAAATTCTTGATAATCTAGCTTAGTAGACCTAAGGCAAGATCATCTGATGTGAAGTCATGATAAATAGTTTGGATCAAGGGATCCCTAAGAAATTACAATTCATACCCCCAAATCGTACTTACTCTGCAAGGAGATTTTTATAGGCTTCATAAGAGATGTTTTCAGGCATCCCCAGAAAACATCAAATACTCAAACCCTTTCTAGAAAAGATCTAAACAAGTGCAGGATATGTTTAAAATTGAATTAAAGACACAATTCATAAATAATTACAACAAAAGGACACATATCACTCCCTATCAACATCATTGTGTAGCAAAAAAAAGAAATGTCGTGAATCCAAATGAATTCATCAGGTTAAAACAATTAAACTTAGGAAAATACAAGGGAAACATATATTAATGCTCTTAAATCTCGTTAATGATTGTACATATGTAATCATCTTAACATAAATTCCTGAAATTGGGTCACACAAAGAAAAACCTTCTTCACAACATAGTCCTTTCCTCTAGTTCACAATGCCTCTACAAATTCTCACCAAATTTTTCTCCCTCAAGAGCTTCCCACCATTTTTCTACCCTTTTTCCAAGAACCCTCTCTAAAATATCCTTTACTTTCTTATATATCACCTCATCTTTTTAGGTTTTAGAGTATATTCCTTAGATACTCAAATAAACTGTCATTGCCATCAACTGCTCAGGGCCACCATAAAACTACACATGATTATTCACAAAAAACTTCCAATTATGTCAATTTCCACTATGTCTTACATACATCATCAATGACACAACCAAATATTCTCCAGGTCATGTCACATTTAACATTTAAAATTTCCACATGTGTATAATCGATATGTGGCTAGAAAGGTAAATGTGATAAGACATTCTTGAGTTATGCAGGTAATTAATCCTTTTCAAATGACACGTTACCCATAAATAATTGATCTTTATTTAAGACTCACACATACCTATAAATTGGAATTGGATATGGAATTAATAATGAAATGATTTTCCTCGCGACGTAAGTGCCATCTCCATGCCTATTTAAGTGGTTTACTAGCCCTTTCCATTTGGTTACCTATCCTTTTAAGATTTTTTCCATAATTTTTAAAACCATTTCCTTTCTTGTCATTCTCTTCCACTTCAATATTTATAACAGTTGATTCATATTACCTAAGAACAAGTTCATCAACAGAGGAGTTTTCCCATCTGGTCCAATTCTTTCATCTTTCAGGGCTAAACAAGGATCTTATTCACTAAGTTTTTAGCGTACCAAATGCTAGAGAAAATCCACAGGATTTCCTTCATCAAGATGCCCTAGTATTTTCTTTCATGAATTTCTTCAAAGAAATGTGTCCTTCTTTCCACATTTTTCAAACCCTATATTTTCACTTGGTCCGCCCAGAGTTCCATTTAGATTCCAAGTCCCTAAGAAATCACTAGTCTCACCACTGCCCACATGTTCATGATGACCATTGGTACATGATGAAGGCCTACTATACCCCCTCTCTACTAAAAATAGAGCACCAATTTTCCACCCAAAACAAGGAATTAAATAATGAAGGCCCATCTTCAGATTGCCATATGAGCATAAAAGAGGAGAGGCTTGTGGCTTTAGAGTTTGCAATGAAAGAAATCCAAGCTTTGGTCAGACTACACAAGTTTCAATCCAAAAAGAGGCATGTCCTTCCTAACGCCTAAATTTTTGATGTAACACTAGTTATAGAGGCCCATCTGACCAAAGGTTAGTACTCCAAGGCGTATGAAAGGGTAGGGCTTGGTCTACGGGAATGGGTGAACGCACTTGCATGGAGGAAAGAGATGGTTGACATCTTGAATGATCTAAGGATGAGTATCCCTTAGTTACATGAGAAAGGTATGTCAAGGGGTCTGGTGGGGGACATACAGTTCATCTTAAGTGTTAAAGCCCATGAATAATTCATTCGGTGTCATGACTAGTTCTTGAAGGGTTCACCAAATGTGACTGTAATGATGGAAGTTTGATATACATGCCACCATATTATATGTATCGAAATGTATCTTGTTTTTTATTTTATTTTGTTCATACAGTTATATAGTGGAGGGCCGGGGACCCTTAAATAGAACCCCCATTTTCTACCATAAATGTTTCTTTGATTTGGTTTTTCCTTGTATATCATATGCAAATATTATTCATTTTTAAAAACTCAAGCATGTTGATGCACTTCCTCATTTTCTTTTCCTGAAAATAAGAACACCCTCAAAATAGATACTCCATTTGGCCACCATGCATTTTTGTGGCACACTTAACTACATAGAAAAATAGGAGAGATAAGTAGGTCTTTGTCACTTTTCTCATCCTTACAAATTGGGAAAAACTACGTTTCTTTCATTTTATTTTTTCCTTTAATTAGATGGGTGGGTCCAGAACATCATTCATAAATTATGTCAAATCCAAAAAAAAGTAATTTGGGCCCCAAAATCTGAAATGTAGTTTATCTTTTAAAATACCAAATAAAGGATTCTTCTATAATGTCAGAGAGAAACTATCTTTTGATTATTTGCTGGTGAAGCCCAAAAATAGAAAACACCTGTCCATTTTTATAGTGGAAAATATAACCTGAATTAGAAATCCAGGGAACTTTAAAGTCTACTTTACAGTTAGGCCATACATATTTGGAGATATCTAGCCTTCATATTTTGGGGGATAAGTTGAACTCATCATACTGACACTTGGCCAAGTACATCCAAAATCTTGACTTTGCATTAATCATACAAGCTGTGATATACCTTAAGTATGTGGAACCTTTAAGAACTTTCATCATGATAATAAGACCAACTGCACACTCATCCATCTACCCATAATTCTCATAATAAGAAAGAGAAATACTCCTCAAAATCTATCCCTTATTGACCTATATTTTTGATAAATGATTTCAAAGGGCTAGAAAAGTCTGAAATTAGAGCAGACATATTTGGGTCCTAACAGGGCCATCTTCCATAAGCATGGTATGGCCTCCATGTAACTTCCTCAAGTCTCATCTTTTCTATCAGTACTTTATAGGTATCTGTGTACATCCTACACCCATGAATATTAATCCACTTTCTCATATATCTCTGGCCTATCCCACTCTCCTCGTGGACCTCCAGCTGGTCACAACACTCCTATGTGCTCATAATCCCATATGTGCAATAGTGTACTAGCTCCTATCCCACCACCACACTCATCATGAGTAAATTGGTATAGATCTTAGTATAGGTAGGCCAACACACACTATTCCCATGTGTATCTAGTACCCTCCTCCTCTATCCATTGGCATATATCATGCATCTTATAAAAGATGAATACACCTCCTCCCTTCACTGCTATATATGACAAAATCATGACTACTATGAACTTTTGCAAGCGCGAACCCCAAACTATAAGATAAAATCTAGAGTGATTTAGGCCTTGGTAGGGTACTCAAGCCCCCACAAAATATCATCTAGTAGCTTGCAGCTTCCTCTTCATATCCTCCAATGGCATAACCTATACTCTCTCCTCGACAACTGGTAATTGTAGTATATAATATGCATCCTCTAAAGTAGACAATCATCTCCCTCGTAGGAAACCTAAACATGCACATATCTGCACAACACCTCTCATATAGTGCAGTCAATATAGGCATATTAAGGGGAAAATAGCCAATCCATGTTATGTTCTATAGGCTGACATGGTCCATGACATCCCAATCCTAATCTGACAAGCCCAATCCAAGGAAGCTTCCTCAAATGATGACCATCGCGGAACTCCCTTGAGTGGATATCCTTAGAACATCACAGAACAACAAAAAACATAGTGTTATAACACCACACAAATCAAAACACACTCACTTATCACATTACTACGTATCTAAAATCACATTTTCACAATTCTAGGCCATATACACACTTTTTGGACTAGGGTGCCTAGATGCGGGACTGGGGCACCCAAGAGTAGGACATTAACACCTGGATTTTGTTGCACCTTTCCTAGGGGTCACTAGCGCACTCACCGCTCTTGTCTAGGTCTCAATCACTAAGAAAAATAAAAATCTCCAATTTTCAAAACATTCAACAAAAACAACTATTATGGTGAAATCACATCACCCCTCGAATTTCCTGATTTGAGATGGGGCATTTGGCATGATTGCATAACATGGAGCTATCCTGAGTGTGAGACATTGAAAAATGGTATAGCTCTCTAGAGAAGGCCAGTTCCTGCTCCTAACCTACCTAACACTAACTACTCATAATGTAGAAAAACTACCGACTAATCCTAATCTAATGCTTCTAAGGGGACAGAGATTAAAAGATTTTCTGAAAGAAACCTACACTAAGAGTGGTGATACACCAAGAAAGGAGTGTTGATCACTTCCCCAACTTGCAATAATGACAAATAAATGACTATAGAAAGGGTGGTCTTGCACCACAAAGTAGATCACACCCAGTATATCATTCCTGAAATGACCACAACACACTCAAATTTGTAACGAACAAGGATATACATAACCATCTGTTTGTAATGAGAGGAAAGAAAAAACAATAAAATATGTAGAGGTTAGAAAAATCAACACATAACACAATTTTACTACTTCTTAATATTTACACAGTAGATTTCATGTAGTGAAAGGTATGAAGCCATTATAGAGTTTAGAGGAATGCCTGAAGCCCCAAGAAGAGTGGGGTGCAGGGGAGGAGAGAAAATGACCAAAATTTTGCATAATGCAAAGCCTTATAATTTATAGAGGAAGAAAATGAGGAGAGAGAGGGAAGAAAATATGAAAATGCACTTCAATCTCCTACAAAATCCATCATTTTCCTTAGGAGAGTGAAGGAAAATTCTTCCAAGCCTATACTCCATTGTTCCTTTCGTATTAAGGAAGAAAGGAAGCCCATATCTCATCATTTTGGGTAGGTTATAAATCTAGAACCACTCCTCTAAAATCATGGACTAGACTTCCACACTTTGAAATATTTAACTTTATTAAAATTAAGAAATATATCACTATTGTGTAGAGGACATTGAGAGCTTTCCAAAAAGTCATATTTTGTGCAAATCTAAGCTCATAGCCAAAAGTTATGTCCATCTGAAGATGAGGCTTCCATACTACACTAAATGTGAGTGGTTGATCTACCCTTCGGACTTTGACCCTGCATCGCACCCTCCAAAATTCAAAATTTTAGACTTTTGAGATTCAGAGTTTCAGGAATTTATGCTTCGAAAGTCATAGTTATTGTTCATCTAGTGGGTTGGCTCGAGAATTCCGAAACTCCAAATATACGAAGTCTAAAATTTAGATTTCGAAGTTTGGACTATGAAATCATGTTGCGAGGCATTGTTTATCGCTCGAGCCAAAATGTTCCAAAATTCCTAAACCCAAAGTCTGAAATTTAGAATTCAGGTTTCAAAGCTTTGTGTTTTTAGGGGTTCATGTTTCAAGATTTCATGGGTTCATGTTTTAAGATTTCAGGGTTTTGGGGTTTCAAGGGTTTATGTTTTGGGGTTACGGGATTTCAGGGTTTCAGCTTTTGGGGGGTTCAAGTTTTGGTATTGTTTATTCATCTAGTCATCACATATCTTCAAAATATTGAAAGCCTAAAGCCCAAATTTTGGACTTTAGGTTTCAAAATTTTCTCCTCCCTGTGTGACACTATTCATCACTCGATCCTGCTACCAACTCCGAACTCCCAAATGTCTGAAGTCCAAATTTTTGACTTTGGACTTCATGTCCTTCAAACCTTTTGAGCTCTCTGATTTGAAATTTTTTCCTGCCAAATTGGAATTCTTCCACCTCACTTCAACTCGCTCGGCTTAAGCCCGAAATGTGAGATCCCATGGAAAAAAATATCCTCCCATTTTCTTTGTGCAAGGTCATGTTTGTCTAATTTTTCTGAAGGGTTAAAATAAGATAACAACTACTACTACACCATACATTTATTGAAAAACAACACACTTACCATCTCCATAGTCATGTGTGACGCTACCCTCAATCGTCACGATCGCAAACCAGTTAGGACATGTTTCTCTCCCTTGCGGAATTTTAACTCACTTCCCACTCAATCTCACAGTCATGTCAACAAAACTGCAATGAATAAGCACTTTATCAGTTCACTACTTATAGCTACTTTTTCACCTACTTTACTATAGTCATTATTTCACACTTATTCTCACAACTAATACACACCACACTGTTTTTGTCATATCCTAAGCATTTTTACTCCGATTTACACCTTGTTTGTAGAATTACTTTTAGAATTCTATCTACCACCCTAACATACACATTACACACACATTATATCTCCTTGAATTTGTTTTCCATCAAATTCATACACATTTGTGTGATTTCTATCACTTCCTATCTATTATGTGCTTACTTTTGGCTTAGTGTTCATTCTTCTCATCACTTCCCCTTTTGCCAAAAGGGGGCACATCATTGGGGTCATCCTATAATCCCCCTTATATTACCATGTGATTAATCAACACTACCAAATCATCATTTTCCAACATTTTCTAATTCATCGCGTGACATCTCACTATTAATTCCCCCTAATGACCTAATCTGGGGGAAAGAAATGTATAATTCTTTTATGCAGAATTTCATCACTTCCCCCTAATGACATAACCTAGGGGAAATAAGTGTTTAAATATTTCCATGTGATTATTCACTAATTTCTATTGATTCCCCCTAATGACCTAACCTCGGGGTAACTAGCATAAAATCTCTCTACGAGTAATAAATTAAATTAAATCAATCAATCAATCGAAATGTTCAAATTTCTAACAATCAAAATCATATCATCAATACAAATTCACCACAATCGACCTCCTAGAAACCTAAATTAGGAGTTACGCAGGGTCCTCCCAGATGACCTAACTTGGGAGATTACATCTTTTTCTTTCCCAAATGACCAAACCTGGGAAGTTATTCTATACATTTGGTGTTTTCTTCCAGATGACCTAACTTGGAAGCCATCACATTGTGGAGACACACATGGAGTTGGTGAAAGAGTTCATTTCCAATACAACTCCTATACGGGTCAACTGTTTGATCAAAATTATTTAGATCTAAAAACCACAAAAAATTGATTTGAGTTTGTTTGCAACAGCTAGATATTAAGGATGTAGTTAGAGATTGGAGAATAACACACTTTTTTTCCTAAGATCTTCCTCTAGTGGTAGGATGCCTAAATACTCTAATCAATTATTCATATATACGCATTCAGGTTGGGAACTGATCACTCCCTACCCCATCTTAATTTCATCATACAACATTCAAAACCAGCAATCATCTAATATTTTTATCATCACTCTCATTTAGTGCACTTCATTATGCTTTTCACTATGTTACATGGATCAACATGTTGATCCATGGTTGGGAACACTTTTACTACCACATCTACACATTCTACTACAGCATGGGCTTTTATGGATTTCTCTCAGGTAAACATCTCTATCTACTTTATGTTACTGAGATTTCCACTCACCAACATAAAGTGGGGGAAAATGTAGTTATAAAAACATGCACTTATTATTACATGTATACCACCAAATATGCTATTTTATATATGGATCTCACATAAGAAAATTATTCACTAATGACCTATCCCCTAGTCCGTTTGTAAGTTAGTTGGTCATCATCTTCATTTGTATTGCAAAGTCTTTAGTTTTTTGCAAAGTTTTGGTAGTCCCTCAGGAAGTATAAGGTGTCGTTATTTGGTCATTTTTTGTCTCTAGTCATTAACTATGGTGCCTAGGGTAGAATTGGGGTGCCCATGGGCACCGCGGTCATTATTTTAGGTGCATTGGTACCGAAATCACTTGTGTCTAATTTAGATTTTTGAGGTCGGTCTTTGTAATTTTCCCTCTCATTTCCCTAGGTACTACTCATCATGCCGAGTCATTAGTATTGAAATTTGAGCAATAGATCCCTATAAAAACATAACATACTTACTATCTTATGGGTGAACTATCTACCATCAAGGAATAGTAATGTTGGTATCCAAATTTGTTCTCCTTTTCAAGCCAAGCAGTAACACAGATTCAACAGGGAGCTTAGAGGCAACTAGATCACAAATATATGTCATTTTGTAGCTAGGGAGAAATCTAACTGTCCCTTTATTACTTGGATTTTTGGAGAGATGGATAGCACCTTCAAGAGGATTTGATCTATCCTCACTATTTTAGGTTGTGTCTTTTAATGAAGGTAAGAGAACCTATTTTGTAACCTCTATTATTGAATAATAATGATAAATCCTTCTTTTTCATAAAATTTATAGAGAAGACCTTGAGAAAATATGATCAACACACTAGATTTGACTCTCACAAGTTGTCACTTCTAGATCATGGAGATATTTCACAAGGCAAAGGATACTATAGACATTTGAGACCCTACTTGCTTCTGCATGATTAGGTGATGAGGATTGTGCATTGGCATACAAACATGAAAAATAGGGGTAGGATGAGTAAGATCAGTTGTTTTTGAATGAAATTTTGGTGGGAGGTGGGGTAGGGTGAAACTAGATTCACTAGATCCTCGAGGAACCTTAAAAAATGGAAAGTCAGACCAACAGAATGCCACAAAATAGTTTAAATGTTTCTTAAACTAGAATATGTGCTTCAATGGAGGCCTAGATTAACACTCTTTCACATAATATCTAAGATTCTATCATGAAGGTTCAAGTTATAAAACCCAAACAAAGCATCAAGGTCTAATCCAAATCATGCCTAAGGTACACCCAAAGGCTTATAGACACATCTTTGTCAACAGATGAGAGAAAAGTGATTTTAAATCATTTATTCCAATCCCAAATGAAAGCTCTTCTGAGAAATGGAATTGCAAATGCCACTAAACTATCACAAGGATTGAGGCCTGTGTGATTGAATCAGATTTTAATACAAGATTGCAACAGAAACAAGAATAACTATTTGCATACATTCAACAGTAAAGTCAGCACATTTTGCTTAAGACAACACAAAAATAACTTGAATTTGATTAAATCTATTAGCAGGAGAAAGTTTCTAGAATAGTCTCAAAGCTTGTCAATGACTGTACACTTGCAACCACCTTGACATGATCAGATTTTAATATAAAAGAGATATGCAAGCTTCGTGAATGGTTTCTCAAAAGGGATGGGCTTTATCAAGCTTTCAATTAGAACAAATCAGTCCAGACCCCTCACACTCCAACCATTTACATGAAAAATTTGTTCCATTTATAGCATTTACAACAGAGCCTCCTCTCCCCAAAAGACAAAAATGTTTAATGCACCAGTGCTTGCAATGATTCTTTTGTGATTCATAGAATCAGATTTGTAAAATTCTTCAGGTGCTCAAGGGGGTAGATTTCATCAAATGCCTCCCACATTTAACTCCTTTCTCTGGCAGATCACTCTTCCTTGAATTTTCCAACCACTTCCACCCCTAATCTATCAAATCCAACCCTTTCCATGCGCACAAAAGGAAAAATGGAAAATCCAATTGGGCACAAAAATCAGACCATTTTAATGGTGTAAGACGTCCTCTAGATCTTCCCACCAAACTTCAGATATCAATATTAACTTCCTTCTCTGTTTGGCACGTAGAAAAGACCAAGAAAGCATGAAGACTCGCATTTCCAGATGTGTTTTAGAGAAAAAGGGAAGAAAATTAGATTTAGATTCATAGTTGTTGTTGATCTTTACTTTGAATTTGGGCTGTCCATGTGGCAGATTTCAAACTTTAGAAAAGACCCAGGGGCTTCCCTTGACTTTTTACAACTTTTTGGAAAAATGGAAAAAAATTCCATTTTGCTCCATATCTCTGCCCTCGGGAAACGATCCAAACACATGTCCAAATATTATTGGAGTGGAACCATGGCTAGATTTTACCATTTTACTATCTTTTTGGAAAAGGGAAAATTTTCCAAATTTTCCCCGTAGCTCCGCCCTTGGGAAATGAGCCAGACATATGTCTCACTTCCTTTTTACTTTTGACTCTTTTTTCTCAAAAGAAATTTTTTTCAAATTTCCCCTGAGAGTCCACACCTCCATAATTGACTAGGGTAAAACATTGACTATTTCCCTCATCAGGCTTGTGGGCCATTTTGAAATTTTAATCCTTAAGGAGGCAAAAAATCCAAGTTTCCTCTGATGGTCCACCTCCCCGCCTTTTTGACTTTTCAAACTACCATGTGTCACCATGGCACACCATGAGGCGGTCGCAAAAATTTGATACCTTGAATGAGTGTGGGCTCACCACGTGTCCTACTATGGAAAGGTTTGACTAAATTCTTGAAGCTCAATGGAAGGTGCCACGTGTCATGCTCTGAGGAAGTCTCCTTTATGTTGTTGAAAAATCTAAGTAAAATGCAAAGAAAGCGGAGGCCTCCACATGTCAGCCTGGTGCTTCTTTAGATTGAAACTCAAGGGCCGGTCCTCAAACATGCATGGTTCCTCCACATGTTTTCATGGCATAACTTCAAGATGGTGCCCAAAGCGGAGACCCTGAATGAGCACGAGCTCACTGTTATCCAAAATGTGCCCCCTACTCATTTTGTGGCTAACTCCCTTTCATCTTTCCTTCTCTTGTGCCTCAGACATAATATTTTGCTTTTCAGGCACTCAAAACCTTCTGGAAATGACATCATTGGATAGAGCTCTTTCTCAGCTTTCCAGAAAGGTAAAGTTTTCCTCCTAACTCCATGTATTATTTGAAGTTATGGCTCGGCGGAGTTTTTTGGGAAAATTTTCCCCTAAAAGGCCCGCTGCCAATGAGATACCGCCACGTGGCACCTAGAGTGGTGGAGCGCAGGGAAATTTTGGAAAATTTTCCAAATGACCAAAAAGGTGCAAAAATTCAAATTTTTGCCCACCAACCCGATTTGGCCCTGTTTTTCCCTAAAACTTCAAATGGCCATATCTTTGGATCCAGACTCAGTTTTTCGCGTTCTTTATATCAATGGAAAGCTAGTGAAATTCTCTACAAGATTCTGGGGTCAATTTTTCATTTTGATGGATTTTGGAGAGAGAAAATTGAAAAATGTCTCTGGCACGTGGTGATGAGCAGAAATGACATTTCAACCACCGTTTTTAATGAAGAATGGCTCACATTCTCTCCCAGGATGGTTAAAAATGTCAGGGAATGGGTCTGTAAGGATGCCCATGTTGTTTTGAATGCATTTTGGTCAATGATTGAACCTCTCCCATGTTTTCCCACGTTTCTCTCTCCTGGGCTTGTCCCTTGCACTGTAAAAGCCAGATTTGGCTCATTTTCAAAGTGTGGAACATTTTTTGTGTATTACAGGTCCCCTTTCTCACCTTGGAAGTGATTTTGGTGGAATATCATACCTTTTCTAAGAATTGCAACTCATTTTTGCCTCCTAGGTGTTGTAATGCAAGTGATTTTTATGTTAAAATAACAATATAGGCCTTGTGATTAATTTTTCATCCTCTGCTGGTGTTATTTGACTAATTTCTGATTCTTCATTACAGTTATCAGTTTGTGCATGTTGTTTTGTTGCATTTTATGAATTGTGTCAATCTATAGAAGTGAGAAATGCTCACCACTCCTTTGGTGCATCACCTATTAGCATTAGTTTTAGCTTTTTTGCATTCTCTATCTCTGTCTCCTTTGGAATTTAGGGTAGGGTTAGGAATATAGACCTCTGTAACTTGTAAGTGATAAATATGACCAGAGGAATTGAGGAACCAGCCTCTAAACTGGAGATTCCTTTCTCATTTTGCAAGTCCCACACTTGGGGAAAGGATTCAATGTTGTGCAATCACATTGGATGCTAGTATGATCAAACTAGAAATCTGATCAACATCCAGGGGGTACTGCTGATTTGCCACAACAGTTTTGGCACACCCAGTGGGACATAGAAGTCTTCATCTTCATTGCAACAAAATTGATATTTATTTGTTGTAATTTTATTTCTTTAAAAGAGCTATAAATTGCACATCTGACGACTCCAAGGAATAAGAATAAGTTGGTTTTAGCAGTGCAGACCTGAAAACTCATGAGAAGAATCATTACAAGGTCAAGAGCTAGAGAAGAAGAGGTGTTATTTGAATATTTGTAATTATCTCCAAGAATAAGGAAAAGTGGGAGGAGAATCCAAAGGTCTCCATCTCCACCAAATAGAACTCTCTCAACTCCTCCACCTGGTAGGCATTTCATTCAATCAACAAGGGTTCTAAGGCCAATTAGAATGTCACAAAACAACCCCTATGTCAATTTCACTGGCAGTAACCCACTTTCTCTCAATGCACAAAATCCAATCCCAGTTGCAGTATTGAAGAACATTCCATACTTCACTGGAGAAAATTGGACCACTCTTGGTGATCATGTTAAGGATATTGCTAACATTTGTGCAATCCATGAGATCAATGAGATGCAAGTTGCTGTCAAACTGCTGGCATCTTCATTCAAAGGGAAAGCTTTGCAATGGTTCAGGATTCTTGCCTCAGGTTCTATTCAAAATTGGAATCAGCAATGTATAGCCCTCCATGAGCAGTTTCGGGAAAAGGGAGACAACTTGTCCCTTTTAGAGTAGCTGACAACTATCAAAAGAGCTCCTAATGAGCAGCTGACTGATTTTAATTTCAGATTTCAAAGGACTTGGGAGAGAATTCTAGTGGCAGTCAGGCCAGCAATAGAAGGTGCTTTTCTTTATTACCTTAAATCTTTAAATTCTGATATTTCTATGTTAATTTAGTCCATGGGAGGCACAACTATCTTTATTGCTTATAGCATTGCCATTAGAGCTGAATTTTTTTTTATTCAAGCTGGCAAGCTAGCTCCTAGGCCTCTAATGCCATTATTTCCAAGTTTAGAGAGCCCAAGTACTAGCCAAGTGCCTAATTTAGCTTCTATTCCCACTCCTAGAAATCAGAATTCAAGTGAAGCTTCCACTTCATCTTCTAGTGCCTCAAATTAACTTCAAGAAGTCATGAAGCAATTGCAAAATCTAGGTAATGAGCTGGTTACACTCAAAAGGCAGCAAGCTTAAGGTTTTATACCTTCTTTCCAGCCCCAAGCTCAGCCTAACAGGCAGCCATATCAACCCCAAAGACCACCCAATCCAGCTGTAAATCTAAATCAAGTAAGGCCTCTTTCCAATAGACCATTTCAGCCCTATAATCCTAATGCTACATTTGCATCTAAAGCGTTAGTGCCAATACAAAACAATATGGCTCAAGAGTATGATTGGTGTTTCCCATGCAATGAACCTCATAACCAATCCATGTGCTTCAACGGTGCCTTGAATCAAGAATTAATGGTGACAAAAACTGGTGTGGAGGGTGAAGGTAGTCAAAGAAATGACCAGAAACAAGAACCATTCCAACAACAATCAGCTCCAAATGATACAACACTTGTAAACTGGTAGGCAAAAGATTTTTGTGGCATGAACCAGATAGTTTCCCAAAGTGTTCCAGCCAACACAAGGTCAAAGAGGAGAAATTTGGGTGAAGAACAACCATTGGCCCCAAGTAATTCATGACCTTCTGTCACTCCACAAACTATTGGCAAGAAAAATGCAATCCCAAGCACACAAGGACTACCTAAAATAGTTCATAGGCCAACTCAAATGCCAGTTGCTACTGCCCATATACAAGGGATGAATGTGCAGGCCAAGGGATAGCAAAAGGATACTTCATCCCCATTCAATATCATTGATCAGATGAAGAAGAAAAATGTAAACATATCAATGTGGGATTCACTATCTATCCCCGGCCAAAGAGATTTGCTACAAGCTGCCATGAAGGACTGGTCAACTTCAAATCAGCAAGTCCAAATGCAAGAGAAGGTGCTCACAAATGCTGCCCAGCCTGAGGGGAATCATGGAGGACAGCAAGGTAAGAAGTTGAAGCCCCCTCCATTTTATGTTTCATTGATCATTAGGAACCAATTAGTACACAATTACATGATTGATTCTGGGGCAAGTAGTCCAGTAATGCCCAAGAATATAGCTGATCAGTTGGGAATTCAATATGAAACCATATCCAAAGGGGTGGTACAATTGGATGGGACAACAGTAACAATAGTTGGAGTGATTAAAAACTTGAGTCTTACTTTGCATGCCTGTCCCAACGTGGTTGTTTTTCAAGATGTCTCAATAATAGACCTTCCACCACTCTTTGCCCTATGTTTGTCAAGGGATTTCACAGCTAAGATTGGAGGTTACTTGTCTACTGATTGGTCACACATGCTGTTCAGAACAAGATATGGAACCAAAGCCACAATCAGGTCTGAACCTATTGCAAACTTTCACATTGAGCCTTACACTCCAAGTCAGATCAATACCAATTGTTCAGCATTTGATCAAGAAGATTATCCAAGCACTGATGAAGCTGACACCAAGGTAGGAAGCATCCCAGATTTGACTCTTGATGAATGGGCAAGCAAGGTGCATGATTTTTATCCTTATCAAGAAATAGAATAATCTAAGTTAGGATTCTATTGCATGCATGAAGAAAATCAGCCTATTCCTAGCATCACCAAGCCAGACCACAAGGATGACAATGAGGTATGGCAGTTGTTTTTTGATGGATCAAGGAGTAGACAAGGTGCAGGAGGGGAAGCCATGCTAGTTTCACCTCAAGGACTTAAGTATTATTCAGCTTTTAGATTTCAGTTTGCATGCTCTAACAACACTGCTGAATATGAAGCCTTGGTGTAAGGACTGCATTGGGAAATCAAGAGAGGAATAAAGAACTTACAAGTCTTTGGTGACAGTGAGTTGATTGTCAACTAAGTTAAGGGGCAACATGCTGTCAAGAATGATCTACTCAAGTTCTAAAATAATAGGGTGTGGGACCTCATTGAATATTTTGAGGGTTTTGGCATCAAATCCATTCCTAGGAAAGAGAACCAAGCTGCTGACAGGCTTGCAGCAGTTGGGGCAGCCTTTGATGTTGTTGAAAGAATTCAAAAGGACAAGGTACAGCCAAACATCCATGTGATTGTGAGGCCTTCAGTGCCACAAAACAATGTAAGTTGGAAAGTATTTGAAAATGATCAGCAAATCATCCATTTCTTGCAAGAAGAGGCTGAGTTCTCAGCCAAAAATCAGGAAAAGTTGGAGCAGCAGTATGGTGACCAGGTGGTGCAGCTGAGAACCAACAAACTACCAAAGCAGCTTATTCCTTTGGAGTCCATTTTCAATCCTAATGATTAGTTTAGGAAGGAGAAAGCAAACATCCAAGTGAAGGAAGAAGATTCAGTGCCCATCTCAGTAGGAGAAGGAAAATCACTCCAAGTTGGCAAGATGACAACTAAGCAAAAAAGGTATGAGTTCATACAACTTTGTCAAGAATTCCCTGATGTGTTTGCTTGGAGCTATGAAGATTTGAAATTTTTCAATCCCGAGTTAGCTCAACATACCATTGAATTGGATCCAAATACTGAGCCCATTAGGTAGAAGCAAAGGCCAGTCAACCCCCACATGGAGCCTCTCATGAGGAAAGAATTGAATAAGTTGATAGAATCAAGAATCATATTCCCTATCAAGCATTCTAGTTGGGTTGCCAACTTGGTTCCAGTCAGAAAAAAGAGTGGGGAAATCAGATTGTGTGTTGACTTTAGAGATTTGAATAGAGCATCTCTTAAGGATTATTACCCACTTCCTTCCATGGAGCAAATTTTATAAGTTGTTGCTGGCTCCGAGAGGTTTTCACTACTTGATGGCTATTCAGGGTACAATCAGATTATGGTGAAGGAAGAAGATCAGTTCAAGACAACCTTTACAACCAAATGGGGAACTTATGCATACAGGAAAATGCCTTTTGGGTTTTCCAACGCCGGAGCTACCTTCCAAAGAGCAATGGACATGGCGTTCAAAGGTTTGATTAACAACATAGTGCTGATATATCTTGATGATATCACTGTTTTTTCAAAAAATATAGCAGACTACCTCTCTCATTTGAGACAAGTGTTCCAAAGGTGCAAAAGATTTGGAGTCTCCTTGAATCCTAAAAAATGTATTTTTCTAGCCCATGAAGGAAAAATCCTTGGTCACATTATCTCCAAAGAAGGATTAACAATTGATCAGGAAAGAGTCAAAGCCATAAGAGCACTGCCATTGCTAAGCCACAAGAAGGCCCTTCAAAGTTTCTTGGGGAGAATAAATTTTGTTCGGAGGTTTGTCCCAAATTCTGCAGCCCTTATCAGACTTATCATCAAAATGTTAAAGAAAAGCATGGCTTTTAAATGGACAGTAGAAGGCAAGGAAAGTTTTGAAGCAATCAAAGAAGCCATCTCTCAAGCCCCAACTCTCATCAACCCGGATTTCTCCAAGGATTTCATCCTCTATGTGTTTGGAGGTGATGATACTATTTCTGTGATTTTGGCACATCAGAATAAAGAAAATGATGAGTAGCCAATTGCTTTCTTCAACCAAATCCTGGAGGACTATGAGGTGAGATATTATTTCATTGAGAAGCATGTTCTTGCAGTAATCAGAAACTTGAAGAAGTTCAAGCATTTAGTCTTAAACAACAAGGTTCAATTGTTGGTTTCTCATGCGGGAGTTAAGGACTTCCTCCTAAATAAAGACTTGAATAAAAAAAGGGTAGGTTGGATTACTCGTGTCATGGAGTATGACATAGAGATCAAGGTCACCAAGTTGGTCAGAGGAAAAGGATTGTGTAAGCAACTGATTTTAAGCAAACAAGAGGAAGCATGCAATGAGAAGGAGGTTGTTTTGGCATTGCAAGACAGCCATGACCAAGGAAGCACTCAAGAGGAAAATAATGGTGTCCCCACCCCTTGCTGGACCCAGAGTATAATGCACTTCCTAAGCATAGGCCTATGTCCTCCAAAGATGAAAAAGACCCAAAGCAGACACTTCAGATTGTAGGCTATCCCATATGCCCTTGTTGATGGTGTTTTGTTTAAAAGAGATGTGAATGGAGTATTGCTGAGATGCATTGGTACAAATCAGATTCATAGGGTATTGGAAGAGTTCCATGGTGGACCAGTTGGTGGTCATTTTGCACCAAGAGTGACAGCTCTAAAGATCATGAGGGCTGGCTATTATTGATCCAAGATTTTCAATGATTGTTATGCATGGATCAAGAGGTGCAAAAATCATGCATTCTTCATAGGTAAAGAGAGGTTAGCTGCCCTTCCATTGCATCCAATTTCAGTTGACCAGCCATTCATGCAATGGGGTTTAGACTTCATTGGAGTTATTAATCCCAATTCGAGCCAAGGGCACAAGTGGATTTTAACAGCCACATATTACTTCACCAAATGGACTGAAGCAGTAGCACTCAAGGAAGCAAATGAAGCTAGTATCCTAGAATTCTATGAGGGAATAGTAACTAGGTTTGGCATACCAGCTACAATAATATCAGATAATGCATTAGCATTCATTGGATCCAAGGTGACTAAATGGGCTGTCAAGAACGAGATCTACCTAAGTACTTCATCAAACTATTACCCTCAGGGTAATGGCCAGGCTTAGTCTACAAACAAGAACTTGTTGAAGATCATTAGGAGGACTCTTGATGAAAATCAGAGGTCTTGGCATACTAAATTGAAATCAGCTTTATGGGCTGATAGGATAACTCCCAAGAGATCTACAGGTAATTCTCCATTCAAGCTTGGTTATGGGAGAGAGGAAATTTTACCCATGTCACTTGAGTTGCCAACATTGGAACTCATGAAACTGTTGGAGTTGTTGGAGTTTGAGCCCATGGAAGTTAGATATGTAGAATTGATGGAGCTCCAAGAAATCAGGAATTAGGCATCCCAAGCAATGGAGAAGGATCAGGATTTGATAAAGAAGACCTTTAATAGAAAGGCCAAGGATAGATCCTTCCAAGTTGGAGATATAGTGTTAAAATGGGATGTAGACAGAGAAAAACCAGGAAGGCATTCAAAATTTGATGCCATTTGGATTGGCCCATACATGGTCACAAAGTGTAAGGACAACAATGCCTTCCAATTGTCTTCATTGGATGGTGAAGAACTGTAGATTCCAGTCAATGGGATCCATCTAAAGCATTGCTACCAAAGGGAAATTCTCCACCTTGTAAATATTAGCTTAGGTTTTCATTCCTCCAAGTGCTTGTGCACATTATTTTGTTGTAGATTAGTTTTTCTTTCCCTAAGTGCTTTGGCATAGGCTTGTTGTACCTGGGAATGTGTTTACAGGCCTTGCTCCATCAGGTGATATTCCATGTTCCTCCTTGCAAATTTCTAGTCAGTTGGGGTATCAGACAGAAAATCAAGTGACTCCATGCCCAATGGATTGCTTTATGCAACTGGTAACTTCATCCAGCAGGCAGATGACCCCTCTAAGTCACCAAAATTGTTATCCAAAATGTGCCCCCTGCTCATTTTATGGCTAACTCCCTTTCATCTTTCCTTCTCTTGTGCCTCAGACATAATATTTTTCTTTTTAGCACTCAAAACCTTCTAGAAATGACACCATTTGATAAAGCTCTTTCTCATCTTTCCAGAAAGGTAAAGTTTTCCTCCTGACTCCATGTATTTTTGAAATTATGGCTCGGCGGAGTTTTTTGGGAAAATTTTCCCCTAAAAGGCCCGTGGCCTATGAGATGCCACCACGTGGCACCTAGAGTGGTGGAGCGTGGGGAAATTTTGGAAAATTTTCCAAATGACCAAAAAGGTGCAAAAATTCAAATTTTTGCCTACCAACCCGATTTGGTCGTGTTTTTCCCTAAAACTTCAAATGGCCATATCTTTCGATCCAGAGATCGGTTTTTCACGTTATTTATATCAATGGAAATATAGTGAAATTATCTACAAGATTCCGAAATAAATTTTGAATTTTTATGGAGTTTGGAGAGAGAAAATTGAAAAACGTCTCTAGCATGTGGTGATGAGAAGAAATGATGTTTCAACCACATTTTTAATGAAGAATGGCTCGCATTCTCTCTCAGCATGGTTAAAAATGTTAGGGAATGGGTTTGTAAGGATGCCCATGCTGTTTTGAATGCATTTTGTTCAATGATTGAACCTCTCCCATGTTTTCCCGAATTTCTCTCTCCTGGGCTCGTCCCTTGCACTGTAAAAGCTAGATTTGGCACATTTTCAAAGGGTGGAACATTTTTTGTGTATTGTAGGTCCCCTTTCTCACCTTGGAAGTGGTTTTGGTGGAATATCAGACCTTTCTAAGAATTAAAACTCATTTTTGCCTCCCAGGTGTTGTAATGCAAGTGATTTTGATGTTGAAATAACAATACAGGCCCTGTGATTAATTTTTCATCCTCTGCTGGTGTTCTTTGACTAATTTCTGATTCTTCATTACAGTTATCAGTTTGTGCATGTTTTTTTGTTGCATTTTATGAATTGTGTCAATCTGAAGAAGTGAGAAATACTCACCACTCCTTTGGTGCATCACCTATTAGCATTATTTTTAAATTTTTTGCATTCTCTATCTCTGTCTCCTTTGGAATTTAGGGTAGGGTTAGGAATATAGACCTCTGCAACTTGTAAGTGATAAATCTGACCAGAGGAATTGAGAAACCAACCTCTAAACTAGAGATTCCTTTCTCATTTTGCAAGTCCCACACTTGGGGGAAGGATTCAATGTTGTGCAATCACACTAGATGCTAGTATGATCAAACTAGAAATCTGATCAACATCCAGGGGGTGCTGCTGATTTGCCACAACACTCACCACATGTCCTGTTCCACCAAACTACCCCAACTACATGAAAATTTTTCTAAGTCTAGGCTAAGCAGTGGAAGCCTCCATGTTTCCTCCTGGCACTACTCTAAGGAAAAACCCAAAAGATGATATTCAAATGAGCGCCATGCCTCCACATGAAAACATTTTGAGTTAAGGATTTCCATGAATTTTTCAAGTACCCATTTGAGCCGCGTCGAACCAAAAGGTGCCATGTCCCCTGTAGATACAAGGATGCAAATTTGACCAAGATAAGTGCCCGTCAAATCGTAAAATATAGAAAAATGACCATTTGATCCTGGGAATGAAATTTTCTTCAAGGGCAGAAGGTTTGGAAATGTTACAGGGCTCAAATATGTTTCTCATAGATACATCCATTCATTTCCTTTAAGTATCTAGGGTAGAAATAATAAAGGAGACAAATCTTGATCTTGGAGAACATAAAACATGGGGGTGTATGCAATGGAAAGTTGCAAAAGCTATAGAATGAAGCTAAAGAACCTCAAAGATTTTCTTTACTCATCCATGCACCATGAGATAAGAGCTAAACAAGAAAATATCTATGCATATATAAATTTGAAACAAATAGTCAAACCCTATCATATATACTACTCTCTAATCCATGAATTTTTAATTAAATTGAACCTAGTTAGATTCTAAGCAATCAAATTGTGTGTTGTTTACTCCTAAAAATAGTGAAGAGATCTCTCCAAGTTGGCTACATGACCAAACTTTAGATCTTCCCCTACTAACTATATTTGGAATGGATGAATGCAAGATGAAGGAGTTCTCAACAATGGAGTATGGCCAAGATCTAAAGGTTCTATAGCTTAAAGCTATCACAAATGATTTCTAATGCTAAGATCTCCAAATATGAGAGATTTTTGTTATGAAAACAAGGTGTAAGGTTGAGAGGGAGAGGTGACCCTTCTATTTATATTTTTCCAAATGGAATAGTTTGAACTTTAGGTGCATGTGGGACTAAAGTCTAAAAATCACTTTAGGATTAGATTAGGATAAACATGCTTTAGGCCTACTTAAGCTTGGTTTAGTCTAGTTAACTAGGGTTTAGGCTAGTTAAACTTGATTAGCAAGTGATTAGAGACTCTTTGAGAGTTGGGATGGGTCTGGATAACCAATTATGACTGATAGATAGCCTACAAAGCCAATAGAAGTGGTCTAGAGAAAACTAGGGAGGTTTTGAATGGTCAAAAGGAGGAATTTTTAGCTAATAAGAGAGATATTAACCAAATAATATGATTATAGGAGGAATACAACTAAAATAGGTGTGTTAAATGGGAATCCGAGAGTGGATTGAAGAATGGGGAATTAATGAAGTGTCGTTAATTGGTTGAATTAGAGGAAATGCTAAATGTAAGGATGTTTTAGGTTATAGGGGAAACCTAAGTTTTTTGATGAACAAAGAACAGGAGACCCAAATTAAAGACCCTTAAGTGATTTACAACCCATGAACCAAGTAAAAATGGCCATAAAAATTAACCAGGCACAACACAAGGAAGGGGAAAAAGATAGAGGCCGTAAATTAATAAATTTTCAAAGGCAAATTGGGGTGAGATCATTTTGAGCACCAACATAGGCTCCGACTCGGGGATGGGAAATCCCTGCGAGTGCCACAAGAAAAATAGTAGACCAAGTGCTAAAAATATCCATTGGGTAAGGGAGTCATCTTTCTAACCAGAGAAATAGATCCATCTTCAAAAAAATATAGAGAAAACAACAAAAATAGGTCACTGAGGACCAAAATGAGAAAAAACTCAAAAACAAGAAACAAACAACAAACTATACACTATACATGAGATTTTCTTAATCCAAAGGAATCAATCCAAGAAATGCTTCAAATGTCTACCATTAATAGGAAATTCAAGTAGTTCACCATCTAATTCCTTGAGGAAGAAGGTGTGTTCACCAATCCTGATATCAAAGGAGTAAGGGCCCATCCATAATGAGTCAAACTTTCCATGCTTACCCTTATCCTCATGTCTATTATCCCATTGTAGCACAAGATCTCCAACATTGAAAGCTCTGGGAGTGACCTTCTTGTCAAATAACTTTTTCAATTTCTCTCTTAACTTTATATATCTCTGGTGAGATGCGTTTTTCTCTTCATCAAGCTCAATAATCTAGTTGATGCAAGCATCACAAGGACTTACCTCTTGATCTTCCAGCTGCTAGATGAATTGATAAGAAGATAGTATCATATGAAGGGGTAGTAGGGCCTAGGTCCCATACACCAACTCAAATGGACTCTTTCCAGTGATCCTATCTGCCCAAACAATAAACTTCAACTGTTTACCCCACTTTCTCTTGTTCTGCTCCAATGTTCTTTTGATGATCTTCAAAAAATTCTTATTACTGAACTCTACTTGTCCATTTCCTTGGGGGTTGTAATTGGAGGCACATGTCAAGCTGATCCCATACTTCTTGCACATTTCGACCAAAGGTTTAGCTCTAAAGCTCATGGTGTTGTTAGCAATAATCTTGATTGGTACCCCAAACTTGCAGATGATGTTGTTTAGCACAAAGTCCATGACTACTTGGTGTGTGGCCTTCTTGGTGGGGATTGCATCCACCCATTTAGTAAATTAATTAGTTTCTACAAGAATCCATTTGCGGCCAGCACTTGAAGGATCTAAAATTTCACCAATGAAATACATTCCCCATTGCTTGAATGGGGCTTCAATCGACACAAGATGCAAAGGAAGGGATCCTGAATCTTTCAGTCTTCTAGAGAAACGCTGGAAACTCTCACATCTTCTGATCAACATGGTTACATCCTTGAAAAGAGTTGGCCACCAATAACTAGCCCTTAAGATCTTATGTGCTATGACTTTTGTAGCAAAGTGCCCCCAACAAACTTCTCCCTGGAAATCAACAATTATCTTGGGGGCTTCCCCTTCAATAATGCACCTTAAGAGGACTCCCTCTGGGTTCTTCCAAGCTAACCCATAATCAGTGATGACATATTTATGGGAAGCCAACTTAAGAGCTCTTTTTTGGTTCTTACTTAAATGCTCAGGGCAGCTTAGATGTCTGAGATAAAAGATTACATCTTTATACCACTCAGAATTCATTAATGTTTGAAATACACCTACCCTTTCTTATTCCACCTCATTTACCTCAATAGTTTACAAGTTAGTCTTAGCCATAAGATTAGCCAATCCCAAACCTCTCACCAACTTTGTGGTTTGGATGTCCATATCATATTCTTGCAATTTGTTCACCCACCTGCATCTTTTGCTTAAGACCTCCATCTCTGACAAGATTTCGTTCACCATGGTATGGGGAACATAACAAACAACCTTTGAACTTAGAATATAGGGTCTGAAAACCTTTGTTGCTTTCACCAAGGAAAATGCCTGATTTTTCATGATAGTGTACTTTAGTTTTGCCCCTTGTAATACCTTACTAAAAAAGGCAATTGACCTCTTAGCCCCTTCATTATCTTTCTACAATAGGACAAAAGTAATAGTATTTTCTGAAGCAAAGGAAAACAGCTGGAAAGGTTTCTTATAATCTGGGGCTGCCAAAAAAGGGGCATGCTTCAATGCCTCTTTGATTCCATTAAAATATTAGATGGCAGCCTCCTCCCATTTGATGACCTGGTCCTTCATTATCATGGAAGTGATTGGGATGGTCAACTCAACAAAGTTTGATATAAATATTCTAATGAATTTTATCTTCCCAAAGAACGATTGGATTCCTTTCTTGGTTCTTGGAATTGGGACTTTGCTAATGGCCTCTACTCTTTCTGGATCAATCATCACTCTTTCTTGTGAAACAATGTGACCAAGAAACTTTTCCTTCTACACTCCAAAATGGAATTTCTTTGGATTGAATGAGATGCCATATTCTCTACATCTTATCATCATCTTCTCCAACTGCAGCAAGTGGTCACTTCTCTCCCTAGAAAATAAAGTTACATCATCTTGATAGACTGCAATAAATTTATTGATGTAACCAGCAAAAGCAACATCCATTCCTCTTTGAAAGGTGGCTCCAACATTCATCATACCAAAGGGCATCCTGACATAAACATAGGTCCCTCAAGGAGTAGTGAAGGTTGTCTTGATCCTTTCTGATTCCTTCACCACAACTTGATTGTAACCAGAGAAACCATCCAGGGTGGAAAGCAACTTAGAACTAGTCACTAAATGCAGCATGTTCTCCATATTTGGTAAAGGATATTTATCCTTTATTGAAGCTCTGTTCAGATTCCTAAAATCCACACACAACCTGATATAACCATTTTTCTTTGTGACTGGTACAAGGTTTGTAACACAAGAAGAATACCTTGTGAGCTAAATAATCCCACAATCTCTTAGCTTCTTCACTTCTTCTTGTATTTTGAGGGATAAGAGTGGATTGATGGGCCTCTTCTTCTACCTGAATGGCTTTGCATTAGACACCAAGGGGATCTCATGTTGAAAACAGGTCCTCTTTGTATGCTTTTAGTTTAGAATAGGTTCTAAGCCATACAATCTTGGTATTTTTTTAATAGCTAGATGTATGATTGCTTCTCCTCTTTGCTGAGATTGCTGCCTAACCAAAATTTCCTTGGATTCTCCTTTGTGCCAAGATCATGCTCTTTGATATCCCTTGAGGCTACCATCCATCTATTAATAATATGATCAATATTATCAAAATTGGACTCAAGAGTAACCAGCCCTCTAGGAATGGTGTTGGTATTCATCTGGATGCTACCTATATGATGGAAAAGTAACATGTGAGCATGGGAATCTACAAGTGCCTCTTCCTCATACCCGACCTCTCGAGGTCATGTTGAGACAACTAGTGAATGTTGAATGTGGATAGATACAGACAAGCTAATCAGGTAATCTTAAATCCTTAATAGGCAATAATGGAATATGTGAATCTAAGGTGAAGAAGGCCCTCCTAACCTGAATTGGTGTAATTTTTTGCTCAGATATAATGGTTGTTTAGAGGCTCCAATAGATATCAAGCTCTACCAAGATTCTGTTTCTTGGTTGTTGGATATGTGGGAAGTGACCTCTAGGAGCTTCGTATATATCTCTAAACAAGGTCATAAAAATGGTGCATAGGTGGCTTAATGGATTTGTAGTGAACTATGGGTGGTTTTCTGGTCTAGCATAGAAAATATTAGATTGATTGGCCTCATATTTAATATGGAAAACTGTGTTATAATATCCAGTGGGAGTGATGAAGATCTAAATACCAGCGTTCGCAAGCTGGGTGTCAATACTTGACTGATTTGTAGGTCTATTGGGTTGTGGGGATTTGGGGATCACAACCGTGAGTTCATGGTTGTTGTGGACCTATTATGGTCATGTGAAGAATCAATCCCTTCTCCCAACTATTCAGTAATTATATGCCTTTTCAGCCTCTACGTTTAGAACTAGAAGTTGTATGATTTTCTGGCAGTACCTAACAGGTGTTCTTGCAACTTGAATACGTAAGCTAGTGTCTATGTCAACGAGGAGGTCTCCTGGATTATGCTGCGGAACCAAAGGATCACAACCAAATGTTTTTTTCTTGTTCAAACCCTTGCATGGTCATTTAGGTGTTTTATCAAGGAAATCTATAGTTTGGATGGTTTGACCAGAATGTGTAAGCTTTGTCGTCTTTGATATTCAATCCTCTTAGTTTCTCACTAATTGCTTGTAAGTTTGTTGTTGCTTGAAAGACATTGTATCCTAAGGTCCTGATCTATATCGGCTAAGTTGTGGGTAAATTCGGGTTAAGGTACTATGGGTTTAAATATATATTCTCTAGGATTTCTAGGTCCTATGATTGTCATACCAAATGATTCAACTTTTATCTAACATTTAATAAATTGATTACAAAAGAGGTATTTACACTATGCAAGCATCCTGCTATTTTTGTATTTTCAAGGACGTATTTCAGATGAAATTGAAGAGCAGCTACTCTAGTATGTTTATCAAATGGATAACTAATCTAGAAACAAAATGAAAATAGACAAAGTAGCCTGGTATGGCTATTTGCCTATGCAATTGTGATATTATACTAAATATCTAACTAAATATATTAAACTGAAAGACTCTCGATCCTACCTCAGAAGTGAGGAATGAATCACAGTTTCTTAGAAACTATCAATCCCCACAGCTTCCTTAGTTATATCGAGAACAAAATTTTGACTGAAATAAAATAATTCACTACTGTATTTAATATGATGTAACTAGAACTTTGATAGCTCAAACCTGGCATTTATAGAACAGTGGTAAATCCAATTGTGTGTGATTTTATCCCCTCAATGTGATCTCCTCATTCCTTCATGTCCTCGTCAATCCAGAAAGTGTGTATATGATAGTATCAATAGAAGATAACAATTGAATAATGGCAGCTTTGGATATAGACCAAATTTAATGTGAGTAGGAGAGGGATATCGTAAGTGAATAGAGCTTAACTATGTAATTCCTAGTGGGATTTACTACGGGAATACAACACAAGTGTACCGAGAGTTTCAGAAATTATCCTTGTGACAAAACAAAACCTGCAACTTTAATGGATTCTTGTCTAGAAATGAAGCTATTCTATGTTAAATTAAATGTATGCAGCAGCAATGGAATAAGACTTGAAACAAGAAGATGATATGACCTATAAAATACCAACAATGGAAGAAAAACATGAAACTAACAGAATTCTAAGAAAGGAATTGAAAAACTAAACAAGAGAATTGACAGGATGAGGGGCCATTTGCTTGAAAATAAACTGGCTATTTATAACCAATGCATTTACCAGAGGGTAACTCCCATTTGATCTCTTTTACTATAAACAAAGGAAAAACACTATTCCTAGGGAGCAGAAAACATTAATGCAAGCCAAAGTGGTTGAAGAAAGAATGTAAATTTGAAGATTTACATTTGACGTGATCGTCGAAAGAATCTGGAAAATGTGAACAAAACCCTTGCTCGATGTAGGGTAGCGGCTATGGGACTGTCGCCCTGTCTTGGGCAGCGGTCATGGGACTGCCACCCTATCTTGGGTGGCAGTTCTGTCACTGAAGAAAAAAATTCAAGAAAAAGGGGGAGAAAGGGGAAAACAAGCCACATTGAGGCTAAGCGGGGCATGCAGGATACAAGCGTATACTTGGCGAACCTTTCTAGATTTCGAACACCTTGCAAGGAGACCTGTATCATCATTAGGGCATGTGTAACATCGTTCCGGCGGTGCAGTACCCTACAATTTTGGGTACGTACATATTGCCCCCTTAGAGAAGTGTTTTAGCCATGAAGAGGTGTAAAATAGTGGATCCGAGTATGGAAGTCCCAAAATGGGGAGTTAGGAGCTATACCTGACATGCCCGTGTGCTGGAAAGTTGCCATCCAAGATCCTGCTACCTACAAAAAATGAAAAGGGGACTCAAGTGCAGATAGATAAAACAATTTGAGAAATAAGACTAAATTGACATGAAAAGAGGACTTATCATCTATGCGAGGTTTAGAACTTACCTTCATCGGTGCTCTGACCCTGCAAAAGACATTCAAAATCAAATTAAGAGGGCTATATATAAAAAAAGAAGTCATTTCACTATTCATTTACACGGATTGATTTGATAGTTTTTGAGCTCTGGGACCCACGGTGAAATTTTTTGACGAGAGTATAGTCAAAACGTTCATGGTGAGATAGTGTTCATGCCTCCGAGAATGGAACATCGACCCATGAAGTCTCAAGTTAGTTCTTCTCGATTTATCATTTTTAGACCTAAAATGTGGAAATGATGAAATCTTTTACTCGAGGGGATTATTTTTTAAAATGTTATTTTTAAATGTATCTTTAGGGGGGTGCCCATAGGGTAGGTTTCTTTTTTCATTAAAAGGGTGTATTTGTTTGATTTTGGGATTTTTAAGGGCTTACGGCCCATTTGGTTTTGTAGGACAGGACCACCGCCCTATGCAGGGTGGTGGTTACGGAACTAACACTCTACACAAGGCAGCAGTCCATGACAGAGGACAAAACAATACAAAATTTTAACTTGTTTTTGCATGTATAGAATTTTTATGTGTTTTTAATAGTTTTTCCAACTAGATTTTAGTACTAACTCACTTATTTTTTTGTTTTTGGGTGTATGTAGAAGAAGGAGGAGTACATTAGATGGACCTGGGAGAGGGAGTGTGATTGGCTCTTAGCAGTGTTGGAGGCACTCTCCGAGGAAGAGTGGAATACTCTCCAGAGGGCTAGTATATGGAGGATTACATAGGTTCCTCATGTTGCACGTATCAGTCACATACTATGTGACTTGTTCTCATATTGGGATGCAGATCGAAACACCTTCTGATTGCTAGGAGTTATGGGTGAGTAGTCCATCACCTTGGAGGATGTTTACCGTATACTGGGGGTTCTGATCCTTGGGCGGCGGCTGTCTCTTAAGACAACAGTATCTAGATCACAAGTGGTTCAGTGGGCCACCTACACGGGAGATGCAGTTATATCGATGGGGTTGAAGAAGGGCATGAGGATCTGGTCTATTATTGAGTCAGACATTCCCTTGCTTTGCAAGGCCATTATGGGCATCCTTACATCTAAAATAATTAGGGAAAAGGGAGGGAACACTCTCTTATATTGTTGGGCCCCTATTATTGCATAGATTAAGGGCCATGGACATTTCTACGCTTCGGGAGTAGATATTCTCGGGACTACCTACCATGACTTATATAGGGTAGTCTTTTTATAGGGGCAGTCACTAAACCACCCAAATATTGTCATGAATGTGGTATATGAGCACATTATCCCATATGGGAGAGGTGTAGAGGTGGAGGATCTCGGGGCCATCAGGGAAGAGAGTTGGATGAGGATGACAGTTCTTAGAGCACCCCACCAACCAGTGGCTTTCCTAACTACTGCATATATGGAGGCCACGAAGAATCTGAGGAGTTCACTGGGGGAGAGACTGAGGAGGAGACAAAGGAAATAGAGATAAGTGAGACGGGTGGTGGTGGGGATGATAGTGATCATGAGTGGCATGATACCCAGGAGATCCTGCAAGCCGAGATGGTGGTGTTATCCAAAATTCACCCCTCAAGGTAATTTTGATAACATGCATCAAATTATTTAGCCCCAAGAAATTATATTGAGTCCGGACAAAAAGTCATGTTTCTAGGGTCCCCTCATATTTTTCTAACTCCCCTGTCCCCTAAGAAGAGAGCAAGTTCTGAGAAAATGTGAAAAAATTGCAAAAACAAGCTCGGGCCAGAAAAAATTGTGAAAAATGGCTAAGTCCTAATCCTCGGAACAGTCGGGACAGTTGGGAAAAAATGGCGCGGACCGGCCGAAAGGGCGCAGACCGGCTGAAAGGCCGCCAGGCGGTCTGCACAGCATTTGGGACATCCGGGCCAAAGGGACGCGCGGGACGCGGAAATCCGAACTGGCCGAAAAGTTGAAAAAAATTGACTAACTGTTGAAACAGGAAGTCTGAGACATCTGGGCAATTAGTACGTGAACCGGCCGGATCAGCCGAAATGAGTCAAGGCAACCCGGAACAGTTGGGCCGAAGGTACGCGAAGTACGCAAACCGGCCGGATCGGCTGAAATGAGAACTTTCAGTCCAGGACACGCGGGACAAAAGTATGCGAACCGGCCGAATCAGGTGAATCAGAAAAATTTGTCCCAGATGGTCCGAAAGCAAATGGGACATCTGGGCCACGAGTACGTGAACCGGCCGGTTCGGCCGAAACAGGGAACTTCAGCACTGGGACAAATGGGACAAAGGGATGCGTGGAACGCGAAAATTCGAAGCGGCCGAAGGCAGAGGAGAAAAGTCAAAATTTGATCCATAGAACTTCAAACGGCCATAAATTTTGACTCCGAGCTCCGATTTTCACAAAATTGGACTTTCTGGAAACATATGCGGCTCCAGTCAGTCAATGCTCATTCCCGTCAAATGACAGAAAACGCTTGCCAGACCCAAAATAGCTGCCGGCACTCAGAAGGCCATAACTTTTGCATTTCTCAACGAAATCACACAAAATTGGTACCGTTGGAATCTTGGTTCCGAGCCCGATGCACAGAAATCAAGAAATTCCATATTTGATCAGAAATTGATTGAGATTTTTAAGAAAACGTAGCCGGGTTCAGAACAGTGTTTTATTTGGTAGTTGGGAGTGCAATTAAGAGGCATGGTCATCATTCTTTCTCTGCTGCAGCACATGGGACAGTATGGGGAGCCTTTTGCAAGTAATGTATGACCATTTCACTCAATTTAATGCCTCTTACAGGTGGTTGAAGGATAGATTTCGGGATTTCAATTTTCCCTTCTCTTTTCCTTCTCATTTTTCTATAAATTGGAGTGTTGGGCTCATTGTAAAGGAGGGAGTTTTTGGGTAGCAAAGCTCTGCCAAAATTGCTTTGTGAAGCCAGTGTGTTGTAGGCCCTTGTAGTGGACTCCTTGCATGGTGATCCAGGCCCTTATCTTGTAATAGACTGAATTGTGCATACCAGGAAGCAATAAAATACAAGTTTGTGGATGTATCTTCCCCTGCTGTGTTTTCTTGCATCCTTCTTGCCCCTTTGATCTTTCTATAAGAATATTGTGTCTATTTATTATGTTCTTGCAGGGATTCATTAACATTTTGTATGCATGGAATATTGTTGTGAATGCATTTTGCTAGATTATGGTGAACTGTCATCACCTCTTCTAGTGTGCACTTTGCCTCTGTATTTCACACATTTGGAGATTACTCTCACACCCTCCTTTTCTGGTGTATCACCACTTTAGTGTAGGCTTTCATTTTACGCATTCTCCCTCCCTGGTCCCTTGGAAATTTAGATTATAATAGTTAGCTTATCCTGCATTAGAGTAGATTGTGGCAGGTAGTTTAGGAGCAAGAACTAGCTTTCTCTGGAGGTCTATCTCAAGTAGCAAGTCCCACAACTTGGAGATAGTACCCATGTTATCCAATCACACCGTGAGTTCAAGTATACGCACTTGTATATGCACAGGGGTGCTGTGATTCGGTGATAACAGGTGGAGAGTGCAAAGAGGGTGACTCTGGTTTTAGAGGAGTTACTCTCTCGGGACCTAGGTGGAGATGGTGAGTCTTTTACAGGCTGTCACATTGCCCCAGATGTGGGAGAGGGGCACCAGTCAGTGGTAGGCGCGGATCCTAGAGATCCTTCTTGGAGGCCTTCCAATCCTAGTGAGTTGTCACTCTTCTCCTGCCATTTGTTTTAGTTAGACTCATCTTAGTTTGTTATTTCTTTTTTTTGTTTACTCTTTTTTCTATCATTGATTGTTTTCTAACTTTTTTTATCCTTTGTTTGTGGTGACTACTGATGAGTGGCGAGACTTGATTCACCGACTGTGTACTGATACCTTGCTTCTCCCCTCAGAGAAGACTCATGCTTAACTTTTCATGGACGTGGGGGAGCCCTCAAAAGCTGGTAGGCATATTGATGTGTTTGCCTTTGTCTAGCATCTGGTAAAGATCATTAATTCTCTCTGTGCCGAGGTAGTTGGATACAAGACAGTTGAGCGCTTGATGAGGAGGAGCCATTCTCATAGTGAGACGGCAGCTACCGAGCGTGACCACGAGCCCTCAGTGCATTCGGAGCACCGAAGTAGCCGTAGTCCTAGGTGTGATTGTGCACCTTCTGAGGGATCCCATAGGGATTGAGAGACTATTTTTGTAGCATTTTTCCAGATGTCTATACGAGTTTTTTTGTACTTTTTAGGCTCATTGAGAGTTTTAACCATGCGTAGTGCATGATGACATTTTATATGAAACTTGATTTGTATATATATATATATATATATATATATGTATATGTATCTCTTTGGATCTAGACTGTTGGCATGTTGAATTTTGTGACTCTTTTCTACATGTGTATTTAGAAGCTTTTTAGAATACTATTTTCATGATTTTCAGAATGTATGCAATGGATAACAAATGATAGTAGATAAAATGTTTTACTATGTATGTTTTTTTAATGCTGATATGAGATGATACTAACATATGGTAGTACTGAACTTTTGAACTCTTTGGGAAACATCAATGATTTCTTCTTATGTTGGAAAAAACGTGATGAATGCATAGTGATAAAGAGATGAACTTGCCCCAATCCCAATTCCACGCAACTAGTAAGATGCGAGGGCTCAACACCAAGAGTTAGGAAGGGCACATATTGTATGAGTTTGGATGAATGGAATGATGAGAGACAGAAAATCCAGTAATAGAAACCAAGTTTGGACCCACACACCTACCCTACCCAAAACTACTACCAAGCTTAGAAGGCCACTTAATTTTCAGTTTATCTAGACTTATATTCATAAATGGCAACCTGGTTGACAAAATCTGGTTTTGAGGATTTGATCTCTTTGGAATTTGGATATTTTTTTCTTTTAATAGGATTTGATTTGATTTTTTAGGATACCAAGATTTGTTTATTTGTGTGATTGGACCCCCTACACCTTTCCTCATGCCACTAGAAAGAAGCATGGGTTTGTCACAAAAGGCAAGATATAGGCGAGTAAGGGAACTTCTTTCCTTTCCAAACATCACACCACCAGTAAGAGATGTGGGCTTATCACTGAAGGTTTATGGGGTAAAGAAGTGTGTAAAATAAAATATTTTATTCACTTGGTGCTTTGAATTTTATTTGATTTTGACATTTCTGATCTATGAATTTGGGATATCCTTTCATCCAAAGAGATTTAAGAGGGATAGATGTGACACCAAGAAGCTTCTAGAACATACTCTAGGCAATGACAACTTTACCTGGTAGAAAGAAAGAGCAAAGCCAAGTATGCATGCCTTGGTATCGTTATCGTTAATACTTGTCCATCAAACTTGATGAGAAGATTTGAAAATAGTTGATGATGTTCGAAGAGATGTGATATGAATGCTTTTGCCAATATTTTTAAAAATTTGCAACAAGTTGTTTCAAGAGTAAGTTCCTGGAATACCATTTTTACGAAATGGACAGAATGAAGTAGCTAAAAGACTAATGCAATGTAGGTAGCTATAATGTATAAGTAATGACCTTGATGTTTTATGCATAAAACCACTTAAGAAGCAAGGAATTAACAGTTTCACCAAATTCCTCACCTTCCATTGTGCACAAAAGATACGTACCATTTCTGTAGTTCTTCATGACTCAGTATGGGCCCAACCATTTGGGCCAAAACTTTCTTCCTTCGCTGGTTTTCTTATCAATCTGATTTTCTAGTCTTAGAACTAGATCTCCCTCATATATTTCTCCTTCATATACTTTTTTGATGTACTGCCGGCACATTTGGTTAGCATAGGATCTGTGCCACTGTTTGACATTTAACCTGGCCTCATCAAGGCTTTCTAGTTGAGAGAGGCATGCCTCCCTGTAAGCTTCTTCATCTAAAATCCCTTGTAATGAGATATGGAGACTATGTATTTCATCCTCAAGTGGGAGAACCGCTTCTACTCCGAATACCAGTGAGAAATGAGTTTCTCTTGTTGGTGTTCTTATTGAGGTTTTATGGGCCCACAAGGCCATATATAGTTTTAAATGCCAATGTCACTTGTTCTCCTTGACCATTTTGAGGAGAATAGATTTTAACGTTTTCTTTGTCACTTCGGTCTGTCCATTGGCTTAAGGGTAGTAAAGAGAGGTCGTATGACAGTTTATCTTGAATTTGCTACATAACTCACAAACTTAATTATTTTTAAAGGACATGCCATTATCTGAGATAATGACTTGTGGGATGTCATACCTACAAATAATTTGGTTTAGAATGAATTTAGCAATTACTGAACCTGATACTGTGGTGAGAGGCATGGCCTCCACCCATTTGGTAAAGTATTTCGTGGCTGTAATTATAAAATTATGACCATCGATTGATGAGGGAGAGAATTTCCCTATAAAGTCCAGCCCCCACGTGGAGAAGGGCCACGAGGTCGCTATCAGTTGTAGGGATTGTGCTGGCATGTGAATTTCGTGAGAGAATTCGTTGTATTTGTGGCACTTACGCACAAATTCCACTACATCATGCTCAAGAGTGGGCCAAAAATAGCCCATCTGATATATTTTAAGAGTGGTGGCATGACCACCAAAGTGGCCTCCACATATCCCACTATGGGATTCATGAAGAATATTCTTGGATTCTTCTATGTCGATGCATCTTAGAAGCATGCCATTGAAGGCTTTACGATAGAGTACCTGGTCTAAAACAACATATTTAGTGGTAATAATACGTAACTGCCTTCTTTGTTGTGACATGGAACCTTTCGGGTATGTATGGTCCATGATAAAATTGATGATATCATTATACCAGGGACATGTAGAGATGGGGGGCCTGGTTTCAATGAAGTATACACACTCATTGGGAAAGTTTAGATTTACCAACTCACCTCCATCTACTAAATTGTCAACTAATCAGTCTGCAATAATTTGTCCCTTAATGAATTTCTAGTTCATGAACATTAACTCAACTTCTCCCATTAAGGTTATGAAATGGCCAGCCCTTTTAGATAAAGATCCTTGTGTGAGAAATGTTCATAAATGGTCTGTCTTTACAATGACCCTTGTTTCCTAGTTTAACATGTAATGTCTCAAATGTTTTGTTGAAAAAATTATGGCAAGGCATTCTCTCTCTGCCTGTGTGTAATGTGTTTCATAATCAAGCAAAATTTGACTAATGAAATAGACCGCACGTTCTCGTTTATCATTTTCTTCTTGAGCCAGCATGCAAGCCAATGAGATATAAGTGGCTCATGAGTAGAGGATCAAAGGGTGGTCTAGCTTGGGAGGTATTAGCATGGGTGGAGACAACAAGAAGTGTTTAACTACTTCGAAGGCCTCATTACATTCCTCAGTCCAATCAATGTTATAATCTTTCTTCAATAGATTGTTGATTAGATGAATGGCAAAACTTAAATCTGGGATGAACCTTCAGATTGCACTGAATTTCCCAAGAAATGACCTAATTCCAGACTCATCCGATGGTGGGATCATTTTGATAACAACCTTTATTTTGGCTAGATCAACATCAATCCCTCGTGAAGATATAATGTAGCCCATAATTTTTCCTCCTATCACACCAAACACACACTTCTCTGGGTTTAATGTGACACCATATTCGATTAGTTATGAGAGGATGATACGGAGCACTTTCAGATGATCACAACATTTCTTGGCTTTGGCCAACAAGTCATCCACATAGGATTCCAAAATTTTATGGATAAGATCGTGGAATATATAAGTCATTACCCACTGATACGTAGTGCCCATGTTCTTAAGACCAAATGGCATGATAGCATACCAATATGTTCAACGGGGAGTTATGAATGTGGTTTTGGCTTGATCATGTTCTGATATTTTAATCTAATTGTACCCTAAGAACCCATCCATGAGGGACAACAATTCAAATCCAATTGTTGCATCAATGATAATGTCAATAGATGGTAATGGGAAATCATCCTTGGGACAAGATTTGTTAATGTCCCGAAAATCTATGCAAATGTGTATTTTCCCATTCTTATTTAGGATGGGAATGATATTAGATACCCATTCTGAGTAGTCAATGGGTTTGATGAATCCTAATTGGAGAAATTTCATTACTTCCTCTTTTACCATGAGAGCCACTTTTGGCTTCATTGGTCTTGACTTCTATTTAATTAGCTTTGCATCCAATTTAGTGACAAGATTGTGTACCATGACTTGTGGTGCAATGCCCATCATTTATTTATAATTAAATGGGAAAGCCTTTTGATGTTCTTTGAGGATTTGGGTATGTATTTCTATCTCCTCCAAAGTTAACGAGGATCCCAATTTCAAAATTCTTGGTTCTTCCTCCATTCCAATGGTTATGTCAATGGTTTCTTCTATCAAAGAAGCATTACCTTCTTCAAATTCAGGTGGGGCTAGAGGTAGTTCCAAGCTTTCTCCATTTTCTATCTTGTAGATATTGAGATCCTTCTATGGAGGAGACTCTACCATGGGATTTCCAAAGTAGGAAGAGGAATGAGGTATTAGGGAAAGATCAACTATACAGTGAGCAAGGTGTAGCTCCGTATAGGTTTTTAGATATTTGAGAGTGATTATATCATCATCAAAGTGATCCATAATAGAAAAATAATCCTCATCTTCTCCATGAGTTAGGAGTGAGTTTGTTGGTATTTTACGCACTAATGGTGTAGTACAAAGTGATACTGTGAAATTTTTATCCTCCAACTCACTATTCGGGGTGAAACAAGAAGCTGCGGTTGCTATTGAGTCTGTGAGAAGGTTCTTCTCTCGTGGGATTACTTCAATTGATATGAAGTTGAATCCCTTACTTAGATCTAACACTACTGTTTTGTATAGTTGTAAATGTTCAGTCCTAGTTTCATATATCTTAAAGACTTGGTTTGTAACTAGTTGCGAGTCTCCTAGATTTCTAATGTCATTGACATCCATTCTTTTGGCTAGGTTGAGGCCAAGGAGGAGAGCTTCATACTCAACCCTGTTGTTTGTACATTCAAAGTTTATTTTAAAGGAAAAAGGTAGGATCTTTCCCTCAAGTGAAGTAAATATCACTCCCGCCCTAGCTCCAAAACAACATCTAGCTCCATCGAAGTGGAGAGTCCAATACTTGTTTGGAAAAATTGACGTTGGAATATTTGTTGTATCTATTTCTTTTGCTTCGGTTACCTCTACCATAAAAACTTCGTCTTATGAAAGAGAAGCAATTCCTAGGGTGTCTCCCATACCCATGGAATCAAATGGTAGGAGAATAGGTAAGTCTTTCTCCAGTAACTCGAAAATTTTTGTTGTAGTCCCTAGTGATACTACTTTTATAGCATTGGTCTCACTTTTGAGTACTGGAATGTCCTCAGCTGGATTTGTAATTTCTAACTCTGTGGTGGGTATCAACTTTTCTTTTGGTTGTGAATTAGTTGGTTTGAAAAGCTGATTTGTTGGAAGTTCAAAGTCAAAGTCAACACCTGGTATTTTCTTCAAATCAGCAAGGTGTATATCAAAGGGTTTTGGATCACCTTGTGCATGAATATTTTCCCTAAGTGTAGAAATCTTATTTATTAGAATATCATGGAAGGGATTGCCTTCATGCAGTGTATCCATGGCCGACCAAGGATCATATTATAATTGGTTTCCCGATCTATAATATAAAACTTGGTGAGGACCGTCTTGGGTCCTAAAGTGATTGGTAAAACTATAGTTCCAATCGAAGTGGCTTTAAGGCTATCATAACCTCTTAGTGTATTTCGTGTCATGGAATAGTTTGTCTATCCATATCCTAAATTTTGAAGGAAAGAAAAGGGGACTATGTTGACTACTACCCCATCGTCAACAATTGCACGTTTAACATAATTATTGTATACCCAAACTTGTAAATGTAAAGTTGGGTCACCTCTTCGTATAATTTCAGCATCTGTTGGCATTTTTCTTATATCGAATATAAATTTAGTATCCCTATCCGGCTGCCTCGGAGGATAAACGTCAAAATCCACATGGTTTACTTGCATTTCCAGAGGAGGAGTGATGTTGATTAAATGGCCAAGGCCTAATGCTTCTAAGAGGGCAGCCCTATTGGTGGGAGAGTTCTTTAAAAAATCCAAGAAGGAGATGTGCGAGAAGGTTTTAGTTAAATCATTAATTAGATCATAGGTGGCCCTATAGGTTTTACCAATGTTTATTGAGTGTTGTTTGGCTCTAATGAATAACTTGGAGTTGGTTGAGAAGAATAATCCAATGTTCTTGTTATGGTTTCTTTAGGTAGCTCAGAGTCTAACTCCACTAAACCAACTATTTTAGTTTGAGGTCAAGTTCCTAATTGGGGTGCGACTGGTGGATTTAATGAAGTTGAAGCTTCATGATCATTGTTTCCTGTCATGACACCCTTATTTGTTCCATTAGGATCTAACCTGTTGTTGTTAAAATGGTTTGGGAGTGGGTCATTGAAGATCTTGAGGGATGCATTTTGAGGGGAAACTACCCTTGCATAAGCATTTGGCATGGGTACTACAGAATTTTCTAAAAACATATCTATAAAGAGTTGTTTTTGATCTTTTGGCAAAAACTACATGAATTTATTGTATTCACGACAAGTCCTAGTATCATGGCCTTGAATCTTGTGGAAGCCATAATATAGATTGGGATTGTAATTTCGAGGCTGTTGATTTAAAACCTGTTGTGGCCTAAAATTCTGATAAGGTTGTTGGTTGTTAGAGTTAAAATTTGGAGGTTGTTACCTTTGGTTTTGACTCTGATATCCAGTTAGGTTTTGATTTGGACTTTTCGTTGTTGTTGTTGTTGCCATGGTGGATGATTAAAATCCACTGCATTAATTATTGGGGTAAAATTATTATTTTGTTGATTATTAATAGGTGGCGAAATGTTTACAATATTTTCCCTTTTAGCTTGGTCAGTTACTCCATCTGTTGTAACCCTGCGGTTCTTGTTAAGGATCTTAGGTCCGTGATTAGCATTCCCAGCATTAGGATGGGCTGCGGTGTTTTGATTGGGGGTGGTTAATTTCCCGTTTGTCCCATATGGCATACAACCACTATCAATCACTACTTGGTCGATTCAGAGAGCACTCTTGAGTACTTCATCATAAGTTCTTAGTGGGAACTTCTGGACTTCTTCCTTTATCTCTCTATTGAGTGAATTAAGGAATAAATCACATAGTTCCATTTAATCCATATTTGGAGCACTCACTGATGAGTAGAGAACTATATGCCATCTTTGGATAAAATTAGCGGCGGATTCATTATGTTCTTGTTTGATATGTAAGAACTCCCTGATTCCTGTTCTTAACAATTTGTTCATGTCGAAAGCTTTGATGAATTCTAACACAAGTTTTTTAAATGAGTGTATCGAAGCTTTAGGTATTCTATAATACCAATCAAGGGAAATACCTTCTAGGGTCTTAGGGAATATTTTAGCGACAACCCCGTCCCAAGGGAGTAACTCTAGTATGGCTGTGGCATAGGCCTTAATGTGTTCATTTGGGTCTCCTTCCCCTTTGTATTTGGGAAAATCAGGAAGAGGTCTTGGAAGCATAACACTTCATATGGTAAAATCTAGGGGTTATTTCAAATATTCTGAGTAATTCCTTACTACGTAGGCCTCAACCATCAATGGGGATTGCTAAGGGGGTTGAGGGGGAATGGGTTGTTGATATGGCATAGTATATGCATTTGTAGGAACATAAGGGAATCCATGTGGTTGAAATAACATCCCAGTGGAGGAGAACATGTCTCCTTATGGTGACTTTGAATAAATGTTTAAGTAAGGAGGATCATTGTTCTAGTACGGGTTGTTTGGTGCCAAGCCGAGAGGTGTCATGTTTTCAACTGGAGCGACATTTGAAAACACTGTCCTAGTTGGCATTTGCTATGGATAATCATAAGGATTTTTAGGAGGCATGCCTAATGTTCCTGTTCCTGTAAGGAGGTCAACTTGACTAGGGTGATGCAGAGGGTTGGGGATTCCCGCTTGCCCAAAATATGAATTCTGGTTTGTTTGAGAAAGTTCCATCCCTCTAACCTTTTCAACTAAGGCTGAAATGACTTCTATTGATGAAGACATTGTGTTTTGTATTAACGCCGTTTGTTGTATACCTTGAGGTTGTAAAGGGGTGTGATACCCTACTATGAATTGATCATTACCTTGCCAAGATTCACTGAGTGTATTTCCCATAGGTGGAGTTATGGGGGTGTTCTCCTTGAATAGGGCATCAGACTGTATTTGTAAACTGCCTAGAGGTGGATACATATTTTGGAAGTGTTTTTCACTTTCAGTGAAGCATGCTAAGTACTCCTCATCCAAAAAGGGGAGTGGGTCTGATTTCCTACTGATCTGTGGTCTAAACAAGACCTGAGGAGATGAAGTGGATTCTCTAGTAAACATCATATTGTTAGAGCCAAATGGCTCTAGCCATTGTGTTTGTGCAAACTGATCAAACTCCTCAATTTGGAATGAAGAACTAGAACTAATTCTGTGAGGGGGAGTTTGAGATGACAAGTAATTACTCGAATAGTTATCAGCCCATGCAAAAATCGAGGGAGATGGTTGTCTATTTGTTTGACTATAGTTTACTTCGATACCTGAGATAGGTCTGCTATACGCATTATATCCTGTCATATTCGGGGGGTATATAAATACCTGCAGAATAATGGGAAAGAGTGAAGGTGGATGGAAGAAATGAAAATAGAAAGAGGAATATTAGTTTTTTTCACGTTGGGTTCACCAATTATGTACGATGGAAAAGTAACATGTGAGCATGGGAATCTACAAGTTCCTCTTCCTTGTACCTGACCTCTCAAGGTCATGTCGAGATAGCCGATGAATGTTGAATGTGGATAGATACAAACAAGCTAATCGAGTAATCTTAAATCATCAATACGCAATAATGGAATATGATAATATAAGGTGAAGAAGGCCCTCTTAACCTAATGGTTGCTAGGATATAATGGCTGTGCAGAGGCTCCAATCGATATCAAGCTCTACCGAGATTCTGTTTCTTGGTTGTTAGATACGTGGGAAGTGACCTATAGGAGCTTCGTATATATCTCCAAACAAGGTCATGAAAATGGTGATAGGTGGCTTAATGGATTCGTAGTGAACTATGGGTCATTTTCTGATCTAGCCCAGAAAATATTAGATTTATTGGCCTCTATATTTAATATGGAAAACTATGTTATAATATCTGGTGGGAGTGGTGAAGATCTAAATACCAGCATTCACAAGCCGGTGTCAATACTTGACTGATTTGTAGGTCTGTTGGGTTGTGGGATTTGGGGATCACAACCATGATTTCATGGTTGTTGTGGACCTGTTATGGTCATGTGAAGAATCAATCCCTTCTCCCAACTATCTAGTAATTGTATGCCTTTTCAGCTTCTACATTTAGAACTAGAAGTTGTATGATTTTCTGGGAGTACCTCACAGGTGTTCTGGCAACTTGGATACGTAAGCTAATGTCTATGTCAATGAGGAGGTCTCTTATATTAGGCTACAGAACCAAAGGATCACAACCAAATTTTTGTTCTTGTTCGAACCCTTGCACAGTCATTTAGGTGTTTTATCAAGGCAATCTATAGTTTGGATGGTTTGACCAGAATGTGTAAGCTTTGTCGTCTTCGATATTCAATCCTCTTAGTTTCTCACTAATTGCTTGTAAGTTTGTTGTTGCTTGAGATACCTGTATCCTAAGGTCCCAATCTATATCAGCTAAAGTCATGGGTAAATTTGGTTGAGGTACTATGGGTTCAAATATATATTCTCTAGGCTCTCTAGGGTTTGTGATTATCATACAAAATGATTCAACTTTTAACTAACATTTAATAAACTGATTACAAAAGAGGTATTTACACTATGTAAGCATCCTCATATTTTTGTATTTTTCAATGACGTATTTCAATGAAATTGAAGAGTAGCTACTCTAGTATATTTATAAAATGGACAACTAATATACAAACATAATGAAAACAAACAAAGTAGCTTGGTATGGCTAGTTGCCTGTGCAATTGTGATATTATACTAAATATCTAACTAAATATATTAAATTGAAAGACTCTCGATCCTACCTCATAAGTGAGGAATGAATAATAGTTTCTCAGAAACTATCAATCCCCACAGCTTCCTTGGCGATATCGAGAACAAACTTTTGACTAAAATGAAATAATTCACTACTCTATTTGATATGTTGTAACTAGAACTTTGATAGCTCAAACATAGGATTATAAAACAGTGGTAAATCCATTTGTGTGTGATTTCATCCCCTCAGTGTCATCTCCTCATTCCTTCATGTCCTCATCAATCCAGAAAGTGTGTATATGATAGTATCAACAGAAGATAGCAATCGAACAATGGTAGCTTTGGATATAGACTGAATATAATGCAAGTAGTAGAGGGATATTGCAAGTGAACAGAGCTTGACTATGTAATTCCTAGCGGGATTTATTGCGAGAATACAACACAAGTGTACCGAGAGTTTCATAAATTATCCTTGTGACAAAACAAAACCTGCACATTTAATGGATTCTAGTCTAGAAATGAAGCTATTCTATGTTAAACTGATTGTATGCAACAACAATGGAATAAGACTTGAAACAAGAAGATGATATGACCTCTAAAATGCCAAAAATGGAAGAAAAACATGAAACTAACAGAATTATAAGCAAGGAATTGAAAAAATGAACAAGAGAATTGATAGGATGAGGGGCCATTTTCTTGAAAACTAGCTGGCTATTTATAACCAATGCATTTACTAGAGGGTAACTCCCATTTGATCTCTTTTACTATAAACAAAATAAAAACACTATTTCCAGGTAGTAGAAAACATTAATGCAAGCCAATGTGGTTGAAGAAAGCATAACAATTTGAAGATTTACGTTTGACGCAATCATCGGAAGAATCTGGAAAACGTGAAAAAAACCACCACCCTGTGCAGGGTAGCATCTATGGGACTGCCACCCTGTCCTGGGTGACGGTCACAGGACCACCACCCTGTCCTAGGTGGCGGTTCTGTCACTGAAGACAAAAATTTAAGAAAAAGGGGGGAAGAGGGAAAAACAAGGAACGTGGAGGATGAAAAGGGCATGTGGGATACAAGCATGTACTTGGCAAACCTTTCTGGATTCCAAACACCTTGCAAGGAGACCTGTATCATCATTTGGGCATGTGTAACATTGTTTTGGTGGTGCAGTACCCTCCAATTTTAGGTACGTACAATACCCTTGCCAAACAAGGTCTCTTTTCCTTCTTTTACACATACCATTAATTCCTAATCAATGTGCTAATCAACAAACTTCCCCTTGTTTTGTAGAAATCTTTTGATTTGAGCATCATCATCAAAAACCTACCAGTGTTTAATATTATCAAGGATAGGGGGCCTTGTCAATACCTCAACCTCATACTCACAATATGGGGACACTATACAACTGTCAAAGAGAGACCCCAATACTAAAATCTTGTATGCCAAGTCATTGAACTTTGTATCATGTTGCATAATGTTGAATGAGTCAAACATCTCAATAAGGTCCCAAACTTCCTATTTATAATATTTCATTCACTGATTCTTTATAGCATACAGTTTTATGACTTGCTTGACAACTAACTCTGAATCTGCCTTGATAATAATGTCCTTGACACCATACTTCCAAGCAATTATTAAACCTAGCAATAATGCCTCATACTCAGCAATGTTGTTAGTGCATTCAAAGTTTAGCTTGAAGGAGAAAACAAATCTTTCCTAGCTTGGAGAAAATAAAACAACACCAGCACCATTCCCAAACCTGGAGCAATCTCCATCAAACAACAGGGTCCAAGGAGAGGCTATATGTTTAATGCATTTGCATTCTTCAATCTTGTGCTCCTTTCCATCAGCAAATCCTACAAAGTTGTCTACATCCACATTTGTGTACAATACCTCATAGGAAGCATTGTTGGGATCCTCAATAACATGTAAAATTTTATTTTCCCAATACAACCTGAAAAGGCTGCACTCAACTAGAATGGTAACATAGGACATATCCATTTAGACACTCCCACCAACACTTGTAGCCCATTTTCTCGACAGTAGCATGCGCCACTTGGCTGGGTAGTCAACAATGACAACACCAAGTTTTAAGTTTTTACTTTGGTAAGCTACAAGCTGCACCACTATACCCTTCACACATCTAACTACTAGCACTTATCTGGAGTCCATGGTAGTGCACTTCCCATATGTTGCTGTTAGCTTAATATTCAGCTCATTCATGACCTCCAAAGGCATGACATTGCATGATGCCCCAAGTCAAACATGCAGTTGTGCAACATTCTATTCTTTATGATCAAAGTGGTGAATAATGGATCCACATTCATCTGAGAGTCCACCAAGGATGTCCCCAAATAGACCTCAGGTGGTTCATCCAACTCTTCTAGTGTTGGTGGTGCTTCTAGTTCTTCAATGATTATAGGAGTCTCCACAATATTTACATTTCTACCCAGGGTAGTCTTCTCTTCTTTCAACCCCAAGTATTTGAATGCTCTCTTTTTGTACTCAGGGATCCTAAGCAACTAAACAATTGAGATAGAGAATTTGATTTGACTCAACACTTGGGTAATGTCATATAGGACATTCCTTGGCAAGGCAATATTAGAGGGAAATCTAACACACTCATTAGGTGGTATAGGATTATTGGCAACCTGGGCATGGGGAGGAGTATGATTTTTGTTTGGAACTATAGGGATTTTCATAGATGTATCTTTCTTGGGGGCCTCTTTAGAAATGTTTGAAAGTAAGGGAGATTAAGGCTTGGCTTGAGGCCTTACCCCTTTTATAGCCTTACTTCTTGTGTTATATTCCCTCTCTTGACCAACCACAACATTCATTAGTAACTTCCTATCTTCCTCAGATAGAATTCCTCCATCATACTTCTTTATCATTAAAGCCCTTAAATATTCAAAGTCATTATTGGGAAATTCAAAAGATTGTACATTAACTAGTTCTAAAGTATGAGAGAGAGGAAAAATAGGTACCCTATGAATGTAGTCCCAAAAAGTGGTAGCAGTCCGGGCACTTATCACCTCAATTTCCCCTTGTTATGAACTAGTGGAACAACCCATCATGCATACATCACCATCATTGTCATCATCAACTTCTTCTTCTTCATGCTGATTTTCTTCACAAGGAGCATGAGGCATGAAACATCTGTCACACCAATCAATGACATATATCTCCTCCACCACAGTAACTCTGGCAGCCAAAGGATTAGGCACCATTCTATTTTCTCTGCCTTGGGGCTGCCTATTTCCAAACCCAACAAGTCTTTTACCTCTTTCATCATTTCTTTAGTGATTTTTGAATCTATCTTGGCCTTGTTGCTTGAGTTGTCCTTTTGAACTCTGCCCAACTCCTTTCTCATCTCGAGATAGCTTGTAGGAGATCTCCTTGATAGCCCCTGCCAAATTTTTCACAACTTCTTCTAAATCAATAGCTTTGCTTGTTTGAGGTTTTTATGGGTTAACCAGATTTCCACCTTCCCTCTTTGGAGGATTTCCAATTTCCTTGATATTGTTCTCTATTTGCAAAGCCATGTTGAAGGCCTACCTCAAATTTGTGGGTTTTTTGTCTCTTAGATAATATGCAGCCTTTTTATCAAATACATCAGTATATTTGATCAAACATGACTCATCACAAGGCTTTATCCTAATAGGAAATATCCTCACAGTTTTATTAAACCTTGTATTAAAGTCATGCATTGACTCATTAGGGTTCTTCTTGATGTTTTCAAACTCTATCAAACAAAACCTATGGTCAGTTCTATCACCATACTGTAATCTAAATGCATTGTTCATCTCGGTCCAAGAATCAATAGAGTTATCTAGCAATGCTTTATACTAGTCCCTAGCATCCTCTTCCAAGGTATGAATAAATAGATTGATATATACATCTTCATGTTCAATCTCAAAATCTTCCATCATATTAATAAAAATCTTTAGATGTTGATCTCGAGTAATAGCATTATTTCCCTGGAACTTTTCCATTCTATTCTTTACATCTTGAGGCACTACATTTGGGTAACCAACCATTCCCACAAAATTTATAGGTCCAAAGGTGTTTACAATAAATGGAGGCCTGAGTTGAGCCATATTGATTCAAGGAGGTGATCTTAGAGGGGTGAAAACCTGATGGGGGCCAGAGGGCTCTTAGAAGACAGCAGTATAATTTTCAAAATGGATACCCCCCAAAGCCTTGTTTCTTGGAAATCTCTATCAACCTTGGAAAAGATAGGTGCAGAGTGTGAAGGAAACCTTTCAAAACCAAATGAAGGCACCTCTCTAGCTGAAGAGTTCAATTCCACAAAGAGGCTACCTGATTCAGAGCCACTTGAATCGCAGTCTTCAATGATAGGTTGATCACTTTCATCAATTGAGATCCCTCTTCTTGTTTGCTAACCTCCCACAACTCTCCAGGATTTTCTTCCTTCTGATTTTTCTTTTCCTAGCTCTGGAAACAATGTCCTAGTAGGATCCCTAGAAAAGAAAGATCTTCTTCCTTCCATATTTGCAAATATTAGTAAAAAAAATGATTTTGACAGAGTTTTAAGACACTAGTACTTATTAAGAATTAGATCAACACGGAGTCACCACTAAGGATTTCCACCTTAGTTTTGCAAATGCACTAGATATGATCTGTCAAATGTTTGTCAATGATAAAAAATGGAAATGGAAAGATTTTGACCTTTCATTACCTAGATGTATCAAATAAAAGATTGTGCACTAGCTGTGAAAAATGAAGTAACTGCACATAGCACGTGGAGCATACAAGAGTTTGAAGATGAACAACAATCACAATATCCCTGGAAACAATGCCACAAATGTTGGTATCCAAATTTGTTCCTCTTTTTTAGCCAAACAACAACACAAATTCAATAGGGATCTTAGTGGTAGCTAGATCACAAATATATGTCATTTTGTAGCTGGGGAGAAATCTAATTGTCCCTTTATTTATTGGATTTTTGGAGAGATGGATAGCACTTTCAAGAGGATTTGATCTATCCTCACTATTTTAGGTTGTGCCTTTCAACCAAGGTAAGAGAACCTATTTTGTAACCTATGTTATTGAAGAACAATAATAAATCCTTCTTTCACGTAAAATTTATAGAGAAGACCTTGAGAAAATATGATCAACACACCAGATCTACCTCTCATGAGTTCTCACTTCCAGATCATGGAGATATTTCACAAGGAAAAGGCTACTAAAGACATTTGAGACCCTGCTTGCTTCTGTATGTTTAGGTGATGAGGATTGTGCATTGGCATACACACATGAAAAAGAGGGGTAGGATGGGTAAGATTAGTTGTTTTTGAATGAAATTTTAGTGGGAGGTGGGGCAGGGTGAAACTAGATTCACTAGATCCTTGAGGAACCTTACAAAATGGAAAGTCAGACCAACAAAAATTCCATAGAATAGATTAAATGTTTCTTCAACTAGAATATGTGCTTCAATAGAGGCCTAGATTAGCTCTCTTTCACACAATACCTGAGATTCTATCACGAAGTATCGAGTTAGAAAACCCAACAAAGCATCAAGGTCTAACCTAAATCATGCCTAAGGTACATCCGAAGGCTTACAGACAATCTCTTTCAACAAATGAGAGAAACGTAATTTTAAATCATTTATTCCAATCCCAAATGAAAGCTCTTATGAAAAATGGAATTACAGATGCCACTAAACTATCACAAGGATTGAGGCTTGTGTGATTGAATCAGATTTTAATACAAGATTGCAACAGAAACAAAAAAAACTATTTGCATACATTCTAAAGTAAAGTCAACACATTTTTCTCAAGATAACACAAAAATAACTTGAATTTGATTAAAAATATCAGCAAGGTAAAGTTTTTAGAATAGTCTCAGAGCTTGTCAATGGCTGTACACTTGCAACCACCTTGACATGATCATATTTTAATACAAAAGAGATATACAAGCTTCTTGAATGGTTTCTAAAAAGGGATGGGCTTTATCAAGCTTTTGATTAGAAAAAATCAGTCCAAACCCATCACACTCCAACCATTTACACAAAAAATTTGTGCTATTTATTGCATTTACAATAGAGCCTCCTCTCCCTAAAAGAAAAAAATGTTTAATGCACCAGTGCTAATCATGATTCTTTTGTGATTCGTAGAATCAGATCTGAAAAAGTCTCCAGGTGCTCGAGCGGGTATATTTCTTCGAATGCCTCCCACATTCAACTCCTTTCTCTGGTAGATCAATCTTCCTTCAATTTTCTAACCACTTCCTCCCCTAATCTCTCAAATCTGGCCCCTTGCGTGCTCAGGAGAGGAAAATGGAAAATCAGATCAGGCACAAAAGTTAAACCATTTTAATGGTGAAAGACATCCTCCAGATCTTCCTCTAGAAACTAAAATTAGGTCACACTCTCCTTTGGTCCCTTGACAAATAAGCACCCTTCATCACATTCACCTAGCACTGGCGCCCCTTTCACCCCACTAATATTAATTTAATTAATTTAATTAAATTCATTCATGATCCTCATTATATTTATTATTTAAATATCTTAATTTAAATAATATCCACACATACACTTCACCTAGACACCTCACCAACCTAACTCGCCCTGAAACCTACTCTTAGCAAGTTGCCATAACTAACTAAGACTTACTCAAACCCTAAAAATCAATGACTACATTCCCTCTAACCACATTCCCGCATGTTTACAAGAAGCTCCCAATCTAATTCGTAGGTTAATGACATGAGATCTGAGGAAATTAAGAGGATCTCTCTATTTTAGTAAACCTAGGAAATCCTACCTTGACCGACGCTGGTTACCCCTAACCATTGCCAGTTAAGCTGGAACCACCGTCGGTTACCATTTTAACCCCAAAACAACCTTATTCTCAAGGTTGGTAGAAGGCTGGAAAAGATTGAAAAATTTGGTGAACATTAACACATACCAGAGAGATATCACATCTTCTGAGAGTGAATGCCAGTGAGAACATGCATGCAAGGATAGAGATCAAGCATCTTTTCTTGCATAGTCATCCCAGCAATGATCTCATCTAACCAAGCAAAGAGGAATGTACATGCAGCCCATGCAAAATCTTTCCTTTAGTTGGTGATCACCTTCAACTTTTAAAACCTCTCATCAACACCTCCAGTCCTCAGTCACAAGAATCCAAGACCAGAATCCAAGTAAGTAGATGTTATACTTCTCTGGTTTATTCCATTTCATAATTATATTATCATATTTTGTTACTTAGCCACCCATTGACCTCCCCCAACACTCACCCCTCCATATACCCATTAAAAGCTCACAAAATCTCTCCCAAATCACTCAATACCTCATCCCAACCAACCAAATTCCATTGTGCAATCACAAAGGAGACCCAAAACCCATTTTTTGGCATTCCCAGGACTCCATAGTAACCAGCACTGGTTACACCCAACCACCATCAGTCACCCTCAACTGACAACGGTCTCTGTAATTTCCCATACAACCCAAAATAGTGACCTATCCATCTAATCCCCTTTCACCCTCATTCACCTATGATCTACTTGAGACCTCTGTCAGACCTACAAATACCTAGAACTAGTTATTTGACCTTCGAATCCTATTCTAGCCTATCCTGTTATATTAGATCTATTTCTTATTGTGTTTTAAGCGATATACCTAAATCATTTCGAATTACAATAGGATTTACTTTATTTACCACATTAAATTTTTTAAAACAGTGGACTGACAGCCATCTAAGAAGTATCACACTTCCCAGATCTAGCATACGCTACGTAGTTCACTGCATATATTGTTTACCTTTTCTGGTGGTCTTGCTTTGTATTACAGGTAGTTCTTCCTAGCCAAAAGGAAGCTCTCACAATCAGCTGTGGATTCAGAATTCATATGCGCGCAACAACACATCAACCAACATTTGAACAGGTATTCCTCCTATGCCCATTACCCTATTTGTTTCACATACTTCAAAGAAACGACCTAGAATCCAGTGAAACATTTTGGCATGCCCGGTGGGACCCACCCAAGGTTCCTTGCATTTCATTCATTCCTAGGAAAAGTTTTGTGTTTGTTTCCCTTTTGAAAAGCATACACATTAATTTTCTTCCTTGGTAACCCACCTTTTCTTTCTATTTGCTCTAAAGAAAACCTTTCTTTTGGTGTAATTAAAAGGAACCATTTCTTTGTGTTTTCTACATTATACTGAAAGAGCATCCCTCTTCCTCTTCATCTTATTGTTTCATCCAACTTCACACATCGATTTGGGCTTAAAAATAAGTGCATTCCATTCTGAATTATCACATTAGCTCACATTAATTGAGGGCAACCTATACGTTGGAAGTCATGAGCAGCTGATGGTTGAGAAACGAACCATAGAAAGCACCTTCTTTCTCTTTCTCTCTCTCTGAGTCTTACCAAACCTCACAAAAAATTGAAAATTCACACATTCTTAAACAACATCTTACTTGGAAGAAGCTATAGGTGATCACACGATCACGACATAGTGAGCACCTAGCTTGTTGCTCTATTGAGTCATACTTCAGAGCGAGGCCCGCCCCCACCATAACATACCTGAAACCTCACCTTTTAGATCTCCTTCTTTGTAGGAAGCCATCCTCACCAAAAAATTCTATTTCACAATTCATGTGTCAGTCCTTAAATAGCATAAGCTAAACAAACATAATAGAAAAGGCACTCCTAGGATTACATTTTTCTTAGTGTTTTTGCTTGGCTTACATTTTGAGGTGAGAGATCACGTTCTTCATTTTTCTTGTTCATCCTTGCATGCTCCTCATCATAGCAAGTGTATTCTGGCTACACCTGAGTGTGCCTGGGCTATATCATCATCATTCTCAGAATTTTGGGTCTAATTCTACATCAGAATTTAATTCACAACCACTTTTCTTTCATCACTATTTTAATTTCGCAGTAACCGTCATCGGTTACCCTCTAATCATCATAATTTATACCCAACGAACGTCAATTATAGGTCCTTTTATTAACCTACCCAAAAGGACATTTTATTCATTCTCTTCTACTTTTCACAGTTCCTATCACTATCATCATTCCCATTGACATTGTAAAACACCATCAGATTTGGCATACCTGTCAGATTTGACCTTCTCCCCAGTTTTTTCACTCACTGACCATTTTCTATAGTGACTGGCAGTGGTTACCCCTGACTAGCGTCAGTTTTCCTTAACCGGCATTGGTTAGCCTGTTTCACTTTCAAACCACCAATTGGTACCTAATACACTTTTTACCATCAGATTTACTTATTCCTAGTGTTTTCTTTGTCACTTACAGAGAAGCAGCCCTACCTGATCAGTATTGGTTCACATGGTGCTAACCTGAAGACAAGAAAACACACTTGTGTTTCACGCTAGTTGTCAACCACTCCTACCTAGTCCTTCACCACCTTCCATTTTATCACTAGCCATGGATCTCATCCAACTTATCACTATCGCTACCATAGATGAGGAATTCGCATGACTCCTTGACCAAAACCCTACCACCTTGCAGTTTTACATTTCCCACTCGTCCACTTGAGATGCCTCAGGTCAGTTGATATACAACATGCCCATATCTATCCCCCTGACTCTCACTACCACTCTTACATCGGCTCCATCTAGCTCTGTGCTGCCCACATCTACCTTACCCCTAGTCATTTCATAGCTAGGTCTTATACCCGCTATGATTGCCATGTCTATCACCTCCATTATTCCCACCACATCCAGCATACCCTCGACAACTACCTAAAATGCAATCTCATCCACCCCTAATATCTCACACATACCTGTAGCTACACTACCACCTCCCATGTCGGTGACCCTTACCAATTTTCAGAACATGGTCCTTTCCATTCCACAATCATTAGCCCCCATTACCACTAGGGTTACCATGACCCATCCACCTCCATATACATACTATCAGCCACCTCCCATTGCATCCATTATTCACTCAGGGTACGTACCCCCTATTTCACTATCTTCTTCCTAATCAACCTACATGGCAGCACCATACACTAGAGTGCCACCCCCATTATATGCCCAAAACCAACTCTCTCAAGCTATAGGAGTTACCTAATCATCGTAACCTACGAATGACCTAATCAAATTGATGTTGGACAAGACACTGAAATTTGAGGCTTTGGTTTCTAGCTCTGGCAACACTCTCACCTATGACAAGATTTGCAATGAGCCCATCCACCCATCCATTCCTATCTGTCCATACCATGTGCATTGGGAAATGCCTAAATTCAATCATTTTAATAGCAAAGAAGACCTGCAGCAGTATTTGCGGTCACTCAAACATGGGTGTTATCTAATCACTCACGATGATTCCTTCCTCTTGAGAACTTTTCCCATGTCTCTAACTAGACCTGCATTATATTGGTATAGTGGTTTACCTAGACACTCCATATTCTCATTCAATCAGATAGCCCAAGCCTTCTTAGATCATTTCTCTATCAATACCGTCAAGAAGGTTACCATGACCAACCTATACTCTATGTGTTAATATGAGGATGAATCTATCATAGATTTTGTCACTCGCTGGCATATCTTGATCAACCAACTCCCACAAATAGAACTCATTGAGCTCTTCACATGGGCTTGTGCTAAACATATCTCACCAACCTTTCAGGTCCAAACCTTCTAAACATTCGATGAAGCATTTACTATGGCATGAAAGTTAGAGATTTGGCCATCAAAGAGAAGAAAATCCAATTACGAAATAAGAATTCAGAATTCAATTTGAATGATACCTCTTCTTCTTCCAAACCACAAACCAATTATTCAAAAGATAAGGGCAACGCTAACACATTCATACTCAAGGCCGGCATAGCTCATCCATCAATCTAGGCTACCCCCTCATCTAATCTATCACCCATCCAAACTTTTCAATTCAGATGAGAGTAGTGGAAATACACCCCAATTTGGGAACCTTAATCTTCTATCTTATAAAATCTTATCAAAGCCAGGGCCATTGCCCTTCCACCCATAAAACCACACACTAGTTTTTATCCTGCTCGCCCCATGCCTACATGGTACAAAGAACATGACTTCTATGACTATCATTGAGTAAAGGGTCATAGTGATGGAAACTACATCACTTTCAAAAATATTGTCTAAGAAATGATCGAGAAAGGTGAGTTAACTATGGATAATCCTAACGCACCTGCTAACCAAAACCTACACATCTTCAAGGAACCATTTCCCAACCATGCCCCTTCATCTGATCAAACCGGTGAGACTTCAACTCATGATACCCATACCCGCAAGGTCCATGCTATCTTTAATGACATACATGTCACCTTCTAATTACCTCACATTCCTTCTATAGAGGAAATCCTAGCCCAAAATCCTCCTTCTGCATCAGAACCAACCTCCCATGTTCCTTCACCCATAAAGGAACATCTTTCATCTCCTTCATCACCTATGGAGAAGTCTTCCACTAACATCAACACCATCTCACACCTGGATTCTCCACTTAGAGAATTGTTACCCAAAATACCTCCTCCACCCATAGAGGAGCACTCATTACCTCCTCCACCCATAGAGGAGCACCTATCCATTCCTCTATTACACCCTTAACCTATTGCTTATATTAGGATATGAGTAGTTGACTTGTGGCTTACCATATAATTTTATTATATCATTTATACTTTCTCATGCTTAATAGGTTGGCCTGGGTGATGGCCATAACATATGAATAGTATATATAGAGGATTGTAGGAAGTAGTTCATTATCATTTAAGCATTTGAGTCTTATTATATGGTTTAGAGGTTGCCCCCTCGAAGTGACGAAGCTATTACAATTGCATATTGAGATCATTATTATGAAATATTGTGTTATTTTGTGTTTTATTGCTGCTCATAATCTAAATTATACTAGTAATTTCATTACAAGTGGTATCAGAGCTGCGATCTGGGCCAAAATTAGGGCAAAAACACTATTTTTTTGTTTCCACAATATATTTTGAACCAGACCGAATTGGTGGGAGATATCTTTACCATAGTTTTAAAACATTTCAAGTAAGGTTCCCTGCAAATTTCAAACTTGTTTGATTTATTTTTCACAAGTTATTAAAAATTTAGGGTTTTTCATAAAATCACTCCCTAGGGTGAAAATTGTGGAATTTTTTCAAGTTCTTTACATTTTTCGAAAGCTTTGAAAAAAATAGTATTAGTATATTCTCTGTGGTTTTTCTTGTTCAGCTGAATTTGTATCAAAACAAAAAAACCCCAAGGTTTGATATCATGGTGGGGCCTTCCACAAGAGCAAAAAAGAATCCAGTTACTTCGGGTAAAACTCCAGATAAAGATGAGATAGTGATTGAAGAGATGGATTCAAAAGGGGTAAATATAGATTCCTGAACACTAGGGTTTACTTCCGTTGATCATAAGGTGAGTCAACTTGAGTATGAGCGGTGAAATGTACAATCTTAGATGGCCTCTAAAGGAGACATAGCCCAAATCAATCATCGGTTGGATGATATAATGCAACATGTAAAAGGTAAACAATATGGCCCAAATCCATCCCATATCAACCAAGGAGGATCTTTAGTTCAAAATCATGGACAAAATCACCATGTTAGATCACTTTTCCAACCCAATCAGAATCCAACTTATTTGCAACCACGGAACATGATGCCGAAAGTGGATATGTGCAAATTTGATGGTAAAGATCCCCTGAATTGGATAAATCAAATGGAGAAATTCTTTGAGCTACATCAAACACCATCAAGACAAAAAGTGACATTGGCACCCCTATATCTTGAACCAGACCAATTCGTTTGGTATTGATGTTTATGTGCTCAGAGGTAGAAGAATGGTCTCGGTGTCACTTGGATAGTTTTTACCGAGGAGTTACAAATGCGCTATAGTTCTAGTGTTTCAGATAACTACTTTAGTCAATTAGAAAAGTTACGACAAACAGGATCAGTCAAAGATTATGTGCATCAATTCCAAAACCTATCCTTAAGGGTGGAGAATATACCAGAAGAGAATTTGAATGATCTATTTCTTGGGGGTATTAAGGACCACATCAAGCATGAGGTACGTATGTTTAATCCACTCAAGCTTTCTGATTCTATTATCATGGCACATCAAGTAGAGGAAAAAAAAAATTTTAGTAGGAGGCCACCTTTCATTAACACAAAATACCGTAGTATCTCTTCCCCTTAATTTTCTAGGCCAATTAGGCTGACTCCTCACCATATGGAAGAAAAGAGAGCAAAAGGATTATGCTTTAAATGTGATAGAAAATATGGTTCGGGACACAAATGTGCTAAGAAGAAGTTGTTCTATATTGATGGAGGTAATGAGGATGATGAGGATGCTGAAATTATAGGAGAGGTTGAGGAACCAGTAGAAGAGGAAGTAGAGGATCACCAAACTACAATTTATTGCCATGCATTGTCAGGCATTAGTACTCCTCAAAAACTCAAGGTTATTGGCTATCTCAAAAAACATAAGATGACAGTATTGATTGACTCGAGGAGTACTCATAACTTCATAAATAGTAAGTTAGTTGCCCACCTCAATTGTTTTATTTACCCAACTCTAGAAATGTAAGTTATGATTGCAGATGGTGGGACAATCAAGTGCACAGGAAAGTGCCATAGTATCAAGATTTCCATGGGAGACTACATGTTAGACTCACCTATGTTTTCTATTTCTATGGGAGGGGAAGATATTGTTTTGGGTGTCCAATGGCTCACAACCTTAGGTACTATAGAGATGAATTTCCAAGAATTGTTCATGTGATTTCATTCAGATGGAAGGATAATAAAATTGAATGGGATGGTAGCTATGTCTCCACAAATTATTAGCTCTCATCAGATGTAGAAGGTTCTCAGAAAAGGAGTATATGGATTTATAGCAAATTTATTTTCCATAGAAGTACAAAATATAGAGTCTTCAATGCCACCCGATCTTTAGAAGATTGTTGATGCCCACTCATCTATTTTTGATGCAATTCCAAAGGGACTGCCACCTGTTAGGGATCATGATCATGGCATTCAGTTGATTCTAGGGAGCCAAACACCTAACATTAGACCATACAGATACCCATATTCCAAGAAAAGTGAGATCAAGAAAATGGTTCAGGAAATGTTGAAGGTAGGTATCATTAGGCCTAACAAGAGTACATATTCTTCCCTAGTGGTCATGGTACATAAGAAGGATGAAACATGGAGGATGTGTCTAGATTATCAAGAACTCAACAAGTATACCATCAAAGATAAGTTTCCTATTCCAGTAATTGATGATTTACTTGATGAATTGCATGGTGGTATTTATTTCACAAAATTAGATCTTCATTTGGGGTACCATCAAATTAGAATAACAGAGGAAGATATTCATAAAACAGCTTTCAGGACTCATGAGGGCCATTATGAGTTTTTGGTAATGCCTTTTGGTCTTACAAATACAACTTCAACCTTTCAAAGCTTGATGAAGATTGTTTTCAAGCCATTTTAAAGGAAATTTGTATTAGTTTTCTTTGATGACATATTGATTTATAGTAAGACATGGGAAGAACACTTACAACATGTAAATAAAGTGTTGGAAGTTTTGGAGAAACATACTCTCTATGCAAAGCCATCTAAATATTCTTTTGGTGTACAAGAGGTAGAGTACTTGGGTCACATTGTATCCCATGAAGGCATCAAATTTGATCCTCATAAGATCAAAGCTATGGTGGAATGGCTAATTCCATGTTGTCCAATTTTTTCCCCCCTCGAGAAAAAATTTATCAACATGACCTTGCAAGCAAAAGGAATGGAGGATAGTTCCGCCATGTGAGCTCAATCATTTCCAAAAATCAAGTTGCAGTCAAGCTTGGCAATGTAATGGCGTCAAAGGAATGGTAGGGGAACGTTGAGGATGATCATAGCTCGAAGGGAAAAATGGAGAAAAGGCTCAAAGTTTTTGGCCTTATCATTTTCAACGTTTCGGAAAGATCAAAGTGCGGAATTAGAAAAATGGTAAAAAATCTCTGAAGTTTGAAACTCCAAAAGTTCAAAAATTCAGACTTTCAGGTTTCAAGTTTTTAGAAAATCAGGCGCAAAGTTGGAAAATCGAAAGGAAAAGTCTAAAATTTTTAAGTCTGAAAGTATGAATTTTCAAACTTTTGGGTTTTCAGGTTTCGGAAAAAAAATAGTCTCAAGAAGGCAGAAAGAAAAAAGTCTGAAATCCTAAAGTTCGAAGTTCCGAATTTTCAGACTTTGGACTTTCGGGATTTCAGAGTTTGGAGTTTCGAAAATCTCAAGGAATTTTAGTGATGAACAGTGTTTTTTCTTTGAAATGAAATTATCTAAAAATCTGAATTTCAAGTTTTCGGGGTTCCATGCTTTTCGGATCTCTCAGGCTAGTTTTCATAGTATGCCACCCAGACCTTCAAATGGCCATAACTTTCAACTGAAAGCTCAGATTCATGTAAGAGAGGAATTTTTGGAAAGATTACAGGGTCCTCTACCCAACTACGACTATATATCTTTATTTGGGTGAGAAAAATTTCATCAAAAATTCAAAATATAGTTCTCCATTTTTAGGGTTTGCCAGGGTTCTCACCTATCACCATAATGAGATGAATTAAATGCAATCTAGAAGTGGTTGGGGTAGATTTTGAATTCCTCTCTTATCCCTCTCTTTTTCTTCCTATAAATTATAAGGAGGGGAATTTTTCAAAAGGTCAGACATTCTTGTTTTTCCCCTCCCTTATTCTCTTATCAGCAAGTGGATTTGTGGAGTTCATACCTCCCATTCAAACTGTAATGCATGTTGTACCTCTTGGACATTGTAATGGATTGTGTCAATATTTGGAGCAATAAAAACTAAGTTTTTGGTTGATTTCAACCCTCTCTTATATTCATTGCATTCAAATGATCTCTCATTGCAACCTTGGTTAACTGTGCATGTTTATTGTATTGCAATTTTATGGTTTGTGTGTATTGGCAAAGTAGGTGTTCATCATTCCTTCAGTGCATCACCCTGGTTAGATTAGGTTTATTTTCTTGCATCTTCTCAACCATGTCTCCTTGGAAAGTTTGATTAGGTTTTTGAGTGAATCCTCTACAAATTTTTTGTGTGCACTTGAATAGAGAAATAGGAATCGACATTCATTCGGAGAGCTTTCCTGATTTGTAAAGTCCCACACTTGGGAAAATCTCCATGTTATGAAATCACACTAAGAGTCTCAACCCATCACATTGCAGACATTCAAGGGTGCTCTGATTATGCATCAACAGGACCAAAACTCTCAAAAATCTTCGTGGGTTCCTAGGACTAATAGGGTAATACAGAATATTTGTGTGGGGATATGGTAGAATAGCAACCCCACTCACTGCATTGCTAAAGAAGGATGCCTTCCATTGGATAGACTTAGCCACTAAATCCTTTGAGCAGCTCAAGAAAGCCTTGTGTAGCACCCCTGTTTTAGCTACTCCCAACTTCTCAAAAACCTTCATTGTTGAATGTGACGCTTTAGGATCAGGATTGGGAGTAGTTCTAATGCAAGAAGGAAGGCCAATTACATTTGAGAGTCACCAATTCAAAGGAAAAGATCTACTCAAACTAGTCTATGAGAAAGAAATGATGGCTATTCTTCCTGTAGTCAAGCAATGGAGGCCCTATCTCATGGGTAGACACTTCAAGGTAATAAATGATCACGATAGTCTCAAATACTTTTTGGAGGAAAGGCTATCATATGAGGAACAACAAAAGTGGGTAACAAAAATGTTGGGTTATGATTTTGAAATCATATACAAAAGGGTAAAGAAAATGTAGCAGCTGATGCATTGTCTAGAAGGGATACATCCACAAATGCCTTACCATGTGGAATGTCCACGTTGACGGCCGATTGGGTGAATGAAGAAAGATTGGAATGGGATCAAGAAAAGGTTACACAATCTCTAATACAGAATATCAAGCAAAGATCTATGACATCTAAATTTTTTTAGTGGAAAGCTAATGCCCTATGGTACAAGGATAGGTTATCCTTGAGCAAACATTCTGAGTTTAAGCATAAGATTCTTGTAGAGCTACATGCCTCGTCTGTTGGAGGACACTCTAGGTTTTTGAAGACATCATAGAATAAAAAGAGAATTCTTTTGGGAAGGACTCAAGGGGGATGTACAAAATTTTGTATCAGAGTGTTTAGTGTGCTAATAGAACAAAGGGGAAATAATTAAGACACCAAGTCTGTTGCAACCCTTACCGATTCCTAACTAGAGATGGGAGGAGGTCTCCATGGATTTCATCACGGGATTGACTTGTTTAGAGGGAAAGAATGTTATTTTTGTGATTGTGGATAGGCTCACAAAATATGCCCATTTTTGTGCCCTATCACATCCATTTATAGCTAGTACCGTCGCAGCTATTTTTTTTGAGATAGTTCAAAGGCTACATGGAACCCCAAAAATAATTGTAAGTGATCGTGATCCTATTTTCACAAGTAATTTTTGGACAGAATTATTTTCATGTTTGGGTATTCAGCTATCTCATAGTTCATCTTATCATTCTCAAACTAATGGGAAAATGGAAGTGGTCAACAAATTCTTAGAGGTGTATCTACGTTGTTTTGTATCAGATAAGTAGGAAAGATAGATTAAATGGCTACCACTTGCAGAATGGTGGTATAACATATCTTTTCTCACCTCTTCTCAAATGACCCCATTTTTTTGCATTATATGGTTACCATCCACCTTCTATCACTTCCTCCTTGAGGTTACAAACTAAGGTCAAAGATGTTGAGGAACACATTCAACATCAACAACAGGTTTTGGCTAGTTTGAAGGAGAATTTAGCATTAGCACAAAATAGGATGAAACAACAAGCATATCAACATCGTAGTGAAAGAAATTTTGAAATTGGTGACTGGGTTTTTTTACGTCTCTAGCCTTCAAAAAATATGTCTCTAAAGAAACAGAAAAAGGAAAAAAAACTTGCTCCTAAATACTATGGCCCTTATCAGGTTCTACAGAAAATTGGCAGTGTTGCTTATAAACTAGAGTTGCCTCCATCTTCACACATACACCTAGTATTCCATGTTTCATGCCTGAAGAAGGTTATTGGACAGAAATTTGAAGCCTAGAAAGAGTTACTAGAACTTGAAGAGGAAGGAAGAATAATTTTGGATCCAAATAAGATTCTGTAAACACATACTAAGAGGCTGAGAACAAGAGACATTAAGGAATATCTTATCAAGTGGAAGAATCTGAGCATAAAAGATGCCACCTGGGAGGATGAAGGTTTTCTATCAACATCCAGGATTATTCAATGTTGAGGAAAACATTGGTTTGAAGGGGAAGGGCATGCTATGCCCTTAACCTATTGCTTGTATTAGGATATGAGTAGCCGACTTGTGGCTTACCATATCATTTTATTATATCATTTATACTTTCTCATTCTTAATAGGTCGGCTTGGGTGATGGCCATAACATATGAATAGTATATATAGAGGATTGTAGGTAGTAGTTAATTATCATTTGAGCATTTGAGTCTTATTATATGGTTTGGACATTTCCCCCTCGAAGTGGCGAAGATATTACAATTGCATATTGAGATCATTGTTATGAAATATTGTGTTATTTGGTGTTATATTGCTACTCATAATATGAATTTTACTAGTAATTTCATTACATCCTCCACTTGCAGAGGAGCTTCCATCACCTTCTACACCTACCATAGACCCAGTTGAGATACATTTTCCTCTTGGTGATCATTCTCCACCCGCTATCTAAAATCCTGCAGACCTACTTTTAACTCTCCTTACCCACGGAAGCTGAAGCTAGCCAATTTCCTGTCTCTAAGACACATATTACGGGAATTGCCATTAGGTCCTCATCAACTCCACCTACAGACATGTGTCATTCTTGTGTCTGGCCATGATCACTTAGATTATGTGGATAGATCCTTACTATGGGGGCATGCCTTTTGCTTCCTGTCTCAACATAGATACAGAGATAACTTGTTGATACCTCCACTATCTACCCAAAAATATTTCAACCAATCAAACCAAACACAACCACCTCTATCAAAAATCCTTCCATGACACCTTTCATAGCTCAAACCACATCCTTACCCATAGCCCAATCTATATCTAAACCCAAACCAACACCTATGAAATCATCCTCGACTAAACCTATTACCACTTTAGGGTTCACCCCAACTACCAACCTTACCCATCCACCTATCAAACTAGATTTAGCTACATCCTCTAAAGACAACACCACACCTACTCTGACACCCAAATAGAAGCACCACACCCATAGAACTCATACCTTGACTGCACCAATCACACCTGCACCTATCCTATCTGTTTTAGGATCTCAGCTTCCCCACATGGTCAGGAAACCTCCACCCACCAATAAACCACAAACACAATAATTCATTCCTTCCTCCAAAACCTCTAATCTACCCACACACCCAACATAACTTTCACCAGCACCCGCAACATCTTTACCACCCATACCTCTAATACCCTTAGCTATTACTTCACTTCCTACTACAGTTCAGTCACTGTCTCTCACACCCCATGCACGACCCGCGTCATCTACCTTCACAACACCCCCATTATCCCCATGGGTAAGTCATCCTCTTCCCCCATCTATGTTTCCTTTGAGATGTCATACACCCATATCACATTTACCCAAGAAGGTGTGACCCAAAAACAAAACTCCACTACCCCACGATAAGGTAGTCAAAACAAAAACACACCCTCCTACCCATCCATTTACTATACCCCTATGTAAACAAACATGAACAACACCCAAAACCATGCCAGAACCCAAACCCATAGCTTGACCCACTCCTCCTCTTCTAAAGACCATTCCTCAATAATCAACTACACCTACACCCAAACCCATGTTCACTTCCCATTGCGATCCACTAGCTGGGTCCTATGCCAAAATTTTAACCAACCTCCTTCAGACTTCTGTCATCACATTACCTCCACTCATACCTTACAACCCCCTCAAACCCAAGCCAAAAGGGTTTGATGATTCTAAAATTTACGCTTATCATTATGTGTTAGGGCACGATGTGGAAAAATGTAAGGCCTTGAAAACCACCCTTATCTAGTTATGTCCCCCAGAAGCTAGCTTTGACGACGGTGACCTTCTCGATGAGGATCCTGCTTCACCAACACCAATTCCCACACTTCCCACTCAACAACCACAAATTCCATCGTCACAGATCCTAGAGCCACCCCCAAGATTTGAAATTAACATGGTTCGCATCAGATAACTTTCCACGCCACCACCCAAATGTTGTTGCGCCCAACTCACCTCGTAGGGTTTTTCTCCTCAGTAGGTTTTTTCCCATCGTGTCATTATACCACTCACTCTACACCTCAATTCACCAACTCCCCTTAGATCAATATGATACACATCACTACACGTGCTCAAAAGGATAAGGGTAAAGAAAAGGCAGCTGACCCACAAACCAATCCTATACCCAACATACCATCTGCACCCATACCTAAAATCACTATCCATGGCCCTACGTACCCCATTTATAACGGCATCACACATCGCACCATGCTCAAACAATTACACCATTATCCCCTCAAAATGTCCCAATATGACCTCATCCAAACCTCAAAATCCCATCATCATGCTCTCATGGAGGTTCTTCAATCTATTGAGTTTTTACCCAATGACCCTACACCTATAGCCTCCATTATCACACCAAATTACCACCTTCATCTTCAACCCACCCTATTCACGAAGTGGCCTCCCTTAGCTTCCCAAATGAAGAGATCACGCCACACAAAAATGATGACCTAGACCTAGCCCTCTTCTTTCTATCCACATCGATGACATACGGGTACGTCATGTGATGATTGATGGGGACGCTAGCATTAATATCATTTCATCCCATGCATTCACTCAAATGCACATACCTGACAATTACATGGATAAACATCCAGTCATGTTGCATTCATTTAATGATGCTATCACCTCTACACTAGGTACCATCATCCTCCACATTCACATGGGCCCCTGCACTATTCCAGAATTGTTTTATGTTTTGGAATGGGAATTCCAATATGACCTATTACTTGGCAAACCCTATATTCGTGTCATGGGTTGTGTTCCTTACACTTTGCATCGTTGTGTGAAGTTTGAACATTAAGGACACACCTATACAATTCCATTCGACCCATCACCTTTTAAAACATGTAACATGCTTTATTGACCCAACGATGTGCTCATACCTATTAATCCATCTACCTCCATAACTGCTACTTCTTCACCTACACCTCCAGTTACCGGTATAGCCGCTGCTTCTACCACACATACCTCCTCCATTCCTACCACTGCCATAACCTCCACGATTGACCCATCAGATTCGCAATCTATTAACTCCACCTCTACATTGACCTCCGACACATCATCCATTCCAGCTACCTACATACAAACCACTGATCCCTTTTAAGGTGTTTTTCAACACCTCACTCTGGGGGAGTATCGCCTATATAGTGTCAACACATTCCTTACTCCACAAGAGTATAGAAGCCTTCACCAACACCCTCGCTACAATCACCACATAGGATAAAAACTCCTTTATGGTCCTCCTCATCTCCGTACCAGTCTCACCTATGTGGGAATTGTAACTACCACTTACACACCTGAACCACCGTCATAAACTTGCCCCTTTTCTATTGACTTCCAATCACTTATCAATCACCGTTTCATCCACACCTTCCTAAACCGATGTGCGTGGAAGGGTTTTGGTTTTGGATTTTATGAGAAAGGCCGCCATATTGTTATTCCATGTACCACCCACAAACATAATGACCATAGTGGTATCAACTTTCCTAAACCACCTACCAAACAGGCCCGTATTGAAATCAGTAAGGACACTAACCCTTCTCCACCTTATTCACCCGCTCCACCTTCATCACCAACTTCATTAACAGAGTATGGATCCTGAATCTATCCCTCATAAAAATTTTTTTCATAAACACCATTTCCTTGGGGCCTCTGACTTATCAACGTGAGGGCAAGGCCCATTTCACTATTCCCTTCTTGTATCTTGAAATGATCAATGACGATACACCTTCAATTAACATCATTCAATGTCAGAATGATGAATCCATACTCACCTAACTTGGTGCAAAAGACTCATAATTCATCAGTCATTACCCTCTGAGACGTAAACCATGTTGAATGAATCAACTATCAAGATCAACATTCACACTCAGGACGACCCGCACATCCTAAAGATTGGTCAATATTTAGATGTTGCTAAACAAGAAGCCATCACTTCTTTTCTCGGGATCATAACCATGATTTTCCTTGGTATTACACAGACATGCTTGGTATTGACCCCACCATAGTGGTCCACAATATTGTAACCATTCTCAATTCCAAACCCATTTAACAAAAGCTGAGAAAATCCACCCTCGCATTTCCCTTCTCATAAAAGAGGAACTTCAACGTCTTCTTTCCGTTTCCTTCATCTTACCCATTGATTATCCTTTTTGGATTTCTCACATTTTCCTTGTCACTAAGGCGATAGGGGGACTCTGTATTTGCATGTACCTTCATGACCTCAACCTAACATGTCCAAAAGAAGACTTTCCTTTACCTGGTATTGACCAGCTTGTTGACCTTACCACTAGACATGAGATGATATCACTCATGGATAGCTTCTTGGGTTATAACCAAATACTACTTACCCCAGAGGATCAACACAAAACCTCATTCATCACCCCTTGGGGGACCTTCTACTATCAAGTCATGCTTTTTGGCCTTAAAAATGTTGGTGCCACATATCAATGGGCTATGAATTACATCTTCCATGACATCATACATTGCATATTGGAAGATTACATGGATGATCTCTTGGCCAAATCTAAATGCCGCTCAAAGAACCTTGCCATCCTCAAAACCTTTTTTACCGTCTCATTAAATATTGCGTCCTCCTTCAGCCTAAGAAGTGCGTCTTCACGATTCTCTCAAGAAATCTCCTGGGATTTATTGTTTCCCTCCATGGTATAGAGGTTGACCCTTCTAAAGTCAAGGCCATTCTGGAAATGCCTCTGCCCACCAACCTTAGACAACTCCGTATCCTGCAAGGTAAGTTTCAGTTTATTCATCATTTAATTTCACAATTGTCTGATTGATGTCAACTATTTCATCATCTACTCAAGAAGGATGTCTCCTTTAAATGGGATGATGCTTGTCACAAATATTTTGAGGCCTTACAACAATACCTTCTCCAACCACCCATACTCATTCCACCTAAAGATGATCAACCTTTTTAAGTATACATATCCGCTATCGATCACTCCTTGGGGGCAATGCTTGCTCATCGCGATGAAAAATATAGGGAGCATGTGGTTTATTACATAAGTTGTACTCTTCTGGACTATGAAACCTGATACACCCACCCCAAAAAAATTTTCTTAGCCTTATTTTTCATTGCCACAAAACTCCGTCATTACCTACTCAACCATAAAACCTATGTTGTGACCAACACCGACCCTTTACACTTCATGTACGCCAAACCTTATCAAAATCAGTGTGCCGCATGATGGCTTATGCTTTTAGCTGATCTTGACCTCAAATTCATTCATAAAAATTCCATCAAGGGCCAAGCTATCACTGACAAATTGGCCAACGCACCTATTTCCAGGGATTAACCCTCTAATTTTGAATTTCCAAATGAGTCAATTGCTACCCTTCCCCTAGATGAAACCCTTACCAAATGACACTCTTCTTCAATGGTTCCAAGTGTTAGCATGGGGGTAAGGCTAGTATTATCCTCATTCTACTTGATGGTAAGCCCATGCCTTTATATTTCAAAATAGATTTTGAATGTACCAACAATATGTCTGAACACGAAGCACTCGTACTAGGTCTCCAAGCAACCTACGCCCTAGATGTCAAATCAATCAACATCTTTGGCGATTCTCAATTGGTCGTAAATTAAGTTAATGGTATGTACCAATGTCGTAACGAGATACTTACAAAGTATAAACATCATGTAGACATAATTTTGACCACCTTTGATCGTTACACCCTTCAAACCATCCCATGTTCAACCAACAAGTTTGTAGATACCATGGCCTGCTTAGCTTCCCAAATACCTGATTTACCCACCAATTCTACAATATTTGTCACCGTATAGTGACTCCAATCACCTTATTATTTATCTCATGATGTCTACTCGATTGAAACTACTACCCCTAACCTGAGTGGCCTTTGGTATAAACAATACTCTGAATACCTTTCTCTCTCCATCTTACCTCCTAATCTCACCCATAATGGAAAAAGTTCCTTCCTTAAAAAGGTATCTCATTACGTCATTCTAGGGGCCTCCTCTATAAGTGCGGCTTTGATGGTATTCTCTTACAATGCCTCACAAGTTCTGAAATTCCTTATACCATTAAGGAAGTTCATGATAGCATATGTGGAGGTCACTTCAGTGGCCTTGCTGTTGCTAAGCATATTCTTCACCTAGGCTATTACTGGCCAACCCTTAACCATGATTGTTGCAATTATGTCAAACATTGTGTAAAATACCAACAACATTCCAATATTCATCATACACTCAGTCATGCCTTACAGGTCACTCGAGACCTTTGGCCCTTCTCTCAATGGGGTTTTGATCTTGTCAAAGAAATCAATCCCTATTCTTCCCAGCGCCATCAATGGATCATTACTGCTACCAAATACTATACAAAATGGGTGGAAGCCATACCACTCATCTCCATGAAAGATGAGAAAATATGTGAGTTCATTAACCACCATATCATTTGTCACTTTGGTGTTCCTCATCGCCTCATCACTGAAAATGGAAAACAATACAAAAACTTTATGACGCCTTCGACATTCAGCTTAGTTTCTCATCACCTTATTACCCACAAACAAATGGCCAAGCCAAATCCACTAACAAAGCCCTCAACAAAATTATTATGAAAGTGGTTGACGATACTGGGAAGGATTGGCATACACACATTCCTTTTTCCCTATGGGCATACCACACTAGTATTCGCACTTCCACTGTGGCCACACCATTTTTTCTATTCTATGGTATAGAGGCAGTCCTACCTCTCGAAGTCCATATCCCTTCACTTTGTATTTCTCTCCATGACATGCTCAATGATGATGACTTTCATCATGACCATTTAACATAGCTAGAGTTATTAGAGGAACGTCATCTTAATGCTCTAGATCACCTTCAAGTTTACCAAAAACGTATCAAATGTTCCTAAAACAAACATGTCCATGCACGAACCTTCCAAGTTGGTGACCTTCAACATGTAACTAAAGCAGAAAAAAGTAAACAGGGCAAATTTGCTCCTAATTGGCTTGGACCATACATTATGACTCATACCTATGGATCAGGGTCATATCATTTATCCTCACTTGATGGTAAACCTGAACCTAAGCCCCTTAACCCCTTGCATCTTCAACCATTCTATTGTTGACTTGTAGTCCTACCTCACTTTTATCTCTTTCCATGCTCGTCCCTTGAGCACTATTCACTCCATACACCCAATTAACGATTAAACAAGAATCATGTGAGTACCCGTCACTTGTTATCTTCTCTTGAATATGTGTACCACGGTGCTACACATAGCATGATTCTCATGGATACGTTTTGTCTACTTTTAGATGAGATCCCATGGTCGTTACACCTTGCCTTTTGAACAAGATTCTTATTCTCCACCTTGGTCTTGTCCATCACTTCAAAGACCTTACATGGGACCAAACTCCTTAAGTTAATAAAAATATGGCTCCCTCAAAAGGACATCTTCCTCTCGACAACTGATGCCATAAATAGACTGCTCCCTCAAAGGATAGCTATGTAAAGATCTTAAAAAAAAATGAGAGTAACTGAAGCTTCCCACATCGATCACCTTCACGAAGACCTCAAGGAGTTCAGTTTTTTGCATTTTAACTATAAGTCAAAACACTCAACATTTTTTTCATGGACTTGCCCATTGTGATCTAGGTTTTCTTTCTCAAAATGCATGCCACCTATACCATATAAAAATTACCCACTTTTCACCCTGCAAACCATGCCCACTCTCATTTCCTATTGCCTCAAGGGACTTCTTGGAACTTAGACATTTGGTGATTATGTGACTACTTTTTACCGTAGGACAGTCCATCATGCAATGTCTTTAGGGTCTTACATTCATCACCTCCACCAAGTAATGATCTACTCAGTATGATCCTAACAAACCAAGTGGCTTTATTTCCCCCTCTTATCTTTTAACCATCTTTGTTTATGTTTTGATTACCTTATATAGGACTTGGTCCTCGACGCTAACTTTTGGGGTAGTCTTCTTCTTTCACCACAATCACCCTCACCTACATCATTTTACCTATAATCTACCCAAACCTAACAAACCAAAACCCACAACATTCCTAAAAAACTACCATCTCATTCTCATATCTCCTCATATTTGTCCCTAGCTTATGGGAGAACTACATCGGCCCGAGGTCCCTTTTTCACTGAGACTATGTAGGCAGCACTCCGAGGGCATGGGGCCCTTGGATGTTAGCTTGGCCATCCTCTACCCTAAAAAATTAATCTTCCATGTTCCTCACATTACATCACACCTAACTTCATTTCCCTTTTATACCCAAAATAAGAAATTAAACCACATACATATCAAGTTGTTTCATATTTTCAACATTATCACAACATACATTTATCATGCCTATCATTTCTCTATCATCACTATACATAGATTATACCACATCTCACATATAACCCATAGTATCATTCATTGCATAAAATAATGAATCACAACTTCACTTACATTTAAATCAACCATGCCTATAACCTAACTCAATCCATGCCTATAACCTGAATCGATCCATGCCTATAACCTGACTCAATCTATGCCTATAACCTGAATCGATCCATGCCTATAACCTGACTCAATCCATGCCTATAACCTGACTCAACCATGCCTAAACCGACCTGATTCAACCATGCCTAAACCAACTTGACTCGATCCATGCCTATAACCTGACTCAATCCATGCCTATAACTTGAATCAACCATGCCTACACCAACCTGACTCGATCCATGCCTATACCAACCTGACTCCATCATGCATAACGCACCTAATTTCCATCTATATCAAAAAATCAACAAATACAATGTATCTCATCAACACATCAACAAATCAAAAATATATACACCATGTATCTCATCATATAAATAAATCAATGTGTATCTCAAATATACATGGCTATCTCATCATGTCCATCATCTCAAAATCTTTGGCACGCAGGTTGATATAAAGTACAAAATTTCATCGACACGTAGGTTAGTCTCATATATACAATAAAATAATGAAATAATATAAAAATCTCTTTAGCGCATAGGCCGGTATATGCTCAAAATATACAAAATCACTCATACATCCTCACTATCAATGGCACGCAGGCTAGTATGTGATCAAAACTATAAATATCTCTTGGCACACAAGCCGGTATATAATCACAAAATAACTATCATACATAAAAAAATAGGTGACCGCAAATCAAGCACCTCAGCGAATGTCCTCCATCTCTATATCACCTATACCCTCGACCTCCTAGGTCCCTGTTGGTGTCTCACCTAGATTTGGTCTCCATGCGCTGGTAGCCTCTAGCTGATCAGGCCTCAGAGCTTTTTGACCCTCTATGCTCTCCACAATGTGAGTGTGGGATCTCGTCCTCTCACTGGACGCTTGTTATGCCTGGTACTCAGCATATTATATGAATTCTATCCTAGCTACCATCATCTGGTACTAATAGTACCTTACCTCACCTAAGGCATCCTGTAACGTAGATACAGGCATTGTCTATGGTGGTCCCATAGGTATTGGCCCCTGTACATATCTTACGGGACCCTGTCTTGCTCCTGCCTATGATGATGGTACCTATGGTGGTGCCCCCTGTGCCTGTAGGACCCCAATCTATGCATAGGCTATGGCCAACTAGCCCTGTAAACCTGCCCCCTGAGCCTGTAAGACTGCCACATAACCCTCTCCCTCCTTTCCATCTCCATCTCCTCCACTAGCCATCTACCCCACCCCACCTTTACCCTACCCATTTACCTCACATAAGTTCCTGAAAAAAAATTTTTACTACCTCCCTTAGTCCTCCTCTGGGGACTCATTATTTTTCCCCTACCTTGGCCTTACCTGTGCTATGATCTAGATATTTGGACTTGGACCATCGCTCGTGACCTTTGACCTCATGTGTTCATTATACCTTGTGACACTATTACATGTGTTATTGACCTCATGACCTTACCTAGCCTATTTCTATGACTGTTTATCTTGACCCTAACTTTGGTGTACCATAACATACCTACACATTCCTGCACCTAACCTATGTTGTGTTTCTTGACCATATCCTATACCTTGGATACTAGAATCACTTCAACCTTGTTTGGATAAGCCTATCAACCTTAGACAATGTAGAGTTTTCTTGCTCTTCAACCTGGTAGCATGTTGCAGTTTATACGTGTGCGTGCATTTGACTGTTACTATCTTTGACCCTGACCCATTACCTATCTTACCTGAATAAACCTTGATCCTTTTTTCCCCCTATTATCAACCTTTCTTTTTCACCATATTTAGCTTTTATCAAACCACTCACTGATTCTACCTTCTGCCTCGTCAGTTACTGGTTTGAGGGGGATCACCTTTACCCACACATGGGGCAACCACATCTTATTTTTGTTAGCATTGCTTACCAATACAATCTATGCAACAAAAAGGGGGAAAATGTAAACACTAAAATTAGGTCACTCTCCCCTTTGGTTTCTCAACAAATAAGCACCATTCATCACATTCACCTAGCCATAACCCCTTTCACCCCACTAATATTAATTTAATTAAATTAATTCATTATCCTCACCATATTTATTATTTAAATATCTAAATTTAAATAATATCCACACATACAATTCACCTAGACACCTCACCAACCTAACTCACCCTAAAAATCTATTCTTAGTAAGTTGCCATAACTAACTAAGACTTTCCCAAACCCTAAAAATCAATGCCTAAATTCACTCTAACCACATTCCCACATGTTACAAGAAGCTCCCAGTCTAATCTGTGGGTTAATGGCACAAGATCTGAGGAAATCAAGAGGATCTCCCTAGTTTAGTAAACCTAGGAAATCCCACCTTGACCGACACTAGTTACCCCTAACCGTCGCCGGTTAAGCCAAAACCACTGTCGGTTAACATTTTAACCCCAAAACAACCTTATTCTCAAGGTTGGCAGAAGGTTGGAAAAGATTGAAAATTTTGGTGAACATTAGCACATTCCAGAGAGATATCACATCTTCTAAGAGTGAATTACAGTGAGAACACACATGCAAGGATGGAGATCAAGCATCTTTTCCTGCACAGTCATCCCAGCAATGATATGATCTAACCAAGCAAAGAGGAATGTACATGTAGCCCATGCAGAAGCTTTCCTTTAGTTGGTGATCACCTACAGCCTTCAAAACCTCTCATCAGCACCTCCAGCACTCACTCACAAACATCCAGGACTAGAATCCAAGTATGTATACATTATACTTCTTTGGTTTATTCCATTTCATCATTATATTGACATATTTTGTTACCTAGCCACCCATTGACCTCCCCTAATGCTCACCCCTCCATATACCCATTAAAACTTCACCAAATCTCTCCCAAATCAGTCAATACCTCATCCTGACCAACCAAAGTCCATTGTTGAATCGCAAAGGAGACCCAAAACCCATTATGTGGCATTCCTAGAACTCCACAATAACTGGCACCAGTTACACCCAACCGCCACCAGTCACCCTTAACCGACATCGGTATCTGTATTTTCCCATACATCCCAGAACAATGACCTATCCACCTAATCCCTTTCACCCTCATTCACCTGTGATCTACCTGAGACCTCTGTCAGACCTACAGAGACCTAGAACAAGTTATTTGACCTTCGGATCCTATTCTAGCCTAGCTTGTTAGATTAGATCTATTTCTTATTTTGTTTTAAGGGAGATACCTAAATCATTTTAAATTACAATAGGATTTACTTTATTTACCGCAATAAATTGTTTAAAATAGTATACTGATAGCCATCTAGGAAGTATCACACTTCCTAGATCTAGCATATGCTAGGCATTTCACTGCATATATTGTTTAACTTTTTTTGGTGGTCTTGCTTTGTATTACAGGTAGTTCCTCCTAGCCAAAAGGAAGCTCTCACAATCAACTGTGGATTCAGAAGTCATATGCATGCAACAACCCATCAACCAACATTTGAACAGGTATTCTTCCTACACCTGTTACCCTATTTGTTTTGTCAATACTTCAAAGAAATGATCAAGAATCCGGTGAAAGACTTCCCACCAAGCTTCAGATATCAACATCAACTTCCTTCTCTGATTTACGTGTAGAAAATACCAAGAAATCATGGAGACTCGCACTTCTAGACCTGTTTTAGAGAAAAAGGGGGGAAAATCAAATTTAGATTCATAACTGCCGTTGATCTTTACTTTGAATTTGGGCCATCCATGTGGAAGATTTTAAACTTTAGAAAATACTCAGGGGCTTCCCTTGACTTTTTACAACTTTTTAGAAAACTGGAAAAAATTTCCATTTTTCTCTGCATCTCCTCGCTTGGGAAATGAGCCTCACACATGTCCAACTAACTGATTAAAGTAGAACCTCGGCTAGTTTTCATTACCATGACACAAACCTTTCATGTTTTGGACAGAGCCAAAATCATCTTAGATACCATTAATTGATGTCTTAATAGCTCCACCCTTAGACCACAATGAAGACTTGAAACAACTAGAGCAACATGTGGTTGGACCGGTGAAAAATACTTCATAATATAGAGCTCTGAGACTCATTTTTTCACAAAAGGATTCACAACTTTCCAAATTAAATATAACATGAGCCTACACCTCATACCATTGACCTAGCCCTAAAACATTGACTCATTTACCTTATGAAGAGCTTACGAGCCATTTTGAACATACCTTATAATCACTTGAGGTGTTTCAAACATCCTAGTTGCCTCTCAACTTGTCTATGCATCCCCAGATTGAATGAGCTGATAAAACTACCACAGTGATTACTCTTAAGATGTTGCTTCTTGCAAGTGGTCATAAAACAATTGCTTCCTTGAACCTAACACGGGCTTGCCACGTTTCCGACCTTGTTTTCAACCTTTTCCTAGAATAATTGATCCTCAGCTTAAGACACTAAGTGTCATATACTTCATGGTGGCAGTCTGAATATTAGACTGAATTGAAAACTCTAAGTACCATGCATTAACCAAGTGGATGCCTGACCCTGTATAACATGACCTAACATCCTTCTTGACCATAGATATCAAACCTTACAATGAACCGATCCTCTTGTTTTAGAAAAATGCGTGGTTCCTCCATGTGACCGGCTCTTTAACAATTGAAGCAAACCATGCTCAACATGGTGCTCCTAAGCGGAGTCCCTAAAACAAACTGCAAGCTTCCATCCAAAATATCCTAGCTTTATACCCATACTATCACAAAATACAGTGAAATTTTTTTCTACCCTTGAAGACACCTACACCATTCTCAAAAGGCCTCCATGTGTCAATCTTTAGCTCTACTGACCAAAATCATGACAACCCAAAATAAATATCCCTAAAATGAGTGAACCATACTTCCATAGCATTAGGCTGTCTACATGGGGTTATAAATTCTAAGGATTAGTCCTCTTAGTCAATTTCTCATCTAAATTTTAACTTGGAGCTGAGATTGCGTCCATCCATTATTATTTTGCCACGTCCCTTGTAAATCCTAGGCCTGAAAATTTGACAGGGAGAAGTGCCTGTCAAATCGTAAAATACATAAAAATGATTATTTGAGCCTGAGAATGAAATTTTCTTCAAGGGAAGAAGGTTTAGAAATGTTACATGGCTCAAATATGTTTCTCAGAGATACATCCATTCATTTCCTTCAAGTATCTAGGGCTGAAACAATAAGGGAGACAAATCCTGACCATGGAGAAAAGAAAAATATGGGGGAACCCAAGTTTTTCGATGAATAGAGAATGGGAGACCAAAATTACAGACCCTTAAGTGATTTACAACCCAAGAACCAACTAAAAATTTCTATAAAGATTAATCAGGCACAACACGGGGAAGGGGAAAAAGACAGAGGCTATAAATTAATAAGTTTTCAAAGGAAAATTGGAGTGAGTTCATTTTGAGCATCAATATAGGCTCCGACTTGGGGATTGGAACTCCCTACGAGTGCCACAAGAACAATAGTAGACCAAGTGCCAAAAATATCCGTTGGGCAATAGAGTCATCTTACTGAATAGAGAAATAGAGCCAGCTTCAAAAATAGACAGAGAAACAAAAAAAAAAGGTCATCGAGGACCAAAACGAGAAAAAACACAAAAAAAACAAAGAAACAACAAACTATACATTATACACAATATTTTCTTGATCTAGAGGCATCAATCCAAGAAATACTTCAAATCCTTGCCATTAACAGGAAATTCGAGCAGTTCACCATCTAAGTCCTTAAGGAAGAAGGTGTGTTCACCAATCCTGATATCAATGGAGTAAGGGCCCATCCATAATGAGTCAAACTTGACATGGTTGCCTTTATCCTCATGTATGCTATCCCATAGTAGCACAAGATCTCTAACATTGAAAGCTTGGTACACTTTTTGTTGCATATCCTAGAAAATTTATTTGGATAAGGACATAATCTTAGAAATGATATTTGGGATTTTATGAATTTTTTGTCGAAATAAAAGACTAAGTATTAGCCATGCATGGAAGTATGAGACTACGTGTAATATTGCACAAAAGGAACTAAAATGAACAATAAAGGAATGATAGGATAAATGAAAGCATGTGCACAAAAGCAAGGAGAAGAGACATGACAATACACAAGGGTTTGTGCGATACAGAGGAATGGGTAAGAACATAAGGGTTCACACACATGTAGAAAAATTAGGACATAGGATATTTTGGAAAAAGGATAGAACTAAGAAAAATTAAGTTGACATGATACGCATGCAAAGTCCAGAAATAAGCAATCAAATAGGTAAAAGCAAATGAAAGAGGTGATATACTTATATGATTAAAGAAAGATAAAGACGAGCTATATATAGCTCAATCTATAGTTAAAGTAGAGTTGGAAAAGCATGAAATCTATTCTTAGCATGCCTATTGTTAGGATAAGCACATTTAAGTGGTAAACGAAAAGTCCCCACCATGTATAAATAAATGTAGTATTCCATGTAATAATTATCTCTTAGAAGTGTTGGGGTATGGAGCCTATTTTTAGTCTTCTACAATCAGCATTGAAGTGTTGGAGTTCAAACGGTTAAGTTTGGAGACTTCAGGAGAATTCTGCAGTCATGTGCTATTTTTTGTGCTACAAAATTGATGAGTATTTGTTGTTAATTGGTGGTTAATCAGATGTTGTCAAAATGATGGATTTTCATCCATGAGAAGTTGAAAGGTCATGACTTTTTCAAGTCACAAATTTTTCAAACGAATTTTTCTAGGGTTGGTTATAGAACTTCCTAAATAGATTATAATATTATAAATAGAGGTATTAGGGGAATCTTAATGTATCTGAAGTGATCAAGGGATCCAGAGTATTTGAAGATCTGGAGTGATAAAAAATATCTAGGGGTCTTAGATGTGTTTTAGCATCTTTAGGAATTATATTTTGAGTTCATGTGTGATTGTTGTGAAATTGTAACTGAGAGAAGACTGTGATAATAAAAACTGAGAAAGTTCTTAGAGGACATAGCCCACATTGGGTGAAACACATTAAATATTGTCTTATCTTCTTTTGTGCATTTTTTTATTTATATTGTTATATTTTTGCCAGTACAGAATTGCTAAATAGTTTCCTACTTCTATGATTTCAGGAATTGTTTCCGCATATTTGTTCTCTAATTCCTAACAACTGATATCAAAGATTTGGTGGTTTTTTTATGAAGTGGTAAATTGGAGGGAAACTTTAGCTTCAATGGGAGATATGGAAAATGAGGGAAGACTCGAGGTCGATAATTTCAATGGGAAGAACTTTTGTTTTTAGAAGATGCAGATGGAGGATTACTTGTATCAGAAGGACCTCCATGTTCCTTTAGTTGGAAAAGGAAAGAAATCTATAGCCATGTTGGATGAGGATTGGGAATTGCTGGATAGAAAGGCGTTATGGAAATTCAATTATGTCTTTCATCTTTGGTTGTTTTCAACATATCATGGGAGAAGACCACGGAAGGTCTCATGAACGAATTGGGGAAGTTATATGAAAAACCATTTGCCTCTAATAAAATATGTTTGATGAAAATGTTATTTAATATGAAGATTTCTAAGAATGGTTTTGTTTTTGATCATTTGAATGAATTTAATACAGTTGTGAGTATGTTGAACTCAGTGAAAATTGACTTTGATGAAAAGGTCATAGCTCTATTGATTTTGTGCTCCTTGTCGGATAGCTGGGACAAGTTGGTTATGGATTTAAGTAATACAATATCTAATAATTAAAAGTTGAAGATTGAAGATGTGATAGGTGTGATCCCAAGTGAGGAAATATGAAGGAAGAGCTCCAGGTATTCTTCTACTTTTGTAAATGCTTTGAAGGTGGAGAGCAGAGGGAGAAAAAAGAACAAAGGGAAAGGTAACCATGGGAAGTCGAATGATCACAAAAGGTCAAATTCCAAGAGCAAGTTGGAATTTTGGTAGTGTGGGAAGGTTGGTCATGCTAAGAAATATTATTGGGTTCTTCGGGATAAGAAGAACAAGGAGGAAACTAAGGAGGTAAATGTGGCAGCAGGTGATGTTTGTTAGCATACCTTAATTATTTCTTTAGATAATATTGTTGAGTCTTGGGTGTTACATTTAGGTGATTCTTTCCATGCCACCTCACTTAGAAATTACTTTAATGAGTTTGTTTAAGGTGATTTTGGACATGTATATCTTGGTGATGATGAGCCATATGCAACATAGTAGGAAAAGGTTGTGTTTGGGTGATAATGAATAATGGGAACACATGGCTACTTAAGGACATTAGGAATGTTCCTAAGTTGAGGAGAAACTTGATATCAGTGGGTTAGCTAGATAGTGATGACTGTACGGTCAATTTTACAGTGGATTATTGGAAGGTTACCAATGGAGCTCTTGTGGTTGCAAGAGGTAATAAAATTAGTAATTTTTATTAAACCAGTGGTGTTGATTATTGTAATTTAGTTGCTGCAGATGGAGATGCAACATTATGGCACCAAAGACTTGGTCATATGATTCAAAAGGGCATGCGAATTCTAAAGGATAGGTTTCCCAAATTAAAGGAGTTAGATTTGGATATTTGTGAGGATTGTGTTTATAGTAAACAAAAGTGGGTGATATTACTCAAGGTTGGACTTACTAGGAAGGAGGGTAAGTTGCATTTGGTACATACAAATGTATGGGGGCCAGTTAAGGTAAATTATATTGGTGGTTCATGTTATTATGTCATTTCATTGATGATGTAACTATAAAAGTTTTGGTATATGGCATTAGAAATAAATCTGATGTATTTGAAACTTTCAAAAGATGGAAAGCCTTGTTTAAGAATGAAACATGTCTCAAGCTGAAATTTCTCAGGTTGGATAATGGAGGGGAGCATTGCTGCAATTAATTTCTTGATTACTGTTTGGTAAATGGGATCCCCGGGAAAAGGATGGTTTCCAATAATCCACGGGAAAATGGAGTGTCAGAGAGAATGAACAAGACAATCATGGAGCATGTTAGGTGCATGAGGTCACATGTGGGGGCTACCACTCATGTTTTGGGTGAAAGCGACGAGCACATATGTTTATCTGATTAATAGAGGACCCTCTATAGACATGGATGGAGGTATACTTGAGGAGGTTTGGTCTGGTAAGAAAATTGATTACTCATTTCTTAGAGTATTTGAATGTGAGGTATTTGTTCACATTGATAAATATGATAGGAACAAGTTAAAAGCTAAGTTTGAGAAATTTGCCTTTATTGGATATCGTGAGGATGAATTTGGTTTCCATGTTTGGAGTCTTAAGGAAAAAAAAAATTGGTCTAGAGATGTTGTATTTAATGAAAAAATAATGTATAAAGATTAGTTGTAGGAATAGAAACCAGAATCAAAGAAACAATGCATGGTGTTAGAGGACATTGTAGATGGAAAGGTTTCCAAGAGGCCAATTTAGGTGTAGCATGTTCTGGCACGGCCAGTTCAAGAACATACTCATCAGGAAGCCCAAACTCTTAAGGTGATAAGGTCTTCTATGGTAAGAATGGAACCTTAAAGTTTTACTCCGTCTTTGAATTATTTATTACTCGCTGATAGTGGAGATACAGAGTGCTTTGAGAAAGCAGTGCAGGTGGATGATAGGAAGAAGTGGGAGCAGGCCATGGATGAAGAGCATAGATATCTTATGGAGAACTATACTTGGGATCTGGTGGAGCTACCCGAGGGTAAGAGAGCATTTTATAACAAGTGGGTGTATGGAATCAAAGAGTAAGATGGAGGTAGAAAAAGGTACAAGGCCTAGTTAGTGGTCAAGGGATTTACATAGAATAAAGGTATAGACTTTGATGAGATATTTTCTCCTATTGTTAAAATGACTTCTATTAGGACTTTTCTTGGTTTAGTAGCAATATAATAATTGCACTTAGATTAGTTAGATGTAAAGATTGCATTCTTTCATGGTGATTTAGAGGAGGAATTGTATATGCAGCAGCCATAGGGTTACGCATTCAAAGGGAAGGAGAGGTTAGTTTACAAATTGAAGAAGAGATTGTATGGCGTGAAACAAGATCCATGACAGTGGTACAAGAAGTTTGACAGTTTTAGACAAGAGCATGATTACTCTAGGTGTCACTCAGACCATTGTGTGTACATCAAGAATTTTCTTGATGGTAGTTATATTATTTTTTTCCTGTATGTGGATGATATTCTTGTTGCAGGGAGTAACATTTAGGAAATAAAGGTACTCAAGAATCAACTAGGTGACTCCTTTTCTATGAAGGATTTGGGGGAAGAAAATTAAATCATTGGTATGAGAATAACTCAGAACATGAAGGAGAGCAAGTTGGTATTATCTCAAGAAGAGTACATAAAGAAGGTCTTGGAGAGGTTTAGTATACAAGATGATAAATTGGATGGTACTCCTTTGGTAGGTCACTTTAGATTATCAAAGGAGCATTATCCCAAGAATGAGGAGGATAGAATCCAGATGTCCAAGTATCATACTCATCAGTGGTTAGAAGCTTGATGTATGCTATGGTATGCACTAGGCTAGATATTGACCATGCAGTGGGAGCAGTGAGCACTTTTATGAGTGATCCATGTAGAGAGCACTGACATGTAGTAAATTGGATCCTTCAGTATTTGAGAGGGACCATGAGAGAAAAATTGTGTTTCATTGGATCAAACATTACAATGTGTGGTTATGTAAATTTGCACATGGAAAGATATTTTAACAGTAGGAGGAGCACAATAGGTTATGTATTTATGGTTGGTGATATAGAGGTGAGATGGATTTCATGGTTACAAAAGGTTGTGGCTTTATTAATCACAGAGGTTGAGTATGTTTCTACCACAGAGGAAAGAAAGGAGATGATTTGGCTACAATAGTTGTTTGATGAGTTGGGGAATCAACAGGAATTTGGAAGACATCATAGTGATAGTCAGAGCGCTATTAATTTTGTGAATAAATCCACTTTCCGCTCTAGGATGAAGCACATTCAGCTGAGATATCGTTTCATTAGGACAACTTTAGAAGAAGATAAGTTGAAGCTGAAAAAGATTCATACGAGTCAGAATCTTATAGATATGATGACCAAGGTGGCCACAAGGGAGAATTTGAAGTTGTGTTCAACTTTGGTTGGCCTTCATGGATGATAATGAAGGGTTGAGAACTTTTCTCATCAGTGGAAACAATCTCTAAGTGGGAGATTGTTGGGGTGTGGAGCTTTTTTTAGTCTTTTGCAAACAACATTGAAGCGTTAGAGTTCAAACGGTTAATTTTTGATACTTCATGAGCATTATGCATGTTAGCATGTTAATTTCAAGTAGGGATACCATTTGGTGGACCAACACTTAAACAACCCCTTGTCTTAAAGATTATGTTAAATAATCTTAGTTGGTCTTCATAGCTAAAGAGTGAAACAATTTGACTGACCACCCATCATATATAATAGGATGATCCCTCATGGGATTGTTCACTTGGATAATGAGCTAATAGACCATTTGATCTAATCCTAAGCTACTTATGCAAACTATTATACTGTGAGACAAAAGTATGATGTTATCTACTATGAGACTGAGGAGTGAAGTGGAAGTGGTGGGTGAAAGTCTTATAAATTCTTGAATATAATACAATGTTTTATCAGTGGGGTTTTTCTCCTTCAAGTTTCCCCACTTAAATCTGGTGTTTTATATGTTATCTCTTATTACTTAATTTCAGTTCTTTTTATTAAAATATTTGTAATTCACTATCTTTAATAAGACAAATATGTATCTCATTTGACTGTACATCATAATCTATAATCTTTGGCATTTTAATAGTGAATCTATAATTGGTTAATTGTATTTCTTGTTTATTCCCTGACATGGTATCAAATTTGTTGGATATGTGTGTGCATTATTGATCTAGTAGATTCTAGATTGAAGAGGTGAAGAAACTTTAAGTTTATTTAAGGATCTTTGAAACAACAAAAGTTCCTCAGTCATCTTCAAGCTAACTAGGTTTACATTTCCAATTCCTACCTAAATATTTTTTGAAATATAGGTGAAATTTTGGACAAATGGTTGTTTAGATCATGTTTGAGATTTTGTATGCTTAGATATTTGCTTCTACATCCTATTTCAGCTGTTTGTGGTTTAAATCCATTGTCTGTAAGCTTATTTTAAGTTTTTGCACCGTTTATAGCCATTAGGTTTTTTTATCTGTGGATCCGAAAGGATTTCCTTAGATCTAGTTAGTTCGGAGCGATTAAATCTTCCATGAATTTATAAATATTTTTTTTTCTAGATCTACTTATGTTAAGCCCGATCTAATCATTTTACACCATCCATATTTGCTTTGTCATTTTTTATTTAGATCCTATTGATTTTGTGAAGCTTGGAGCAATAAAATTACTCCAAATAGATTCGTTGTTCATTTTTTCATATTTGTGAAGCCGTATCCACTCTTAGAGTGCCAAGTGGTTTCAATTTGGAATATTTTTGCTTAGATATTTAATTTTTTGTGACTTTATGTCTTTGTGAAGCATGATCCAATCATTTTTTTCCATCTAGCTTCGTATTTGTCACCCTTTTATTAAATCTCTTCATTTTTGCAAAGCTCGATCTAATTAGAAGGCTCCATCTTGTTTCATGGTGTCATTTTTATTTGTTATTTGATTATTAGTCACGAAACTTGAGCCAATAAGGGCTTTACACATTTTTTTGTTATGTTACACTTGTGCTAGCTTTCCTCTGTCATTTTCAAAACACTATCCCAATAGGAAATCTCCAAGTCACTTAATATTCATACTGTCAAACCCTTTTTTTCTTGTTTCTATCATTACAAAATCTAAGCGAATAAGATTAATCCAATTAGCTTTATATTTTGTATTGTTAGTCTTCTTTTAGCTTTCTTTTATCATATACGATGGTTGGGCCCATAAAATATCTCCAAGTATCTTTGTATTTTGCATTTTTCATATTTGTGAAATCCAATTCAATAGATTCTCTCCATATTTTACATTTGTCAGTCTTTTCATTTGTGGTAGTGGTTATCATATAAGAATTAGCCACCTTTTTGCATTTGTTAGTATTTTTCATTTTTAGTAGTTGTTTCGCACAGAATTTCATTCCAGAATAGAGTTTCTTCTATCCTTTCATTCTCTTGAGAAACAAATAAGGGTTAGGGCTAGGAGGAATACCTGTTGAGTGTTGGGAAGGTGTGGCCGTACCGTAGAGAGATCAGATCGATTGTGAAGAACTCATTTTTTCTAGGAAGGACTACCTGTAAGTAAGAATACAAGACCACCAGATCTTAGTTAGACAATAAGTGAGGGAACTGCCTTGGGCCCAGGAAATATTAGACTTCCTTTCGAAGGTGGTCAGTTCCCCTTTTAATACGAATTAATGCAAATGATAACAAAGAAGCTATTGCGAAATCACGATTTAGGTACTTTGTTAAAAAGTAATAGAGACTAAACTACCAATAATAAAATGTCATGATGTTTGTTTGGTCACCGGTTATTGATGCATTCAGATCAAGTTACAAGGATAGACCCAGCTAGATATGAGATTGTTTGGGGGTAAATAAGGGAAAGGTTGGTTTTGGTATAAGTCATAGTGACCGATGCCAGTCACTGGATAACCGACTGGGGTTATAACACCGATACCGATAGAAGATAACCAATATCAGTAGGGGCAGTGATTTAGGGGTTTCGAATGGAAGTCTGTTGTAAGGTGGTTATGGTGTTTATAGGGTTAATAAATGATTAGGGGGGTAGTAGGGTGATGGAGAAAACTCAGAGAGTGAGAAAACTATCTTTGGGGCAATATCAGGTTTGATGAATGAAATTTAGGTGCAGAGTGCTACCGGGTGGTAGATCTAGGAGTGAGCTTATAATTATTATGAATTAAAAGTTCAAGAAATGGTGTTTAGAAACATACAAGATACTACTTACTAGTTCTTGATGAAGATACAGGTCCAAGGAATGTGGCAGTGACAGTAAGGCTTAGTTGGGATGATCTGGTATTGGAAAGTGAGCTAATGAAGCTATCCTCAATCTTTCCCAATGCTTGGACGAGTGTGATAGTGATCTAGTTTCTCAGTTACAGTCTTGGGCTTGATCCTCTTCTCTACAACCTCTTCTACTTGTTTCACTTCTCTCTCTCCTGCCAAGTGAATTCCGGATCCCTTGTTTTTGGTTAGGGTAGGTCATTTATAGGGAACCAATGGTAGTTTCCTAACCAACGCTGGCCACGTAGGGACTGATGTCGGTTAGCTCAAAGTTGGCTATTTTTAGTAAAATAGCCAACTTTCCCTCTTTTTCTCCCGAGGGGTTAGTTATGGGCTTGGTGAAGTCATTATTAGGTTCATTTTGATGTGGGTGAGGGGTAATGAGTCATGGGTGTGGGTCTGGACCAAGTCACAGGTCTTAATTAAGTTAGTTTAGGGTTAGGGCTAGGTCATAGTGAGGTGGCGAGGTGAGGTGGCAGGATTGGAGATGTGGATTTATTAATTATAAGGTAATTAATAAATAATTAAGTGTGTAAGGTTTTAGGTGGTGAGGTAGGGTTAGGTTGCGGAACAAGATACGGGGTACACGGAGTCCTAAGACCCAAATTTGGTGTCTACATTTGCCCCTTTTTGTCGTGTAGCTTGTATTTTAAAGCTACACTGACAATAATAAAAAGTGGTTGCCCCAGTTAAGGGTATAGGTAATCCCCCTCAAGTATATCACAGATGGAGGTGACATGAAATCAGGGATAGGGTTGATAAAGGGTAAATGATGGTGAGATGTTGGTTAGATGGTGGGGTAAGTTCAAGGAAGCCGACGCACGTTAAAATGTAGTAGTGTGACCAGGGTACATGGTTTGAAGAGCAAACAAGCAATTCATAGGCAAAGGTCGATAGTTTATCCAAACAAGGCTGATATAATCCTGGTATCCAAGGCATAGGAAGTAGCTCTAGGGGATATAACGGGGAAGGTACCAGAACGTTTAGGCATGTTCAGCAGTACCAAATGGTTGGTTTGGTTGAGATAAATGTCACGGTCTAGGTCTAAGCAAAGCTAGTTGGCTGATCAATTCAAGTATCCTAGTAATGCTAAAACACGAACAAGTGAGCTCAATTGAACAAACAACTACATTATGGGTGGATAGAATCGTAATTTGCAGGCTTCAGTCGAGGTACTTAATTGGTGCATCCATGGGTCAGGCCGATTGATTGGTTGCGGCCTTGGATTGGGCTAATTGGTTTGTTGTAGCCTTGGGTCGGGCCAAGTGGTTGGTTGTAGCCTTGGGTCGGGCCAATTAGTTTGTTGCGGCCTTAGGTCGGGTCGAGTGGTTGGTTGCGGCCTTGGGTCAGGCCAATTGGTTAGGTGTGGCCTTGGGTCAATCCGATTAGGTTGTTTTGGCCTTGGGTCGAGCCAATTAGTTGGTTGCAGCCTTGGGTCGGGCTGATTGGTTGGTTGCGGCCGTGGGTCGGGCCGATTGGTTGGTTGTAGCCTTGGGTCGAGCCAATGAATTCAAAATAAGGCTATTTAGCAAAGGCCGGGGGTAGGCAATGTGGTGAAAAATAGATTTCGGTGGAGAAGAGTAGGAGTTAGGGTAAACTAGGCAGGTAACCGATATCGGTTAGTTATGACTGGTATTGGTTAGAAGACCGATATTAGTTTTCTAGGATGCACCATAACTGATATCGGTTAGAGGTCAAAACCTATAAAAATAAAAAATACAGTGTGTCATTTTCACATTGTGAATTTGAGTGCCAACCTGTTTCTTGTCTGAGTTTTGAATTGATTGGGTTGGGTATTTGGGTTGAGTTGGCACTAGTTGAGTGGGGGAGTGAGTTATTGGTAGGCCCCAGAGATCAGGAGGCAAAGTTTGATTGGTTGAGGACCCGGCTAAGGAGATTTGGAGCTATGGCATAGCCTGGAGGAGCAAGAGGTGTTGGAGGAGCTGGACCACCACCACCTATCCCACCATAATGACGTGTAGTCATACCGGTAGGCTCTGAACCCCTATTTGTGTGAAGTTGATGAAGTTAGCTAGGATGTGGGTTTTGGGGTAGGAATCCAAAATTTGATAAAATAATGAATAAATGAAGGTAAATCGTAAAATAGAGTGGGTAGATATGTTAGGTAGGCCAAAATGGCAGGGTGGGTAAGTTTTTAGGCAATTATTGTTGGTAGATGGGTAGAAATAGGAAGAAAGGGGATTTGGGGGCCGTTTTTGATCCGGCCCTGAAATCCCATAGTGACCAATGTCGGTCACTAAGCGACCGGCATCGATCACCACATAAGTTATATAGATGTGTGGGTTCAGAGACCGGTGTCGGTCATGTGTCGACCGACGACGGTCGTGGGTGACCGGTACCAATCACCATGGGCAGGAGGTAAGGTTGTGAAAGTAGTTGTGTTGATTTGTTGTAGGTGGGTAGGATCGAGTGTTGGGGTGAATGGGGAGAAGGTAGAGTGGCTAGGAAAGGTTATTGGGGTGGGGCGAATCGGGTGGTGTTTGAGTGGGGTAGGTGGTAGGTTGTGGGATAGGTAAAGGGGATATTGTAGGTGTTTGTTGGGTGGGGTTAGTGATATTGGGGTTATTGGGTAGTTGTTTTGTAAAGGGTAGGCCTGATGGAGTGGATTGTGTTTGCAGGCATGCCAGCAGCTGACAATGTGGGATCGGATGCTTCCTCTACTGGGGCGGATGCAGCCACATGTGACTGCAGCGTAGTGGGTAGTCATGCGGGAGGTTGGACTTGGTGGAGTCTAGAGGTATAAAGTTGTGGATAGGAACCATAGCCTGATGGTTGCCCTCATCGAGAGATGGGATCCGGTAACAAATTTCTTCCATCTCCCAACTGGAGAGATGACAGTCACACTAGAGGATGTGTATCGCATCCTAAGACTTCCGATCATAGGTGAGGCGGTGTTCTAGGTGGATGCTGAGATAGCGATGGATAGTATTTTACAGGTATTCGGGGATGCAGCCCCATTGATTACGTACCATAGTGCGAGCATCTGCTACGGAGATATGTATCGCGTACATCAATAGGAGACACGGCTTGCCGTGCTGATGATGATTGGTATCACCCTGCTTCACCCTCTCGGACTCAGAGGGAGGCTACTTCCCATGGGCTCTGATGGGAGTATTACATGAGATGGTGGAGGAGCACACCTGCTATGCATGGGCACCAGTGTATTTGGTGCAGCTATACAGAGAGATCTGGGGCTATCGCCGTATGAGGTGATTCGGGATATGCTCAACATTCTTGCTACACTACTGGGCCTACGAGCATATCATGTGTTTATGACCAGTAGGGTTGCCCCAGGAGTCAGGGCCACATACAGTGTATAGGTATGGGTTTCAGAGGTGATTGGGGATCGTGGGCCAGCCACGAGTGGTTATCGCAGGGTGAGATGTCACATATTACAAGCATATGTCAAAGGGCCTAACCGCACTAGATATTATATGGAGGCCATACAGAGGCCATCAGCGCTATGAAGGAGCCTGATCACAGCTGCGATGGATCCTGTACATCTTCTGGATAGCTGGATGGAAACCCGGGGAGCATGAGTAGATTCCCCTAGAGAGGGTACGACGACAGTTGGGCCTACGGCAGGATGAGCCATGTCCCTTCCCACAGTATTGGAGGGAGGATGTAGAGGCACCACTGCCTCTACCACAGCCATTGGACCTAGTCTGGGTAGCAGAGAGACCGGTCGATGATACGGTGGACTATGTCGGAGTTATAGGTTCATTTTTGGTTTGGTGGGTAGGGCAGAGGGCAGACATGAGAGCACAACCCACACAACTAGATTTGGCGGCTGTTATAGCAAAGAGGGACCGTCTCTTGGGTCAAGTGCAGTTATTACAGGGGCAGCTTACTACTGCAAAGGCACAGATCAGAGTGCTATAGGGGCAGTTGGCCCAGGCACAGGGACAGGTACAGGGATAGGCACAGGCACAGGCACAGGTACAGATCCCTATTCAGGCATAGGCACAAGTCCCTGTTTAGGTTCTAATGGCAGGTCCACTGCTACCATAGGTACAGACGTAGGGTCAAGGTGTACAGGAAGGGTAGGGCCCACTTATATTAGGAGCCGAGGGACCAGCCCCACTAGCTATGGTGGCACAGGCCCGCTATTATTAGGATGTACTAGATGGTACTGGGGCCAACTATTAGTCATATGTAGCTCACAGAGTCGAGACGTCCCGGAGTCACAAGTCACAGGGGGCTGCAACCATAGCTGGTGGGTCAGTGATGGGTAGGAGGTGAGATCTGGAATAGGGGCCAGCTGAGAGATGAGCCGAGGGAGGGGGAGAGAGATGAGTCAACCTAGGAGCAGAGATGGGTTTTGTTGATTTGATAGAGGATTTTTTGATAGAGACACTGGTCTGCGAACCGAGTGTGTATATAGAGGCCTACATGCCCTCATAGGATTTATGTATTCATTTTTGTTGTATATACTAGCCTGCGAGTTGAGTACATGTTGTATAGTTGATACCGGCCTGTGAGCCTAGTATATTTTTGACATGAGAGGCTGGCCTGCGAGCCAAGTCGAGATTGTGACAGAGACAGCGGCCTGCGTGTCGACGTTGTATTTTTTTTTTGTATGATAGAGGCCCCATGCAGGGAAATTTTTATATGTTGACATTTATTTGAGGATATATATAGATGATGAGTTTGATCCATATGGTGTATTTAATGTTGGAGTTGATGGCATATATTATAATGTTTTATGTGTTTTGTTGACGCTATTGAAATGTTTGTGATGTATATATAAATGATGTTGATGATGTTTTGATGATATGCATATGTTTTGAAATATTGATGTTTATTATGATGATGGATGTTGATAGTGATGTCATTATGCAGGGAAAAGAGGTGGGCGTCGTAAATTTTTTGCAAAAAATAAAGAGAAGGCCTGGATATAATCAAAATAGGTATAGGTTGACCGATATCGGTTAGATAACCGATGCCAGTCACTATTGACCGATACCGGTTACATAACCGACATTAGTTATGTTAAAAAAAGCTTTTCTAAAAATAGAAAAGCTGGGGAGGTAATTTTAGATTCTTATTTTTAGAGCCATGCAACATGTTAAATACGAGGATGCGAGGCTGTTGTCGTCGATACAGGGTAGTTACATGGGAGAATTGAGTGATAAGGAGGAAAGAGATAGGTAAAGTGATCGTGAGCTTGGATTAATAAGGCGTAAAGGCAAGTAATAGTGAATAAGGTGGTGAACATGGCTGAATAAGGAGAAGCATCCAGTGGGCAGAGAGGAGAGGGAAGACAGGTTCCACCTCAAACTACTGCATCCTAGGAGGTATATATGATTTTTTGTTGGAATTAAATTTTTGCATGCATATGAATAGGATGTGGGAAGGTAAGTGGGTAGAGATGAAAAATAAAGGAGATAGGCAAAAGGTTTGGGATGGGGTGAGTGTTGTAGGGTAGGTAATCAGGTGTTGGAGATATGTGCGTAGGTACAGGGAGGGGAAAAGGAGCACAGAAGTTATCACAGGTGGTGGTTTTTTTTTTCTTTTTTTTTTGAACGGGCTGGTTGGAATTGATAGTGACCAATATTGTTTAGGAATAACCGGTATCGATTAGGTAAATAGTATTAGTTGTCTATAACCGATATCAATTATTGTGGAAAGTTGTGGATTGCGATTAAAAACACGTGGGAAGTTATTTGTTAATTTGTTGTTTGTTGGTTTAATGTGTGCAGGCACAGGCAAGATTGAGGATGAATGATAGGGTGCCAGCTTTATTGTCATGGGTCCAAGCGGATGTAACACTACCTGAGTGGGCATTAATAAACCATGTGGGGTTAAGAAGAATCCGCTATTATTCACAGGTTGCACACGCAATCATGCTATGTTGTAGGTACTGATTGAGAGATGGAATCCTGAAAAGAATACCTTTTATCTGCCAACATGGGAGATGATAGTGACATTAGAAGATGTGTTCCGAATTTTGAGACTCCCACTTACAGGAAGACTAGTGTATCAGGAAGGGCCTAACGCGGCATGGATAGCGATAACGGTAGTATTTTGTCTAGCTGTATGAGATTTGACACATCGAGGTTTGACATTTACTTATGGTATAATGTTTGTGGCACACACCCTAAGGCAACAAGGTTAGCAGTGGTATTAATGATAGTGGTGGGGTATTATACATTACCTTGAGCGGAAGGGGAAATATTTCCGAAATTATTGATGTGTATTATTCATGAGATGATAGAAGGTAGCATTACTTTCACATGGGCACATGTATATCTTGCAGAGCTATACAGGGGTTTATGGGCATGCAGGCAAAATCACAGGACTACACTAGATTGTGCATAATTATTACATTGTTGGGCCTATGAGCACATTGTGTGTGTGTGTGACCAATAGGCCGACCAATCCAGAGAGGAAAGACAAGAGTGCAGAGGTTGGGATTCAGACGATGGGTCCAGACAGAGCAAGAGGCAAGAGCCGAGACTGTGATAGATGACGCTGAGTATTATAGGTAGATGTGGTAGATGGTGATGATTGTGAATATCTGTTTGAGGCCTTATGGGAACTACATGGTGACGGTGAATATAGCTGAGGATTTGAGGGGTGTAGAGTGATTGAGGTGGATCGCGGGACACAGGCTAGGTGAGTGCGAGAGGATTCCTCTAGATCGTGTGCGGTGACAATTTGGATTTATTCAGGATATACCCATGGCTCATAGACCATACAGGAGGATCGATGTTGAGGCACCCTTCTCACCTCCACGATCGACACTTCCAGAAGGACCAGAAGAGATAGTAACCGATCACAAGGTAATGGATGCAGGAGTGATAGAGTATTATAGATTATGGTGGGTAGCAGAGCTGTGAGGTACATGTGAGAGGGCTGATCATCCTCACATATCTATGATTACAACAGAGAGAGACCACTTGCAGGGTTTAGTTCACCATCTTCAATCACAGGTGAATGAGACAATGAGATTGTTAGAGGTTTCGCAGTCACAAGTGGAGAGACTAGAGGCAAGATTCCTCCACGCGAGAGGGTGTATTCGTATGTTACAAGAGAGATTGGCAGATTAGTGGGAGGAACCAATAACAGTGGCCCCTTGGAGGATGGAGAGGCTAGGTGAGCGACGTCGATGATCACCATCACTACCTATTTTGGGATGAGGCGCGAGGGCCTACGTGAATTTCATAGGGGTAGAAGAATAAATAAGGATGTTGACCTGTGTGTTGATGATAGAGAAGATGTATTTGTTTAACATCTAAATAAAATTGAATATGTATGTTAATTTTGAGTTTATGATAATAATAAGAAATGTTTGTGTTTTGAATGTTTGGATTGATAAAGGACAAAGGTGAGTGTTATCAATATAAATATGCGAAAACATTTATATTTTTAAGCAAAACACAACACATGATAGGTTATGGTAGTGGATGGTCGAGCTAACCTTGGGAGACCCCATATCTCCTAAGTGTTGCCTACATAGCCCATTACACAAAGTAAGGAGGGGCCTTAGACCGATGTAGTTCTCCCTTAGGACTAGGGAGAGGTGAATTCAGGCAATTTGGTTGTGGTTAGGAAATTTGTTGGTTGGTAAAAATTTTGATATTGGTAGGGTAAGGTTGTTGGAGTTGGTAAGGTATAGGTGACGCGAGGGTTAGCTTACTCAAGCATTAGGGAACCGTGTCTTGATTGAGGTCAACACATAATCCTAGATTCGGGTAAAAGAGGCAAAAATGTCCCATAGTTGGAAAGAGCTAAACAAACCACGTATTATCATAGGATGAGCTTGAATCTCTAGGTACCTTGCATATGCGAAAATTCAATAGGTGGAAAGAGTTATATAATCACAATATATCAGTTATACATCACATCCCTTGAGTTTTGTTGTTTTGAAAAATGGTGAGGTGAGGTGGATGGTATAGCTGGGGCGTAGAGGACTTGTTATAGGGTGACTATTCTGACAAAATAGATCCAAACCTAAATAGATGAGTCCATGCTTTTGAATACTACTTTTATTTTTCTGGATATAGACTGATCGATGCGGGAAGTCTATATGGGATATGCATTTTGTTGTTTCTTGAGGTCTTCACGAAGCTGATCAATGTGAAAAGCTTCTGAGAGAGGCTGACTTTGTATAGCTATCCTTCAAGGGAGAAGTCTACTTATAGTAGCATGATGCGGCTTTGCACATAGCTGTCCTTCGAGGGAGTAGTCTAGTTTATAATAGCAGATGCGGTTTTGCACATAGCTGTCCTTCGAGGGAGCAGTCTAGTTTAGAGCTTAGAGGTCTAGATGTCCATTTTGGCATGAAGTATCTAGTTTTTTAGGATGAATGACTCAAGAATATCCCGAATCGTATAATTGAGAACTTGTTATTTTGATACTTTTACGTCATAGACCAGACTAAAAAGGGGAAGACATCTTTAAGAGGAGGTGATGATCAAACCATGTGAGCTTGATTCTATTTTGAGATGCACAAAACAAGGTGTATGAGGTGGTAATTGGGCTCAAGGGACGAGCGCAAGGTAGATAAGAAGTGATGTAACACTAATTTCAATAGTAGAATGATCGGAGATGCAAGGCATTAAGGGGTTCAGGCTCGGGTTTACCATTAAGCGAAGCTAAATGATAAGTACCTGATCCCTAGGTGTGAGTGATAATGTAAGGCCCAATCCAATTAGGAGCAAATTTTCCACGTTTGCTCTTTTCTAGTTTGGTTACATGTTAATTCTCTTTGAGGAAAAGATCACCAATCTTAAAGGTACGCTCATGAATTCACTTATCATAAGCATGCTTAATGCGCTTTTGATAAATTTTAAGGTGGTCAAGAGCTGTAAGACGATGCTCGTCAAGATCTAATTGGGCTAACCGCTCTTGGCGGAAGTCATCATTGGTGAGAATATCCTGAAGATATATTCTGAGAGAAGGGATTTTTATTTCGAGAGGCAAGACAGCCTTGGTACCATACACCAGAGAGAATGGTGTGGCATTAGTGGAAGTACGAATGCTGGTACGATAAGCCCAAAGGGCAAAGGGGATGTGATCATGCCAGATTTTCCCAGAATTGTTAATGACTTTCATGAGAATTTTGGTTAAGGTTTTGTTAGAAGATTCGGATTATCCATTTGCTTGTGGATAGTAGGGTGACGAGAAGCTAAGTTTGATACCAAAGTTGTCACAAAGGTCTTGTAATAACTTATTTTTGAAATATTTTCCATTATCTGTTATCAGGCGATGACGAACACCAAAACGACAGATAATGTGATGATTGATGAACTCAACGATTTTCTCTTTTTGGTTGAAATGAGTGGAATGGCCTCCACCCATTTAGTGTAATATTCAGTTGCCATGATGATCCAATGGTGATGCTACGAAGAATGCGTGTGAATCTCGTCAATAAGGTCTAAACCCCATTGTGAGAAAGGCCAAAGATCTCGTGCGACCTGTAACAGGTGGCTAGGAGTATGTTGAAGGTTGACATGTTGTTGACACATAACACAATGCTTAACATATTCGCAGTAGTATTTATTAAGAGTAGGCCAATAATATCCTAGGTGAAGGATCCGCTTGGCCATGGCGAGGCCACTAAAGTGCCTGCCAAAAAGTCTGTCATGGATTTGTTGGGTGGTGTGAGCGACTTCAGCGCCGGTTAGACAGCGAAGGAGGATACCATCAAAGCCACGTTTATAGAGGATTCCCCCCATGACGACATAACAAGAAACAATTTTAAGAAAAGCATGTTTGCCATTACTAGTAAGGTCAGGTGGTAGAACAGAGGTTGTAGATAGTCGTGAAATTGGTGATACCGGGTATCCTACGAATCAGCAGATACATTATTTACCATACAAACATCTGGAACTAAGTAAGATGGGGCAAAGAGTTATTGGACCAAGACAAATATGTCCAAGTTAGTTGGTGAGGCCGGAATTTGTGAGGCCAAGCAAACCATAGTATCTGTAAATTTATTAGTTGAGCGGAGAATGGTTTGGATAGAATAATGAGAAAATAAGGTCAAAAGTGAATCCACGTAATGTTTGTACTTTTAAAGTTCCTCATTTTTACATTGGTAGATGCCAGTAACTTGATTTACTACCAATTGAGAGTCACCAAAAATATTAATAGACTTCACACCTAAGTGTAACGCAACGTGGAGACCCAAAACAAGGGCCTCGTATTCCGTTGTATTGTTAGTGCAGGGGAAATCGAGCCTGAATGAAAGAGGCATATGTTAACCTTCAAAAGGAATGAGAACAACACCTGCCCCTCCACCGCACTGGCATTTAGATCCATTGAAAAAGAGGGTCATTGGATACGACACATCACTGAGTGAAAGAGTTGCGATGAGTTCATCAGGGAAAGTAAAATTGGTAAATTATTCCCCAGGTAAAGGGGCTTCCACGAGTTGGTCTACGATAGTTTGTCCTTTGACTGATTTCTGGTGTACAAACTCAAGGTTGAGGTCGGTGAGGAGCATAAGCCATCAGGAAATTCGTTAGTTTAGATGAGGTTTGGCATACATATAATGTATGGGGTCAGCATTGGTGATGAATTTTTTTTTTTGATTCAGGAGGTAATGTCGGAGTTTGGTGGGCACAAATGATAGGGCTAGGCACAAATTTTCTATGTGTGTATACCTGATCTCGTAATCCAAAAGAGTACGGATTATGTATTATACTACTTGTTCTCGATGCTTAGAGTCACGATGTGTGAGCATGGCTCCTATAGCATGGTTGGTGGCAGAAAGGTAAAGGTAGAAAGGGTGATCATCCTGAGGTGGGACAAGCACGGGTGGCTACAAGAGATAAGCTTTAAGAGCCTCAAAGGCTTGGTGGCACTCCTCACTCCATTGAAAGACAATAGCCTTTTTAAGGAGATGATGGAAAGGTTGACATCAATCCAAGATTTGTGAAATGAAATGCCGGATAGGTTGGAGTTTACCATGTAAACTACGTAATTGTTTGAGGTTAGTGGGTGGGGGCATTTCTAGGATAGCTTTGACTTTAGCAGGGTCGACTTCAATGCCACACAAAGAGACGATAAAGCCAAGGAGTTTTCCCAAAAGGATGCCAAAGACACATTTCTTTGGTTGAAGACAAACACAGTATTGTAACAGACGATCGAAAATAATGGTTAAAACATCGAGATGTTCACTGTGATGTTTGGATTTTCCAAGAAGATCATCGACATAATCCTCGAGGATAGTGTGCATAAAGTCATGAAAAATATAATTCATAGCCCGCTGATAGGTCACACCAACATTCTTAAGGCTGAATGGCATGACACAATAGCAGAAGGTCCCCCAGGGGGCAATGAAGGTGGTTTTATGTTGATCGGCCGGGGCTACCAAAATTTGATTGTATCCCGAGAAGCCATCCATGAGAGAAAGCATCTCATGGCCCATAGTGAGATCAACAAGTTGATCAATGCTAGGTAGGGGGAACTCATCCTTTGGGCAAGTGAGGTTAAGGTCCTGAAAATCTGTACATATCTGAAGTCCCCCCGTCACTTTAGTGACAGGTACGACATTAGAAATCCATTGGGGATAGTCAATAAGCAAGATGAAAGAAACAAAAAGGAGGTGTTGAAACTCTTCTTTCACCAAGAGGGCAATGTGTGGATGCATTTTTCTCATTATCTATTTAACTGGTTTAGAGTCTGGTTTCAAAGTGATGTTATGGACAGAAATGTTAGGATCGATTCCTGGCATGTCAGCGTAGGACCAAGTAAAAGCTTGATTGTGGACACAGAGGAAGGTAGTGAAGGCAGCTTCTTCTAATGCATCGAGATATTGTTCGATCTTTAAAATGTGAGGATATTTCTCCATGTGGATGTTGATTTCTATAGTCGATTCATTCAACACAGTTTGGGTGTCAGATGGTAAGGCACGTTGAATATAAGAGTCGTCCGCACTAAGGTAGGTGAGGATGGAGTCATCATCCTAGCACTCCATAACATTAATTGAAGGAAAATATTCTTTGATCATTTCTGGATACAAAAGGGGGAGAGAAGATGGGTCTTCACTATCGCATTGATAAGTGAGAGGACCTAGGAAGATAGCATTCATGAAAAAAAAAAGTTAGGAGGGATAGATTCTGGGTCTATCGACTCTGTGGGTGAAGATGGAAAAATGGGCGATGATGGTTTGGAAGGGGTGACTTCGTTGTTTTCCTAGTGACAATTGACATGAGGTTTCTTCGGTTTAGGTGGTTCAAAAAATCCAAGACCACGATGATCTTTGTGTTTGCGGGTAGTTATGGGAATGATCGTATGTCGGCCTTGTTCATAAAGACCGAAACCAAAACCCTTCCAAGCACAGCGTGTTAGGAAGGTGAGGGCGAAATGATGGTTGGTTAGATATCAAAAATCAGATTGGAAGGGAACCACACCAAGGGGAGGTTCAGGGGTGACAGAGGATGTGTCGAAACCCCCATATGTTAGGTTGGTGTGGTAATTAGGTGGTCCATAGGAGATTACCTCCCCCACACGACGATCGTACGTAGGATGTGCATGTAACTGTCCGTACTCCTGTGGGGTATGAAAGGTGCTAACGTTGTATAGGTGGTATTCCCCCAGCGTAAGGCATTGAAAAACATCTACCAAGGGATCTGAAGTTGGGATGTTGTCCGTGGGGAAGGAAGTGGTATTCGCGGCGGTGGGTTCATTGGTCGAAGGTGTGAGTGTGGTTAAGGTGGATGGTTGAGGCGTGGTTGAATTTGATGGTTTGGCTAGATCAATGGGTGCTTTGACTGGTACAAGCACATCATTAGGGTGATATAACATATTGCAGGTTTTGAAGGGGGAAGTGTTAGCTTTGACGGTGTATGACTTCCCCTCATACTCGAATTTGATGCATCTAAGTAAGGTGGAGGGAACGCATCCCATAGCCTGGATCCAAGGGCATCCTAACAACATGTTGTATTGGAATTCTCCCTCAAGGACATAGAAGAGTTTGGGTAAGGTATGTGGCCTTACACGAATGTTAAGGATCACGATGCCTAAGGTAGAAGAAATAACATCGTTGAATGAATGCAACATGGTGAGGTTGGCACACATGCAACTATGAGGGCTATTCATCTGTTGGAAGGATTTGGAAGAGATGATGTTTAGGCTAGCGCCCCCGTCTATCATAACACGACGTACCCGGATGTCTCAGGCATAAGCCGAGATGAAAAGAGCGGGATCAGGATCTTCTGCACCAAAGACGACAATTTCTTGTTTGGAAAAACTGACAGCACTGGCTTGTTGTATAGGGACAGAAGTAGAGGTAGGTTGTTTTGTGAGAGAAGTGACATGGTTGGGTGTTAAAATGGAGGCGATGGGTAAGGTTTCGTTAGGTAGGACCTCTATCCCTTGAAGGATCTCAATTAGAGCTTGTCGATGCGATTCAGATGTTTGAATGAGATCATAGAGTGTCATTTTTACAGGAGATTGGTGAAGTTTTTTTATCATTGTGTGATGGGAAAATCCATCAGAGACGGGATAGGCAGGTCCACGAATGACCACTTTAGGTGGTGGTGTGATCGGGATGGCAGAAGGAGAAAGAGAGACTGCAGGTGTGCTTTCTTTAGCTTTTCCATTGTTTTTCTGACCTCAAGTAACAATGTTAATCATGTTGATCTTGTGAATATGAGAGGAGGAAGATGGTGGGGATAAGTCATTATTCTCGAGAGGTGGGGTTGCAATGATGATAGATTTTGGCGAGGTGGGGACAGGTGGTATAGGAGAAGGGATCGAAGCTAAGGGCTTCTCTCTCCGTAAATTTTCTTTCTTAGGCTGGCTATCCGAGATATGTGACTAGTGAAGGATGGCTTTCAAAGATTTGCATCCTTCTACATCGTGTCCTGGTGTGTGATGGTAAGAATAGATTTTAGATTCATCATAACCTATAGGTCAAGGTTTAGATGGATCATAGAGTCTGAGTGGGGGTAGGGAAATGGTTGTATCCCCTACCAACATATCAAGGATCTTGGAGTAAGATCCTTTGAGCGGGTCAAATTCAAATGAAGATGAGGCTATTGATTGAGTGGGTGAGATTTTTGATTGTTTTGGTAATAGTTGGGTATGAGTGGTTCGTACGGGTGGTGATTTAGGCAAGGGATTTTGATGATTGGTTTTAACTAGGCGTGGTTTCTTCTATGTAGAATTTATGTTTAGCTAGTTAGATGATGAGGCCCCAGCTGACGTGGTGGCAGGAAACAACCATGGGGAGAGAGGAGCGACAGCAAACAAGTCCTTCGATGATCAAGGTAGGTGAGATACTTGGGGCGACGGTGTTGAGACACCCGTGGGTGTCTGTAGGGGTGCAAAAGGTATAGGTCATGTTAAAGAAGATGTGGGAGGCAAGGTGTATCGAGGCAAGGTGGAGGGGTGAGGCCCTAATATAGAAGGTAGGTGCGATGGTGAAGGCTGAAGCCATGCCTACTGTATCGGTGTGATCGGGGGCGAGGGTTTTAGTTGTGGCAGAGGCATAGATTGGACTCGAGAAGATTGGGTCTGTCTCCTAGGTGGATTGACGGCTTGGATAAATCTAACCGTTTAGGTGGGTGTGTCAGGTTGGGTATTGGTGAAGTCCCAAGCATAGGGGAAGGTTTGGTTAGATTGATAGAGGTGGCTGAGGGATTCGATAGAGATGAAGGGGGTGAAGGTGAGGACATAGGCATCTTGAGCTTTTGTAAACACCTCGGGTATATGGTAGAGGTGTCTGGATTAGTCATCTACATTTGAGTAGAGCATGGTGTACTCAAACGCTCCCATAAGACTCGTCTATGTTCTGGGGGATGATAATCTTCACGTGTGAACAGGAACTTTGGTATGGAAGAGAGGTGCGTTGTGATTCCGGTCCACTATGGGTGTGATACAGGGGGTAAATGAAGCGTTGTATCAATGGGTGTTAAGAGGTCAACCGGTCACTGGAAAGATTTAGGTGATGAAGAACTAATAGGTAGGAGGGCATGTTTGAGGGGATCCGTCATGATTAAGGAGTTTGGTGATGTAGGCTCAAGGGGTTTCTCCTCTAAGGATGACAGAAAAAGTGGCAAGCCTTCTTCTTTTGCAACAAGATTGGTGGGAGGAGATGTTTGGGAAATAGATAAGCTAGATAACATCCACTCACAATCTTACAGGGATGTGGTGTAAGAAGGTTAAATTGTGAGAAGAGAACTCTGGGTGGTTAATTCCTTTATGGGTAAAGGAATAGCGGGACTGTCCTCTTTTCCTGATGAAGGAGAAGGGGGCAAGAATCCCTGTGTTGGTGAAGAAGCTTGATTCAGAATTTCTTCAATGGAAGCCCTGGGTTGGGAGTTGAAAATCGCATGGATCTCATGCACACTCTTCTCCTCGGCTGAGGTGTCTTGATTTGTGTTACTATTATATGCATGGTGTGGAAATGGTTTGTTGAAGATTTTTAAATTTCAGTTAGCGAGGGCATTAGGATTATCAAGAGTTATATCCCCTGCATAAACCATTTCCTGCACTATGTTTTGCAACATCTTGCAGTTTTCGTGACTGTGTCCCTTCACGTGATGGAAGTTATAGAAGTCATTTTATTTATACCAAGAAGGTATAGTGCAGGTGGAATCAAACCCGGAGTGAGGTTTAACAAGAGGCAAGGTGATACCTCCTGCTTTAAGCAATTTGTCTAAGATCACACCATAAGTTTCTCCCAAGGGAGTGTAGTTGATGGGCTCGGCTTTATACTTATAGGTGGCTTTCGGTTGGGTATTAGACAGTGCTTGAGATTTGACCGTCGCTGCGTGTACGACACCCTTTGATTTCAAAGCAGCTGATGCGTGAGAGTTGGTGGTGTTGCGTTTGGTGGTAGAGTTTTGGGTCCAGAAATTTGAGCTTTTGTTGCGTAACCTTAATTTATCCTCCTCTAAGGCTCGAATCTCTAGTTTCTAAGCCATAGAAAAGGCCTCATCAAAGGTGTGGAAAGTTTGAATTTGGAGGGTGGGAGAAATGTGTTTAGCGCAGGCCTGCATAAAGAGTTTGATGAGATCAACCTGAGGTAAGGAATAAGTAAGTTGGTTGATGAGGCCCTGCCATTGTCCAACGAAATCTGCGATAGACTCGTCTCCAAATTTTCAAATGGCATAGAGGTCGGTAATGGATACTTTCTTAGCAATATTGATGGAGAAGTGATCTAAGAAATATTGGGCTAACTGGTTAAAGGAGAAGATTGAGTGCTGGGCTAAAGCACTATACCACTCCAAGGCAGGTCTTGATAAGGACATGGGAAAGGTACGGAGTAGTAAGGCATCGTCATGAGCAATCAGATAGCAGGCATGTCTGAATGATCGTAAGTGTTGTTGAGGGTCCTCCTTACTATTAAAGTGAGTAAATTTTGGTAATTCCCATTGAGGAGGATATGTATGAAGGGGGATAGAAGGATGAATAGGCTCCCGACAAACTTGCTCGTATGTCAGGGTGTTACGACTTCTTGAAACAGAAGCCTCAAGATTTTACATCTTGTCCATCATCTGTTTGATTAAATCATTGGTTGGGTTAAATGATGGTGTTGTAATTGTAAACAAAGGAGGATTGGTCCAAGAGCTGCTACTAAACAATGGTGGGATTGAATGTTGATAAGATAATGGTGATGAATGTGTTGGGGCCGCCGAATAAGGGTGTCCTATATAAGAGGTTAAGGTCACCGGATGAGTTTGTGGAAATGAAAAGGTGGGCGGAGCTTGTGAGGGAAAGCTCGTGTGTATAGGTGGTAGAGAGAAAGTTATTAAAGAGACAGTCTGCGAGAGAGATGAGGTAGGGTTAGTGGATAGTAGTGATATGTGGGGCCCCAGATTAACAAAAGGAAAGCCAATTGGTGTAGTATGAACCACCGAAGCCACTGAGCTGGGAGACGGGGCTAAGGATGAAGTCGGTGAGGTGGAGTTATTAGGTGGGGAAGGTGGCTATGTGAGAAGTGATACTAATAGGCATACCAATGAGGAGCTGAATGTCAGGTGTACGGTCAAAGGTATGAGACAAATAATATTGTATGACACTAGGATTAGCATCCAAAAATTTGGCGAATTCCAATCTTGGGAAAATTACTAGTATCCATAGGATTCCCCATAGGATGCGAAGGGGGTGACTCAGGAAAAGGCATGGAATAGGCATGGGAAACCATGGCTGCAGCTTTTTTCTGGGTGATAACAACCATGGACAAGAGGACACAACAGGGATTTAATCAATCCAGAATAGAAACAACAACAAAATGTTGGAATTGATAGGTTACTGGTTTGGATATGTATGAAGGGGGATAGAAGGATGAATAGGCTCCTGACAAACTTACTCGTATGTCAGGGTGTTACGAATTCTTGAAACAGAAGCCTCAAGATTTTGCATCTTGTCCATCATCTGTTTGATTAAATCATTGGTTGGGTTAAATGATGGTGCTGTCGTTGTAAACAGAGGAGGATTGGTCCAAGAACTGCTACTAAACAATGGTGGGATTGAATGTTGATAAGATAATGGTGATGAATGTGTTGGGGCAGCTGAATAAGGTTGTCCTATATAAGAGGTTGAGGTCACCGGATGAGTTTGTGGAAATGAAAAGGTGGGCAGAGCTTGTGAGGGAAAGCTCGTGTGTATAGGTGGTAGAGAACAAGTTATTAAAGAGACAGTCTGCGAGAGAGATGAGGTAGGGTCAGTGGACAGTAGTGATATGTGGGGCCCCAGATTAACAAAAAGAAATCCAATTGGTGGAGTATGAACCACCGAAGCCACTGAGCTAGGAGGCGGGGCTAAGGATGAAGACGGTGAGGTTGAGTTATTAGGTGGGGAAGGGGCTAAGTGAGCGGGGATACTAATAGGCATACCAACGAGGAGCTGACTATCAGGTGTACAGTCAGGGGTATGAGACAAATAATATTGTACGGTGCTAGGATTAGCATCCAAAAATTTGGCAAATTCCTTATCTCCTACAGGGATCTTGGGAAAATTACTAGTATCCAAATAAAGATTCCCCATAGGATGTGAAGGGGGTGACTCAGGGAAAGGCACGGAATAGGCATGGGAAACCATGGCTGTAGCTTGTTTTTTAGGTGATAAAAACCATGGACAAGAGGACACAACAGGGATTTAATCAATCCGGAATAGAAACAACAACAAAATGTTGGAATTGATAGGTTGTTGGTTTGTCAAGAACTGTTAAACACATTAACCGATATCGGTCAGATAACCGATGTCGGTCAGAATGTAGTTAGCGTCAGTCAGTTAACTGATGTCGGTAGTATAGGACTAGTGTCGATCATTGTGAAAGAAAAGAGAGGATGTAAGAAGCTACTGGTTTGGGGATAACAATGCTTAATATACCTACTAAACTGTCTTGAAGTGATCACTGAAATAGTGTCTGACAGAGAAATAGAACTAAAAACCAAGCAAGATGCACAAGCAAATCAAGATAGTAATGCTAGGATTAGTTTTAATCACTTTGGTCTTATGCCTTAGATGCCAGATGATGTCAATCCTAAACAAAAGACCTAAGGAAGATGTCAAGTTTGTTTTGGCTTATAAGGCTACCTCAATCGGGCGGAGGAATACCGCGGGAAGGGGGGATGTTTGAGCTGTTTTGTTGATTATGATGTGATTTGGTATGTGTTGTGCAGTGAGAGTAAGATTAATTTCTTTTCAATACCGTGGATATCACCCCCACGTGTAACGACCTGTTACTTAAACTACATTCACTAGAATTAAAAACATCAAGCAAGAATGTGATGCATGTGTTTTAAACCCAAATCAAAAATGATATTCGACGAAGCAAAGAAGATGAATTTCACTAATGCAAATATGTGAAAGAAAGACAAATTCTTTTACCAAAATGACAAATTATTTTGTGAATATTTAGAAGAAAGAAACAGCAAGTGTGCTCCCTATATGAAAGCAAGCAAGAAAGAAAGAAACACGAAAAGGGTCCCCATCGGGCGTGCCAAGTGGTATGTTTCACACAGAATTTCGTTCCAGAATAGAGTTGCTTCTATCCTTTCATTCTCTTGAGAAATAGATAAGGGTTAGGGCTAGGAGGAATACCTGTTGAATGTTTGGAGGGTGTGTGCATACCGTAGAGAGATCAGATTGATTGTGAAGAACTCCTTTTTGTCTTGGAAGGACTACCTGTAAGTAAGAATACAAGACCACCAGATCTTAGTTAGACAATAAGTGAGGGAACTGCCTTGGTTCCAAGAAATATTAGAATTCCTTTCGAAGGTGGTCAAGTTCCCCTTTTAATATGAATTAATGCAAATGATAACAAATAAGCTATTGCGAAATCATGATTTAGGTATCCTTGTTAAAAAGCAATAGAGACTAAACTACCAATAATAAAATGTCATGATGTTTGTTTGGTCACCGGTTATTGATGCATTCAAATCAAGTTACAAGGATAGACCCAGACTAGATATGAGATTGTTTGGAGGTAAATAAGGGAAAGGCTGGTTTTGGTATAAGTCACAGTGATCGATGGTGGTCACTGGATAACCGACTACGGTTAGCAGACACCGATACCCGGTAGAAGAACTAACCGTTTATCGGTAGAGGGGCAGTGATTTAGGGGTTTCAAATGGAAGTCAGTTGTAAGGTGGTTATGGTGTTTATAGGGTTAATAAATGATTAGGGGGGGTAGTAGGGTGATGGGAGAAAACCCCAGAGAGTGAGAAAACTATCTTTGGGGCAATATCAGGGTTGATGAATGAAAGTTAGGTGCAGAGTGATGCCGGGTGGTAGATCTAGGAGTGAGCTTATAATTATTATGAATTAAAAGTTTAAGAAATGGTGTTTAGAAACATACAAGATACTACTTACTGGTTCCTGATGAAGATATAGGTCCAAGGAATGTGGCGGCGATAGTAAGGCTTAGTTGGGATGATCTGGTATTGGAAAGCGAGCTGATGAAGCTATCCTCAGTCTTTTCCAATTCTTAGACGAGTGTGATAGCAATCCAGTTGCTCAGTTACAGTCTTGGGCTCGATCCTCTTCTCTGCAACCTCTTCTACTTGTTTTCACTTCTCTCTCTCCTGTTAAAATGAATTCCGGATCCCTTGTTTTTGGTTGGGGGAGGTAATTTACAGGGAACCGATGGCGGTTTCCTAACTGACGCCGGCCATGTAGGGACCGATGTCGGTTAGGTCAAAGTTGGCTATTTTTAGTAAAATAGCCAACTTTCCCTCTTTTTCTCCTGAGGGGTTAGTTGTGGGCTTGTTCAAGTCATTATTAGGTTCGTTTTGATGTGGGTGAGGGGTGATGAGTCATGGGTGTGGGTCTGGACCAAGTCATAGGTCTTAATTAGGTTATTTTAGGGTTAGGGCTAGGTCATAGTGAGGTGGCGAGGTGAGGTGGCAGGGTTGGAGATGTGGATTTATTAATTATAAGGTAATTAATAAATCATTAGGTGTGTAAGGTTTTAGGTGGTGAGGTAGGGTTAGGTTACGAGACAAGATACGTGGTACAGGGAGTCGTAAGACCCAAATTTGGTGTCTACAGCAGTGGCTATCAAATAAGAATTATCCACCTTTTATCAGTTTTTCAGTGTTTACCAGTCTTTGCAAAAAGTGATCCATTTAAAAGGATCCAGATTTGTTCAAATTTCTTAGTCTTTGTGGTTGCACTGTGAAGTGGGAAACCAATTGCATTTAGAGATGTGTATTAATATTTTGATTGTGTCAGTCTTTGCAAGTGTCAGGGTTCTAGTCTTTGCTTTGGCTTATCCACATAGATTGTGACATCTATCATTTTTATTTCAGATCCAAACTTTATTTTAAGTTTGGTTTATTTTTTAGACTTTTAAGTCTACTCAAAGCTATCTATTTAAAGTTTGGCGGAAAGCCGCCAAGTGCCTAGCCTTTAGTCATTAGATGCTTAACAAGTGGCATAATTTGATTGAGTTTTTTTACTATCTTCACATTCACATATTGATTGCATTGTGTTAGAGTGTGAAAAAGTGAACTACTTAATTAAAGACATGTTTATATGGTTATAGTGTCTATTTTTAAATTAATTTTCTTCTGTCTTATTAGTTACACTGCGAAGTGTGAGCTAATTGAAAAGTGACACATGTATTTTAATATTTTCAGTTGTTAGGCTTGTTATAGTTTTTTGACGTGGGTTTAATATTTTCATTGTACCATGGATTTTACAAATATCCTTTGTATTGCAGGTTCTCTATTTTTATTCATTCAGTGGGCTTCTCAAAGTCTGTATTATGTGATTTTTTCTAAAGTTATTCATTTTAACGGATTCCAAAATTTGAATAGCTTAGATATTTTACTATGTGGGCCTTTTTTTCTCTGCTATTTGCAAGCATATAATTATTAAAAAGAATTTTAGCTAGTTTTTTCTTCTATCTAGCTTCCTTGACTTGTTTTTTAGTTGAATTTGTCTCCATTTGTCGTCTAAGCAGTAAGATGGATAGTTCTACCAGTTTTTTCTTTAGATAAGTCTCAGTTATTGAATGGAACGAATTATAGCATTTAGAGAGTAAATTTAAAATATTTTTTTTATGGCTAGAAAGCTATGGGATCTTGTGACTGATGTCAAAAAAATATCCCATAGGGATACAAGCTACTCCTAAAAAACATTAGCTCCTCTTCTAAGAGATCTCAGGAAGCTTTGTTCATCCTATTACAAAGCATTAAAGATGAATTCTTTATGCATATAGGGCATATGGACTTGCATACAAATGCATGGAAACAATTAGAGACTATGCATGAAGGCATTAGGTTATCTAAGATAATTAAACTAGTTTTAGAGTTGTTTACAACACCCATGAAGGGGGATGAGAAAATTGTCAATTATTTAGCTAAAATTAAAAACATTAAATTTCAATTAGATGGTTATAACTATGAATTATTTCAAGATAATCTTTTATACTTCATAATTCAGATAAATATTTATGAAAAAATTTAGAAATTATATCTCTATTCTTAACTCTAAGTATCAGAATGAGATATGATCTGCCTAATTTAGGCACTTTGTATTCTTTGTTAAATCAAGAAGAGCTTGTTATGGAAAATTTTGATTCTAAAGAGAATGTTACTCAAACACTTCTCACTCAAGAATAAAAAAGTAAAACTTCTAGATTCAAAAGTAAAAAACCGTCTCTTAAACCCCCTTGTAAAGACAAGAAATCAGAAAATTTAAGTGTTAGCTTTGATGGTAGATGTCATTACTATGGAAAATTTGGCCATAAGACAGAAGAATGTAAGTTGAAAAATAAGTCAAATTGCAAAAATTAAAAATGGAATAAATCAGATCAAAATCAAGATGAAAATTAAGAGAATGATCATAGAGCTAATGTAGTAACTATATAAACTTCATCTTTCACCTATGAATAAAAATTATATATTGTATTGAATTTAAATTGGTTTTTTATGTATTTTAATATTTTGCTTCATTTTTTAGGTAGTTTATTTAAATAGAACTATTGGTCATTTTCTGTTATGCAAAACTAATCATATATGACATGTCTAAGCTTAAATGTTTCACCTATGATATATATATATATATATTTAAAAAAGGTGCTTACATGGTCATTTTTTGAAGCAAATTCCACATAAATCCATAGAAAGTATCCATAGTTAGTGGATCATGGTTTCAGTAAATACTTTATGAATTGATTATCTATTTAGATTTGATTATCTATCAAGTCTTATCTCATTAGTTAAAGGCTTAGAATAATGATATTGGACATATATATGTTTTTAATAAAACATTATATGTGATTACTAAAATATTAATTATATGCATATAAAATGACACTTGGGGATGCCTTTGTGTTTGTATTAGAGACGTCCAATACTGATTGCATCTAATAAATATTTTACAAGTGTAAATATGTTGAAATTTTTCAACATATTTGTAATGTAACATGGTTAGTTGTTAAGCATATTGTTATGGTAGTTGTTATGCAGCTAGTGTTTAAATTTTATATTTCGTTAAAAGTGAAATCATATGATTTATATTTTGCTTATTATGATATTACGACTATAACCATGTTGATGTTGTGTTGGATATGCATTTGGATTTGTGTTCATTTTTTGATGTAGGTGGCATCACTTGAAGCAGAAAAAGAATCCATTTGGAAAAAGTAGTCGTTGAAAGTGATACACATGGAAGCTAAAGGAATTATTCCTCTTCTATGTGAAGGCCAGATTGCTCTTAATGAAGAATCCAGTTCAATTTCTGAGTTCAAGTTGCAGATATCTTCACTAAGTCATTGCGTGCTATGAAGTTTTACAAAGTTTTTATGCCTTTTTGGGCCTATTGGATTTTCCATTAAGGGGGAGTGTGCATGACAATTCCATCTCTTAACGGTTGTTGTAAACTTCCTAAACTTCCCCCATCTTGTAATAAGTAAATGTTTCACTCTATGTGAAGTTACTTGTAAATCCTAGTGAAGCTTTAGTCATGGGTATGCCTTAGTTTATAAAAGGCTCCATAATCTGATGTAATTCTTCATACGTTGTAAAGCAATTGTCTTATGAATCTTTGTATGGGAATATCTGTTGATTGACCTTATTTACATTATATCTTGAATCATTCTTGTTGATTTAAAGATCTATAATTCCTTTAGTAGAAAAAGGTAAATTTGGCATGTCTGATTTTTTTCCCCCCTTAACACTAAGGAGGAGTGTTGGGGTGTTAATGTCAAGTGGGGATACCATTTGTTGGACCACCACTTAAACAACCCTTTGTATTAAAGATTATTTTTAATAATCTTAGTCGCTCTTCACAGCTAAAGAGTGCAATGGTATGACCGACTACCAATCCTATATATTAGGATGATCCCTCATGGGATTGTTTACTTGGCTAATGAGCTAATAGACCATTTGAATCTAAGCCAAAGCTACTTATGCGAGTTTTTATACTGCAAAAAAAAAGTATGCTAATGTTTATTGTGAGATCGAGGAGTGAAGTGGAAGTGCTAGGTGAAATTCTGATAAATTATTAAATAGAAGACAATGCTTTATTAGTGGGGTTTTTATTTTATCTATCTCTTGTTATTTACTTTTAGTTCTTTTTATTAAAATCTTTGTAATTCACTATCTTTAATAAGCTAAATCTATGTCTTATTTGACTGTACATCATATTCTATAATCTTCAGTATTTTTAATGGTGGATCTATAATTAGTTAATTATATTTCTTGTTTAATCCCAGACACTACAATCATGTGCTATTTTTCATGCTGTGAAATTGGTGCGTATTTTTTTTAACTGGTAGTTAATCGACTATTGTCATAGATACAAATTTTCATCTATGAGAAGTTGAAAGGTCGTGACTTTTTCAAGTCACAAATTTTTCTAGGGTCAGTTATAGAACTTCCTATAAGGATTTTAACCTTATAAATAAAGGTATTAGGGGCATCCTAATATATCTAAAGTGATAAAATATATATGGAGTTTTAGAAGATTTGGAGTGATAAAAAATATCTAGGAGTCTTAGATGTGGTTTAACATCTTTGGGAATTCTGTTATGAGTTCATGTGTGATTGTTGTGTAATTGTAACTGAGAGAATAATGTGATAATAAAATATTAGAAAGTTCTTGGTGGATGTAGACCACATTGGGTGAACCACATTAAATCTCATCTTGTCTTCTTTTGTGCATTTTTTATTTATGTTGTTATATTTTTGCAAGTACAAATCTGCTAAATAGTTTATTGCTGCTATGATTTGATGAATTATTTATTCATATTTGTTCTCTAATTCCTAACAACATATAGGAGTACACATATTCTTGAGAATTATATATGCATACATGGTCCAGTACATAGTTATAAGCAATTATGGATGTAATCAACATGTCTTTTATGTAATGAAGTATGTTTGCAATGGAAAATTACTTTTAGATAATAAATATGAATAGATCTCGGCATGGTATTATGGGATTGCAAATAATTTTATTGATTATCTATGTTGAATGATTTCCTTATTATATGTGCTACCAATTTATGATAAAGTAACTCCTTCATATTGTGTTATAATGGTATGATGAACATGTATGCTCTAACCACATCTTGTGAGTAAATAAAGGAGGAACCTGGTGGTTACACATACTTAGGCTGAGAGTTCATACCTTTTCTGGAAGAAGTACCAACATGCCCAACTCAACATTGGTTAAGAAATAAGACTACATTTTGGTTCCGTTGCAGACACTATCTTGGACTATTAAGATGCATATGGAGGATTCATAGTTTGAAGTAAGGAATCATACTCCAAGATGCGGTTAAAGAAGCTTGCATGTATAGTCCTCACTACGATTGATCCTATAGAGCTATATGATGAGAAAACCTACAATTCATTAGTAAAATGTATGTCAAAGTTACGTGAAGAAATATAGATAAAAAGGATGCAATAAGAGTGATGCAGGGGGATAAGGAGGAAAAATATAAAGAGATACAAAATCTCAAAGAGTACTTGAGATATGTGAAGAAGAACATCACTGATGCCTATGATAAAGTGGTTGATATAGTAAAAATCATCATGAGCACATGCCTGAAGTTAGTGGATCAATCCCATGATGTGTATCCCATAGAGTTGGACTATTTGGGAGAATGAGTGAGGATGATGTTGTTACGATTAAAGACTAGACTAGGGATGATGACTGAGGAGTTAACAAAACGAAGGAGAAAGAATAAAGAAGTGGAGAACGAATAGCAGAGTATGAGCCTTTAATCCCAAAAATTAAGTAGGATGTGAAAAAGGTAGAATGCATGCTTGAAAATTACCAATATTTTTATACTATTCTTAGCGCACATACTATTAAGGAAGAGGCGATGCTGAAGTAAAAATAGGCCATAATGACTAATAAAAATGTAGAGCATGAGAGGTTCATGGCAAAGGTTGCAGAGAAAAGGGAACTGATAAAGGCCATGAAGGAAACTATTGTTAAGAGACTCAAGGAGATCCACTTGGAGGTATTGCACAAAATGGATTTATTATAGGGTGTGACCATGGACTTAAAGGTGGTGGTGAAGGGATTGAAGGAAAAGGTAGAAGATGTAAATTCAGAGAAATTGGGAGATATAGTGGAAGTTTCGCTAAACAAAGATGTTGAAGGGATTAAAATCTGGAAGGAGTTAGATACTATGATAGATAGGGAGTTTCTAGAGCTCCTCTCACCACCAAAGGTCCAAGTTCTTATTACATGCACAAATGATAGCCTCTTATTCATTGAGTAATTTGTTAAAGGCCCCTATTCTTTATTGTTTAGATTATATCATTCTTTCATTTTTTCTTGTAGGATAATTCTTTGGTTATGATATTTCCAAGGAAGAACAATAATTCTAGTGTGCGGTAATGTTGGTTAGAATAAATGGATAAGAATTATCCATATGCGGAAGTTTGTGACTGTGTGCAAGGAACTAAAAGGAACCACTAAGGGACAATGGTATGTGTGAAACCATGTGCATGAAATGAAGGAAAGCGATAGGATAATGTGCGAAGGCATGCGTGATACAAAGGAACATGTTAGCACATAAGGGTTTGTACACATGTAAAAAATTTAGAACTTAGCCCATTTTGGACAAAGGCTAAACCTAATAAAAATCAATATGACGTGATATGCACACAAAGTCAAAAAATAGGCAATCAAAGAGGTAAAATCACATGCAAGAGGTAATCTACTTATAGGATTAAAGAAAGATGAATCTGAGCTATATATAGCTTGATCTATTATTAAAGAAGAGTTGGGAAAACATGCATTCTATTTTTAACACACCTATTATTAGGATAAATGCATGTAAGCGGTAAAGGGAAACTCCCCACTTTTTATAAATAGGTGTAGCACTCCATGTAATAGTTATCTATGATAAGGTAGAGGATTATGCATGTGCATGAATTTATTGTATGTGTGCATGGTCCAACACATATAGTTATAAGCAATTATGGATGTAATCAACATGTTTTTTATGTAATGAAGTATGTTTGCAATGGAAAATCATGTTTAGATAGAAAAGATGACTAGATCTGAGCATGATATTATGGTAATTCAAATACTTTCAATTATTATTTATGCTTAATGGTTTCCTTATTATATGTGTTCCCAATTTATGATGTTGTCACTCAATTTTTTTAGAATGGTTATGATGAACATGTATGCTCTAACCACATCTTTTGAGTGAACAAAGGAGGGGCCTGGCGATTGCATGTGCTTAGATTGAGTATTCAGACCTTGTCTAGATGAAGTTCTAGTGCACCCAACTTAGCATTGGTTAAGAATCAAAGAATAAACATGTATAACGCTACATTTTTCTATCTATGTAACATTTATTAGTTCATATTACAAACCCATAGTTATTTGATAAAGTTTCTATTTTTCACAAGGTGAGGGATACAAAATTTTTCCATTCATGATCTTCTCTCTACCCATCCCCATCTAGTTCAAATTTGATTTGCAAGGGTGGGCGCCTATATCGGTTATCATTTATAGATATAGAATAGGCAATCCAGATGGATGGGGTCGGCCGAGCTAGTGATACCATTCCATACTTGTAGTTGAAGGGAGTAAGAAAAGGAATTGAATAGACATCCATAGTAGATAACAATGAGAAAATAAGGAAAGTAAAAATAAGAAACGACAAAACCTAAACACCCTCTATTTGTGGCACTTTATAAATAGTGCATTAATTACACCCAATTTTGTTCGTGTGATGTGAAGTAGTTGGTTATTCACCTTGTAATTAGAAAATTATCGCACAAGTGCGAAGACCAAAATAAGCTCAATAATTTGCAAAAAAAAAGGTAACAAGTACAAAAGAACCAAAAAAAAGTAAGAAGGGAAAGAAAAGAATGAGTTCTATTACCACAAGGTTTGGACAGATGTGCTCACTAACTTGCAAGTGACTAAGAGAGATTTTACAATGTAAAAATGAATCAAAAATGAGTATTAAAAATTCCAGGATGCTAGAAAAGCCTCCAAAAATAAAAAGTCCCCCAACAACAATATTACACACCACATCAAATATTAGTGACAAAAAACATCTAAAAACCTTAGTGACCCATGGAATAAGTTATTTCCTTCTTTTTAAAATTAGGAAAAAAATTCTAGACTTAGATTAAAATTTTTAACTAACTGGGGTTAAAAAAGAACGGGCTAAAAAATAACTTGGAAAAAAACAGGGTTGATTGAGCCAAGTGGATGAATGATGGAAAAATCCTAGAAAATGGTAATTAGTTAGAATAAGTAGGGGTCAGGAAAAATCACGATCAAAGATATGAGCCGAGCGGCCCCTAAACCTTATAGAAAATGTAAATCATTGAGGTTTCCAATCGCCATGGTAAAGAGATGTATCTTATAGAGTGAAGGGAAATATGAGGTAGGGATCAACGAAGCACAAACTAGGTCGAGGGATAAGACACTAAGGCACGCCAAATGGGAAAATTAAAAAATAACCAAGGACACAATCAAGAAGGGTAAAAATCAACACAAATGATGATTGGTATGACACAAAAGTGAAGAAAGAAAAGGAAAATAGGGGAAAGAAAAGCATGTAGACCAAGATGGGATGATTTTTACAGGGTTTATAATTTAAAAGAATAGTAAAAATAAACTCGCTAAGAAAACAGGTTTGATATGAAATAACTAACAAAGTAGGAAATGAACTCATAAAGAGTAGAGAGTAGACGTGTAGGATAGGGCAGAGTAGAACATAACAAAATGTGAAAGGAGATGGAAACACATATTTTTTAGCAAAAATAAAATTTTAATGAATAAATCAAATGACTAGAAACCATATAAAAATAGGTCCAAACACACACACTTAGTACCAAATATAACTACTACAAGATAAGATCACCTAAAAAAATATAAAATTTGCACAAGCACAAAAACCCAAGAAATAACATAACCCCCCCAAAATATAATTGTTAAACCTGTTTATCTAAATTCTAAAAATGATTAAAAACTTCCACAAGAAGCAATAAAAAAGTGAAATTCGAAGTAATTAACAATAATGAAAAAAATGAGTGCATGTTACCAAATCAAATATATGATATGATGAGAGATTATTTTGCAAAGATAAAAATGGTAGCCCATGCACATAGAAAACTTTGCACTATAACGTTGAAAAGAAAAATGAAGTAACTAACATGAAAAATAGAACAATAGAGAATCATACATAGAAAGAACAAGTCTACTTATTCTCATAAATAAAAAATGAGGGTACATATAGGAGTGTTATGTAACTCATGTTCATGGAAAAATATTCCCTACAAAATAAAAATGAGAGGAGTTACTATTCCAAATATTGAAAATAAATCCTATGTCTCTAAAACCCTATCACCTACCCTATCACCTACGATCTCACCTAAGCAAGATGACTCACCATGTGAGGTGGACAAGACTACCAGTGATGATGAGGCAAGTAACACACACCAACACGAACCAGTGGAAGATAATATTTTATCTAGCAGACTATTCAAATTAGGTGATCACCCTCTATCTATTTAAAGCAATGAGCTAGTACTAGTCTACGCAAAACACCATCATTTTGATTCCAAAAAAATCTACGTAGATGATAATGCAATCCTTGCAAACCTCACACTAAAAGAGTTATTTCTTAGTTATTGTAAATTATAACCAATGATGGACAAGGAGTTTGCTTCATGGCAATGGACAAGGAAAAATTGATATATTTGTATGTCTTGGTAGATGGTTTATGGCTTAAACAAGGAAAGAATTCCTCTCAGATCCGTAAGTATTTATCTCAGAGTGATTTTCATAAGTCATACTTTGATGTTATTGTCCTACTAAAAAACATGATGGGAGAAGAAACAACTAAGGAATTCCAATATTGGATGGCTTAGTTCATTTTTGTTGTTATTGAAGGATACCAAATGCTAGACATGGGAAAATCATAAATAACATCCTTTACTAAAAATTGTAGAATTTTTCCACCTTTAAGAAGTTCACTTTTAATTCTTATTTGGTGTATTCCTGTCACATCCAAAAGACCTTGCAGAGGTCTATCCACTTCTCCTAATGTGTGAAAAAATTCACTAGCCTATGATAAATATCCACAAATCACACATTAGGGGAGTAACTCTTATTATTCTAGGGTGAATGAAGAATTCATTATGTACATCATAAGGTTACTCATAGGACATCATGAGAACCTAATTTCACCCCAAGAATTTTCATTAATTGAGAAGTAGGGAAATCACTTCATCCAATTTCCCACCTTCATCTAATTAAGGGAGGATTTATATTTCTCCTCAAAGTTATCAAAGTAATTGAGTGGTAATATCATCATGTTTTAATTTTTCAAATAGTTATGCCATTTCTATAGCAGGTGTAAGATTACTAGGAAGAAAGGTATGTCCTTTCCTATCTCTCTAGGAATATACTCATGTAAGAGTATCACACACGTAATGAACATCCAAACATCCTGTTATAATATATGTTTGTATTTATATATATCTCATTCTAACTTTAATATTAGGAAGATTACAGATACTTTCATCTTGCCAAGATTACATGCTTTTCCAAAAAATTAAATATTATTAGATTAATTACATAGATAACTTCAATGTCAGGAAACATGATTATATTTGAATGATAATAGATGAGATGAGAGACTTAAAATTTGAATGGATTATGGATGGAACAAAATATGATGTGTCAGGCCTATTTGATCTCGAATATTGAGAGGTGCAATCTAACCCTCTTCTTCCCACTCCATGGAACATTTGAGATTTAGGTGACATGAAAGAAAGAACTGTGTAAGTAATTTAAAGGTTAAATGATTCGTAAAAATTAAATAGGGATTATTTCATTGAGTGTGGTTTTCTTGTATCTCTATCTAGCCATGCGTATCATGCTTATTCCCTCAACATATATGAATAATCCATGGGATTTACCCATTCAATGGAATATTATAATAGGAAACTTGTAGACACAAATTTCACTAAAGCTTCTCCCCCTCTGAGGCTTCAAAAGATGGAAAATGTCTATGAAAATCCCATTGATCCCCTTGAATTAGGAGAAATTGATCCATCACAGGCTCCTCTCCATCCCCATAATCCAAGTGTTTCCTCCTCAATAGCTGAGTCACCCAGTATTTGGTAGGATGTGATTCCGTATTAAGCTCCTAAAAAATCTCCCTATGCCCGAATTTGTGTCAATGATAACTAAAACCCTCCTATGGGTATAAGAATTACTTTGAGATGAGTAAAATATTTTGCAGCAAGCCACAACACCTAATTTTGAGGCCAGCTGAAAATACATCAAGACCAAATGATCTAAGAAAGCACAAATAACTTCCCATTTCTTCACCTGAGATTCTGCATACCAGTATGTGGTAGTTACAATGTTGAAATTTTTAAAACCCATGGGAGAAATGACATAATGTTAATTTTAGATGACTAGGATTTCCTTTGAACAAGCTATGAAAAATGGAGATATGCACCTGTTTAAAGATTCAACAACCTCCTCACTTTCATGAAACAACTAGAAGACATGTGAGAACCCTTGATTCCTATGTATAATACTTCCAAAAACCAATTGTGGTATCATTTCCTTCTATGTAGCGGCTATCTCTCCCATCAGGAGTTTTTATCCTCAATGATTAAGAGAGCTCAAGGATACTCCATACAAGGGAGAGCTACTAAACAATGGGTGGATAATATTTAAGAAAACGGAATGGTACTACTACCCAAGGTTATCTCATTGTTCAAATTTTCCCTTGCCTCCGTTTCTAAGGTGAAAATGAACAAGGAGGAGATTGGTAAAGAAAATTCCCTAGGGATAGTGAATTCCCATTGGTGTTTGAGATAAATTTTCTTGATTCTCACTCCTTAGTGATAAATAATGTATTCACTTATGTCTTAGACAATTTTATCCCATATGGTCTCACACAATGAGTGATAAATATGATATGATAAATGATGTTATTGTTATCACCGAATCACAACACCCCTGGCGTTTATACAAGTGCATATACTTGAACTCACGGTGTGATTGGATAACATGGGTACTATCTCCAAGTTGTGGGAGTTTCTTCTTGAGATAGACCTCCAGAGAAAGCTGGTTCTTGCTCCTAAACTACCTGCCACAATCTACTCTAATGCAGGATAAGCTAACTGTTCTAAATTTCCAAGGGACCAGGGAGAGAGAATGCATAAAATGAAAGCCTACACTAAAGCGGTGATACACCAGAAAAGGAGGGTGGGAGAGTAGTCTCCAAATGTGTGAAATACAGAGGCAAAGTGCACACTAGAAGAGGTGATGACAGTTCACCATAATCTAGGAAAATGCATTCACAACAATATTCCAAGCATACACAATGATAATGAATCCCTGCAAGAACATAATAAATAGACACAATATTCTTATAGAAAGATTAAAGGGGCAAGAAGAATGCAAGAAAACACAGCAGGGGAAGATACATCCACAAACTGGTATTTTATTGCTTCATGATGTGCACAGTTCAATCTATTACAAGATAAGGGCCTGGATCACCATGCAAGGAGTCCACTACAAGGGCCTGCAGTACACTGGCTTCACAAAGCTATTTTTTCAGAGCTTTGCTACCCAAAAACTCTCTCCTTTACAATGAGCCCAACACTCCAATTTATAGAAAAAAAAATGAGAAGAGAGAGAGAGAGGGGAAAATGGAAATCCCGAAATCTGTCCTTCAACCACCTGTAAGAGGCATTAAATTGAGTGAAATGATTATACATTACTTGCAAAAGGCTCCCCATACTGTCCCATGTGCTGCAGCAGAGAAAGAATGATGACCATGCCTCTTAAATGCACTCCCAGCTACCAAATAAAACACTGTTCTAAACCTGACCACGTTTTCTTAAAAAACTCGATCAATCTCTCATCAAATCCTAGAATTTCTTGATTTCTATGCGTTGGGCTCGGAGCCACAATTCCAACGGTACCAATTTTGTGCGATTTCGTTGAGAAATGCAAAAGTTATGGCCTTCTGAGTGCGGGCAGCTATTTTGGGTCTGGCAGGCGTTTTCTGTCATTTGACGGGAATGAGCATTAACTGACTCGAGCCGAATATGTTTCTTTCAATTAAATATATCTACACCTCATTAAAAATAAAAAATCCAGTTTTTGTGGCGCAGAGGACATCGTGCTCGTTCCAGAAAGTCCAATTTTATGAAAATCGGAGCTCGGAGTCAAAAGTTATGGCCGTTTGAAGTTTCGCAGGTCAAACATGACTTTTCTCCTTTTCCTTCGGCCGCTTCGGCTTTTTGCGTCCCTCATCCCCGGCGTAATTTTGCTGAATTTTCCCATTTCGGCCGAACCGGCCGGTTCGCGTCCTCGCGGCCCAGATGTCCCATTTGTTTTCGGACCGTCTGGGACAAATTTTTCCGATTCGCGGCCGGTTCGCGTACTCTTGTCCCGCTTGTCCCGGTGCCAAAGTTCTCATTTTGGCCGATCCGGCCGGTTCGTGTACTTCGCGTACCTTCGCCCAACTGTTTCGGGGCTGCCTTAAGTCTTTTCGACCGAACCGCGTCCGCCGCGTACTAACTGCCCAGATGTCCCAAACTGCCTGTTTCAACAGTTAATTTTATACAACATGAAGAGGCCATCAATTCATCCTAAGAGGATTCTCATTTTCGCGTCCCGCGCGGTCCCTTTGTCCCATTTGTCCCAAATGATGCGCAGACCGCCTGGCGGCCTTTCGGCCGGTTCGCATCCTTTTGTCCCATCCCAAGGACCACCTAGACTAGGAATTAGCCATTTTTTGTGATTTTTCCTGGCCCGAGCTTGTTTTTTTTACAATTTTTTCACATTTTCTCAGAACTTGCTCCCTTCCTCTTGGAAGCCATACCGTGGCTAGAAGAATCAAAAGGGTCCCCTAGAGAATAAAAATCAAGCACAACCAAAACAATAGTAGAAAGATCAAAAGTCAAAGAGGTGGTGTCACATTTGCAGAACCAACACTCACAACACAGATCACTACTAGTTCAATATCTTGAAAAAAGGGTCTTCAAGTCAAAAATCACATCAGGGCACGAAGATTTTCAAAAGTATAAATGACATCCCCACTGGAGAAAGCACAATGGGGCATCTCGTAGCCCAACAAGATAATGATTCTGATGAAGAGACATCAGAAGGAGCACATTCCGGTAAGAATATTTTACTTATCTCTCATACTTCATAGCCAATGAAGAGTGTTTGGCTAATAGACTCCGATGCAAGTAGGCATATGTCACGTGACAAGGCATTGTTTGATTCATTAGATGAACAACCCACTGGTGATCAGGTTTGGATAGCTGATGACAAAGAGTACATTGCAGAAGGAATAGGAAGATTCACCATTCCTCTGGGACCATGAAAATGTATGCTTACAAAGGTACTGTATGTTCTTGGATTGACTAGCAACCTCTTGTCAGTAACTTAGCTATTGAATCATCTAAAGGTAGAAATTCTTGTCCAAAATAACATCAAATCATGTTTGATTTTGTGATAAGGTAATATTATTGCTAGAGAATTTCTAAAAGATAATTTATTTACTTTAGATATTGTTTCAATTATCTGCATCAACAATACAATCTAGTACACTTTGGAATTTCAGATATGGACACTTGTTGGCTAGTTCATTACATCAGATGAGTTCAAAAACAATGGTTCATGGACTACCCAAATTGTCTAGTACCTTGCCTCTTTGCCTTGGCTGTCTTATAGGAAAATAACACAGGGATCGATTTCAGGTAAGCACCTTCTATGCCCAGAAGCATCTAGAGGTAGTTCATACCGATCTGAATGGTCCTCTACCTGCTTATTTTTTGGGATTCAAGTACTTCCAGCTATTCATGGATGACCACTCTCGTAAGATGTGGGTGTTTTTCCTGAAGAAGAAAAGTGAGGCTCTTCAACCTTTCTAGAACTTCTATCATCGTGTTGTGAAAGGGACCTAACAACCACTTCTTCTACTTCACTCAAATCGATGGGGGTAATTCAAATCAAATAAGTTCTTGGCATTTCTAAACCAACACAAGATTAAGAAGAATTTGACTGATCCATACACATCTAAACAAAATGACATTGTTGAGTGTCGCAATCACCCAGTGATAGATATGGCTCACTGCATGCTAACAACAATAAAGCCAGAGGAACGCTATTGGGTTGAAGTAGTACAAACAGTTGTATATCTTCTCAATAGGGTATCGACAAAGATTCTACAAAGTAAAATTCCATAAGAGGTATGGAGTGGTAGAAAGCCATCAATTTATCATTTGGGAGTATTTTGTTGCACAACATACATGCATGTCCTAGCTCATAAGAGAAAGAAGGTAGATCCAAAGACACTCCTGTGTATCCTTGTTAGCTACAACACTACCTCGAAGGCATATCGTCTCATGGATCCTGAGACAAAGAAAATATACGAGAGTCAGGACGTGGATTGTGATGAGTCATCCTTTGACTATGTAGTAACATCAGAAGAACCATTACCAACCACCTCTCACCAACTAGTCTCTGAATCAGATGAACAGCCAGAGGAGACTACTCAGAGAAACAAAATGCTACCAGGAGAGCTACTTTTTACCCTTGGAGAGATAGATAATGTGACTTCACATCAATCCACATGGAAAAAACACATTTCTTCTCAAAAGCATCCAAGTTCTCATCCGAAGTGGGTACAAAGCACCATCAAGGACTCACATTTGCAACAACTCCTAGATACATCATCCAGAATCAAAGCAAGGAGTCAAACAAGAAATTAGGTAAAATTTTCACTCATGATTTCATTGATTAATAGCTCCGAGCCAAAAAATGTCCGTGAAGCACTCAATCAACCTCAGTGGAAGGAAGCCATGGATATAGAATATGACTCACTTATGAAAAATCAAACATGGGAACTTGTGGATCTACCTACAGGAAAGAAACCCATAGGCTGTAAATGGGTTTTCAAGATAAAATATAAGGCAGATGGATCCATCGACAAACACCAAGCACATCTTGTAGCAAAAGGATATGCTTAGAAAGAGGGCATCGAATATGAAGAAACCTTTGCACCCATTGTGAAGATCAAGACCATCAGATTTGTTTGCGCAATGGAAGCACAAAAAGGATGGAGACTTAAATAGATGGATGTCGAGAGTGCTTTCCTAAATGGTGATCTAAAAAGAAGAAGTGTACATGACCCAACCTGAAGGATTTTTTGATGAAGAGCATCCTAAGAAGGTATGTTGTCTCATCAAATCACTATATGGACTAAAACAAGCTCAAAGGGCATGGTATATCAAGATCAATGATCACATTCTGTAGCATGGGTTCACTCGTAGCCCCTCAGATTCAAATTTGTATATAAAGAAGGTAGGCAAATAAATTTTCATTCTTTTTGTGTATGTAGATGATCTTGTGATCACTAGCAGTTCAGAAGATCAAGATGATATCGTGAAGAATGATCTCAAAAGAACCTTTGACATTACTATCTTGGCTTGGAAATATGGCAAAAGGAGCATCACATTTTTGTCTCCTAGATAAAGTATGCCAAGACACTTCTCGAAAAGTATAGAATGTCTGATTTTAAACCTATATCCACTCCCATAAAAAAAGGCTTGCAAATTTCAATATTCCAGGACTCACCTCAAGTAGATGTTACACTCTACAGGAAACTTATTGGAGGGATCATCTACTCGACATATACCAGACCAAAATATGCTTTTCCGTCAGCTATCTTTCTAGGTTCATGCAAGAGCCAAAGCAATGTCACTAGACAGTAGAAAAGCATGTATTGAGATATGTCTGAGGAACATTTGATTATGGTCTAGAATATAAGAAGAATGATCAATTCTTCTTATAGGGATATGTCAACTTGGACCATGCCGGATCTTTTGATGATAGGAAATCAACTACAGGATACATATTTCATCTCGGATCTAGACCCATCTTGTGGATAAGTAACAAGTGGAATGTTGTTTGTATATCATCCATAGAGTTAGAATATTGCGCCACACGAGGAGATGTGTACAAAGTGATATGGTTACGTCATATTTTAGATGATATGGGAATTTCTGAAAAACATTCACCTATTCTCTATTACGACAATCAAATTCTGTGTCGAAGCTCGTGTAGAATCATGTTATTCGTGAACAAACAAAGCATTCTAAGATGATTTTCATTTCATTGGAGAGCATGTCTTGAACTAACACATTCAGCTCTAGTAGTGTCTTACAAAAGCACAAGTTGTCGACATTCTCACAAAATCTCTTGGAAAAGTGAAATTTGAACTTTTCAGGGGTCACATAATTTGCAAGAATAATGTAATAAGGGGGGGAATGTTAGCATAGTCTACGTACTTATTTTTTATTATTATACTAGTTGTTCTATCTATTCCATTATTCTCTGCTTCTTATTTGTAACCTCTCCATCCATTTAGGGGAGTCTTGTTTATTCCCATACCTATAAATATTGTACGCGGTTCCTTTGTTTAATAGAATAATATAAGATGGCATATCTCTATTCTTTCTCCTTTATTTCTGCCTCACATTATGAAGAAAAATATGGCCAAAGGTAGATTGATCTACAAGATTTTTTCCTCTACAGTCTCTTCCATGTGTCTCTACATGTTACTTTAGATAATAATGTCAATATGATCTAATTGAGAGGACAAAGGAGTTAGATTTCCCTAAATCATATGTTGTGGAATAATCTTATTTGGGTGATGCAAAATAAATCATTTTGTTTTAAAGTAGATTTCTTGGAGAGGTTTGGATAGCTTAAATTAGGTGGTTATATGGGTTTCGTCTTATATAGGAGAAATTATTATCTTTTTGTAAAACAAAGAAGATACTTTTTTTATAGGAAGATGTTTTTGTAACTTATGGCTGGTATATTTTGGCCAATGTTTTAACATTTGTATAGACATACTTAAGAAATATTTTTCAATTATAATTCCAATTCATAGCTCCAATTACCTATCAAATAAATAGGTAATACCAAAACTAAGGTTTATTCTGACTAAGATATATTATTTTGCATATATAAAGATGAAATAGGAATCAAGGATATGTTAAACATGTAGATCCTAAGTTATGTTAAAATAAATATAGTAAATGGAGAATATTTGGTGGGGTAAATAAAATAACTTGGGTTAGGGTTATAAGATATTGGACTAAGATTTGAATATGATGGAATGATAGTGATTTGAGAGTGTGTAGGAAGGAAGTGTAGAACATCATTGAGTTCTCTTAAAAGTATGGAAATTTATGAATTTGAGAGGAGGATGAATTTTCCTATTTTAGAAAAATTCACCTATGTGAATTTTTCCAAGATGGATGTATTTTTCCTAGATATGGCTTGATTCAGTCTTGCATTTAGGAAAATGTTTCCCTATATTTTGGGATATTGATTCTGCATTCAATTTATGGAAATAACATCTCTACAATCAATTCGGGATTCTTTTTTCTTCTCTTTATTGACACCTAAAAGGGGATAGTCTAAATGGAATTAGTTTACCCCACAACACCTACATAGAAACACTCTAAAATTTCATCAATTTTTCATAGTTTACCATCTAATGTAGTAAGATATCTATCACAATTTATTTTTACAATGAAAACCCCAATATCTTTGGTTTGATGAATCTTTGAAAAATAGACTAGGGAAGCCATGTAGGATGTGTATAGACTGAGTGTTGGTTCTTGGGAGAGTGATTTAGAAACTTTTGGGTGCTTTGTTGTGACCTCCTAGGTAGTCCCCAAATACATCATATGAGAGGTTGTATGAATGGATTGTGTTAATGTGCCTCTATACGTGACTATTATGAAAGGTGTTCCATCTAAATTGGCACTAGGTCAACTAAGGTAGCTTGTAAATTTGAAAAATTGACCATTTTATATTTATTGGATGAATTCATAATCTTAAGACAAAGTCACCCAAACAACTTTATCTATCATGGCGAACTTCATCCTAAAGATGTAGAAGCTACATTTTTTAGTTGAAGATTATATCCACATATCGAATGATGTGTTCTCTATATTCTGAAACTAGGCTTTTGACTGGTCAATGATGGAGAACAAGTGTGTCATAGAGGCCAATAGTGCTAGTTGAGAAAGATGCATGTAGGAACTAGTCATTTTATTGCACAATGAGAATGGACTAAGATAAATGCTAATGATTAATTTTCAAATTCCACCAGTCCATATTTAGGTTTCTACAGACTCTTCTGTATCTTTCATAAGGTTAACCTTAACATAAAATTATTTGTTTGACCCAACAAAGTTTAAATGATCACCTTCATTACAAAATACTCACCAAATAGGATTGACTATCTTAGGTATGAATTATCAGCTAAGAAATGGGAGGCTAATTATCTTAACCTAAATGGGGACTTTGAGATGCATTTTTTTAGTGAGTCTAAACTCAAGGGTGTAACGTGTTGGTGCTAGAAATAGTCTCACCCCATTTTTACTTTGATCCCTTGGTCATATTTTATCCCCCCGTGTTGTGCCTGGGAAGTATCTACTTCCATTTTTGTTTCCATAATTAACCTTTCCTTGAGCCATTGATCACGTATGGGTCCATATTTGTCTCCTTGTTTCTCTAATCCTCTAAGGGGGTCTGTAATTTGGGTCTCCCATTCTCTGTTCATTCAAAAAACTTGGGATTTCCCGTTCTTTCCATTTTCCACAGTCAGGATTTGTTGCCCTTGTCATTTTTGCCCCAAATACTTGATGAAAAATGAATGGATGTAGCTCTGAAGAGCGTATTTGAGCCTTGTAACATTTCTAAATCTTCTGTCCTTGGAAAAAATTTCATCTCCGGGCTTGAGTGGTTATTTTTCTACAATTTACGGTTTGACAGGTGTTTCTCCCGGTCAAGTTTGCATCCTTGCATTCAGCGGTCACATGGCTTCTTTCGGTTGGTCAGGGGCCAGGCTATGGCAAGAAATGGAGATGCTTTAACTTATCACTTTTTGCTTTTTTGGAAAAAAGTAAAATTTGGTCCCGTGGCTGCGCTCAATTCTGATTGGTTCTTTATTATTCTGTTGCTTACGTGGCTTCTTCTCGCTGCTCTGATACCATTAGAATATGGGGTATGACGATGACAATATGTTTTTTTTTGAGGGGGCAACTTGTTCCTTTTAGATACTTTGGAAAAAAAATTGAACTCACCCCGCAACCCCGCCAGGCTATGATTGAAGAAAATTTAAGTGGCGGGGAAAATTTATTGTTTTCACCCCGAGGGTGTCTACGTGTTCATTTTTTATTTGATGCGGCTCTATGAGGCACTCCTAAAATTTATGGAAATTTTTAACCCAAAACTGGTCCACGTGGATGAACGACGCTCATTTGAAGATTTGATTTTTGGTTTGTCCTTGGAGTTGTGCTAGGAGGACACATGGAGGTTTCCGCTACTTTTCCTGGACTTAGACAATTTTTATGTAGCTGGTACAGTTTGGCAAAACAAGGACACTTGGTGAGTCTGTGCTCATTCAAGGTCTCCACTTTGGGAACAATGTTGAAATTTCACCATGGAGAGATGTGGAGGCTTCCGCCAAGTCTTCCCATACTTAGTCTTTTGCAAAGGGTTTTGGGAGGTCTGGGACACATGGAGGAACTGCGCATGTTTGAGGACCGGCCTTTGAGTTTCATTTTAAAGAAGCGTTAAGAGGACACTTGGAGGCTTCCACTCACTTTGCATTTTTCTTGGAATTTTTGACAGCCAAAGGCGATCTCCTCGGACTCTAACACATGGCGCCTTCTATTGAGCTTTAAGCCTTTAGACAATTTTTGTCAAGCCAGGACACGTGGCAAGCCCGCGCTCATTCAAGGTCTCAACTTTTTGGGATCATCTCACTTGATGCGCCATTGTGACATGTAGCAGTTTGAAAGGTCAAAAGGGGTAGGGAAGTGGACCATCGGAGGCAACTTGGATTTTTTACCTCTTGTTACCAAAAGGGTTAGAATATAAAAAATGGCCCGTAAGCCTGACAAAGGATTAGTCAAAATTTGTTTCAAGTCAACGACGGAGGTACAGATTCTTAGGGAAAAATTAAATTTTTTTACATCTTTTTCTCAGAAGGGTTAAGACATCAAAATGGCCCACAGACCCAAAAGAAAATAGTCAATATTTTTCCCCGATCAATGGCGAAAGGACGGAGCTACGGGGAAAAGTTTAAAAATTTCCCTTTCCAAAAATGAGGTGAAATGGCAGAATTTGGCCGCGGTTCCTTTGGGACCCACCTCAGGACATGTGTCAGGCTCATTTCTCAAGGGCAAAAAGTGCGGAGCAAAATGATTTTTTTTTCCATTTTTTCAAAAGGTTGTAAAAAGTCAAAGGAAACCCCCGGGTCTGTTTAAAGTTGAATCTTCCACGTGGATGGTCCAAATTCAAAGTGAAGATCTACAACAATTGTGTGTCTGAATCTTATTTTCCCCCCATTTTTACTGAAAATCTCCTATAAGTGTGAGTCTTCATGATTTCTTAGTATCTCCTACACGCCAAACAGAGAGGAGAGTTAATTTTGATATCTAAGTTTGGTGGGGGAGATCTGGAGGTCCGTCTTTCGCCATTAAAATGGTTTGACTATCGGGCTCGATATGATTTTCTATTTTTCTTCTCTCGAGCATGCAAGGAACTAGATTTGACATATTATGGGTGGAAGTGGTTGGCGAATAGAAGGAAGAGTGATTTTCTCAAGGAAGGATTTGAATGTGGGAGAATTTTAAAGAGATATGCCTCCCTGAGCACCTGGCAAATTTTTACAGATATGATTCTGGGAATCACAATCGTGATCATGACGAGAATTGGTACACTCAACATCTTTGGTTTTGGGGGAAAGGGGGCTCTATTGTAAATTTTATAAATGGCAAAAATTTATTGTGCAAATGGTTGGAGTGTTAGAGGTGGAAGAAAATTCCCAAGAGGAAAACTTGACAAAACTTGTCTTTTGAGAAGCCGTTTGATAAGCCTATATATCTCTTTTGTATTAAGTTTGATCATGCCAAGGTGGTTGCAAGTGTACAACCATTGACAAGATCTGAGATTGTTCTAGAAATTTTCCTTTGTTGATAAATTTAATCAAAATCATGTTATACTGGGTTGATCTTGAGAAAAATGTGTTTGTTTCATTTCTGAATGTCTGCAAATAGTTTTTCTTATTCCTGTTGCAATCTTGTATCAAAATATGTCTTAATCACACAGGTCTCAATCCTCGTGATAGTTTAGTGGCATCTGCAATCTCATTTCTCATAAGAGCTTTCATCTGGGAGTGAAAAAATGATTTAAAATCACTTTTCTTTCATTTGTTGATAGATATTGTTTGTAAGCATCGGGGTGTACCTCATGCGTGATTGATCTTAGATTTTGATGTTTTATTGGGTCATCTAACTCGAGCCTTTGTGTTAAAATCTCATAGATTTTGTGAAAAAGTGCTGATCTAGGCCTCCATTGAAGTACATATTCTGGTTAAAGGAACATTTTAGCTATTCTTAAGTATTTTTTTGTCTATACTTTCCATTTTGTAAGAGTTCTCAGAGATTTGGAAAATCAAGTTCACCTTGCCTCACCTCCCACCAAAATTTATTTAAAAACAACCAATCCTACCCATATTACCCCTGTTTGTCATGTGTGTATACAAATGCATAAATTTTACTACCAAAACATGCAGAAACAATCAGGATTCCAAATGTCTTTAGTAACCTGAACCTTGTCTAGAGAATATCTCCACTATCTAGAGTGACAACTCGTGAGAGTTAGATTTTGTTGCATTGATCATATTTTCTTCAATGTCCCCTTAACAACTTCATTAGGAAGGACATCTCCATCTTCTCCATAAACAATAGGCTACAAAAGGGATTGCTTACCTTGGTTGAAAGGCACAACCTAAAATAGTGAGGATAGATCAAATCTTCTTAAGGTGTTACCCACTCCTTTCAAATCCTGAGTGTTGGAAAGTCAAATAGACTACTTCCCTGGCTACAAAACGACATACATAATCATCTATCTGCCTCTGAGCGTCCTATCAAATCCATGATGTTGCTCGCCCTTTGAAAGAGATTAAATTTGGGTACCAACATAACGATATAAAATCATTGCAGTATTACACAAGAAATAGGATCTTGACCTAATGAGTAGTCCTTGCACTTACAAAGACTCCTTTAACAAAAACAAGAAAAACAACCCTTCATGAGGTTTTGAACACCAGTGTCATGGATCCCATTGAGCTCCCGATTGTATTTTATCTAAGCCCAAACAGAATCCTCAAAGGGAATGCGAGTGATATAATACAAAATAAGACAATTATTTTCATAACGTTTAAACATGACTCAAGAGACTCAAGACTTACAAAAATATTAAGAGACTCCAAAGGAGTTACAAAATCTTTACTTCATTGTATATATTTGAGTATATTTTCCAAGTTCACAAGGGTTGCATTTAATCCACCATTTACAACCAAAGTTGTGAGTGATTAGTATATGGCTATATTATAGCTAATTCACGCAAAGAACGATATTAATACAAAATGTAATGCAAGCGAGTCTTAAAAATCTAACAATGACAATATGCACGTTAACCAAAAATAAAATGAAGGGTGACATTTAAACCCATAATAGACGCAAGCTCTCTAACTTTATAATGTAGTGCATGAATTTCTATGATTTGATTTTGATGTATTATAGCCTACAATAGAGAAACAGGGAAATTAAGAACGCTCCTACTAAGAAAAGGCAATTTAAAAGGAGTTCAGAAGGCCAAAGTAATGGAGGTATATAATCAAGGGAAGCACTTATCCACCTCTAAATTACACTCTACATTTTAATGACCATCGGATAGCCATCTTGTCAGCTATGTATTCAGCCTTGGAAGGAATTAGTGCTATGTTTTATCAATTCAATATATGTAAGCAATCCTAACCCATCAATAATATTGAAAACAAATAGAAGCAGCATTCACATTCGATAGCGAGAGACTACTAACAGCATGTCATGGAATGGATAAATAATATTAAAATGTCATATAATTGCCGTTGAAAAGGTTAAATCCTTGCAAAGGTCTCACTTGTTTAGGTTGTACTTATAAAGGACATCTTGCCATATATCAGATTCAGAACTATAATTGCTAGGCATAATTATTAGTAGAATACCATTTCCCCACTTTGCAGTAGGTCCCCAGACAGAGACTCATCGTGCTTGTGTCAATTCCATAAAAGTGCTTTTGTTTGATCTCATGTCCTGCCCTTACGCAATTTTAACACACATAACTATTTGTTACTTCTCTCTCATTCTTTCGAAAATCAAACATTTGAATACCGTTCTGAATGAAAATATCATTAAAGAAAATAAAGTTTTATTATTATAATTTTTAAAATTTTCTTACAAAAGTTGCCAATTTGAAGAGTAGTATTATGACTCGAGAATATCATATTTGGATGGGTCACTGAAATCGACGCAAGAATTGTCTGGAAGGAGATGTTTTCCTGGAATAATACCTTTCACTTTTTTGTTAAAACGATATGCCAGCAATGAAACTGACTCGATAATCGTAGCTATATAACATCGTTATTAAATCAATCATGGTCATTTGATAATGATTGTACTATTAGAAAAATCATTCTGCCCACATGATAACAGAATTTGATCAATACAAATTTTCAATTTTTTATTATTGCAAAGAGCATACTTTAGAGAAAAAAAATTCATGTGGCGCAAACCCCTACTCATTGGGTATTGTTGACTTTCTTTGATTTCGAAAAGCATTTACTTGTCGAAGGGCCCATGGTCTATTGGTGATGATGTATGGTTTTCAATGAGCCCACTAGGGATCAAGTCATGTTGAGTACAAGCCCTGAAGAGACCTGACACAGAGAGTCGAAACAGTTGAGACCAGGATCGTGCCCTAGGTATCAATTTCAACTTAGTAGAATCCACAAAGGACAAAAAATTCCAAATTCCCATGTATTAGTTTGTGGCAAAGAGGGATGCTTGATTCTATAACCTAAAACCTATATGATCCCAACCACCTTCAACATTTGGATTCTACCTCAAGTTAGTTAACCTAGTCTCGCTATAGACAAGTCGAAGATAGATTTTTTATAAGATTGGATGGCACCCTACAAGCAAAAAGAATATTTTCCATTTTTCAACCATATTGATCAACTTGTTTGTTTTGTTGATGGTGTCACTCTTTTTTACCATATTCCCAATATCTTATGTAAAGGATGGTTAAAACTAAATTCTATTTTACAATTGCTCATCTCTCACTTGAGAGAACTCTATTCCATGTCACATCCAATTTTGGGATTCCCAAATTTAACGTCCACATAAGCCGTCAATAGATTTGATTAAATTAGTTAAGGTGATTTCGAGCAATACACCAATTAAAAAATAGTGTAAGCTTTACTTAATGAGTTTTAATTAACTGTCATGAGTCTTAACTCACACTAAAATCATCTATTAAATTACTGTAACATGGTGTTATTCTCTCGTGCCATATGATATATATAGTAGATTTTGTTATAGATGTTAACCATGAAGGTCTCACATGTGTTACCAAAATAATATGTTTATTGTATGCATCGAGTATGATAATATCATTAGAAAGCGACCTTGGACTTGTAAACAATTGCCTTACCTTGTAGCAATTACGTGTTAAGAAGAGCTATCTTTGACAACGGGGAACTATTATGCAGAAGGATAAATGGTTTTATCATTGACCTTTTCTCTTGTATTATCATTATGTGTATGATATCAAATATGTATAAGTGCATCATGTACTTCTAACATTGACACTAGATGATAGTTAGACTACATTATTATTTAATAAGGTAGTAAGGTAAACCATTATAGTGTACATTTTGTGTTTATTATTGTTTATCTCTCTTATAACGATAAACAGTTAACATAATAGTTAGCATTGTTATTGTAATGATAATGTTGTTGACCTTCCATGATGGTTTGTTAACATCCTTATTATCGTGTTATTGTAAAATATTATGTATACTATTGATCTGTAAACTCTTCAACTTTGGAATTATTCACAAATCAAAAATTATTCGCTGCTGTTTACTTTCTATTACAAAATAATAGAGATAGCTAGTGAATGAATTACTATTGTGCTTAGAATCAATAATTGTAGTAAAGGAAAGAATATAATCTCATAACACCAACAATTTTATCTTGGAAAACCTCCAATGGAGGTAAAACCAGTTGGGAAGGGAAATTGGTCTTTCTTCCCACTTCTATTGGCCAATTTAAATCAACAGGTACATAATTTACTATAAGTAAGAAAGAGAAGTAGATAATATCTCAACACTTCCTCTTAGTTACTTGCTTGTTCTGTCTCAACACTCCTTTCTTGTACAAAATACAATTTCCAGCACAAAGATCTCTTGCTCACTTACTCCCATGCTTCGATGATCTTCTACACTTCTGCAATCATGTATTTATAGCCTTTCTCATGTCCTCCCCGTGCACTAGAGAATGGGAAAGGTCATGAAGGAGAAGAGAAACAAACATCCCTTCAAATTTAGAGGCTTTTCGTTTCGAATTTTGTTTTCTGTCCGTAATGGCCAGGACCGCCGCCCTGTGCAGACCGGCAGTTCTAGGACCACCACCCTATCTGGGCGGCGGTTCTGTAACCATTGCCTTGCGCAGTGTAGTGGTCCTATTACTTAAAAGATTGAAGCTCCGTTTATTGTTTTTCTTCTCTGTGTTGACTGTTTTCTGATGAAGTAGAGTTATTTCAGATCCCTATGGATCAACTATTGTTCAACATTATCAATAAGGTTGGCTTGTCAAAATATGTATGAATGTTGTAACTTTGAAAGAGAGTATGATCTGTTTGACTTGGCTTTTGGGTATTTAGCCTTGGTGTATGTAGAAACTCCCAAATTGTCAAAGAATATAGTCCTATCATTCAGAGCTCATGACCTTTTAGATATCAACATGAAAAACACCAAGTTCCTACAAATTAAAGAATTCATCAATAATCATATAATCAAAACAATGTTTATAAACAAAGCAACAACATTGAATATTTACTTTGTAAAGCCTAAAAGATGCCTTGGATGATCATCTAAGGATCAATCCTTTTTCCTTGCATCATTCTACTCATGGGTGATTATTAATTTCAATGTATTCTCTATATAGATATATTACATCTATCATCACATAGATTTTTTGATCTCATCAAAAGAAATTCCAATCACATACCCATTGACTTAGACTTTGTTCACTCAAATCTCATATATATAGACCAATCGAATCATCTCATTGAAAATATTTTGATCCAATCTGTTTACTTAGATCCCATATTCCCAAGTCTCGTAAGACATGACCAATCAAATTACCTTCCCATTGGCTTGGATATCGTTTGCCCAAGTCTCATAAATCAAGACATGTCAAATCACCTATTTGTTGAAAATCTTTTGATCCACCTCATTGACTTGGATCTCATCCATATAAGTCTCATAAATCAAGACCATTCAAATTTCATAAACATGAACCTCTTCCATGATGATTCCATTCTAACCCCTAGTCCACGAAAAATCAAAACATTCGAATGTAACAAAAAGTGAAATAGCATCCACATCAAACCACTTATAATTATAGAAATACTTTAAAATCGAAAACAAAAAAGAGAAAACTTCTTATTCATAAGAACTTTTCATACTAGAGGAGGCGACTTGTATAAACAAATTTAATAATTTCATCCATTAGCATATATCTCTATCATTTCATTAACTTATTTTCACATTCTTCACCTATAAGATGCGGGTTAATCTTGTTCATGTGAGGGATTGTGTATCTCATCCTTATTCTAGATTCTTCCATTTCATATATTTCTATATTTTACAATATTTTATAGAATCTTACCGTTAGAAAATCCTCCTTTTAAAGAAGCTCTGACCTTAGTAGAAAGTACTAAACTTATTTACTTGGATCTTTTGTCTTCTTATCTGAGTCTAAGGTGATGATCCCTTGCATCCTAATAGTCATGTGGGGTTGGGATTTGGGGGGAAATTGACTTCCTATGTAGTGCCCACTTCCCTTTGACACCTTTTGATACTGATCACGATACTGCTGATTATATTATGGACATGATTATGGACCTTATTATAGTATGATGTTAGATGTTAGATCATGGATTATTGTTGACTTGATTTAGTTATGATGCATGATGATTATTAGAGACATTTTAGATATTGATGTTGATATACTGTTTTTCATGGTTATATTATGGATGTTGTCCAGACATGTGATATTTGGATATTGTGAGTAGACCTAGAAATGGAAATTATTTGATGATGATATAGTTGTGGAGTAAAATTGCAAATGATCTTGTTGGTTGCTTGGATGTCGTTGTGATTCATATATCTAGAAGAACTTAGAATTTTATTTATGTTATTTTGGATGTTCTGATATGGCCACGAGGCCAAAGGAGGTATTTTTATTTTGTAGGTTAAAATATTGCAACAAACATTGGGGGATTGGAGACCAACCACATTGGAATTCTAGATGATTTCAACAGGGTCACCATGGCAACTAGTATTTGTTTGTGTGTGTTAGGGATTCCCAAGAGGGGGGGATCACCTTTAAATGTGACCAAGGGGTTTTATGTATTTCTTTTATTTGGTCCCTTTGTTTATGTTTACATGTGTTTATTTTGTGATGCGTTTATCCTTTCATTAATTATTAAATGGTGTGTAAATATTGTGAGTAATTATATTGTTGAAATAAATAAATCAAATATGTCATAAGAAAGTAATCAATAGAGTTGTTTGCCTTGAATTAAAGTGTTGTAAGAGATGTGTAAGTGATGTGTAAGTTAACTTTTGAGTGTGAAACACTCCACCTTCTTGGAAATTCGAATTTGACCTTGGAGGCTTGTGGGACAAGATAAACTTGTCCCATACCTCTTAAATTTATTTACCAACCATACCTATGGTTGGAGAGTTGAAATTTGACTTTTATAATGCTTTTTAAGAAGGTAAATTGTAGGCTTTAATTGCACTTTTCTTACATGATTTAATTTCAGTCCTTTGGGGTGTGGGTTGGATTTGAGTGTGTAAGTAAACTATCATATTATTCACCCACCTATTTATTGTGCATTCGGGAATGAATTAGACTTTTGGATTTGGGGTTGAGGATGTGTGATGTGGCATCCTACATGGATCCACCTCATCCTCTTCTCTTCCCTCTTCTATAAAATTTGAATTCCTTGCCTTGTTTTGTGTTGCTTCACTTTGGAGACTTGAATTCTTTTGTTGTTTTAGGGCTCTTGCTTTGAAGAAGTTTTTAGAAGATTGTTGCATGCCAGTGCTTGGCTGTTTTTGATTCCTTGCATTGGGTTGAAGCTCATTGTTTTGGAACTTGGAACAACTCCATCATGGAGAGGTAGGAGCTTGTATTTTTAAATGCTCTTCTTTTATGAATGCATATGTTAATGTATGAATGTTTTAGCATGTTTTTGGGATATTGGGTAGATGGCCTAGGTATGGTGTAGGAGAAGACTATGGGGTTTATTTTGTGGGAGGTATAAGGGTGGAGAGAGTTGGGATTTGGGTTCCACCTTACAAAGAAATAGCTTGCATTTCTTCACTCGTTATGGAGTACCATAAGAGTTTGGGGAGGCATAAGAAAATGTGAGGAATAAGGGGTACTTGGGGGAGACATAAGGAATGTCAGGGCTTGATATCCTATATTTTAGCGGTTTGTAACTCAGGTGGTGATACCCATTTCCCCTTTTAGGAGGCAGAAGAAGCATCCCCCGTAGTTTCTTTCTCCTTTGGCTTGCTTGATGAAGCCTCAGTAATGTTTTTCATGCTTTAATGTAATTGTAAACTATATCTTGTTTTGGACTGTGTTTTTATTGTCAAAATTTTGCTTGTGTGTTTGTGGAATCTTGTTGTTGTCATGAGTTGGATCACATATTTTATTTTACTATGGTTGAGGCTCTAAGGCCAATGAAGAAGGATGGATTCTCCTCTTCATTGGATGTCTTGGTTGGGTGGAGAGCGTTACCTTTCCCCTGCTCTTGTTGTGATCAAATTAGAAGAATGAGAAATTTACATGTTGTTATTCTAGAGCTAAGATAAAGACAATTTGACATTCCCTTGTGAAATGAAATCTTATTGTAACCTTCCCCACTAGAAGTGGATGAACCTATATATGTTTGTAATGGAAAGATGTTGTAGTGGTTATGGAAGTGTAAATTGGAATGTGAAAGAATGATACGTATTTTTTATGATGTATTTTGAAATCGAATGGAAAGGAAGTTGTAAAAGTTTTATTTGAATTAATGGAAGTGGTTTTGGTTTTTCCATATGATATTATTCCATTGGGAATCTGTGTTTAGCATGCACTATGAAATCCTTGCATATAATATATGATTTTGGAAAGAATAAAAAAAGGAAGTTGTAAAGTTATCCTTTGGAATAAATAAAGGATTGCAGAATTTTCCTCAAATTGTATCATTGTATTGAGTTTAATCATTGAGATGTGAGTTGTAATCTCTATTTGAAAGGAAGAAATGTGTATCAAAGAAGTGTAATACTCTGTCCTCTAAAATATGTGAAAATTGGAAATCAGATATGTATTTTAGTTTTTGATTAAGTTTAATTAAATCAAATAAATGTATTAGATTAGAATTGTAACATATTATAATACTTGGAAGAAGAAAATGGCAAATAAACCCTTTAAAATTTGATCTCTATTTTGTATTTTTCAAACTGGCAATTATTTAATCCAAAATACGCAGACCGAACCTGCAAAAATGAAATAACAAACTAAACGATTAAATTGAAGTATTTTTCCCTAAACAAATCGAGGACAATTAGACAAAAATATTAAAGGAAATATTTCAAAACTGGCAAAACTGAGTTCAAAGCTTTCATAGTCGTTTTGCTGTCAAAATTGTAAAATTTTGAATTAGAATTCAATCAAATAGATATACCTCACAAAATTATCCTAAATCCACCTAAGAACAATTCTCCATGTCTATTTGACATGTTGAGAGAGGAACAAGAACAAATTGAGAAAATTTAATAAGTTCATTTTTACCAGTTTGCACTGTAAAATCTTGCAGATTGTTTTCATTAAATTGAACCCTTAAAATTTATCAAAATCAAAAATTAATGTTTGTTAAGTAAAGAGGACATTGAGAGATTTCCATAAATTCCTTGTTTTCCCAAAACTGAGATCTCTATCAAAAGTTATGTCCTTATGAATTTTTTCTTCACTTGGCGTAAAAAAAAAAATTGGAAAAATTTCCCTTGGTGGGCCCGCGGGCCTGAATTTTTCCTTTAGAGCTTCGGAAAAAAAAATTTTGGGAAAATTTTCCAAATTTTCCCTACCACCCCGCTGGCCATCAGCTAATCAAAGGCTACCATGTTGCACCATGAGGTGTCAGCGGAGGGGCGGATGCCATTTTAATTTAGTGGTTCCGGAAAATTTTGGGAAAATTTTTTAAACTTTCCCCACCGGCCCGCAACCAATCAGTAGATGCCACATAGAATCGTAAGGTTTCGGTGGAGATATGGGTGAATGTCACCCTTTTTTTCCTTCGAGGCATTAAACTAATTTTCTCCCCATCGCCCCGCTTTCCCCGCATTGGCTTAGGAGATGCCACGTTTCCCTTGCGGACTCGCGGGAGCGCAGGTGCAAAGGTGGCTTTCTGCCCCTTGGGAATTTTTTCTCCCCACGGCCCGCAGATCCACCCATTGGGGAATTTTCCTCCCCATGGCCTACCAACCTACCCTTGGAGAAATTTTCCTCCCCGCAACCCGCCGATCTGCCCTTGGGGATAAATTTCTCCCCTGGGCCCGCAAGCCCGCTTTTGAGGAAAATTTTCACCCCAAGGCCCGCGGCCCATAACTTGGAAATATGAGGATTTAGGAGGATTTCTTTTTATTAGTGGAAAGGTGGGGAAAATTCCTATCCAATGGTTGAATGATTTATGAAAATTTTAAATGCATTAATTTTGAGAAAAACCAAATTGAATCTTCTAACCCTAGATTTTGGACCTTGTAACCTCTAATAAATGTTAATAAAAGAAAATATGTATATGGTCTAGTAGATTAGAATCTGATCTAGAACCTTGTCCCTATGACAACTGCTATCTTGTAACCTTGTTGAAGACTCTTTTAAACAAAAATTAAATTATTCCATAATTTTTCTAACTATTTCCTCGGTTGTTCTTGGGTCTCAAGTGGGTTGTTTTTTAGCGGGCATCACACTTGGTATCAGAGTAGTGGTTCAAAGCTTGGGCCATTGGTCACACTAGAAAACTTGAGACATGAACTTTAAACCTAGCACACTTTTAAAGCTAGAAAACAACTTAGTTAAAAATTTCATATTTTAGTAAACATGGAAACTGAATAAAACTTAGAAAGATGAACTAAATATCACCTTGGTCTGTGCATGAGGCACAAACAGGGATGAGCGTCTTTTCACATAGACCTAGACTTACCACCACAAGATCACACTGTAGCAGCCATCCTACCCCAGATTTTGTAGAATCTTCATGATGTTAATACTGCTCTACGCAGAGGATAAGTAGGAGGACATGTAGCTAGACATGATAAAGTCACTTCCATTGAGGGTCATGTATTTCCTTGACCCAGTGAGGAGCATGGAGGAGAGAAATTCCATGCAGATTCAGTCAAAGTAGAGTCACCACATAGGGGAAAAGGTGACCAAGTTTTAGAACATAGAGAGAGGTCTTGGAGTCCTAGGCTTAGGGATGAGAAAACAAAGATGCCTACGAGCCGTCAGACCACAATTGAAGATCACATCAAGGAGATCCTGAAGCTTCGACCATCCCATAGTTTGGTGACATAGGTGGATTTAAGGCAGAGTCCTAGTTGGTGAGCTTGTGTCGGATGCTTCAAGCTTTGTCCTTGTTCTAGCAACACGAAAGCTCGTGTTGCAATCCATCTACTGAGGTATGGAGCTGGTATCTAGTGGCAGACAAGAGGAGTAGAAGCTCCATGTTGATTCTAAGACAATTACCTGGGAGCTCTTTGAGGAGCGTTTACGTAGCAAATATTTGTCACGGAGATTCATTCAGCAGTGGATAAATGAGTTCCGTGACCTTCAACAGGCATCACTTATAGTGGTTGAGTACTGAGAGTATATTTCTAGATCTACTCCAGTATGTTGATTACATGTAGGATGAGAAGGTATAGATCCACAGGTTCATCTCAGGGCCTAAACCTAGACATTAGAGGTGAAGTACAGATCCATTGTCCACAAACATTAGCTGAGTTCATCAAGAAGGCCTATATAGCAGAGTAGACTTGGGGAAAGACCTCGACAATCTAGAGACTGAGTTCAGAGCGGCATAGAGAAGATGAAAGACAACAGATCGAGGGGTTTGGTACCTCTTCCTCATGGTGGACAGGGTTTAGCATAGTCATCTTTTAGACCACAACATCAGTAGCAGTAACAGTAGAAACAGTCTCGTCCACCTTATAGACCACCACAAATATTTGATGCATAGAGAGTTCGGAGTATGCGGCCTCCTTCTAGGGGTCCCATCCAAGAACATAGGGTGCCCAAAGAGCTCACTCAGCAGGATCTCGCTAGACAGATACCTTAGCAGACCAAAACTGGATCATTCAGGATCCACACGACAGACCTCCAGAGTACCAGTCGGGCCTGCTACACAAGGGAGAGGATCAGGGGGTTGTTTTGGGTGTGGTGTTACTAGACATTTTTTGAGAGACTTCCCACAGAATGCTAATAATGAGGGTAACACACAGATATCTTAGAGCTTATTGTTGGCTATATTGGGTGCAGTCATAGGATGTACACAGTGGTCAAGAACCACCAAGCAGAGCATCAAAGTATAGTTATTGAGACTACAGGTAACATTGGAGGCATTCCTACCTCCATTTTGTTTGATTATGGTTCTTCTGATTATTTTTTTATACCATCCTTTAAAAGAGCAATGTAGGCTTGTGACAAGTTAGGTTAGGGTCATAGTTGGGATGTTGAGATGGATTCTGGAGCAAATATCTTTGCAGACTCCTTAGTTAAGGAGTGTGTGGTGAATTTAGGACCTTGCACCACTACCTCAGATCTTCGTATCCTTCTGTTGGGCCTCTTATGTAGTCCATCTTAGACATGGACTAGTTTTCTGCTCATAAGGGCCAGGATGGATTATTACCACAATATTATGTCTTGTGACAGATGATTTGGGAGTTGAGTCAGTGATATCACGGGGTTAGGAGACCCATTTTTATTCACACCATTTCCACTATGCATCTTCAGCGGTGTGTGTGACGAGGCTGTCAAATGTATGTTATTAAAGTCAGTGATAGATTAGAGGATCAGTCTAGTAGACCATCTTTAGATGATCACCCCATTTCTGAGAGAGTATGTACAAATGTCTTTCCTAGGGAGCTACGGGGGTTACCACCGCCACATGAGATTGATTTTCATATAGATCTAGTTCGCAGGAGCAGAGCCTATCTCACGAGAACCTTATCAGAATGACCACCCTAGAGCTCTATGAGCTCAAGTTACCACAGGAGGGCCTCCTAGAGAATGGAATTATCCATCTTAGTGTATCCCCTTGGGGTGCATCGGTGATTTTTGTGAAGAAGAAGGATTGGATCCTTGCGGCTATGTATTGATTACCACCAGCTGAACAAAGTAATGATCAAGAATCATTATACCCTTCCGCATATTTATTATTTAATTTGATCAGATGAAGGGAGCCACAACTTTCTCTAAGATAGACCTTAAGTCAGGCTACCATCAGTTAAGGATTTTGCAGAGGTGGATATTCATAAGACCGCCTTCTCGTATGAGATATGGCCACTATGATTTCACAGTGGTACCTTTTGGTTTGATTAATGCCCCCGTAGTATTCATGAGTTTTATGAATGGGGTATTCAGGACTTTCTTAGATCGCTTCAGTGCTCATATTCCTTGATGAAATTTTAATTTACTCACATACACTTGAGGAGCATGAGGGGAACCTTCTCTAAGTTCTTCAGTGTCTCTGAGAGTAGCAACTTTACGGGAATTTGGAGAAGTGTGCATTCTTTTTAGACAGAAGGTACAATATATGGGTCATATCATTTCTGGGGAAGGTATCATCATCGATCCTTCCAAGTATTAGAGCTATTATGGATTAGCCAGCACCCACTACTATGATTGAGGTATGCAGCTTCATGAGACTAGCAGGTTATTATAGGATATTTGTTTAGGACTTCTCTCGCATTACGTACACCCCATCACTTCCCTTCAAAGGAAAGTGGAAGAAGTTTGTTTGGTTCAAACAGGTGTCAAGTAGGCCTTCATTACACTGAAGGAATATCTCACTATAACACCTATGTCTTGCAGTGCCAGATCCACAAGGTGAGTTTTTCATTTGTACGGATGCTTCTTTAGCAGGGCTTGGAGGTGTGTTAATCCAAGAGGGTAGAGTAGTGGATTTTGAGTCTCGCAAACTCAAAGATTATGAGCCTTAATTATCCGAATAATGATCTTGAGCTTACGGTAGTTATGCATGCTTTGGTTTGATGGAGGGAATTTCTTCTTAGTTGGAAGATTCACACTTAGGACTGATCATTTGAGTCTTTGCCACCTCTTCACGCAGCCCAATCTCAACGCTTATCAGTGGCGTTAGATGGACTTGATTTGTGAGTATGATATGGAGATATAACATGTGAAAGGAAAGGAGAATGTGGGTGGTAGATGAGCTCAGCAGACAGAAGACATGTGGCTATGGCCACCTTCAGTGGGCACAAATTTATGCAAAGGCAGGATTCTTTCAATAGCTTCCTCTTGACATCTTCTACAATATAGTTCAAGTAGAGATCGAGTCTCAGAGACCCCTCGAGGGGAAGTTTTGATGGTTTCATCAATAGAGGTAGATGGCCTTCTCATGAACAAAGGTCAGATTTTATGTTCCTAGAGATAGAGGATTGAGGCAGGACATATTGACAGAGGCACATCATGCACCCTATTCATCCCATCCTAGGGTGAAGAAGATGCATGCTACTTTGAGATAGTTGTATCACTCGAGAGGACTTTGCACAGATATGTGGCTAAATTTGTGTCATGATTTTTAGAGTTGCCAGAAAGTGAAGGCCAAGCATCAACATCTAGTTGGCCTTCTCTTTCCTCATGCTATACCGGAATGGAATTGGGACACCATTTCCATGTACTTCATTGTTGGACTACCAATGTCAAGATATAACCATGACATAATCATGGTCACGATTGATAAATTGACAAAAGTGGCTCACTTTTCTCCAGTGAATACCACTTATATAGCTAGTGCAGTGGCATGGGTATATCTGGATGAGATTGTAAGGTTGCATGGGATTTCACGTAAAAGATCATAAGTGACCGTGATCCTTTGTACACTTCCCATTTTTGGAATACCATGCAGCATGCCCTCGAGATGAATAATCAATTTCAGCACAACATATCACCATCAAGATAGATGGATTAGAGCTAGAGTAGGTGAATCATATTTTAGAGGACATTCTCAAAATGTATGCGATGGATCTAGCAGTCTAGATGGGAGGAGTACCTATACTTGGTAGAGTTTGCCTATAATAATAGTTTTTCAGAGTTCTATAGGTTTGGTTCCTTTTTAGGCTTTGTATTGGTAGAGAGTGTAGGACACCTCTTAGTTGGGACAGGTTAGAGGACAGGGTTTCTCTTAGACCAACTTTGTTGCAGGACATGGAGCAGTAGGTGGTTTTGATCAGATAGAGATTGTAGGAGGCACAAGACAGGCAGAAGAAGTACACAGATCAGCATAGAACCAACTATAGTTTTTGATGTGGGCATGAAGGTGTTCCTTCATGTTAGGCCAGATTAAGATCCCTATCCCGTTACGGAAAATGTTCTAAGTTAGCTCCTAGATTCATTGTGGTCCTTTTGAGATCTTGGAGCTTATCGGCCCCTTGGCCTACCGTCTTGACATTTCCACCTAGCTTGTCTCGCATACATGATGTGTTTCATGTTTCGGTTCTTGAGGAGATATGTTGCAAATACTTCTCATGTGTTAGATTGGACATCATTATGCAGGTGCAGAATTAAGATGCAGGTGATGATTGAGCCCGTTCGACATCCTAGATTGTAGGACCTTGGGCCCTTCGAGGATAGAGAGGTTGATCAGGTCTTGGTGTAATGGGATAGATATGATGAGACTGTAGCTACATGGGACGATGCTGCTTTGTTATGATTTCATTTTCCACATTTGTTCCAGTGACTTCTAGGAGGAAGTCAAGTCTAAGGGGAGGGGGATGTAGTGCCCACTTCCCTTTGACACCTTTTTGATACTAATCGATGATATTGTTGATTATATTATAGACATGATTATGGACCTTATTATAGTATCATGATAAATGTTAGATCATGGATTATTTTTGACTTGATTCAGTTATGATGCATGATGATCTATTAGAGGCATTTTGGATATTGATGATGATATATTGTTTTGACATGGTTATACTATGGATGTTGTGCGGACTTATGATACTTGGATATTGTGAGTAGACCTATAAAAAGAAATTATTGGATGATGATATAGTTGTGGGGTAAAACTATAAATGATATTTTTAGATTACTTTTATGTTGTTGTGATTCATATATCTAAATGATCTTATGGGAATTATTATTTATATTATTTTGGATGTTCTGATATGGCCACAAGGTCTGAAGGAGGTATTTGTGATTTGTAGGTTAAAATATCACAACAAACATCGGGGGATTGGAGACTAACCACATTGGAATTCTAGATGAATTCAACAAGTGTCACCATGGAAACTAGTATTTGTTTGTGTATATTTATGTGTGTTAGGAATTTCCACGAGGGGAATCACCTTTAAATGTGACCAAGGGGTTTTATGTATTTTCTTTTATTTGGTCCCTTTGTTTATGTTTGTATGTGTTTATATTGTGATGTTTTTACCCTTTCATCAATTCATTAAATAGTGTGTAAATATTGGTGAGTAATCATAATGTTGAAGGTTGTTAATTAAAATATGTCATAAGAAAGTAATTAATAGAGTTGTTGGACCTTGAATTAAAGTGTCGTAAGAGACGTGTAAGTGATGTGTAAGTTGACTTTTGAGTTTCATACACTCCACCTTCTTGGAAATTAAAAATTGATCCTTAGAGGCTAGATTTTGGAGGCTTGTGGGACACGTTAAACTTGTCCCATACATCTTAAATTTAATTACCAACCATACCCACGGTTGGAGAGTTGAGATTAGACTTTTATAATGCTTTTTGAGAAGGTAAATTGTAGGTTTTAATCACACTTTTCTTACATGATTTAATTTCAGTCCTTTGGGGTGTGGGTTGGATTTGAGTGTGTGTAAGTAAATTATCATATTATTCACCCACCTATTTATTGTGCATTGGAGAATTAAGTTGAATTCTGGGGTTGGGGTTGAGGATGTGTGATGTGGCATCGTACATGGATCCACCTCATCCTCTTCTCTTCCCTCTTCGTATAAAATTTGAATTCGTTGCCTTGTCTTGGGTTGCTTCACTTTGGAGACTTCATTCTTGGGTGAATTATTTTTATTTTTTTTGGAGCTCTTACTTTGAAGAAGTTTTTGGAAGATTGTTGCATGCTTGTGCTTGGCTAATTTGGATTGCTTGCATTGGGATAAAGCTTATTGTTTTTGAACTTGGAACAACTCCATCATCGAGAGGTAGCAGCTTGGCTCTTGAAATGATCTTATTTTATGATTGTATATGTTAATGTATGAATGTTTTAGTCATGGTTGTGGGATGTTGGGTAAATTGGCCTAGGAAATGGTGTAGGATAAGACTATGGGGTTTATTTTGTGGGAGGTACAAGTGTGTTTTGGAGTGAGGGTATAAGGGTGGAGGGAGTTAGGGATTTTGGTTCCAGCTTACAAAGAAATGGGACTTGCATTTCTTTACTTGTTATGTGGGTGCCATAAGAGGTTAGGGATGCCATAAGGAAATGTTAGGAATAAGGGTTACTTTGGGGATGCATAAATAATTTCAGGGCTGTGATATACTATATTTTGGCGGTTTGTAACTCAAGTGGTGATACCCATTTCCCCATTTGGGAGGCATAACAAGCATCCCCCATAGTTTTCTTTCTCCTTTGGCTTGCTTGAGGAAGCCTCGGTAATGGTATTCATGCTTTAATGTAGTTGTAAACTACATCTTGTTTTGGACTGCGTTTATATTGTGAAAATGTACTGCTTGTGTGTTTATGGAAGCCTATTGTTGCCATGAGTTGGATCACTTCTTTTATTGCATTGTGGTTGAGGCTCGGGGGCCAATGAAGAAGGATGGCTTCTCATTTTCATTGGATGTATTGGTTGGGTGGAGAGAGTTGCCTTTCCCCTTCTGCGTGTCTGTGATCAAATTTGAAGAATGAGAAATCTGCATGTTGTTGTTCTGGAGCTGAGATAAAGACAATTTGATAGTCCCTTGTGTAAGTGAAATCTTATTGTAACCTTCTTTCAATTGAAGTGGATGAACTTATATATGTTTGTAATGGAAATATGTTATAGTGGTTATGGAATGGCAAATTGGAATGTGAAAGAATGATACGTCTTTTGTCCATATTGTATATTAAAATCCATTGGAAAGGAAGTTGTAAAAGTTTAACATTTGCACTAATGAAAGTCCCTTTGTTTGGTCCATATGATATTATTCCAAATGTGAGAACATCTGTGTTTAGAATGCACTAAGATATCTTATTCTACACTATATATAATAAATGATTTTGGAAAGAATAAAAGAAGGAAGTTGTAAAATTGTCTTTTGTAATAAATAAAGGATTGCATAACCTTCCTCCAATTGTATCATTGTATTGAGATTTAATCATCTAGATTTGAGTTGTAATTTGTGTTTGAAATGAAGAAATGCATATAAAGGAAGTGTAATACTTTGTCTTTTGAAATATGTGAAAATTGGAAATCAGAGATGTATTTTAGTTTTTGAATTAGTTTAATTGAATCGAACTAAATGTATTAGATTAGAATTGGGACATATTATAATACTTGGAAGAAGAAAAATGACAAATAAACCCTTCAAAAAAAATTGATCTCTATGTCTTGTATTTTTCGAATTGGCATTTATTTAATCCAAAATGCAAAGACCGAACATGCAACAATGAAATAAAAAACTAAACGATTAAATTCTATTATTTTTCCCTAAACAAATCCAATTAGACAGAAAAAAAACTTAAAGGAAATCTTTCAAAACTTGGAAAAACCGAGTTCAAAGATTTCATAGTCGTTTTGCTGTCAAAATTGTAAAATTTCGAATTGGAATTCAATAAAATAGACCTACCTCACAAAATTATCCTAAATCCACCTATTAAAAATTCTCCATGTCTATTTGACATGTTCAGAGAGGAACAATAACAAATTAAGAAAATTTAATAAGTTCATTTTTTACCAGTTTGCACTGTAAAATCCTGCAGATCGTTTTCTTGAAATTGACCCCTTAAACTTTATAAAAATAAAAAAATAATGATTCCTGTAAGTAAAGCGGACGTCAAGATACTTATCCATAAAGTCCTTATTTCCCCAAAACCGAGCTCTCTATTAAAATTTATGGCCTTGTGAAATGTTTTCTTCACTTGGCGTCAAAAGAACTATTTTTGGGAAAAAATTTCCTTGGTAGGCCTCGCGGGCCTGAATTTTTCCCTTAGTAGCTTCAGAAATAATTTTTGGGAATTTTTTTCCATAATTTTCTCCTTGCTGCCCCACTTTCCCCTAATTTTCTTTGGAGACACCACGTGTCACCATCACGGACTAAGCTGGAGGGGTGAAATCCCTGTTTAAGGTAGCGCTTTCTAAAAAATTTGGAAAATTTTTCTTATTTTTACCTGCCAGCCCACAACCAATTAGGAGATACCACGTGGCATCGCGAGGTACTAGCGGAGACGCGGGTGAATCTTACCCTTTTTTCCCTTCAGGGGTGTTAAACTAATTTTCTCCCCACTGCCCCGCTTTCCCCGCGTTGGCTTTGGAGATGCCACGTGTCCCTCGTAGACTCGCGGGAGCGCGGGTGCTAAGGTGGCTTTCCGCCCCTTGAGAAATTTTTCTCCCTGTGGCCCGTAGACCTGCTCATGGGGAAATTTTCCTCCCCGTGGCCCGCCAACCTACCCTTGGGGAAATTTTCCTCTTCATGGACTGCCAATCCGCCCTTGGGGATAAATTTCTCCCCTTGGGCCCGCAGGCCCGCTCTTGGGGAAAATTTTCACCCCAAAGCCCTCCGACCCATAACTTGGAAAATATGAGGAGTTAGGAGGACTTCTTTATATTAGTCGAAAGGTGAGGAAAATTCATATCCAATGGGAATGATTTAGGAAAATTTTGAATGCATTAATTTTGAGGAAAAACCAAATTGAATCTTCTAACCCTAGATTTTGGACCTTGTAACCTCTAATAAATGTTAACAAAAGAAAAGTATATTCCAGTAGATTAGAATTGATCTAGGACCTTGTCTATGACAACTTCTGTCTTGTAACCTAGTTAAAGACTCTTTTAAACAAAAAAAAATATTCCATAATTTTTATAACTATTTCCTAGGTTGTTCTTAGGTCTCAAGTAGGTTGTTTTTAGCGGGCATCACATCCTACAAGAACAATCACAACAAAGAAAAATCAATCAAAATATAAGAAAAGATTCATAATCACTACACCTTTCATCCTTCACAGTCTTTGATGTTGAGTCCACAGTTCTTACTAGTAGTGTGAGACTGGGAAAAGAGAAATGTACCCTTACTCGCCTACATATTATCTTCGATGTTGAACCCTTACCTCTTACTCCAGTGGTATGGAGAAGAATGTGTAGACATAAAATCACATACTTTGGATAGTTATCTAGTCTTGATCACATACTACTATTCATATGATTTCTAATTGAGGAAAGTACTAATCAACCCATGTCTTTTGTCATCTTTGCTTACTTTATGTTGCCACTTTTGGTCTTACAAACCTTATTGCCTAGGTTGACCTCCGATCCTTCAATTTCTTTGATTTTATATACTAGTGTCTAGCAAGGACACCAATGTCAGGTTCCCCCATCCCCTCTGTGTGCCCCTGGTACATCTCGAGATTAATTGCGAAACAACTTAATCATTTTAACTCCTTTTTGCACTTAGGGTTTTAAATATTAATTTCTTATTTGTTTGGGTCTATTTTGTGCTTATTTTTCATATTCATTACTGCTACATTGCAATCAGAATTAGGCATCTATAAATTCTATATTTTCTTAATCATGTGGTGAACCTGACCATTTAACACCTTCCTTCTGAATATGTCTTCATCTTATTGAGTCATGGATAAATTTTATTATCCTTATTTCTCTCCAACCAAGGTCTCTAGCATGGTTACTACTATTTTTGATTTCATGCAAGTACATACTCATCATCCTCCTCGCTCTATTATTCCTATGGTTTATCCTACTATCAATGTAGTAACTACTCACTGCACCTGTCCTCCTATGGCTCAGCCCATTTCTATCCCACCGGCTTTTACTTCTACAACCCCACCTAATACTTCTAAGGGCTATGATATCATTTAACAACTTAAGAATACACTGACCAAAATATTCCTCTATGACTTATTACACATTGTTCCTGATTTCCGTCAAACATTAAAAGCCACCCTTGGTTCTATTCATATTGAGAGTGATAGTTCTTCAGTGGCATTCAAACATCTCATACAGTCCCTCAAAAAAAATTCCGCATGATATATAATTTATTAATCAGGACATATTGTTATCTGCTATTGACAATCCATGTGCACATTTTCTTATCACTACTATCATTGGCACCAGTTTTATCAAGCGTACATAATTATTGACAATGGATATACTATTAATTTATGTGTGCATTCCCTTTTAAAACAAATTGGCATCACATTCTAATTTCTAATAATTCCACTCTTATTTGCGGCTATGATTCAACTACATATGCATGTTTAGGACCTGTCACATTACATATCAACATCAGGCCTATGACACTCCCTACAAAATTATTCATTGTTGATACATATTTTCAAATCAATTTTTTGTTGGGTAGACCCTGGATTCATGCTATGCACGTTGTCCCATCTACTATTCATCAATGCGATAAATTCCTACATGATGGTTGTGAACTTACCATTACTGCAGACCCCAAGCCATTTAAAATTTGTTGCATAGATCCAGTTATTGTTATGCCAATTCCTCCATCAAATTCTATTCCATATAGCAATCTTGATACATATGATATCGTCCAATCTAGCACGTCACATTCCTCTGCCCCTCCAAATTCTCCACTTGTTTCCACCAAATTCGTGTCTCACGACCCCTTGTGACCCGCATCCCATTTCGCAACCTAACCTCATTACCTAAACTTTACACAATCATTTATTAATTACCTTGTAATTGATAAATCCACATCACCTTACCCGCCACCTCACCTTGCCACCTCATCATGACCTAGCCCTAACCCTAAACTAAGCTAATTAAGACCCATGACTTGGTCTAGACTCACATCCATAACTAATGCCTCCTTACTCGCACCAAAAGCCGACCTTCTAGCCACTTGACCAAGCCCGCAACTGATCTCTCGGGAGAAAAGCAGGGAAGGTGGGCTATTTTAGTAAAAATAGCCTACTTTTTCCTTACCGATGCCGGTTCCTACTCGACCGCCGTCGGTTACGCAACCGCCATCGGTTCCCTGTAAATGGGCTTCCCAAACCAAAACAACGGATCGGAATTTCATTTTGGGAGATCAGTCAAAGGATTTCTGGATCAAGCGAGGGCATTGCGAACGAGGAACAGAGTCCAGATCTTCACTTGACCAAGCAGAGACGAGTGAAAATATTAGACGTGTTTACAGCAAAGGAGATCAACTTGCACCTTCATCAAAACCAGTAAGTTACATCTTGCATGTCCTCCATTATAACATTTCTTATGCTTTTGGAATTACAGTCCTCCCAAATCCGTTTCTGAATCCATTATCCAACGTACCATTGCCTCTAGCTGTCATTCTTTTGTTTCTAACCATCCCATTTCCTAAAAACTATCCAAAAACCAGCCATTACAAACTCCACAACCAGCCCAGAAGATCCTAGAACCCACCGGTATCGGTTATCAGTAACCGGCATCGGTTATAGGTAACCGGCATCGGTTCCTTTGATCAAAAACCAGGAAAAACAGCCTTTCCCCTACCCAGTTCAGCCAAGCAATTTAATTGATATTTTACAGTCTTTTGTGTTAATTCACGTTAGCAGGGAAACTGACCACCTTCGAAAGGAAGTTTTACATTTCCTGGGCCCAAGGCAGTTTCCTCATTTATTGTTTAATCAAATCTTGTGGTCTTGTGTTCTTATTTGCAGGTAGTCCTTCCCAGACAAAAAGGAGTTCTCCGCAGTCAACCTGATCTTTCTCTACGGTACGCGCACATCATCTCGACATCCTACAGGTATTCCTCCTAACCCTAACCTTATCTGTTTCTATAAGGAACGAAGCATTTTCCGAGTGAAACATTTTGGCACGCCCGGTGGGACCCATTTTGGGTTTCTTTCTCTTGCTTATTTTCATTTTAGGAAGCATATTTGCTGTTGCTGTTTTTGTTATATATTTAGTAAAGAATTTGTCTTGCTTTCCTGGTTTCGCATTAGTGAAAGTCATCTCTCTTGCTTCATCGAATATAATTTTCGATTTGGATATAAAACACGTGCATTGCATTCCTGCTTGTTGTTCTCCAATTCTAGTGAACATAGATTAAGTAACAGGTCGTACACGTGGGGGTGATATCCACGGTATTGACAGGAAATTAACCTTAGTTTCACTGCACAACACATACCGAATCACTTCACAATTAACACAACAGCTCAAACATCCCCCCTTTTCCGCGGTATTCCTCCGCCCGATTGAGGTAACCTTATAAGCCAAAACAAACTTGACATTTCCCCTAGGTCTTGTTGTTTAGGATTCTGACATCATTCTACGTCTAAAGGCATAAGCCCACGATAACTAAAATTAACCCTAGGGTTAGTCTCTAGATTTGCGTGTGCCTCTTGCTTGTTTTCAAATCCTGTTTTCTCTGTCATACTTTGTCTTCTGTGATCAATAAGTTGCTAAACATACTCAACGTTGCTAAATCAAATCAGCAGCCTTTTATATCTTCTTATCCTAGACTTTTGACACCGCCATCGGTTAAGGGACCGACGTCGTTTGAGCTGTGACCGACACCGGTTACTAAACCGATATCGGTTACTGTCTTCATCAGCCCCTGACAAACCAGCAGCTTGTCAAATTCACCATTCAGAGGTTGTTTTTGTTCTTGATAGATTGAAACTTTCCTGTGTGTTCTAGTCTATGGTTGTCATCACTCGGAAGCAAGCCGCCGCCATGGTTTCACATGCCTGCTCTGTGTCTTTGCCTGAATCACCCCCTTCACATTCTATAGGGAACCCTACGGACACCAGTGAGATCCCCCAAATTCCTGTAGGAGACAAGGACTTTGCCAAATTTCTGGATGCTAATCCCAGCGCTGTACAATACTATTTGTCTCATACCCCTGACCGTACGCCTGATGGTCAGCTCCTTATGGGCATGCCTATTAGTATAGCTGCTCATTTAGCTCCCACTCCTCCTGATAACAATACCTTACTTCCTGCATCACTAGCCCCGTCTCCCAATCCGACAGCTTCAGAGGTTCATACGACCCCGATTAGCTTTCCTTTGGTTAACCTTGGACCCCACGTATCGCTACCACCAACTGCCCCTATCTCATCTCTTTTTCAGACCACTCCATTCATGACTTACTCTCTGCCACCTATTCAAACGAGCTTTCCTTCTCAAGCTCCGCCTACCTTTTCATTCCCATACACGTATCCAGTAACCTCAACACCTTATATGGGACATCCCTATTCTGTGGCACCATCATCTCATCCAACCACAGATTTCATCAAGCAAATGATGGACAAAATGCAAAACCTGGAGGCTTCCGTTTCAGGAAGTCGTAGCGCCTTGACATACGAGCAAGTTTGTCGGGAGCCCATTCACCCTTCTGTCCCCCTTCATTCATATCCTCCTCAATGGGAGTTGCCAAAGTTTACTCGTTTTAACAGTAAAGAGGATCCTCAACAACACTTGCGATCATTTAGACATGCTTGTTATTTGATTGCCCATGATGATGCCTTGTTACTCCGCACCTTTCCCATGTCCTTATCAGGGCCTGCCTTGGAGTGGTACAGTGCTTTAACCCAGCACTCAATCTTCTCTTTTAACCAACTAGCCCAATCTTTCTTGGATCATTTCTCCATTAACATTGCCAAGAAAGTATCTATCACTGACCTCTATGCCATCCGACAATTCGAAGACGAATCTATCGCAGATTTCGTTGGACGATGGCGGGGCCTTATCAACCAACTTACGTATGCCTTGCCTCAAACCGAACTTATCGAACTGTTTACGCGGGCCTGCGCTAAGCACATCTCCCCTACCCTCCAAATTCAAACTTTCCGTACATTCGACGAGGCCTTTACTATGGCTCGAAAATTAGAAATTCGAGCCTTAGAGGAAGAGAAATTGCGGTTGCGCAACAAGAACTCCACTTTCCGAACTCCTGATTCTACCAATAAACCAAATACCACCACTCCTCACGCGTCCACCTCTTCTAAATCAAAAGGAGCTGTCCACGCGGTGATGGTCAAATCCCAACCACCGTCCAATACTCCACCAAAAACCACCTATAAATACAAAGCCGAACCCATCAGCTACACTCCCTTGGGAGAAACCTATGGTGTGATATTGGAGAAATTGCTCAAAGCTGGGGCTATCACCTTGCCCCCTGTTAAACCTCACTCTGGGTTTGACTCCACCCGCGCAATACCTTCCTGGTACAAAGAAAATGACTTTTGTAACTTTCACCGCGTAAAAGGACATAGTCATGAAAACTGCAAGATGTTGAAAAACATAGTGCAGGAAATGGTTGACGCAGGGGATATAACACTCGATAATCCTAACGCCCCTGCTAACCGAAATCTGAAAATTTTCAACAAGCCATTCCCGAATCACTCGTCCAGCAGCAACGTGAACCAAGATATCTTAGCTGAGGAGAGTGTTCATGAGATCCATGCAGTCTTCGATTCTCAGCCAAAAGCCTCTATCGAGAAAATTTTGAATCAGACCTCTTCACTAACACAGGAGCCCGAACCTCCTTTACCACCATCAAGCCAAAGCGAAATCGTTCCTTTACCCATAGAAGAGTTAACTGCCCAGGCTTCCCTTCCCATCAATGAGTCTTCTTACACCACATCCCTACAAGACTGTGAGCGGATGCTATCTAATTTATCTATTTCCCAAACGTCCCCTTCTACCACTCTTGCTACACAAGAGGAAGGCTCACCACTCCTTTTGACATCCTTAGACGAGAAATCTCTTACACTAACATCACCACATTCTTTTAACATGACAGATCTCCTCGAACACGCTCTCCTACCTATTAGTCCCTCATCGCCTAAATCTTTTCAACGACCGGTTGACCTCCTAACATCTATTGATACAGTGCCTCATCTGCCTCCTGTGTCACACCCACAATGGACTGGAATTACAACTCACTTTTCTTCCGTACCAAAATTACAAATCACACCTGGAGACTGTCATTCCACAGAAGATAGACAGGCCCTATGGGAACGTTTGAGTACCCCTTTTTCTACTCAAATGCAAATGACTGATCCTGATGTCTCCACCATCTACCCGAAGTGCTTACAGAAGCTTAAAATGCCCCTGTTCTCGCCTTCACCCCCCTCACCTCTACCAAATGCCCCGTCCACTTCTATCAACTTAACCAGATCTTCCCCTACGCTTGGGACCTCACCAATGCCCAGTCTGACACACCCGCCTAAGCGACTCGATCTATCCAAAAATAAATCCGTTCCGCCACCTAGGAGACGAACGCAATCCGGGCCTCTATCACAATTAAAACCTTCATCGTCACACCCACCTTCCATATTGGGACCTCATCCCTCCACATTACACCAATATATCATACCTCCTTTGTTTTCTGCAAAACGACCTACGCCTTCTACACCTATACAGAGATCAAAGGGTATCACAACATCGTTACCCCGCGTATCCGGTCCACCTATCAACCCTAAACCAATCCCATCATCAAAGGATTTATTTTCTGTCACTCCCCTTTCTCCGTGGTTGTTTCCCGCTACCACGCCATCTGTAGCCTCATCATCTAACCAGCTGAACGTAACTTCTATGTCCAAGAAACCACGTTTAGTGAAAAACATGTGTCAGCACCCCTCGGCTAAACCATCACCCATACGAACTAAACACGCCCAAACATTACCACAACCCACACAATCAATACCCTCATCCTCTTCCGATTTTGACCCACTCAAAGGATCTTACGCCAAAATCCTTGCTATGTTGGTGGAGAATGCGACCATTTCCCTACCTCCACTTAGACCTTATGACCCGTCTAAACCCCGACCTATGGGTTACGATGAGTCTAAAATCTGCGCTTATCACCGCACACCAGGACATGATGTGGAGGGATGCAAAGCTCTAAAAACCCTCCTTCGTCAGTCACCTCTCCCGGATAGACAGATTAAGAAAGACAACTTACGAAGGGAGAGACCTCTAGCGTCAATTCCCTCTACTATATCATCTATCCCCGCCTCACCAAGATCTATCATTATTACAACCCCACCTCTTGAAGACCATGAATTATCCCAACCATCTTCCTCATCTCAGATCTACGAGATTAATATGATTAGTGTCGCTACTCGAGGACAGAAAAACAATGGGAAAGCGAAAGAAAACACACCTGCGGCATCTCTTTCTCCTTCAACCATCCCAATTACACCACCACCTAAAGTGGTTATTCGCGGACCCGCCTATCCCGTCTCTAATGGAGTTGCCCACCGAACCATGATCAAACAGCTTCATCAATCGCCCGTAAAAATGACACTATATGATCTCATTCAGACTTCTGAATCTCATCGACAAGCTCTTGTTGAGATCCTTCAAGGGATAGAGGTTTTACCCAACGAAACCCTGCCCGTTGCCTCCATTCTAACACCCAATCACGTTGCCTCTCTCACCAAACAATCCATCTCCCCCACCACTTCTGTCTCAAAACAACAAGCCGCTGCGGTTAGTTTCTCGGAAGATGAAATTATCGACTTTGGTGCAGAAGACCCTGACCCTGCCCTTTTCATTTCCGCTTACGTCCGAGACATTCGAGTACGTCGGGTTATGATTGACGGGGGCGCTAGCCTAAACATCATCTCTTCAAAAGCCTTCCAACAAATGAACATCCCTTCTAGTTGCATGTGTGCCAACCCCATCATGTTGCGATCATTCAATGACGCTATTACTTCTACCTTAGGCACCGTGATCCTCAACATTCGCGTAGGCCCACGTACTTTGCCCGAACTCTTCTATGTCCTTGAAGGAGAGTTCCAATATAATATATTGCTGGGTCGTCCTTGGATTCGAGCCATGGGATGCGTTCCCTCAACATTACATCGATGCATAAAATTTGAGTACGAGGGGAAGTCCTACACTGTAAAAGCTGATCCTCCCCCCTTCAAAACTTGCAATATGTTATACCGCCCAAACGATGTGCTTATACCAATTAAGACACCCATACATTCAACCCAACCATCCTCTTCAAATGTACCTCAACCATCCACCTCAACTGCACCTACGCCTTCAACTGATGAAACCACAGTCGCACAAACCACTTCTCTTCCCGCAGCTAACATCCCAACCTCCGACCCCTTAGTAGATGTTTTTCATCGCCTCACGCTGGGGGAGTACCGCCTATATAACGTTAGTTCTTTCCCTACCCCGCAGGAGTACGGACAATTACATGCGCATCCCACCTACGACCGTCGCGTGGGGGAGGTAATCTCTTACGGACCACCCCATTGCCGCACTAACCTAACATATGGGGGTGTTGACACATCCTCCATTACCCCTGAACCTCCTCTTGGTGTGGTTCCCTTCCAATCCGATTTTCAATACTTGACAAATCGTCGTTTCGCCCTCACCTTCTTGACTCGCTGTGCGTGGAAAGGCTTTGGTTTTGGCCTTTACGAACAAGGCCGACATACACTCATTCCCGTGACCACACGCAAACATAATGATCGCAGTGGTCTCGGTTTTTCCGAAACACCTACACAAGAGACACCTCCTGTCAGCTGTATCCTGGAAGAGGAAGACGTTGCCCCTACCGAACCATCATCACCTACTTTGCCATCATCACCCACAGAATCGATGGACCCTGAATCTATCCCTCCTGACTTTTTTTTTTCATAAATGCTATCTTCATAGGTCCTCTCACTTATCAACGCGATAATGAGGACCCATCTTCTCTTCCCCTTCTGTATCCAGACATGATCGAAGAGGATTCGCCTTTGATTAATGTTGTTGAATGCCAGGATGACGACTCCATACTCACTTACCTGGGCGCGGATGATTCTTATATTCAACGCGCCCTACCATCTGAAACCCAAACTATGCTGAACGAATCTACTATAGAAATCAACATCCACACGGAGGAAGATCCTCACATAGTGAAGATTGGACAATCCCTTAACACATCAGAACAAGCCGCCTTTACTACCTTTCTCTGTGCTCGCAACCAAGCGTTCGCATGGTCTTACGCTGACATGCCAGGAATTGATCCTACCATTGCCGTCCATAACATCACCCTAAACCCCGATTCCAAACCAGTCAAACAGAAATTGAGAAAAATGCATCCACGCATTGCTCTCTTGGTCAAAGAGGAACTCCAACGACTCCTTTCTGTTTCCTTCATTCTGCCTATTGACTATCCTCAATGGATTTCTAACATCGTACCTGTCACGAAAGCGACGGGGGGACTTCGGATATGCACGGATTTCCGGGATCTTAACCTCGCTTGCCCTAAGGATGACTTCCCCCTCCCAAGTATTGATCAACTTGTTGATCTCACTGCGGGTCATGAAATGCTTTCTCTCATGGATGGCTTTTCAGGATACAACCAAATTTTGGTTGCCCCTGCCGATCAACACAAGACTGCCTTCATAACTCCTTGGGGAACCTTCTGTTATCGTGTCATGCCATTTGGCCTTAAGAATGCTGGTGCTACCTATCAGCGGGCTATGACCTACATTTTTCATGACATTATGCACACTATCCTTGAAGACTATGTCGACGATCTTCTCGGCAAGTCTAAACATCGTAGTGAACATCTCGATGTTTTAACCATTATTTTTGATCGCCTGTTACAATATTCTGTCCGCCTTCAACCGAAGAAATGTGTCTTTGGTGTTCTTTCGGGAAAACTTCTTGGCTTTATCGTCTCTTTGCGTGGCATTGAGGTCGATCCATCGAAAGTCAAAGCTATCCTAGAAATGCCCCCACCCAAAAATCTCAAACAATTGCGTAGTTTACAAGGTAAGCTCCAATCTATCCGACGTTTCATCTCCCAACTCTCGGATCGATGTCAACCTTTCCATCACCTCCTTAAAAAGGATATTGCATTCCAATGGAGCGAAGAATGTCACCAAGCCTTCGAAGCTCTCAAATCTTATCTCTTACAGCCACCCGTGCTTATCCCACCCCAAGACAACCGCCCTTTCTACCTTTACCTTTCCGCCACCGACCACGCTGTAGGAGCCATGCTTGCACATCGTGACTCTGAGAATCACGAACAAGCCGTTTATTATATAAGTCGTACTTTGGTGGACTATGAGACTAGGTACACACATATAGAAAAATTGTGCCTGGCCCTATCATTCGTCGCCACCAAACTCCGACACTACCTTCTAAATCATAAGACTTTCGTCATCACCAACACAGACCCCATCCATTACATGTACGCCAAACCTCATCTGAACCAACGCATTGCTAGATGGCTCATGCTTCTCGCCGACCTCGACCTTGAGTTTATCCACCAGAAATCAATCAAAGGACAAACCATCGCAGACCAACTTGCGGACGCTCCTTTACCGGGGGAACAATTTACCAATTTCACATTTCCCGACGAACTCATCGCTACTCTTTCCCTCACGGAGGAGTCGTACCCAATGACCCTCTTCTTCGATGGATCTAAATGCCAGCGCGGCGGAGGAGCCGGCGTTGTTCTCATTCCTCTCAACGCTGAACCTATGCCTCTTTCATTCCGACTTGATTTCCCTTGCACTAATAATACAGCGGAATACGAGGCCCTGGTTCTGGGTCTCCAAGTTGCATTACACTTAGGTATCAAATCTATCAACATTTTTGGCGACTCTCAATTGGTAGTCAATCAAGTTATGGGCGTCTACCAATGCAAAAACGAGGAACTTCAAAAATACAAACACTACGTGGAATCACTTCTAGCTTTATTTACCCACTATTCTATACAAACCATTCCCCGCTCCACTAACAAATTTGCGGATACTATGGCTTGCTTAGCCTCGCAAATTCCCGCCGCGCCAACTGACTCTGAATTATTCGTCGTGGTCCAACAACTTTTTGCCCCATCCTATTCAACCCCGGTAGTTTGTATGATAAATACTGTGTCTACTAATTCACAGGATACCTGGTACCACCAATTTCACGACTACCTTACAATCTCTGTCCTCCCACCTGACCTTACTAGTAACGGCAAACGTGCTTTTCTTAAAAGTGTTTCGCGTTATGTTGTCATGGGGGGACTCCTCTATAAACGTGGCTTTGATGGTATCCTCCTTCGCTGTCTAACTGGCGCGGAGGCCACTCATACCATCCAACAGGTCCATGACGGTATTTGTGGTGGACATTTTAGCGGCCTTGCCGTGGCCAAACGAATCCTTCGCCTTGGTTATTATTGGCCTACTCTCAATAACGACTGCTACGAATATGTTAAGCGTTGTGTTATGTGTCAGCAACATGCCAACCTTCAACATACTCCTAGCCACCCGCTCCAGATCGCTCGAGATCTTTGGCCTTTCTCACAATGGGGTTTAGACCTTATTGGTGAGATTCACCCAACCTCTTCACAACGTCACCGTTGGATACTCACAGCGACCGAATATTACACAAAATGGGTGGAGGCTATTCCACTCATTTCAATCAAAAAAGAAAAAATTGTCGAGTTCATTAACCACCACATTATCTGTCGTTTTGGTGTTCCTCATCGCCTGATAACAGATAATGGAAAATCTTTCAAAAACAAGTTGTTGCAAGACCTTTGTGACAACTTTGGTATCAAACTTAGTTTCTCATCACCTTACTATCCACAAGCCAATGGGCAAGCCGAGTCCTCTAATAAAACACTAACCAAAATCCTCATGAAAGTTGTCAATGAATCTGGAAGAAATTGGCACGATCACATTCCCTTTGCCCTTTGGGCTTATCGTACTAGCATTCGTACCTCTACTAATGCCACACCTTTTTCTTTGGTATACGGCACCGAGGCTGTTTTGCCTCTCGAAATACAAATACCCTCCCTTAGAATATCTCTTCAGGATATTCTCACCAACGATGATTTCCGCCAAGAGCGGTTAGCCCAATTGGAGCTTCTTGACGAACGCCGTCTTACAGCTCTTGATCACCTTCAAATCTATCAAAAACGCATTAAACGTGCTTATGATAAGCGACTTCATGAGCGTACCTTTAAGATTGGTGATCTTGTTCTCAAAGAGAATCAACATGTAACCAAACTAGAAAAGAGCAAACGTGGAAAATTTGCTCCCAATTGGATCGGGCCTTATATAATCACTCATACCTATGGATCTGGTACTTATCGTTTAGCTTCGCTTAATGGTAAACCTGAGCCTGAACCCCTTAATGCCTTGCATCTTCGACCATTCTACTGTTGAAATTAGTATTATATCACTTCTTATCTACCTGTCGCTCGTCCCTTGAGCTCACTTACCACTACATACACCCTGTTTCCTACACTTCATAATAACAATCAGGCTCACATAGTTTGATCCTCACCTCCCCTTGATGATGCCTTCCCCTTTTTAGTCTAGTCCATGACTTCAAAGTATTAAAATAAGCCGTATTCTTCTGGGATTTTCTTGAGTCAAACTTCCTACTAACTAGATGCTTCACGCCAAATGAACATCTAGTCATTTAAATTAAATATAGACTGCTCCCTCGAAGGACAGCTATATGCCGAACTATTGCTGCTATTATATATAGACTGCTCCCCCGAAGGACAGCTATGCATTACAATCATATCTGCTACTATAAATAGACTGCTCCCTCGAAGGACAGCTATACACAGTCAGCCTTTATCAGAAGCTTCTCGCATTGATCAGCTTCGTGAAGACCTCAAGAATAAAACAATCAATATCCCTTGTAGACTTCCCGCATCGATCAGTCTACATTCAATAAAATAAAAGCCTCATTCAAAAGAACTTTTGAGTCATGGACTTGTCTATTTAGGGTAGGTTCTCTTTCGTCAGAGCACTCACTTTGTAATAAGTTCTGCGTACCTCAGTTATATCATCCACATCACCTCACCATTTGTTTCAACTCAAGGGACGTAACGTACACCTGATATATTGTGATCATACAACTCTTTTCAACTATGGACTTCTCGTCTATGCACGGCACTTAGGGCTTCAGGCTCGTTCTACGTTGTGTGGTTTGTTTAGCTCTTTTCACCTACGGAGCACTCTTTCCGCTTTGCCTCGCATCTAGAATTGTGTGTTGATCTTAATCAGGACACTATTCCCTACTACTTGGGTATGCTAACCTTTGCTTTACCTATACCTACACCAACAACATTATCCTACCAGCACCAACAACATTACCCTACCAACATCACATTTTTACCAAACGACAAATTGCCTAAACCATACCAAATTGCCTAAATTCACCTCTCCCTGGTCCTAAGGGAGAACTACATCGGTCTGAGGCCCTTCCTTGCTTTGTGCAATGGGCTATGTAGGCAGCACTTCGGAGACATGGGGTCTCCCAAGGTTAGCTCGACCATCCCCTACCATAACCTATCCTGTGTGGTGAATATAAATATTTTTGTGTATTTTTATTTTAATCACATTTCTCTTTATCCCTTTTCGAAACACCGAAAATCAATCTTATTATTATCATAACTCAAATCAACATACATATTCAGTTTTATTTAGATGTTAAACAAATACATCTTCTCTATCATCGACACGCAGGTCGGCATCCTTATTTATTCTTATACCTCGCTAACATGTACTCAGACCATCACAACTCATCCCGAACTAGGTGATGATCGTGATCGTCGACCCCTCTCGCCGGGCCTCTCTGTCCTCAAAGGTACCGCGGCTATTGGTACCGCCCACTGATCTGCCAATCTCTCCTGTAACATATGAATACGCCCTCTCGCATGGAGAACTCCAGCCTCTAGTCTCGCCGCCCGTGACTCCGCAACCACTAACAATCCTCTGGTCTCATTCACCTGCGTTTGGAGCTGCTGAACCAAACGCTGCAGACGATCCCTCTCTGCTGTAATCACCGCTATGTCAGGGCGCTCACGTACACCTCGCAGTTCTGCTACCCACCATAATCTATAGGCCTCTGTCATTCCTGCATCCATTACCCTGCGATCGGCTGCTATCTCCTCGGGCCCTTCTGGAGGTGTTGGCCGGGGTGGTGAGAATGTTGCCTCGGCATCAATCCTCATATATGGTCTATAAGCCTGTGGTATGTCCTGCACAAATCCAAATTGTCGCCGCACGCGATCTATAGGAATCCTCTCATATTCACCTGGCCTATGCCCCGCGATCCACCTCAATCGCTCTACACCTCTCAACTCCTCAGCTATGTTCTCGGTTACCATATAGTTCCCGTAGGGCCTCCAACAGATATCTGCAACCGTCAACCTCTCCCATACCTGCCTGTAATACTCAATGTCACCCGGCACGGCCTGAGATCTTGCCTCTTGTTCTGTCTGGACCCATCGTCGGAATCCCAACCTCTGTACTCCGGTCTCTCCTGCCTGGATGGATCGGCCTATTGGTCGCACACAAACAATGTGCTCATAGGCCCAACAGTGTAATAAGTATGAGCAATCCAACGTTGTCCTGTGACTTCGCCTACAAGCCCATAAACCCCTGTATAGCTCCGCCAAATATGCAGGTGCCCAGGCAAAAGTCACATTCCTTTCTATCATCTCCCAAATAACACCCATCAATGCCTTTGGAAATCTTCCCCCTTCTGCCCTTGGTAACGCATAATACCCTACCGCCATCAATAAAATCACTGCTAACCTTGTCTCCTCAGGGTGTGCTGCATACATTACCCCATATGTGAATGACAAACCTCGCTGTGTTAAGTCTCGTGCATATGGACCAAACACTTCTGTTATCGCTGCCCGCCCCGCGCTAGGTAGTGCCTGATATACTGGCTCTCCTGTAATAGGGAGTCTCAAAATACGAAACACATCTTCCAAAGTTACTGTCATTTCACCTGTTGGCAGATAGAAGGTATTTGTCTCAGGATTCCATCTCTCAATCAGCGCCTGTAACATACCATGGTTACGTGCGATTCGTGAATAATAACGGATTCCACTTAGCCCCAAACGATTTATCAATGTCCATTCCGCTGGTGTTACATCCGCTCGGATTCGCGACAACAGCGCTGGCACGCTATCATTCATCCTCAACCCTGCCTCTGCCTGCATACACCAAAACGACAAACAACCATTCAATCCATTAGGGTCTTTTTCAAAACATTCTGGAAATTTCTCCAGTAACCGGTACCGGTTATACGTAACCGATATCGGTTGAACAACCGATACCGTTTCTCCCTAACCGCTACCGGTCACTGTCAATTTTATACACCTTCCCTAAAAACAACCACCTACGACAATAATTTGCTCGTTTATTCCTTTTTATACATACAAACATACCTGAAACCCCTGATTGCCTACCCTGTAACACTTACCTCACCTGCAACCCTTGTTATCATGTTTTCTTTCTCATATCTACCCACTTACTCTCCCCCATCTTATTCACGAAACATGCAGTAGTCAAATCACAAACAAAACAATACCTCTTGGGTTGCAGCAGCTTGAGGTCGCCCTTGTCTTCCCTCATGACCTTGCCTGCTGAATGCTTCTCCTCGTTCTGCCATGATCACCACCCTTTTCAACTTTGTCTTTCTGCCTTCTGAACCTCGGATCACATTTACTTTCCTTGTCTCTTTTCTCCTTCTCACCCAAATCTCTCATGCAAATACCTGTCTCAGTCGTCAAAAAGCGTCGCGTTCGCGTATTTAACCTCTTGCATGGCTCTAAAATTAAAACTTAAGTTGCCACCCTAGCTTTTCTATTTTTAGAAAAGCTCATACCTAAATAACCGGTATCGGTTACTTAACCGATATCGGTCTATCAGCTACCGATATCGGTTCTCTAACCGATATCGGTTACACACCTTCCTTTTTGAAACAGGGTTCTTTTCTTCATTTCTCATCTAAATTTTTGTCGCGCCCGCCTCTTTGCCTGCATAACCAACACAATTTACCACATTTTGTTCATCCACCACACATAGCATTACAATTTCATCAACATCATTTATTTTATAAATACACAAACCATCAACTACAGATACCAAAAAACTATCAATCTATACATCATTTGGATCCAACTCATCAGTTACATATATCACACTGTCACAAAACCACCAATTTATCACATAACCTGGGATTCATATATACGCACAAACAAACAAAAACATCAGCATCATCTATCTATCAACATGTCAATTAAACTCATCACACATTCTATATATTACCAGCCATTAACCACATATTTCAACACATTTTAAACACAGCATGTGGATCAAAACATCGTCTCTATATATATACAAATTTTCAAAAATACAATGTGCCCTACATCGGGGCCTCTGTGATCTCATAACATACCAAAGCCGGCACGCAGGCCGCAATAACCTACCAAAAATCTCGACTCGACTCGCAGGCCGGTCTCTCAAACCAAAAATATACTCGGCTCGCAGGCCGGTATCAAATATACAACCCGTACTCGGCTCGCAGGCCGGTATATAATAAATAAATGAATCAAAACAATGAATAAGTGTAGGCACGCAGGCCTCTATCAATACAACCGGTTCGCAGACCGGTGCCCATGTCCCTATACAAAACCATGTCGGGGATCTATCAGCTCTCCCCACCGCCCTCGGCACCTCTCCCCGCTGGTCCCTGTGGTGCCTCTCGCCTCCTGCCCGTCACGGACACGCCAGCTGTGGCTGCCCCTCCCTGAGATCTCTGGCTGTGCGAGGTCTCTGCCCTATGCGCTGCATACGCCTGATACTCGACTCCGGTACTATCAAGAATATCCTGATAATAACGGGCCTCTGCTCTAACCTCCATATAACGATCTCGCGCCACTGAAGGAACTGGGGCTGGTCCCCTGGCACCTAACACCAATATCCCCTGAGCCTGTACCTGCACCTGTGGCTGTGGTGCTGGTGGAGGTGCTGCCTGTGCCTGTACCTGCACCTGTGGCCGTGGTGGTATCTGGGGCTGTGGCTGTGCTGCTGCTGGTACGGCTGCCTGTACCTGTACCTGCACCTGTGGCTGTGCTGCTGGTGGTGGTGCTGCCTGTGCCTGTACCTGAGCCTGGGCTAGCTGCCCCTGTAAGACCCCTATCTGTGCCTGTGCAGCAGCCAACTGTCCCTGTAATAGCTGCACCTGCCCCCGGAGCTGATCTCTCTCTGCAGTAACTGCAGCCAAGTCTGGCTGCGCAGGCGGTACTATCCTCGCTGCTCTCTGCCCAGCCCACCATACCCTGTATGCTCCCGTGCACCCGGCATCATCCACACCCTCACCTGCTGGTCTCTCCGCTACCCAGTCTGGATCCCAAGGCTGTGGCGCTGGTAGTGGGGCCTCTACATCATCCCTCCTGTACTGAGGGAAGGGAGGTGGCTCGTCCTGTCGCAGCCCCATCTGCCTGCGTACCCTCTCTAGGGGTATCCGCTCGTACTCTCCCGGCCTCCGTCCTGCTATCCAGAATGTATACTGGATCAGGCGCAGCTGTATGCGGGCTCCTCTGCCAGGCTGGTGACCTCTGTAGGGTCTCCATATAATGTCTACTGCTGTAAGGCCCTCTAGCATATGTCTATAGTAGGCCACATCCCGACCTGCAACAACTGCTCGTGGCTGGCCCACGACCCCCAACCACCTCTGAAATCCATATCGGTATACGACCTGTGGCCCTGGCTGCTGGGGTAGCCCTACCGGCCTGATGCATACGATGTGCTCGTATGCCCAACAGTGCAACAAAAAGGTAGAACAAATACCAAATCGCCTCCTCCGGCGATAGCCCCATAACTCCCTGTATAATTGCACCAGATACACTGGTGCCCATGCGAAACAGGTGTGCTCCTCCACCATCTCCAGTAGCACCCCCATCAATGCCCGTGGGAAGCGGCCTCCCTCTGAATCCGGGAGGGCGAAGCAGGTGATCCCTATCATCATCAACACGGCAAGCCGTGTCTCATGTCTGTGTGCGCGGTACATGTCACCATATCCAATGCTCGCGCTATGATATGTAAGAAGCGCGGCTGCATCCCCAAAAACCTGCAGTATGCTATCCATGGCCGTCTCTGAATCTACCTGGAAAACGGCCTCTCCCTCGATCGGTAGCCGCAGGATGCGATACACATCCTCTAATGTGACGGTCATCTCCCCGGTCGGCAGATGGAACACATTGGCCGCCGGATCCCATCTCTCGATGAGGGCGACCATCAGGCTGTGATCTCTGTCTATCGCTCTGTACCTCTGGACCCCGCCAAGTCCCACCTCGCGCATGATGGCCCAATGCGCCGCAGATATGTGTGGCCTCATCCGACTCAATAGTGGAGGCATCCTATCACGCATCGTCAACTGCTGACGTGCCTGCACAACCAACCCACATTCTTAGACCCACTCTTTATTATAACACCTACTTTACCATCTAAACCCCCTTTTGTAACACCCAAAATCTAACCCCACACCTCACCCTTCTCCACCCTAAACTCTAAACCCCACCCCAACACGCCACCCAACCCACCTTCAAACCTAAACCCTAAACTCTAAACCCCACCCCAACACGCCACCCAACCCACCTTCAAACCTAAACCCTAAACCCTAAACCCCTAAACCCTAAACCCAATCCCATCCCAAACCACCTTCAAACCTAAACCCTAAACCCTAAACCCACACCCCAACACGCCACCCAACCCACCTTCAAACCTAAGCCCTAAACTCTAAACCCCACCCCAACACGCCACCCATCCCACCTTCAAACCTAAACCCTAAACTCTAAACCCCACCCCAACACGCTACCCAACCCACCTTCAAACTTAAACCCTAAACCCAATCCCATCCCAACTCCACCCTCAACCTCCCCCACCGATACCGGTCGATACGCGACCGATGCCGGTAGCCCCCAAATCAATCTCACCTTATGCCTTTGCGACCGATGCCGGTCGCCTACTGACCGACATCGGTCACTGTCTCCTGCCCGAGCCGAACCCCCGCGCGGCCCCCAAAAACCATTTTTCACCTATTTTTACCCATCTACCCACCCAAACACCCCCAAATTTTACACACCTAGCCGCCTTAGCCTATCTAACCTATCTACCCTCTCCCTTTCTCGAATTACCTCCATTTACCCATTATTTCCTCCAACATACCAATTCCTACCCAAATCCCAAAAACAACATAACTCAACCAAATCACCAAATTAAAGAGTTTAGAACCTACCGGTACGACGACACGTCGTCGTGGTGGGATGGGTGGTGGCGGTCCAGCTGGTCCAGCTCCTCCAGCTCCTCCTGCCTGTGCCATGGCTCCAATCCTGATCTGCTGGGTCCCCGGCCAATCACCTGCTGCCTCCTCAACTATTCGGGCCCACTATCAACTCTCTCCGCCAATCAAATAGCTCCACCTCACTTAACAACCCTCCAAATCAACTCTCCACGTCAGACAAGTTAATTTGGATTGCAAATAACAAAAGTGACAATGACAGGCCGTATTTTTCTTTTTATAGGTTTATCGACCTTAACCGATGTCGGTTTCTTTTTGCCCTAAGAAACCGGTATCGGTCCCTTAACCGATATCGGTCATGCAGAATCGACATCGGTTTCATACCCAACTTTCACCCCATTATTTGCCCTTCTTTACTCCTTGCCTCTTTTTCACCAATATCGCCTCTGTCCACCTTTGCTGCACAACATTTGTTCACTTGTCCAGCCTGACCTAAGGCCTCAACCTACCATTCGGCCCGACCTAAGGCCTCAACCTACCTATTTGGCCCGACCCAAGGCCCGACCCAAGGCCTCAACCTACCATTCGGCCCGACCCAAGGCCTCAACCTACCATTCGGCCCGACCCAAGGCCTCAACCTACCATTCGGCCCGACCCAAGGCCTCAACCTACCATTCGGCCCGACCCAAGGCCTCAACCTACCATTCGGCCCGACCCAAGGCCTCAACCTACCATTCGGCCCGACCCAAGGCCTCAACCTACCATTCGGACCGAAAGGCCTCAACCTACCTATTTGGCCCGACCCAAGGCCTCAACCTACCATTCGGCCCGACCGAAGGCCTTACCAATTGGCCCGACCCAAGGCCTCAACCTACCATTCGGCCCGACCTAAGGCCTCAACCTCCCATTCGGCCCGACCTAAGGCCTCAACCTACCAATTGGCCCGACCCAAGGCCTCGCCCTACCTATTTAGCCCGACCCAAGGCCACCGCCTGACCCAAGGCCGTATCACTTCCATACCATACCCACAATCAACGTTTTATTTCATACATCCATCATGTACCTTGTGTTCAATCGAACTCACCTGTTCGTGTTTTCGCATGATTAGGGTCCTTGACTTGATCTGTCGACCAGCTTTGCCCAGACCTAGACCGTGACGTTTATCTCAACCAAACCAACCTCTTGGTACTGCCGAACATGCCTAAACGTTCCGGTACCTTACCTGTTATATATCCTGGAGCTACTTCCTATGCCTTGGATACCAGGATTATATCACCCTTGTTTGGATAAACTATCGACCTTTGCCTATACATTGCTGGTTTGCTAGTCAAATCATGTACCCTAGTCGTACTATTGCATTTCAACATGCGTCTGCTTCCTTGGACCTACCCCACCCCCTTACCATCCTCTCTACCACATATACCCTTTATCAACCCTATCCCTGATTTCCTGTTCACTCAATCTGTGATAGATTTGAGGGGGATTACCTATATCTTTAACATGAGAAACCACTTCATATTATTGCCCGCGCAGCTTTACAGAACAAGCTACACGACAATAAGGGGCTAATGTAGACACCAAATTCGTGTCTCACGACCCCTTGTGACCCGCATCCCATTTCGCAACCTAACCTCATTACCTAAACTTTACACAATCATTTATTAATTACCTTGTAATTGATAAATCCACATCACCTTACCCGCCACCTCACCTTGCCACCTCATCATGACCTAGCCCTAACCCTAAACTAAGCTAATTAAGACCCATGACTTGGTCTAGACTCACATCCATAACTAATGCCTCCTTACTCGCACCAAAAGCCGACCTTCTAGCCACTTGACCAAGCCTGCAACTGATCTCTCGGGAGAAAAACAGGGAAGGTGGGCTATTTTAGTAAAAATAGCCTACTTTTTCCTAACCGATGCCGGTTCCTACTCGACCGCCGTCGGTTACGCAACCGCCATCGGTTCCCTGTAAATGGGCTTCCCAAACCAAAACAACGGATCGGAATTTCATTTTGAGAGATCAATCAAAGGATTTCTGGATCGAGCGAGGGCATTGCGAACGAGGAACAGAGTCCAGATCTTCACTTGACCAAGCAGAGACGAGTGAAAATATTAGACGGGTTTATAGCAAAGGAGATCAACTTGCACCTTCATCAAAACCAGTAAGTTACATCTTGCATGTCCTCCATTATAACATTTCTTATGCTTTTGGAATTACAGTCCTCCCAAATCCGTTTCTGAATCCATTATCCAACATACCATTGCCTCTAGCTGTCATTCTTTTGTTTCTAACCATCCCATTTCCTAAAAACTATCCAAAAACCAGCCATTACAAACTCCACAACCAGCCCAGAAGATCCTAGAACCCACCGGTATCGGTTATCAGTAACCGCCATCGGTTATACGTAACCGGCATCGGTTCCTTTGATCAAAAACCAGGAAAAACAGCCTTTCCCCTACCCAGTTCAGCCAAGCAATTTAATTGATATTTTACAGTCTTTTGTGTTAATTCACGTTAGCAGGGAAACTGACCACCTTCGAAAGGAAGTTTTACATTTCCTGGGCCCAAGGCAGTTTCCTCATTTATTGTTTAATCAAATCTTGTGGTCTTGTGTTCTTATTTGCAGGTAGTCCTTCCCAGACAAAAAGGAGTTCTCCGCAGTCAACCTGATCTTTCTCTACGGTACGCGCACATCATCTCGACATCCTACAGGTATTCCTCCTAACCCTAACCTTATCTGTTTCTATAAGGAACGAAGCATTTTCCGAGTGAAACTATCTACAATGATTCATCTATCGGCTATTCACAAAATCTCACTCGTTGGTATGAACATGGATTTACAGCAACACCTTTTACTGATGAAAAATATGCAATGAAAATTTACGGTTTATGCCACAATGGTTCTTTATATGATCTACTGCATTCAATCACTTATAAATTTTTTGATGCATCTCCAGTTGGCTTAGATCAAGACAATGATGATCTCTTAGACAATGTTACTTGATGATCTCAATCATCATACACTTAGTGTATCATAATTATTCCTTCCCCCCCCCCCCCCCCCCCCCCCCCCCCCCCCCCCTTATAGCATTATAAGTTGTCTTATGTTTTAAACATATCACATCTCTTGATACACTCTTGTATCATCATTACCCAATGATGCACTCTTGTGCTACGGTTCACACTTGACTGTTGAGGGAATCCTATTTACATCAACCTCACACACTACACACTACATTACACACTACACACTTTACACATATTTGACATCCTCTTATCATAGCATCTACCACACAATATGCACATTATTTATTTTGCACATTCATGCTACCTGTTTCTTACATCTACTTTTACGCGTTGCACTCATTACCCTATTATGTACTCTAGTTCCAAGGTACATACTCAAATGCTAAGGGTATACATCTCAATTGGACCTCACCACACTTACCCACTCACTCACTCCCTCACTTACTCTATACACTTTACGCTCTATCGATCATATCTTTTCGTCGCACCATTCAAACCATTTCCTGATGACGCACTCTTGTTCTAAAGTTCATTCTTGATTATTGATGGGGCATATATAAATGAACCTCATCTCATGCATACTCATTCACACTCAGTTGGGGGGAATGTTTCTCCTATCATTCAATCTACATTCCATTCCATCTCATCTATGGCATATTGTATATCTTGGTTGCATTTACTCTTGATTTCTTATGCCTACATGTACACCTTTTACACATGCTAGAAAAATATCTTTATCATACAAACATGTGCATTAACTTTCTTTCTAGTTGTGATCACATATTCTATAGATTGATACATGAAACATAGATGCTTGGTCCAATACCTCTTACTAGTCCCACAATAGCTCATGGGGGCATCCAGTTTCGTAAACATCACAGGTGCTATTGTTTCATTTTTCATAGCACATTACTATATCGGATTATACACATTTTGACATAAATTTTATCTTTATAACGTGGTAATGGGTGATTCATGTGCAATATTTTCTTTGCAGGTCTATTTGCTACCATGGTTGTCTATTACATTACTTTCTCTATTCTGTCATTGTTTGTGGTATTTTCCCCATGTATTTCTTATTCTATATTTGATTGTATGCTTGCGGACACTATGGCCTTTATATTATCGTGACATCATGAGTGATGACCCATATTTGAAAACCTATTTTCACGGTCTACATTATCTTCTTACGTCTTAGTTTACACATTATTTTTTTACTTATTAGCTTAGATTATGTCTTCTACATGCGTGTTTGTATTTTCTTGCACTAACACTTGTTTTCTAGCCTCTTTGTTTGTGTGTGCCTTGGTTTTTATCAAGTACACTCTCTCCCCACTACAGGGCACAGTTTCAGCACAATGGCCAGTCCTCCTTTGGGCCACATACTCATCAGGAATGTTACATGCACCCCGAACGAGGGGGCCACCCCATAAAACAGTCTACAATCATTCATCATTCTACATTCACCTCACAACATAGTTTAATACCGGTACAATAAAGTATTCACTCTTAGATAGGGATCCGAATCTTACTTGGGTCCTCAGCACAGCACATAAACTAGTGCCCAAACTAGGATAGTAGTGCCTGGGTGCCCATGAACCTTCCTAGACACCTGTGACTAGGGTGCAGTTACACTAAATTTTTCCACTTTAACATAGTTTTAAGCACTTCACATTGTGAATTTTACATGACACACATTCCTTAGCACTTGGCATGCATGCACTACACATCATTTTATACTTTCACGTTGGATCATAAACTTTCAAACCAAATCGTATTTTTTACAGACCATCTATAGTGGTGTTCTACAATTCAGGAAGTAATTAAACTTTGGAGGATGACACCATACTTTTCACCCTACACTTCTTCCAATCTTAACATGAGATCACCCAAAAAACTCGCAGTCATCACAACTGGCATGAGATCACCCAAAAAATTCATTCTTCTACATCATCATCATGATCCTTTCTACACTTTTCACTCATCATGGATCAGGTGCACATGTTCCTTTTTCACATTTTCTCATTTTACATACTTCTGTATATACATTTTACACATTTTGATCATACACATGTGTATTTGACTACTTGTTTGATAATTCTCTTTTACAGGTCCATCCTTATGCGAAGTGGTAGTCACTGCATTAACACATCATCACAAAAAATCAATGAGAATCAAGAATCGACATCAACATCAAGTACAATTAGGAAACTTACACAAACGCCCTCACCCTAGGGTCATTATCTTCATCACCTTTTACACTTCCTCTCCTTTAGTTTCCACACTTCACATTTTTATCACTACATGATTTTTCTTATCTCTCAGCATGTTTTTCACCATTGATCTACATGGTTATCAGGCACACATATCTTATCTACTTTATGTTATCGATAATGCGCTCAACAATATAAAGTGGGGAAAACTGTAGACATAAAATCATGCACTTTAGGTATCTGTCACTACTCATATGATTCCTAAGTGAGGAAAGTACTAATCAACCCATGTCTTTGGCCATCTTTGCTTGATTTCTATTTCCACATTTGGTCTTACATGCCTTCTTTCCTAGTCTGACCTCCAACCATTTAATTTCTCTGAGTCTGGACACCAACACCCATTTAGGACGCCATCACCAGGTGCCCTCATCACCTTTGGGTGCCCTAACCTATTTGTACTTTACTCACATATTTTGGTTCCTTTCTAGCCGTTTGGGCATCATATATTTTTCATATTCTTCCTTTTCGGGTTAATTGTGAAATTCAAGTAAAGAAATCATATAAATATAAAGTTATGTGATCATAATAAACGACCAAGCACTAAGCATTAGCTATCACCACCTAAGTTTGCATCCAAAGGCTATTCAAGAGAATTCAAACATCCATTCTAGCATCCATTCTAGGGCAAGGGATTGCATTCTTCTACATACACTTCATAGGAGGGGAAGTTCAGTCTATCCCATGCACACATCTACTTACATCTTCTACACTTACTCGCTATCAAGTGCGAAACACACAAGAGCCACTTAGGACACAATTCTTCACACACACACATAGAACTACATTGAGACTGAAATGTAGTGCAATGTTCAGTCATAAGATCACTTGTTTGACAGATGAGAATAGTTTGATCCCTCATTTGCATTATTTTCTTTTTGGAATTTGATGCACTTTTGAGGGTTTTGCAAGTGAAATCTTTATTGTAGGTTATCAATGATATCGGCAATCATTGTGTGACTTACTATCTATAAGAAGAGAAGGACATTGAACACCTTGCGACTAGTCAAATATGGTTTTCTTAGTGTTTTGGTAGTCACAAGTGCCCAGTATTAGTCTGTAACGCCCACAGATGCCCCTGACCCATTCCAGGTGCCCCAGTCCTACATATTCTTCCATCTCTACAACTTTCTGGATTTTATTGCAATAGTATGCACTTCATATTTCTCAATTTTTCACTTCGGTAAAACTCAGGATTAATTGCAAAACATATAATTCATTTTATCTCGTCTTTACACTTAGGGTTTTAAATCTTAATTTCTTATTTACTTGGGTCTAATTTTAGTTCAAACATATAAAGTAAAATCATGTTGGAATCGATAAGATATTCTAAATCGAAGATGAGTCACATTTTCTCAAACAGACCATTTTTAATGTCATATCTTTGTATCCATCATCTTCATTTGCACATCATTATCTCATTTGTCTTACATCTTTCTTAGATTTCGAAGGTGAGCCATCACATCTTACTAGTCGTGAGGAGAATCTTCTACTAATCACTATATCAACAAGCTACCAATGGAGTGGATTGTCCTGTAGCAGATTATTTGATCATGAGGTTCATATATTGTACAGATGGTATGTCCTTATCCAGAACAATTCACTATCCACTAGTATCAAGTGACAACTTGATTCATGGTGTTTGAATGATTTTGTGTGCTATTAGGATGTTAAAATGGAACAACTAAGGCTACTAAATCCTTATGATCCTTTGTCAGAAAGCACCATAGAGAAACTGAAAGAGATTACATAACAATAATCTGAGTTGCAGATTTAACAATACCAGAAGTGGCCAACCTCAAATGGTGATCTTCGATGCTCTCGAAAGAATAAGTAAGCATTCATCTATTGATGGTGCATAAGGGATGACCCTGAAGTGGCTGCACCCATCCTAGAATTTCATGAAATTCGAATTTTTTTAAGACTCTACAGTGAGACCTTTGCATTCTAATTTATACTACTAAAAATTGCATCGATAACCATAAAGATTTGTAATTGTAGACAACTATTGTGTAAATGGACTGATAAGAAATGTACACAGTTTTTCCATGCCGCTTCTTTTGTGATCATGGACTTTCTACACTTTCTGCAAAAGATAGGCCAGTCATACTATTTTTTTTATTTTGACATGACACATGGAAGCACCATGCGCATTTTTTACCACTGTTAAATGCACATGTTCTCTAGCCTCCTAACGATGTAACAGAAGTAGATGGAAGATATTTTGGAATTCTTTTTGTTTAATTGACATTATTGAGGTGATATAGGTTGGAAAGATTCTTCCCGGAAAATGAGTCGACATCTTTTCATTAGATCATATACCTATAATACATTACCTTCGATTACAACAAACAACCAAAGTCCCCAAGTGGAATGGATACCACAGCCTAAGGGAATATTTCACATCGGTTTGCAGGACTGGGATAGGAGAGTCATAAAAGGCCTTCAAAAACCATTATTCTAATTGGTGCATAATTAGCAATTAGGTCTTAAAAGTCGGTTAACTATAAACGATCCACATAAGAACTAATTTTCAACCAAAAACTTTAAGATCCTATAGTAAAAACTCCCTTAAGCTATAACAAATAGGAGCACATCAAAATCGCTGGACCCCTGGGAGAGAATACATCTGACTTGTCTCCCCAGCCACACCACGAGGATGAGGTGAAATATGAAAGATTTGAAAAATTGTATCAAAACTGTGTCTTAGAAAGCTATACCAAAGTGTTCTCTACTAACCAGAATAAAAATCTTCTTGAAAAAAAAGTTCTTGAAAACTTTCGCATTATAGTCCGTAGCAACCACACAGATGAAAAATGTGAACATCATTTCGAGTCTGAGAAGGAGAGTCAACAGGAGAAATCAGCATACCGCTGAGGTGGAACCATTAAACCATCTTTATCTGATCTCCTTCTATAAAAGTGTTCTCTATAACCTCCATCATCACCTTCTAAAAAAATGAAGACTCCTTCCTATCAATCAAAATGAAAAATAAACAGGGATTTCCATCTGAGCCAAGAGGGAACATCCCACAACTACATCATTCAACCGAGACACTCTGCTGCCGCAACCTGGATTTTTTTCTAAGTCCTACATTCAAAAAGAAAAATTAAACGCACCTCTCTCGATTTGAGAATAAGGCAAACATACCACTTAACAGACGCCTCCGCTGATCCGCACAGGGTCTGTCACTTAGAGACAATATTGTGTAATGCACTCATAAGACCATTAACAGTTTTTCCTTGTTACTTCTTTTGTAGATCATGCTTTCTACACTTTCTGCAGTGATACCAATCATACTATTTTTTTTATTTTGGAGTGAGGATGGAAGCTTTGTTATTTTTGACCACTTTAAAGCTTTTCTCTATCCTAACGGTTCAGAAGTAGAGGAAGAGCATTTGATCTTCTAGTTTGGTAGAATGACATGAATCAACAATACTAGAGATTTAGAGGGAACTTGATATGATAAAGCACATGAAAAAATAGGGACAAAGTGTCAAGGTGTTCAATACCCTTTCTCTTGCCACAAATTTTCATAGTCTCATGAATGAGGAGTATGAGCTTAGTGATGGCTCCTTATCTCGCCTGCCACATCTCCAAGAAACATGTGCACCCCCCAGAATTAATCTTTTTGACAAGTATCGAAGGCAATTCCTTAGAATTTTGAGTCCATAATGATCAGAAGAATCAACATCCAGAAGACCGATTCCGTCAGGCTCCGAAAATGGAATGCAACTTATTAATATGTCAAGAGTATTAAAGGCAGATCTGGGGAGAGTCTCACCAAATCGGTATTGTTGAATTGCATCTAGATTCTGTTCCTATCTATTTCAGTTTCTCTCGGTGTTTTATGGAAATGGATCCTAAGAGGGGCTTTGAGTATGTGCTGAAGTTAGCATTGCAGGACATGTGAATCCAATCCCAGGATAAGGATCTTTAGGCGCTCGACTTCCACTGATTCCTCAATGTTTAGCGGTCCCATCTTCTGGAGGCAATTCCGTATGTAAACTTTTTCTTGAAGGTGGTCTCATAGACCTTAAAATTCTCTATTCATCATCACTGTACATCAACAACCATTGTTCCTTTCCTCTTTACATATATGAGCAGCCGCTACATACAAAGCTCACTTGGATTCAGCGACTCAATATGGGTGGGGGGCTGAGAATAATTGTACAACTTCTAGGAGCACCTGTCCTCATAATAATCGGAGAGGTTTTTTTTTGTGCCAAATATACTTCCTCACCAAGAAAAACTGTATCTTTCAGCAGATCATACACTTGACTCTAAATAAGATTTGCAGTTACAAATTCCACCTAGACAAGGTATCACCTTGATTTGCTACCAATTTTCCTGTAAATGACTAACTGCAGGGGCTAATTAAATACGTCTACTTGATCTGCCCATCTGGTTGGAACTCAGTGTGCCGTACACTAAAAAAAATACATAGATACATTGATAGACTATTGAACCAAAACATTCCCTTTATCGTTAATTTCTATTATAAGTGTTATGGAATATTCACGATGTACGGAGTTTCCCTTACCTCTATGACACGATGTATGAAGACGGCGGATATGGTCAGTTCTGAAGTACTAATTACAAGGAGCATAAAACACTTCACTTGCAGGCCTCGACTTTGCTTCCTTGTCCTCTTAGAGGTAAGCTTTTTGAATATTGTTAATCTATCGTGCTCTAGTAAAGTCTAGAGTTCTTTGAATTTTGGAGCTTTTCTGGTCCTTAACTCCTAAACATGGCACAATTGATTCCAACTCTTCATCTGGGTGATTTGAACTTGCAGTAATCCCCAACGTTTAACATTGAAATGGTTAACAGCGAGGTCATGGGTTACCCCGTAGCTTTGCTTGGAAAAAGTGCACACCTATGTGACTAAAATTGGAAAATCCTCTAGCTGCATCTTCAGTTCTTGTTTTGAAATTTACTACAATGCAAGGATTCCGTCAGTATGCAGTCATATAATAGTTGCTGAAACTCGCTTCAGGGTGGTTACATAACTGTCACCTACAAACACCGACAATTTTGTAATATACCACTTTACATGTGCAGCATCGACTATATTTCATCATGTGGTGGATTCATAAAAAGGGGTTACTCTGACCTTTGGAGAAATTGTTGAAAGCTTGGTCACTTTCCTCCATTATCATTGGATTTATCTATCATTGCTGGGTTCGTTGCAGAACCAGAGCAGATGCTTCCTTGGGGATTTGTGCGGCTATGAAAAATTTGTTTGTGTCATCATCCGCTGTTGTTAAGACTAACCATGATCACAAAAATAAAAAGCTTTCAGCATGTGAAAATAGCACTCAATAACTTCATACCTGATCAGGGCTTCACTAGTTGTATACATATATTGCCTATCATGAATCTTTAGATGCTCCATGCATCGCCGCATAATCTTCAACTAAGATATGGGGCAGAACTAGTTCCCATATGTCTTCGATGCTTAACATTGCGTAGATTGTAGCGACCCCTGGAAAAGCAATGTGATCAAAGGATAATGTTCATTATGCTACCGTAAAAACATTCGGAAGTGACAAGGAAGACAGCTTCATCTTAGAATACCCAACGTGATAGCTAATGATTGTGCATCAATTAGTAAATATTGAAAACTCACGTTAGATGAGTAGATAGATTTGCAAGGGCAAACTCAGGCAGAATAAGAAGAGTTAGGAACCTCTGCATCCACTCTTAAACCCCAACTAAAAATAACCTTATTAAAGTTGCGATAAAATGTGATCCCCTCATTTTCAGGAGGCCTTTAGAGGATATTTCTCTATGAATACTAGATACAAATATGTGAACTACCTATCACCCAACCCCATTTATATCCGTGTGAAGAAATTATCCAGCGATATTATGCTGAAGGCGTTGTATAAGTGAGACCGATTGACCTCAATTTGACAGACAACACATAGTCAAATCGGTGGGTGTGGTTGCTTTAACAACTAAAGTGCAGACGAGGGTTTCCTAAGCGCACGATTAGCACTTGAAACAGTGCAAAATGCGCGCTCCAGGGCTGCCTCCAACCATAAATGGCGTGCTATAAATAGCAGCAAGTACTGCTGCGAAGAGCTGCAGTTGAGGAGGCAGCCGACAGACCTGTTAAGGAATACGACAACATTGTAATATAGATGAAAAGCATTTCAAGGTTCGATAATGATAAATTGCCACCTGTATCTAGCTTGTACCTCATTTTTTCCATCTATAATATTTTTAAAAGTAAGGAGACTCTAGATAAGGCACTACATTTTCCATGTGCCAGCGAAAGTCGGCATTTTTGCCCTTCCACGTTAGAACATTGAAAAAACAGTGTGCGCCAACTGTATGGCCCAGGCATTTTTGCTCATGTGCGGGAGCTAAGAGACGTTGATTGATAGAACAGATTGACCAGATTAGATTTGTGTCTATGTTCTAAATTCCTGCTAATTGTTTGGTATGACAGTCCCCAAAGTGCAATCCTGTGGGTTCGGTACGCAATGTATGTCCTCGAATATAAACAGAGTTAATACTCTGCCAATCTTGTTAAAAGAAATATCTCCACCGATATTACTATAAAGATTTCAGTTGTACATTTGAAATATGTCTATAAATATTAATTTTAAAATTATTTTATAAAAAAATAATATTATATTGGTTAATAATTTTATTAGATTTTTAATAAGATTATATGTAGTATTTAGAATTGACATCAATCTAGCTATAACATGGGATTAATTTAATTGTAAGAAAAATATTATTGAAAAAAAAGGGATCCTAAACTCTATTATGTGACAAAGATATTACTATAAATTTTAATATGTGAGAAAGATATTACTACCTTTCAATTAATTTCTCACATTAAAATTTGATCTTATTTTTTGACGTTGAAATAAAAGTTAAATTTAATAGTAACAAAGAAAAGTCTCCATCACACTATCACATCCCACCACTTATACTATTATAAAAAAACATATTAAAATAATTATTAAAAATAGAATTACTTGACTTAATATTTTAGAATACTTTACATTCCACCCTACTTTGAAGATTCTACAAAATTTTATACCTCCTTAGTGGTGATGCTTTACTTTCAAACTATAGCCAAACTTCTATGCATGTAAATCCCCAAGTCACCAACATATTTTCACTTGTCGCTGTGTATAGTGTAATATCTATCTTGTCAAATCCACATAAGGTTTTTTATTTTATCTTATAAGCTTCAAGTATATTGGTGGTGGCCACTTTATTTATGTGTGAGGGGAACTGATTTTGTAGTTAATAATGAGTACAACAAACAAACACATACAACTCAATCAACACTTTGCATAAATAAGGATATTGTACTATGATAAAACTTACTTTGCAATTCAAAAGATAGAGATAAGAAATAAATTGTTTTAAGATAAAGTATACCCAAAAATTAATAGAGTGGTGTAATGCCCAAAAAAATTCTACTCTCAAAATAAATATAACTAAAAAATTAATAGTCAAGTTTACGGTAAAAAATAATTATTGAAGAGTGTTTGTAAGGTTATTCATTTCCACGATTAATAAATTTCTTGGTTAAAGCCTTTCTACACAAACTTGTGTACAACAGAATTAAATTAATAATTAAATATTATTGATTTACTTCCTAAGCTATATTTACAATTTAAGGCATCTGCTAAGCTCCATTAGTTTAGGTAGTTATCATACATCAATATTAAATTATTTTCTAACTCAAAGGTTTAATTGTTTTGCCTAGCCACTAAGTGGCCCCATTCACCCCATTACCCATTTTTTTAATTTTAAAATTACATTCCCACAAAATGTCTTCTCACTTATGTGAGGTAGGGTTTAATTTGGGCCATTGGATTGAATCTATCATAGCCCTTAGATTTAGGTTGCCCTAAATTTCTTTATGGTTCTCTTTTTAATTCTATTTGTCGTAAAACAACCTCATTTGTTCATTTTGATTTGCAAGTTTTGGAAGAAGAGAAGGAGGAGAAGCCATGAGAGTAAGAAGAGCAACCACGGCAAAATTTTCATGGATTTAGTTGTTAAAATTTTCCTATTGTATATTTCTCATTTGTTTAATAAAGAGATCCTACCATGGATCTATTTTGTTATTTAATGAAAGCATTTTCTTGTTTTGAGTTCAACAATTGGGGAAAACCCCATTTCATTTAAATCTATGATTTTTACACATTTGGGTGTCATAGAAGAGATTGGAGGGCTTAAAATTTTAAATTTAATTGATTCCTAGTTGTTGGAAGTTTCCATTTTAATGGATTTAAGCTTAGATTTTAATTAATTTTAAAACTGGGTTTTTTCACGAATGAAATTTTATTTTTCTGTCAAAAGTGATGAAACCGCCGCCTTACGCAAGCTGGCGGTCCTATGACTTCTACCCTTCCTGGGGGGCAGTTCATCGACCGCCGCTATGTGTTGGGCAGTGGTTCTGTTCTCCAAAAACAGAACCTTCAACAGTACTTTTTTTTCAAAAAAATTTCTTCTTAAGTTGATTTTGAATGCATCATTAATTTTAAGGAGGGTGTCTTCTATTCATTGGTTGCTAGATTGATAGTATATCTAGTTTCATAATTCCAATTACATAACTTCAATTCATTCTATATTCTTTCCTTTGCAATAAATAGTAAAATTAAGTATAAGATTACTACAATTCATTCTCTTTCACATATTCAATTTTTCCAACAAAAAAGAACAAGAATTTAACATACTTCCTTTGAATACATCTTTGTTCCCCCCCCCCCCCCCCCCGCCCCACACACACACACACACACACACACACCTACACACACACACACCTTATAACTTTAAATACATACAACTTTAGGAGAGTTTCATTTCAAGCCAACTAAAAAACTAAAACTTCCCTTTCACTATAAAATTACAATAAAAATATGAAAACTACAAGTTGTCATTCACTACAACATATAGGCATTTTTTACCATAATTATTCCGCAAACTTTCTACAATTTGGAATAATTGTAGAATAATTGTGGCATCTCTATGACAATTTCATTTATTGATTTTTAAATATTGTGGATGTTCCACAATTTACACATAGTTATAATAATTCATAGAGAACTCGCATTCCTATGATTCCTAGTAGAAAATCTACATTTTTTTGTAAATAAAATTAAAATGTATCATAAAATATAGTTACCAAAGTATGGTTATGAGATATTTTAAAAAGACTAATATATATTTATTTTAATACTGCAATTCTACTATCTATATTTGGATTTTTTTTATAATTTTTTAAAAAAATTATAGAAATTTTAAATTAATATAATTCTCAATTCAATAAAAATATATGATTATTGTAGCATATTTTAAGATTGAAATTAACAAAAAAATATTTATAAGACTAATACAAAAATATACACTATAACAAACAAGCATTTTTTACCACAATTTGGTATAATTGTAGAATATTTGTGCAATCTCTATGATAATTTAGTTATTGATTTCTTATTATTGTGGATTTTCTATACTAAATAATTTTTGTTAATAATTTGTAGAAAACCTGTTGGTGCTCGTTTTGATCTCTCACCATTTACCTTGATTTCCTCTGATCTACGTGTTATGAAACGTTTTATCTATCAATGTGGATGTTCTGAAGCTTTTACCTCCATTTGAATGTCTCGAATTGTTTGCAGAATCCATTGTCATGCCCTTTTTTGAGGGAGTCTCCAAGTTTACCCTGTTTTTGCCCTAATTCTTTCAAAATCTGTGGGCTCTGTCGTTTTTCCTATTTTGCCATGACCATGGAATCTCGAGAATGATCAATCTATATTTTTATGCCTTTGAAAATCCTAATCCATAGTCAAAAGATGCTTGGAACCATGATTCACTTGGTTTTGTTTCAAAAAAATTCATCCTTGGCAAAAAAATTGGATTCTGGGCATGAATGGTGAATTTCTGTGTTTTTGACAGGTCTGGTGGGGCGTCTTTTTCCTGTCAAAACTATTCCTTAACATTTGGTAGTCACATAGATTCTTTTGGTTGGTTAGGGGATGGCGGGAAAATGTTTCAACTTTTCACTTTTTACTTTTTTGGAAAAATGGAAAATTTGGTCCCATGGCTCCACTCAATTCTGATTGGTTCTATTGGTACTTACGTGGCTTCTTCTAATTGGATCGGGCATGGTGGGATTTTTTTTGAACTTGTTCTTTTTGGCTACTTTGGCAAAAAAATTGAACCTGCCCCGTGGCCCCGCCATGCTTTGATTAAAGCAAGATTTAAGCGACAGGGAAAAATTCTTACTTTGACCCCGCAGAAGTACATGTGGCAAAGTTAAAAGTAGAGATGCGGGCCTTCAAAAGTAGGTTGGATATTTTTCCCTTTTGGAAAAATGGATTAAAATTCTAAAATAGAAGCACACCCCCGCCAAATAATTTTGAAGCCTTATAAGGTTCTTAAAGTTACGCCATAACGACACATGGAGGTTTCCACCGAGTTTTCTTTCCTTAGTTTTTTCAACAAAAATCCCTGAGACAAGTGGCGAGGCCGCGCTCAATCAAGGTCTCAACTTTTGGGGACCATCTCAAGATGTGCCATTGTGACACGTGGCAGTTTGAAAAGTCAAAGGGGCGGGGAAGTAGACCATCGGGGGCAACTTGGACTTTTACCCCTTGATATTCAAAAGACTGAAATCATCAAAATGACCCACTGGCCCGATGGAGAAAGGTCAAAACTTGCTCTAGTCAACAGCAGAGGTGCGGACCTTTGAAGGAAAATTAGAAAAAATTCCTTTTGTGGGAAAAGGAGTTAAAAGTGTAAAAGGAAGCGCGGTTCCACTAGGACCCACATTGGGACATGTGTCAGGCCCATTTTTCAAGGGCGGAGTTGTGGGGAAAACCTAGGAAATTTTCCCTTTTCCAAAAAAAAAAGTGAAATAGCATAATTTGGTTGTGGTTCCTTTAGGACCCACCATAGGACACGTGTAAGGCTTATTTCTCAAGGGCAGAGGTGCGGAGCAAAATGTGAAAAATTTACATTTTTCCAAAAGTTGTAAAAGGAAAAAGGGAACCCATAGACCCGTTTTAAAGTGGATCTCCCATGTGGACGGTCCAAATTCAAAATAGAAATTAATGGTAGTTGTGCATCTGTATCTGATTTTTCAGCCATTTTCACTCCAAAGCTCCTGGAAATATGAGTCTTCATGATTTGTCGATATTTCTTTCACACCAAATAGGGAAGGGGAGTTAATTTGATATCTAAGTTTGGTGAGGAAGATTTGGTGACATATTTTATCCTTAAGATGATATCTGACCTCTGGGATCGATTTGATCTTCCATTTTTCCTTCTCGGGCACACAAAGAATCAGATTTGACAGATTAGGGGTGAAAGTGGTTGGTGAGTAGAGGGAAGAGTGGTCTATCAAAAGAAGGAACTAAATATTGGAGATATTTGGAGAGATCCACCCCCAGAGCACCTGACAACGTTTTACAGATCTGATTCTGGGAATTGCAATCGGGATCATGGCAAGCATTGGTGCACTCGATGTTTGGATTTTTGGGGGGAATTTTTTTTTTAATTTTTCATGCAAATTTTTGGAATGTTGGAGTGTTAGAGGTCGGGACTGATCTTTCTAAGAGAAAAACTTGATAGAACCCATCTTTCTGAGAAATCATCTGAAGAAACCTTTTTATCTCCTTTCTGTTAAATTTATCATGTCAAGGTGATTGCGAGTGTACAACCATTGACAAGCTGTGAAATTGTTCTAGAAACTTTCCCCTATTGATAAATTTAATCAAACTTGAGTTAAATCTGTGTTATTTTTGGGAAAAATTTATGTTTGATTCATTCTTGTATGTCTGCAAGTATTTTTCGTGTTCCCGTTGCAATCTTACATTGAAATATTTATGAATCACACAAGATCTTACGCTTGTGATAGTTTGGTGGCATTTGCAATTTCATTTATCAGAAGATCTTTCATTTGATAATGAAATAAACAAATTTTAAATCACTGTGAATCTTAGCATGACTATAAGATTATTTGTTATCCTTTGAGAGTATCTTAGGTGTGATGAAACAAAGGTTGATAATGTTTACTTAAGTTTTCCAATTTGAGCCTTCATTTTGAATCCTTGAATTTTTTGTGAAAGTACTAATCTGGGACTCCATTGAATCACATATTCTTGTTAAAGGAACATCCTAGCTTTCCCAAAGCATTATGTTGTTCAAGCTCTCCATTTTTATAAAATTTCTTAAGAAATATGGTGAATCAAGTTAATTTTTGCCTCACCTCCCACCAAAAATTCATTTAAAAACAACCAATCATACCCATACTACCCATGTTTGTTATGTGTGTATAAAAATGCATAATTTTTACTACCAAAACATGCAGAAACAATCAGGTTTTCATTATATTTAGTGGCCTAAACCTTGCTTAGAAAATATCTCCATTATCTAGAGTGATAACTTGCAAGAGTTAGGTTTTGTTACATTGATCATATTTTCTTCCAGGTCTTCTTAATAACTTCACAAGGAAGGATATCTCCATCTCCTCCACAAACAGTAGGTTACAAAAAGGGTCCTTTCACCGTGGTTGAAAGGCACAACCATAAAGTAGTGAGGATAGATCAAAACCTCTTTAGGGTTCTACCCATTTCTCCACATCCGAGCGACAAAGAGCAAGCTACATTTCATCCTCAGCTACAAAACGACACACTACATGCTTTGGTTGTCTCTAAGCTTCCTATCAAATCTATGATGTTTCTCAGCTTCTAAGGTAGAATCAATTTGGGTACCAACACCTGATTGACGCTGTTGTCGGGGACATAGTGGTTACAGTTCGTATTCAAACCCTGGTAAAACACTTCTTTTGTGCTCTAAGTACTAATACATTTTTTCAAACATTGTCTTATGTTCAGGCCTATAAGAAGTATTTCAAAGTTACAAGTGCTATGTGCTATTTTTTCAGTTTCTACACCTAGTGCACTAGCTTTCATTGATAAACATGGGTAAAGAAAAGTCAAATCATTCCATTTCTAGTTTATAGTATTGACAAACATTTGACAGATCATATTTTATTGCATTTGCACAACTATGTTGGAAATCCTTAGTGGCGACTCACTATTGATCTCATTCTTGATAAATACCAGTGTCTTAACCTCTATCAAGTGAGATTTGTTACTAACCTTTGCAAAGCTGGAAAGAAGAAGATCTTTCTTTGCTAGGGATCATGCTAGGACATTATTTCTAGAGCTAGGAAAAACAAATTCAGAAGGAAGAAAATCCTAGAGAGTTGTTGGAGAGCAGCAGACAAGAAAAGGGGTCTCCATTGATGAAAGTGATCGGCCTATTATTAAAGACTGCCATTCAAGTGATCCTGAATCAGGTAGCATTTTGTGGAATTGAATTCTCCAAATGGAGAGGGGCCTTCATTTGATTTTGAAAATTTTGCTTCTCATTCTACCCCTATCTTCTTAAAATTTGATGGGGTTTTCCAAGAAACAAGGCCTTTAGGAGATATCCATTTTGAAATTTATACTCCTGTGTTACAAAGACTCTCTACCCCTTATCAATTTGTCTCCCCTCTAGCGTCACCTCCTCAAAACAACATGACCCATCCCCCACCTAGACCTCCATTTGTTGTAAAAACCTTTGGTCCCATAAATTTTACATGGATGGCTGGTTATCCAAATGTAATTCCCCAGGATGTAAGAAATAAATTACCAAAGTTCCAAGCAAACACCGCTATAACTGGTGATCAACATCTAAATCTTTTTATCAATATGATGGAAGACTTTGAGATTGAACATGAGGATGTATATATCAAATTTTTTATCCATACTTTGGAAGAAGATGCAAGGGATTGGTATAAAGCATTGCTAAATAATTCCATTGAGTCTTGGATAGAGATGAACAATGCATTTAGATTGTAGTATGGTTATAGAACTTACCCTAGGTTTCTTCTATCAAAATTTGAAAATGTCAAGAAGAATCCTAATGAGTCAGTACATGATTTCAACACAAGGTTTAACAAGACCTTGAGGAGATTTCCTGTTAGCTTAAGGCCATGTGATGAATCATGTTTGATCAAATATTCAGATGCATTTGATAAAAAATTTGCTTACTACTTGAGGGACAAAAACCCTACTAATTTGAGGTAGGCTTTCACCATGGCTCTGCAGATAGAGAACAACATCAAGGTAATTGGAAAGCCTTCAAAAAGGGAGGGTGTGAAACTAATTAACCTGGAAAATCCTCAAACAAGTAAGGCTGTTGATTTGGAGGAAGTTGCGAAAACTTTGGTAGGGGATATCAAAGAAATATCATACAAATTAGCCTGGGAAGAAAAAGGAATGGGAAGAGTTCACAAGGTCATCACAAGCAATAAGGACAAGACAGGTTTACAAATCAGCATAGAAATGATCAGAGATCTGATGACAGAGGAAAGGGACCTGTTGGATTTGGAAATAAACAGGCCTAGGACAGGGAAAATAGAATGGTACCTAATCTTTTGGCTATCAGAGTTGTTTTGTGGAAGATACAAATGTCATTGATTGGTGTGATAGATGTTTCATGCCCCATGCTCCATGTGAGGAAGATCAGCAAGAAGAAGAAGAAGTTGATGATGATAATGATGATGATGATGTTTGCATGTTGGGTTGCTCCACGATCTCATAACAAGGGGAAACTTCAAATGAAGTAATAAGTGTTAGAATGTTGCTGATTTTTGGGATTACATCCACCGGGTACCTATTTTTCCTCCCTCTCATACTTTAGAAGTAGATATTGTACAAGCTTTTTAATTTCCAAATAATGACTTTGAATATTTAAGAGCTTTAATGATAAAGAAGTATGATGGAGGGATCCCATTTGAGGAGGACAGGTAGTTGTTGATGAACATTGTTGTTTCCCAAGAGAAGGAGTATAACACAAGAAGTAGGGTTGTCAAAGGAACAGGGCCTCAGGCCAAGCCAAAAACTCCATTGTTTTCAAATATTCCTAAAGAGGCTCCTACGAAAGATGCATCTTCCAAAATCCTTGTTGTCCCAAACAAAACTCACACCCCTCCTCATGCCCAAGCTATCAAAAATCTTGTGCCATCTAATGAGTACGTCAACCTTCATTTTAATGTTGCCTTGCCAAATTATTTCCCTTATGATATTTCTCAAGTCTTGATTCATATCAAGATCTTAGTTCAAATTTTTGAGTTGCTTAGGATTCCTGAGCACAAGAAGAGGGCATTGGAGTATTTTGGATTAAAAAAATAGAAGAGTGCCCTAGGAAGAAATGTAAATATTGTGAAGTCCCCTCCAATCATTAAAGAAATAGAAGCACCACCAGCATCAGAAGAGCTAGATGAACCACTTGAGGTTTATTTGGGGACATCCTTGGTAGATTCTCAGCTAAATGTGGATCCATTCTTCACCACTTTGATCATTAAGGATATATTATTGCACAACTGTATGTTTGATTCGGGGGCATAATGTAATGTTATGCCTCTAGAAGTCATAAATGAGCTAGATATCAAGGTAACATCGACATATGAGAAGTGTACTGCTATGGAATCCAGAGAGGTTTTAGTGGTGGGATGTGTGAAAGATTTGGTGGTACAACTTGCAGCCTACCCGGGAAGGAACTTGAAGCTTGATGTAGTTATTGTTGACTACCCAGCCAAGTGGGGGATGCTGTTGTCTAGAAAATGGGTTGCAAGTGTTGGTGGGAATGTTCAAATGGATATGTCCTATGCCACCATCCCAATTGAGGGCATCCTTGTCAAGTTATATGGGGAAAAGAAAATGTTGCACCTTATTGAGGATCCCAACAATGCATCTTATGAAGTATTGTATACAAGTGTTGATGCTGATTACTTTGTAAGATTTGCTGATGGAAAAGAGCACAAGATTGAAGAATGCAAGTGTCTTTAGTAGGAAGGCTCTCCTTGGACTTTATTGTTTGATGAAGCTTGCTCCAAGTTTGAAAATGGTACTGGTGTTGTTCTGATCTCTCCAGGCTAGGAAGATTTTGTATTTTCCTTCAAACTCAACTTTGAGTCCACTAACAACATTGCTGAGTATGAGGCACTATTGTTAGGTCTAAGGATCACTTGGAAATATGGTGTTAAAGACATCATTGTCAAAGGAGATTTAGAATTAATTGTAAAAGAAGTCTGAAAACTTTATGCCACAAAAAATCAGTGAATGAAACAATACAAGCATGCACCTTGGGATCTCATTGAGATGTTTGATTCATTCAATATTGTGCATCATGATAGGAGGTTCAATGATTTGGCAGAAAAATTTACAGTATTGGGATCTCGGTTTGATAATTGTATAGTATCCCCATATTGTGAATATGATGTTGAGGTGTTAGCTAGGCCATCTGTATTTGACAACATTAAATGTTGGCAAGTTTTTGATGATGATGCTCAGGTTAGAAGATTTTTGAAGAACAAAGGAGTTTACTGATCAAAATATTGATTGGGAGCCAATGGTGTGCGTATCAAAGGGTAAAGAAACCTTGTTTGGAAAAGGCATCATCCAACTAAAGACTAATACCATTTCTAGAGGGTTGGTTGCTCTTGAATCAAACTTTGATAATGTTGATCGCACTATTAATAGATGCATAGCAGCTTCAAGGGATATTGAGGAGCATGACCTTGGCACAAAGGAGAAACCAAGAAAGATCTAGTTGGGAAGCAATCTCAGTAAGGTGGAAAAATAGTCTTATGTCCAATTGTTTAAAAAATATTAAGATTGCATGGCTTGGAATTATTTTGAATTAAAGGCATACAGAGAGGATCTATTTATACATGAGATTTTCTTGGAATCTAATTCAAAACCATTTAGGCAGAGATAGAGGCCAATCAATCCACTCCTTTCTCTTAAAATGCAAGAATAATTGAAGAAGTTGAGGGATGGAAGAATTATTCATCCTACAAGGTATTCTTCTTGGGTTGCAAACCTAGTACTAGTTAGAAAGAAGAATGGTGACATCAAACTATGTGTGGACTTTAGAAACCTAAATAGAGCATCAATGAGGGATAATTATCCTTTACCAAACATGGAAAACATGCTGCAGCTAGTGACTGGTTCTGAGCTACTTTCTACCCTAGATGGTTTCTCTGGTTATAGCCAAGTTATGGTGAAGGAATCAGAAATAATTAAAACAACCTTTACCACTCCTTGGGGGAATTATGTATATGTCAGGATGCCCTTCGGTCTGATGAATGCTGGATCAACCTTCCAGAGAGCAATGGATGTTGCTTTTGCTGGTTACATCAACGATTTTATTGCTGTCTACCAAGATGATGTAACTATGTTCTCCAAAAAGAGAGGTGACCATTTGCAGCACTTGGAGAAAATGTTGATAAGATGTAGAGAATTCAGCATTTCACTCAATCCAAAGAAGTGCCATTTCGGAGTATAGAAGGAAAAATTACTTGGTCACATTGTGTCATAAGAAGGGGTGATGATTGATCTAGAAAGGGTAAAGGCCATCAGCAAGGTCCCAATTCCATTAACCAAGAAGGGGATTCAGTCCTTCTTTGGGCAAACAAAATTTATCAGGAGATTCATATCAAACTTTGCTGAGTTGACCATTCCAATCACTGACATTCTGAAGAATGACCAGACCATCAAATGGGAGGAGGATGCCATTCAAGATTTCAATGGGATCAAGGAGGAATTAAAGCATGCCCCTATTTTAGCAGCTCTACATTATAAGAAGCCTTTCTAACTGTTTTCTTTTGCTTTAGAGAACACTATTGTATCTGTCTTGTTACACAAAGATTATGAAGGGGTTGAGAGGCCAATTTCCTTTTTTAGTAAGGCATTGTAGGGGGTTGAGCTGAAATACACTATGATGGAGAAACAAAAATTTTCCTTGGAGAAACAACAAAGGTTTTCAGGCCTTACATTTTGAGCTCTAAAATTGTTTCTTATGTTCCCCACACTATGGTGAAAGACATCTTATGAGAGATGGAAGTCTCAAGTAAAAGATGTATATGGGTGAACAAGTTGTAAGAATATGACATGGATATCCAAACGATGAAGTTAGTGAGGGGTTTGGGCTTGGCTAAGCTTATGGCTGAGAGAAATTTTTAAACTATTGAGGTAAATGAGGTAGAAGAAGGAAGGGTAGATGATTTTGAAAAATTGATGAGTTCTGAGTGGTACAAAGATGTAATTTTTTATCTCAGGCATCTATATACTACCTTGATTATTTGAGTAAGAACAAGAAAAGAGCCCTTAAGTTGGCTTCCCAGAAATATATCATTATTGATTATGGGTTAGCTTGGAACAACCAAGAGGGAGTTTTCTTAAGGTGCATTACTAGAGATGAAGCCCCCAAGATAATTGTTGATCTTCATGGAGGAGTTTGTGGGGGGTATTTTTTCTAGAACAGTCACAGCACACAAGATTTTGAGGGCTGGTTATTGGCGGCCAACTCTCTTCAAGGATACAACTCTTTTGGTTAGAAGATGTGAGAGTTGTCAACGCTTCTCTGGAAGACTGAAATCTTCAGGCTCCTTACCTTTACAACCTGTATCAATTGAAACCCCATTCAAGCAATGGGGAATGGATTTCATTGGTAATATTTCAGACCCTTCAAGTGCTATCCATAAGTGGATTCTTGTAGCCACTGATTACTTCACCAAGTGGGTGGAGGCAATCCCCACCAAAAGAGCAACACACCAAATTGTCATGGATATTATGTTGAACCATATCATCTGCGGGTTTGGAGTGCCAGTAAAATTTTTGCTGACAATGCCATGAGCTTCAGAGTTAAACATTTGGTGTCAATGTGCAAAGAATAAAGGATCAACTTGACGTATGCCTCTAATTACAATCCCCAAGGAAATGGACAAGCTGATTCCAATAATAAAAATTTGTTGAATATTATTAGAAGAACCCTGGAGCTGAACAAAAGAAAATGGGGTGAACAACTGAAGTTCATTCTTTTAGCTGACAAAATTACTGTTGAAAGATCCACTAGAAAAAATCCATTTGAATTGGTATATGACACTCAAGCTCTGTTGCCCTTACATATGTAACTATCCTCATATTAGTTCATGAAACAATTGGAAGATCAAGAAGTTATTCCATATGAGGCTCGCATTAACTAGATTGTTGAACTTGATGAAGAAAGGAGAGCATCTCACCAAAGGCATGTGAAGTTCAAAGAAAAATTGAAGAATTTATTTGACAGGAAGGTCACTCCCGAAGTTTTCAACATTGGAGATCTTATGCTGTTGTGGGATAGCAGACATGAAGACAAGGGAAAGCATGGTAAATTTGATGCACTTTGGATGGGCACTTACTCCATTGACATTCGGATTGGTGAGCATACCTTCTTCTTGAAAGATTTGGATGGTGAATTACTTGAATTGTATGTTAATGGCAGGCACTTGAAGCATTTCCTAGATTGATTCCCTAGAATCAAGGTGAACATCACCTGTACAGTGTATATTTTGTTGGTTTGTTTTTTTTCTTTTATGTTTTTTGCTCGTTTTGGTCCTCAGTGACTTGGTTTTCCTAGTTTCTTCGTTCAGTTTTTTGGAGGATGGTTGTGGTTCTGCTATGTTGGCTCTTTCTTTGACTCCATTGCCTAATTATCTATTCTTGGAACTTGGTCTACTAGTTTTTCTTGTGGCACTCATAGGGAGTTCCCATCCCCGAGTCGGAGCTGATGTTGGTGCTCGTTTTGATCTCACACAATTTTCCCTGATTTTCCTCTGATCTGTGTGTTATGAAACATTTTCTATCTCGATGTGGATGTTCTGAAGCTTTTTCCTCCATTTGAATGTCTCGAATTATTTGCAGAATCCATTGTCATGCCCCTTTTTAAGGGATTCTCCAAGTTTACCCTGTTTTTTCCCTAATTCTTTCAAAATCCGTAGGCTTTGTCGTTTTTCCTATTTTCCCCAACCATGGAAGCTCGATAATGATCAATCTATATTTGTATGCATTTGAAAATCCTAAACCATGGTTGAAAGATTCTAGAAACCATGATTCACTTGGATTTGTTTCAAAAAAACTCATCCTTAGCGAAAAAATCAGATTCTGGGCATGAATGCTGAAATTTTTTGTTATTAACGGTCTGGCAGGCATCTTTTTCCTGTTAAAATTATTCCTTAGCATTCGGTGGTCATGTGGCTTCTTTTGGTTGGTCAAGGGATGGCAGGCAAATGTTTTAACTTGTTGCTTTTTTCTTTTTTGGCAAAAAGGTAAATTTGGTCCCATGGCTCCGCTCAATTTTAATTGGTTCTTTTAGTACTTACACGGCTTCTTCTAATTGGATCGGGCAAGGTGGGTTTGTTTTTGAACTTGTTCTTTTGGGATACTTTGGCAAAAAGTTTGAACCCACCCCGTGGCCCCGCCATGCTTTGATTAAAGCAAAATTTAAGCGGCAGGGAAAAAGTCTTACTTTGACCCCACATAAGTACATGTGGAAAAGTTAAAAATGGAGATGTGGGCCTTCAGAAGAAGGTTAGATATTTTTTCCTTTTTGAAAAATGGAGTAAAATTCTAAAATGGAAGCGCATCCCTGCCAAATCATTTTGAAGCCTTATAAGGTTCTTGAAGTTACGCCGTAACAACACGTGGAGATTTCCGCCAAGTTTTCTTTCCTTAGTTTTTTTAGGAAAAAGGCTTGAGACATGTGGTAAGCCCACATTCTTTCAAGGTCTCAACTTTTGGGGACCATCTCAAGATGTACCATTGTGACGCATGGCAGTTTGAAAAGTCAAAGGGGCGGGGAAGCGGATCATCGAGGGCAACTTGGATTTTTTTCCACTTGATATTCAAAAGATTGAAATCATCAAAATCACCCGCGGGCCCGATGGAGAAAGGTAAAAACTTTCTCATGTCAATGGCAGAGGTGTAGACCTTCAAGGAAAATTGGAAAATTTTACTTTTGTGGGAAAAGGAGTTAAAAGTGTAAAAGGAAGTGTGGTTCCACTAGGACCCACATTGGGACACGTGTTAGGCCCAATTTTCAAGGGCAGAGCTGTGGTGAAAACTTGGGAAATTTTTCCTTTTCCAAAAAAAGGTGAAATAGAAGAATTTGGCCGTGGTTCCTTTGGGACCCACCTTAGGACACGTGTCAGGTTCATTTCTCAAGGGTGGCGGTGCGGAGCAAAATGTGAAAAATTTACAGTTTTCCAAAAGTCTTAAAGGGAAAAATGGAACCCACAGGCCCATTTTAAAGTAGATCTCCCACGTGGATGGTGCAAATTCAAAATAGAAATTAACAGCAGTTGTGCATTTGTATCTGATTTTTTTGCCATTTTCACTCCAGAGCTCTTAGAAATATGATTCTTCATGATTTCTTGATATTTCTTGCATGCCAAATAGGGAAGGGGAGTTAATTTGATATCTAAGTTTGGTGAGGAAAATCTGGTGACGTCTTTTACTATTAAGATGAGATCTTATCACCTCTGGGATTGATCTGATCTTCCATTTTTCCTTCCCGGGCATGCAAAGAACCAGATTTGATAGATTAGGGGCATAAGTGGTTGGCGAGTAGAGGGAAGAGTGTTCTACAGAAGAAGTAATTAAATGCTGGAAATATTTGGAGAGATCCACCCCCTGAGCACTTGATAACTTTTTACAGATATGACTATGGGAATCGCGATCGGGATCATGGAAATCATTGGTGCACTCGATGTTTAGATTTTTGGGGGGAAAAATCTGTTGAAGTATTATAAATTGCATGAATTTATCGTGAAAATGTTTGGAATTTTGGAGTGTTAGATGTCGGGACTAATCTTTCTAAGAGAAAAACTTAATAGAACCCGTCTTTCTGAGAAATCATGTAGTGCCCACTTCCCTTCGACTTCGTTTTGTTTTTTTTGTTTTCGAGACTAATTACTTCACTATGGATTATTATGACCTCTTGTTTTAGCATGCTAGTAGATATCATTGACATGGGACTGTTATTGATTTGATCTTTATATGATGCATATGGTTTACTGGTGGACATTTGATGATGATAATTGTATACTTTTGACAGGGATATTTATCTTAATTCTGACATGGGATATATTTAATCATATTGAGTAGAACTTGATAATTTGACTAATGTGATGATCGTTTTGATATAAATGAAATGTGGAATAAGATTGTGCTAGAAATTGTTAAGTGATATCGTACTTGCATAGATGATAGCGAATCAGGTGTTGATTATTTTAGATTATATTGTATATTTGGCATGAATGTTTTAATGCGGCCAACAGGACGAAGGAGGTATTTTCTGTTCTGCAGGTATATTATATTCACAACAATACTGGGGAGTGGAGACCGACCACATCAGAATTCGAGAAGAATCCAGCTAAGGTCACCATGGCAACAAGTAATTGTGTGTGTGTTAGAATTATCTGGTAAAGGGAAAATTGTGACCTAGGGATCATGTGTTGTTTTGTTTAATTTTTCCCTTTTTACTATGTTAGTATGTGTTGCTCTTAGTAAGTGAAATTTTTACTTATGTTATTATTCATAATTCTTGGATTGGAGTTTACCCCTTTGTTAGCCATGGGTTGTAGTGGGTTAATTAAGTTAATTTGAGATTTTCCTAAACTAATTAAAAGATGTGACCTAAGAGAGTTCATTTATTAACCTTGATTTACTTTGGATTTTGTGTGGATTGATGTGTGTTTGAGTTTGAGTGTAACACACTCTACCCCACATGGGAAACTCGAATTTGGCCTTGGAGGCAAAATTTCAAAGCTTGTGGGACAAGTCAAACTTGTCCCACACCTCTTAAAACCCCATGCCAACCCTACCTATGGGTTGGAAGGACAAATTTAGGGTCTTTTAGGTGTTTTGGGGGGATAAAAGGGTAAAAATATTAATTGCACTTTATTTCAAATTTAATTTTGTCCTTTGAGGGAGTGGGCTTAGTTGGAGTGTGCAAGTTGCTTGCCTTTCTTTCAACCACTTATTAATGGTGCATTGGAATTTGATGTTGACCAAATGATGTGGAGTGGAGGGAAAAGGAGGTGGCATCCTACTTGGAGCCACATCATCCCTCCCTCTCTTTTCTCTATTTATTTGAGCCTCTTGTTTGTTTTGGGGGTTGGAAGTTTCATTTTTTTAGTCTTGTGTATTTTGGGAGGAGAGGATTTAGAAGAAGCTTGTGAATTTTTGGAGCTTGTGGATACTTGTGAGAACTTTGTTGGAGCTTGTGGATGCTTGCTTGATTCTTGAATGGATTTGAGACTTCATACTTGGAGCAAACTCTACCATGGAAAGGTAGGAGCTTCCCCTTTGCTTGCATTATGTTTCTTTTGTCATATGAATGTATTCTTTTTTTGTGTTGTGTTGAATGTTGTTGTTTGAAAGGCTTGTTGGGAATGGGTAGAATGCCTAAGTTTGGAGTGAGAGGAGACTAAGGGGAGCTTAATCGAGGGAGGCATAAGAGATCATGTGCTTGAGGAGGGAGCTTGGGTTGGGTGCCCACCTTGTAAGAGAAATGCTTGCATTTCTTCTTGTTTTACTTTGAGGGAGCCATAAGAGTTGAGGGAGGCATAAGAGTGAATGGAGGGATAAGGGGTACTCAAGGGAGGCATAAGAGTTGTTAGGGGTATTGTGTTTTCATTAGAGGCTTTTAGGTGGCACCCATTCCCATTGGGAGGTATAAATGGCTTCCCCATATGTCTTACTCTTGTGGCTTTCTTGGTAAGCCTTGTGACTTGTTGTTGTGATTGCTTTTCCCCCTTGTTGTGTTGTTGATTCTCTTGTCTTGAAGGAATATGGAATGCATGTGAAATGTTATGTTTGTTATGTGGAAGCTTGTAGTTGCCATGAGTTGGATTCTCCCCCATTGTGATGTGGTTGGGGCTCGGGGGCCAATGGAGAAGATGGCTTCTCTTCTCCATTGGGAATTTGGTTGGGAGGAGAGCGTTGCCTCTCCCCTTATTTTGTTGTGAATCAAGCAAACTATGGAGGAGCCACCTTGTTGATATTTGGAGCATTGGAACCTTGTTGTTGTCAATGTAAAAACACCATGTATTTACCCACCTTGAGTGGAGGAAAAATGTAATATTGCTTTGTTTTCTTTAGCTTCCATTATTGTAAATTTGTTTCCACATGAAGTAGAAAATGTTGTAACAAAATGTTGAAGGAAAGTTGCATTGAAATGATAGTATTTCTTACTCTAAAATTTATTGGAAATGTTGTTGAATTCTTTTGTGGAATGTTGGAAAGAAATTACAAAAGAAAATATATTAAAATTTTGTTTGGATACTTGAAAGTGATGTGTTGAAAAGATTGGAAAAAAAATAGTGCATTATCTCTTGCTTTGTTGATAAAAAGACTTAAGTTATAAATAGTTTTATATATGCCAATTACGAAATCTATGCTCTAGCTCTATCAAGTTTTTTCTTTCTTCATTTATGAATATATTACCAAATTATTGTAAATTAGTAAGGGAAAGGATATCAAATAAAATTGAAGTCCCATACAATGCCCCAATTAAATTGGTAAAAAGAGATTTTAATACAAAGTTCTAGATTAATAAGTTCATTAGCACATTTCATTAATAAGGGGACTGATATTCTAAATATTATTCATATTTAAGTATTAACAAAACTAATGTACTCACTATGATTAAATCTCTATCTATAATAGTATACTACCAATATCCCTTTATTATTAATAACAGTCCTGATACCAGAACCGTGCTATGATAAATATAAAAAAAATCATACTATCGTATAAAACAATTAAAATAAGGATACTTTTCTGTAAGGCCACCATGTCATATGACTGACCTAAAGTGCAAAGCAGTCTGTACTAATTTTACACGCAGAAATGCTCCCTAATTTGCAAAGCAAACTACTTCATGAACAATCTAATTTAAAACAGACCCACCTTTATGGGACCTTCTTATGTTCCTCGGGCTATATATTAAATCTAATAAGGTTTCAATAGAGAATCAATGAAAATGGAACCGGATCAACAGACTTTTGGTGCGAATCCTTCTCCTAGGATATGCTTTGTTGATATTTGAAGGCATAGAGTTCAGTACATTATGTTTCTCTCTTTTAACGACACCTAACTTCTACCACCAGCCAATTCAATATAAATATTTCTACCCTAGGATCATTCTTGATGAGTAATTGGGAATGGCCCGCTGTTTGTAATGTCCCTTGCATCGTATCAATCAAAAGGACTTCTCTGTTATTCATCGTGTTGTTAGACTGTAACAATGTACACTCCGAAATGCTCACACAAATGCAAAACAAATTAGACTTCATGAATATTCTGATATGAAACGGATCCAACTCTGTGAGATTCTTGCGTAAACCATGACTGAGCATGTTTTTAGTAGTAAAAACCATGGTGAAACACTGGTTCAGGTCGCTTTCACTTTTTTCTCTACCCTCAATCGTTTTGAAGCTACATTCGATACTGAACAGATAACAACATAGTTGACAGCCTACTTGTTTTAGCGCTCAGAAAAGAAAAGGGGGACTTGTTTGTTGCTGTCGCCTGGCCGACTGCTGTGACAGGCCGTGACTGAGACCATGTGCCTTGCTATACCCGAAGATAGTGGTGGTAACACATTTTTCCTTGCTCACCGTCTTCGTCGCCTATCCCACTCGCCGTAAATCCATCTTCAACCACCGTATTGAACCCATGGGGTCAGGACAACACCCAAAGCAACAAGCTGGCTGTGTGAGGATTGCATTTTGCAAAATCTGAGTGTAGTAATTGTAAAGTAAATCAAACAGGCGGCTCAGTGGTTTTCGTGTGGCTTGTACGCATAAGGAGGAAGAAGTAATTGTGTTTGTCAGGTGTTGATGAGCCACCCACTGCCCCCAACCACAAAATTTAAACATAGTTGAAAAGCTAGATCTTAACAAGGATTCTTGTCTTTTGGTTTTCTTTTTTTTATATGTTGATCCTACACGAATAACTACTTAGGTTTGCTTAAGTATTATATACTACATAGTATAATAGTAGTATGACACATAGCATAATTTCCATATAATACTATACTAAATGTAAATATAGTGTTATGTATATCTAAATACATAAAGTCATTCAATGTAATAAAGAAAATTAGGGCCAAGTAAACATCTTAATGTATAATTATTATACATATATATATATATATATTATAATGTATTAAATCGCGATATACGTAATATAACTGGATAATAAAATAAAAATAAAAAATTGAGTGGTCAGTGAATTCATTTCATAATAAATTACATCATACCCTAAGGTTAACATTGGAAACATTGCTATTACGATATTACCAGACATTAGACAAATTAACTCATATGAAGACCCTACTTATCTCTGTGAAACGTCGAATGAGATAGATTCAAATATCTCTGACCTTGAAGCATTATCGTGACTTGTAGTTTCGAGCCTGTATATGGGCACACCGAATTTTTAAAAAAAAAAATTTGTCACATTTTCGGGTCGTATGTTTGTGGCGCGGCGTCATCATCGTCGTCGTCGTCGTGAGCTTGGCATCACTGCTTTTGCAGCTTTACTTTTTGGTATCAGAGCCAGGGGTTCGAAGCTTGGACCCTTGGGCACACGCGGGAAAATGCAAAACAAGAACATTCAACTTAGTACAGAGCTGATTCTTTTAAAATATAAAACCATAATGTTGATAACTATAGTAAACAGCAAATTTTGAAAACTAGCACAAGACCTAGGACGATGGACTAACTCTCACCTTGATCTGTGCAGGAGGCGCGGATTGGGTGAGGGATCTCTTCATATAGACCTAGACATACCACCGCCAGAGCAGGCCGTAGCAGCCCTTCTACCTCAGATCTTGCAAACACTCCAGGATGTTAATGCCGCTATACACGGAGAGCCCTTGGGAGGATGACTTGCTAGACATAGTTTGGAGCCATCAGTAGATGCCCAGGCATCCCCTCGACATAGCGAGGAACACAGGGCAGAGAACTTCCGTGCAGATTCAGATAGGGCAGAGTCACCACAGAGAGGACATGGGGACAGGATCTCAGGACATAGGGACAGGTCTCGGAGCCATAGACAGAGGGAGGAGCATACAGAGAGATCTAGGATTTGTCATACGTCAGCTGCAGACCATATTAGGGAGATCCTGAAGCTGCGACCATCTCACTATTCGGGTGATACAGGCGGTTTTCAGGCAGAGGCCTGGTTGGTAAGCTTGAGTGGATGCTTCAAGCTCTGCCCTTGCACTAGCAACACGAAAGCTCGTGTTGCAATCCATCTTCTGAAGGATGGAGCAGGAGTCTGGTGGAGGACTGAGGAGCAGAAGCTCCATGTTGACTCGGAGACAATTACCTGGGAGCTGTTTGAGGAGCATTTCAGGAGCAGGTATTTACCCAGGAGATTTATACAGCAGCAGATAGACGAGTTTCATGACCTCCGTCAGGCATCGATGACAGTAGCTGAGTATGAGAGTCGATTTCTGGACCTACTCCAGTACGTTGACTATATGTAGGATGAGAAGGTATGGATTCACAGGTTCATCCGGGGCCTAAACTTGGATTTAGGTGGCGCAGTGCGCATTCACTGCCCACAGACATTAGCAGAGGCCGTGGAGAAGGCCTATATTGCAGAGGAGACACGGGGAAAGACGCAGCAGGCTAGAGACAGAGTTCGGAGCTGTATCCAGCAGATGCAGGATAGTAGGTCGAAGGGGTCAGTTCCTCCTCCACGGGGTGGACAGAATTCAGGGCAAGCTTCATTTAGGCCACCACAGTAGCAACAGTAGCAGCAGACCCACCCACCTTACCGACCTCCTCAGAGATTTGATGCACAGAGAGGGCGTAGTATGGGGCCTCCTCCTAGGGGTCCCATCAGGACACAGGGTGCACCGAGAGCTCAGTCAACAGGAGCTTGTCAGCAGAGACCTCAGCAGTCCATAGCCGGATCGTCAGGATCTGTATCTCAGTCATCTAGAGTACCAGCTGGAGCTGCTTCCCACTGGAGGGGACCAGGCAGCTGTTATGGTTGTGGTGTTGTTGGACATCATTGGAGAGATTGCCCACAGAACCCTAACAAGGGTAAGACATAGAGCTCAGAGCCTACTAGTTGGAGATATGGCACGGAGTCATCGGATCTACGCAGCGGTCGAGAACCTCCAGGCTGAGCATCAGAGTACTAGTGATTGAGACGACAGGTAGTATTGGTGGTATTTCCACCTCTATATTATTTGATTCTGGTTCTTCTGATTCTTTTATTGCACCATCCTTAGTAGAGCGTTGTAGGCTGGTGGCAGTTAGGCAGGGCCGTAGTTGGGACGTTGAGATGGCTTCTGGAGCCAAAATTTCTGTAGACTCCTTAGTCAAGGAGTGTGTAGTGGATTTGGGACCCTTCACCACTACTTCTGATCTTCAGATCCTTCCATTAGGATCTTATGGCATCATTTTAGGCATGGATTGGTTGTCCGCTCACAGAGCTAGAGTGGATTGTTACCACAAGACTATTGCTTGCATAGATGATCTTGGGGTAGAGTAAGTGATATCAGGAGTTAGGAGGGCTGTATCCATTCACACCATCTCCGCTATACAGCTTAAGCGGTGTGCGCGACAGGGTTGTCAGATGTTTGCTATTACGGTCAGTGACAGATCAGAGGATGAGTCGAGAGGACCTTCCCTCGATGACCATCCCATCTTATCAGAGTTTGCTGATGTGTTCCGGGGGAGCTACCGGGATTACCTCCCCCACGTGAGATCGACTTCCATATAGATCTAGTTCCAGGCGTAGAGCCTATCTCACGAGCACCCTATCGGATGACTACTCCTGAGTTATGTGAGCTCAAGTTGCAGCTTGAGGACCTTTTGAAGAAAGGCCTAATCCATCCTAGTGTATCCCCTTGGGGTGCACCAGTTATCTTCGTGAAGAAGAAGGATGGATCTCTTCGGTTGTGTATTGACTACCGTCAGCTGAATAAAGTAACGATCAAGAATCGTTACCCCCCTTCCACGCATTGATGATTTATTTGATCAGATGAAGGGGGCTACAGTTTTCTCTAAGATAGATCTTAAGTCAGGGTACCATCAGCTCAGGATTGCAGAGAAGATATTCACAAGACAACTTTCCGTACGAGATATGGCCACTACGAGTTCACAGTGGTACCTTTCGGTTTGACGAATGCCCCCGCAGTGTTTATGAGTTTGATGAATGGGGTATTCAGGACCTTCCTTGATCACTTCATGCTCATCTTCCTTGATGACATTTTAGTTTACTCACACACACGTGAGTAGCACGAGGAGCACCTTCGCCAGGTTCTTCAGTGTCTTCACAAACAACGCCTTTACGGGAACTTGGAGAAGTGTGCGTTCTTTCAGCCTGAGGTGTAGTATTTGGGCCACATCATTTCAGGGGAAGGTATCGCATTTGATCCTTCCAAGATTCGAGCCATCATGGATTGGCCAGCACCCACTAGTGTGACCGAGGTGCGTAGTTTCATGGGTCTAGCAGGGTATTACAGGAGGTTTGTTCAGGACTTCTCTCGGATTGCGCACCCTATCACTTCTCTTCAGCGGAAAGGGAAGAAGTTTTTATGGTCAGATAGATGTGAGCAAGCCTTCAGTACACTGAAGGAGTGTCCTCACGAGAGCACCTATTCTTGTAGTGTCGGATCCTCAGGGTGAGTTCTACATTTGCACAGATGCTTCCTTGGCAGGACTTGGAGGTGTGTTAATGCAGGAGGGTAGAGTAGTTGCCTTTGAGTCTCGCAAACTCAAAGATTATGAGCTCAATTATCCGACCCATGACCTTGAGCTTGCAGTAGTTGTGCATGCCTTAGTGTGGTGGAGACATTTCCTTCTTGGCCAGAGATTTACACTCAGGACTGATCACTTGAGTCTTCACCACCTCTTCACGCAGCCCAATCTCAACGCTCGTCAGCGGTGTTGGATGGAGTTACTCTATGAGTATGACATGGAGATAGAGCATGTGAAAGGGAAGGAGAATGTGGTTGCAGATGCCTTGAGTAGGTGGAGACATGTGGCTATGGCCACCTCAGTGGGCACAGATTTACAGAGTAGGATCTTGCAGCAGCTTCCTCAGGATAGTTTCTACCTTGCAGCCAGAGCAGAGATTGAGTCTCAGAGACCCCTTGAGGGGAGATTTGATGGATTTTCATTAGAGGCAGATGGTCTTCTCAGACACAGAGGTCGAATATATGTTCCTAGAGATGGAGGCTTGAGACATGACATTTTGACTGAGGCTCATCGTGCACCTTATTCAGCCCATCCCGGGGTGAAGAAGATGCACGCCACCCTGAGACAGTTGTACTTTTGGAGAGGACTTCGGAGAGACATAGCTTCATTTGTATCCTGTTGTTTAGAGTGCCAGAGGGTAAAGGCCGAGCATCAGCATCCAGCTGGCCTTCTCTATCCTCATGCCATACCGTAGTGGAAGTGGGACACCATTTCCATGGACTTCATCGTTGGATTACCTACGTTGAGATACCATCACGACGCCATCATGGTCACGGTGGATAAATTGACGAAGGTAGCTCATTTTTCTCCAGTGAAGACCACCTAGACAGCGAGTGCTGTGGCACGAGTATACCTTGATGAGATTTTCAGATTACATGGGATTCCGTGGAAGATCATTTGTGACCGTGACCCTTTGTACACCTCCCATTTCTGGACCACCATGCAGTATGCCCTCGGGACGAGGATTAATTTCAGCACAGCTTATCACCCTGAGACAGATGGACAGACAGAGAGGGTGAATCAGATTTTGGAGGATATGCTCAGGATGTACGTGATGGATCATCAGTCGAGATGGGAGGAGTATTTGTATTTGGTGGATTTTGCCTACAATAATAGTTTCCAGAGTTCTATAGGCATGGCTCCTTTTCAGGCATTATATGGTAGAGAGTGTAGGACACCTCTTAGTTGGGACAGGATTGAGGACAGGGTTTCTCTTGGACCAGCATTATTACAGGACATGGAGCAGCAGGTTGCCTTGATCAAACAGAGATTGCAGGAGGCGCAGGATAGACAGAAGAAGTATGCAGACCAGCATAGGACTGATCGCAGTTTTGAGGTAGGCACGAAGGTGTTTCTTCATGTCAGACCGCATAAGAGCCCTATCCGTTATGGAAAAGGTTCTAAGCTTTCTCCTAGGTTTGTGGGTCCCTTTGAGATCTTGGAGCGCCTCGGTCCCTTGGCCTATCGTCTAGCATTACCACCTAGCTTATCGCGCATCCATGATGTGTTTCACATTTCTGTGCTTAGGAGATATATTTCTGATCCTTCTCATGTGCTAGATTGGACTGCATTGCAGGTGCAGGATCAGGGGCAGGTGATGGTGGAGCCCGTGCACATTTTAGATCGCAGGACCCTGGGCCTTTGCGGCAGAGAGATTGATCAGGTTCGGGTCCAATGGGACAGGTATGATAAGACTGCAGCTACTTGGGAGGATGCTACTTTGCTACGAGGACAGTTTCCACACCTTTTCCAGTGACTTCCAGGAGGAAGTCGAGTCTAAGGGGAGGGGGATGTAGTGCCCACTTCCCTTCGACTTCGTTTTGTTTTGTTTGTTTTCGAGACTGATTACTTCACTATGGATTATTATGACCTCTTGTTTTAGCATGCTAGTAGATATCATTTACATGGGACTGTTATTGATTTGATCTTTATATGATGCATATGGTTTACTGGTGGACATTTGATGATGATATTTGTATACTTTTGACAGGGATATTTATCTTAATTCTGACATGGGATATATTTAATCATATTGAGTAGAACTTGATAATTTGACTAATGTGATGATCGTTTTGATATAAATGAAATGTGGAATAAGAATGTGCTAGAAAGTGTTAAGTGATATCGTACTTGCATAGATGATAGTGAATCAGGTGTTGATTATTTTAGATTATATTGTATATTTGGCATGAATGTTTTAATGCGGCCAACAGGCCGAAGGAGGTATTTTCTGTTCTGCAGGTATATTATATTCACAACAATATTGGGGAGTGGAGACCAACCACATCAGAATTCGAGAAGAATCCAGCTAAGGTCACCATGGCAACAAGTAATTGTGTGTGTGTTAGAATTATCTGGTAAAGGGAAAATTGTGACCTAGGGATCATGTGTTGTTTTGTTTAATTTTTCCCCTTTTACTTATGTTAGTATGTGTTGCTCTTAGTAAGTGAAATTTTACTTATGTTATTATTCATATTCTTGGATTGGAGTTTACCCCTTTGTTAGCCATGGGTTGTAGTGGGTTAATTAAGTTAATTTGAAATTTTCCTAAACTAATTAAAAGATGTGACCTAAGAGAGTTCATTTATTAACCTTGATTTACTTTGGATTTTGTGTGGATTGATGTGTGTTTGAGTTTGAGTGTAGCACACTCTACCCCACATGGGAAACTCGAATTTGGCCTTGGAGGCCAAATTTCAAAGCTTGTGGGACAAGTCAAACTTGTCCCACACCTCTTAAAACCCCATGCCAACCCTACCTATGGGTTGGAAGGCCAAATTTAGGGTCTTTTAGGTGTTTTGGGGGGATAAAAGGGTAAAAATATTAATTGCACTTTCTTTCAAATTTAATTTTGTCCTTTGAGGGAGTGGGCTTAGTTGGAGTGTGCAAGTTGCTTGCCTTTCTTTCAACCACTTATTAATGGTGCATTGGAATTTGATGTTGACCAAATGATGTGGAGTGGAGGGAAAAGGAGGTGGCATCCTACTTGGAGCCACATCATCCCTCCCTCTCTTTTCTCTATTTATTTGAGCCTCTTGTTTGTTTTGGGGGTTGGAAGTTTCATTTTTTTAGTCTTGTGTATTTTGGGAGGAGAGGATTTAGAAGAAGCTTGTGAATTTTTGGAGCTTGTGGATACTTGTGAGAACTTTGTTGGAGCTTGTGGATGCTTGCTTGATTCTTGAAGGGATTTGAGACTTCATACTTGGAGCAAACTCTACCATGGAAAGGTAGGAGCTTCCCCTTTGCTTGCATTATGTTTCTTTTGTCATATGAATGTATTCTTTTTTTGTGTTGTGTTGAATGTTGTTGTTTGAAAGGCTTGTTGGGAATGGGTAGAATGCCTAAGTTGGGAGTGAGAGGAGACTATGGGGAGCTTAATTGAGGGAGGCATAAGAGATCATGTGCTTGAGGAGGGAGCTTGGGTTGGGTGCCCACCTTGTAAGAGAAATGCTTGCATTTCTTCTTGTTTTACTTTGAGGGAGCCATAAGAGTTGAGGGAGGCATAAGAGTGAATGGAGGGATAAGGGGTACTTGAGGGAGGCATAAGAGTTGTTAGGGGTATTGTGTTTGCATTGGAGGCTTTTAGGTGGCACCCATTCCCATTGGGAGGTATAAGTGGCTTCCCCATATGTCTTACTCTTGTGGCTTTCTTGGTAAGCCTTGTGACTTGTTGTTGTGATTGTTTTCCCTCTTGTTGTGTTGTTGATTCTCTTGTTTTGAAGGAATATGGAATGCATGTGAAATGTTATGTTTGTTATGTGGAAGCTTGTAGTTGCCATGAGTTGGATTCTCTCCCATTGTGATGTGGTTGGGGCTCGGGGGCCAATGGAGAAGATGGCTTCTCTTCTCCATTGGGTATTTGGTTGGGAGGAGAGCGTTGCCTCTCCCCTTATTTTGTTGTGAATCAAGCAAACTATGGAGGAGCCACCTTGTTGATATTTGGAGCATTGGAACCTTGTTGTTGATCAATGTAAAAACACCATGTATTTACCCACCTTGAGTGGAGGAAAAATGTAATATTGCTTTGTTTTCTTTAGCTTCCATTATTGTAAATTTGTTTCCACATGAAGTAGGAAATGTTGTAACAAGATTTTGAAGGAAAGTTGCATTGAAATGATAGTATTTCTTACTCTAAAATTTATTGGAAATGTTGTTGAATTCTTTTGTGGAATGTTGGAAAGAAATTACAAAAGAAAATATATTTAAATTTTGTTTGGATACTTGAAAGTGATGTATTGAAAAGGTTGGAAAAAAAATAGTGCATTATCTCTTGCTTTGTTGATAAAAAGACTTAAGTTTTAAATAGTTTTATATATGCCAATTAAGAAATCTATGCTCTAGCTCTATCAAGTTTTTTCTTTCTTCATTTATGAATCTATTACCAAATTATTGCAAATTAGTAAGGGAAAGGAAATCAAATAAAATTGAAGTCCCATACAATGCCCCAATTAAATTGGTAGAAAGAGATTTTAATGCAAAGTTCTAAGCTTAATAAGTTCATTACCACATTTCATTAATAAGGAAACTAATATTTTAAATATTATCCATATTTAAGTAATATGAAAACTAATGTACTTACTATGATTAAATCTCTATCTAATAATAATATACTATTAAATATTCCCTTTATTATTAATAAAGTATTGATATCATAAACCATAGCTAGGATAAATATAAAAAAAAATCATACTATCATATAAAACAATTAAAATAAGGATAATTTTCTGTAACAGACACCATGTCATATGACTGACCTAAAGTGCAAAGCAGTCTGTACTAATTTTACACGCAGAAATGCTTTCCCTAATTTGCAAATCATTTGCACTACTTCGTGAACAATCTACTCGTCATTTGAAACAGACCATCTTTAATGGGACCTTCCTGTTTTCCTCGGGCTGTTTATTAAATCTGATAAGGTTTCACTAGAGAATCAATGAAAATGGAACCAGATCAACAAGATTTTGGGCGAATCCTTCTCCTGGGATATGCTTTGTTTATATTTGAAGGCATAGAGTTGAGTACATTATGTTTCTCTCTTTTAACGACACCTAACTTCTACCACCAGCCAATTCAATATAAATATTTCTACCCTAGGATCATTCTTGATGAGTAATTGGGAATGGCCTGTATGTTTGTAATGTCCCTTGCATCGTATCAATCAAAAGGACTTCTCTGTTATTCATTGTGTTGTTAGACTTCTAACAACGTACACTCTGAAATGCTCACTGTCAAATGCAAAACAAATTGGACTTCATGAATATTCTTGATATGAAAGAATCCACCTCTGTGAGATTCACTCGCCTAAACTGTGACTGAGCATGTTTTCAGTAGTAAAAGACCGTTGTGAAACACTGGTTCAGGTCGCTTTCGACTTTTTTCTCTGCCCTCAATCCTTTTGAAGCTGCATTCGATACTGAACAGATAACAACATAGTTGACAGCCTGCTTGTTTTAGCGCTCAGAAAAGAAAAGGGGGACTTGTTTGTTGCTGTCACCTTGCCGACTGCTGTGGCAGGCCGTGACTGAGACCATGTGCCTTGCTATACCCGAAGATAGTGGTGGTAACACGTTTTTCCTTGCTCGCCATCTTCGTCTGCCTGTCCCACTCGCCGTAACTCCATCTTCAACCACCGTATTGAACCCATGGGGCCAGGACAACACCCAAAGCAACAAGCAGGCTGTGTGAGGATTGCATTTTGCAAAATCTGAGTGTAGTAATTGTAAAGTAAATCAAACAGGCGGCTCAGTGGTTTTCGTGTGGCTTGCACGCATAAGGAGGAAGAAGTAAATGTGTTTGTCAGGTGTTGATGAGCCACCCACCGCCCCCAACCATAAAATTTAAACATAGTTGAAAAGCTAGATCTTGACAAGGACTCTTGTCTTTTGGTTTTCTTTTTTTTATATGTTTATCCTACACGGATAACTACTTAGGTTTGCTTAAGTATTATATACTACATAGTATAATAGTAGTATGACACATAGCATAATTTCCATATAATACTATACTAAATGTAAACATAGTGTTATGTATATCTAAATACATAAAGTCATGCAATGTAATAAAGCAAATTAGGGCCAAGTAAACATCTTAATGTATATTATATATATATATATATATATATATATATATATATATATATATATATTATAATGTATTAAATCGCGATATACGTAATATAACTGGATAATAAAATAAAAATAAAAATTGAGTGGTTAGTGAATTCATTTCATAATAAATTACATCATACCCTAAGGTTAACATTGGAAACATTGCTATTACGATATTACCAGACATTAGACAAATTAACTCGTATGACGACCCTACTTATCTCTGTGAAACGTCGAATGAGATAAATTCAAATATCTCTGACCTTGAAGCATTATCGTGACTTGTAGTTTCAAGCCTGTATACGGGCACACCCAATTTTTTTTAAAAAAAAAATTGTCGCATTTTCGGGTCGTATGTTTGTGGCGTGGCGTCATCATCGTCATCGTCATCGTGAGCATGGCGTCACTGCTTTCGCGGCATTACAAATCATCTGAAGAAACTTCATTATCTCCTTTGTGTTAAATTTGATCATCTCAAGGCAAGTTGCGAGTGTACAACCATTGAAAAGCTCTAAAATTGTTCTAAAAACTTTCCCCTATTGATAAATTTAATCAAACTTGAGTTAAATCTAAGTTATTTTTTGGCGAAATTTGTGTTTGCTTCATTCCTGTATGTCTACAAGTAGTTTTCTTGTCCCGTTGCAATCTTACATTGAAATCTTTATGAATCGCACAAGATCCTTGTGATAGTTTGGTGGCATTTTTAATTTCATTTACCAGAAGAGCTTTCATTTGATAATAAAATAAAATAATTTATAATCACTATGACTCCTAGCATGACTATAAGATTTTTTGTTAGCCTTTGTGGGTATCTTAGGCGTGATGAAATAGAGGTTGATAATGTTTAGTTAAGTTTTCCAATTTGAGCCTTCATTTTGGATCCTTGAAGTTTGTGTGAAAGTGCTGATCTGGGCCTCCATTGAAGCACATATTCTTGTTAAAGGAACATCCTAGCTATCCCAAAACATTCTGTTTTTCAAGCTCTCCATTTTTCATAAAATTTCTCATGAAATCTGGTGAATCAAGTTCATTTCTACCTTACTTCCCACAAAAAATTCAATTAAAAACAACCAATCATACCAATACTAACCCTGTTTGTCATGTGTGTATACAAATGCATAATGTTTACTACCAAAACATGCAGAAACAATCAGGTTTTCATTATCTTTAGTGACATGAACCTTGCTTAGAAAATATCTCCATTATCTAGAGTGACTACTCGTGAGAGGTAGGTTTTGTTGCATTGATCATATTTTCTTCAAGGTCTTCTTAATAACTTCACAAGGAAGGATATTTCCATCTCTTCCACAAACAACAGGCTACAAAAAGGGCCCTCTCACCCTGGTTGAAAGGCACAACCATAAAGTAGTGAGGATAGGTCAAATCCTCTTGAGGGTGCTACCCATTTTTCCACATTTGAGTGACAAAGTGCAAGTTGCATTTCATCCCCAGCTACAAAATGACACACTACATGCTCTGTTTGTCTCTAAGCTTCCTACCAAATCTGTGATGTTGCTCAAATTCTGAGAGAGAATCAATTTGGGTACCAACAAAACCCACATCTCCCAAACCTCTATTATATAAATTCTACATCTTCTAGAAATAATATTATAATTTATTATAAATATTAACCACCACACTTACACTTGTTCTATTAAGATTAATATAAAATTATAATATATTATAATATTCTAGAAATTCCACATTTAATAATTTAGAATATTTGCATATTTAAGAAGACTAATATGTATTATGTAAATGCCAAATTAAACCAAATTGTGTATTATAATGTACATTAAAATATTCATATAAAATTATAATAATAAAAACACTATAAACAAAAATATTTTTTTACAATAATTATTCTACAAACTTTCAACAATTTAAGAGAATTATAGAAAATTTCTAGCATCACTATAGTAATTTAATAATTTAGTTTTTCGGTTTGTAGGTGCTCCACAATTTTAATATATTTATAAAATTTTGTAGAAAACTCATATTTATAAACATTCATAAGGGAAATTTCACATTTCTTTAATTTTAGAAATCTAATATATATATATATATATACACACACACACACACACACACACAACTCCATATTTACACTTTTAACATGTTTTTGGATTCAAAATATATAATAATGTGTAAAATTCAACATACACAATAAAGATCAATTTATTTATAGTTATAAAATTTTATAGGAAATCAACATCTCTAAATGTTTTTTAAAAATGAATATCTTTTAAAATAAAATATAATAAATACCATATCTTATAAAATTATTTTGAGTTTTTTTTTATTATTTAAATAATATAATATACAAATGATTCCAACAATATAAACAACCCACATTACTTAAATTATATCTCTATTATATTATTCTTATAAATTCCTATATATATTACATCAAGTATATATTATTTTTTTCCTTTTCCTTAAAATATATATTTCTAAAATAAAAATTTTAATTTAACTTACAAATATTTATAATACGTTATATTGTATTTATTTTATAATACGTAAAGTAGCAATGTCAGCTCTCTAATTGCATTATATATAGAACGTTATGAATCTTTCCACAATTTATGATATTTTCTTTCTAAAATAATTTTTTTTTAGTATTGTGTTTTATTGAATTCAAGATTAATATAAATGCAACAAAATCATATAAATATAAAATTTGAAAATCTTTATTAAAACTTATAATTTAAATTTTATTTACAAAAAATTTCATCTCTTAAGAAAATAACATAGATATGAGTGTCATGCAATTTTAAATGTTTACATTAGTACAATATTATAGTTTGAATAACATCTATTTTAACATATTTTCTACAATTTTACCGAAATTAATAAATGATAATAAAATAAAAATAATGATTAAAGATTAAAATATTATAGCCTAATTTTAAAGAATAAATTTTAATTTTAATTTTAAATTGTAGATGATCCATGTTTTTAGACAAACTCATCCATTTTATTTTTTTTATCTTGAACACCGGAGGTGGTTCTTAGGCATCTTAGGTTACGGATCAAATTAGTTTGTTGTGATTTGCTCCGTAACAATATTACTAAAAATATTGGAAGACTCCTAAATCTCAGCGATCATGAAGCATTTATTTTAGGGATTTCTATTTAGTAATGACAGGATTTTGTCAATTTATAGATGGATTTATCATTTTCATGGCAGAGTGCCTCAGCACGTCTTTGCTGCACTATTCCGAACAGATATGAGATATCACATTTTCATCAGAAGTTGTTGCGTTCACACTTACAACATGTTTAACAGAGACAAAGATGAGAATCTAACTACTAACTCGATTTCTCCCCATTTTTTTAATCCCGGTTAGGCAGAGGATCAACTGAGGGTATGATTTATTTTATATGCGATCACTCTCGAGATTCGAATACAAACCTTATCGATGCAGAGGTCCTTACCAAGATTCTTGTTTCCTCTTCCTCTCCAAGGTCGTCATCTTTTAGGGCAGCGATAAAATTAGAATATCGAAGACGTCAAGTGTGGCAAGTGTACAAGGATCATAAATTTTCCACGGGTATTTCGCGTTCCATCTAGGACTGAAGCTATCCACCACCGCTCGAAATTTCACTCCATTTCTGCCTGTATTTTGCAACACAGAATGTGTGTGTCGACTGTGCCCGCATTTTGATTACATGGGCAGTAGCTTTTTGGCGCCCAGAATTCCAACCTCCAATACAGCCAGTGGAGCCTTCCATCGCTACTTCTGCGTGGGCCATAAGCCCAAAAGGTGGTAGCCTTCCCTTTGAAACAGAGGCAGAGGTGAAGCCGTCCATTGTATTTAACCTTGCCACCTGAGCCTTCCTCTTTTCTATTTTGGCAGTTTATAAGAAGGATTTCACATGAAACACGGTTGGTCAATTCAATTAATACTTCTAAGAACATTTTGGAGCTTCGAAGTAATGGAAGATGTGATTAATGTGCATAAGATTTTTTATTTAGATTTTGATGTTCTTAAAGACATTCATACTATGGATATTCTATATGTGATTATCCTCACCATTATATTCAGTGAGAGGGAGGATAGCTTATACGGTGTAACTTACCATTATTTCTTCTCGAGATAAATGGGTTTCATAGTAATTATATACTTCATCTATTCCATCTCTATTAACTTTTTTCATACCATGTTAAGATAGTTCTTTTTTTTTCTTTCTTTTACTATTATTCTATTAATGTTTATAATAATTATTTTGGTTTTCAATATATCGCAATTCCAAGTGTCTTTTTGGGATTTAAATAATAATAAAAAACTAATTTCAATTTATCACAAAGAAAACATGGTTTTAGGGTGTATTATAATTTAATATTTATATAATTTAGATGTGATTAAGGAAGTTTGAATGGAAATTTAATAATAATATAAGTATAAACTTATTGTTCTACTAAAAATTAACAAGTTTTATTTTATTACATTAAATTTATGTAGATAGGTATTATTATTTAATATGTATGTTGAAATGTCGAAAATCAACATATATTAATTATGTAAAGGGAATGCAAACTCAATATAATTAATAGTTATATTTCTACATTATTTTTAAAGATATTCTACATATTATTATGGTGGAAATCAAATTGTAGCTTCCACCTACAAGTTTTATGTGGTAATCATAATTTGTAGATAAATTTGTATATATTGCCACATATATAATGTGTATACAAAAGTATGTAGAAAATCAATAATATCAAAATATATGGAAAAACTACAATTTTAAGAAATAGGGGAATATTAACCAATCTTAATAATCGTGGGAAAATTACAATCTATAAAAATTGTGGATAATAAACAAATTTCAAATATTGTAAGCTAGCTACAAATTTTATAAATTGTGGAGTATCAACATTCTTATAAATTGTGGACACACAACAATAATATATGAAATTGTGGATGGGCTATAACTTTGAATCCACATTTTTAATATTGAGAATTCCTTATAACCACAATAACAATGTAGAAAAAATGTTGTAACGACCCACAAATTCACACACAAACAACACAGTAAAAGACGGGATATATTTTTTTTTTGACTTGCTTGAAGATAATACGACACTACACAATTTCTCTAGGGAATACAATCAACTAAAGACATGCTTTCCACAACACGGACTCACACTGGTTACAACTAACATGAGGCACACACTTAGGACACAATGGTACATCTAGAGTATGCAATTTTACAACAAGGTTTTCCCACAGAAGGTTTCTTTAGAATCATGTTTTAGCTGTAAGTGCTTTCACATTATTTACTTTTCCCAGAGAAATCATGATAGGAGAATCTGAAGTTCATTTCTCCTTTGAAGAGTTTTCTCCTACCTTGTTAATGTTAATATACAGTGTGAGCCAATTATTGTATGGTAAGAGGTTACTTCATTTACTTGATTAACTTATTCATTTGTGAGGAGGAAGTTAATTTCTCAAGGCTCTTAACTTCATCAATTTGTTTTCGACATTGTGCTTTTGAACATATATGTTTTATCTTTTCAAGCGGTCAATTTTATTTTATTTTATTTTATTCCAGTACATGACTGCCTAAAATCTTGGATTCATCATTAAGATTTTATTAGTTGTTAATAAGGTTTCATTGGGGTCAAGAGTCTAACCAGAAATATTAAAGATTTCACTTGGGCTTCACTTGAAGAGATAGACATAAGTATATTGTTTACATTTTCAACGTGTAAGATAGATCGAAGAGTTTCTTAATCAAGTTCCTTCTATTTATTATAATTTTATTATCTTCCAAGATTTAATCATTTCTTTCACCTTAAGACTGTTCTAAGGACTCACCACAATAAGAGATTGTTGATTAGTTTACGTGGGATCACAAGGTATATTTGTTTCTCTTGTTTTCTTTTTGCTAGGTTCAAAACATAGTCCTCTACCAAACGACACATGACCAAAGGTATCCAAAGTGATGTAATTTGATTCAAGTTTAGATAATTATAATTAGGTTGACAATTCAAGGATAAATCATATTCTGAAAAGTGAAAATTCAATAAAGGATACACATGTCAAAACAAGTTCATTTAATCTTATTGACAATAATTTTTCTCAAATTGACTTTCAAACGATAACAACCTACATGAGAACAATACAAAATTATAACGCAATGCCTTCTAAATAGTCTCCACAATTTCCATACCAATGTTTTAAAGCAAAATAAAAAAATTCGTACAACAGAAGTTCCTAAGAAGGCTGGAATCCACTTTCTACACGTGTTTCTTTTTCTCTCTCTTTTTTTTTCTTTTCTACTCAGGAAATCCTCCTGCACATTTGTTAGCACATGTCAGTTCGCAAGAACTGAGCACGATAAAAGCTATAACATTAAGACAATATGTTGTTATCTAACTGTTTCAAGGAAGAAAAGCACTGTTGAAGATGAAAAATAATCCAAGAGTCTAAACAAGAGCAATTAAAGAGTTGTCCAAAAGCATAAAATGTCTGAGTAAAAAGGGAGGCACTAACTCTATTTAATTATCATTTTCTCATAGGAGAATTTAACAAACATCATGGTGAATTCCACCCATATCACAATAATGACCATCATTTTAACAAGATAACATTTCGAAACAAAAACAATTACAAGAAGAGAATTAATTTCAAACGTGATTTGTCCCTATTTGTTTAAGTTAGTTCACCAAGCCAAGGATTTACTATGCCACAGGAAGATCCCAAACAATCAATCGACATGAGAATGTCTAAACCAACATGACTTATTAATATTAAGATGATGTGCCTATAACAGTTAATTTTATGTCAGTACCGAATAAATAAATTGGGAAGAAAAGGGATGAAACGCACAAATGACCTCGTATGGGTCACATCCTATCCTAAAAATCCTTCTATTAAACTTTCTTCTAATCAAGAGAATGTCTTAAGAAAAAGGACAAACTTGGCAAGACAAAACATAACCATTATAAATCTTACAGGAGGGTTACTCAATCATTCACAAGAACACAACATAGGATACATAGCTTCCAAAGGATCTGTCGTCAACAACAAGTTGACTTAAACCTTTCTGGTCAATACATACCCATTCTACAACAATGACAGCAAGGAGGTCGTATCACAACGATCATCACAAAAACTAGTCAACCAAAGAGTTTCCAAACACACCAACCTCTAAGTCACAGGAGAATGAAATTTAAGCATCTTTACGGAGCAAAACGTAGAGTAATTTCTTACACATAAAACCAACATCCCAATTTTAAGATTTGAAAACTTCCTCACTAATGATCAAGTAGATCTCGTATCCTCCAACATGTGTGAAACAAAATCAAGGTAAGAAAAGAGTATTTCCTCTGACATTTTAAGCTATCCAAAAGAAATGTGAGTATCGTTAAAAGAAGACATTCCATAGGATCAGCTACATTCCTCAAAACATACAACAGTCACCAAGGGAGAGAAGGTGATTCCAAAGACAATAATCTCCAAATGGTGAACATGAATTGATATCAAATTATGACGATCAACCATGACACTCGAAGAATAAAATTATTTCTTCGAGCAATTCAAAACAAATAACAAAAGAAACTAACCTAGTTGAAAGTAATATCAACTTGGCTCAATTAAAAAATCGGTCAAGCTAAGCACACACCAAGCCAACCGGGAAGGGTTACTAGAACCTAAACAAATGAAATAAAAGGATAGAGACAAGAATAGTACCATTCACCTATACACAATGCACTCGCAGTACTCAATCACCAATTCGCAAATACCCAACATAAACCAGAACTACAGATCTCGAACCGAAATAAGAATAAGAACAAAACAGGAACTATAAAGTTGAGTCCAACGACAATGTTTGATAAAACATTCAAATCGTGAGACCAACACAAAGAACTCGGGAATTTTCATCACAGGAACCCCACCTCTTTTGTTTTATTAGTCTTAAGAACAAAGTTCACCCAACTAATATTTATTAAAACCCAGAAAACAATATAAAGGCTTCAACCAGCGCAATCATTTCTAACGCCAAAAAAAAGAACACAAACGAGCAAGGGAAGTGAAAACCAAACAGCATACCATCACACGAGACATATATATGAAGAGTAGAGTTATTTAATGAATCAGTTAAATAACAACATAAGAATCAATGGTATAGAGAATATCGTGCCTGATTAAGCTCCCGCAGTCGATAACAAGGTGGACAGGGCCTGCAACAGCAACCCAAGCCTAATTCCATTTTCTTCAAGCTCATTGGGCGCCCCAAACATCGAACATCTTCATGTTGGCACAGGAAGGAGTTCACGGCAAGGGTGGGTGGTCTAAAATACTTGCCATCATCCTCCCAACACCGCTCCAAGATTAGCCCTAGAACTTCTGTAGGCCCCATTTTTGACAATTGAACTTGATCCTTCGTCATTCATCCAAACACCTCCACCATCTCCATATGCATCTGATTGTTTCTAATTTGGACCTCCTAACCTTGGTGCTCTCATATTAGGAGCAGCCCTAGTCTGAGACAAAACAAAAGAAGATGGCTTTATAACCAAAAACAATCTCTTGGTACAGACTCCATATCCATAAAACAGTCCCTAGACTTAGCATCCTCACCTTTTCCCTGCATCCCATAACCTGCAATCAAGGTTGTCCATGAGAATACATCACTTTTAGGCATTTGATCAAATACTCGGCGTGTAACTCTAAAATTCCCAGATTTGCAATACATTTCTACAAGGGCATTCATTACTATAATAAACAAATCAAAACCACTTCTTAGTATGAAGACGTGGATCTCCTTCCCCTGATGCAAATTCGACAGGTGAGAAGTTACTGGAAGAACAGTTGCAAAGGTAACATTGTTGGGCTTCGTGTTAGCTAGATGCATTTGTTGAAAGAGATCTAAACTTTCCTCATAATGTCCACTCTGTGCATACCCTGCAATCATTGTAATTCCATGACCCTACTGTTTTCTCAATACAAGTTCTGAATCTGAAAAATATCCTGCTACCTTCATCTCCCAAGACATTTTCTCCAACATTACATAGATCTCCTATGCCTGTGGGTGTGATCTATCACCTACACAAAAACCATGCACCTTTTTATTTCCTTTAATCCAACTACACCAAGTTTCTTTTTAATTCCTCTATCCTTCATCGATCTCCTAAAAGCTCTCTTGCAAAGAAAACTGTGCTTCATGAATATTCTGATATGAAACAGATCCACCTCTATGAGATCCTCTTCCATGAGTTACATCGTAGAACAAGCAAGGTCTCAGTAGAGAATCTCTGTAATAAATTTCATCGGGTCTCCTGGTAACACTCTCACTGTCACTTACAGTCGATTTTGACTGAAAACACTTGCGCTAGCTTATGGCAAGTAAACACAATCGCATCAAGATTTGAGGATGCATGTGCTGCTTTTTCCATCCCAGAGCACACCTTAGTTTCCCACACTTTGTGCTGCCAGTGCAAGAGACAGCTAAAACTGCAATGAGACCTAAGAAAAAAAATTCAGAACCTCTAGCGTCTCACATGGCTTACAAATAAAGTTCATTCTTGCTCTAGCAAAAGAGCAATAAATTGTTTCAGGACTTATCTGCTTCGTTCTTCTCTTATGGTAGAGAAAATTTTTGCAGTATGGAACGCAGCATAAACCCAAAACCTTGGACTCCCGATATCCTAACACTGAAAGATGAGGTGAACTCCACGCCGTCTCTAATGGTTGTCGACAGTAACAGGCATGCATGAAGAAAATCATAGCTTCCATTGCTCATAATGAGGCGGTGAACATCTTCCTGCATTTCCTACTCAGTCAAAGCCGAAGTTAGGATTGCAGGCCTTCAATGCCGCTGTAGCTCCAACTGCGCAGCTTCACACTTTCCAACTCCTCGCCCTCAACCATAAAAAATAGTCTGAAGTGGCAACACCTCAAGCTCACCAAAACCCAAATTTCATGCTCTTCTTTCACATGAGTAGGGACCCGCCATAGGGAGTGTAGCTTCTACTCACCAAATTCATTAACATTAACACCTTAGTTTGCCTGTAGTCTAGGGAGTTATGCAGCTCTGGGCATAGAGACCTTTTCGTTTTCGTCATTCAGGCCTAAGAGAAATGCTGTGAGTGGAACACAGCAAAGGCATTCTGAACAGACAAACAAACTTCCTTCTCAAAAACTCCGTCCACTCTCCTCACGCGGCCAGGGAAGGAATGCTCGAGCAAAACCAGACTAAAACTAAACAAACTACTCCCCAAAACAGGGGTTTCCTTCCCCCAAGACACGGCAGACAAGGGCACGAGGAAGTCAAGGAAGGTAGAGCAGTCATAAAAGATACAGGTCAGAAGTCGGTTGAAGGGTCGCTGGAAAAGACTGGTGGCCAACTGCCCCCCCCACTTGGCATTACATTCTCCTCCCCTTAAGAAAGCATCGTCCTCGATGCGACATAACACAGCGGAAAAAAAAATGGTTCGCAACCAAGAACAGGTAAAGGAGGAAGTACACCCTATGGTTTAAAATTTTAGTCGATTAAAACACGGCCACAGGTAGCCTTAGGAAACATTTGGTAGAAGTTTTAACTTTCAAGGTTCTATGAAGATTGGCAGTTCCCTCTTGTTTGTTATTTCATTAGTTCCTTTCCATTAGCATTATTCTTAGTTTAATTTCTTTTAAAATTTCATCATTGAAGAGTTTTGGTTTGTTCCTTATTGTGGGTGCCCAACATGAACTGCTAACACAACACCCTATCAGGTTCACAAGACACTACAGATTCACAAGCACGCAAGTATATACTTCAAGATTGTATTACACCACAAAAAGGTTACTCAAAGACGGAATGGAGTAGGCACAGTCCACATAACATAGTACTCGTCACACATCAATGACTGACATATTATATACTTGAACAAAAGAGTACTACAATCCACCAGACATTTCCTCAATTCGCATCGATGAAAAAAAAAATTCACATAACACCAAACCATGCTACAGGTACACAGTGTCCACAAGGGAATCAATGACATATCCATAACATCACAACACATATCCATCTGACATGAGTAACACATACATCAAAAGACCACTACCAAACATCACAATGACTCAACATATACCCCAGAACATCAACCATACACACAAATATCATATGCCTCCCTCAAACTCTTATGCCTCCCTCAAGTCTCTTAGGCCTCCCTCAAACTCTTATGCCTCCCTCAAGTCTCTTATGCCTTCCTCAAGTCTCTTATGCCTCCCTCAAACTCTTATGCCTCCCTCAAGCTCTTATGCCTCCCTCAAACTCTTATGCTCTTATGCCTCCCTCAAGCTCTCTTATGCCTCCCTCAAGGAGGCCGGTTGACCCTATGGTCCAAGACACATAGAGTTCGAACACTCCTAACCCAAGTGACATAATAACGCGTGGTTCAACAACCCGCTAGTTATATGTACTCCTTGGGGCGTACCCCCATACAACGAAGCGGGTCCATAGGTCCAACCAATCCATGGTGCATCCTATGACCCTATTCCACACATCACGACAATAGAACCAGCACAACAATCCAATCAAAGTGCCAAGTGGCAAAGTACAAGCCTTGGGCAAGGCGGTAAGAATTCCAAATTTAAAAGAAGACCCCAAATCAAGCTAAATAAATGGCCAAATAGCCATAGTTAGTATCAAAATCCCCATGTTAGTGCCACAAACCAAGGAAATGCCCAAAATTGTAAAGCATGGCAATCAAGAAAAGCTGTTGGTCCTTACAAAATAAGGTAAAAAGCTCAATTTACGAATAAAATCAACTTATAATAATGTCACATTACGATAACTGTGTGGCCTTATCTGGCCACCAAGGGGTACTCAACGAGTTGCTAGCACTCGGAACATCGAGCCTCAGCTCGTAAAATACATATCAATAATACAACTGTCATCACCTCCATCTGAATCATCCCGCCACCACTTCGACAAGGCTAAACATAGTCATAGTTTTACTTAGGTTGCTGTACATACAACCACATAGGGAGAGAGGAAAGAATCACATGTTATCTACTAAACCGAGTTTCGGCTCAAGTTATTGACCCATGGTACACCATTCCTCACTCTCAACATACACTTCTACCGATTTCCCTCAGGATCGGTTAGCATAAGGTTCACAACATAACATACAACAACATCACTAACATAACGGTGGCACACACATAACTACCATAACGTCTTACATATGGTACATATACAGGGTAGATCACGATCATACATTCACTGAGTGTAACACACCACTTTACAACATTCTGCACCCAAAGTGCAATCACCATATGATAGGGTTCATACACTCACCGTATGACCCCAAATCACAACATGAAGCATTACATATTTGCACAAATCATACATACGATGAACATAGTACATCTCAACATAACATCCATTGCTACATAACAAGGTGGTACACACATTTCTTCAAAACATGGTAAAAACATCAAGATACAACTCATTTCTTTTAACATCAATCTAGTCATACAACACATTGATACACTTACATACCACAATATGCCACAATGTTCCAACACTCCGTCATCCACATTATAATTCTTTTCACACATCACAAACAATAATTCACACGTGAACTCTTCATAGAATCCACAAGAAGGAGAGAGAATACTCCCATCCCCAACATATCAACATGATGACAAACACGCACTAAGTGACATACACATCACGTGCGTTCACAATATCACAATTACGACAATAATCACATCACGTTTAAAGCACATTACTCTTCCAATATCTACCACCATCATGCAACATCATCATCATCATGCAGTATCATCATGTAACACCACCACCACCATGTAACATCATCATATAACACCAATCCGGCCCATAGGTTCGAGAGCATGAACCTATGCTCTGATACCAAGTGTAACGACCCACAAATTCACACACAAACAACACAGTAAAAGACAGGATTTTTTTTTTTTGACTTGCTTGAAGATAATACGACACTACACAAGTTCTCTAGGGAATACAATCAACTAAAGACATGCTTTCCACAACACGGACCCACACTGGTTACAACTAAACATGAGGCACACACTTAGGACACAATGGTTCATCTAGAGTATGCAATTTTACAACAAGGTTTTCCCACAGAAGGTTTCTTTAGAATCATGTTTTAGCTGTAAGTGCTTTTACATTCTTTACTTTTCCCAGAGAAATCATGATAGGAGAATCTGAAGTTCATGTCTCCTTTGAAGAATTTTCTCCTACCTTGTTAATGTTAATATACAGTGTGAACCAATTATTGTATGGTAAGAGGTTACTTCATTTACTTGATTAACTTATTCATTTGTGAGGAGGCAGTTAATTTCTCAAGGCTCTTAACTTCATCAATTTGTTTTCGACATTGTGCTTTTGAACATATATGTTTTATCTTTTCAAGCGGTCAATTTTATTTTATTTTATTTTATTCCAGTACATGACTGCCTAAATCTTGGATTCATCATTAAGATCTTATTAGTTGTTAATAAGGTTTCATTGGGGTCAAGAGTCTAACCAGAAATATTAAAGATTTCACTTGGGCTTCACTTGAAGAGATAGACATAAGTATATTGTTTACATTTTCAACGGGTAAGATAGATCGAAGAGTTTCTTAATCAAGTTCCTTCTATTTATTATAATTTTATTATCTTCCAAGATTTAATCATTGATTTCACCTTAAGACCGTTCTAAGGACTCACCACAATAAGAGATTGTTGATTAGTTTACGTGGGATCACAAGGTATATTTGTTTCTCTTGTTTTCTTTTTGCTAGGTTCAAAACATAGTCCTCTACCAAACGACACATGACCAAAGGTAACCAAAGTGATGTAAGTTGATTCAAGTTTAGATAATTATAATTAGGTTGACAATTCAAGGATAAATCATATTCTGAAAAGTGAAAATTCAACAAAGGATACGCATGTCAAAACAAGTTCATTTAATCTTATTGACAATAATATTTCTCAAATTGACTTTCAAACGATAACAACCTACATGAGAACAATACAAAATTATAACGCAATGCCTTCTAAATAGTCTTCACAATTTCCATACCAATGTTTTAAAGCAAAAGAAAAACATTCGTACAACAGAAGTTCCTAAGAAGGCTGGAATCCACTTTCTACACGTGTTTCTTTTTCTCTCTCTCTTTTTTTTCTTTTTCTACTCAGGAAATCCTCCTGCACATTTGTTAGCACATGTCAGTTCGCAAGAACTGAGCACGATAAAAGCTATAACATTAAGACAATATGTTGTTATCTAACTGTTTCAAGGAAGAAAAGCACCGTTGAAGATGAAAAATAATCCAAGAGTCTAAACAAGAGCAATTAAAGAGTTGTCCAAAAGCATAAAATGTCTGAATAAAAAGGGAGGCACTAACTCTATTTAATTATCATTTTCTCATAGGAGAAGTTAATAAACATCATGGTGAATTCCACCCATATCACAATAATGACCATCATTTTAACAAGATAACATTTCGAAACAAAAACAATTACAAGAAGAGAATTAATTTCAAACGTGATCTGTCCCTATTTGTTTAAGTTAGTTCACCAAGCCAAGGATTCACTATGCCACTGGAAGATCCCAAACAATCAATCGACATGAGAATGTCTAAACCAACATGACTTATTAATATTAAGATGATGTGCCTATAACAGTTAATTTTATGTCAGTACCGAATAAATAAATTGGAAAGAAAAGGGATGAAATGCACAAATGACCTCGTATGGGTCACATCCTATCCTAACAATCCTTCTATTAAACTTTCTTCTAATCAAGAGAATGTCTTAAGAAAAAGGACAAACTTGGCAAGACCAAACATAACCATTATAAATCTTACAGGAGGGTTACTCAATCATTCACAAGAACACAACACAGGATACATAGCTTCCAAAGGATCTGTCGTCAACAACAAGTTGACTTAAACCTTTCTGGTCAATACATAACCATTCTACTACAATGACAGCAAGGAGGTCGTATCACAACGATCATCACAAAAACCAGTCAACCAATGAGTTTCCAAACACACCAACCTCTAAGTCACAGGAGAATGAAATTTAAGCATCTTTACGGAGCAAAACGTAGAGTAATTTCTTACGCATAAAACCAACATCCCAATTTTAAGATTTGAAAACTTCCTCACTAATGATCAAGTAGATCTCGTATCCTCCAACATGTGTGAAACAAAATCAAGGTAAGAAAAGAGTATTTCCTCTGACATTTTAAGCTATCCAAAAGAAATGTGAGTATCGTCAAAAGAAGACATTCCATAGGATCAGCTACATTCCTCAAAACATACAACAGTCACCAAGGGAGAGAAGGTGATTCCAAAGACAACAATCTCCAAACGGTGAACATGAATTGATATCAAATTATGACGATCAACCATGACACTCGAAGAATAAAAGTATTTCTTCGAGCGATTCAAAACAAATAACAAAAGCAACTAACCTAGTTGAAAGTAATATCAACTTGGCTCAATTCAAAAATCAGTCAAGCTAAGCACACACCAAGCCAACCGGGAAGGGTTACTAGAACCTAAAACAACTGAAAGAAAAGGATAGAGACAGGAATAGCATCATTCACCTATACACAATGCACTCGCAGTACTCAATCACTAATTCGCAAATACCCAACATAAACCAGAACTACAGATCTCGAACCGAAACAAGAATAAGAACAAAACAGGAACTATAAGGTTGAGTCCAACGACAATGTTTGATAAAACATTCAAATCGTGAGACCAACACAAAGAACTCAGGAATTTTCATTACAGGAACCCCACCTCTTTTGTTTTATTAGTCTTAAGAACAAAGTTCACCCAACTAATATTTATTAAAACCCAGAAAACAATATAAAAGGCTTCAACCAGCGCAATCATTTCTAACGCCAAAAAAAATACAAACGAGCAAGGGAAGTGGAAACCAAACAGCATACCATCACACGAGACATTTATATGAAGAGTAGAGTTATTTAATGAATCAGTTAAATAACAGCATAAGAATCAATGGTATAGAGAATATCGTGCCTGATTAAGCTCCCGCAGTCGATAACAAGATGGACAGGGCCTGCAACAGCAACCCAAGCCTAATTCCATTTTCTTCAAGCTCGTTGGGCGCCCAAACATCGAACATCTTCACGTTGGCACAGGTAGGAGTTCATGGCCAGGGTGGGTGGTCTAAAATACTTGCCATCATCCTCCCAACACCGCTCCAAGATTAGCCCTAGAACTTCTGTAGGCCCCATTTTTGACAATTGAACTTGATCCTTCGTCATTCATCCAAACACCTCCACCATCTCCATATGCATTTGATTGTTTCTAATTTGGACCTCCTAACCTTGGTGCTCTCATATTAGGAGCAGCCCTAGTCTGAGACAAAGCAAAAGAAGATGGCTTTATAACCAAAAACAATCATCTCTTGGTACAGACTCCATAACCATAAAACAGTCCCTAGACTTAGCATCCTCACCTTTTCCCTGCATCCCATAGACTTGCAATCATGGCTGTCCATGAGAATACATCACTTTTAGGCATTTGATCAAATACTCGGCGTGCAACTCTAAAATTCCCACATTTGCAATAAATGTCTACAAGGGCATTCATTACTATAATAAACAAATCAAAGCCACTTCTTAGTATGAAGACGTGGATCTCCTTCCCCATGATGCAAATTCGACAGGTGAGAAATTACTGGAAGGACTGTTGCAAAGGTAACATTGTTGGGTTTCCAATTCAGCCAGATGCATTTGTTGAAAGAGATCTAAACTTTCCTCATAGGGATGTCCACTCTGTGCATACCCTGCAATCATTTTATTCCATGACACTACTGTTTTCTCAGTACATGTTCCTGAATCTGAACAATTATCCTGCTACCTTCATCTCCCAAGATGTTTTCTCCAACATTGCATAGATCTCCTGTGCACTGTATTGAGGTGCGATCTGTCACCTAAGGAGAAAAAAATCATGCACCTTTTTATTGCCTTTAATCCAACTACACCAAGTTTCTTTTTAATTCCTCTATCCTTCATCGATCTCCTAAAAGTTCTCTTGCAATATGGCAAACTGTGCTTCATGATGCCGAGGATTCTGATATGAAACAACATCCACCTCTATGAGATCCTCTTCCATGAGTTACATCGTAGAACAAGCAAGGTTTCATTGTAGAGAATCTCTGTAATAAATTTCATCGGGTCTCCTGGTAACAAACTCCCCAGGATTGTCACTTAATTCGCTTGCTTTGAAACGGAGAGACAGCGAACTGATCCATTTCATTATCCTGAAAAGCTTCATCAAATTTGAGCAAATGGAATGCCGATTCTGCAATTCAGATAATGCATACATGAGTGTCTCGGGCACCTATTTTCCACCATGGTTTCCCATAGTGCTCCCAAATTCATCGGGTCTCTTCGTATTTATATTCATTTCCACACCACAACTTTGCTGCGGGGCTACCATTGTAAAAACTAGATTACAGATCTTTGCTCTTGCGTCTAGCGATAACGGAAAAAAAAAACCCTTGGACTGTCCATCAGTGCCAAAGACTGAAAGAAGAGGAAGAAGAGCCGTCATCCTAAAGCTATGATAGTAACCCCCCATTCCCATTAAGCTCTTTTAGCCAGCACTGGGGAGTACCAATGAAGACGGGTGAAGATTTTGTTGCCATTGCCATTGTCATCTGCTTCTTATTTTGAATGGAACGAATTAGCTGCAAACTTTACAATGGATTTTATTACTAATAGAGGACAATCTGTATAGATAGTTAGACGCACGCAAATGTTGAAATCACATGCATTCCAACTCCTCGCCCTCCTTAGACTGATTACTTACAGCCTTGCTAAACCTAGATAACCATTACTTATTGCATCTGCTATAATATATATATATATATAGCCGGAGACGGCAGGAGGCAAAGTGTAGTTTATAATCACCTGGGAAAGTGAACAGTTGAAGGGCGAGGCTTCTGTATGTCGTGCGGTCGTAAGGATGAGTTATGCAGCTCTGTGTATAGAAATTGAAAAAAAACATATCTAGAATAAGTAATACTTACCGTAAACGCATTTGCTAAGTTTAGAATTGCTATTGGCAGGGTGAGAAATCTTGGGCAGCTCAACCTGTATCTCCGATCTTGGTTTCCAGATTATACAATACAGGAAAAAGGAGAAAAGGTCCATTGTGAATCATTTTTCCTATTGCATGGGATGCTCGTAAAGTCAGAATAACAGACTGAAAACTCTTGTTCAGCTCCAGATCAATTGCTGCGAATCTCCAAAACAGGGGTTTCCCTTCCTCCAAGACGCGGCAGACAAGGTTACGAGGAAGTCAAGGAAGGTAGAGCATTCATAAAAGATACATGGTCAGAAGTGGTTGAAGGGTCGCTGGAAAATACTGGTGGCCAACTTACCCCCCCCCCCCCCACACTTGGCATTACAAATGTGGTTAAAATTCTTGTTTGTTGTAATGATTTCATTCTTTTGAAATTAAGTGGAAAAAGAAAGCACACATCTAAAATAACTATCGTTTAATACAAATTTGTAAGGCTAAAATTATATGATGTTTTTTTGGTTTAAAAATAATAAAAATAAACCATGAAGAATTTTTTCATTCTTTTAAAATTAAGAATAAAGACCTAATTGGTGAACCTTGGTTCTATGGAAAGACCATTTTGCATGTCTCTAGATGGAGACTTGGTATGGTGGAGTTGGATTTGGTTCCTAATGCCCTGGTTGAATGGGTAAAGTTTCGTACTTTACCGGAAGAATTTTGGGATAAATAAGTGCTCTTAGGAATTTATGAAGCCATGTGTCATATCTTGGTTATGGATTCTACCACCAAGGCAAGATCTAGTCTTGTCTGTGCTGGAATGTGTGTAAATGTGGATGTGAGGAAGCATCTCCTAGCTTTTATATGAATTATTTCACAATATGAAGAATGAGATCAGAAATTCATCTTTGAAGCTTCCCCTATTTTTAGTGTGTGTGTATATTTAAGGGACATAGAGAAGGTGCTTGCAAATTCATGTAGGTGTGGACTAAGAAGGAAAATAATTGTTCTTCAGGCATGTGCATCTTCTTTTAGTGGATGCCCAGATCATGATGGCATGTAGTTGGAGGGAAAGAAGACTAATAAGGACTCAATGGAGAAAGTCAGATCGGTTATTGATTCTCCTATTTAGGTGGATGACCATGATTGGACACATGTTGTGGTCGGTTTAGAGGACCTAGATCATTGTCCAGTTGTGCTATATAAAAAGGATGAAGCCGCCACATGTTGTCCAGGAGTTTCTCGTGGAGGACATGGATTTGATTAAAGGATCGATGCTTGGGGGTTCAACCCCAGGCCTTGACCTGAGTGGTCAAGGAATTAATCTAATTGGAATGTGTAGAGACGAGTGTTTGGGGAATGTTCGGGGAGGGATTTTAGAGTTGATGTTAAAGTTGGTCTGCGCACCGATGGAGACAAATAAAATCGGCCCTATTTCAGGGCTGAGCACATGCATAGTTACCCTATGTGGCTCTATCCCAATGTCATCTTCCAATAGTAAATTTAATAACTGCACTCCAGATCATTTGTCTATTATGGATATTGGCCACATTTAAAACCCTCCCTTGACTCCTGTGTAGGTAATGGTTAATCCTTTTGAGGTGGAGGCTCAAAATGTTTCTGATTTGGCTTCAGACGATTGGAGTGACTTTGAGGACATCTCATTTACCGAGGAGGACTAGGATGGATGAAGCTTGATTGTTGTAGAGGATGTTGATGAAGGATCTATTGATAGCTCGACCCCTGGTAATATTGAAATCATGTTAAATTTTGAATAAAAAGCGTGTTTGACAACAAAAACTAGGTAAAAGGATGAAAATATTGAGGGGAAAGCTCTATGTGACCACAATAGACTCAATTTTATTGATTACTAGGAAGGTCCTCATTATCATGAGTATGTTTTTAAAACGTGACATTTCAGTTTTAGGAATCATAATGAACTTATCAAGCATGAATTATAAGAAGAGGGGTGGAACAAAGTATTAAGTAAATACAAAAGGTTTTATCTTTCTCTGGGTTGATTTCCCTTTCTATTTAGTCTGATGATTGAGTTAAGTCCGTTTGAATCTTTGTTATATATTTTTTAGTTCTCTGTGAGATTCATTGTAATATCTTTCTTGTAATGGCCCTTGGAGCCTTTTCCAACCATTATGTAATGCCCACAAATCTGACACACAAATACATTAATAAAAATACAATTTTTTTTTTAAACTTACATTGCTTGATATATGACAACACAAGGGATTACTTAGGACAATGCATAACACATGATACGCTTGCACAAACATTATCCCACATAGACAACATGAAAACACATGATGCACATCAAGGCCAATTTTCCCCAAATGGAAAGGCACAAAATAACGATTCAACTACAATATAAACTCCCGTATGGGCACCATCCATGACACAAAACTTTTCTGTTTTACATATTTACAGTCATATTTCTTTATTGACCTTAATTATTTGAAAAGCACTTATCATGTTATCCTTCATTCTTCTTTAAAATACACTACATTATCTTTATTTTTCTTAACATTTTACTTGTAATGATTACATATAATTTTACTTGTTTCCCTTATCACACAAAAATGATGTAGCCGATTTGTTGAAAGGAACATATGTAGACACATGAGGCTGTTAGCCTTTTTTGTAAGGATTTTTTTTTTCTAAAGGCATGTTTCTTGGATTTATAATTAACCTTAGTTACAATGAGGGAGGTTCACCTAACATAAATGAATTTTATTAGTTCAAGAGTAAATGGATTATGTGTCCTTTTCATATTAGCATTTAATTACTAAGGTTATTCTATTTGGTTTTAAGATATTATAACTAACCATATATTCTAACTACTTAACTTAAATGCTTAGTCATCAAGATCCTAAGGAGTATGATTACACACTAAACCAAGTTTGGATTCCTGGGAAAGTAGGTATTATATGCGTGTTACAAGGAGACATTCAATTATAAATTTTATGCACCTTACTAAGGTCACAACTAGAGTGATTAAACACCCTTATCTCCAACAATCATCTTGTAACTCTAGGTACATTCAATACTTATTGTTAAGTTGACACTTTTGTTTGAGAGGGGTTAAAGGGGATTCAGACTCAATATTCTCATGTGTAGGTAACTAAAACACAAGATCCACTCAAATAATTTACATTCATCTTAAAATTATATTACTTAATTTTATTTAAGTAACGTTTAGAAATTAGTTGTGTAACCCATTTGTTAATAAGGACATTTGTATCCTCATGGGACTACTAGTCATTGTCTTAGGGGATTTGTCTCTAAGACTAGGATCACATAGTTTCACATCATACATCTATTACATAATAGGAAAAGTGGGAAAGCAAGAGGGGAAATTCCATTGTTTAAAGGTTAAGATTCACATTAAATTTTACACAACGTGGATCTGGTTTCCCACCACAAGATGGTTTAAACACATTATATGAATGATCTAAATTTTAATTTCCTCCTAGTACATCATCTATGGTTACATTTTCACAAACTAATCATAAATTAAAAAGTTGTTAAGTTTCACAAATAACTCTTAGTATTGTACCATAGAAACCAAACGATAATAGAAATTGGGTATCAAGCTCATTTATAATCCCAAATCCTAAAGGCGACTTTCAAGGGTTGTTAGCAATATTTTTCACACAAAAACCTTCACTCTACATGTGTTTCGGGCAAAGAGGACACATTATGTTTAAAGTTGGTTTCCCATACACACAATACTACCATTCCTAGGAGGGGAAAACATACTCAAGAAAAAGTTTAATGATGTCATTCCTAATTGTCGGGTTCACTGCCATGTCACTAAGCATATAAGCTAGGATGGAAATATCAACTTGGGCTCTTATCTCCTTAAGCTAGAGGGTGTCATTGAGTATAAAGATTTAGGTTCATCCTAAGGTTTTAGTTTTCTATGTTACAAGAATCACATATACATGAATTTTATATTAGAGTGGATTGGTTCGTTAGATTCCTTTATTACATTTTAAAAGTAAGAAACACAACACTGATTATTTAATCATCAATTGCACACTGTAATTTCACTATAAGCTATTAAGCTCACTTTATTTTAACACAATATCCAACTTTTACAATACTGAACTTGGAATCAAATAACACCCATATTTAGATGAACTTTTCCCTTAAACACTAGCATCTTAAAAATAATTATACAAAACTTCACTAATAAACCCTTCAATACTTTGAAAAATATTGAACAATCCTCTACCATTTCACTTAACATGTATATCTAACTCCCCTTTTTACCATATGTAATTTTGAATCAAAAGAACACCTATAGTACTTAAATGCACAATTCTCAAAGTACCCCTAAAACTAGCATTTCATGCATATTACCAAATTTCGGTAACAAGTCTTTACTATAGCATAGCAATGCATATATATATATATATATACATATATATATATATATATATATATATATATATATATATATATACATATATATATATATATATATATACATATATATATATATATATATATATATATATGCACATATATATATATATATATATGCACATATATATATATATATATATATATGTGCATATATATATATATATATATATATATATTATATATATATATATGTGCATATATATATATATATATATATATATATATGTGCATATATATATATATATATATATATATATATATATATATATATATATATATATATATATATATATATATATGCATATATATTTCATTAGCATACATAAATTACAATAATACACAATGAGTTACAACCACGTCGTTTATTCATCCTATTTGCATCCTACAAAACCATGTCAGCATGAAATTAACGATAAATATCTAGCATGGAATCCACATAGATCTAGCATAATTAACGTTTTTAGTTTCCCATTTACATTATAATAATAATTTGCATCTGAAAGGAGAGGGTTAGAGACACATATTCATTTCACTTCTTTTCCTAACCAAGGAGAGAGAAAGAGATAGGGAGAGAGAACCATTATTTTTCCAAAGTTCAATTTCACACAACAAGTCACATGATAGAGTTTCAAATATTTAATTACAAGTGTCACAAGTTTCCATGGGGATTTGATAACTTGACGGGGTCCTACAACTTTCTTTCTCTATGTTTTCCTACTAGTAGCACAAACATTCAATTTAGGATCAGAGGCTAAGAAACCGCTTTCAAACATTTTCTTCTAGTGAGAAAATACACCAAGGCTAAGTTTCTAAGTGTCCTCTTATACACCAAGAAGTCACATGAATTGGCAGAATTCAGAACTAGTGAACAGTTTACGATTGGTGGTTGGTTTTCTGAGGCCATTAGTCGTAATTCACCTAGTTGTAAACGATCAAAAGTTAGCTCGAGGGCTTAGAAAACCACATCCAAAAATAAATTTCGATGGAAAAACATGCAACGATGGAAAACGTCGATGGTTTTTCTAGAGCCACCAGTCATAATTAGTCCAGTTTGACCTAGTTAAACTACGAGTGGAGACCTAAAAAATATTTTTTCCAAACTAACCAAGAATGTGCTTTTCTTAAACCGAAAGTTCTAAGAAATATTCTAGTAAAAATACTAGAGGTTTGCAAAGTCGAACAAGCATTTTGTTGTCTAGGGTTCAAACGGAGAGCCGATACGAAACCCAAATTTTTAACTTTAAAAACTTCGTAATAACGTAAATGAGCTAACATGGCTCCTAGAGGAGTGACAAAAAGAGCATAAATTATCGATTGGGGTTGAACTTAAAGATTGAGGAAAGTCTCCTCATAATAAGGAACACAAACGATACTTTACTTCCCATTTTAGGGTTTCAGAAGATTGCTTTGTAGGTCTTTGAATATCATGATTTACTAGCTTTTACAATGGAACAATTGGTGAGATTACGAGGGAACAAACTCAGTTTTTCAATAAAAGGGTGTCAAAACTATTTAATATGTTTACAAATTTTTCCATATCATGTCTGAAGGAGGGTTTAAGTTTGTGGTTGACTACCAAGTGTTATTCAAGTTACATAAATGCGATATAATGTTTTACTGTTTGCCAAAACAAAATTTATATAAAATAGTCGAATGTATGACAATCCAAGGGTTTTAAATGTGTTATGCCACAAATGGAAAACTAAAGTACAAGAATTATGAAGGACAAGGTGAGATAAACCATGCCTGGGATATGTTTGTGTCCATAGGGCAAGAGGTGCTCCAGGTGGGTTCACCCATATTCTTCAAGGAGTCATCCCTCTTCTAAGCATTCCGTCAAATTGTTTGCATGCACCCGAAACACCCATTCACTTTTCTCGGCTCAAATATCTATAAATCTTCTTTAAAAAAAACACTTTTTAATGTTTTCTTATACCTGCCTCTATGTTGTTCGAGGCTCCCATGCTTTGGATATCTAACTACTAGGAAAATCACATCTTCATCTACAAATTTTCACCATCCTTACTGCTTGACCTGCAGGGCCTGCTGAAGGTGCTGAAGATAATTCTCCCTTCGATCTGGTGCTATTTCATATGTTCCATGAAATTGCCCCATTTGAGTTTGATTTTGAAATGAGCTTGCACTTGGGGGTCTCCACTAGCCTCCAGTTACACTGAAAGGATTTAATATCCTTTTACTTATTAGGCTACCCTCTGATACACTGTTTGAATCATTTTCCATAATGCCATTAGGAAGCTTGGCTCCCTGTTAAAGATAAAATCTACCATGTCCTGTCAAGGGGGCACAAGCTGTTGTGCAAGGCCACTACTCCCAACCATATCATCTCTTGCATGACTAGTTATCTTTTCTATGTCAAATTCAAGTCCGTTTCCTAAATGAGTAGCTCCACAAAATGTTACTGGCACTAAAGTTGTTTCTGGGATAGTTCCTGATCCACTCAAAACTGCGGCCTGACCCACATCCCTTGGTAACCCTAACTCTGATGTCACTTTACGAACATGAAAGGTACTACCATCATTTTTTTTTGAATTAACTAGACCAATTGGGGATGATGGAATAACTACAGTTGTTGTTTGTACAACACCTCTATTTGAATATGAACCTATAAGTAATGCATAAGCACTTGCACCACCCAAACCATGAGAAATTACAATTCTTCCTCCACCTAATCCTGAATTGAATCCAACACTTGGCATTGATGTAGCTCCAGAAGAGGTTTCTGATGAAATTAATCCTCCTGCACTAGCAATCATTGAGGATGGTGGCGTTAGAGGTCTTGTGTTAGAATTACCTTCTTGAGAAGTTGTATAATCAACTTGTTCATGAGTACTATTTCCTTGTTGAGACACTGGACTTGAAAAATTATCTGAAGTTGAGGAAGAATATGGCGAGGAAACATGTTGGGGTAGGCACCACTTTCGAAGAGATCCATCAAATATATAAGAACATTAATCAGTGTATGCCAAACCAAGACCCACTCCTACACTAAACGACATAACAACCCACCTTGTTGTAAGACTCTAGAAAAGTAAGAGAGTTGAGCCTGCTCTAGGAAGGGATGAGTAGACAAAGTGGTGAAGTGTAATGAAAAAAAAGCATCCCATTACTACTAAATTTGCAATGCAAACATAGGTTTTCAACATGGTTAAAGCCTTTGGATCTCAAATTAGGTGCATGTATTGTTGACCAAGGAGAATGACAGGTCTAACACCCCTTTTTTTAGACACTCATACGCCCTGTTTAATCTTGTGTAAAACACCAATATGGATTCCCGTCATCACAGATCCCATCCACCCTCCTGCACTTCTATCCCTGTTGTAATTATCTTATTACTGCTAAGTTACAAAGTTAACTTGTGGTCCAACATGGTCAGCGCCTCTATTTTTTTAAATAAAGTTCTTGGATTATTCTACAAATAAAATGACGTGCATTACAGTTAGGCTCCTCTATCCCCTTCATCTGGTATGAAAGCCAATTTTTAGGAATCTTGAGAGCTTGTACGTGGCATATCTAGTGATATCCATGGTTTTCTCTATATATATGAAATCTTATTAGTGAAAGAAACTTTCATTTTTTTAGTGGTTTTCTTCCATCTTGCATTGATTCTTTTCCCAAGCCCGACTCACCAGAGGCACGTTGGAGGAGTGTTGGTTCTCATTGGAGCAAGGAGAGAACAATTTTATTTTATCTTTAAACATCCACGAGAGGAGAATTGCGTTCTAGAAGACAAGAGTTGTCAAGAGAGAGAAATATTTATGCACTAATCTTCTTGTTTATCAAGACACTTGCGTGCATATTTGAATAGTAGTGGCATGGAAACCAAGGAGGCGTGAATGTATGATCTAAGATGTCACGATGATGCCACATTGGATGATGAGCCTTTTTTTACCTGTTGTAATTAAAACAACGCCGATATGATTTTTGGACTGAGATATTCATTCACATTATTATTTTATAGAATACAACCCTATATGGCATGTGTTAGATGTGACGATGAATCTTGTTTTGTGACCATTTGTGTGCATTGGATCTGCGATAACTAATCACGGAATCAACTTTCAGTTTCACAAAATACCCACAATTTATCAAGATGCTTTCATGCAGATTTGAATAAAAGCGACATAGAAACCAAGGAGGCATGAATGCATGATCTAAGATCTCATGGTGATGACACATTGGATGACGAGCCTTCTTCTACCTATTGTAATTAAAACAACGATGATTTGATTTGTGGACAAAGATATTCATTCATGTTATTATTTTATAGAATACAATGCTATATGGTTTATGCTAGATGTGTCAGTGAATCTTCTCTTGCGACCATGAGTGTGCATTGGATCTGTGATTGCTAATCACAAAATCAACTTTCAGTTTTACAAACTACCAACAATTTTATGCATGACTACAAACTATTAGATCGTGTATTCCTGGCAACGTGATCCAAGCTAAAGAAAAGATTTGAGTCTCACAGTCTCGACTCTTGGAGTTATAATCTAGTAAGCGGCAACTGTTGATTTGTCATTTGGTGTCACATTGACATTTCTCTAGCTCCTTGTGACTAGTGGTGAGTCGGAACAATTTGCATATAATTCTAATTATCTTGAGTCATCCTCATGTGAAGTCCTAGGCACTGTTTTCTCCATGTTTGCACTAAGGGGGGGTGTTAAGAAATCCTTTGTTAGTGCTCTCATATTTGATATTTATCGTATGGTAAATTACTTGTTTTACGGTAAGTTTATTTGTTAGTATAATATATTGTTATAATAACAATATATTGCATGGTTATTTGGTTACACCCATATTATTATCAACATGTCTATTGTTACCTAATTTGTAGGAGATTGTTTTTTGTATCTCCATGACCATATAACTATTATATCTCGTTGAATAATATAGAAGATTATTATTGTTTAGAGTGTTAGGCTGCTCTATCCCCTTCACCTCCCACATGAAATGTTAAATAATTCTATTACTTTTCATGATAAAAACACTGGTCAATTAATTACCCTTTGTTTTGAAATTATGACTAAGCCTTCAAATTTGATCATTTCCAATAGGTGCCTTTGTATGGGGGAATAGCTGCTTCTAGCAAGATGCTTTGATGGGATTGTTGTACAATAATAGGAAAAATCTAGCGCATGAATTGTGTCCAATTTTGTTTGTATCAAATCTAGCTTTAAAAAATAAAAAGTAAAAAAAAACAAAGAAACGCGAGGGAATTAACAAGCATCTAAACGACTGGGCAAGTTGGAAGAGAAAGTGGGCGCCAGCAGTGTTTGTACGCGATAAGATAAAATAAAAACCCTTTTGCCCAGTTTGATGGAGACGGAGATATTGACCTTCGCTTTTCTTTCGGTAAAATGAGTGAAGGAAACATTTAAGATATACCGACCATTTCAGATCCGAAAACGGTGAGTCGGGAAAGTAGCTACTTACATCGTTGGAAGTTTGGATATGGTCCACAGGTACTAACGCACAGTCTTCCTCGATGCCCAGCCGTAAGGCATCGTATTACCTTTTAAAGGAACTCGCCTTTTCAAAAGCGGACCGTATCCTCCTAAGCTGTATCCACAATCCCATTCCTCGCTTTTGGCAGATACTTTAATTGCTTTTATATTACCTTATCCTCCTCTCCCATTTTACTACACTTCTCTCACTCTTTCTTTAAAACCCTATGTTTCTCTGTCTCCTTCCTTGCCTTTCTACATCCACCCATTGTCCTCTGTTAAGGCTAATCGCCCTTACGAAACCCTCGTATCCACTTTAGGTTTTAAAGCCCGATCGAGATTTGACTATGATTGAGAATAGAGAGGAATTGGTTATGTCGCAAGCCGAATTGCTAGAAAATTCGAGAGGGAAATGGGGGTGGGTGAAGGTAATGGCGGTGTTTGTAACGAGTATCGTGGGCATCCTCTCCCTCCCTCCTGCTTTGTTCGGTGTGCAGCCTTCAAAATTTGTAGTTGTGGTCAACGAGTGGATGCAGAGCGCCGCTTCTTCTTCTGCGTGCCTTTGCCCTTGCCTCTATCTACTCCTCAACATTATCATACTCACTCTTGGTGTGCAATCAGGAGCTCTCACCACATTTAGATCTGCTTCCCCTTTCTCTTCCGCATCCATCTCCCAATGCCAATGCCAATGCCAATGCCATTGCTCTCACGCTCGCTACCAGTGACGCCCTGTTAAGCAACGAAAACAAGATATTTCTGCCCCATATCAAAGCCGAAGAATGCAGCGATGATGGTGGTTTAAAGGTGCCTGATAGGGAATATACGAATGCTGCTAGTGAAGCCCTGGTCAGGTGTGAAAACAAGATACTAAACCCCCACCCTGAAAGCTGATCGAGAATGTGGCGATCATGGTGGTTTCAAAGCGGATGATGGACCCAGTTTCAAAGCCGCAGAAATCCCCAAGGCGGCATCTGCTCTGGCTCTGCAACGAAGCAGCAGTTATAGAGAGCTGCAATGCAAGAAGAAAAGTGAGCAAACTTTCTAATCTCTCGAAAGAGAGCGCCCATGACATGATTCCACCACTTCCACATCACAAATATAGCGATGCTGCACATGTAGAGGTTATATTTGAGATTTGTTGTGGTGAAGGGGGGGATAACGAAATTGAAACGAGTTTAAGCTGCGAGGAATTGAATGCTAAGGCGGAATCCTTCATCGGAAATTTCTACCGGGAACTGAAGATGCAGCGAGAGGACTCATGGAAGCGCCTGTGTGCACTCTATAACCAAAGCTACTAACGCATACTTCGCTCTTCACCATTTCCCGTGCATCGCTTTGTTTTACAGCAATTTCATTTCACCCACAACAAATATACTTTGTATGTTTAGTAATCAGACCAAAACCGCCCAACAGATTTGGGCGGTTATAGTTACATGCCACTAATGAAGATTATTTCATCCATGTCATCAATGTCAGGTGAAGTAAATACATGTAATAATTATATGTTTGAAGTTGTAGAGCATACAACCTTCTCAACAATGGTGATTTCATAGAATAGAATATAACATGTAAATGTGAGTACACAGCAGAACACTTCAACTTGTTTAAGCCTGCGTGACATACTTAAACATGCCATTTGATCTCGAGTCAGTTGTACATGATTTTTTATTTGTTTAAGACAGTTTTATTTTCTTATTACACGGCATATCTATAATCCAATGGAAAGGAATAATGATTACGTATTTGTAATAAAAAGAAGTTACATAGAAACTATGGTCCAAGTCGGCAAACCAACAACCAAGTCTAGACGCGACATCATATCAGAAATTACCATATAAATTTCAAACACCAACCAAATTACTTTTCATATAAAGTACATATTGTTCACAATATAAAAAGGAGGGAAAAGGAATCACGTCTCCAAAGATAAAATTAAGGAGTCCAAACAATCAAGAGCTACATTATCTAGGTATCTACTAGCAATCACCTGCAATGCAATGTCATACTAATACAAAGGGGGTCATTTTGAGACAAAATTATGCTTTTTTGTTTTTAAATTTCTCCTTTTTAAATTTTTAATATTATAATAATAATTTATTCACTTTTGTTAGTCATACCCGACTAAAAGTGTATTTTCTTTTTCATCTCTCGTCCCCCTTTCTGTGCTGAATAATATTCCCGAACCTTAATCGTATCCAAAGCAGCGGCAGTGCATGGAGGATGTGGTGGTTAGAGGCTCTGCCAAATCCCTGCAAGCCCTATTCCCTTCTTCACTCAGATTCTATGCTCCCTATGGTGGTTGAGAGAAAATGTTCACAGCACTATGGCAGAATGAAGGGCGCGGCAAACAATGATATGTCTCGATGCCCCTGGGGAACGAATTTGAAGGGGTTTGTTAATAAAATGTGCAGTGACCCAGATTAACTACAACACTTTTCCCTTGCAGAGGTGGGCGGAGAAGAGGTTATTATCGAGCGTGTCTGAAATGAGGTAAGATCTCTCGATCTGCAGTTTCGATACCGAGTTTCACATCATTTTTCACAAATAAAATGTTTTATGCCTTTGAAATGCTACAGACATAAATCAAAAATGCTTTAAGTCGGATAGCGAAATGTTTCTTTATAGTTTCCAAGGCCTCTCTCCGACATATCTATTATGTGCATATCCTACCGTTGTAGTAGCCTATGACACCGTAATTTTTTTACCTATTAAATAGTTGAACATTTTTTGACCACTTTTTATTGAGGCATTTTGTCAAACAAGTATCGTGCCATCTATATCTTTCCATGCCCTCGAACTACCGACTGTAATATTGTTTTCAAGGGTTTTTTGTTCAATGTTGGAAGAAAAATAAAACGAACAAGGTTTTGTTTATTTATTGTTGAAAGAAAAAAAGATCTCTTTGGTCTTCATTTCCTCGATGCTTTGTGCTTGGCCCTCCATTTATTATTTGAATTATATATATATATATATATATATATATATATATATATATTATATATATATTCGTAACTTGTATTTTCATGCCCTATTTGAGCATAACCTGGACAACCATTGTAGTCAACAAGAGCTTATTTTCTTTGTGATCGATTTTTTTGAACACTAGGTGTGCAATGTATTTACCTCCACAACAGATATGTGAATGCATTTTGTATATGAATTTCTAAATCAAACCCATTTTTTTTTAATGATTTCCTTTTCCCGTTGTTTCCATCTTCTTCAAATATGTTGTCTCTATTTTATTATGTAGTCTTGATGCTTTCTTGGTCTTCTCAAAGATACCCAATCCTTCAAAGTTCATCAGTGCATTAAGACATTTTGCATCCAATTGAATTATCATCTTGTTGTCACTTACACAAAAAATGTGTAATGTTTTGATTTTTTTGAAATTTTTGGTTAAGTGATTCCTTTTCCCCATTTGTTTGCCTTTGTGAAGTCTTGAGGAATGGAAGAAATCAAAATAGTTAGTCATTTTTTGAGGTTTTTGGGTCAAGTCCAAAGTATTGTAGTGATTTCAGATTCTGGAGGAAAGGGAGGAACAATTTCCTCAGGGCCTCCCATTCCTCACCTCTCCACCTTCTTCGCATTACCCTGGGTTATTTTGCGAATGTTTAACTCACCAACAGAACTAGTTCTTATTTAGCCCTTGCTCACCACACTCCCTTGTCATATGTAAATTGTTGTAATCCTTTAATATGTATATAGTTCAAATATTTGAGGTACCCGTGACCCTTGATCTATTAGACCTTATCTTCCCCGAAAGCCCGAGTTGTTCGTAGTAACTATGGTATGCTTTGTATTTAGGGTATTTCAGATGATTTTGGAACTCATGACCCTTGTACCACTCGAGCCTCCATTCTCTGTAGCTCCTTTTTCTCTGCACTTGCCTCCCATCTACAAGCCTTATCTTCTTTTGACGTTGGTGTCCTTAGAGTTGTGGGAATTTCAGATCTATAAAGCACTGCTGGCCCTTGTTCGTCCTAACCTATTATTCCCCGCAAACCCACATCTTTCACATTTTGTGGCCTTTGTTGGCATCGCAGGTGTTTTGGGAATTTTTAGCACACAAGCCCCTTGTTCCCTCAGGCCTTCCTTTATCTGAAAACCAATCATGTCCTCAGTATATGGGAAAGTGATTAAAACGTTCTTTAAACCCCTATGTTCCCTGCATTTCATTGTAACCCTCAAATTAGTCATTTTATTGAGTTGTTAAACAAAAAGCTATAAAAGGGAATAAAAGTAATTCATTTTCACCGTTCTAAGTCGTGAAATACACTGTGCACTGTCATTTTCTTATTCCCATGCCCGGGGGATGCTTTTGATCTTATCTCTCCCATCTCCCAATCATTTTCAAAAATTCAAATTACAGTGTATTTGTTATCAAAACATCGTTCATCATGTTGCTAAGGTGAGTCATTCCATAACCTACTATCTCTATTTTGTGTCGAATTGAGTTTTGTGTCTTCTTTTTCAGTATTTCCTGAAAGCCATTGTTTAAGCCCCCATTTTTCTAAGTTTCTCTCCTCATCTTGCCACATATGAATTTCCTAAATGGAGGGTACGAACACATTTCATCCTTGGAAACCTTTATGCCTAACATTGGGGATAGTAACGTTGGGCATATGAAGCTTGATGACATTTGGGGTCATATCTCTGAAGTTACCCCTACTATCATGGCACAATGTATTAAAGATAACAAAATTTACTATGTTGTTAGCTTCCCTCTCTCTGTCTAATGTACTGATACTGTCCTAGCCCGTGCCTCTTGTTTTAATCCAGTAAATAAATAAATTAATGACCCTCAAGGTTAGGTCATAGCTAAGCTTAATTCCAGTTGCATAAATGCAACCCTAAGAATCCTTGCATCTCAAGATTCCAATACCCTAACCAAGGCCGAGGCTCAAAACCTTTTTGAGAAAGATAACGATAAATATAAGGAAATGATAGCCAAATCATGGCTTAAGGTCCCACAAAGAAAAGTTTCTAAAATTCCTAAGTTCTTATATAGGTCATAATTCAAGGAAGAATTATCTGATATGATCACCTTGTTAGCCAGATTGATGGGCCTACCTTCCACCAATAAATTCCATTTTTTGAAGTGTGTATACATCAACATCATTTGTGAGAGAAAAAAACCTAAACTCTGGAGAGATAATTTGTGAAAATTTAACTGAACAACTAGTGAATGTGCAACAGGATGAAACCTTTCACATGACCTCCTACCTTATGTATGTAATTACATCCTATAGAGTGTTGGTAGGGTTGTCTCCTTAGGATGATAAGAAAAATGAGCCAGTCTATGAGTATTATCCATAGCTAACTTTTGAGAATAGAAAAATCCATCATAGGAGGGTTAATGATGTTTTCACAATGTACATAATTAGGATCTTGGAAGGAAATATAGATGAAAGAGTGTCTGCACAAGAAAAATAGTTAATTTCTACATATGGTAGCCTCTTCCTTCAATTCAGGATGTTTTCCTATATTATATTGGAAGGTTATGAGGGTTCACCTAACAAGCTGCCCATGTATTGTAATGATAAGTTGGTTCTTGTGGAAGTCTACAGACAATTGAACATGTTACATAGGACATGTAGAGAAAAGAAGATCACATGCATCCAATTTCCTCTGTCCCTATGAAATTATACCTGCAAGACTGCCTTAGATGCTCAAAATGTAGAAAGAACAATTTTTGAATTCAAATTTCACTCATATCACATAACATATTCTTTTTATATAAAAGGTTTTATCTCCAATAGTTTAAGAATATATTACTGGGAGGATTGTTCATATGAATATGAAATCAGAAGAAGATATTTTAGCAAACTCTCTTTGCAATAGATCAAAGACTTCAAGGTATATCAAGTTCTAGAGGGTTTGGGAGATTACAATAAGGATATGTTCTTTGTTGAGTACATCAAAACTATCGAGAATATGCCCCTCCTTACCATTTATTGGCCCCAAAGGGAGAGGGATGATCCCTCTGAAATAATCAATCCATTTTTGGTAAGAACAAAATATTGGTTTAATAAGAATATGAGGGAATTAAATCAAAATGTGAAACAATCCTCCTCCCAAGAGGATTCTTCATTACATAAGGAGGTTTCCATTCCTCCCCCAAAGGTTCAAGCCCAATCAAATCCTTCCTCCTCACCTATGGACCTTGCAATCAAGATGTATACAAAGAAAGACAAGGCCAAGGAGATAGAGAAAATTGAAGAAAAATATGAAAAAGAGGTGGAAGAGGAGAAAATTAAAAAATTAATAGAATAATTTTTCCCAATCCTTGAACAAGTTTCACAGCCACGAGGAGAAGAAATAAAAATAACTAAGGAGATAAAAGATTATATAGGAAAGGTCAATGCAAAGAAACAAACGAATGAATTAGGAGGACCTGAGGAACAAAATAATGATCAAGAGAAAAGTGGTGATGAGGAAGAAAGTGAAGAAGAGGAAGTTGATGTGAAGATCATAGATCAAGAGACTAGGATAGTAAGTTCCTCGAGACCTAAATTACCAGTAAAAAAAGCATCTCCCTCCACTATTGAACTACCTACTATGAAATTTCCTACTACTCAGTCTCTTGGTACTCCTAGTGTTCTGGAATTAGCACCACCTCCTCCTCCATCTTCAAGTGATTCTTTCACATGGGTTAAACCCATGATTGGTGGTAAGAAAAGGGAGTCTTCTTCCAAGATAGTTGCTCCTATTTTTGATTTTTTGGCTGATTTTCTTGGCACATCACCAACACCTCCACCAAAGAAGGCCAAGACAACCTCTCATTTGGTTTCTAATTCAAAGTGACAACAAGGTTTTAAAATTGCAAAATCAAGGGGAGAGAAATATGAAAAGGATATCACACTTGCACACCTAGAGCTGACCAGAATTCCACTTGGTCAATCTACTCCTAAAGCGGAGGTTCATAATTTGAAGGAGACTATTTCTAAGCTAATTAAAAGATTCGACAAAGATATACAAACAGAGGAGTAGATGGAGGAACAAGTTCAAGTTCTTTAGAAATTTATTAATTCTTTTCTTTCAAGTGATAAATTTATTGATCCAGCTCCTCTCTCCTCAATGCCTCCTCCAACCATTCTTTCTGAGGAATATGTTAAGGCCATCAAGGAAATTCATAATCATGCTTCATATGGTAGGGCTATTGAGGCATTGGTTGAAGGATCGCTAATCTTTGGTATGAATTTCATTTATGAGGCATACAAGGTATATGATAACATCTCTGCATCTCAATATCATTTCAATTCAGCTATATAGAGAGTGGAGAAGGAACTCAAGATATGGTTGGAGGGCATTTAATAATTGAGAATCTTGAGAACCACAGATGAGAAGATTATTATTTCCCTTAAAATTTTCAATGATTCTAAGAGAAACCTGTCCAAGAAGTGGGTTTACAACATTGAGTGGAAAATTTGAGTTAAGTAGCCACTAAGTTGAAGAACATGACGCAGAGAGGTGAATCATTTAAATCATAAATATTTACTGAATTGCAGGCCCTTTGATGCCAATTATATAAGGACAATTCCGCAAAGGGGCATTTAGTTAATAAAGTGAAGAAAAAGTTCACTGTACTAATAAAAGAATATCTATTCAGGGCTGATAGAGTAAACAAGGAGAAGATGGAGGAGATCACTAAGATACATAACGTTGTTGTGGAAGCCACCAAGGGCCTATTGCAAAATAGAGGAATTGCAAGGTAAATAAAGTATTCTCTTGGTAGTTGGTTAGCTTTCATGACAAACACAACCATTCTAAAGGAGATGGATATTTATGATGTTGTTGCTAAGTCTAGAGTTCATGTGCTCAAAGTGAAGATCAGAGCTTTCTAGAGTTTCAAAATCCCTATAGTATAAGCCTTGGAAAGATGTTGTGAATGCATAATATAAATGACTTATGAAAAATAATACATGGAAAATTCCAGATCTTCAACCAGGGAAAAATCTGATTGGATGCAGATGGGTCTTCAAAATGAAGTACAAGGAAAAAGATAGGATTGGTAAACATAATACTAGACTGATTTCTAAGGAATATGCTAAAAAAGGCATTAAGTATAAGGAGACTTTTTCTCCCATAGCTAAGATAAAATATTTTAGGTTAATCTTTTCTCTAGCTATATAATTTGGTTGGAAAATACACCAAATGGATGTGAAAAATGCCTTTCTTAATGGTGATTTACAGGAAGAAGTTTAAATGACTCAACCAGAAGGTTTTGTCATACCAGGTAAAGAGGAAAAGGTATGTAAATTCATAAAATAACTATATGGTTTATAGAATTCTCCCATGGAACTGTACATAATAATTGATAAGTATCTCATTCAAAATGGATTTCAAATTAGTCCATATAAAAATCCTAATCTCTATCTCAAAAATTTAAAGGGTACGATTAACTAAAATTAACTAACTAACATAGTCAAGAGGATAGTTAATCTAAGCTATGAAAAACTATAAATAAATGAAATAAAGGAAGTATGCAAATAATCTAAGTAACTATTTGTTGAACAGTGTCGCAAATGTGACTGGAAAAATCAGAAGTAGGAACGATTGTGCATGTCTCGAAAAGGATGGAGCTAGAGGATCTAGCTAGACTGGAACACCTGGAGAGGGACTGGGGCACTTGCAGGAGCTCTGGTCTACAATCTGGGTGCCCCAGTCTGTGAAAATGCTATGAAAATGATGTTAGTAGGGCTAGAAGGTGATCTGGAACCTTCGTTGTGTGTCATATCATATTTTCCATGCTCCTTTAGATATCAAAAATAATACAAGATAAAAGAAAGACATGCAAGACACCAAAACAAGCATTAAACCCTAAAAAAAAGCAAAATGCATATGAAAGGGTAAGACTGACCTCAGCTACCACAATGGTGGACTTACTAACGAAGTGTTGCACTACATCTTAGACCTGATGTAGTTCTATGTGCAAGTGTGTGTGAACATGCCCTAGGTTTCTCTTGTGCCAATCACACTTTGTGAAGTAGAAAGCAATAACCATGTGTAGAAAATGTAATAGAATGTGTGCATGGAATAAAATATAATCCCTATCCCTATGAAGTGTGATGCAGATGTCCAAACCTTGTGCCTTGATGATGGAGCTATGTGGATACAAGTGATCTCTAATACAATAGATGGATGGAACTATAGATGGAGTGATAATAGTAAGTGATGTTAGGTTCCTCATTATGGTTTTATATTTATAGGGTTCTCTTGATCTAATTTCGTAATTAACCTCGAAAATTCTAACCACGAAAAATATAAAGATGTAAATGGCTAGAAAGATCCCATAAAGTGGCATGAAAGTACAAAAAGGACTAGGGCACCCCTGGTGGGACTAGGGATCCCATGGGTGATCCAGTATTAATCTGGGCTTCTTGCATATGTGATATATGATTATGTGCACACATTAATGGATGGTTAAATGGTTTTGAGTTTTAAATAATCAATGTGAAATGTGATTTGAAATTTTGTAGGGAATGATTCACCCCCCTAGGGAAAATTTTAAGGGTCCCTAAAAAAAATTCCTTAGAAAATATCTAGTGAATCCGTGAAAATTATTTTTTGCATGAATGTCAAATATCTATACATCATGTCATCACTATTAAATTTTACTAGACAGTAGTATTTTTATGTGCTACAAGTCGTTAGAATATTTTTATGTTACCAATCGACAACATATAGTTTTCTGTCGGCCAATAGCATAAAAAATGCTACCAACCGACAACATAACTATATGCTGTCGTCTGGTAGCATAAAAATGTTAGCTACCATCTGACATCATAACTATATGTTGTCATTCGGTAGCATTAAAATGTTGTTGGACGGTAGCATTATTTATGCTATTGACCGAAAACATACTATATGTCGTTATCCTGTAGCATTTTTATGCTACCGACCTACAACATACGTTATGTTGTCGACCAATAACATAAAAATATGCTACTGAGTGAATATATTTAGGAAAAATATTATGAATTTATATTTCACAAGAATGGAAAATTGACCCCCAAAATTAACTTGTACCTAGAAAAATTTGGTGAAATAGTCCTAATTTGTACCCTAAAAAATTACCAATTTTAAAATTTAAAAACTGGAATATTCGTGAATTAATGAATATTTGCCACTAAAGTTTTCCCTACAGCCCCCTCTCATTCCATTGCTCTTCCAATAATGGGGGGTAAGAAACTGACTTTTGTTTCAAGGTTCTCCACAAAATCAGAATATTGCGCAACAAGTGGAGCTATCTATGAAGCAATATGGATCTGATGTATACTTGAAGGATTGGGAATACCACAAAAATATCCAAATATCATATATGTTGATAATAAAGGAGTAGTAAAACTTATTCGGAATCCATTTTTTCATGAGTGCACCAAACACATTGAGGTGTACGTACATTTTATTCACGAACATGTTCAGGAAAACAACATCCTGCTCTAATATCACCCAATAGATATGAAACATGCAAATGTCTTCAAAAATTCATTTGAGACCATGTTGAATTAAGGGGGAAATTTTAGAAATAAAACTTAGCGTAATTCATCATGAGTAGATATTTGAATAAACGTAATAAGTTAAAGTATTTTTTTTACTTTAACTTAAGTCAACAGGTGTTAATTGTCATTATTTGTTAGTTAGCTATGAGATAGGGTCACATCCACATGTCTGTGGGAAACTTCTATTGTGTGTGTACCCAGATATCTCCAGGCAATAATTACTATTAGAAATCAAGGGCAATATGCTATTTCTACATATTGCTTAGTTTAGATTATTCGATCCATTTTTCATGGACTAGATAGAATTTGTTGAATGTATTTATACATTATATTTCTCTGCATTGTTTTGAATTATTCATTTTTACATATCAATAAATAATTTCAGGCTCCACCCTATTCAATCAGTAATAATTCAAAAATAATTCTAATTCTTGATTTTTTAAGGTAGTTAGGGGGAACGGTCAGTTATCCAACATTTTTTAATTTTCAAAATATTTTTACTTGATAAATCATAAAAAATAAATAATCACTAAAAAATACAAAAAATTCTATCCCAAACCAATTTCTCTTATTTATCTTTCTACCAAAGGGTTTTCATTAATACTAAATAGTTCTAAAACAATGGGGGTGGTGGGCATGATTGAATGTCTATTATGTCTTTTTTATAAAAACATGAGCACATATTGACATTTAATATCTTTAACCCACTTCCATGACCATTTCAAACAAACTAGAATGCTACAATTCATGTTCTTATAACTTCTTCATTTTTGAGTGTAATTATCTCAAATAACTCGTACAAATTGAAGATTTTAAGTTTTCATAAAAAAATGTTCTCTTAAGAACCCCATTTAACCTCTCATTTCCATGCACTTACCCTTGTATCGCTTTAAAAAAGTAAAAATGTATAAGAATAACATCTCATTCCTCAAAAGCATGGTGTCCGTTACTATATGCATTAGAGTCAACCTCGTAAGAGGATTTTGACTTGTATAATATTCTGGTCCATACATTTATAAACTATTGAAGAGCACATGCTAATATTGAGAGAAGGGTGAATCACTATTATACAAACCTTTATTTCTTTAAAACTTTAACATCCAAAACAACAACAATCATACAAGATCCAACAAATATGAAACACAAGATTTATGTCGAAACCTTTTTAGGAGAAAACCATAGAGAAAAGACTGCTTGGTTCTACTAATTGAATTCCACAAAAATAATTATTTTTACAGATGTCTATAGGAACCATCCTAATGGAGAAACTAATCCCTACATACACTTCTTCAATTGATGAATTAAATCTCTTTTAGACCTCTACCTCTAATGTTGTATCTTTTACTACTCTTCAGGTTTATTATTCATATTTCACTCTTCTTTCTTACTTCATACACCCATATTTCTCACACTTTTCACACTCTTACTCATGTGATGCATGCTCCTCCTTCCTCTTAATGAGTTCACAATTTCAGTCCGCTTTATTTTTCTCTTCTGTAGACACCCATTTTCCGTACCTCACAGTGTTTATCCACACCCTCACATTTTCATTTAAAACAACAAACCCTATCGCATTATCTTATAAATCATATTTTATCACCAAATAATTACATTTAACTTACATAAATACCTATTATACCCATCCTAAGTTACCAAAGCCTCCTTAACCACTTAGAAACTGTCCTAACCCATTTTATGCTTAACCCCTTAACCTCTTGACATCTTCAACATCTTCCTATACATCCTTGTTTACTTCCAAACCTGAATTAACTTGTTTAGAAGTGGTTGAAACCACTTCTAACCATGTTGGCCCTCTTTTTTTGGATAGCCATTGATTGTAACTAATAGATCTGATGATTAAACAAGGACCATCAAACCTTCATAAAAATGATCCCTAGAAAGTGTAGCGAAGCTCTATCTTTTTGAACACCTAGAAGACATCATTTTAGACATCTAGACATCTCTTACATCCCTATGAAATCACTGAAGGTATCATAAATCTTGTAAGACTCATATACTATTATTTCTTATCATTTCACATCAAAGGTAAACTTTTTTTTTAAATATTCAATTTTTACCAACGAGTCATATTAAAGATCAAATCATTATATAAATAATCTATTCCTACATCCTACTTGCATCTTATTTAGAAATAAACCTATTTCACACCAATCACCAATGATTCACTCAAATCGCCAGTGATTACCCTCGAATCAACAGTGACTGTATTAAATCAATAGCAATCTCTCTCTTTTAGTCATTTAATCACGTTTTTTCATATCTGCAATCAGTATCTTAATATGTTTTTCCTTTGATCATTTTTTTCGAAGTTATCTTTCCTTGTAGATGACTGTACTAGGTCAGGCACATCCGATTATGAGTATCTTTGATCTTCCAATCATTTAACAACCCTTTTTCTGGGAACAATTCAACATCGTGCATGAGTTGAGAATTTATGCCATCATTTTGACACTAAACATCGAGGACGTTTCACATCATCTTAAAATCATATGAGAAGAACAAGACACCACCAAACAAGATTGGATAAAATACTTCGGCGAGTTCAAGCTTGCCTTAGCCTTTGCATGGGCCTCTTATCACATGGAGCATGATCTCTCTATCCTTATGGAATTTTAGTTTATATCTCCATCATCCAGCTATCATATTGTATCATTTATCATTTATCACTTGATTGTCAAAATGAATTGACACCCTTTAAAGGAAGCCCATTGGTTTATGGGATTGGCCATTGCCAAGAAAATCATCATATATTTATCTAATATCTATATTTTTTAGTTATCTCTTAATTTGTACGTTTATCTCATTCACTCGAAGGAGTCCCACGTCTATTTTGCATCCATACACCTCAGCATTGTATTTTCAACACATTTATCGTTAAACCTTGTAGTCCTATGAGTTTTTGGTGATTTATTGTATAATAATTAAAACAAAATTCACCATAAACATCTCCCTCCTCTTCAACAATTTGTTACTACACCATAATCATAAATTTTCTTGATACTCATTAGTCATTCCTCTCTTCTCCTTTAAGTATTTTGTAATTCCTTCTCTCCAACACACACCCACTTTATTTTAAATATATCTTCTTTTATATCTGATTGTCCCTCTTAAACATTGAGCGCCAAGACTAGATGAAGGTTGAATCATGAACTAAATATAAATGAAAAATAGAGTCAATCATAGTTTGGATATCAATTACAAGAAACATATCAATGCCAAAACAAAGCACGAGTCAGCTTAATACACCTAGCTCTAGACCAAAAAATCCATGAACTACGGACCAAATATTTTAGCTCTAGACGAGTATTATTATATGCTAGCTTTAAATGATCAAAAAATATGTTTTTCCTTTGTTCTATGGGTTTCTTAGTCTTCCATAACTTTGGTTTGTATTTTCCTCTTCATTGTGACATTTCATGACTTCCGCGGCTTTCATTTGATCTTCACTTTGTTATGTAGCATTTGCAATCTTCCCCGGATGTCATGAGCTTCACGGACCACCTTTCACCTCCACACCTTTATTTTTTTTCTTCCTCTTTGTTCCGTGACATTCTTCGATTTTTGTGGCCCTTATTTGACCTCAGTTGCATACCTTCTTTGTTCCGCGACATTCTCACCTAAAAACCCCCGGGACATTGAAAATTGTCCCCCTTTGTTACGCAGCTTTGCAAACATGCATAACACTACAAAGTGACTTCCTTTATTGCGTGGCATTTGAAAAACCCGCGATACAGTACAAAAACCCACAAAAGTCTACAAAATGAATTCTTTTGCTCCACGGCTAGAAAAATTCAAATGATCATCACATTACCTTACTTGTACCAATTCTTTGACAAAATACATATTTGAGAATGGCGGCCTATCCTCTTGACTCCCACACAATGAATATTTCTATAAGTGCGATGATGACTTTTGATCCAAGTGACTTTTCATCATTTCTTTGACATCTTTGACAATATTTCCAACAAATCTAAATACAAGTCTTTAGGGGACAAAACAAATTTGTAAGTCTCGTGTTTTTTTTTTGGTTTCTTTTTAAATAATAGGGGTCAAACAAATATATTTGGACAAAAGGAATTCCGAATTTCTAGATTTTTTCTCAAAATATATTTAAGGAACATTAATTTACTGGCTTCACTATACCATTCATATCAGTTTGGACTTTTGTAATCGTAATATCTATACTTTATAAGCTAGCAATTTCAATAATACTTTTATAATTGTTAATTTTATTCATATAGTAATATTTTGAAAATCTTTTATTTTGAAAAAGCATTTACTAAAAGGACATCTAAAAAATAATTAAAATATAGTATAAATGTACGAGTAGTTGTAGAAGAAATCAACCTATATTATTTGGAATAATTATAGAAGAAAACAACCAACCTGTGGTATGAATATCAAGTATCCATGGTATTAAGTGAATGAATAACCCTATAAGAAACCAACCAAACTCTTCGTATTTTATCAAATATTGAGTGCACGAATAGTAATAAAAACCGACAAATTATCTTTGGAATTGAAATTGAACTCAGTAAACATTCATTCTCTTTAATGGACTCTAATGGATCACATGCGACTGTGATATACCACTCATGGTAGCACGATTAACTAATAAGACCCGTATAATTGTTTTTTAGTAGCCTTTTGTAATCGAATTCATTTTCTCTTTCTTCTCCGCGTCCAAGAAGAATCCAATCTGCAAAACAAGTGGCAGAAAATAAAAATAAGTTAGCAAGGTATTGTAATTACTTATTCTAAGATGCATTAAGGAAGAATAATAATTAAAATAGCATCTCTCCTGTCAACTTGAGTTTGTATAAACAATATTTGAAGTAAAAGACAAAGAGAATGTTAAAAGAAGCAAGTTATGTGGGAACCAGCAGTACTTAGTACCAGTGGAAGCGGACATGATATAAAATGAAAACACTTCTACGGAATTGACAGTGCAGGCGGAGACTGGGTGGTAAGTAGGACCTGCATTGTTGGAAAGTTTGCATAAAGAAAAGCAGCATTTGGTACGGAGGTAACAGAATCTCTGAATTGTATCCTCTACTTTAACGGGAAAAATGTATTCAAAGGTTCTCATCGGCTTTTGGCAAATACGCCATATCGCCAATGACCCCACTATAAAAAGCAGTAGGACCGCATCGTGGCCGAGGGCTTTTAAAGATTTTATAGATAGATAGGAGGGAGGGCCAAGGATAACAATATAGAGATATCATAACGATGTAAAGAGGTCATATACGCATTTGTATATTTACTAATTTTTCACTTATATGTATGCATGCTTGATATCTAATTTCTACAATAAAATGACCAAAATACGTAGAAAATAAAATTGTATTAGATAAGGTTTAAACGTAAAGTAGTGTTAACTATTTAGAGATCCAGTACTTACCTTGTAAGAACAATTTTATGCTTGAACTAACTAAATACACTAATTAACAATATGAGAATATAGTAAGAATTAATATGAGTAATTTGTTATAGATATTTTAAAATGGCATAACCTTTTTTGTAATGGTTTTTAGATGATTTTGTGCATATGGTTGGTTAACTTGGATAGTTAGGAGTAACGGGTGCATTATAAGTCAAAATTCTTTCTTAATGTCTCTTAAACACTTTTTTTAACATCATTTATCTATTCTATTATTTTATCTTAAAATTAACACCTTGTAGTTTTCATCTAGACTCATTCTTTTATGTGCAGGACAAACTCGACCTTCATGAACAAAGTTGCCCAAACAATTGTTTTTAATATGGCTGACTTTATCCTCCCTTCATTTTCCTCAAACTTGTTCAAACACAACATCTTCATTTTGGTCTTTTGGACCACTTAATTTGAAATCTGACGCATTTGTGTGCTAAAAGGTTCCGAATTAAAAGCATGATCACTATATTAACACAATGTCACAAACCTTGTATAGGGGGACTCTTCAGAACATCGATGCATTATCCAAACATCTAAAATCTCTTGCACAATCAAGTACATCACTATTTATTCTTTTTTGGTAAATATGATGTAATGCCCCTGATTTCTTCTCCCCCTCTCCTTTATCACCAAGCCTTTTCTAAGACCGTTATTATAAAACAATTAAGATAGATAAAAACAAAATAAATAATGAAACAAAATATGAATAAAAATATATTTATTTAAGGAGAAAATAAATAAGTTACATTAAGATAATTAAAATTTAAAAGAAATGAAAGAAGCATTTAAAAGCGTGGACTGGAGTGGTTGGAGGAAGTGAGATGCGTGAAAGAGGAGGAGGTAGCATGTGGCAGGTGGTTTGGTGTGTAGGAGATGTCTTGGCAAGATATGGCCACCCTTCCTCACCTGTCATTGTCCTTGCATAATAATCCAAATACTTTATTTGAGATCTGGAGGCATTTAACCAAGCTGAAACCAAAGTTCACATTGTACATTTAGCAGAAATTAGATAGTTGCAGCGGGGCAGAGTGTGGAAAGGGCATCTCATAGAGCATGCATACTATTTTACAATATTTGAATGAATGAAAGAATGATACAACTTCTCAGGGAATACGTTTATGACAGTGTACAAAAGACATGGGTTTCCTCACGGGATAGTCACACTGTTTCACCTATGCAACAAACAGGTATCCAACCTGATCAGTTTACATTTTTATGTGTACTCCCGGCTTGTGCCAAAATGTGAGCTTTGGAACAGGGTATGGAAATCCAACAAAGCATTAAAAGATAGAGGAATTTTTTCAGATGTTGTAGTTGCAAGTACTCTGGTAGACATGGATGAAAAATGTGGGAGCATACACATGACATGTGAACTGTTTGACAGAGTGCCCAAAGGGATGTGGCCTCATGGACTACAATGATTGCAGTATGTGCATGAAATGGGTTTGTTAAAACAACCTTGTTTCACCATATGCAACCAACATGTGTCTAACCTTATCAGTTCCACGTTTGCTAACATACACACAGCTAGTGCCAAAATAGTAGTAGCTTTGAAACAAGGTATGGACATCCACTAAAGAATTATGGAGAATAGAACTTTTGTCAAATGTTATAGTTGCAAGTTCCCTGGTAGATATGTATGCAAAAAGTGGAAGCAAGAACAAGGCATGTGAAATGGTTGAAAAATGCCTGAAAGATATGTGCTTTCATGGAATGCATTGACCGCAGGGTATGCATAAAATGGGTTTGTTAAAAAGGTGTAGAAACTTTCAAGAAAATGAAATTGGCAAGGTGCAAATCCGAATTCCACAACCTTAGCCATCATCCTCTCGGCCAATGTGTGGAGCTTGAAACATGGCAGGGATGTCTATGAAAAGGAAATTGACAGTTGTAAAACCTATCTCCATAACCTCTGACAACACCTCCTCTAGTTAGGCCTGTTGTAAATGTTGTGAGTTTGAGACTAGGAGTGGAGAGTATTGGCATTGTATAGTAATTTTATTTTTTTGTTTCATGGTTGAATTGTGGAAGCATGTGCTCATTTTGTGAGTTTCCTAAAAAAACTGCCTCAAAAGGGGACGTATTCCAATGGGAAGCAATGAGTGCAAGTTGTGTAAAAATGGGTTTATTGGATAGGAATGGGGGCGGAAACAAGTGTGAGATTTAGAGGGAATATGTTCCCCATAAATGTCTCACATCTGCTCAACCATCTCTTGGTACAGACATCTTCATAAATAGGCTGATAGTGAGAGGCATCCACGTGGTTTATTATCTCTTGTTGGAAAGTTGAATGGAGGGGAGCCAAGAGTAGGCTCACAGACTGTTGGTAAAATGTTTGATGCGGATGTGGAATCGAGTTCCACAACTTGGGATGATTCACTTTTTCACTCAGGCATGGTCTCTTTACCTGCATCTTTAATAATTTTCGTATCAGTTGGTTCTTCATTTGTAATAAAATAGAAATACTAAAACATTGGATACTTTAAAAATTGGATACTTTAACCAGACGACTAGTGCAATCAATAAAACAACACTTCATAATTTATGCTACCGACTTAAAATTTGACCCTCATCTGTGTCACGACCACGACCTTATGCAATTGCTAAACCCAGGGTGTCAAAACTTGGTGCTCGTGTTTGTTGGTATTGGTGAGCTCTAGATGAGTCGTCAACTAAAACAACCATTTTTTCTATGAGTTAAAAAAATGTAATTTCTAAGATGTGCAAAACAACATACTGATTCCCATACCGAACATGACAAGTGTCGTATGTGTTCCTTGTTATGAGGAGAGTCACATCAAGCTTTAAATTGACCCCATTCAACCATTTGTACTATCTTCGTCGCTCATCTGTAGGAGCCATGTTACTCTGTTTTACACTTTTAGGAAGCTGTTAAAACCAAAAAGTTGGGTTTCGTATCGAGCTCGCCGTTTGAACCCTGAGCAACGAAATACTTATTCACCTTCACAAACCTCTAGTATTTTTACTATAAATTTCATAGAACCTTTAGTTTGGGGAAAAACACATTTCTAACTAGTTTAGCAAGGGGATTTTGCAGGCCTCTAATCGTAGTTGACTAAGTCAAGTTAGACCGATTACTACCAGTGGCTCCGGAAACCTAACCGCCAATTGTAAACCATTCTCCAGTTTTGAATTTTGTGAGTTTTTGTAAATTCCTGGTATATAGGGATACGTAGGAATTTAATCTATTGTGCATCACCTAATAAAAGAAAGTTTTCGAGCATTTCTTAGCCTCTGAGCCTAAATTGAGAATTTTTGCAACTAGTGGGAAAATGTAAAAAAGAAAGATGTAGGATCCTAATCAAGTTAGTAAACCAACATGAAAACTTCTTCAAACGTATAGTTAACTATATGAAACTCTCTCTGTATGGCATATTGGGTGAAATGTGACTTTGCAAAAAATAGTGTTTCTCTCTCTTCCTTATCTCTTTCTCTTCCTCCCTCAAGAAATGAAGAAATGAAATGAAATGGAATGAATATATATATGTCTCTAACCTCTCTTTTACGTGCAAAATATTATTATTATGTAAATGGAAAACCAATAACGTTAATTATGCTAGACTTAGGTGGATGCCATGCCAATGATTTATTTCTGATTTCATGCTCACTTGGTTTTGCAGGATGCAAGTAAGTGGTGAAATGACATGGTTGAAATTCATGGTGTATTATTATAATTTATGCGTGTTAATGGAAAATATAATTTTTATGTATTGTTATGTTACAGTAAAGTTTATTATTGAAATTTGGTAATATGTATGAGAGTCTATTTTAGGTGTGTTTTGGGAAATGTGCACTGTAACTATAGGTGTCTTTTGATTCATATTTACATATGGTTAAAAAAAAGTGGAGTTTGGATATATATGTTAAATGAAATAGTAAAGGATAATTTAACATTTTGTGAAGTACTAACATGTTTAATATTGAATTTTTGTAATATTTTTAAGATGCTAGTGTTTAAGTGAAATTTTCATTTAAACACGGGTGTTACTTTGATCCCCAAATTTTGTATTGCAAAAGTTGGATATATATGTTAAGGGAATTAAATTTGGCATCTTATGGTGATTTCTCTTTGTGAAATTTATGATGAAATCTCTAGAGTGTTGTGTTATTTAACTAGAAAATACAGAAAGGAAATCTAAATCAAACAACCAACCTTAGTTTAAAACTTGTGCATCTCTACCCTTCTCGCATAGTATTTTTTAGCATAGAACAAACTAAACACTTAGGATGAACATAACATGATCAATATTATATTCGATGACACCCTCTAGCTTAAGGAAATAAGAGTCCAAGTTGAGATTTCCATTCTAGCTGGTATGCTTAGGGACATTTTCGTGAACCTGTCAATTAGAAACAATGTGGTTAAACTTTGTTTTGGTGTATGTCATCCCCTCATAGGATTGATATTTGGGTATGTAGTAGGGAGAATTTTTTCTCCTAGGGTAGTGCTCTATAGGAAACCAACAACAAAGATAATGTAAAACCCTCTTGGATTGACACTTGTGTTGAGTGGAAAAGATTTTCAGCTAACCTTGAAAGTCACCTTTAGGATTTGGGATCATAAATGAACTCGATACCCAATATCAATTTTCATTTTGGTTATATGATGCAATACTAAGAGTTAATTGTGAAAACTTATCAACATTTTAATTTATGATTAATTTGAGAAAACGTAACCTTAAGATGATGTGCTTGGAGAAAGGTGAAATTTAGATCATTCTTATAACATGTTTAAACCATCTTGTGGTGAGGAAAAGGATCCATGTTGTGTAAAATCTAATGTGATCCTTAACTCGTTAAACTATGGACTACCCTCTCTTGCTCTCCCACTTGGCCTAGTGTGTAATGGATGTATGAGGTGAAACTATGTTGTCTTATTCTTCGAGATAAATCCCCTAAGATAGGGACTAGTAGTCTCATGAGGTTACAAATTCACTATTAGAAAATACGTTCCAAAATTTATTCAAAAGGCATGTGAGCCTAGATAGGAAAAAATTAAACCTCTTCAGTTAGATGTAAATGATACTCAGGAAACCTAACCTAAAAACAAAAATAAGGAAGTTTTTTTCCATGTCAAGTTCCTTCGAACCCTTAATTAATTGTTGGAGCATGACTATAGTAAACTCATAATTAACGATTGAAATTGGGAACTATATATCAGAGGAATGACAAAGATTTGGAGGGAATTTGTGAGCATCAACATGTTGCACTCAACCGTAGAAATGGCGTAGCTTCAAGATCGAAGCAAGAACTCACCCGAAAAGCAATGTGCATGCATTGAGGGAAAATCGCTCAAAAGAGGCCCATACTCCATGTTCATAGATCAGGAAAGGTGGGTACATATAAAGGAGTAAATGTGTAACTCCCATATAAGAAAATATTCCTCTATAATGGGGAAGAGGAGTTACTTTCCCAAATAGGAATGTAACTCCTATGACACAATTTACACATATGACAGATTCTATAAGAGGATCTGTCATAACTAATATGAAACCTAAGACCTATGATCTCACCTAAGTGAGATGAATCACCTGGTGAGGTGGCAATATACCTACTAAATAAATAAGAGGTGAAGGAAATGCCACCCACACCAACACCCCCCTTCATCATAACTTAGGATGAGGCAGCAAGTTAGAAATGAGAAATGGGTCTCGCCACAAAGCCTGATGAGGTACCCATGTACAAGAAACTCTCAAAAAGTGGAGTAAAAGGAGAAAACCTAGTGGGAAAAACTACCCCCAAAAGAGAGAAAAGTCCACTCTCTAATCTAAGAAAGATACCAAAGATGGGTCTCGGCCACAGACGAGCCTGTAAAGGTACCTATGTACAAAGGGGAAATCTCTCGAAAGGAAGAAGAAGAGAGAAGAAGAGGGAGATGAGAGGAATGCAAAAGGTGTCATGGACGGATCTGAACTCTTCAGCTCTAGAAGGTCTCTTAAAAGAATGTCAATGAAGAGATCCTCTACCTTTGGACTAAAGAAGAGCCATCCACACCAAACTATGTGCTTTCCCTTAGGAAGGACACAAATGATGTGCTGGAAGTTTGCGCACTCCATGAAGGAAACCGAAGGTAGCGACATGAAGAAATCTAATTCTAATCCAAGAAAGTGTGACATATGTCTAGCAAATGAGTGCCAAGGAACCAAAGGTAATGTCACAAATGTGGAACTATTAGAGCATGAAGGGTGAACATCGGTAGAAACAATGTCCAACTGATATGAAGGCAACAAAACACCCCCCACAATAGAAAAGGGATCCAAAAGCAAGGGTGGATCAATGGAGAACTCCGGAAAAGTGGAAGTGGTAAAGGTCCCATAAGGGGCACTCTCAACAATGGAGATGATGAACTCCTCTAAAATACCTGTAGATGGATGAGGAACATGTAGAGCATCACAAGTGGACTCTGCGAAAAGACGAAAAAGGTCAAGCAAATACTCATCTCAATGAGGCAGCTCAACAAACAGAAGAGCGATGCCAGATAGGTATGAGTCATCCAATGAAGGTATAGGAGTGGAAGGGGCCTCACACATTGGAAGTGGAAAGGAGGTGGGTGTGATGACTATATAAGACTAGCTAGGATACTACTCGATATCTGACGAGATGTGGGAAGTGTTAACACTCTCTGGAATAGTGAGAGAAAGAGGAGAGAAGTCCTCTATAGTACTCTTGACATCAGAACTAGATGCACAATCCTCATCATTAGAAGTAGAACTAAGAGATCCTATGTCAAAGAAACTTTCATCACACGAAGAAATAGAGGATTCAACTGAATCAATAGCAGTAATAATGGTGATAGTATGTGAAGGGTTTCTATAGAGGGACTAAAGAATGCTCCAGACATGGTGAGGTGGATTTGAGTCTGCCATGTGAAACAAGAGAGAACAAGATACTTACATCATCATGTGACCAAAGATTTAGTCGCAAGTGTTAAGTAAGTCCTCCAGATGACGATGATCAGCGGGTGCAGGAACTAGCCCAAGTAAGAAGGGTAAAATACCCTCGTGGGTGAAGTAACGTTCCATGGAAGCGTGCGCCAAGCTGAATAGTTCTCTCTCTCAGTAAGAAGTGGTGGAAGTTGTAAGGCAATCCTATGACGCTCAAGTCTAGAAAGAGCACTCTCCATGATGTGGAATCAAAAGTGCAAGGTGCACAAAAGCAAGACGTTGGACTCGGCCGATAATGCATCTACATGTGAAAGCCCAAGAGTACTAGTGAACCCCCCTAATGCGGCACTTTATAAAGTAGTGTGCTTAAAAAAATGACAATGTCATCACGTAATGTGTGAAAAATCATGCAACTGTGACTAAAGAAGCACTAAAAAATGAGCAGCGAGTCAAAAGTTATAGCATAAATATAATTCCCATAACTAATGGAAAATACCAATAAATGGGTGCAAAGGGTGTCATGTGGGTACTCATGGGAAATGGCATCAAATTTTAGGCATGTTTTGTTTTACTTACGAGGGGGATTAGCCTCCTGCTGTAATGACCCCTCGATTTAAGATAAGGAGACACCATTTGTCAGGAGTGGCAGGTGGAAGGGCCTGCATCCTATCAATTTCTTGGCATAATAAAACAAGCATTTTATTGGGATCCTAAGTTTCCAACCAATATTTTTTTTTGGAGAATCCAATGATCCTTCCCACGTGAAACTTAAAAAAAAAAAATTGTCTGCTCTACAACAAATTTTCTTTTGGTGGCTAGGTAAGCACCTTTCCCCTTGATTGTGTGGTGCTTTGGATGAAAGACTAATCAAGGAGGTTGTGCACATTGTATTGGTACCTAATTTTTGTGCAGTATGAAATGCCTTTGTCCTTTGGTTGTTGGCCGCATACAATATTTTAGTTTTAATTAATGTATATACTTTGACTATGATTAGTGACCTGCTCACCCACTTTTACACTGGCAGTGTGGGCTATTTTGTGAAAAATGAAGCTGCAGACTGGAGAGAATTAATTCTGGTGCAGAATGAGTCTCTTTTCTTGTGTGCCAAGCATGGGAGGTTTATTTGTTAAAAGAAAACACATTTAAAACATGAGAAAACATTCGGATAATGTCTAAGGATAATCTTCCTGCTTGTTCTATGATTATTGATGAACTTGTTCACATTGTCAGAGCTCCTTTTGTAGCCAAGAAAGATTTGTATGATGTTTTTGTTCGTCTAGATGGAAATCTGCCTAAGGAGTGATTTCCTTTAAACAATGCATGTGGCTAGGTTTGCCTTGAATCCTTTTGTACGCTCAGTCAGACATTTTTTTTCATCAACAAATATCTTACCCCAAGGTTTCACCCCTATTGGGTTTTCATTAGTGGCTCTTCCTCCAAGGGCATTAGGAAAGTTGGATCACCATCATTAAAGGTGGACGTTGCTCATCCCTCTTCTAATGGGGATATGGATGGCTCACCAATGGGGCCACCTGCATCTCCCATTTCAGTCCCTTGGCAAAAAACATGGATACGTGATTTTGGCATAAAAAAGATTCAACTAAAGTCTTAAAATGTAGCCTCATGTGATGTAATGAGGGCTGAACATGTATAGAATGGGTTTGCTAAAAGGGCTTGGAAGTTTTCAAGAAATGGAACATTCATGCCTCATGGCGTTTGCTATCACCCTCCATGCCTGTGCCAAAGCATGGGCTCTGCAAAAGGGTATGGAAATCCATCAAAGCATATTGGAAATATGAGTTTTTTTTCCTTGCCTACCTTCCCAACCTACGCAAAAATGGCAGATTTGGAAACGGTACTGGAATTCCATCAAAATTTAATATATAAAGGATTTTGTCAGATGTTTTGTTGCATGTACTCTAGTAGATATGTATGCAAGCGTAGAAGAACGCACTTGGCTTGTGAAATGCTTGACTGAATGCCTAACAGTAATGTGGCCTTTGGTGTGCAATGATTGTAGGATATGCACAAAATGGGTTGTTGCAGAGTGGAGCTGCCTTTTGGCTAACTATATGCCTTAAAGACATTTCAATTAGCTCCTGAACAGAGACATGATATGAGTATGAAAAAGGATATCGCATAGTAGGAGAGATCCATAACAAAAATTTGGTTAAGCTGTTGGAAATGTTCATTGGGTCAGAGTGGGTTTTCCTTCTAGTAGCTACAGTTTAGAGACAATGGCCACACTCAAACACAACAAGATGGGAACGCCTTAGGCTTCGCCATTATATGAATGATATTGCAAAATCAATCATGTGACTTCAGCCTCTCCATTGTTTAAATGATGATATTCAAGACAAAATGAAAGATTTCAAGTAAATGCAAAATGGGGACTTGTGGGTGCACGTGATTTGGTTGATGGAATGTCTAATAGAGGGATGAAGCCTAATGGAGTTCGAGTGAAACCATGTAAACTTCCATATTCAATGTGAATGCAAATATCTCCCAGACATGGTTCATCTTCCCTTACCTCTCATAATTCTCATGTTTTAGTTCGCTTTTGCAACTTAATAGAATTTTAAAATATTAGGATTTTAATACAGTTAAATGTTTATATCAACTCATTGCAAAAACAATGAAATGTCATGTCGTAACTCACAATGTCAAAATAACTTGTTGCATTAAAACAAAAACTTCCACGATCATTAGGAGGTGATTTGGAAAAATTCCTACCCAACTAGATCACTTTAACATTGTTTTATCGACCAGACGAAATTGACTTCCCAGTAATAACGTTGATCATCTTCCTGTTTAAATAGTTAATTTTTGCGTTTTCTGGAGACTCATTAAGTACCCTTCATAACTCTGAAAATGAGATGTTAAGCTTCATTCGTGTACCTTGTTGTGTGAGGGGTCACCTTGACCTCTGGATTGACCCCAAACGAACATATGTGTTCTTTTTGACGCTCTTATAGGAGCCCTGTTACACTGGTTTACAATAGTAGAAAGCTGTTAAATCTAGAAAGTTGGCTTTCGTTTTGAACTACCATTTGAAACCTGGATAGAGAAATTATTTCCCATCTTCACAAACCTCTAGTGTTTATACTAGACAATTACATGGAACTTTCAGCTTAGGGAAAAAAAAAAATTCTGGATAGTTTAGCAAAGCCATTTTGTAGGCCTTCGGTTGTAGTTTGACGAGGTCAAACTGGACTAATTTCGACTTGTCATTCCAGAGAACCTGTCGCCGTTTGAAAATGGTTTTCTAGTTCTCAGTCCCGTCGACTCTGATGAATTCACCTTATATAGGGGAACTAGTAGGAAGTGTCTCGTTGCATGCTCATCCATCGAACGTTAGTTTTGGACATGGATTTCTGAGCCCTTGAGCTAACTTCTGTTCAATTTGCATTGGGTCAACTATGACCAGTGGCCTCGGAAAACTAGCTTCCAAACGCAAACCGTTTACTTTTCCCTAATTCTGTCAATTTCTATGAACTCTTGGTATATCTAGGGACACGTAGAAAGTTAATCGTGGTGTGTACTCATCAGAAGATAACTTTTAGAAGCAGTTTCATAGCCTTTGAGTCCGTTTTGAACATTTTTGTAGCCGGTAAAAAAATGTAAAAATAGAAAGTTGCGAGACCCTCGTCGGGTTGCCAAACCACCATGGAAACATTTAACACATGCAAATAACTGTTTAAAACTCTATAGTGTAACTTTTTGTGTGAAATAGAACTTTTGACAAAATGGTGTTTTCTCTCTCTTCCCTTCTTTTCTCTCTCCTGGGTTACAAAATGAAGTGAAATGAAATGCATTGAATACCTGTCTCTAAATTTTTTCTCTCGCTTGCAAATTGTAATTATTATTATATGTAAATAGGGAAACTGAAAAATGATAATTATGTTAGATCTTAGAGCAGTAACAGATTAACAAAGGAAATATAAATTGATATTGTATTCAGCATTTCTGAATTACATACACAGGCTATTAAATAGCCATATACATAGGAAAACTGACTTCCTATAAAATAGGTAAGTCAACAAACCATTTACCCGTTTACAACTTTACGGGTACAACAAAACACTATAATAATATATTGTTAAAACAATATATTATAATAATTGTAATATTAACTCAACATAATTATAAACTAACTTTTATAATAATGTGAGCACTAATAATAATTCCTAACATTCCCCCCCTTAGTGCGAACATGGTAGAAAAACATCCACACACTCCTCTGCAGTATGCTCACCCCTGTGGCATGTCCAACTCTGTGACTCATGACCTTGATCCAAAAGAAAGGCTCGCTCCTTCCATGGTTTTAAACAGGCTTACCACAAACCTTGAAGTGACAGGAACCCATCAACTGTCGACCTCATGTGGTTTTCTGGATCCTCCCACAAACCCTTTCAAGATCCATGAACTGACTTACTCTGGTGCTACTGTTCACCACTATGCTTATACATCAGGGAATTATGTAGGAAACACAACATGCATATCACAAAACTACACAATAGAAGTTATACTGAAAAGATTTCACATTACTTCCTATAAGAATCGTAATGTTCTTAATTGTAGTCTCTGTCTTTGATCGCTGCCACTCGATCTCGAAAAGCATAGAAAACTGCCACTGCCACTGGAAGCTTTCCTTGACTAAGTCGTTTTAGGTACAGAATGGGAATGGAACATTGGTATGTATTCCCCCCCACAATGTGAAATTCCACACATATAGATACTGAGAAGCAAACTGCATCGAAGAACATACTCCTGAATGGATCTTGCTAGTTAGGTCTTGCTGCACATGGTCACTAATGCTAGTGAACATATTCTACTAGCTGACCATCTTCCAACGAAGTACGGCAGTCAGAGGACCAAGTCAGTCAGAGGATCACTGACAGTCATCTACGCTCCAACACAACTTTCTTTCCAACATCCATCAAATACCACACAAAACAGGAACACTGCAAATAGAAGCACTCTGAGAAAATGGAAACCACACTGAAAATCAAATACTCACACTGCACACCAGTGCCACCAAATCATTTTGTGCGGCCCCGTCGTTGGTGACTGATGAGAGGTCGCTGTCTGACCTCCAGCCTCCGATGCCTCCTTCCTCCATCAGTTTGCTACTTTGTTAGCAAATTTATCTTTGAGGCTCATATTACAATTCTCTTGGGTGTCGGTTTCAACCGATAATGCACCCCCTCACTATGGAAGTCGCGTACAAGCGAAAGTGCGTCCAGACAAAAGTGACACAATTTTTTTAAAAAAAAATACATATATATATAATTTTTGAAATATTTTCCAAAAATAAAAAATTGGTCTAGCAGCAAAAAGCATATAATCAATGCAAAGATCTTTAAAAAACATACATTTTCAAAAAAAACATCACCTCAATCTGAGTTACGAGGTGAAAGATATAACACTTTTAAGTTCTAAGTCCAACTTCTTTCCGGACCCTTTCCAAAAATGGCAAATTTTTTTCTTTTCCTTGTGTAAAATTTCGGTATGTCCAAAAACAGAAAAAAAATGAACATGCCCAAAACAGCGATAAAACTGCTCGCAATTACCAAAATGAAAATGACGCAACGCAATACGCAGGTCCGTCGATGTGGATGTAATACGGGAAAGAAACTGATGGAGTCCACGTTTTTTTTCCTTTACACAGGAATCGAACTCGAGTCAGATTGTGAGATCCGCTTCGTATGGATCAGCCTTGGTCGGATTGTCACGCCTTATTTAGATCTTAAACAAGATTACATCCTCACAAAGATAACAAAGAGCAACACGTCCATGAGGCAATAAATCCGCTGTACAATTGTAATTAGAACTGTATGCAGGCCTGTGGCACCACATACCCGAATTGGAAGTCGATCTTGAAGAGAAAGATATACACGGATTTGCAGAACTTGAATACAGAACACGATGTACAACTGGAGACGTCTGATTCAAATGGTAGTCTGTATCTATTATTTCAGAACTACAAAACTTTATTCTTCACTCAAACGTGATCTCTCATTATCAGGGCAACCAAAAAAATTGGAGAAGCCCTTCAATATCTTTAACATTCCATGAAGCAATCCTCTCTAATTTCTGTCAGCAGATTCACCTGCTCTGATACCAAATCTTAGAGCAGCAACAGATTAACAAAGGAAATATAAATTGATATTGTATTCAGCATTTCTGAATTACATACACAGGCTATTAAATAGCCATATACATAGGAAAACTGACTTCCTATAAAATAGGTAAGTCAACAAACCATTTACCCATTTACAACTTTACGGGTACAACAAAACACTATAATAATATATTGTTAAAACAATATATTATAATAATTGTAATATTAACTCAACATAATTATAAACTAACTTTTATAATAATGTGAGCACTAATAATAATTCCTAACACTCATGACCATCCATAACAATGAAAAATTCCTTGATCTACAATCAAACATTTAAATATTTTCTGTAAGATTATCCCTCGACCAAACATCCATGAATGCCCATGAGATTAGGAGGAAGCATGAAAATTGAGCTGATATTTGTTTGATAAAACCATGATTACACTTTGGATCATTGAAAAATAACTCATTCTTGATCAAGAAATTTTTTCATATCCTTATCTCCTTTTGGTGGGCCATGAATGGAATATACCATCTTAGAAGCATAGTTGACATGAAGAGATCAAACAAAATCATATTTGCAAGTGATTTAAGGACAATTTAAACTAAGAAAACAAGTTGAAACCACCCCAAAATTATGTCATTAAGTTCTCCTTTCTCCCTCAATCATATCCTCTAAAACTATGCTCAACATGAGATCTTTTTCTCCAAGACCATTCCAATGGTACCATGTTAAGGTCAAACTGAGGTCAAAGTCAACAAATATAAGAAAAAAACAAAGACCTATTATTCTGCCATGTGGCTTCCCTAAGAAAAATTTAAAACTAGTAGTTTCTCCACTTGGGGGGGAGCAAAGATACATCGTGGTATTGGGGGGGGGGGGAATGTTGCAACTCCATGGTTTTTTTTAGGGGGTTTTGTGTTGGTTATGTGTGGTTTTGGGGGACAAGACATGCTTACCACTATTTTAGTAGAATAGAAGACTACACAAATATTTTTTGTGAATGCAACCAAAATATGTAATGCCTCTTGACAGTCCAATGCAATAGCTAGGGAAGATTCCATCCAAAAACACTACATTCCAACAGTGTCCCCTACTACTTAAGAGCCATTAGGACTGGGCTGTGCCTTTACCGGGAATCCAACTGAAGAGTGGCTAGAATCCAACTGAAATATGCAAATTTCATTTACATTTAGAAAAGTAGTTACATTTTTTTTCATTTCAAGCTATTTCAAGTTAGGTCATGTGGGATTATTCTCTTTCCTAATAGGCTAATGCAATGGTTTGTTTGAACCTTTGTGATCACATTAATGATATTGAGTTTATTTTGTTTTAGCTAGCCTTCATTGTTTATCATAGAAAATTCAATGTGCTCACTACTCTGATTTATATATGAATTGAACATGTGTTTTCAATGTTTACTTGGTTCTAGTGTAATGTATTCTTAATCAAAAACCATTTTCCATACAATATTTAGATTCTTGCACCTGCCTCTATAAATGAAACTGGTTAGAAGAGGGTTTATGAACAAATAAATTGGAGAAATCTATTTCGATGGAAAAAAAGAGTGCTGAGTGTTGAGGATCCACATGTGTTCCAAATATCAAGGGCCCGAATTTTAGTTTACTTTTATTATTACCTACATATTTTCATGTATGTTTAACTTGCAGTTATACTAACTTTCGAGCTGCACATCATTTGATTAGTTTCATATCTGTGTCTTCTTTTGCAAGCAACAATCAGCACCCACCTTCTCCAAATAACAAAAAACTAACACATATAAATAAACATAACAATACTAAGATTCCTTTTAATAGATTACTTGTTCTTCAACATATTCAAAATTTCTCCAACAGACAGTAATCCTCGAGAAAAATACCACCAAAAAACTAACAACCTGAATCCAATCATGTGCAAGAAATTGTTTTAAATTAAGGGGAACTCTTACTTACAAAACTTAGAAAGCACCTTCTATCGCAGACCCAATCCAATGCTTTATTTACACATCTTACAAACAAATACTAACATCTAAATTGCCAAAAATCTGCAATGCATGCTTGTTGAGATTGATATACAAAAACATCCTAAACAGTATAGGTATCCTACAATTTGAACAACTAAAGAATATTTATTTCCTAAAAGTGGCGAACACAAACTAAAAAAAAAATACCAACAAAAAATGATTTATATAAGCAACCAACAAAATGGCACTTCATTGGAAATTTGTCCCAACACAGCTTCTCAGTAGCGAAAACTACACAACCGTGTAGGTATATTACTTTTCTATAAGAAATTAGATGCAAAATAACTCAACGTTTCCACATATTATGGTCATTAGATTCATTCCACATAAATCTAGAATTGATTCCATGCACACAATCATACTAAAAAAACTTCCAATTCATATGAAAAACACAATTTAAATAAATGGTTTACTTTTCAACAGTTATCAAATTCCACAAATTATAATTAAAATATACCAATCACTTAGTAATGAAACTGCAATCCAATAAGGCCTCCCACTGTCCTCTGCACGACATATCCTTGCTCCCCCCAAAGTGGAGAAACTGTTAGTTTATTGTTAATGCACACTAGTTTAATAGCCAGGATTGTTATAATCAAGTTGGTAAAACTAATGTCTTTGTAATTGTCAAAAAGTTAATGTTTAGGTTTGTTTACAATTTATGTTTTGGGGTCAATTTTATAGTAAAGTAATTGGAGTCATTGCAAAAATAATATTGCTTATTGCTTAATGGTATTATTTAAAAATTAAATATAGTTTGTTGAAGTCATTTTATTATTAATAGTCTATGTTGTTGTAAGATTTTATCATCATTTGTCTTGTTGCTTGTAAGCCATATGAGTCTTATTGTCAAAATCTTTTTGAAGTAGGAACAAATATGAAACTGATCAAATGGTGAGCGGCTGGGAAGTTGTATAAGTGCAAGTCACACGTACATGAAATTATATACTAAAGCTTCGGATCTATAGCTAATAATTAAAATGGATTACATTTCGAGGGCTTGGTGTTTGGAACGTATGTACATCTTGAATACTCAACTTAAGTTGCTAGAGTTGCTATTTTTTTAGAGCATAACTTAATACATAGAAGTTTTTTTATGTAAACATGACGGGAAAATTTTTTGTGTCGAGTATTGGGCTGTGTTATATGTATTTGTAGTTAAAGGTAAATGAATTTTAAAAATATTGATATTACACTGTTATGGTAGGGTGAGAAATCTATAAAAGTCATAAAAATATTATATCAACTCTTGTAGCATATTGCAATGGCATTTTCAAAGTTACATATAGGTAGGTACACTTTCTTAATAAGTGAAAATTTGTTACATGGGTAGATCAAACTTAGCTGTCTAAGAAGAAATCTATTAGTATAGTACAAGTGGGGTTTTTAATTCTTGCTACAGTCCTGAGTTATAATTTACATCCATCATTCAGGTGTAGTTTTGCTTGTAGGCCTTGTTGTGTACAATCTGGTAGGTATCTTTGACGACGATGGTGGCTTGCATTAACATTTGGATGTTGCACTAACCATGGCTAATTAGCCATTTGTTTTTCTTAGTTTTTAAAAAATTCCTTGTCATATTTAAAAGTTTTGTAGCCTATCCCAAGGCTTTTGATTTTGCCACTTGGCATTCGAATGGATTGCTATGTTGGTTCTAATGTCGTAATGTGTTGGAATAGGGTCATGGGATTAACCATGGAGGGTTAAACCTATGGGCCCACTTCGTTGTATGGGGGTACGCCCCAAGGAGTTACATATAACTAGCGGGTTGTTGAACCATGAGTTATTATGTCACTTGGGTTGGGGGTGACGGTACTCTATGTGCCCAGAGCAATAGGGTGACCCAACCACATTAAAAGGAGAAAGGAGATGGGCCTCTATGGTTAAGTGACCTGTTATTCTTTATGGCACTCTATGGTTGAGTGACCTGTGATTCTTGATGGGGCTCCATGGTTGAGTGATCTGGCTTGGTTTTGACACTATAATTCTTTCTCTACGAGAGGTATATGGAGCTATTTGGTGATGGTTTGGGAGGTATATGGAGTTGTTTTATGATGCTTCAGGAGATATATGGAGTTATTTTTGGATATTTTGAGATGTGTAGAGTTGGTATAGTGAGTTATGTGTACCTTATGAGTATTTTTGACACCTTTTTATGTTTGAGGTTTGACTCTTTCCTTGGTTGGTATGGACTATTGGATATTGTCTTGGAACTATGTTGGTACAGTCATGGATTTCTTTGGGTCTTGTGATACTTGTTGTATATGTATCGGTGTGATCATTCTGTGTGTCAGTCATATATGTGTGACTAATACTATGTTATGTGGAACGTGTATGTTCCATCCATGGTTTGGTGAAACCCTTATGATGTGATACAGTCATGAAAGTATGTAAAAGTATGCTTGTGAAATTTTAGTGTTGTGTATGACCCTGGTAGGGTGTTGTGACTGAAGTTCATGATGGGAACCCACATGAATGAATAAACTAAAATTCTACAAAAATGAAAATTTAAAGGACTTAAATTAAGAATAATGTTAATAGAAGGAGATTAATGAAATAATGAATAAGAGGGAACTACCAATCTTCACAGAGCCTTGAAAGTTAAAATTTCTATCAAATGTTCCTAAGGCCAACCCGTGACCATGATTTTGTATTTGTAATCTTAATCTTAGCGGGTGCCTTCACCATATTTGTTCCTTGTTGCTTACCATTTCTCCTTCTTCACTGCATGTCGCATCGAGGATGATGCTTTCTTAAGGGGAGGAGAATGTAATGCCCCCTCAATTTAAGACAAGGAGACACCATTTCTCAAGAGTGGCAGGTGGAATGGCCTACGTCCTGTCAATTTCTTAGCATAATAATACAAGAACTTTATTGGGATCCTAAGTTTCCAATCACTATTTTTGTTTTAGAATCCAATGAGCCTTCCCATGTGAAACTTAAAAAAAAAATTGTCTGCTCTACAAAAAAAATTCGTTTGGTGGCTGGGTACGCACCTTTCCCCTAGATTGCATTGTGCTTTGGGTGAAAGACTGATCAGGGAGGTTGTGTACATTGGATTGGTGCCTGATTTTTGTGTAGTATGAAATGCCTTTGTCCTTTGGTTATTGGCCGCATACAATATTTTAGTTTTAATTAATGTATATGCTTTGACTGTGATTAATGACCTACTCACCCACTTTTGCGCTGGCCATGTGGGCTATTTTATGAAAAATGAAACTACAGGCTGGAGAGAATTAATTATGGTGCAGAATGAGTCTCTTTTCTTGTGCGCCAAGCATGGAAGGTTTCTTCGTTAAAAGAAAACACATGTAAAACATGAGAAAACATTCAGATAATGTCAAAGGATAATCTTCCTACTTGTGCTATGACTACTGATGAACTTGTTCAAATTATCGGAGCTCCTTCTGTAGCCAAGAAAGATTTGTATGAAGTTTCTGTTCGTTTGCATGAAAATCCCCCTAAGGAGCGATTTCCTTTAAACAATCTTGTGGCTGGGTTTTCCCAGAATCCTTTGTACCCTCAGCCAGACATTTGTTTTCATCAGCAAATATCTTACCCCAAGGTTTCACTCCTATTGGGTTTTCATCAGCAGATCTTCCTCCAAGGGTATTAGGAAAGTTGGATCACCATCATTAAAGGTGGAAGTTTCTCATCCCTCTTCTAATGGGGATATGGATGGCTCACCAATGGGATCGCTTGCATCTCCTGTTTCAGGCCCTTGGTAGAAAACATGGAAACATGATTTTGGCATCAGAAAGGTTAAACTAAAGTCTTAAATCATGGCCTCATGCACTGTAATGATGGCAGAATATGTATAGAATGGGTTTGCTAAATGGGTGTGGAAGTTTTCAAGAAATGGAAATTCAGGCATCACAGCGTTTGCTATCACCCTCCATGCCTGTACCAAAGCATGAGCTCTACAAAAGGGTATAGAAATCCATCAAAGTATAATGGAAATCTGAGTATTTTTTTCCTTGCCTACCTTCCTAGCCTGTGCCAAAAATGGGAGATTTGGAAACGGTAATGGAATTCCATCAAAGTTTAATATATAAAGGAGTTTGTCAGATGTTTTTGTTGTATGTACTCTAGTAGATATGTATGCAAGCATAAAAGAATGCACTTGGCTTGTGAACTGCTTAACTAAATGTCTAACAGTAATGTGGCCTTTGGTCTACAACGGTTGTAGGATATGCACAAAATGGGTCGTTGGAGAGTAGAGCTGCCTTTTGGCTAACTATATGCCTTAAAGAAATTTCAATTATCTGCTGAAGAGAGACATGATATGAGTATGAAGAAGTATATCGAATAGTAGGAGACATCCATAACAGAAATCTGGTTAAGCTATTAGAAATGTTCATTGGGTTAGATTGGGTTTTCCTCTTAGAAGCTGCAGTTTAGAGATAATGGCCACACCCAAAAACAACAAGATCGGAACGCCTTAGTCTTCACCATTATATGAATGATCTTGCAAAATCAATCATGTGACTTCGGCCTCTCACTCATTTAAATGATGAGATTCAAGACAAAATGAAATATTTCAAGTAAATGCGAAATGGGGATTTGTGGGTACACGCGATTTGGTTGATGGAATGCCTTATAGAGGGATGAAGCCTAATGGAGTGTGAGTGAAACTACGTGGACTTCCACATTCAATGTAGATGCAAATATCTCCCAGGCATGGTTCATCTTCCCTTACCCTTTCATAATTCTCGTGTTTTAGTTCTCTTTTGCAACTTAATAGAATTTTAAAATATTAGGATTTTAATACAGTTAAATGTTTATATCAACTCGTTGAATAAATAATGAAATTTCATGTTATAACTCACGAGATTCAAAATAACTCGTTGTATTAAAACATGAACTTCCACCCTCATTTTGAGGTGATTTATAAAATTTCCTACCCAACTGGATCACTTCAACATTGTTTTATTGACCAGACGAAATTGACTTCCCAGTAATAACGTTGATCTTCTCCCAATTTAAATAGTTAATTTTTGCATTTTTTAGAGACTCATGAAGTACCCTTCATAACTCTGAAAATGAGATGTTAAGCTTCATTCGTGTACCTTGTTGTGTGAGGGGTCACCTTGACCATTTGGATTGACCTCGAACGAACATATGCCATCTTTTTGACGCTCTTATAGGAGCCCTGTTACACTGGTTTACAATAGTAAAAAGCTGTTAAATCTAGAAAGTTGGCTTTCGTTTTGAACCTGCCATTTGAAACCTGGATAGAGCAATTATTTCCCATCTTCGCATACCTCTAGTGTTTATACTAGACAATTGCATGGAACTTTCAGTTTAGGGAAAAACACTTTTCTGGATAGTTTGGCAAAGCCATTTTGTAGGCCTCTTATAGTAGTTTGACGAGGTCAAAATGGACTAATTTTGACTTGTCACTCTAGAAAACTTGTCACCGTTTGAAAATGGTTTTCTAGTTCTCAGTCCCATCCACTCTGATGAATTCACCTTATATAGGGGAACTAGTAGGAAGTGTCTTGTTGCGTGCTCATCCATCGAACGTCAGTTTTGGATGTGGTTTTCTGAGCCCTCAAGCTAACTTTTGTTCAATTTGCACTGGGTCAACTACGACCATTGGCCTCAGAAAACTAGCTGCCAAATGCAAACCGTTCGGTTTTTCCCAATTCCGTCAGTTACTATGAACTCTTGGTATATCTGGGGACACATAGAAAGTTAATTGTGGTGTGTGTACTCATCGAAAGATAACTTTTGGAAGCGGTTTCTTAGCCTCCAAGCCCGTTTTGAATGTTTTTGTAGCTAGTAAGAAAATGTAAAAATAGAAAGTTGTGAGACCCTCGTCGGGTTGCCAAACCACCATGGAAACATTTAACACATGCAAATAACAGTTTAAAACTCTATAGTGTAACTTGTGTGTGAAATAAAACTTTTGACAAAATGGTGTTTTCTCTCTCTTCCCTTATTTTCTCTCTCCTGGGTTACAAAATGAAGTGAAATGAAATGCATTGAATACCTATCTCTAAATATTTTTCTCTCGCTTGCAAATTGTAATTATTATTATATGTAAATGGGGAAACTGAAAAATGATAATTATGTTAGATTAGGGTGGATGCCATGCCGGTAAATTATCGTTGATATAATGCTCACGTGGTTTTGCAGGATGAAAGAATGATGACGAAAAGGCGATGTGTAATTCATTTATTTATCTTTGTAATTTATATAGTTCATTGTTAAATGAATAAATGTATAATTTTGTCTCATGTTATAGACTATTATATTTGATAATTTATTGCTATGTATGAGATTTTGGATTCAAGGACATCTAGGAATTGTGTATTTAATCATAGTTCAATTTGATTTATAGTACACCTGGTAAAAAGGTTTGATATTTATATAAGGTAAATAAATTTGAAGTAATATCTTGTAGTGCATATTTAGTGTTCATTAAATGATTAATGAGTCATCTTACACATTTATACCTTGTAAATGTAATAAAGAGAATTAAATCGAAACACTCTACCCTTGTTCAATATCGGAGCATAACTTGTTTTTGTGTGTGTTACTTTTTATCCTAGAAGACATTGAAAACCGTAGAATGAAATTAAACTCTGCACTCGATGGAACATCCTAGTTTGAGTAAACAAGGACCCGAGAATGGGCTTATCGTCTTAGTCAGTATGTTTAGTAACATTGTCTTAAACCCATCTCATAGGAGTGACACAGTCAAACTTTTCTTGGAGTGTGTAGAGCAAACTCCTTTGTTGCCTAGTGGACTACCTTTCCTTCTGAAGATAGATTTAGAATTAAATTTCTTCATCGAATTAAATCCCTATTAGATCCAGACAACATAGATGGAGGTTGTGACTTAGTTGTCCTAGGTCTTAAAATTTTATTAATGAGCTCCTTAGCTCCACTCAGGTTAATGTGTTACCTTGGTTTCTCTCAACATAACACCTTGGTCCTTTTTGAAGATGGTTTAGCATAAATTTGTCCTCTCGCTTAAAACTCATATTTAGTTGAGGGGTAGACCCTTAGGTGAAGTTGGGAATTGATCTAAACCTGAGTTAATTTGGATGTTAAGTTGGGTTCCTGTGTAGCTACAAGTCTTCTAATTTTCTATGTCTTCAAGAGGTTAGGCAAATAGTTCATAACTCCTTTTCAAGACAATGCAAAAAAGTAAGACCATAATGTGACATAGAAGATAAAGCATATAAGAGTAAAGATGAGATTTCAAGTTCGGAATAATGCCACCCTTGAAGACATTATAAATCAATTAAACATATGCATTTGCTTCAAAGAATATGAATTGCTTTGGTATATTCCACCTTCGAGAAAACAAAATACATATATAAAACAAAATGGAAATTTCACAAGTCATTGAATTATAATAACTATGGTAGGAACATAACATTTCCGTGATTGAAGAAGGTTTTGTGGTAAAAAGCTATCTTGCAATTAAATCTTCGTATTAAATCCTAATATCGCTATATGGACACCAAATCACATCCACTTGGGTTGTAAGATTATAAAGGTAGACATTGAATATATGTTCGAGAAGAATATTCTTCACATAAGAACAAGATAATTAAGTATTTTTGTACACATTTGAACTACGCCAAATAAGTATGCAAGTTATGGAAAATTTTGTAAAGAATAAGAAACCAACTTAAAAGGGTTAACGATAATTTAACCACAGAATGAATTTAAGAAACAATAGGTGGACAAATGAGGAATTTATCCTTGCACAATAATGTTCTTAGAATGTTAATCGTAACTTAAATACAATTAAAGAAAAGATGTGTTGTGGGTTTGCCTATCCTTGAGTCTTCTTTCTTTGGTTGGGGCATTGCTAGTATTCGTTCATTGGGAAAAGTGTGGCATCGACATGCCTATGTTGTTTTCATGTGTCTATGTGAGTCGATGACTTATGTGATTGTCGTGCGAGTTGAGTTTCTGTACTTGGATCCCTTGTCTATGTTTTTTGTAGTGAGTAGTGTAGTCAAAAAAAAATTATCCTAGTATTTTACTGTGGTAATTTTGGTGTGTAAAATGTGGACACTACACCTACTAACCTCAGACTTCACCCTCCATCTTTGACACGCGTATGAAGGGATTTAATTAAGCAAGCAAAATAGACTCCAAAATGCCATAAATAATGTTTTTTCCTCAAAGCATAAAAAAATAGGGATTAGTTTTACCTCCAAACTATTCTAAAAGGGAAGAGGGTGGGCCCATGTTCTCAAGCCATGTGGTGGGAGAAACATGCAAGGTCTTGCAGAGGTGTTCATCTAGGACATGTTCTTGATTTGAGGTGGAATTCGTTGTAGTGCTCCAACAATAATAGTTGAGATAGAGTTTGCCAGAGATGCTACGCTGAGTCTGGGAAGAAATCAAGGTTAGACATAGATAGAGTAAGGAGTGGGAGCTAGAGGAGTATCATATGTTAACGATGAGAGATCCCATGTTTTGCTAAAAATATTTGAGCCAAATCCACGTGCCAGAGTTTGTTGACCAAGTTGAGCTATGTAATAGACACAAGCAGAGATTTTCATGACTTGGAAAAATAGGTAATGGATGTGGGAGTAAACCATGACAACACAGTCACAAGAAACAATGAACCAAGGACCAAGAAAAATCAAGGGGCACAGTAATATGATCTTGAATGGAAAGATACCAAAGCGACATGCTCAAGTTGAATGAACAATAAACAATTCCAAAGAACACACATTCGAACTAGAAATGGAGCCCTAAGCCAAAGCAACAACCAGATATGTGAGTAATAGAAGGAACATGTCGGGTAGTGAGCAATAGTGCAAACACAAACTAGGTCATTGCTGAGCCTATAGATGTTTAATGGCATGCCAACAACATTTGCGGTTCAAGACAAGCATTTGCAGCTTTGGTCAAGCATCAATAGTCTGCACAAGTAGTGTGTGGCATGACTGCGCAAGATGTACACATCTTCTTTGGCAATGTAGCCTAGTGCGCAAGGTGGCTTGGAATCTTACATGCAAGGGTTTTGTGGCAAAACTTAATGATTCACAGATTGGGATAAGCTTGTGCACCTTTCCAAGTGTTGTGTAGCATTCGTAGTGTTGCATGGCTTGGGTAAGTTTGCATGACATTTGTAGTTTAACATGACTTTCACAAAAAGGTTAGGGCAAAGGATCTTTGCATGGCTTGCTTAGGAATGGTGCAGTATTGTGCATTGACATTACATAAAGATGTTGCACAAAGCTTTATTTCTAACAATTGCAATAATAAGTCAAAGACTTTTATAATGCATACTATCACCTCAAAGCTTTAATTGGTTTAGCATAAACCTAAACACTGCAATAATAAGTCAAGTGAGTCATTGACATAAAACCAAGTACATGTAACTTGAAAATGCAAGTATACTAGCAACAAGTGATCTTGACATTTGTGTTATCTAAGATCAATGCATTAATGTGATAGTTATCCGCACAATGTTTTCAAGTTTATCTCTTGTAAAGAAGCTTCGACATCCTTATGGTTTCATAAATAGGTGTGCACCATCAAGACGAACACAAATAACATGAACCTTAGTCACAAATAGTTAGTGCACGTTGGCAATAGTTTATGTTGTTATAGTTTCTTCGATTGTTTCATAGAATTGCCCAACAAACAACATAAGCTTGCGACATTAGAGAAATCACCATGGAAATAGAGCAATCGCGTAAGTCAATGTAGCAAAAGGCTGTGAAAGAATCTTGAAAAAGGTAAATGCTTGAATATCTATCTTAGATTGGAGTAGGATTGGTATAGGATTGACACTAACAAATTGAAAGTTGAATGTTACTAGGTTTAAGTATGTGCGAGTCTATCGTATCTATCTAAATCTTTGAAGCACATATGCCCCCTTTATAAGAGATCTGGAAAACTAATATGAAACCATGTATAGCACTGATCTCACCTAAGTGAAATGCATGTGGTAAACACTCGTAATATCTAAATAATATGAAGCAAATAGAACCCATAAGGTTGAATTTATAATCATGAAAGATTTCACCATTAGAAACAAGAAAAACATGTCATCCAAGTGTAAGAATGGTTAAAATCATCTTGTTATTAGAATAATTCAAATAATTTGAAATATTGTGAATGAAGAAACAATATAAGCATGATCTCAGAAGGACTAAGGTAGTGAAACATTAAATCCTTAGAAAAGTAAAGATCACTAGATGTATATAAAATATAACCCAAGAAAAACATCAATAGCTTTTTAAAGTATAAGATATCAGATGTCAACAAAAGAGTACCTACATTAATATTCATATTCGACATCTCATCATATTTAAGGTCAAAAGTACAAGATTTTTTTTTAAGCTTTGAAATGCAAAGTACTCCAAAGTGAACACTTCTCATGGGAGACGAGATACATTTTGGATTTGCTTTACTAATTTATTATAGTTTTTTATGTATTAACCACAATTTATTTAGGGATATTTCATTAATATTGATTGTGGACACGATATAATCATATATCTAAAGGTCAAGTGATTCAAGGAATCCTCACTGAGAAACGCCGATCTATGATCTTTTCAAAATTAGTTGCACTCAGTGCCATGGTGTGACGAAAAATTTGCTTAGACGATTCCGACGATATCTTGTTTGCATGAAAACGGAGCTCGTTTGGGATATTTCAAAAGTTTGATGTGTCACGCTAAAATTTTCGAGCAACTAACAAAATGATTCAGGGACTGCGCGTCAGGGTGGATGTGTGCACACTCACCGAGTGGATCAAATGCAAATGTTGCACACATGGACAATGTGTGTGACGGAGCAAAAGTTGGACGATTTGCAACACCATATCTTGGACACTCGTACACGGACAAGTGGACCCCGCTATTTATTAGTTGGGGGCCCTCAGCCATATTCGACAACTAACTTGATTATGGAGGGGTGTCTTAGCCTCCTGGACACTGCACACTCGCCATGGACAAATGCAAATATGACACATGGACAATGTGTGTGACGGAGCAAAAGTTGGGTTTGCAACACCAATCTCTTGCCATATTCGACACACTTGATTATACACACTTCACATTGCATATCAAAGCTCTTGCATACATGTGGGACTAATCTATTAGTGCAATTAAATATTGCAACTAATCCTTATCTATTCCCACTAAACTTGGTCAAATTCAACGCATATCCTCATACAAATATATGTAATAAATTTTCCAGCTAAACATTCACGTAGCAAGTTATTCCAAACACATCCCTATGATTAAGGCGTTAAAACATAGCCCACCACCCATCCACAAAGGCCTTCACATGGCTCTTAAGCCTCTTAAACCTTCCAACGCCGCCCTATTTAAATGCCTCAAATACCTCTCAAGCGCCAAATGTGGGATTGAATCCCTTTACATAGCCATGAAATGTGCCTAGAGAGACTTGAACCGTGATCTCTTCTACCAAAAAGATATGCCTTGACCGCCACGCCATAGGAGTATGAAATGTTATAAAAGGAGGCATTTTGTATTTGAACAGGCATCCGGGGACTGTGAAATATTGTTTTGCTCATAACTTGAGCTAGAGAAGGAATTTGGAGGTGATGTAAAAAGTGACTCTTGTTTTTGGCAGAGGAACGTGATGAGAAGATCATATTTCTTGTAGAAGTCTTTGTAAGATTTATTTTCAAGATTTTAATCGATTGGTCTCATTCAACTGGACCCGGAGACGTAGGCCATAAGAGTCGAACTCCATTATCAATCCCTATGTCAATTTGCTGGTGAATCATCTCTGTATTTTCTTATTTTACACAGTACTTTTAGTTTTATTTCCTTTATTAAAAATACAAAAAGTTCACAATAGTCAATTATTTAATTGAAATCCAATACAAAGCAAATTTTGTTGTGTGAACAATTGCTAGTTAAAATTTAGTTGAAGGATATCCTAAAATTGGTACCAGACAATCTCGAAGTCCTACAATGGAATATCGAGAGGAAGAAAAGTTTCGTTAATCATTCCTATAGATGAAGGAAATGGTGGAAGAAATGTACCAAGATAGACGAAGGGAAAAGGGAACTAGAGAAGGTAATAAATAAGAAATCTCTAGTTCTTATAATCCTAAAAGAGACCCTTTGAAATATGATTTTTCCTCATTAAAGTTAGATATCAAGTTTGAATTGCCTATGTATACTGGAGAGCTAAATGCAGAGAAGTTGGATAACTAGGTCAAGCAGATGGAATTATACTACAGGGTTCAGAGAATTGTTGATGATGAAGCAAAGATTCATTTGGCAACTCTTTGGATGGGTGGCACAAAAATCATTTGGTGGGAGAGTAAGCTTCATGAAGTGGAAGAAACTAAAGGTATAGAAATCACTTCTTGGTCTGAATTTGTTTCAAATCTTAGGCAACGATTTTATCCTCTTGGTTATAAGCAAAAAGATATGATGGATTGGCAAACATTAATACAAAGTAAGGGACAATTTTTCAAGAATATACACATGAATTCAGGAAAAGGGCTCTAATTCTGGGAATTTCCCTAAACACAGAAGAAACACTACTTAAATATATTGGTGGATTGCATAGTTATCTTAGGCATATGATACTTGTTTTAAGTCCTACTAATCTTGATGCAGTATGTGTTCAAGTAATCCATTTGGAAGCATGAGGGAAAATGAAAAAGGAGTCCTCTTTCTCTTCTTTTAATCAAAATAACAAGCAATCTGAAGGAAAATGTTCAAAAGAACAAGGAAAAGGAAAGGGTAAGCATAAGAAAAACTCTACCGTTAAGAAGGAAGATGAAAAACCATTTTGTAATCATTGTAAAAAGAACCATGATGAGTCTAAATGTTGGAAATTACATCCCGAATTGAAACCTAAATGGATGGTTAAGAAAGGAAAGGAAAAGAAAACAAACACTACAATTCATGATCTTGGGTCAGATTTAGGTGATGAAACCAAGATCACAGCTATGAGTTTTCAAGGTAAATTAAAAATTTCATCTTCCAACAATAGTACTACAAATGTTGCATCTTCTTCCAATAAACAAACTATACATGATGATAAGAAAAGGAATGAGCTTTTCCACATTAGAGTGATTTCAAAACATACGAAAATTGATACTCTTTTTGATAGTGGATCTCAAGCTAATATGATTTCTGAGGAGGTTGTAAAGAAATTAGGACTCAAAACTAATCCACATCTTAAGCCTTATCCTTTGGGCTCAGTTTGTGATGATGCAAAACTACAGGTAACTAAAACTATTACTTTCAGATTTTCCATTACAGATAAGTTTATAGATGAGGTTCAATTGGATGTAGTTCCTTTGGATATTTGATGGCTGGTTTTGGGAAGTCCTTATTTATATGATCGTAAAGCAATCTTCTATATGGAAGAAAATAAATATTTGCTTGTAAAGGATGGAATTGAGTTTATTGTTAGAGCTCACCGTGAAAAGAATAATCTATCCTTGGTAACTACAGGTCAAATGAAAAGGCTGGTAAATTCAAGAAAAAGCTATTTGCTCATGGTGGTCAAAGCCAAAGAGAAAGAACATAGATGGCTTTTGAGACTTGTGATCTGAAACATAAGGATGAATTGGTAATTTTTTTTTATGATTTTGATGATGTTTTTCAGGATCTACAAGGTCTACCCCCCAAAAGAGGGGTTCAACATGAGATATAGTTGCTTCAGAATGAACCTCTTCCCAATATCGGAATGTACAGGTTGTCAGTAGTAGAGAATGAGGAAATCAAGAGACAGGTAATGGAAACTTTTGCTCAAGGTATAATTCATCCAAGTACATCCCCATGTGGTTCACCAATAATTTTGGTTCCTAAGAAGGATGGCACTTGGAGAATGTGTGTTGATTTCTATGCTTTAAAAAAGATTACTATAAATAATCGTTACCCTCTTCCTAGAATAGATGATTTACTAGATCAATTAAATAGTGCAATTTATTTCACTATGTTAGACTTAAGAAGTGGTTATCACCAAGTAAGAATTGTAGAAGGTGATGTTTGGAAAACTGTTTTTAAAATGAAACAGAAATTGTTTGAATGGTTAGCTATGCCTTTTGGTTTGTGCAATGCACCAGAAACATTCATGAGAGTTATAAATGATATATTTAGACCATTCATTAATAATTTCATTATTATCTACTTAGATGATATTCTTATTTTCAGTAAATCATGGGATGAACATGTTAAACACATCCAAAAAGTCTTAGATGCACTAAGGAGAGAGAAATTGTATTTGAAGATGTCAAAATATGAATTTCGAAAAACTTCTTTAATTTACTTGGGTTATATTGTAGGAAATGGTGAATTGAGAATTGATCGTACAAAAATAGAGGTTATTGTGAAATGGACTAGACCCACTAATGTGACAGAAGTTAGGAGTTTTCTAGGTGCAATTCAGTAATGGAGAAAATTTATTGCTAACTTCCCATATATTGCATCTCCTTTGCATGCTTTGATAAGTATTAAATAGGTATTTCAGTGGGGAGGAAAGCAACATAAAGCCTTTGATACACTGAAAGAGAAGATAAGTACCGCTCCAATATTGGCACTTCCAGATTTGTAACATTTATTTGAGATTGAGACAGATGCTAGTGACTATGCAATAGGGGAAGTTTTGATGTAGAACAAATGACCAATGTGTTACCATTCAGAGACCTTTACAAGTGTGGTAAGAAACTATCCAACTTATGATAAAGAGTTGTATGCTTTAGTTCAAAGTGTTAAAAAGTGGAATCATTATTTAATGGGAAAAGAAACAATTATACATACTGACCATTAACCGCTTTGGTACTTACAAACACAAACCAAATTACAGCAGTCTAGACATTTCAGGTGGATGGGATTTTTGTAACAATTTCATCTTGTAATAAGGTATAAAAAAGGTATTCAAAACAAGGTTGCCGATATGTTATGTAGACCATCAGTGGTAGTAGCATCTATCCTCTTTTGCAGCATAGTTCTTTGGCTCATGTTAGTTACAAGGAACAATATGTTAATGATGTTCATTTTAGAGAAGTGTATGAGGATCTAGTAAGTGGGAAACAAGTAGGAGAAAAATATTATCATTTGCATGAAGGATTGTTATATCATTTTGGTAAACTTTGTATTCCAGAAAATGAACGTGTGCATATGATTAGGGAAGCACATAATTCTCTTATTTCGAGGGAATTTTGGTGTTAGTAAGACAGTTGCACATTTACAGAAATATTGTTATTGGCCTAGAATGCATGAACATGTAAACAGTTATATTAAGGGATGTGTTCTTTGTGCCACAAGAAAGACAAGTAATAGGAAATTAGGACTTTACACTCCTCTTCATGTTTTGACAAGGCCTTGGGAAAGTGTTTCCATGGAATTTGTAGGAGGCTTGCCCATGACACGGAAGAAACATGATTACTTATATGTGGTAGTGGACAGATTTAGCAAAATGTGTGTTGGTTCCATGTACTAAAAAAATAACTGGTGAGGGAACTACACATTTGTTTTTTCAGTTTGTTTGGGTTCATTTTGGTTTACCTACTTCAATTATATCTGATCGGGATTCTAGATTTCTTGGGGAATTTTGGTCAACATTGTGGGGGTTAATGGACACAAAACTGAAAAAGAGCACTTCTTTTCATCCACAGACTGATGGTCAAACAGAGGTTGTAAACTGCATAGTAGTATATTTGCTTAGGGGCTATTGTGGAAAACATCCTAAGTTATGGGATGAACATTTATATTATGTGCAACATGCTTATAATCGTGCCTTACATTCTTCTACTTTGAAGTCTCCATTTGAGACTTGTTTTGAATATCTTCCTAATTCTCATTTAGATGTCTATTATGGACATGAAACTGTTGTTAATGGTTTAAGTGATTTTGACAGGGCTAAAATATTTGTTCAGAGAATTCAACAGGTTCATCAGTATGTCCGTGAAACAATTGGAGAAAAGTCAGGCTAAGTACAAAGCTAGGCATGATAAACATAGAACTGATCACAAGTTCAAAGTTGGTGATTTAGTTTGGCTTCACATCAGCAGGGAAAGACTGACAAGTGAAGGTAAAAAATTGAAACCTATACGGTATGGTCCGTTCCAAATATTGGAAAAAATTGGTAACAACGCTTTCCAGTTAGATTTTTCTCCATATATGCAAATCTACTCAGTTGTAAATGTTGAGAATTTAAGATTGTATGAACCACCTATGATTGTTGATCATGATGATGCTAACATAATGCCTTCCATTGATGATTTTGCTCCTGAGTATCTTGATGAGTTGCAGGAAGAAATTATTTTGGATAGGAAAGTAAGAAATTCATGAAGGGGTGATATTGAGTATCTTCCGTGTTGGGTTTAAAGGAATTCATTTGAACAAGGCTAAATGGATGGAAACTAGAAAGGTGAGGGAGAAATACCCTCACCTATTCACCAATTAAGTTGACTTTTGGGTCCAAAAGTTTCTCAGTGGGGAGGAATGATCCAGAGGATCCTCATGGAGAAACATTAATCTAAGATCTTCTCATAATAAGTTTGTAGTCAGTTCCATTAAATGTAGAAAAATTAGACGATTCCGTCGATATCTCGTTTGCAGGAAACGAGGCTCGTATGCAAAAGTTATGGCTCGCTGAAATTTTTGGGTAACTGACAAATTTTGAAGATTGTGCACAGGTTGAACACGTGCACGCTCATCAAGTGGAACAATGAAAATATGACATGTGGGCAATATGGAAAATAAATAAATAATAATATTAAAAATTCATCCACACTCATTTATTACTCCACATTATTTAACTTCCAATTAAATTTGCCAACTATTATCCTTAATATTTCAACGTGACATTTTCCAAACAGCCATTTGTTATTAAAATATCCATGCACAAATACCTTCCATGTCACACCCCTTTCATCTCTCCAATCACCCACGCATTGAGAGCCCCATCCTTGGGGATAAGATATGCTCTAAGCAATAGGTGGCCAACAATTACATACACCACCCACCTATATGAATTCCTTACCTATTTTCACGCCCATCAAATGTGGGATCTTATCCCTATGTAAAATGTTCCCCACATGGAGTGGGATTTGAACCTGGGCCGCTTGGGTAAAAAGGATAGGTTCCTAACCATTGTACCCGGAGCTATGAAATGTTATAAAAGGATATATGTTTTACTAGTATAGACACAAGAAAGTGACTATGTTATTGTTTTGCTCATAACTTGAGCTAGGGATGGAATTTTGAGATGAAGTAAAAAGTGACTCCTGTTATTTTTGGTAGAGGAATGTGATGAAAAAAATAATATTCTTGTATAAATCTTTGTAAATATTATTTTCAATATTTTAATAGATCGGTCCCATTTAACCAAACCCAGAGATGTAGGCCATAAGTGCTGAACTCCGTTATCAATTCTTGTGTCAAATTGCTAGTGATTCATCTCTTTATTTTTTGTTTTTACATAGTACTTTCAGTTTTAATTCTTTATTAAAAATACAAAAGGATATAATAGTCAATTTTTATATCAAAAATCAATACAAAGCAAAGTTAAGTGTGTGCACAATTGCTAAGTTAAAATTGAATTTTTAGATCACTGGTATCAGAGCTAGTTTTGACTAATTTTTGGTTCAGATTCACTGTTTTTTGGATTATTTCAAGAACTATGGCTATTTAGCCATTTATTTTTGTTAGTTTTAAATTTGAAACCATTTCAAGTTTAATTTTTTTTAGCTTAGTCCAAGGCTTGGTATTTTTGCCACTTGGCCTTTTAAATGGATTACTATGCTAGTTCTAATGGCGTAATGTGTTGTTATAGGGTCGTGAGATTCACCATAGAGTGGTTGAACCTATGGACCCCGCTTTAGACCTTGTATAGGGGTATGCCCAAAGGAGTTACAGATAACTAGTGGGTTGTTGAACCATGAGTTTTTATGTCACTTGGGTTAGGTGTGTTTGGACTTTATGTGCCTACAACCATAGGGTGTCCGACCTCTTTGGTGGAGGTATAATGGAAATTTATTTCTTTATCTTTGTATATTATACATGAGGGAGTGATAAGAGATTTGAGGGAGAGATAAGAGATTTTAGGGAGTGATAAGAGATTTTTGTGTGTGGATGAAGAATTTGGAGGTTTCAAGGTGAACCCTTAACCCACTTCGGAGGTGTAACACCTACTAAAAATGCCTGCACAAGACCCAAGACCAACCTAGGTTTAGTAAGAAAAAAATGTAATAATTATTTTATAGAAAGCGTTCCCGCATACAGGCTTCGAAACTACAATTGTCACAATAATGTTTCAAGGTAAATTATATTTAATAAATAAAATTTTCCCTTTATAAAAAAATGGAAAATTTATGAGTTTATTTAGTCCAAGCATGGTTAAATTCTCTCTAAATGTTAATTTAGTAAACAATTAAAATCCTACTATAGTTAAATATTTGATAGTTAAATTTAAAGGGTTAAAGGGAACAACATAATTAGATACCCAAGGTATTTAATTCCAAAAGGTCTACATAATTAACAAGGTCCATTTTACATGAGGTTAGAATAATAAACACTACATTACCCCATAAAGTGCCGTCTTAAAAAGTCAACCCATGTTTTTGAAATAAAAAATTTAAATTAAAAAGGTAATTTCCACTCACCCACTCTCCACCTACTTTTTGTAGGGATGAATCTCATCCCTCAGATGGATTCAATTTGGGCCCTTGATGAGGAAAAGGACATTTTAAACCTAAAGCATCCTTATAAATCTTCTTTCTATTTCATTTGGTTCCTTATTTTTCTTTTGTTTTGCAGGTTGAAGGAGGAGGAAGAGTAGCCATTAGAGGACCTCTCAAGATTTTGGAGGAATGAATGTGCTTCTTATTTTTTGTTTATTTTGTTGATACCCTCATTACGGTTTGAAAATGTATTTATTCTTTTATTTAGTTCATTTTCTTATATTTGCCCAAATGGATTTTGTGGGTATTTTATATTTTGTTGAAATAGCTACATTAGATCAATACTTCCATTTTGGAAAGTACACACACACACACACACACACACACACATGTATATATATACTTTTATATAATTATGTATATAATTATTTATTTTAAATAGTCATTTGTTGATATATATATATATATATATATTATATATATATATATATATATATATACTGAGAACGTGACTACCAGGCCGGACTCTGTAAGAAATGCGCAGGTTACAAATATCATACAGGACGCAAGTTTTAATGTACAGTATTTATTTTTGTGCTAATGCTTAGGCTTGCAGGTTTGAAAAGTATTGAGTTTTAAATTTTTAGAGGGGTGGGGAGGGGGTCGGTGACCCCAACCCTCACCCCACTTTATTAGAATGGGGTGGGGGTTGGGGTTGCCAACCCCTCCCCACCCCAACCCAATCTACCACCACTTAGTGGTCGTGCCACTTAACACTACAGCTTTTTTTATATTTAAAAGACTATTGTAACAACACTCAGTTCCACGTTTTTTTTGGGAAATTTTTTACATTATTTACACTTTGTTCTAATTAATATGTATATAGTTTTTACTTATCTTAATTCTATTTAATATATTTATAGTTATATATATATATATATGTTCTTTTATATATTAATATTAATGTTCTTTTTATATTAGTACAACCCCTTTAATATTGTATTTAATTATTAATATTGGAGAGTGTAATTTTACTATCAAAATGAGGATAAAAGAATAAATGTTAGTATTGGTGAGTTGAATACTAACACTAATACTTTGTTCTCTAAAAATTTATTAAATGCAGTGAGAAGGGTAAAAGAGAATATATTTCCACTCCCTTAGCTAATTTGTGGTAGATTTGCAAATAATTTTTAATTGAGAATTATTTACTAGAGTTAGCAATGAGACTACTTCATAGACCATTTTGAAATACAATTTTAAGATGAGCTCATTTCATTATATATACAAGAACAAGTGTAAATAGACTAAATTTTGTAATACATGCTTTTCAAATAACACAATGAAATATAACATCACTTAATACAAAATTTTTCCAGCATTCTAAGAGAAGGAGTTTACAATACTATTTCCAATACTATATTTTTTCCAACAAGAACAACACCCTTTTTTTGAGGGGGATAAGTCAACTACAATGGAATGATATTTTTCGTTACAAGATTTTTTTCTACTACAATGAGACTAGTATTTACAAATAAATATTTATTTCCTTTCCAACATACATACAACTTTAATGTCCATGAAATCAAAAAAACCTTTCACCATAAATACTAATACAATGTCATCCACTTAAAGTGGGAAATGGGTAAAAGAAAGAAGGCTAAAATGAAAATGCAAATTGTCTTCAAGCATAGCTCCACAATAAAGTCATAAATCAAGCTCCATCTTCTCAACTCCAACAAGAGAGATCCACCATGATTCATTTAATCACAACAAAGAAAAGGGGGGAGATGCAACTGTACGCACCAAAAATTACACGTGCTACATTTTTAGGAAAACGGTTACAAAAGTCCCCAGTGTCATGATTCAAAATCCTTTTTAGAAGGTGTTTGAGCTCCAAATCTCACTTGCAGTATATATTTGTAGCCTAAATAGCCTTACATAGCTTCTCCTTGCATTTTTCCTATTTTTCCCTTCATTTTGTGCTTGCTTTGGCCTTAAGTGTCAAAACCACCGCCCTGCGCAAGGCGGCGATCCTGACTGCTTTTTCTAGAATCTTCATGCGTGAATTTTCATGCAATGATTCATTTAAGTTCGATTTTTGAAGGTTTCCATGAGTCGAATTTGCTAAAAATAGATGCGTTTTTCTTGGTTCTCCTAGTTCCTTCTATTTTTAAATAGATTTAATGAGCGGAACTACCTCTTCAATTCCTTGAGCAATGAAGTAACCTTTTACCCGCCCATTCCTATATATTCCATGCTTGTATTCAAGCAAAGGGCCTGAGAAATTTGTGTATCTTACATTGTTGTGCTGTAATAATCTTGCTAGGAATTACATAGCCAAGTTTAAATCTCTTGTGCTATCTTTCTTCTACCTACATTATGTCCAAATTGCTTCCAAGCTGCCATTACTCAAGTGCCATCGTCTTGTTTTTGTTCTTTTCATTCCCATCCCTTGGACTCATATGAACGCTTAGAGAAACAAAGGAAAAAAATGAGGGGAGAGATACTCATACATCCGGATTTTGCAAATCTCTTGCTCTTCCAGGTTGGAGTTGTGTATTTGTTTTCTTTGTTTTTTCAAATTGCATATCAAATAGAGTAGAGAAACAATTCATTTCAATTAATTAGATAGTTACAAGTAGACCAAGTCAATAGGAAGTTTTCTCTTCAATATTGGCAGGGAAATAGTGGGGTGAATGATAGCTTTGTTAGAGTCATGATTTATTCTTCACTTTTGAGGTAGAGTTGGAGAGATTTTATTTGAATTAGAGTAGATCTTAGATTTAGATTCACACATCTGCATAGATAGCTAGATATATCTGGCCAACTATTTTTTTTCTTTAAATTGTTTGTTAGATTAGATGCATTGTCTAAAAATTTAGAAAAGCAAAAAAAAATAATATTTCCATAGATTAGCTTGTTTATTTATTTTTTCTTATATATTGAGGAAAAACACCAAAAATATAGTTTAGATTTCATTTGATAGATAGTTTATTCACCGGAAAATGAATAAAATTCACTTTGTGTGACCATCAACGGTCCACATCATGAAAATACCTATGGTTGTGATCCTATAGTCCCACAACCCCAACAAGCCAGAGTTAGTAACTGACATTGACACAAGTCTACGCTTAACAATCTTATGCACACACGCCACATACACAGAGAAAATAAGGTAGTTAGAGACTTTAAAAATAGTTACTAACAAGGCCTACGAATTTTGGGACTACTCCTGGAAATAGGATTTGACTGCATGTATAACCATTCCAGGGCCTCAGCCTCAACGAGTCTTTGGTTATGACCCACAGGTTCCGCAAACCAACGGACCTACTAATCAGTTAGATATCGATCTCATCCTATGCACGTAGGTATTTATATCCTCACCGCTTCCAACTGATATCATCACACAACTTTCATTGTTAAACATAGCATCCAATCAGGCTAAGACTTTCTGGATGAGACCAGAGAATCACCCTTAGTTCCTAAAGCTCCACTACATCCCTTGTCTCAATTTCCATGGCCTTGCCTGGAAACCCATACGAGGCACCTGCAGGCTACTTTCTACGTATTCCACAACCCACCAATAGAATCTCGGATGAGCTAGAAATTGATTAGAGTTTTTGAGTAACTATCATATCAAACCCCACCATTGCACCCCTTCAGGTTAGGAGAGCATTTTTTTTCCTTAGATTCACAGATTCTATTATAACATGTCGAAGACATAAGGTTTCCCAATTAGCTTGGTCATTGCCATCACTTTCACTCCCATTTCAAATTCTACATTGGCTGTCCCAACCACGACCTCAGGAGGTCAGGTGTGCAGAAGGTCACTTGTTGATTTTCTATCGTACAAATTGGTGAACCCGATGTGAAGGGCTAGTCTTTAAACATTTCTTCTTTCATCCAGCCTTTATTCTGTGGGGTATTCTTATACCCTCGAATATGTCAGGATATGATGAGTACGGTCAACCCATCCTGGGTTTTGACTTGTACCAGCACGATTCAAACATACCACAACAGTCACCTTCACTTTCAACATGGGCAGAAGAACCGCTCATCCTCTCAAAATCCTCTGCTTCAGGGAACTAATGTTGGTTCTTCTGTGTGCATCAAAAGAACTAGATCAGATCACTCAGACTTACCCCCTTGAACAATCAATTTTAAATAACATGACATTTACTAGAGAAACTAGTTCATCCCCTCGGGTATTGTTTCGATAGCCCATCACCATGCAATCCGATCCAATCCCCTATCTTGATGAGGAGTATCTAGCATGATATGCTAGGAGGTGAACAACAATTCCAATAAATGAACTGATATTTTGATAGGTTGCAAGGGAAAGGTAGTGTCCCACTTCAAAATAATAATGCTACCCCACCACCAACTGAAAATACAACCAATGAGGGGTGGCTACATCGTGAAAAATTCATAGCGGGACACCATATTCCTCAACAACCTTCAAGGGTTCAACCAAAGGAGTCTAAGCAGGGCACCGCCCCTGTCAACGGGTGATGTCATTTCTATTTTGGTTGATAAAGTCAAGGAGTTAGAGATTGCCTAGAATACACATAATTCATACGCAGGGTAAGTGTGGACTCCTTCTTACCCATAGAACCATGGGAAAATACTGACTTCCCCAGAACCTGCCAGTCTACATGAATATTCCGAACCATGTAGACTTGTTAATTGGGACGGGTACCTTAGGTATACCTCCTTAAGCCACATATGGCCATCTACAAAAGGTGCCAGCTGGTAGTGTGTTATCAAACACTATACCAACCAGAAATGTGATGTTCCTTGGCTTCGCACCTTCAGCTCCATATCAAGGAAGTCAACCCCCATATATAACACATGTATTCCAAATCTCCACAAGGGGACATGTACACCTACCCAGGTCCATATGGAAAAAATGCAAGGGATGTCATAGACCCCGCCAAATATTTATGTTGTCCCATTTTCAGCAGCCAACGCAACCCCTACCTCCCCAACAAGGGTCTTCAATGGTGGAAACATATGCAATGGGGACTTATTCTTAATATCTCATAGAACCCCTAGATTTCTCCGTTTAGGCAGTCATGCTTTCGAGACCCTTTCCTGATCTCCCGAAGTTTTAAGGGGGGGGGGGGGGTGATCCAAATGCTCACATCAAATCTTATGCAACGATAATTCGAGAGATACTCCCATGGGATTTATTCATTACAAATATTTTCGCTAAGAAAATTGAAGGTATTTCTCTCAACTGGTATTATAGGATACTGGAGGCTTCGATACACTCGTTCAAGAAACAAGTGTCAAATTTTATCAAAGCCTTTGATATGAACAAAGCTTTTGCGAACAGGAATCAGATAATTTCTTCATATCAAACAAGAACATAATGAGTCTGCAGCTCACTTCATTTAGAGGTGGCGACATGTTCTACTACTCTTCTGTAAGTGCTCCAAACATGGACCAAACAGAACTTTTTGATTTGTTCCTCCACTCCCTCAAAAGAGAGACGAAGGAAGAGGTTCAAAAGTTCTCACTAAGGAAGCTATGAAGAGGTGTTCTAGAGGGTGTTGTTCGGATCGACCAAGTGGCCATCGACAGTGGTCGTAAGACCTACAAAGAAAATGGGAAGTTAGTTACCCCCTTCTCAAAACACTCCCAGCTACCCAACAATACAAATAACTATCAAGGACCAAAGATCCTTAACAAGAATCGTGGAGTCACAACTGATGGTGTAACTGACCAGCCCAAAAAGCCTAATGTATTTAGTCCCACTAGTACAAGGTACAATGAATAACAATAACAATGGTAATAACAATGGCAGTAATTAGAGGAGCAACAATTTTCTCACCCTCAGTAAATGTTGTGGATTTTAATCATCCCTAATAACAGTAACAACCTTAGCCACAAAGAAAAATGCCAACCCCAAGCCCTAGTCAATACCACCAACTAATTCCAGAAACCAGGGGTAAGGGTTCCAAAGTGTTAACTATAACAATCAAAAACCAAACAATAACCGTGGTTTTGGACCACAACAAGGAACCAACCAATAGCCTCGAGATTATGATCCTGACTTGTATTGTGGTTTCCATAGGGTCCATGGGAATGACACAAGGACTTGCCATGATTGTAATAATTTTTTGCAATGTTTTCCAGAAGACCAAAGAAAGTTGTTTGTTGACAAGTTTCTAGCCAATCCAATTGTGCCTAATCAAAACACCTATATGGGACCAGTGTCTCCACAAAACATGTCATTGGGAATCTTCAATGATCCTCTCCCCATGCATCCGAAGTACGTAAGAATAGATCCTAATGGTTTAAACAAAGGCATTGTAAATAGGGACTCATTATCATGAATCCTCAACTTCGTCAAAACCACAGGTGAGCACCTCCTTTGGATGATCGTTAGAAAACAAAGATCATAGGTTTGGTTGAGTTGGATTCTGAACTCCAGATTAATGCTACAATAAGATCCAGAGACTATTCATCACAGCCGATCCTGATTTACCCAGTTGTCTCGAAAAATGCTCATGACACGCTAAGCAAGCCAGTAGGGGATTATGACTTGATCAATGATCTAACCAAGACCTTTTCAAACATTTCCTTCTTAGATCTACTAAAGAATTCTCCCGCTCATCAAGCCACTCTCTTGGAAGTGCTCAGTCTCGGCCATTTAGCTAACATTACCCCTGCCGCTAGAGGCGTAGATAAACCATATAGACTTTGAACATTTTTCTCTCCATAATAGCCCGAAAGAGATATTGGGTTTGTATTTGACACAAGCAAGATGCCTACATATGCCAAAATATCTCGTAGAGGCAATCCAGCCCTGTTTTTGCAAGTCTGGATCTATAACAACTATGTGAAGCATGCGATGATTGACGATGGGGGCAATAGTTAACATCGTCCCCTTCTCTTTTCTTCAAAAGTTAGGATATGGGGGAGACAAAATTGCTCCTCGACGCAAAACACATTAAGAGACTATGATAGTCTCAAGGTGACCTCAATCGGGGACCATAGTATTAGCGGTTTACTCTAGGACCCAAGACAGTGCTTATTGAGTTTTATATTATAGATTGGGGAAACCAACTATAATATGATTTCTTGGTCACCCTTGGATACACTGCATGAAAAGCAATCCCATCCACCCTATTCCCAAGAAGTCATATTCCTACATTTAGGGAAAGTCTTTGTCACTCAGGGAAATCCAAAAACCTTTGACATACACCTGGCCTACTTGAAGAAAAGGCCAGCGGTCCACTCTGAATTTGAGATTCCCACCAACTAGTTAAACAAGCCAGTAAGCATGTTACTAGAGGAAAAGATGGTTCCCACGATGAAATTAGAGGTTACAAGTTTGATCAAGGGTATTCCGGCCTTCAAATATGAAATCGTGGTTGTAGAGACAATTTCTCTAGGAACTACAACAAAGATTGTAGAACTACTAGAAAAGGATTTACCTATCCTTCTTTCCTTTGATTCCATAGGTATGGTACGTGCTTTAGGACCTGGTTCCCTTCTAGAAGATGAGGTTTGCATGGTAGATGTAACTGAAATAAAAGAAGATATTACAAAGGATGACTCAACATCTATCTTTTTGAGTGACTTTTGGACTCTCCACTTTGATGGGGCCAAGTTTCACTTCGGTGTCGGGGTAGGTGCAATCCTTACCTCGCCTGAAGGAAGGGTTTTACCTTTTTCTTTCAAATTGAATTTTAAATTCACAAATAATGGGGCTTAGTATGAATCTCTTCTATTAGGTCTCATTATAGCCAAGAGAATGGGCATCCTCAATATTAGGGTGTTGGGTGATTCATAACTAGTCGCAAATCTGGTATCCGAGGTATACGAGATTAGAGTTGAACACTTATAGCCCTATAAAACTACCGTGTTGGACCTAACTAAGGGATTCGATTTCATATCAATTGTAGCAGTTCCACGTGAACAAAACCATCTAGCAGACTCTATAGTGACTTCCGCTCACGCTTTACCCCAAGTAATGATTTAGAGGACACCAACTTCATGGTTTCACTCCATGCTGAATCCTTGATTCGTAAAGCACCAGTGGCACCAATGTTGACATACATGGAAGCTGAGGGTTAGTTTGACTCTTCAGACCCCATCGATGGGGATGATTCAATTTTAACTTATTTAAACGCTTTGGTGGAATTGCATCTTACTTGTCAAGACATGGAATTTTCCTTAATTCCATGTTCCTCCTCTGATTCTGGGAATCCAATGATTGAGTCATCTCCGGGAAGAGATATTGAAATTTACGAGGTAGAAGAGGAAGGGGACTTGTAGTTTCCATGAGCCCCACCTAAATTTGAGGAGGGTAATGCCTCCTTAATTGAGGGAATGATTGATATAAACATCGGAACGACAGAGGAGCCAAAAATATTAAAAATAGGGTCCTCTTTAACTCCAGAGGAAGTAGAAATTCATACCCAAGTCCTTTAGGAACATTAAAAAGCCTTCACATTTAGTTATAAGGAAATGAAAAAAATTTCACAACACATGACAGTTCACAATCTTATTACTAAGCTGGACACCAAACCAATTAAGCATAAATCAAGACCTATGAAGCCAAAGGTAACTGTACATATCCAAAATTGTAAGGTACTGTACAGTTAGAACAATGTGACATGTGCCCCAATGATGATACAGGTCTCCTCGCAAGGTGTTTGGGATCCGGAAAATCTCTCCAGTGTGCACTAACATCCTGCATTCCCTGCTTAGCCCCCGCGTGCTTTATTTTTCCCTTTTCCCCTCTTTTCTTGGCCTTTTTCTCTTCAGTGATGAAACCGCCACCCTACCTGGGCGGTGGTCTCGCGACCGCCGCCCTGAATAGGGTGGCGGTCCTATAACCGCCGCCCAGATTAGGGCAGCGGTCCTTTATGCATTTTCCAGAAAGCTCTTTTAACATGACTCACATAATTTCAACATTTTACCAGCTTCCTTTCACCGCCATAAGCTTGCATTTATGATTCTGGTTCCCTGGAATAGTGTTTTGCCATTGTTTATAGTTTAAGAGTTCTATTTGGCTTTTACCTTGGGTAAATGCAAATGCTATAAATATTTGGCTTGTGCTCAAGCAAATGGCCCCTCAAAATTTTCCTCTGATTTCTCTTTACAATAGATTTAGTTTTCATTTTGCTTAGAATGCTTAGTTTCTTTCATTGCATGCTTAGTTAGCATTGTTTTACTGTTAGTAAGCCACATATCCATCTTGTGTAAAGTACTGTTGTTATTCTATCCAATCCATTGGAATAAAATAGTCCGTTTACCAATAGGAAGCCATTAAAGTTACAGGTTTTTCTCCTTAAACAGGATAGTTTCAGGTTCTGGACGCTTTATGTTGCATGACTCGCAATAGATCCCACTAGGAATTGCATAAGTCAAGCTTTGTACTCTTGCGCTATCCCTCTCCTACTCACATTGTATTCAGTCAGTGTTCTGAGTTGTCTTTATCCCAATATCTACTTCTGTTGATGCTAGCATTACACACTTTTCTGGATCCACGTGAACACGAAGGAATGAGGAGATCACACTGAGGGGACAAGATCACACACACCATTAGATTTGCCACTGTTCTGCAGAATCCAGGTTCTAGCTTTCAAAGTTCTAGTTAGAATCATATCAAATAGAGTAGTTAATTGCTTTATTTTAGTTAATTCTACTCTCGATATTGCCAGGGAAGTTGTGGGGATTGATAGTTTATGAGAAACTATGATTCACTCCTCACTTCTGAGGTAGGATTGAGAGCCTTGCAAATATATTAGATGAGCTATTTTATTATTTAGAATAGATCTAAAAATTGCACAGACAAATAGCTACACTCGGTTATTTTGTTTGTTTTAAGTTATTATATTAGCTGTCAATTCTAGATATTTTTAGATAGCTGCTTTCTTAAATTCATAAAACTCGTCAGAAAACACAAAAAAAAAAAGAGAAATCATATATGCTATAGATACACTTCACATAGTTAAATTTCATTTTACTGTAGTTCGTTTTACATTGTTACTTTTGTATGACAATCACAGGACCTAGAGATCCCAGGGAATACGTATTCGAGCCAATCGTGCCTCAGCCCAATCTCATCACAGTTGTAACTTATATAGACCAAAATCTTAGGATCCAAGTCTTCCGAGCAACGGTAAGCTTGCAACAAATCAATTCCCAGTTGAGCGGGTTAAACGTAGAAGACGACCAAGCACACACGTTTTGGTCAAATCAACCAAATTACAAATTACCCTAGGCAACATTCATATGACTGTAGAAGGGATTGAAAGAGAACAAACAGTTGGTTGTGATCCTTTGGTCCCACAGCCAGGTGCAGGAGACACTCTTACAGATATAGATACTAGCCTAAGAATTCAGGTTACGCGAACGCCTATAAGATATTCTAAGAAAATCACACAATTATTGATCCTAAATATAGAAGCTGAGAAAGCATACAATTACTAGATACTAGGGATTAGGACTTGATTTCACACATGACCATAATAGGTCCACAACAACTAAGAGTCTACGGTTGTGACCTACAAATCCCGTAGCCCAACGAATCCATAGGAGAATTAGACATAGCCACTGGCCTACGTGCACTAGTATTCCGGTCTACTCCACTTCCACCTATCATCATCGAACAATTATCCTTGTTAGACACAGCAACTAACAAAGCTAGAGAGTTCTGGACTAGGCTAGAAAATCATCCATAGAGTCGACTATATTTATCATCCACCAGAGAAATACATGAAACTATCCTGGGTCACTTTCCACGTATTCCACAACCTATAGATCGAATCACGCCAGAGCTCGATATTGATTGGAGCCTTCGAGCAGTCATCCTTGCTGAATGATCTATCACACCAGTTCAAGTTAGGAGGGCCTTCTTTGCCTTAGACTCACAAATTGTACTAGTGGGTATTGAAGACATTAGATTGCCTAACTAGTTTATCTGCATCTCACATATATTCCATACCCACCGGCTGTCTCGGCATGACCTCGGGAGGTCAGGTGCGAGGAAGAGTCACTTGTAGATTCCCATACTCACATGTCACTTTTCCGTCGTACAAAATTGGTGAACCCAACGTGAAACAAAAAACTTTTTCATCTTCTCCATCTCATTAGTCATTTTCTACCTCATTAACCATCATTTTGACTCCCTCCCATTATTCTACGGGTATTCATATACCTCCCGAATATGTCGGGATTCGATGCATATGGTAGACCCCTCTTAGGTCTTGAGGCATACTACACCCAGAAAAATAGGCAATCATCACCCTCACTCTCAGTATGGGGTGACAACTACTCAACTAACTAGTTTTCAACACAAACTCTGAGAATCAGATATAACTCATCTTTCCAAACTGAGGAGTTAGATCAGCTCGCTCAAATGCAACAAACAGAGCCTTCAGGCTCGAATAACATGACGTTCACTGGAGAATCTAGTTCATCTCCTCAGATGCTACTTAGACCAAAAATTAGTAGACAATTAGACTCATACCAAAGTTTAGACGATGAATATTTGGTACGTTATGCCAGGAACGACCAACGTTCTCGAAGTATGTATCCACTTGTAGGAGGTTTACAAACACAACCCGAGGTATCTTTTCAAGAAAATACCTCTATGCCACTGTATATAGGAAATACCCTCAGAGAAACTTGGCAAGATAGTGATTAGTTCATAGTAGGGTATCACATGCCTATACAAAACCATGGTATACAACAAACGCCACTACGGCAAAGCACCGTGACTTCACCAAATGAAATCATTTCAACATTAGTAGAAAAAGTGAGAGGGTTAGAACTTGCCCAAGCAAATCATCATTCTCAATTCATACAAACAAGAAATTCTAATCCTCCTAGCAAAATAGATCTCCTCACAAGAGTATGCACTTTAGGCATGACTCCTTAATATTCACAACAAGTGCCAACTAGACCCACCATCTCTAACACTGTTCCTCCCGGTCTAGTACAAAACAATCCATTCCTTGACAGTACCCCATCATACTTAAACATATACTCCAAATCACCACAAGGGGATATGTTCTCCTCTCCTAGCATGTTTGCTCAAACACATGGGCTTCCTTATGCCCCTACCAATGCATATGTTGCGCCATATCAACAACCCATTCCACCACCGCTCCCTCAACAGGAACCATCAATGGTCGAAAAATATGCGATAGGGACTTACTCAGAATATTTGAAAGAACCCTTGGATTTCACCATACGAAGCGTCATGCTTCCAAGACCTCTCCCTGATTTGCCCAAATACAAAGGTGAGGGAGATCCAAATGCACATATCAAAGCTTACGCTACGGCCATTCGAGAACTACTCCCATGGGATGGGGTTATTGCTAAAATATTCCCAAAAACCTTGGAAGGCATCACTCTCGATTGGTATTATAGAATACCTAAGGCTTCCATACATTCGTTCAAACAACTCATGTCAGAGTTCATCAAGGCCTTCGACATGAACAAATTATTAACAACAGGAATTAGAGAGTTCTTACACATCAAACAAGAACACAACGAATCTGTCACCCATTTCATCCAAAGGTGGCGTACAGTTCTTTATTCTTCGGCAAGTTCTCCAAACATGGATCAAATTGAACTATGTGATTTATTCCTTCATTCTCTTAGCAGAGAAGTGAAGGAAGAAGTCCAGAAGTTCCCATTAAGAACTTACGATGAAGTACTTGAGAGCGCTCTTTGAATAGATCAAGCAACAATTGATAGTGGTCGTAAAACATATGGAGTAAACGGGAGGTTAATCGCCCCCAACCATAACACTACAACTTATCCTACTACCACAAACGTCAATCAAGGACCTAAAATCCTTAACAAAAATCGGGGTGTAACAACAGATGGAGTAACCAACCAACCTAAAAAGGTAAATGTTGTCAATACTCTATCACAAATAAACAACCAACGAAATAACAACTTTACCCCGACAATCAATACAGTGGATTTTAACCATCCACTACGACAAAAACAACAACAACAACAATGGAAAAATCCCATACAGGGTCCAAGCCAAAATTTAACTAGGTACCAAAACCAGAATTCAAACTAAAAACAACAAACACAAAATTTTAATAGACGACGGTTTGATCAAAATTTTGGGCCACAATACACATCAAACCAACAAACTAGGAATTATAGTCCTAATTTGTATTGTGGTTTCCAAAAAATTCGGGGCCATGACACTAGGACGTGCCGTGACTACAATAAATTCATGCAACACTTGCCAGATGAACAAAGACAACTTTTCATGGATATGTTCTTGGCAGATCCTACGTCACCAACGTCAAATACCTTTTCAGGGGCAGTTTCCCCTCAAAATACACCCCTAAAGATCTTTAATGATCCACTCCCAAATCACGATAACAACAGGCTAAATCTAATTGGGACGAATAAGGGTGTAATGACAGGAAACAATGATCATGAAGCCTCAACCTCGCTAAATCCATTAGTTGCGCCACAACTAGGAAGTCAGCCACGACCTAAGGTAGTCGGTTTAGTGGAGTTAGACGCTGAACTACCCATCAAAGCTATAACAAGGACATGAGAGTATTTCTCTTAGCCAAGTCCAAGCCACCTGCCAGAGGTAGATGACATCCAACAAATTGTAGTAAAGCCTTTGGGTGCCTATGATTTGATTAACGACCTAACAAAAACCTTCTCACACATTTCATTTTTAGACTTACTAAAGAACTCTCCTTCCCACAGGGCTGCTCTTTTAAAAGCATTAGGTTTAGGTCATTTAATTAACATCACTCCACCTCCTGAAACATAGGTAAATCATGTGGACTTTGATGTTCATCCCCCGGGGCAGGTGGATAGGGATGTCGAATTCATATTCGAGATAAACAAAATGCCGACAGATGCTGAGATCGCTCGTCGAGGTGATCTAGCCTTACATTTGCAAGTATGGGTTTATAACAACTATGTAAAGCATGTAATGATAGACGATGGGGCGGCGGTTAACATAGTCCCCTTCTCTTTCCTTCAAAAGCTAGGGTATGGAGAAACCAATTGTTCCACAACTCAAAACACACTAAGGGGCTATGATAGCCTTAAAGCCACCTCGGTTGGAACTATAATATTACCGGTCACCTTAGGACCCAAAACCATCTTAACTGAGTTTTATATTATAGATCGGGAAACTAACTATAATATGATCCTCGGCTGACCATGGATACACCGCATGAAGGGAATCCCTTCTACACTATTTCAAGAAGTAAGGCTTTTACATTTAGGAAAGATATTTGTGGCCAAAGGTGATCCAAAACCATTCGATGTACACCTAGCTGACTTAAAGAAAAGACCAGGTGTACACTCGGAGTTTGAACTCCCAACAAACCAACTTAATAAACCTACTGACCTGAAACCAAAAGAAAGGTTGGTACCTACGACAGATCTTGAAACTATGAGCCTAGCCAAGGCAACCCCAACCCCAAAAGATGAGGCTAACACTGTAGAAACAGTATCATTAGGAACTATTGCAAAAATCATTGAATTGCTAGAAAAGGATCTACCAATATTCTTACCATTCGATTCAGTAGGCATAGGATATTTCCTAGGTTTTGGTTCTCTTCCAGCAGAGGATATTTACATGGTGGAAGTAGAATGCACAAACACAGAAAATTCCCCAACATCTATACTCCCAGCTAAATATTGGACACTCCATTTTGATGGATCTAGATGCCGTTACGAAGCAGGGGCAGGTGTCATCTTTACTTCCCCTGAAGGAAAATTCTTACCTTTTGCCTTTAAACTAAATTTCAAGTGCACAAACAACGGCGCTGAGTACGAAGCCCTCCTCCTTGGCCTCATCTTAGCTAAGAGAATTGGTGTTGATAACATCAGAGTCTTAGGAGACTCGTAATTAGTAGCAAACCAAGTCTCTGAGATATATGAAACCAAAGCCGAGCACTTACAACTTTACAAAAAAGCTGTATTATATTTAAGCAAGGAGTTTGACTTCATATCAATTGAAGCATTCCCGCGAGAGAAAAATCTTCTCACCGATTCAATAGCAACTTCAGCATCATGTTTTACTCCAAGCAATGAGTTAGAGGATACCCGTTTCATGGTATCCCTTCGTGATGAACCATTGATAAAAACAATGATGAATTCTCTTTTAAACGGAAATGAATCTACTATCCTAGACCATGTTGATAGTGATATTGCCACTCTGGATTACTTAAATGCCTATGCGGCACTACATCTCTCCTATCATATGATAGATTTATCCTTAATCCCACATTCATCTTCCTACTTTAGAAATCCCATGATGGATCTTCCCTCGAAAATGGAACCTAGCATATACACAGTAGAAAATGGGGATGATTTGGATTTACCTCTAGTGCCACCTGAGTTTGAAGAAGGTAATGCCTCTCTAATTGAAGAAACAATTGATATTAACATCAGAACGGAAGATGAACCAAGGATATTGAAACTGGGATCCTTGTTAGCCCTAGAGGAAGTATAAATAAACATTCGAATTCTCAGAGAACATCAGAAGGATTTCACATTCAATTATAAGGAAATGACAGGAGTTGCACCCCACATTGCGGTGCACAACCTCGTCACTAAATCTGATGCAAAGCCCGTTAAACAAAAATTAAGACCCATGAAACCCAAGGTAGCTCTCATGGTAAAAGAGGAGGTAATAAAACTCCTCCAAGTAGGATTCATCAAGCCAGTCGATTACTCCCAATGGGCATCTAATATCGTTCCCGTTCTCAAGAAGAATGGGAAGATGCGCATCTGCATAGATTTCTGAGACATCAAAAAAGTGTGTCCTAAAGACGAATTCCCGTTGTCATCCATTGATGTCATTGTTGATAAAACAGTTGGGTTTGAACTTTTGTCTCTCATGGATGGATTCTTGGGATACAATCAAATTAAAATATCTAAACAAGATCAAGATAAAACCATGTTTATAAATCCGTGGGGAACTTATTGCTATGTTGTTATGCCATTTGGTCTCAAGAACGCTAGTGCTACATACCAGCGAGCTATGAAATACATATTCCATGATCTAATTCATAAAATCATGGAATCCTACGTAGATGACTTGTTGGCTAAAGCCAAAAAGCATTGTGACCATCCGGAAGTACTCCGCATCATTCTCTCACGTCTGATAGAATACGGAGTCACGCTAAATCCAGAAAAATGCGTCTTTGGTGTAACAGGAGGAAGGCTCCTAGGTTACATCATATCGTCACGAGGGATAGATGTTGACCCAACCAAAATTCGGGCTGTCCTCGAAATGGTTCAACCTTTGGATGAATATGGAATCAGGTCATTTCTCGGAAAGTTGGATGCAATTCAAAGATTCATCCCAGACTTAAGTTTTGCCATTCATCCAATCAAAAATTTACTCAGGAAAGACTATAGCATTGATTGGACTGAAGATTACAATGAAGATTTCAATGCAGTTAAGCGTTTCTTGTTGTCACCACCTATGCTAATGCCACCTAAACTAGACCACCCGTTAATTTCATATTCACGAGCTACCAGTGTCTCGCTAGCCTGTATGCTGGCTCAAGAAGACGATGGCAAGAGAGAATGTGTGATTTATTTCATTAGCCAAACTTTGCTCGACTATGAAACACGTTATACACAAGCAGAATGAGAATGCCTCGCCATAGTCTTTACAACCAAACACTTAAGACACTATATGCTGAATCAAGAAACAAGGGTCATGGTAAAAACGGAACATTTGCGAAATTTTCTCACGCAAGGGTCCTTATCTAAGAAGGCTGGATATTTTATAACCTTAATGGGAGAATTCAAATTAACATTTATAAATCAGAAATCAGTTAAGGGACAAATCATCGTAGATTGGTTAGCTGATAACCCATTAGATGGAGGCAATCTAGTAGATCTAGATTTTCCAGATGAGTGTGTATACTACATCAAAACCCGACCCTCTATCTCTGAGTGTCCCTGGTACACTGATATCATTAATTATATCATGGACCATACATATCTAGAAGGGGCTACACCACAACAAAGAAGGTGGTTACGTATTATTGTAGCTAAATACATCATTATAGAGTAAGTGCTCTATCGGAAAGCGTTCAATGGAATGCTTCTAAGATGTGTCGACGCAGAAGAATCCAAGAAGATTCTCCATGAATCTCACAGTGGAATGTGTGGAGGCCACTTCTGTGGCCATGCCACCGCTCATAAAATACATCGAATGGGCTATTTCTAGCCTACTCTAGAACACGATGCAGTAGAGTTTGTACACAGGTGTCATAAGTGCCAAGAATTCTCCCATGAGATCCACATGTCGGCACAAGCTCCGCAACCAATCACTACTCCATGGCCCTTTTCTACATGGGGCGTAGATCTAATAGGGAAATTCTCTCCCTCATCCACAGACAACCATAATTTTTATAATCACGGCCACTGAATATTTTACCAAATGGGTAGAGGCTATGCCTCTTACTACTGTACCTGGTTATGTAATCACCAAGTTCATTTTGAACCAAATCATTTACAGGTACGGTATCCCGCAAATCATTATCTCCGATAATGGAACTTCTTTTAAGAATGAAGAGGTTCGCAAACTATGCAATAAATTTAAGATAAGCCATCATACGGCTTCCTTATATTACCCTCAAGCCAACGGACAGGCGGAAGCGACGAATAAAACACTAAAATCCATTCTCCTTAAAATGGTGAAAGAAAACAAACGAGATTGGCACTTGAAGTTATATCGGGCCTTATGGGCCCACCAAACTTCAATAAGAATACCAATGGGAGCAACTCCTTTCTCACTAGTATTCGGGGTAGAGGCAGTTCTCCCGCTTGAGGTTGAAATACCTAGTCTCCGCATTTCATTACAAGGGATTCTGGATGAAGATGCTTACAGAGAAGCACATATTTCCCAACTAGAAAGCCTAGATGAAGCTAGGTTAGATGCTGAACAACGGCATAGAGTCTATGCTGATCAGATGTGCCAGCAATATAACAAGAAGTCTATGAAAGCGACATATATGAAGGTGATCTAGTTCTAAGGCTAGACAGCTGGATTGACAAGAAGACCGGTGGAGGAAGGAAATTCTGGCCTAAATGGTTGGGCCCATACCGAGTCATGAAGGACTATGGAAACGGTGCATACCTCTTATGTACGCTAGAAGGTGAGGAATTTGGTGAAACAGTCAATTCCCTGCACCTCAAGCGGTTCTACACGTGAGAAACTATCACTACTTATATATATATCTACATTGCATCTTCATATATATTAGGATCATATTGTCCACTTGTTTCATACACAAATTGTGATCAAGGAATCTATTCTCAAAGAAATTCATTACAAACTCATGATATTGTTGGCATAAGCTCTTTAATCATACCTCTCCATTTTCATGATATCATCAAATTATCTCGGAATCATTTTATCAAATAAAGCTAGACATGACAAAGTCTTAACGGTAACCATACCAAGATCTGCAAGTTTATTCTCACTTTTGGTTTCTTCTTATGGTAGGTGTCTTGCCTATGGTCTATTCTAGAAGCTTCATGGTATCACATCTATCCCATATGTATATCTCTTTGGAAATGAACACATATTGACATTTTACTCAAATAAACAAGTCGAACGTTGATCAAATAGAAAATTTTAATTTTACACATTTCCTTGCCCCACCAACCTTTGGTGATGAGCTTGCATCTCCTACTAGTGACATAGGGTTGGGTAAGGATGGAAATGCCCTTACTCGCCTATGCTTTGCCCACAGTGATAAACCCACGCTTCTTACTAGTAGCATGGGGCAAAGTGTAGGGGGTCCTCTTGACAAATAAATGCAAAAGGCCATACATAAACAATTCAAACCTTGAAGCTTTGAGTCAAAAACAAATGAATCAGATGTTCAAGATCCCAAGAGAGTTAAAATCCTAAAAATCCAGATTTTTTCTACCATGTGGCCATCTAAGGATCTAAGTCTGGATAAACCGCAAAGCAAGTTGCATCCAAAACTATGAAGTCACTCGCGTGGAGTGGACTTGTGGTATCCTAATTTTGTTCCACCAAAGCTTTTTCTATCTTCCATCACTATCATTTCACTACATCTCATAACTTGTGCCCTTCCAAACTCTTGGTGATAAGCCCTCGCATCTTACTAGTTGGATGGAGTTGGGGGTAGGGGCAGGTTTATTTGTTCATCATACCGGTTTATTTTCATCACTTTGCCAAAACAAATATGAAGTATCCAAATTGCTTACAGAAACTAAGATTCAAAATCACATTATATCTACATCATCATTTATCAGCATCATGAAATACAAAAAAGGAAAGTAAAACACTTGCATCATTTGTCACCATTGCATACATTCTAAAAACATATAAACATACATCATAGTATACATAAGGAAACTGGAAATAGAAAGTGAGCCATGAATGCCAAGAGTTTGATCCAGAACAAATATACATATATATAAATGATCAACGTTTATGTACAATGCCATCATGCACTAGGCATGGTCAAAATGCTCAAAGAGCCCAGGATATACAAAAGAATGTATCATACAAAAAAAAACTACGAGAGACAAGTGGCTGCTCAATCCCTATGAGACCCCTCTGAAGGCACACGCTCACACCTAGGACTCTGGCTACGCCGGCACTCTGAGTGCATAGAGGGCTCGGGATCCTGAGGGGCATCTACGGTCTCACCATGAGAATGGATCCTCATTAAGTGCTCGGCCGTCCTATACCCCGCTAACTCTGTGCGGAGAGTCGATACCATCCTGGCCACATGCCAGACTGGGGCGAAGACATCAGTATGTCTACCAGCTGCTGAAGGCTCCCCAGCATCCACGAACAGCTCTGCGTGGGGTCCTCTCCATGGGGATCATCAGGGTATTAGTGCATACCCTGCGAATCAAACCTCGCCACTCATCGGCGGTCTCTACAAACAAAGGAGAAAACAAATTAGAAACCAAACAAGAAATTAGAAATACAAGATAGCAACTGAGGAGATCCTAACTAAAAATGAACATTAAAAGGGAGAGAGGGTAACTTACTCAGATCACCAGACCTCCAAGATGGATCTATGGGATCAGCACCTGCCACGGTTTTCGCTGCCGACTGAGGGGCTGCTCCTATGGTTGGAGAAACATAGCACCCCGCAACAGACTCATCCTCCCCATGGCCCTGGGAGAGTGGCTCCTTTGAAACTAGAGTCACCCTCTCTGCATTCTTCTTGGCCCTCTCCGCCTGCATGATATCCTGGGTGTCGTGCCACTCAGGATCACTGTCCTCGGTCTCCTCCTCTGTCTCTCCCCCTGTAAACTCCTCAGACTCAGAGTCTACCTCAATGGGATCATCACTGCTATGGGTAGGACCCGCGGAAATCTAAAGAAAGGGTGCCCGAGGCGCACCGGCTCTCCCTCTGGCACGTACTATCCTCCTGGCTACAATAGGAATGCTAGGAGTAACCACTGTCCAACCCCGGTCTCTAGTACCCCCTCTGGCCTATCGGACTGATCTGTATACTGGTGCCACTTGGGGAAGCATACCCATGTATGGTAAGCCAAACTACTGAGGAACTCGGCCAAAGGGGTGCATCTCCACTCGCCCCACCCTATCAATAAACTACCCTGTGGTGCAGTAGGAGATCAAGGTAAGATCCTCCTCACCCCATATACCTGCCATAGTCTGGTATGGCGTAGCCTCCATGTCGGTAGTAGTCAGGGAGATAACTGGATGATGAGGTGCTCTCAGCGCTAACATGTCTGTCCATCTAGCTACCCTCATAGCTCTGGGGTCTGTCACCTCTACACCTCTGCTATAGGGGATGAAGTGCTCATAGACCCAACTCATGACTAGGGTCGGGTGGCTCAAGGAATGCCCCTGTAAACGAACCACCCTGTATAAGTCGTGGTAAGTGGTCCCAAGAATGTCTGCTCCCCAGGCATATATCCGACCGTGCCCTTCTATCTTTGCAATAATAGGGGACCAACAGTATAACAAAGTGTCTCCTCCCTTGTCCCCGATCAGTCTCGAGGCAAGGATCCCCATGATGTCTTAGCGAAGTAAGGGGATGGACAAAGTAAGAATGGATCGAACTCTAACCCCCTTCTTTGACCCCGTGGAGATGACTGCATCTCCCATATATGTAGCCCAATGTGCAATCTGTGCCCGTGAACCTGCTGTCTCTAGGGTGAGCCGTCTCCCGATGATCGGGACCCCAGAGTACGATAGACATCCTCTAATGTAATATAGTCCACTCACCGTGGACCCCTAGTAATCGAAAGGTGTTCCAATCTGCATCCCAGTATGAGAACAAGTCACAAAGGATGTGACTAGATGGTGTAACATGGGGCACGCGTGAAATACGTAGTATCCCAGCCTGCTAAAGAGTGTCCTCCTCATCCTGTGAGAGGGCATCTTGTACCCCTGGGAGCCAATCACACTCCCTCTCTCTACTCCACCAGATATAATCCTCTCTCACCTACATACACCCAAAAACACACAAAACAGAGCAAGTTAGAATCCGAGTAACATTGGAAAAATCACAAAAACAAGTAGAGATGCTAGAAAAGCAAAAACAATTTCTAACAGATGATCCTTTTGCATTCTATGCAAAACTGCTACCCTGAGCAGAGAGGTGGTTTTGTAACCTCTACCTTAAGGGCAGCGGTCGTGTAATTGCCACCCTGAACAGGGCGGCGGTCATGCAACCACCACCCTGGGGAAGGCGGCGGTTGTGGTCCGAAAACCCACGCGGGTTTTTTAAACTTAAAAATCCTAAAAAGTGCAAAAAATGACCATTTTACCTAAAAACAAAGCCTACCCAGTAGGCGCCCCCCCCTAGGTGGACCTTTTAACACTAACATTTTCAAAAATTACCCCCCCATGACAAAATATTTAACATTTCAAATTTAAGGGGGTAAAAAGGATAAACTAAAGAAAACTAACCTTTGATCTCACGGGTCAATGTTCAACACGTGGAGGCATGATTGTTATCTCATCATGGATGTTTCGACTCTACTCACGCAAGAAACTGTCACCATGGGTCCGAGAGCTCAAAATCAATCAAATCAACTCGCAAAAATGAATAGGAAAATGGGCCCACTTTCATATATATAGTGCCCATATTTGTTTTAAATGACTTTTTCACAGGTTTGGAGCACCGACGGAGGTAAATTCCTATCCCCGCACAAATGGTACGATCTCATTCCCTATTATTTTAGCATTTATTTTTCAAACTATTGTGTCTATCTACACTTAAGTTATCTTTTCGTTTTTGTAGGTAGCGGGAATTTTGGACAGCATCATTTCAACACACGGATATATTAGGTATAACTTCTAACTTCCCATTTCGGGACCGCCATACTCAGACCCACCATTTTACGCCTCTTCATGGCTAAAACGCTTCTTCGAGGGGGGCAATATGTACGTATCAAAAATTGTAAGGTACTGTACTATCAAAACAACATGACATGTACCCCAATGCTGATACAGGTCTCCTCGCAAGGTGTTTGGGATCTGGAAAAGCTCTCCAAGTGTGCGTTAACATCCCGCATGCCCCACTTAGCCCCCGCGTGCTTTATTTTTCCCTTTTCCCCTCTTTTCTTGGCCTTTTTCTCTTCAATGACGAAACTGCCGCCCTGCCTGGGTGGCGGTTTCGTGACCGCCGCCCTGCTCAGGGCGGCGGTCCTTTACGTGTTTTCTAGAAATCTCTTTTAACATGACTCATGTAATTTCAACGTTTTACCAGCTTTCTTTCACCGCCATAAGCTTGCATTTATGATTCTGGTTCCCTGGAATAGTGTTTTTACCATTGTTTATAGTTTAAGAGTTCTATTTGGCTTTTACCTTGGGTAAATGCAAATGCTATAAATAGTTAGCTTGTGCTCAAGCAAATAGCCCCTCAAAATTTGCCTCTGATTTCTCTTTGCAATAGATTTATTTTTCATTTTGCTTAGAATGCTCAGTTTCTTTCATTGCATGCTTAGTTAGCATTGTTTTACTGTTAGTAAGCCACATATCCATCTTGTGCAAAGTACTCCTATTATTCTATCCAATCCATTGGAATAAAATAGTCTGTTTACCAATAGGAAGCCATTAAAGTTGCAGCTTTTGCTCCTCAAATAGGATAGTTTTAGGTTCTGGACGCTTTATATTGCATGACTCGCAATAGATCCCGCTAGGAATTGCATAAGCCAAGCTTTGTACTCTTGCGCTATCCCTCTCCTACTCGCATTGTATTCAGTCATTGTTTTGAGCTGCCTTTATCCCAATATCTAATTTTTTTGATGCTAGCATTACACACTTTTCTGGATCCACTTGAACACAAAGGAACGAGGAGATTACATTGAGGGGACAAGATCACACACACCATCAGATTCGCCACTATTCTGCAGAATCCAGGTTCTAGCTTTTAAAGTTCTAGTTAGAATCATATCAAATAGAGTAGTTAATTTCTTTAGTTTAGTTAATTCTACTCTCGATATTACTAGGGAAGTTGTGGGGATTGATAGTTTTTGAGAAACTATGATTCAATCCTCACTTTTGAGGTAGGATCGAGAGCCTTGCAAATAGATTAGATGAGCTATTTCATTATTTAGAATAGATCTACAAATTGCACAGACAAATAGCTACACTCGGTTATTTTGTTTGTTTTAATTTATTATATTAGCTGTCAATTCTAGATATTTTAGATAGTTGCTTTCTTAAATTCATAAAGCTCGTCAGAAAACACAAAAAAAATAGAGAAATCATATATGCTATAGATACACTTCACATAGTTAATGTCATTTTATCGTAGTTCGTTTTACATTGTTACTTTTGTATGAAAATCACGGGACCTAGAGAGCCCAGGGAATACATATTCGAGCCAATCCTGCCTTAGCCCAATCTCATCACAACGGTAACTTATATAGACCAAAATCTTAGGATCCAAGTCTTCTGAACAACGGTAAGCTTGCAACAAATCAATTCCCAGTTGAGCGGGTTAAACGTAGAAGATGACCAAGCACACGCGTTTTGGTCAAATCAACCAAATTAAAGATTACCCTAGGCAACATTCATATGACTATAGAAGGGCTTGAAAGAGAACAAACATTTTGTTGTGATCCTTTGGTCCCACAGCCAGGCGCAGGAGACACTCTTGCAGATATAGATACTAGCCTCAGAATTCAAGTTGCGTGAACACCTGTAAGATATTCTGAGAAAATCACACAGTTATTGATCCTAAATATAGAAGCTGAGAAAGCATACGATTACTAGATACTAGGGATTAGGACTTGATTTCACGCATGACCATAACAGGTTCACAACAACTAAGAGTCTACGGTTGTGACCTACAAATCCCGCAGCCCAACCAATCCATAGGAGAATTAGACATAGACACTGGCCTACGCACACTAGTATTCCGGTCTACTCCACTTCCACCTATCATCATCGAACAATTATCCTTTTTAGACACAGCAACTAACAAAGCTAGAGAGTTCTGGAGTAGGCCAGAGAATTGTCCATAGAGTCGACTATATTTATCATCCACCATATGACCCTGTCCGGAGAAATACACGAAACTATCCCGCATCACTTCCCACGTATTCCACAACCTATAGATCGAATCAGGCCAGAGCTCGATATTGATTGGAGCCTTCGAGGAGTCATCCTTGCTGACCGATCTATCACACCAGTTCAAGTTAGGAGGGCCTTCTTTGCCTTAGACTCACAAATTCTGCTAGTGCGTATTGAAGACATTAGATTGCCTAACTAGTTTATCTGCATCTCACATATATTCCATACCCACCGGCTATCTCGGCACGACCTCGGAAGGTTAGGTGTGAGGAAGAGTCACTTGTAGATTCCCATACTCAAATGTCACTTTTCCATCGTACGGTAACCCTTATGGTAAAAGAAGAAGTAACAAAGCTTCTCCAAGTAGGATTTATCAAGCCAGTTGATTATTCACAATGGGTATCTAACATTGTCCCCATTATAAAAAAATGGAAAGAACCGTATTTGCATAGACTTCTGGAAAATCAACAAGGCTTTTCCCAAGGATGATTTCCTGCTACCATCCATTGATTTTATCGTCGATGCAATGGATGGATTTGAGTTGTTATCCCTCATGGATGGGTTTTCGAGATACAATGAAATCAAAATATCTACCGAGGATCAAGCTAAAACTACGTTTATAACTCTATGGGGAACTTATTATTATGTCGTCATGCCATTTGGCCTTAAGAATGCCGGTGCTATATACCAATGAGAAATGACCTACATATTCCATGATCTTATTCATAATATTGTATAATCCTACGTGGATGACCTGCTGGCTAAGGCCAAGAAGCACTGCGATCATCCAGAGGTGCTTCATATCATTATCTCACGCTTGATTGATTATGGATTCACATTGAATCCAAAGAAATGTGTATTCGGTGTAGCAGGAAGAAAGCTCTTAGGCTACATTTTATCTTCACAAGGAATCGATGTTGACCTAGCCAAAATCTAGGTTGTGTTAGAAATTGTTCTGCCATTGGATGAGTATGGTATTAGATATTTCCTTGGGAAACTCAGCGCAATCTGAAGGTTCATACCTGACTTGACCTTTTTCGTTCATCTAATCAACAATTTTTTAAAGAAAGATTATATTCTAGATTGGATAGAGGAATGTGATGAGGCATTCAAGTCTGTTAAGTGATTTTTGTTATCCCCTCCCAGGCTAATGCCACCAAGGTTAGATTTCCCTTTGATTTTATATTCGTGGACCATAGACGTTTCGCTGGCCTGTATGTTGGCACAAGAGGACGATGAAAAATGAGAATGGATTGATTATTTTATCAGTCAGACGTTACTTGATTACAAGACACACTACACGTAGGAAGAAAATGATTACCTTACCATAGTTTTCACAACCAAGTGCTTAAGAAATTACATGCTTAATCAAGATACAAGGGTCATCGTCAAGAAAGACCACTTACGGACATTCCTCATGCAAGGATCCTTGTCTAAAAATGATAGGCATTTCATTACATTAATGGGTGAGTTCGAGCTAATGTTTGTAAATCAAAAATCAATTAATGGTTAAATCATTATAGAATTGTTGGCTGATAATCCATTAGATGGGGGTGATTTGGTAGGTTTGGAATTTCCCAACGAGTATGTATACTTTGTTGAAACCAGGCCCCGTATATCTGTATGTCCTTGGTATACTGATATCATCAATTTCATCATGGACCACACATACCCAGAAGGGGCAATGTCACAATAAAGAAGGTGGTTATGCATAATTGCTGCCAAGTATGTCATCCTAGAACAAGTGCTTTATCGTAGATCCTTTTACAGAATTCTATTGAGATGTGATGATTCTAAAGAGTCTAAAAATATTATTTATGAGTCACATAGTGGGGTATGTGGTGGTCACTTCAGCGGCCACACTACTACCCAAAAGATACATCAGATGGGCTATTTCTGTCCCACCCTCAAACATGATGTGGTAGATTTTGTTTGTAGATGCCACAAGTTTCAAGATTTTTCCCATGAAATCCACATACTAGCACAAGCTTTACAACCGATCGTAACTCCATGGACCTTCTCCACGTGGGGCCTAGATTTGATAGGGAAATTCTCTCCCTTGTCCATAGATGGCCATAATTTCATAATGACAGCCACGAAGTACTTTACCAGGTGGGTAGAGGCCATGCCCCTTACCACTATCCATGGCTCTGTAATCACTAAGTTCATCTTGAACTAGATCATTTATAGGTATGGGGTGCCACAGGTCATTATTTCTGATAATGGCATGTCTTTAAAAAATGATAAGGTGTGTGAGTGTGTGCAAAGTTCAAAATAAGTCATCACACAACTCTCTATTATGCTCAGGCTAATGGACAAGCTGAGGCTACCAATAAGACTTTAAAGTCCATTCTTCCAAAAACTATTCAGAAGAATAAATGAGATTGGCATCTGAAGATTTTTCTGGCCTTGTGGGCCTACCGAACATCGGTTAGAACACCAATGGGAGCGACTTCATTTTCTTTAGTGTTCGGTGTTGAGGTAGTTCTACCACTGGAGGTCAAACTACCCAGCCTCAACATTTCGCTACATGGGATCCTAGGAGAAGAGGTTTATCGAGAACATCATCTCTCCCAATTAGAAATCCTTGATGAAGTTAGATTGAATGCTGAGTAATGACATAGTGTATACATTGACCGCATGGCTCAGAAATACAATAAAAAGGTATATGAACGTGAGATATACGAAGGATATTTTGTGTTAAGGCTCGATAGCTGAATTGACAAGAAGACTGGTGAGGGAAGAAAGTTCAGACTTGGGTGGATAGGTCCATATTGAGTGGTGGAAGATTATAAAAATGTTGCATTCTATTTGTGTACTCTAGAAGGTGAGGAGTTTGGTGAATCCATGAATTTCCTTCACCTAAAGAGATACTACACATGATCCATCGGCATTCTCATATGTACATTATTGCATCTGCATTGCATTTTCATTTGTTCGTTCATTTTGTAAATTTGTGATCAAGGGACTTATTCTTATAGCAATCCCCAAAAACTTCTAAAAATATTGGCAAAACATTCGAATCATATCTATTCCAATTTTCATGGTGTCATCAAATGTTTCTGAATCATTTATCAATCCAAACAAGACAAGACAAAGTTTTAGCAGTAACCATACTAAGGCCTGCATACTTGGTTCTACTTTTGGTCTCTTCTTAGGATAGGTGTCTTTTGTTCATGGTCTGTTCTAGAAGCTTCATGGTGTCACATCTATCCCACATACATCTCCTTGGAAATAAGAACATTATAAACATTTTTTCCCGAATAAGTAAGTCAAATGAAAATCAACAAAAAAAATTTATTTTACACATTTCTTTTCCCTACCAACCTTCGGTATTGAGCTTGTGTCTCTTACTAGTGGCGTAGGGTTGGGAAAGGAAGGAAATTCCCTTACTCGCCTATGCTTTGTCCATAGTGATGAGCCTTTTCTTCCTACTGATATCATGGGGCAAGGTGTAGGGGGTCCCTTTGACAAATTTGAAAGTCATGAACAATTAAATCAATTATTCTGAAATCCTAAATCAAAACAAAGTGAATTAGGTGTTCGAAATTCCAAGAGAATACAAAACCCTAAAAACTAGATTTTGTCAGCCAAGTGGCCATCTACAGATGCAAGTCTAGATAAACTGCAAAGCAATTCACATTCTAAACTATGAGGTAGCATGAGTAGGGTAAGGTTGTAGCATCCCAATTTGGTTCTGTCAAACCGTTGTCTTTCTCTCATCACCACCATTCAACAAATTTCATGGCTTGTGCCCTTTCTAACTCTTGGTGTTGAGCCCTTGCATCTTACTAGTTGTGTGGGGTTAGGAGTGGGGCAAGCATATCTATTCATCATATCATTATGTCATCACGTTTTGTCAAGACAAATACGAAGTATTGAAGATTGCAAAAGAAACTAAGTTTAAGATCACATTGTGTTTGCATCATCATATATCAGCATTATGAAATACAAAAAGAAAGCATTCTGTTGACATCCATATCCACTGCATACATTTTGAAAAGCATAGAAAATAAAAAATTATAAACATCTAAGAGTACACACGTGACTCAAATCATCAATGCAAGAAAACTCTATGCAAGGAATAACCAAGCCAAAAAGAGATATATGTACATATCACGGTGTGACGTAGTTTTGTATAATTCCATCATGCAATAGGTGTGATCAAAACACTCACAATGAGCATGAAATACCAAAACATCACATATGCCTCACAAAATAGAGACTAAGCAATAAAGACACTCTGCCTATCCACCCCTTTGAGGCCCCTTATGACCGCTGTAGTTACGAATTTCTTAGGAGTTATTCTCAAAAGTATTCAAAAAGTAAAGGGGCAAGCCTAACGCAAATCCATTCAAATTCAACCATTCTTAAAAATGAAAACAAATGGTCACCATGGGCTCAGAGCTCAAAAATCACCAAGTTAGTATGCGCAAATGAATTTGAAAATGAGTTTGTTTAGATATATATATATATATATATATATATATATATATATATATGTTTTTATAAATTCTTTTTGAGTGTATGTGTTCACAGGGCTGGAGTGTTGGCGCAAGTATATTTCTATATCCCCACACAGATGGTAATTCTTCTTGTCGTTTTAATTTAGTGTTTATTTTTCAATATTTTATCTATCTGCACTTAAGTCTTCTTTTTCTCTTGTAGGTAGCGGGAGTTTGGACAACGAGATTTCGAAACACGGGCATATCAAATATAGCTTCTAACTCCCCATAACGGGAATTCCATACTCATACTCTACGTTTTACACCTCTTTATGACTAAGATGCTTCTCCGAGGGGGCAATAGTTACCCACCAAAAATTACACGTGCTACATTTTTAGGAAAACAGTTACAAAAGTCCCTAGTGATGATTTAAAATCCTTTCGAGAAGGTGTTCGAGCTCCAAATCCCACTTGCAATATATATTTGTAGCCTAAATAGCCTTACGTAGCTTCTCCTTACATTTTTCCTATTTTCCCCTTCATTCTGTGCTTGCTTTTGCCTTAAGTGTCAAAACCGCTGCCCTGCCTAGGTGGCGGTCTGCAAACCATCGCCCAGGTAGGGTGGCGGTCCTGACCGCGTTTTCTATAATCTTCATGAATGAATTTTCATTTTACGATTCACTTAAGTTCAATTTTTGAACGCGTTCATGAGTCAAATTTGCTAAAAATAGATGCGTTTTCTTGGTTCTCCTAGTTCCTTTTATTATTAAATATATTTAATGAGTGGAACTACCTCTTCAATTCCTTATGCATGAAGTAACCTTCTAGCCTCCATTCCTATATATTCCATGCTTGTATTCAAGCAAAGGGCCTGAGAAATTTGTGTATCTTGCTTTAGTGTGCTACAATAATCTTGCTAGGAATTGCATAGCCAAGTTCAGATCTCTTGTGCTATCTTTCTTCTACCTGCATTATGCCCATATTGCTTCCAAGCTGCCATCACTCAAGCACCATCATCTTATTGTTGTTCTTTGCATTCCCATCCTTGGACTCACATGAACGCTCGGAGAAAGAAAGGAAAGAACTAAGGGGACAGATACTCATACTTCCAGATTTGCTAAAGCTCTTGCTCTTCCAGGTTTGATTTGTGTATTTGTTTACTTTGTTTTGTCAAATTGCATATCAAATAGAGTAGAGAAACAATTCATTTCAATTAATTAGATAGTTACAAGTAGACCAAGTCAATAGGAAGTTTTCTCTTCAATATTTCTAGGGAAATAGTGGGTGAATGATAGCTTTGTTAGATTCATGATTTATTCTTCACTTTTGAGGTAGATTTGGAGAGATTTTATTTGAATTAGAGTAGATCTTAGATTTAGATTCACACATTTGCACAGATAGCTAGCTACATCTGGCCAACTATTTGTTTTCTTTAAATTGTTTGTTAGATTAGGTGCATTGTCTGAAAAGTTAGAAAAACACAAAAATATTTATTTCAATAGATTATCTTGTTTATTGTTTTGTTCTTATATATTGAGAAAACACCAAAAATATAGTTTATATTTCATTTGATAGATAGTTTATTCACTGAAAATGAATCAAATTCACTTTGTATGACCATAAATGCTCCACAGTAGGAAAATACCTACGGTTGTGATCCTCTGGTCGCATAACCCAATGGGAAAGATTTAGTAACTAACATTGACATAAGTCTGTACTTAACAATCTTACGCACACCCGCCACATACACATAGAAAATAAGATAGGTAGAGAGTTTAAACATAGCTGCTAACAAGGCCTACGAATTTTGGACTACTCCTAGGAATAGGATTTGACAGCATGTATGACCATTCTAGGACCTCAGCCTCAATGAGTCTTTGGTTGTGACCATCAGGTCCCACAACCCATAGAACCTACTAGTTAGTTAGATATCGACACTAACATATGCACACATGTATTTATATCCTCACCTCTTCCACCTGATATCATCACACAACTTTCATTTTTAAACATAACAGCTGATTAGGCTAAGATTTTCTAGATGAGACCAGAGAATCACCCTTAGTTCCTCCAGCTTCGCTACAACCCTTGTCTCAATTTCCATGATCTTATCTAGAAACCCATACGAGGCACTTGCAGGCTACTTTCCACGTATTCCATAACCCACCAATAGAATCTCTACTGAGCTAGACATCAATTGGAGTCTCCGAATAGCTATCATATCAGACCCTGCCATTACACCCCTTTAGGTTAGGAGATCATTCTTTGCCTTAGATTACATTATTGTGTGTCGAAGACATAAGGTTTCCCAATTAGCTTTGTCATCACCATCACTTTCACTCCCATTTCGAATTCTACACTAGCTGTCTCGGCACGACCTCATGAGGTTGGGTGCGCAGAAGGTCACATGTTAATTTTTTGTCTTACAATAACACTCTCCACCCAACCAATAATTCCAATGAGGAGAAGCCATCCTCCTCATTGGACCCTGAGCCCCAACCACATTACAATTAGAAATGGATTCAACTCATGGCAACAAAACAAGCTTCCACATCAAAATACAAGATTTTAAAATCATACCAAAGTATAAATAATGCAACTAAATCAGAAGAAGGAAAGAAACAAAATACACAAGACTTCAACATGTAATAGCCAAAGGAGTAAGATCTACGGGGAACCTCCTTATACCTCCCAATGGGAAATGGGTGCCCACCTAAAACCCTCCAAAAAACATCTCAAACCCTACACACTCTTATGTCTCCCTCAAGTACCTCTTATACCTCCCACATTCTCTTATGCCTCGCTACAAATCTCTTATGGCTCCCTCATAAAGATAGACCAAGTAAGAAATGCAAGCAATTTCTTGTCCAAGGTGGGACACCCATCCCAACTCCCTCCAAAACATGGAAATAACTCTTATTCCTCCCTACATGAAATATCCCCTTAGTCTCCTCCTACACCACACTTAAGCAGTCTACCCAAACAACCAACAAGCATACCAAAACACTCAAATATGCACATATAAACAATACAAAAAATAAAGTATTTTAGAAGAGTATAGCTCCTACCTTTCCATGGTAAATATCGATCCAAGAGTTCTACACCAATCTTCTTCAAGTCTAAACAATCATCAAAATTTCCAATAAATCCAAAAGCATTCCAAAATCCTCTAACTCCAAAAAAATTCAAGAGCACAAAAAAAATGAAGTAACCCCTAAAAAAACAAGAGAACTTGAATAAATAGAAAAGGGAGAGAGGAGGGTGCTGGCTCCATGTAGGATGCCACATCACTCATCCTCAACTCCGCCTCAAAATTCAAACTTCAAAATGCAAAGCACAATTAATAAATGGGTGAAGAAATGACATTTTACTTACACACACAAACCAAGCCCACACCCCTTAAGAATTAAAAGTAATTACATGTAGTAAGGTGCAATAAAAATTTACAATTTGTCTTCCCAAAATACACAATGGGGCCTAATTTTGATCCCCCCAAGCCATAGGTAGGGTTGGTATAGAAGTTTAAGAGTTGTGGGACAAGTTTAACTTGTACCAAAAGCCTCCAAAATTTTCCCCTAAGGAAAAATCCGAATTTCTAAGGGGAGGTGGAGTAATTCAAACTCAAAATTACTTACACATCACTTACAACACATAAAACAAGAGCTATCAATTCTAATAAATGCATTATTTTGACCCTTTTATAAATTATTTTAGTAAAATAATTAATTTACTAATCTAGACATAAATCAAGTGATTAATAAAAGGAGAATACATCACTAAAAATCACATACTAAAATTAAATAAGGAAACTAAATGCAAGAAATAACACATAACCCCTTGGTCACAATTTGGAGGTGATTCCCCCCCATGGGAACCCCCTAACAACAATTCAAACACACACACACACACACACACACACACACACACACACACACACACACACACACACACACACACACACACACATAACAAAATACATATTTCCATGGTGACCCTTGTTCATCTAGGATTCCAATGTGGTTGGTCTCCAATCCCCTTGATGTTTGTTGTGACATTTTTACCTGCATAACACATTACACCTCCTTTGGCCTTGTGGCCGCATCAAAATATCCAAAATAAATATACAATATAACTCCACAATCATCTATATATGAATCAAAACATCATCTAGGTAAGTAACGATATCATTTACAATTTATAACAACATCTCGGTCCTACATTTCATCAATAACCATATGATCTTAAGATTAGTTTAATTTTCTTTGTCTACTTAATATGATGAAATATCACATGTCTGGAATATATATAACAATGTCAACAACAATCCATTATCTCTAACATCTAACATCATGCTAAATAAAACGCTGCAATAATATCCAAGTTTAGTCGACAGTATCAAAATTAATTAAAAAAAAAAAGGTGTTGAAGGGAAGTGGGCACTACATCCCCCTCCCCTTAAACTTGAATTACTCCTGGAAGTCATGGAGAAAGAGGTAAGAGTCAACGAAACAGAAAAAAGGATCATACCCTTTGTGGAATTGTTTTTCTTCAACAAGTGTGGCTCTACATAACCCAAAATTTTGTCCAATACAATTCAACAAGAAGAAGGGAGATTGTAAAGGATGAGATCTAAACTTTCTTCATGTAAGGTTGGGAAATTTTAATTCTAAAGAGTAACTTTACGTGATCAACCAAGATACAACACATAATAATATAACATGAAGACTTCAAAGGAGTCTCAAGAATAACCACCAAGAAGAGGAATAACAGGGAGTATTCCATGAGTTTGAGAATGACCACATAGTTTCCCATGGAATACAACATACTGCAATAAAAAACTTAAATTTTCCACTGAGGCTAAGTTATGCTTTCAAAGTTTTTTGTTGAGATGAGGCAAACAAAATCAACTATGACCAAAATTTTTGTATGAGAAACATGTCAACTCAAGGGTCTCATAATTTTGAGATCACACAAGATGAGGTTAATCAACAAGGAAGGGCACCTAAATTAGAAAAACATTTACAATTGAGTTAAAGTATTCATGGGAAGAACTTATATAACTTGAGAGGGTACGATAAAATTTTCATGGTAATACTAAGAAAAGTCATGACCATAAGTTTTCCTATAGACCAATTTTACACTCTTTTTTATTTTTTTAAAAAAATGAACACACCACACTAACCAAATCTAGAGACATCAAACATTTAACAAAAAATATCTCCCCTAACAACTAACATATCAATACAAGAAGCACCATTCACTATAACACAATGGGATTCATTTATCTTATTTCCTGCTCAAGCTTAGAATAACCATAAAGAGAGCACATGCATAAATCATAACAATAAAGAGAACTCAAGGTAGCTAGGGAGAAGAACAAGTAACAAGGGGGGTTCAACTACACTCCAGGAGTGCATCATACCAAAATCGAGTAAAAGCTTATGAAAAAAACTTGCACTTGCCTTGCCAACGACAAGAGAGGAAACAACAACAATGTGTCTCAAGAAAAACAACAAGAAAAGAAGAAATCACAAAGTTATTTCATATCCTTAACATATGTTGCCTTAAAATTAAAATAACTTAGGTCACCAAGGACTAAGACAACACACAAGGAGGTTGTTTTTCTCAAAAATAAGAGATAAGGCCCACTCTAAGAGGGCTACAACTCACACTCGTCGAGCCATGAAGCAACAAGCGTCCAATGACCCAAATCCTACAAGGGAAGCACATACATCTGTGAACAAGGGAGTACTACGCAATTATAACAAATCACTATCCACAAGGTGTTTCACAATTTCAGGTTGGTGACAAAACTACAGGTTCAAATCTACCAAGGTTATAGCAAGGACCATTTCCCTTTTTCGATGTTCTATTTTATTTGCTAAGTTTAAAAGTCAAATCCCCTCAATTATAGTTTTATGGTGTTTGGGTGAATCATCTTATCAATTAATTTTTAATGAGAAGGAAGAGTCAAATATATCACATTATTACTTTTATGGGAATCAACATATCACATTTTTACTTCTAAAGGAATAAGAGACATTCAATATAGAAAACACATAATTAATTTTGTAAGAACTAGGAATCTATCAACCAACATGGGTCACACCAATATTTCAAGGGTTTACCAAATAATTACAAGCATAATTAAACTCAAGGGATTCATGGTTTTTGAATAATTTTGGTGGGAGATGAAATAGGATAAAGTTGATTATACCAGATCTTCGAAGGGACTTCACAATAATGAACAACTCAACAACAAAAAGCTTTAGAACAATTAAGACATTCCTTCAACCAGAAGGTGTGCTTCAATGGAGGCCCAGATCAGCATGTTTTCACATTTGAGACTCTAACATGAAGGCTTGAATTGAAAGACTCAATTAAACACCAAAGTCTCTAATCAATCATGCCTAAGGTACACCCGAAGACTTACAAACAATCTTTATCAACAAATGACAGTGAATTGATTTTAAATTTATTTATCTCATCCAAGATGAAGGCTCTTCTTGAAATGAAATTACAAATGTACCATTAAACTATCATAGGGATGAGATCTTGTGTGATTTCACAAATATTTCAATGTAAGATTGCAATAGGAATGAAAGAAACTATTTACATACATTCTGAAACGAAGCAGACACAAATTGCTAGAGATTGGACACAAATTAATTTCAAAATTGATTAGATTCATTAGCAGGGGAAAGCTTCCATAACAATCTCAGTGCTTGTCAATGGCTATACATCTGCAACCAACTTGACATGATAGAAAATATAACACAGAATAAAATAACAGGTCATCTCGGCTTGGTCTCTTAGGAAGAAAACTTTCTCAAATTTTCTCTTAATAATTCAACCCCCAACCATTTGCAAGAGTATTCTCATTACATTTAAACATTTTACTCACTCAATTTCCCCCCAAAAAGAAATAATATTCAAGGGACCTTTTCTTGTTAACAATTTGCTTCAGAAAGTGACATTTAACAAATTCAGATCCGAAAGTTGCCAGGTCGACCAATTGTGAACTGATCACCTTTCTTGGGCCCTCAACTAATGACTAGGATGCCATGCCACAATGTTTTGGCAATCCTTCTAATCATTTTGATTCTATCATGTGAGAAATTCCCTTTTTAATCATTTTTCAGAGACTCTGCACAATTCGATATGACAGGTAATCCTTTTCTCTCTCGAGGCAAAACCTTTTTCATCTTTTGTGCCTGCACTTTCATCATTTCATTCCATTTTTGCAAGTGCTTGATCAATTCCAACTTCAAAATATTGACCTTAACAATCCTTGGACTCACAAATTAAGTTCCGAATCCATCAAATGGCACTTTACAGATAGAGATAATAATGAATTTCTTCAAAGAACAATGAAAAAATGTGTGTATTCACATCTCTAGTTGTCTTGGAGCAAAAATAGCAGAAAAATAGATGCAATACACAAAAACCATTGATTCTACCCATTTTTAACTTTATATCATATCCATCCACGTGTTTCCTTGGTGCAACTGCAAAGGAGAAGCACATAGGCAAGTCCTAAACAAGTGTGGGCCTTCCACATGCCCCGAGCCTAAGAAAAATGCCTTTTGGCCTTTGAAAACTCTCAGTGTAAAAAGGAGCTAGCAGAAGCCTCCATATGTCTCAATGGCACATTTTGAGATGGTCCCAAAAAGAAGAGACCCTAAACAAGCGTGGGCTCAACATGTGTCTCAATCCAGCAGAGTTTGTGAAAAAAGTTCAAGGTTCATTAGAAGGCACCATGTGTTTATGGTTTGAGACATTTTTCTTTGGCCGTTAAAGAGTCTAAGAAAAGGACAGAGTGAGTGGAAACCTCCAAGTTTCCTCCTGGCGCTTCTTTAAAATAAAACTTAGGGGCCGGTACCCAAATAGGCATGGTCCCTCCACATGTCCTAGGCCTTTCAAAATTGCTTTGAAAATTTTAAGTACAAAGTAGAGCCGGTGGAATAATCCCCATGTCTTTGTTGTAATTGTTAAGGTGGGACCCTGAGGTGGATCCTCAAATGAGTGCTAGCCCTCCACATGTGCATGGTCCTCCAAAACTATACCGGCCTCATGAAAAATTTGTCTAAGTATAGGAAAGGAAGCGGAAACCTCCACGTGTCTCCCCGACACAACTCCAAGGCCAAACCAAAAGGTGATTTTTCAAATGAGTGTCATTCCTCCACGTGGAAAATCTTTTCATTGAAGTAAGCCTTAGATTTTTTAAAGTGCCCCACCGAGCCGCATCTAACTAGAAAGGGCCACATTTCCATTGATGCTGAGAAGTAAATTTGACTAAGAAAAATACACCTGTCAAACCCTAAAATGCAAGAAATTCACCATTTGATCCTGGAAACGAGTCTTTCTTCAAGGACAGAGAATTTGGAAATGTTATAAGTCTCAAATATTATCCTCTAAGCTACATCCAATCACGTTTACATAGGTATATGGGAAAAAATGATAGGGACAGCAAAACGTGACTGTGGAAAATGGCAGGAAAGGAGAAACCTGAGTTTTACACCCAAGTTACAGACACTTTCACATGAACAGAGGAATGAAAAAAAATCTATATTTTTAAGTGATCCTTGACCAAGGAAGGGACTATTCATGGCAACCAGATGGATGACAGAGTCTTCAAGAATTAATATGGGGAGATAGAAAACATGACAGAGCCCACAAACTGAAGAATTTCAATGAAAAATGTGGCAAGACTAATTTGAGCACCAACATCGGCTCCAACTCAGGGAATGGCACTCATTGTGAGTTCCACAAGAAAAAATAGTAGACCAAGTTCCAAAAACAGACCATTGGGTAATGGAGTCAAAGAATAAGCTTGCAAATCAAAACAACCATAACCATCCTCTAAAAAATGAACTAAGAAACAAACAAAACCAGGTGACCAAGGAAAAGAATGAACAAAAAAAAAAAAAAAAATCGAAAAAAATAACTATACACTATAAAAATGGAGTATACCTTGATTCTGAGAAATCAATCAAGGAAATGTTTCAAATGCCTTCCATTAATAGGAAATTCAGGAAGTTCCCCATCTAAGTATTTTAGGAAGAAGTTATTTTCACCAATTTGAATATCAATTGAATAAGGGTACATCCACAATGAATCAAATTTACCATACTTTCCCTTATCTTCATGCTTGTTAGCCCATAAAATTACAAGATCCCAATGCTGAAAGCTCTGGCAGTTACCTTCTTGTCAAATAACTTCTTCAAATTTTCTTTGAATTTCACATGCCGCTGATGGGATGCCCTTATTTCTTCATCTAACTCAATAATCTGATTGATTCGAGCATCATATGGGCTAGCCACTTGATCTTCAATTTTTTGAACAAATTGAAATGAAGACAATTGCAAATGAAGGAGCAACAAAGCTTGAGTTCCATATACCAACTAAAATGGGCTCTTACCAGGAGCTCTTTTGACAATGATTTTGTCAGCCCAAACAACAAACTTCAGTTGCTCACCCCACTTCCTTTTTTTTAGCTCCAAGGTTCTTCTAATGATTTTCCACAAGTTTTTATTGTTGGAGTCAACCTTTCCATTTCCTTGGGGATTGTAGTTAGAAGCATATGTTAGATTGATCCCATACTATTTGCACATTGCCACCAAAGGTTTGGCTCTGAAACTCATGGCATTATCAGCAACAAGATTAATTGGTACTCCAAATATACATATGATTTGATTTAGCATGAAGTCCATGATAACTTGGTATGATGCCTTCTTAGTTGGGATTGCTTCTACCTACTTAGTGAAATAATCAATGGCTACAAGAATCCGTTTATGACCAACATTGGAAGGATATGAAATTTTGCCGCTGAAATCCATTCCCCATTGCTTAAATGGGGCTTCAAATGATAGAGGATGCAAAGGAAGGGAGCTTGAAGCTTTCATTATTCCAAAAAAATGCTGGAAACTTTCACATTTCCTAACCAATAGAGTTGTATACTTGAAGATAGTTGGCCACCAATAACCAACCCTCAAGAATTTATGTGTTGTAACTCTTCCAGCAAAATGTTCCCCACAAACTCCTCCATGTATATCAGTAATTATTTTGGGGGCCTCATCTTCAGTAATGAATCTCAAGAGCACTCCTTTGGGGTTCTTCTAAGTTAACCCAAAATCAGTAATGACATATTTTTGAGAGGCTAAATTAAGAGCTCTTTTCTAATTTGTACTCAAATATTCAGGAAAACATAGATGTATGAGATAAAATATTATATCCTTGTACCATTCTGAGCTTACCAAATTTTGAAGGACATCCACCCTTTCTCCTTCTACTTCATTCACCTCAATAGTTTACAAGTTTCTCTCAGCCATAAGCTTAGCTAGGCCCAAACCTCTTACCAATTTTGTGGTTTGGATATCCATGTCATACTCCTTCAACTTCTTCACCCATCTCCATATTTTTCTTGAGACCTCCATCTCTGATAAGATGTCTTTCACCATGGTGTGGGGAACATAAGCAACAACTTTAGAGCTCAAGATGTAGGGTTTGAAAACATTTTGTTGCTTTCACCAAGAAAAATTCTTGCTTCTCCATGATGGTGTACTTCAACTCAGATCCTTGCAATTCCTTACTGAAAAAGGAAATTAGTCTCTTAGCCCCTTCATCATCCTTCTACAATAAGACAAAAGCAATGGGGTTTTTTAAAGCAAAAGAAAACACTTGAAAAGGCTTTTTGTAATTTGGAGCTGCCAAAACAGGGGCATACTTTAGTGCTTCCTTGATCCCATTGAATTCTTGAATGGAAGCTTCTTCCCATTTGATAACTTGGTCCTTCTTCAGCATACTAATAATGGGGATGGTCAGCTCAGCAAAGTTAGACACAAATATTCTGATAAAGTTTATTTGTCCAAATAAGGATTAAATTCCCTTCTTAGTTCTTGGAATTGAAATATTGCTGATGGCTTCCACTCTCTCAGGATCAATCATGACCACTTCCTTTGATACAATATGACCAAGCAACTTCGCCTTTTGGACTCCAAAGTGGCACTTCTTAGGATTCAATGATATGCCATACTCCTTACACCTTATCAACAATTTCTCCAAGTGTTGCAAGTGGTCATTTATTTTTCTGGAAAAAATAGTTACATCATCTTGATAAACAACAATGAAGTCATTAATATAACCAACAAATGCTACATACATTTCTCTTTGGAAAATTTCTCCAACATTCATTAAGCCAAAAGGAATCTTGGCAGAGAAATAAGTTCCCCAAGGAGTAGTAAAGGTAGTTTTTATTCTTTCTAACTCCTTCACAACAACTTGATTATAGCCGTAGAAACTATCTAGAGTGGATAACAATTCAGAACCAGTTACCAATTGTTGTATATTATCCATGCTTAGCAGAGGGTAATTATATTTCAATGATGCTTTATTCAGGTTCCTGAAGTCTACGCATAGCCTTATATAACCATTCTTTTTCCTGATAGGCACTAGGTTTGCAACCCAAGATGAGTACCTTGTGGGCTGAATGATCCCTCCATCCCTCAATTTATTCAGTTCTTCTTGCATATTCAAATAAAGGAGCAGATTGATGGGCATCTGCTTTTTACTGAAAGGCTTGGCATTAGATTTAAGAGGAATCTCATGTTGGAACAAATCTTCCCTATATGCCTTCAACACAGAGTAAGACCAAGCAATGAATTCTTGATATTCCTTCGGCAATTAAACGTAGGATGTGATTTTCTTCCTTGTTGAGATTACTTCCTAACCAGATTTTACGTGGTTTTTCCTTTTTGCCCAATTCATGCTCTTCCACATCTCTTGAAATCGACATACTCCTTTTAATAATGCAATCATCATTATCAAAGTTTGACTCAAGTGCCACCAAACCTCTGGAAATCATGTTTTTCTTCAGTTGGATGATGTCTTTGCAAAATAAAGTTTCCTTTCCTTCAGCAACACACACCATTAGTTCCCAATCTATGTTTTTGTCAGCAAAATCACCTTGGTTTTACAGAAACTATTTCACCTAGGCATCATCATCAAACACTTTCCAATTTTTAATGTTATTAGGGAAAGATGGCCTTGTTATTATTTCAACATTATACTCGCAAAATGGAGACACTGTACAATTCCCAAATCTGGATCTTAGTAATGCTAACTTGTCTACAACATCATTAAACTTTCTATCATGGTGCACAATATTAAAAGATTTAAAGTTACTTTCTCCTGAGCATACAAGTGTTGATATGTGATTTCTTGTAAAAGGATGTGTTCCTCGATTGAGAAATCATGCTTGATATGTACTGTATTTCTTTGCAGATCTTTGACTGAGTCAGAATATGATTAGACTCTTTTATCTATTTCATTTTGTATCTGAGTTTAATCTGATCTCGGAATAAATTATAGAGTTATCCATCTATAAGATCTAGTCTTGGATCAGTGGAATTGATCCAAGTAATGCTTTAAGTTTGTTCATGATGATTTAAAATCACAGACCTTGAACAGGTTGCAAGGTTTAGCAGCATTGAATAAGCTAGTCAGGAGTATGACTCAGGCTGATCAAGTGAAATGGATTGGTTCCCGATATCGAAGAATATCTGGAAGGTCTCGATCGTGGACCAGGTAATAATTCGTTTACATACGATTCTGCAGCAGAACAGGAGCTAACCCTGTTCAAGAAGGTAAGAGGTAGGTCTTTTCTGAGTGTACAGAATGTAGACCTAACTGGAATTATTAAATGATTAGTAACCTAAGACTAAACCTAACCTAGGGGTTAGATTAGTGTTAATCTAACCTAGACCTAGGCTATGTGTTAATGTCCTAAGTTAGTATCTATGTGTAATATGGTTAGAATGAGTATTATCCTAAATTCTAACCTAAGATACTAACCTAACTATGAGCAAGAGTATAAAGGGGCCTATGGAGGGGTGCGAACCATGGGCGGCGTTTTCTATGTTATTAAATGCATGGGATAAGGATGAGGGACAGGTCTTGGCGGAGGTTTTGGGGACGGCTAATCTGTGCCGACGTGGCAGGTCGCCAAAACTGGAAATGAACTTGGGATTTTGTTTGACTATCGCCAATTCTGGCGGTCGGTGGAAGTGGAGTTTTAGCGGGAAAGTTGGTTTAATTGCATTCAATATTCTCGGTAGTCGAGCTCGGAACTCGCGAGAAGGCATGCAAACAGGAAGTTTGTTGGTTTGTTTGGCTTGTCGCGATTTTCAGGTTTCTCTCTGCCTGTTCACTGGTTCTTCGCACCAGTCTTCTCTGTGTTGCATGGCAAGTATGAACTTATCTAGCTCTTTTCTCTGTCAAGGAGGATATATATGTGATGGAGATAGCAAAATTTTGTTGGTCGCTCTAACTTGGAAAAGGAAAAGAAAGTCTGAGCTCTTCCAGTGGTCTGCTTCGGAAATTTGAGCAAAAATCCAGGCATGTTAGGCCCTAACCTTTAAAAATCTTACTGTCTTTCAAGTGATTTCATTAGAACAACTCTGTTCAAATGTTTTGAGAAAATAGATGATTTTCTATGAAGGTCTTGTTTGATTTTGGTACTGTATCTCTTCTGGTTCGAAATTTTCATTTATCCTTTGATGGGTGTTTATTAAATTCGAACTGTAGCATTAATTACTTGTGTTTGCATTCTGGCTTAATTATGCAAAACATGTGAAATGTAAGATTGCTCGGCCTGTTCGGCGTGAGCCCATGAATCGTTCCTGTGATGGGTATAGGCCATTGATTGTCTGTCGATTTTTGGTCGTTGATTCTTGTTTTGGAAACAGTCGGAAGAAATATTGATGGAACTGTTTGTTTGTTCAGTATTATGAAATCATTGTAAGCTCTGTCGTGGGTTTTAATGACAGTGGCTAATGATACTTTTTGGTTTCGTTCTGTCTTTTAAAATTGTTTAGGAACAGGTAACTATTGTGTTACAGTTTTCCTTTCGACTCGGTGGTAGTTGTTTTTCCTTGTTATTTTGGTAACGGGATCTAACCCGTTGACAGTGTACAGTATGGATATATGTATTTTATTCGGACGACTCTGTTGAGTCCATTGAATGATTCATATTGTGGACCACTGTTGAACTTCGTTTGAATATCTATTTGGATACTGGTAATTCGATTTTGTACTCGAAGAGTAACGGGTAGCACGACCTTTGTTATTTTACCTTTGTGTTGCAAGAATTTGTGGTTTAAACTCTTTGGATGAAATTCTACGTTTCTTTCCTGTGCCATCTTGTGCGAAATGTTGGTAAGGGTACCGTTGGATTCCTTGTTTTGGAATTTCAGTATTCTGGTTCGTTTTTGCCTGATTATAATGTTGCCATTGTTGGCACGGATGGATTTATCATCTTACATTATTTTGGTTACTGTTGTTAGGACTCAGTTGAATTCTTGACAGATGGACAGTGTAACTGTTTCAATTAGGACTGTTGGGTTTATTCTGCTGTTTGACCCTGTGGAGGGTATCTTGTTTCTTTTGGCTTCTGTATAAGCCTGAGATTGAACTCGTGATGTTTATTTGGCCTTGATGGATTTCTGTGAATAGTTTGACATCTTGTATATCGGCTTTATGATATAGGTCATGGATAATAACCCGTAACAGTATGCAATTGTTTGACTTGTTACCACTGTTGGAATCATTTGAATTCTTGGATGGTAACTTGTATTTCTGTCTCTTATTGAACCTAATACTTGGACACTGTCGTTTGTCACTGTTTGAGTTCCTTGAGTATGGATAATTATTTCGTGTTCTGGCTCTGTTGAGGTGAGTCGCGAATACCATACTTTAGACTTGCATGCGCCAAGGTAAGAATAGATTGGTTGTATTCCTTTCCGTTTACTCCTGTCTGAGTGAGACTGAGCATGTTTCGGTATTACTGTGTGGTCGTCTTGGCATAGTCTTTAGGAAACCTCAAATTGCTTAATGCAATGAAGTCTGTTGTTTACAGCTTTATGCTAAAAGTTCCTTGATTTCAACTTGTGTTGAAAAGCCATACTGTGTATAAAAGGAACCAGTGTTGGGCTTAAGGTTGATATATGGGATTGTTGATGTGTTAGCTGCTGTACAGGAGTTTTGTTGTGTTTTATTTCTTGATTTAAAACAGCGATCCTTCTTGTGGCTTGTCGGACTTGTTCATATACATACTGGGTGAATGTTTTTCATATGTGTAGACAGTACAGTAATGAACTTATGTGAAAGGAAGTATGAATGATTTGGTTCTTTCTCTTCTTTTATTTTAATATTTGTTGATATCTGTCTAACAGTGGGAATTGTTTTGTAACATATTGGTGGAATTACGAACTGTTATGATATTTTCCTTTTTGGATGAATGAAACGATCTGCCCAATGTTGTGATTTTGGATTCAATGATTGTTTGTATACATTCGTCCCTTGATTCTTAATATTCGATGAAATATTTGAGAAGTGTTTAGGACTATTCTGTAACGGTGATAGAGTTACATAATCGTAGTCATTTTGGATTACAAAGGAATAGTCTGAATCATGTTTACTTGTTTGGATTATTGATATCATTTAAACAGGGTGTTTAATGAAAACAATTGATGGATTGCAATTGTTTTAAAAGTTAGTGCTTATCATGCTCAGTTCATTGAACTGACTCATGTTGACTATTTTGCAGATGGTTGCCGTAAGTGGTAAAAGCAATGCAGATCTGACAGGATGATCAGATTATTTAATTTGTTTCATAATGAATTACAGCTTGATTATATAAATGTACTGTATGTGGAAAGATGTTTCTTTTCCGTTAAGCATTGTATCAAGTATGCTGCTTGCATAAAATGTAATTGTATAATTTTGAAAGGAATGGAAATAAGTGTTTGATACTTATGTATTGTATTCTATTTCTGATAGTTGACCTTCTTCGGTTTATATACCGGAATGGCAATGATATCTTTGTAAAATTTTGGATGCTTTTGGGATTAACTATGAAAGCTTACAAGAAAATGTGGTTGAATTCATATGAGTGTTTAGCAGATCTTATTGTTCTAGCGAAAGCAATATTGAATTTAAATAATTGTCTTTCTAAAAGATAGGTTAAAAATGAACCTAAGCAGAACGCTAAACAAGCTGGATTAAATTACTAATCCCTAGTCCTGAGTATGACAGGACAATATTAAATTGGATTCTTAATCATTTATATCCTTATACTAATAAGTATGATATAAATTCAGTTAAGAGAACTGATATAAATCAAATGAAGTTCGGATGGCAATCTCATGTGAAGGGTATGAGATATTGTCCAATTCTGTTGTTTAGAAACAGGTGTATTCTAATGACTCCTTGATGAGAGTTTGACCTTAATACCTCTACCATGTAATGGGTTTTATAGAGGAGGGTCGTCTTAAGACGAAGAATCCAGGGATCGGGAAAGGCTAACCTTAGGGAAAAGTCTTTAAAGTAATTTAAACTCAAGTGCGTAACGCATGTTGTTAAGTAGATCTTTTCGAGGCGGATTTAAAGGTTGACGACACAAGTCAACTGCAGGGTTGTACCTCTGAGAAGATTAGGATCTTCTCGAAGTTACAACAATGCAGGAGACTTCTGGCGACACCCTTTGCATTGATCGCTAAGATTTACACTTTGTTCTCGCACGAGTTACTCAGGGTCCGATTATGAACGTGGTCATGTTATAAGGCTGCCTAGGAGATTCGGGGTATCATGACACACTGGTTGAACTGCAAGGTTGAACCAGTATGTCACCATATCCCTAATCCTCGTGGGCATCCATATAACATTATCACCTTGATAATCTGCCTCCGAGCGATTCGTTTGTGAAAGGAAGGACTGACAGTAGTCAGTGTAAGACATTCTATATAACATAAGAATGGGGTGAAGGACGTATTCCAGATTGACGAGTATGCCGTTAAGGAATACGAGACATAAACAGTATGTTTCAAATCTTTGGCCAAAGTATCGCAAGCTGCTGATTGCGTTGTCCTAATTCACCTAGTCTAAGGGATGAGATGCCGATGAATAATGGTAACAATTATTCAGTTAGGTTCCTTGGACAGAGCATTCTGAATCCCAGAATAGGGAAGAGAACCACAAGAGTGAAGGGTTAAGTAATAACGCCAACTCTTATTACTCATGAATAGATCGGTAGATTACCGAGTCATGGAATGAATAGATCGGAAGTAATCCGAGTCATTACAGCTGCATATGGTTGTCTGTTATATGAATGGTTATTTGATTTGTGAGTTCTAAATTATGTATTTAGAACCAGAATGCATTTATCAAAAAAAAAAAAATCGACTTGTTCTATTGTCTAAAATGAGGATGTTACATCTTGGTATCAGAGCTGAAGGTTGCAGCTCTTGGACCTATTGAGTCCATAATCTGATAAAAACCTGAATTTTTCTTGTAACAGAAAATGGTTAGAACAAGGGGGAACGTTGCGGGTAATGCTCCACCTGAAGGAGGAGCGGCAACAACCCAGAAACTTGATGAGATCCTTGCTGCCCTGTTGGACACAAGAGATCGCTTAGCTGTATTGGAACAACAGGTGATGGGAAATGAGGAGGATGAAGAAGCTGATAATAATAATCAGCCACCTCCTGAGGACAACCCCAATATGGGTGTTGATGTTAATGCTGTGAATGCACCTGTCCAACCAGAAAACAAAAAGGCCAGATTGGCAGCAGAACTCACTAATGATATAAAAAGGATAAGTCCACCTAAGTATGATGGCACCACATTAGGAGATGGAGCTGAGAACTGGCTCAGCGAAATGGAGAAGTACTTTGCAATAAGGAACTTCTCAGAGGAAACCAAAGCTATTTGGGGAGCCTATCAGCTTTCACACGAAGCATCTTCGTGGTGGGATAGCCGTAAAGCTGAACTAAACATTGATGAGACCAATATTACTTGGGATCAATTTAAAGGCTATTTTAGGCAACGTTGGCTGCCACAACTTTTCTATGATCAGAAAATGACAGAATTTCAGAACTTAGCTCAAGGGAAGCTAACGGTAACTGAATACTGGGAGCGGTTTACAAAACTCCTCAAGTATGTACCGCAGTATCAAACTGACGAAAAGTTCAGGATACGGAAATTCATCATGGGATTGAATCCTGTGATAGGGGGAGAGGTCGATGTTCACAGTCCAACCACTATGGAAGGAGTTGTTGAAAAGGCCATAAGGCAAGAACAGAAATTAAAGGCTATTTCTGCCCATAAGGAGGAAGTGCGGAAGAAGACTGCAAACCCTTCTTCAACCTCTCTTGCACCCAGAAAAGGACCGTGGAAAAAGTTTGGAAACAAGAGTAAGTTTCCAGGGGATAACAATAAGAAAGCAGCAGTAAATAAGCCTGCTGGAAATGTAAGGGATAATTTTGTTAAAAATTATAACAATGGGCAGAAGCCCTATGGAGGACAGCGTGACAATTACAAGGCTGGAGGTAATTCTGAGCCTAAGAAGGGACCTGTAGGAGGCTGCTACAATTGTGGCAAAGACCACTATGCTAATCAATGCCCTTTGAAGAAGGATGATCGTAATCAGCAGCATAAGATACATGCTGCAGTAGCAGACAAGCAAGCTGAAAAGCAAGTAACACCTATAGAAGTTCCGGGTAAGTTATTCGGCATACCTGTCACAATTCTTTTTGATACAGGAGCTACTGAATGTTTTATTTCTAATAAACTTGCTTCTAAACTTAAAAGAAAAGCTGGAAAAATGGATAAATCTTGGACTGTAGAGTATGGTAATAACTCTGTTCATACAGTGAGTGAGTGTCTTTTTGGGGCAGTCCTTGATTTACCTAACTTCTCCACGGAAGTTGATCTCTATGTTACACCTTTAGGATCATATGACATTATTATTGGTGTCAATTGGTTAGCTGACCATAAGGCAAAGGTAGATTGCTATGAAAAGAACATAAAATGTTTAGATGATCAGCTGGAATCAGCAGAGATTCAAGGTGTGAAACGGGAAATTTCAGTTAGAAAACTGTCAGCTATGCAGCTTAAAAAGGCTAAAAATAAAGGATGTACCCTTTATGCGGTAAAGATATCTGAATCTTCTGAAGAAGATGATGATTTCATGAAACGATTCCCTCTTTTACAAGGTTTCAGGGATGTTTTTCCTGAGGAATTACCAGGGTTACCACCCAAGAGAGAATTTGACTTTACCATTGAAATCAAGCCTGGAACGGAACCTATTTCCAAAGCGCCTTATCGGATGACTACTACTGAGTTAGTCGAGCTTAAGGCACAGTTACAAGAGCTTTTGACAAAAGGTTTGATTAGACCAAGTGTTTCACCTTGGGGTGCACCTGTGATATTTGTGAAAAAGAAGGATGGAACACTAAGGCTGTGTATTGATTATCGGATGTTGAACAAAGCAACAATCAAGAACCGATATCCACTTCCAAGGATCGACGATCTGTTTGATCAGATGCGTGGAGCAGCAGTTTATTCTAAGATAGACCTTCGATCTGGTTATCATCAGTTAAGGATTAAAGAAGAAGACATTCATAAAACAGCTTTCCGAACAAGGTACGGACATTATGAATTCACAGTTCTACCCTTCGGGTTAACTAATGCACCTGCAGCCTTTATGAATTTAATGAACAATATTTTTCAAGAATACCTGGACAAGTTTGTACTTGTATTCTTGGACGATATTCTCATTTATTCTAAAAGTGTTGAGGAGCACAATGAGCATTTGAAGATAGTTTTGGGAATTTTGAGAAAGAGGAAGTTGTATGGTAAGTTATCCAAATGTTCTTTCTTTGATTCAGAAGTTCACTATTTGGGTCATGTCATAAGTAAAGAAGGAATTGCTGTAGATCCTTCAAAAATAGTGGCAATAACTGAATGGCCTGCGCCAAAGAATGTACATGAAGTAAGAAGCTTCATGGGTCTTGCAGGTTACTATAGAAAATTTGTAAAGGATTTTTCTAAAATAGCTGCACCAATAACTTCTTTACAAAAGAAGGATAAGAAATTCATATGGAATGATAAGTGCGAAGCGGCTTTCAAAAGTCTGAAGGACCAGTTGACTTCTGCACCTATTTTAGCTGTACCAGACCCTAATGGGAATTTTACTGTTGTAACGGATGCTTCTGGGGAAGGCCTTGGAGGTGTTTTGCTACAAAATGATCAAGTCATTGCTTATGAAAGTAGAAAACTTAAGATACATGAGCTGAATTATGCCCCTCATGATTTGGAACTTGCTGCCATTGTTCATGCACTTCAAGTCTGGAGACACTACTTACTTGGGAAACCTTTTGAGTTGAAAACTGATCACTTGGGACTGAAATATATTTTTACTCAGCCCAATCTGAATGCCAGACAGAGAAGGTGGTTAGAATTTTTATCACAATATGACTTTGATATTAGCTATATCAAAGGGAAGGAGAATAGAGTAGCTGATGCTCTAAGTCGTAGGAGGCACATTTCTGCTCTTATAACATTAAGAACTCAGTTTAAAGACGAGGTAAAAAGTGCTTCAGAATCAGATGCATACTTTCAGCAAGTAAAAGCAGCGCTTGCTGCAGAACCTAAGGATATAAGGTATAAAGGTTTTCATTTTGATAATGAAGGAATCTTGCGTTATGAAAACAGGGTATATGTACCTATGCTGAACGATTTGAGAAAGAAGTTGTTAGTTGAATTTCACAATTCACCTTTCTCTGGACACCCAGGTATCACAAAAATGCTTGCTGATTTGAAACAGCAATACTTCTGGAAAGGTATGAAAAAGGATGTGATTAATTTTGTGACTCATTGTCTGGAATGTCAGCGGGTGAAGGCAGAACATATGCACCCTGCTGGACTGTTATATCCTCATAGCATACCGCAGTACAAATGGCAAGTAATAACCATGGATTTTGTACAAGGACTACCTATGTCCAGGAATAAACATGATGTTATCCTGGTAGTTGTAGATAAACTGACCAAGGTAGCTCATTTCATCGCTGGAAATCTAAAGGATGATTCACCAGTGCTAGCCAAAAGATTCGTGCACGAAATTTTCAGATTACATGGTGTACCAGAACTGATTATATCTGACAGGGATCCTAGAATGACGTCAAGGTTTTGGCAAACGCTTAACGCAGCTCTTGGAACAAAACTAAACTTCAGTTCTGCATATCATCCGGAAACGGATGGACAAACTGAGAGGGTAAATCAAGTGTTGGAGGACATGTTGCGAATGTATTGCATGGATCAACAGTATAAATGGGAAGAGTATCTTCCATTAGTTGAGTTCGCATACAACAACACTTATCATTCATCTCTTAAGATGGCACCATTTGAAGCACTTTACGGAAGAAAGTGCAGAACCCCTGTTAGTTGGGACAGTGTTGAGGATAGAGTGGTAATTGGACCAGAGATTCTCACAGAAATGGAACAGCAAGTTAAGCTGATTCGTGAAAGATTAAAGGAAGCAGCGGATAGGCAGAAGAGCTATGCTGACCTTAAGCGGGTTGATAGAAAGTTTGAGCTTGGTGATAAGGTTTTTCTTCGTGTTAAACCCAGAAAGAGTTCTATAACTTTTGGCAAGGCTGCCAAGTTGTCACCTCGATTTGTGGGACCTTTTGAAATTGTCGAAATAATCAATCCTGTAGCTTATCGTTTAGCTTTGCCACCTGCTTTATCTCGCATGCATGATGTTTTCCATATTTCTTTGCTTAAGAAATACGTTTCAGATCTGTCACATGTTTTAAATTGGAATTCCTTGCAGGTCCAAGACCCAGGAATAATCATGGTTAAACCCACACGAGTGCTGGAAACTCGCCAATTGCATTTAAGAAATCGTGATATACAGCAATGTAAGGTCCAGTGGGACCAGTTTAGCGAAGAAAGTGCAACTTGGGAAAATCTGGAAGAGATGAAAATTGCTTTTCCTTCTCTTTTTCAACAGAATGAAATCTGTTGACAAAACATACTTTTATGAACTTATTATTTCTAAGTATTTATGAAAGCCAGATGAAGGCAGACTTTATTCAGGTTGAATAAAATGTGTTGTGACATTGATTTTTGGAACTATTTAATATGGAAGTAGTCACATTGTTTGTGTACTAATAAATTGATTGACCTGAAGGTTAATTTAATATGTAATTCATCGGGACGATGAATCTTTTTAGGAGGGAAGCATGTAACACCCTGAACTGTCGTTACTTTCTCCTGAGCATACAAGTGTTGATATGTGATTTCTTGTAAAAGGATGTGTTCCTCGATTTAGAAATCATGCTTGATATGTACTGTAATTTCTTTGCAGATTGCAGATCTTGACTGAGTCAGAATATGATTAGACTCTTTTATTTATTTCATTTTGTATCTGAGTATTAATCTGATCTCGGAATGAATTATAGAGTTATCCATCTATAAGATCTAGTCTTGGATCAGTGGAATTGATCCAAGTAATGCTTTAAGTTTGTTCATGATGAATTAAAATCACAGACCTTGAACAGGTTGCAAGGTTTAGCAGCATTGAATAAGCTAGTCAGGAGTATGACTCAGGCTGATCAAGTGAAATGGATTGGTTCCCGATATCGAAGAATATCTGGAAGGTCTCGATCGTGGACCAGGTAATAATTCGTTTACATACGATTCTGCAGCAGAACAGGAGCTAACCCTGTTCAAGAAGGTATGAGGTAGGTCTTTTCTGAGTGTACAGAATGTAGACCTAACTGGAATTATTAAATGATTAGTAACCTAAGACTAAACCTAACCTAGGGGTTAGATTAGTGTTAATCTAACCTAGACCTAGGCTATGTGTTAATGTCCTAAGTTAGTATCTATGTGTAATATGGTTAGAATGAGTATTATCCTAAATTCTAACCTAAGATACTAACCTAACTATGAGCAAGAGTATAAAGGGGCCTATGGAGGGGTGCGAACCATGGGCGGCGTTTTCTATGTTATTAAATGCATGGGATAAGGATGAGGGACAGGTCTTGGCGGAGGTTTTGGGGACGGCTAATCTGTGCCGACGTGGCAGGTCGCCAAAACTGGAAATGAACTTGGGATTTTGTTTGACTATCGCCAATTCTGGCGGTCGGTGGAAGTGGAGTTTTAGCGGGAAAGTTGGTTTAATTGCATTCAATATTCTCGGTAGTCGAGCTCGGAACTCGCGAGAAGGCATGCAAACAGGAAGTTTGTTGGTTTGTTTGGCTTGTCGCGATTTTCGGGTTTCTCTCTGCCTGTTCACTGGTTCTTCGCACCAGTCTTCTCTGTGTTGCATGGCAAGTATGAACTTATCTAGCTCTTTTCTCTGTCAAGGAGGATATATATGTGATGGAGATAGCAAAATTTTGTTGGTCGCTCTAACTTGGAAAAGGAAAAGAAAGTCTGAGCTCTTCCAGTGGTCTGCTTCGGAAATTTGAGCAAAAATCCAGGCATGTTAGGCCCTAACCTTTAAAAATCTTACTGTCTTTCAAGTGATTTCATTAGAACAACTCTGTTCAAATGTTTTGAGAAAATAGATGATTTTCTATGAAGGTCTTGTTTGATTTTGGTACTGTATCTCTTCTGGTTCGAAATTTTCATTTATCCTTTGATGGGTGTTTATTAAATTCGAACTGTAGCATTAATTACTTGTGTTTGCATTCTGGCTTAATTATGCAAAACATGTGAAATGTAAGATTGCTCGGCCTGTTCGGCGTGAGCCCATGAATCGTTCCTGTGATGGGTATAGGCCATTGATTGTCTGTCGATTTTTGGTCGTTGATTCTTGTTTTGGAAACAGTCGGAAGAAATATTGATGGAACTGTTTGTTTGTTCAGTATTATGAAATCATTGTAAGCTCTGTCGTGGGTTTTAATGACAGTGGCTAATGATACTTTTTGGTTTCGTTCTGTCTTTTAAAATTGTTTAGGAACAGGTAACTATTGTGTTACAGTTTTCCTTTCGACTCGGTGGTAGTTGTTTTTCCTTGTTATTTTGGTAACGGGATCTAACCCGTTGACAGTGTACAGTATGGATATATGTATTTTATTCGGACGACTCTGTTGAGTCCATTGAATGATTCATATTGTGGACCACTGTTGAACTTCGTTTGAATATCTATTTGGATACTGGTAATTCGATTTTGTACTCGAAGAGTAACGGGTAGCACGACCTTTGTTATTTTACCTTTGTGTTGCAAGAATTTGTGGTTTAAACTCTTTGGATGAAATTCTACGTTTCTTTCCTGTGCCATCTTGTGCGAAATGTTGGTAAGGGTACCGTTGGATTCCTTGTTTTGGAATTTCAGTATTCTGGTTCGTTTTTGCCTGATTATAATGTTGCCATTGTTGGCACGGATGGATTTATCATCTTACATTATTTTGGTTACTGTTGTTAGGACTCAGTTGAATTCTTGACAGATGGACAGTGTAACTGTTTCAATTAGGACTGTTGGGTTTATTCTGCTGTTTGACCCTGTGGAGGGTATCTTGTTTCTTTTGGCTTCTGTATAAGCCTGAGATTGAACTCGTGATGTTTATTTGGCCTTGATGGATTTCTGTGAATAGTTTGACATCTTGTATATCGGCTTTATGATATAGGTCATGGATAATAACCCGTAACAGTATGCAATTGTTTGACTTGTTACCACTGTTGGAATCATTTGAATTCTTGGATGGTAACTTGTATTTCTGTCTCTTATTGAACCTAATACTTGGACACTGTCGTTTGTCACTGTTTGAGTTCCTTGAGTATGGATAATTATTTCGTGTTCTGGCTCTGTTGAGGTGAGTCGCGAATACCATACTTTAGACTTGCATGCGCCAAGGTAAGAATAGATTGGTTGTATTCCTTTCCGTTTACTCCTGTCTGAGTGAGACTGAGCATGTTTCGGTATTACTGTGTGGTCGTCTTGGCATAGTCTTTAGGAAACCTCAAATTGCTTAATGCAATGAAGTCTGTTGTTTACAGCTTTATGCTAAAAGTTCCTTGATTTCAACTTGTGTTGAAAAGCCATACTGTGTATAAAAGGAACCAGTGTTGGGCTTAAGGTTGATATATGGGATTGTTGATGTGTTAGCTGCTGTACAGGAGTTTTGTTGTGTTTTATTTCTTGATTTAAAACAGCGATCCTTCTTGTGGCTTGTCGGACTTGTTCATATACATACTGGGTGAATGTTTTTCATATGTGTAGACAGTACAGTAATGAACTTATGTGAAAGGAAGTATGAATGATTTGGTTCTTTCTCTTCTTTTATTTTAATATTTGTTGATATCTGTCTAACAGTGGGAATTGTTTTGTAACATATTGGTGGAATTACGAACTGTTATGATATTTTCCTTTTTGGATGAATGAAACGATCTGCCCAATGTTGTGATTTTGGATTCAATGATTGTTTGTATACATTCGTCCCTTGATTCTTAATATTCGATGAAATATTTGAGAAGTGTTTAGGACTATTCTGTAACGGTGATAGAGTTACATAATCGTAGTCATTTTGGATTACAAAGGAATAGTCTGAATCATGTTTACTTGTTTGGATTATTGATATCATTTAAACAGGGTGTTTAATGAAAACAATTGATGGATTGCAATTGTTTTAAAAGTTAGTGCTTATCATGCTCAGTTCATTGAACTGACTCATGTTGACTATTTTGCAGATGGTTGCCTTAAGTGGTAAAAGCAATGCAGATCTGACAGGATGATCAGATTATTTAATTTGTTTCATAATGAATTACAGCTTGATTATATAAATGTACTGTATGTGGAAAGATGTTTCTTTTCCGTTAAGCATTGTATCAAGTATGTTGCTTGCATAAAATGTAATTGTATAATTTTGAAAGGAATGGAAATAAGTGTTTGATACTTATGTATTGTATTCTATTTCTGATAGTTGACCTTCTTCGGTTTATATACCGGAATGGCAATGATATCTTTGTAAAATTTTGGATGCTTTTGGGATTAACTATGAAAGCTTACAAGAAAATGTGGTTGAATTCATATGAGTGTTTAGCAGATCTTATTGTTCTAAGCGAAAGCAATATTGGATTTAAATAATTGTCTTTCTAAAAGATAGGTTAAAAATGAACCTAAGCAGAACGCTAAACAAGCTGGAATTAAATTACTAATCCCTAGTCCTGAGTATGACAGGACAACATTAAATTGGATTCTTAATCATTTATATCCTTATACTAATAAGTATGATATAAATTCAGTTAAGAGAACTGATATAAATCAAATGAAGTTCGGATGGCAATCTCATGTGAAGGGTATGAGATATTGTCCAATTCTGTTGTTTAGAAACAGGTGTATTCTAATGACTCCTTGATGAGAGTTTGACCTTAATACCTCTACCATGTAATGGGTTTTATAGAGGAGGGTCATCTTAAGATGAAGAATCCAGGGATCGGGAAAGGCTAACCTTAGGGAAAAGTCTTTAAAGTAATTTAAACTCAAGTGCGTAACGCATGTTGTTAAGTAGATCTTTTCGAGGCGGATTTAAAGGTTGACGACACAAGTCAACTGCAGGGTTGTACCTCCGAGAAGATTAGGATCTTCTCGAAGTTACAACAATGCAGGAGACTTCTGGCGACACCCTTTGCATTGATCGCTAAGATTTACACTTTGTTCTCGCACGAGTTACTCAGGGTCCGATTATGAACGTGGTCATGTTATAAGGCTGCCTAGGAGATTCGGGGTATCATGACACACTGGTTGAACTGCAAGGTTGAACCAGTATGTCACCATATCCCTAATCCTCGTGGGCATCCATATAACATTATCACCTTGATAATCTGCCTCCGAGCGATTCGTTTGTGAAAGGAAGGACTGACAGTAGTCAGTGTAAGACATTCTATATAACATAAGAATGGGGTGAAGGACGTATTCCAGATTGACGAGTATGCCGTTAAGGAATACGAGACATAAACAGTATGTTTCAAATCTTTGGCCAAAGTATCGCAAGCTGCTGATTGCGTTGTCCTAATTCACCTAGTCTAAGGGATGAGATGCCGATGAATAATGGTAACAATTATTCAGTTAGGTTCCTTGGACAGAGCATTCTGAATCCCAGAATAGGGAAGAGAACCACAAGAGTGAAGGGTTAAGTAATAACGCCAACTCTTATTACACATGAATAGATCGGTAGATTACCGAGTCATGGAATGAATAGATCGGAAGTAATCCGAGTCATTACAGCTGCATATGGTTGTCTGTTATATGAATGGTTATTTGATTTGTGAGTTCTAAATTATGTATTTAGAACCAGAATGCATTTATCAAAAAAAAAAAAAAATCGACTTGTTCTATTGTCTAAAATGAGGATATGAGGTGCAACATATTTTTCTCTCCATATAGCTTTACAAGGCTGCCTTCAATTGAAATGGTGGAAAAATACATATCCATTTGAAAATTTCCACCAACAATTGCAACCCAATTTCTTGATAACTTCATGCCCCATTTGGCAAGGAAATCAACAATGAAAACATCAAGTTTTAAGTTCTCACCTGAATAAGATGCAATTTGTACCACAAAACCTTTTACACATCCTACAACAGGAACCTCTCTAGAATCCATTGCATTACACTTTCCATAGGATACTATCACTTTAATGCTCAATTCATTCATGACTTCCACAGGCATAACATTACATGATGCTCCGGAATCAAACATACAATTGTGCAACAGTCTGTCTTTAATAATCAGTGTTGTAAAAAATGGATCAACATTTAACTTATACTGAACTAAATATGTTCCCAAGTAAACTTCAGGTGGTTCACCTATCTCCTCTAATATTGGTGGTTTTTCAAGGTCTGCAATGGTTGGAGGAGGAGTGTTTACATTATTTATATTTTTGCCTTGGGAACTCCTATCTTTCTCTAATCCCAAATACTAAAATCCCTCTTCTTGTGCTCACAAATCCTAAGAAATTAAATAATTGGGATAGAAATCTTGATCTGACTCAAGACTTGGGCAATGTCATAGGGAATTTATTTAGGAAAAGAAGAATTTGGAGAAATATTGACAAACTCATCAGATGGCACAAGATTTTTAACATTTTGGGCATGGGTGGGAACACCAGTTCTACTTGAGACAACAGGGCCTTTTCTAGATGCATCCTTTTTTGGAGCCTCTTTTGGAACATTGGTGAGGACAGGGGTCTTTGGTTTGGCTTGAGGCCCTACCCCTTTGACAACTTTACTTCTTGTGTTATACTCCTTTTCTTAGGAAACAATAACATTCACTAATAGTTGTCTATCCTCTTCTGATGGGATTCCTCCATCGTACTTCTTAATTATTAGAGCTCTTAGGTACTCAAAATCATTATTAGGAAGTTAAAATTCTTGTACCATATCCATTTCTAAAGAATGAGAGGGAGGAAGAAGAGGTACACGGTGAATGCAGTCCAAAAAACTTATAGCTGTTCTTGCACTTATTACCTCAGTTGAAGTTGCTCCTTGTTGTGAGCTTGTAGAGTAGTCCACAATGCATGCATCATCATTGGTGTTCTCATCATCTTCAGCTTCTTCAACTTGGTGATCTATTTCACATGGTGGGTAAGGTAAGAATAATTTGTCCCATTAATCCATTTTATTTGTATCTTTAACAACAACTCTGACATTAAGAGGATCAAACACTACTCTATTATCCCTAGCTTGGGTTTGTCTAGATGCCATGGGTCCTTTACCTCTATCATGAGACCTCTGATCATTTCTAGGATGATTTTTAGGTATGTATTGTCCTTGTTGCCTATCTTGACCCTGAGAACCTTGTCTAATTCCTTTATTTGTCCTAGCTAGCATGTAAGATATTTCCTTGACAGCCCCAACCAAAGTCCTTCAAAGTTCCTCAAGATCCACAGCCTTACTTGATTGAGGCTTCTCATGGTTGATCATTTTAACACCCTCCCTCTTAGGAGGTTCTCTAATTACTTTAATGTTGTTCTCAATTTTTAGAGCCATGGTAAATGCCTTCCTCAAAGTCCCAGGGTTCTTATCCCTCAAATAGTAAGAAACTTTCTTATCAAATGCATATGAATACTTTATCAGACATGATTCATCACATGGCCTCAAATTAACAGGAAGTCTTCTCAATGTTTTATTAAATCTAGTATTGAAATCATGCACTGATTCATTAGGATTCTTTTTTTATATTTTCAAAATCTAATAAAGGTCTATTTTATCGCCATACTGCATTCTAAAACCATTCTTCATCTCTATCCAGGAGTCAATGGAATTATTCAAATTTCACCCCAAGGTAATTTTGATAACTTGCACAATTTCTTCAGGCTTGAGTGAGAGGAAATAATTCGAGGCCCAAAATAGGTTTTAAGCGATCCCTTGGCTTTTATATAACTTCCCTATCCAAATATAAATACAAGGAGTTAGTAAAAATTTGCAAACTTTTGAAAAAATAAAAACAAGGGCCTATTTTAGTGCAGATCGGGTTTGAGGGTTGCAGATGGAACCAATGTGGATCATACCAAAGTTTACCATACCAAGTTTGTTAGAGTAAATATTTACCTTAGCTCATGTTCACCTAGGTACTTTATTTACCTTTATTGTATTTATCCTCACCCACTTATGTGTGTGGATATTTCTTTTATCTTATTTAGATATCAGGAGATATTATCTAGTTGTTAGGTATATTTATTTCCTTGATCTATGGTATTGACTAGATCCTTGATGTCTAGTTATCTCATAAATCTATGGTCTTGACTAGTTCTTTGATGACTAGTTATTTCCTTGATTTATGGCTTGATCTATGACCTTGACTGGTTCTTAGATTGTTATTCCTTGCCTATTTAAGCAAGGCCCATTCTCAATGTATTACATTGAGTTCCATAATAATATACGATATTGTTGCTCATTTGTTTGCAAAGGTTTTATGTAAAGCTATTCTAATGAATTAATTTCATCTTATTGATCATGGTGTTCGATTAGCATCTGTATTCTTGGCTTGGTATGATCTGGTTATCGTTTCTTTCATGGTATCAGAGTTGCAGATTGTTGTTGACATCTGTCTGTAAGTTTTATTTTGTAAATAAAATCTTTGTATATTCATATATTTGGGATTTGGTCTTATTTTTTTGCTGCGTGTAGTTTTATGCAAAACAGAGGCTTCCATTGGATCTGGAAGGAATGAAAACCCTAAGATTAACTGTAAACTTGGTCATTTCTGGAGGTAGTCATTTTTTGTGGTTTTTTGTGGTTACAATGAAATGCACAGGTTTGCCTCGGGATTTGTGCCACACGGTTAAGAAACTAAGAAAACATTTTTTGGGTTTTTTGGAAATCATGAGATCTATACTGGGTATTTTTTTGGTATGGCAAATCATGTTCAGTTTGCGTGGGGCTTAAATCTTGTGATTCCTACTAGTAGGTGCTTATCTTCAGCCCCCTTTAATTTTATTTGTGTGGTGAAGGTAATAACAATTTATTTTGTTTTAGTGGAAACTACAATAAATAACAGAGAAAAATAGTAAAAAGCTTGTAATTTTTGATCTGTAACTCGGTTTTGAGTGTTGTTTTTTGCAAAAGTTCTTTTTTTCATGCTCTTCCCATTGGAATTATTTATTTTGAGACTTGATCTATAATTATAAAGTACCAAATATGGAAGAGTGTTGTAATCAATTGTGGATGCAATTTAGGCTGAGCCCGATGTCCTAAATTTTTTGGAATTGTAGTTTGTACCTATCATGGATTCTGAGAATGATATGCTTTTCTCTTAAGTATGTGGACTTCAAGAGGATATTGTAAAATTTGTGAAAGAAAATAGATCACTCAAGAAGTGAAATTCTCTTCTACAATCACTCATTCATGATAAGGATACAATAATACACTCCCTATAGAACAAAATTGCTAGCCTACAACATCACCATCATATTGTGGACAACGATATCTATGCTCCTAGTCCACTTGCAGCTATTGCTATTGTACCCAATGACATTGATCTGACAGTCTTTGAGCCTGAACCTGTTTTTTATGCTTATAAACCTATGAGGCTTGTTACTGCATGCTCTTCCACATATGTGCCTATTACAGTACCACATGATGTGTGTCCTACTTCTACTCAGCTGCATGGCTTTTTTAAGAAGCATACCACTGCATTAAGTTCTCGCATGCTTCGTTCTATGGGTGTCACTAATAGATTCATTGGTAGACATTCATAGGGTATTGTTTCCTCTATTCCACATGTTAAGTGGAATTCTCGTCATGACATTGGATTTCGAGCAGATACTTCATTGGGATCACACATTGAAAAAGATCATTTTTTTGTTCACTCAAATCTTTCTGAGAATCATGAGAAACACATGAGTTTTGCACCTTCACTCAGGCTTGAGAAACCTAAGATTTCAGCTGTCAGAAATTATCAACTTCACACACATTCTGATGTTCTTTTGCATGCACCCATTGTGCATTTTTTACCTAGTCATATGCAGGCCTATTTTTCATCCATCCATGTTGATTTGGGGTGGATATCTGATCACTTGTGGAGGCGACATAGGAATTCATTGAGAGGAATCTATAGGCATGGCTCCTCCACCATTCAGCCTCTTGCTCCACTTTCTATACCTTTTACATTGTGATGCTTCCTGTTTTGAGCATTTTTCTTTAGCATGTGTGGTGTATCTCTCTTGTTGGTTGAGATATTTTGTATCTTTATTTTTGATGCTTTTGGCATGTTGACAGTATCTCTTGTGAGGGATCTATTCTGTGAATTCTAGTGTTATTTTGTTAGTGTTCGAGTAGTTGATTTTAGGCAACTCATATAGATTTGTAGCGTCACTCCACCCATTCAATAGTATGAGAGGGTGTGGTGTTGATCCTGCTTCTTTTGGTTTCATGTACTTGCCTTGTTACCTTGTCTTTTCTTGGATCGTGATACTCTGGATTTTGTGTCCTTGACTTGTTGCTTTGGTTATTGTTCTTGGATCATGGCACACCTATTTGTAGTTGCTGGTCGAATTATGTTTGGTGTTTTTTTACACTTTTGACATCACTTCATTAATAGTCTCCTTGTATGGAGCTATTCTAGTGAAGCCCAGTGTCAGTTGTTTTTGAGTTCTATGATTGAGTAGTGGATTCAGACCAAACTTCTTCAGCATTGTACAAGTTTTTTGATCTGAGCTTCTTGGGATGCCTTGGAGTGGGTTTTTACTCTCTTTTACTTTGTTGTTACTGGTTTTGGGTACCTTGCGGTGTCCCTTTTTTCTCAGTTATTGTACAAGAGTACCTCATCAGGCCTAGTTGCCAGGATTCATACTGTGGACATGCCACTTCTATTTTAGCCCCTAGCTTCACTTTAGGAGGATATTAGAGTAGTTATTTACCTTAGCTCATGTTCACCTAGGAACTTTATTTACCTTTATTGTATTTATCCTCACCCACTTATATGTGTGGATATTTATTTTATCTTATTTAGATATTAGGAGATATTATCTAGTTGTTAGGTATAGTTCTTTCCTTGATCTATGGTCTTGACTAGTTCTTTGATGACTAGTTATTTCCTTGATTTTTGGCTTGATCTACGACCTTGACTGGTTCTTAGATTGTTATTCCTTACCTATTTAAGCAAGGCCCATTCTCAATGTATTGCATTGAGTTCCATAATAATATATGATATTTATGCTCATTTTTTTGTAAAGGTTTTATGTAAAGCTATTCTAGTGAATTGCTTTCATCTTATTGATCGTGGTGTTTGATTAGCATCTATGTTCTTGGCTTGGCATGATCTGGTTATCATTCCTTTCAAATTTCAGGTCTGAAATGCTAAACAGGTAGTGAAATGTAGAAAAAAATGATAAAAAATTCTCGTGCAGGCCGTAGGACAACTGGGACAAGAGTACCCAAAATGCTTGGAAAATATTAAATGGATGCAAGATAGTTCATTGTAGAAAAGGAGGAAAATATTTTAATCATTTCATATCTATTATTAACAATAAATAACATATATACGCATGATATCTAATCATGTGTATTCATTTGTAATAGGAGACAACAGAGATATATACAAATTATCTCAAATAATGTTAATGGTTGTACATATATAACCACATTAACATAAACCCCAATTGGAACCATAATGAATCAATAATTTGTAGAATTCAACCCAGAAGAGAAAACCCTAGCTCCTAGAGAATAAAAACCCCAATAACCATCCATAGAGAGGTAAGTAATGACAATCCCTCACTTTTATATAATAGTATCTCAAACCTAATATAATATTTATTGCAGATGTTGAATCAAGGACCAATATGATGATCTAGGTGCTTTGATGTGAAATCAATGAAGGATCATGCAATTAGGGAGATGAAAGAGGGAATTTTTTTGAAATGTCCACCCCACATTGCACAAGTCATCCATTCTTCATCTAGTGGAGATAATAATAGAATATCATGATTATAAAATCATATAAGAGCGAAATAGGACCAAGAGAGCATATTTTAGCTATTTAATTTATCATTATATTATTTTTACTCACCAATACTACTTGGATGTGAATGGAGAAGGTAGATATATATGAAACTTGTAGAAATGCATGAAATATGCCCCAATTCATGATCTAAACACATGCAAATGAAGGATGAGGCATTTCCCATTGGAAAATATTCCAAATTCGAGCACAATGATGGATAAATGGAAGAAAGGAAATCATTTTTGGGCATGATTATTATGTTTTACACTTATGTAATTGATTCCTACTCTTATTTATTCTTGTAATCCCTTTCCTTTGTATTGGAAAGATGAGAAGGGCCCCATAGGGGAGAAAATGTTGAAACATAAAGAGGAATGATAAAATTGAAAAAACAACATATGTAAATGATCTCAAAGTTTATTTGGATATTGAAGAAATGTTTTTTTAGTGCATAATTTCCAACATTTACTTCAGTTATAAATTCCTTTCTTCAATTTTTCTAGAATGAACATCTACTATCTTAGGGTGTCCTTTGGTTTTAAGTCCTTGACATGAACAATACATGAAATTCTACTATCAGGTGTCTATGTTAGGGTTTTAGGTATTATTTTGTATTGTTGTCCTTTCTTTGGTGTCCATGAAGGAAATTAACCTTTTGAGGATGAGTTTATTTTGATTTTAGGTTTGGATGTAACAAAATTATCAAGCCAATATGGTTAATGGAGTTACCTTCTCCCTTTATTATCAAATTCTTACATATCCATCCATCGTCATCTTCCCTTTTATTTTCAATATCTCTTTTTTCCTACCCCTCTCCATATTTCATCACCATTTCATACCCAACATGTTATCTACTAGAAAATCTTATTTACCTTACATATATTGACTTTATTTTCCATAATTCACATATTTTAGCATCTCAAACATCATTCCACTCCAATTCCTCAACAAATTCCTTCCAGAATTATGCTTTTTATCACATCCTAAATATTATTTAATAACATATGTCTGACCCACCAAATTTTTGTGATGCATTTTTCATCACTCTCTTAAGTGAGCACTCCATTAAGTGGAAACACTTTTTCTTAGATTAACCTTCCCAACAAGTTTTATGGCTTGAATCATAAAATCTCCCTCTCGCTTTTAGGATTCACCTTAGGTCCTCTCACTCTGATTCATGAAGATCTAGAAGTAGCATGTGGAAAGAAAAACCCCTAGTTAAGTACTTCCTTGTCATTACCAGAAGGATTGGTTAAGTGAGAGAGATATACCCATTCCTGGATGCAAACAAAAAATTAATCAAGTCTATCCTTCTTCCTTATCCCATAATTTCTTTCAATCTTTTCTTTGTGGTGTTATTTTTTCTACTCTAGGAGCTCTGTTTTTACTTATAGGTTAAGTTCTGTAAAGTATTGGTTCATTTTGGTTCCATTTTTGGCTAATGCTAAGGTAGTTGTAGTTTTACAACTATTAGCAAGATTTGAGAGCATATTTATATGTTTCTCTGAGAGCATATTTATATGTTTCTCCTGTCTCCTATGTAAATGAACACACAAGATCAGACTATCATGTATATTTTTTATTCCTTTTTGTTAACAAAGATGAAATGAATAAATATTCATTCTCCTTTATAATATTTTGTTTATCTTGATAAAAACTATAAAGGATCATTTTGTAGTGATTTCTTGGTTCAGGTATGAGGGAATTTTGTTTTGTAGTGTTAGTACACATCATTTCCTTTAATTGTAAATTCCTCTCTGCAATTTTTGGGAATGAATATATGTCATCTTAGAGAATCATTTTTTATATATATTTTATAGAATCAATACATGATACTTTATTCTTAGGTATTTATGCTAAGGTTTCAGATATTATTTTGCATTTTTTTGCTTTCGTAGGTGTTCATGAAAGTAGACAATCTTTAGAGGGTGAGTTTATCTATATTTTAAGTTATGATCTAGCAATGACATCAGAAAAATATGGTTAAAGTATTGTTACCTTCTTCCTTTAGTCCCTCATTCTCCAAATTCTATCCATATACATCTCCCCTTTTATTTTCACTATTGTTTCATCCTACCCCTCTATAGATTTCATCACCATTGCATACCCAACATGTTATCTATTAGAAAATAATATAACATTTCTTAAGATCTGGAGTTTATTTTCCATGATTTACAAATCTTAACATCCCATGTGTCATTCCATTCTAAATTGTAAAAAAAAATCCTTCTACAATTATGTGTGTGATCACATTTAATCTATATTTAGTAGTTTGTGTTAGATTAATAGACCAATCTTTTGAGAAAGAACTACACTTAGTGGATACACAAGTTATCATATTTACCTCCCCAACAAGTTTTAGGGCTTGAATCATAAAACATATATTTCTCTCTCAGGATACACCTTGATTCCTCTCGCCCTACTTCAGTCATATTTACAAGTAGTAGGTACACAACCACACCCTCAATCAAGTACCTCCCTATCATTTTAAAATGTCATCAGTCAATTGAGAGATATAAAATGTCTCAGTCAATTGAGAGATATAGACCCATCCCTAGATATAAATGATAAATTAAACATGTTTATCATTCCTTATTTCCCCTGATTTATTTCAAGCCTATTTTGGGGTGTTAGATTAAGAAAAAACTCTTTGGACAAAACCACCAAAAGGGGGATAAGACCACCTCAAAAGCTATTATTTTACATAGTCTATAAAAATGGCATTCACATATGTCTTTCATGATGCACACCTCTACATATTCATATTCTCACTTCTTACATTGATCTCTCTCTTTCTCTCCATGATTATATTAAATATTCTCTCTCATTTTCGTGATATTCTATTCCCCCTCATTTTACATCATTATATAGCCTTTAAAAGGGAAACGTTATGTATTTTCCCTGATAATGACTCGTGATAACCATTGGTTAACACTTATGTACATTCTTGTCTTCTAGTTAGTGGATATTTACATATATATCATGGTGTTTATGTATTTTCATTGTGTAAAATATAACATATTATTTATTATTATATCATGGTGTTTATGTATTTTCATTGTGTAAAATATAACATATTATTTATTATTATTATTTTAATATGTTTTTGTCTTCTACGATATATTATAATGCTCATATATATCCTGAAACATCATAAAAAAACTTCATAATATGAATAACTCTATCAACACCATCCCCCGAATTCAAACATTGTTCGTCCTCGAGACAACCAAATGATGAAGAACCCTATTAACATTTTTCTCGTCTCAAAAAATAAGTTTGATCAGTAAAATAACCATTTCATATTTCCCACTACAATTATCCCTTCTCATGTCACATAAAGTAATCAAAGTACATGACTCCTATAATCTCCTAAAATTGTTTTAATACTTCTCTCAATTGTGTGTATCTTCTTTCCATGTCTTCACTTATTTATATATTTCCTAACAATGTTTCTTTTGGCACAAGGGATTCACAAGAAAGGGTGGATCAATGAAGGTATCCAGAAAAGTGGAAGTGGTAAGATTTCTAGAAGGGGAACTCCCAACAACGGAGATGATGAACTCCTCTGAAATACCTATAGATGGATGAGGAACCTATAGTACATCACAAGTGTACTCTGTGAAAAGATGACTAAGGTCAGGTAGATACTCATCCCAATGAGGGGGCTCAACAAACAAAAGAGTGATGTCTGATAGGTATGAGTCATCCAATGAAGGTGAAGGAGTGGAAGGGGGCCCACACACTGAAGGTAGAAAAGAGGAGGGTGTGATGACTGTATGATACTGCTCGATATCTGATGAGATGTGGGATATGTCAACACTCTCTGGAATAGTGAGATAAGGAGGAGAAGAGTCCTCTGTAGTACTCTCGACATCAGAATTTGGTGCACATACCTTGTCATCAAAATTAGAACCAAGCAAGTCTGTGTAAGTGGAACTGTCATCACACGAAGAAGAAGAGGAGACCACTAGATCAGTAGCAACAAAAATGGTGGCACTATATGAAGGGTCTCCATAAAGGGACTGAAGAATGCTCTAGACACTGTGGGGAATATCTGAGTCTACCACATGAAACTAGAGATATATGGAGACATGGATCATCAAGTGACCCAAAAAATGGTTGCAAGTGTCAAGGAATTCCTCCAGATGACAATGATAAGTGGGTGCAGGAACTGGCCCAAGTAAGAAGGGTGAAAGACCCTCGTGAGTGAAGTAACATTCCATGCAAGCACACCAAGCTAAATATTTCCCTCTCCTGGTGAGAAGTGGTGGAGGATGTAAAGATGATCCTATGATGCTCAAGTATAGAAAGAGAACCCTCCATGATGTGGAGATGCAAGAAGTGCAAGGTGCACAAAAAAAAAGACATCAGACTCGGTCGATAATGCATCTGCGTGTGAAAAAACCCAAGAGTACTAGTGAACCCCCCCAAGAATGTGGCACTTTATAAAAGTAGTGCGTTTACAAAACTAAAAATTTCATCACGTAATGTGTAAAAAATTATGCAAATTTGACTAAAGAAGTGCTCAAAAATGAGCAGCGTGTCAAAATTTATAGCAAGAAAATGATTACCACAACTGATGGAAAAATACACTAGACACTACAAACACATTAAAAGAGTGCACGAAATGGGTGAAAAGGGTGTTGTGTGACTACTCATTGGAAACGACACAAAATTTTAACAAGGGTTTGTTTTGACTGCGAGGGGGGGTTAGCCTCCTATCAACCCCAGACCTCATCCTCTATCTTTGACAAGCATAGGAAGGGTAAGTAATACAAGTCAAAACAACCTTACAATAAAATTATTACATGCTAAATGAAATTTTTTATTTTTTAATCACCCTAAAACATTAAAAAAGAAGGTGATAAGGAGTGTGTGGGGGCCCATGTTGTCAAGTCATGGAGATGCACCGAGCTGTTGGGTGGTTGCAGGTTATCATGTGTTTGTAACTGAAATTTTGTAGCTGTTTGCCAGCAAAAGAAGACGTTGAACAGCCAGGGATGCATTGAACCTGCTGTTGGAATAGTCCCACGTGCCAGAAGATAAAAAACATAGGTCTCCAATAATAGGATGGCTCTAAAAAATGTCCAAGACCATGTGCAGGTTAGAAAAAACGTTTTTTGTAACGACAATGCAAAAAAAAACGTTTTCTAATGTTGGAGGAAGGAGTTGGAGGTGTTGAAGCCACGTGCTGGAGGTCTGAGTGCTGGGCAGAAGCTAGAGAAAACCCAAACCACCAAAAAATGCCAGAAAAGCTAGAAAAATGGCTGTGCTAGGTGTGCAGGTCAAAAAAACATTTTTTCCAACGCAAGAGCAGCAAAATGCCATGTTGAGGAGCTGGAGTTGGTGTTGGAAGAAGCTGGAGTGGATGAAACGCTGATCCCATGTCCCAAATAGCTGTTGTTCCCACAAGAGATATGATGCAAAAGTCAAAAATGTTTTCCAATGTAGAGGAGGGCACGAACCAGCAACAAGGAGACTCGAAATTATGAGTAAAGAAAACACAGCACAGCAGAGAACACAAAAAAATGTGGCAGTAGGTGGAAGGAGGCCAAGCTGTGGTCAAAATTTTTTTCAAAGCAAGGAGAAAACAAAAGATTTGGAGCTGTGCATTGAACGTAGTAAAAAAAATTGTTTTCCTTAAACCACGATGAGCATTCAAATAGCGAACACAGAGATTTGAAGGCTCACAATCCACAAATCAGCAATGACAAGTGTCACCCAATAATCCAAAATGCGGGCCAATGCAAAAGTTGAACCATCGAACAAATGTAGAGAGGCTCGATTCACCAGGAGGAGGATGCACGCAGACATGAAAGGCGAGCAGTAGGAGTATAAGTCAAAGACAAAACTCTTAAATCAGCAACCCGAAGTCCACAAAACATGCATACAACCCCAGAGAATAGATCGGTCAAAGACATTAAACCCGAAAACACCAGAAACTCGAACAACAACCTCGAAAAAATGAGCAAGAAACCAGAACCCACGAGCACAAAGAGAGGTATAAATGCCTGAAATCAATGCAATAAGAGCATGAAAAATGGAATAACCATTACGACACACGCAACAAGATCTGGATATCACGCAGGAAGCCAGAAAAACACACGAGCAACGCCGATGAGTGCTCAGATCCACAAGATCCGCTCTGATAACATGAAAGAGGGTTTGAAAACCCACAAGCGAGGATCACAAGGGACAATGTGCACATCAATGGATGTGTGAACAATAGCGTGAAGAGATCTCAAGAGGAGCGAGCCTCAACTGAATTTGCATGCAAAGATTCGACAAACTGGCAGAACCTGGTTAAGCCATAAAACTCTCCTCTATCTCATAGATCAAAAGACATGTACATATAGGAGGTGCTGAGTAACCCCCAGTGTTTCAATCATGACAACTCGAGTAGAGAGGAGGAGTTACATTCCCATAATAGAATTGTAACTCCCTAATGACACATATGACGCACTGACGTGCTGACGCGCTGATGCGCTGATGCACTGATGCGTAAGGGAATCTCATAATGACCCCTAAATTACACATGGACCTACGGTCTCACCTAAGTGAGATGACTCACCTAATGATGTGGAAAATAACACACACCAACACATCTAGCATTTAATCAAGGGAAAAGGGACTACATTTTTGCATACGCAACATAGGAAGGAGAAGTTATTTATTCCATCCAAAAATTTCACTACATTCCTACATCTAGCTATGACCTGCTATCAAGTGTACTTGTATAATGGTATCCTAGGGCATGATTCTTACACACTTACCAAAAATACATGGAGTATGAGATGTAGTGCAATACTCAGTCATAAGTTAATTATCAGGGTGGCCGTCAGGGTCAGTACGAATCCCCATCCCACATCTTTCCTTTTTTGGATTTTGTGTGGTTTATGGGTTATGTAGGTGATATATCTTTTGTAGGTTATAGGTAACCACGACGATAAAAGAGAAACACACATGCAATCAACAAGTAATATTTGCAATACTTATGTGACATACTAAAAATCAGGTTCTGACCATTTTTGAAGTCATAGGTTCCCATAAGAGGTCTTCAACGCCTAGGAACCCCTATCTTTCCATGGGCTCTTATGTCTAGCCTTATTCCCACAGTCTAAAGTTTATGTTGAGAAATTACAAAACTGTTCACCTCCTATTCACAAGTTCTCCTAGTCCAAAGGACTTTTGGATCAAGTGTAAACTAGATAAGTCATTATTTCTACATCTCTTGCTTAGGGTTTCATTCCTGCTTATTTTCTTGTGTCACATTTTACTTAATAACTATACATTATTTTTTACAATTAGTTACTCACCAAATATTACGCAAGACCACTGATACTAGTGGTGATGATTTACACAATTAAATTCTATATTCTCTTTGGGATTACCACACTAGTGTACACACCCACACAAATGCTACATCCTTTTTCCTTGATTACAACACTGAAGTAGTAATCCATTTAAAACTTGAAATACCCTCCTTATAGGTATCAATCAAATTCATTCTTAAAGACAATTAAGATCTTGAAAAATGAATCCATGAGTTTTATCTTCTTGAATCTCGCCACACTAAAGCTCTCAAACATCTTTGAGTATATCAAGCTCACATTTCACAAGCATACAATAACAAAATGCATCCACATGAAGTTAGTATTGGTGACCTTGTCTTAAAAAAACTAGAAGAATACAACTGTCGAGGTTCATCTCAAATGGAAATTCAAGCCTAACTTTCTCGGACCCTACGTCATCACTGATAACATTGGATGTGGCATTTATCATCTTTCTACTCTTCTCGAAAAGCTACTTAAAAAGAAAATCAATGTTATGCATCTCAAGCACTTTTATGCTTAAACACATCCATTACCCTCCACAGTCCATATACGACTTCTAAACGTCCAAATATGAAATGATCTTGTTATATGAAATTCACCCCCAAGAAAATTTGGTCAAGAAAAGCCTTACACATAAAGAAAATATGAAGGGAAAATGTTTCAGACCTATGAGCTCACATTCCAGAATGAGGGGAAGGAAAAAGTCAAATTTTTAACCCGAGTCAAAGCCAAAGTGGGGAGGCAAAGGAAAAGGTGAAAATTTTCTTTTTGACAAAGTGGCACAAAGGAAAATATTGGAGTGCACCTCCCTAGCCAACAAAATGGTGCCACTCATCCAAGGGGAGTAGTGGGGCCATGGGATTTTTCAAGATTTTTTGATTCTCACGGAAAAAGGGGAAAAGATAAATTCTGAACCCGCAAACCCAATTTTTCCCTAGTCTGGTTACCACATGTCCCACATTATCAAAAGGGGACCCATTTGTCAAGACTATTTTCCAGCCCTCCTATATGAACCCGATACAAACTTTGAAGGGGCATATCTTTTAGCTCAGGGCTTGAAATATTACAAATCTAATATGGTTGGAAATATCTTGGCCTCACCAACCAGATGGAGGAAACGTCTTTGGGCCTTCAATGCAGGATCCATTTGTCTCAACAACCAGATCTGATTTTATCTGTTTCCGCCATTTCCTCTTCCTTCAAGGTGCTGAACCAAGGATTAATGCAATAAAGATGGATTTGGGGGAAGATTTTATTATAAGCATTAACAACAGTGGTTAAGTTTTGACCTACTTTTCCCACTTCTCTCTCTCTCTCTCTTTATTCTCTCCGATCAAATATATAAATACAGGGGCAAGATTCATTATAAAGGGTTGTTGTTCATTATTCTTCCCTACCCCCCTCTCTCTTTTCTTCCCCATGGTTGAAAATGGAGTTTGAACCTCTTTTCATGACTCTATAATGGCATTCTCTTACCTCTTGCTGACTAATGATGTACTGTGTCAACTTATGGAGAAATAAATTCTATTCTATGATGAATCTATCCATCCTTTGCTTATTTTATTGTATCTCCTCACCTCTCGTCATTGCAGGGTATACTGTCCATATTCTGATGTTTGTTGCAGGTCTTGGGAGTTATGTTTAATGGGTATTGAAGTGGTGTTCTGTGTGAAATTTATATCTGGTGTGTAGTGCGTCTTGTCCACCCTCTCCTCTGCTCACCTCTCTCCACTTCAGAAAGCTGAGATTGTGACTAGCACTCCACTTTTCTTGGTGCTACCACCTCGTTACTGTAGGATTTACCTCTTTATGCACTTTCTCTCTCCCTATCTCCTTGGCATTATTAGGATAGGTATAGTTAGATGTCATTTCTGCATTAGGAGTAGTTTAGCATTAGGATCATAAAGAAGAAGTCAACTTTCTCTGGAGGGCCATGTCAAGTCCGAAAGTCCCACATCTTGAGAGATGGTACAATGTTATGTAAATCACACTAAATGAGTCTGCCTTAGAAAATAAAATTTTTAGTGCTCATTTGGGGGTGATGTGATTTCACGTTAATAGTTTTAGCATGCCTAGTGGGACAGGTCTGAAGCACCTTACCACTTCACTTCATCAGGTTAGATGTGCTCTTGGTGAAGATTTCAACCTTTAGAGGCACTCTCAGGCACATCTAGCGACTCCATCTAGTCAAAAACCCATTCTTTGAGTTGCAGACCTTTTCCATCGATTTCCACTCATTTTCATCCATTGTCTTCTTCCATCTATTACATTTTCTCCCATTCCATGAGGTTGTGTAATCATGACTTCATTCCCTCCATGGAGCTCACATCTACAGCAACAACAATATAGTCCACCTCTAATGTATTTCCCAACTCCTCCAGATCATCATTATAATTAGATCCAAGATCATTATGCTTACCCATATGAGTAGAGTCAAAGTCAGTTTGTCCATGGAGTTTATCAAGATTAAGGGGTACGCATATAATGACAACAATCATGTACGGAGGATGTTGAGCTGTTGGAGAAGATCAAAAAAATGGAGGCAAACATGGTTCAATTAAGGGGCAACAGTTCGGACGAGGGCATTCGAGATTGGTTGTAGGGCACCTTGTCTATGGGAAGGCCCTTTTCTAAGACACTACAAACCCTTAGGAGAAGCTGGACTTCATGATTGAAGATGCTGCCCCAACTTGTACAATGGACTAGTGGAGATTGAGGGCCTATAAGTAACTTGCGTGCCAGATAGCCTTGTCAATGGGTAAGTCAATCCCTAGCACAATTATCTGGTAATTTTCTCTCTACTCCTCAAACAACAACCATCTCAGTATTTGAGGCTTCATTTTCCAAGCTTCCCATTGAATGTTGGCCCAAGTGTGAAATCCATTTCTCCACTCCCCTAGTCTTCCACCTCATCTCAATTCTTTTGTCCTTTTCCCTTCCAAATATTCATCCCCTCTGAAACAAACAAGAAGTTCCACCTCCTTCCCCACCACAAATAATTGCAAATCTGGTTGAACCCCAACCCACCACTCCTCTTGCTTTCCCAAGCCCATGTTGGGAAAAGATTTAAGAATCTAGTCAAGGAGAACAACAAGATAGATGGAGCCTAACAGAAAATAAATGACATACAATATGAATAGTTGGGATGCCAAATTTGAGTTTACAAAGATCCCCTTTATGGTCAAGCCAATAGAGGAGGTCAAGATTGAAGAACCTAGTGGTGGCTAAGGCTCAAGTTTGTAGTAGAAGAAGAGAAAGAAAAAGAGGAGGAACAATCAGTCCCAAGCCTCATTGAAGAGGAGCAGCTGGGAGAGATCAAATCAATGTTGAGGCCACTCAATGAAGAAGGCATCATTGAAGATTTTTTTGCTTTCCATTTCAAGGGCCTGATTTGATTGATGAACCCATGATGGCAGGAGGACCATACAGTTTAAGAGGCCCCAAGTGTGGAGCAGGCCATAGAAGAACCTTCAGTTCTTCCTCCTTGTTAATACCCCTTCAAGCTCTGATGTTGAAGAAGAGTTTGATCTTTCAAACTTCATTTTTGAGAGTGAAGGGAGCCATGGTGATCAAGTTACATATCAGGAAGGCACCATAGAGGAGGTAGAGCACATGCAAGTAGGACAACAAGGAGGTAAAATATCTGTCTGACTTGGAGGGATTTACATTGATGGAGGGGAACTCGATGGATATCATATACATTTTTTCCTCCATCTCTCACATCCCACGCACATGAACCTGCTACCATGGAGGAGAACATTCAAGAATAGTATCTTGCATCTCACAACTACCCCCAAGAACCAAGATTGGAAGATCATGAATCTTCTCATGTTCTTCACAAGGAGGAGGAAGAGAAAAGGCAAGAGGATGTCATCATCTCTCTCATGCCATTCATCCAAGAAGGTCCACAAGAATACTCCATTTTTGGAGTTGAATTTCAGAGAAATGGGGCAGATCCAAAAGGATCAGACCGTGCCCAATTAGGTACTTGGCTTCATTAGAGCCAAAGGAGAAGCCAAAATTAGTCATGCCTACTTCAGGGCATGAGGACGAGCATCAAAGTACCAAGGGTCACCATCAACACCTCCAGAAGTTATGATGCAAGTCAGCTTGAGGAGGTATTTTCCATTAATGTTGATACCTTGATGATTTGGGTGGAGGACTGGCTCATTATCATTTTTCTCACTCATCCAACCAGCCATGTTCAGTGCCAAATCAATTGCATGGCTGCCATTTTTGAGGAAGGGAAGCTATTTCTCCCTGTTCCAGTTGCAGGCTTTATTTGAGCTCCCTTTGCTCTTGGTTAGAGTAGTGTAGGTAGGTATGTTTTCAGCAAAAGAAGTTCTTTTGCACACTCTTCATGTTCCATTTGGAGCATGTATGAATTAAAGTTTGTACATAGTTTTTGGTACTGTTTTATTGCTCTTGCACAGTTCATTTTAGTTGGTTTTTTGGCAAAGATCAACTCCAAGATTCAAACGGGTTTCCAAGTGGCTCAGAGGTCAGAATTTTTAGAGTTCAGATCAGAGTCAATTTATAAGGCTAGACTCCATGCCCAATGAATGCAACTAAGGCCACTGGTCTCTTCTCTTCATCTAGCAAGCAGATGTCCCCGTGAGTCACCAAATTGTTATCCCAAATTCATGCCCCCTGATAAATTTGATCAAGACAACTCCTTACACATAAGGAAATTATGAAGGGAAAATGTTTTGGACCTACGAGCTCTGCATTCCAGAATGAGGCAAAGGAAAAAGTCAAAGTTTGAACCCGAGTCAAAGACTAATGCGGGGATGCAGAGGACTTCGGTGGTAAATTGGATTTTTTGACCTTTTGTCAAAAAATGGCACAAATGGAAAAGATTAGAGAAGCCCCTGCCCTCTAGCCGACCCCAATGGATGCCACATCATCCAAGCGGATTTAGTGGGGACTCGAGATTTTTTTATATTTTTTGATTCACCCATGGAAAAAACGCGAAAGGCCATATCTTTTGATCCAGCAAACTCCATTTTTTGACTAATCTTGGTTGCTACATGTCCCACATTATCTAAACGGGGATTCATCTTCATCATGGAGTCTTCAATTTCATCACCCTCCTGGTATGATATTTGATGGGAGAAAAATTGCAAAACGGCATGTCTTTTAGCACGGGGCTTGAAATATCACAAATCTAATGTCGTTGGAAAGATCTCAGCTTCCAACCACCTAGATTTAATGGAAACGTATTTGGGTCATTAATGTAGGATCCATCTGGTCTCAACGAAGTAGATGCATGGAATTATGAGCTGTTTGCATCGATTTCCTGTTCCAATAGAGGAAGAATTAACCACAGGATTGATGCAGTAAAGATGGATTTGGGGGGAGATTTTATTAGACAGCATTAACAACAGTGGTTGAGTTTTGAGCTTCTTTCCCCGCTTCTCTCTCTCTTATTCTTTCTATTTATTGTCTCCAATCACTTCTCATTTTGAGAAAGAGAGACATTTTGGGCATAGAGAAAACTCTATCAAATTTGTTTCTCCACGCCATTTTTAAGCAGGGAACCTTCCTCCCGTGCCTGGAAAATGTATTTGTGCCTCTATTCCAAAAATGTAATGGTCTGTGCACCTTCTAGAGCAATAAAAACGTGTTTTTTGTGGTGTTTTTTAACCCTTTGCATCATTTTGTTGTTTCTCTGTGCCTCTCCCCTTTCAGTCTTGGTTCTCTGTGCATGTATTTCACATTTGCAAGTGCAGGATGTTGTGTTTCATGGAGTTTAATGGATGATCTACAGATCTAGGCTGTGGTGCATCTTGTCCACCCTCTTCTCTTCTCACCTCTCTCCAGTTCAGGTAGCTGAGATTGTGACCAACACTCCCCTTTTCTTGGTGCTATCACCTTGTTACTGTAGGATTTCCCTCTTTATGCACTTTCTCTCTCCATATCTCCTTGGCATTGTTAGGATATATATACTTAGATGACATTTTTGCATTAGGAATAGTTTAACATTAGGATCAGGAAGAAGAAGCCCGCTTTCTCCAGAGGGCCATCTCAAGTCCGTAAGTCCTTAAACTTGAGAGATGGTCCAATGTTATGTAAATCACACCAAATGAGTCTACCTTAGAAAATCAAATTTTTAGAGCTCATTTGGGGGTGCTGTGATTTCACGTTAATAAAACCTCACCCTTATTCACTCTTCACACTCTATACTTCATATGCTATTCTATCTAGTTCACATTTTGAAACTATATCCCGATGTACACTATTGTTATATGGTTAATTATTGATTGTTGAGGGGTATTTTACAAATGAAAAGCATCTAATACTCATCCACAACTGTTGGGTGGCACATTGCTCCTATCACATTCACATTGTATACTATTCTATCTCATTCATACACTGCATATTGTATATCTTAGTTGCACCTATTCTTGGTTGTTTATACTTACATGTACACTTTATTTCCCATGTTAGAAAAATACTTAGTATGTCAATATATTTTGTATATACACATGTGTGTTCACTTGGTCTTTTGGCATGAATGCATATATCTTCTAGGTCCTTACACACTATAATTATGCTTGGAAATGTACCTCTTAGAAGTCCCACCAAGGATCCTGGGGGAATTTAATATCTCACATATTAAAGGTGTTATTATTTCATCATTTACTACTTCTACTTACAAAAACACTGCTATCTATCAGTACATATATGCTTTGACATACCATTTTATATTTATAACATGCTAACATGTGCTTCATGTGCAACATTTTCTTTGCAGGATAATATGAGACCATGGTTTTCTATTACATCTTGTTTTCCATTATTTTCTGTTGTATGCTATTATTTGCAGGATATTCTTGTCTTATTTTATCACTTTTTGTACACTTATGGATGCTTCGGCCCTAATTTTTTTGTGACATTATGAGCCATGTACCATGTTTGAAACCTAATTTTTGTAGTATATCTTGTATTCACACTTGGTTTTAACATTATTTTTCTAGGACATGCTTGCTAATTTTTCTACTAACACATATATGTATTCATTTTGTTTTCATGTGCCTTGGTTTCTACAATGCAGATCCACTCCCCCACTATACAGATACAATTCATATCAGCATTAGGTCCTCTCTTTGCTCCACACACTCCTACCACGACACATGTACCCAAAAAGGGGGGTGGGGCATATATTGGGTGAACAAATCACCCCATACAAAAAATACAAGATATAACACATTACAGTACAACACATAATTAGAATAGGAACATAATTATAAAATGACCTAGAATTTGAGTTGGGTCCACTAAACTAACAAACACCACTAACGGTAAGTTGTCATTATTTGAATCCTCGAGATCTTGATTATCAATTTCTTCTTCATTACTATCATAAATGATTTTACACAAATCTCTTTCGTGTATCGGTTTGGCTGGCTTAATCTCTAAATCATACTCTTGAACTTTTGCAATCCATGTTCCCCTCTTGAACCATAATTCTTGTTGTGTTAAGATTGATTTTACAACAATATTAGGGACCATGACTGTAGTATGCGAGTTCAAGATGTAGTATTTGAAATGATTGACAACTTTAACAACTATGTAAGCATGCTTTTCAGATTACCCAGAAAACTTACACTCGGTGTGAGCTCATGATCTTTTATACCCACTCTTGGCATGAAACCACCCAGGAGATTCGACTCGCTCTTCGTCATGAAATCTGCTACAAAACATCACTGATTGGCATTCAAATCTCAGAAACTCCAAGTAAAACATAGACAATTTTCTATCTCAAATTTTCTTGACATGTTAGGACATACAAGAGTCGACGCTTTTTGCACACTTTTACCCTATTTTGACTTACTTCAAATGATGCATTCCTCTGATCTTTCTCCACGTGATACATGAACTTTGACTACCCTCCCTTTCATCATGTCATAAATGTGTTTAGGTCCATCCTTGATACACAATTAGGCAGAAATCTTCTCACATTAGCAATTCACAGGTCTCCAATGATAGAGCTGAACTACGCAGTTTTGCTTCACCCTTACGAAGAGACAAATTCCCTTTCCTGGCTTCCACACTTCACATCGGCGATCACTTTTGGTTTCACTTGTCCACTCGACATAACTATTCCGATACAAATTCTTCTCTACATAGACTCATAAGATATGCAAACTTCTATCTTGGATTTAAGGAAATCCTATTGAGGCTACATTACTCAATACACTTGCAGTGGGGAAAAAATAGGTAGACACAAAATATATGCACTTAGGTACATTTCTAGCTTCCAAGAGCATACTAATGTATATGCATGATTCCTAAGCAAGAAAAATAGTGGTTGATAACTATCCTTGTCAAGCTTTTTTTCTTTGTTTCTTGTATACTCTTATTGACCTCACACACCCTACAACCCTGACGGTAACTTGAATGATTTACCCTTTATGGCGTCAAAGCATTGGCACCCAGTTAGGACACTAGCGCCCATGTCACTTCTGTCCATTCTAGGGCACTCTTGAACCTTTCTTCCCTTTATTTTCATCTATTTTGGGTATCTTTTATCTTCTTTGGCATCATCTTTAAAACTTTTGGGACGGCCTTCCAGTTGTCAATTACAAAATTCAAACAATAGGAATCATATATATACGTAGTTATAAATCTCAAATAAGAGGTAAAACACTAAGCACTAGATACTATCACCTAAGCTTGCAGCCAAAGGCATAAGATCATTATAAAGCATCCATCTAGCACATTCACTCAAGGGACAAGGGTTGCATTCTTCTACATACACAGCATAGGACGGGAAGCCTATTCTATTCCATCACACATATTCTATACATTATTACATTCTAGATCTAGCCCACTATCATTATGCAACTTGTACAAAGGCATCGTTACACACACTTTCACCAGGAATACATGGATTATTAGATGTATTACAACACTTGGTTGCAAGTTCAATCTTGGGGTGACCACCGGGTTCAGTTTAAATCCCCATCCCAAATGTTTCCTTTTGTTGATTTCATGTGGTTTGTGGGGGTTCGTAAGTGATACATGTTTTGTAGGTTACAAGTGCCCCAAGAGATAAAATATCATCACATAGGATATCAACAAGGAATATTTGTGACACTTTTATGACATAGTAAAAATTAGGTTCCGATAATTTTCGAAGTCACAGACACCCAAAAGATGTCTTTAGAACCCAGGCACCATTGTCTTGCCATGAGAACCTGTTTATGGATTTATCCCTGTAGTTAATAATTTATCCTAAGAAATTATGCCATTGTTCACCTCCTGTTCAGCATTTATCCCAGTCTGGAGCACTTCTAAATCAAGCGTAAACTAGCTAAGTCATTATTTCTACATCTATTTCTTAGAGTTTCATACTTTAATTTTCTTGGGTCATATTGTATGGAGCTCAACTATACATAATTATTTGCAATTAGTTAATATGCAATTAGAGTTTAATAAAATATATCTATTTTTGTTAAATCACAATGTAATCCAAAATCATAAGGGCAAACCATCATCATCTCACTAAGTGAGATGGGTGAGCTAGTTGAATTCAGCTCACTAATGTTGTAGTGTAGTGTGTCAGACATGAATCTAAGCATCCAGTGGTTTAAGCATCGTGAATGAAAATTGTGAAAGCTCAAGGAGAAAGAGAGCGATCCTCACTCTCATTTTACGATCAAGAATGCATCATCACGATTAATTCCCATGTTCATCTCAATATCAAATCAGAAGGTCTTAAAACAATATTTGTAAACACTCATTGGGTAGCCCAAGCTATAAGTGTATCTCATAGAAGGGGAAATTGAAACGGTCCTGCATAAAATCAATAGGTTCTACATCAGAGGGAGATTCTTCAATAGATCAATCAATCCCTTTCCCTTCTCCTCTTCTCTCGCATACTCTCATGGCACAAGAAAACCAAAGAGAAGACATTTGAGGCTACTATTCATTCCCTATGTGTTGATTGATGACGTTCTCTTCAAGAGGAACATCAATGGTGTACTGCTGAGATGTATTGATGGTGCACTTGCCAACAAAGTATTAAAAGAGTTCCATGATTGTTTCTCTAGTGAACACTTCTCCACCAAAGCAACAACATTAAAAATCATTAAGACATGATACTATGGCCTATATTGTTTGTTGATGCACACAAGTGGGTCAAAAAATGTAAATATTGTGCCTTCTTTAAAGACAAAAAGAGGTTGGTTGCTCTTCCCCTCCATCTACTCTAAGTGAATCAACCATTCTCCCAATGGGGTCTTGACTTCATTAGCATGATCAATCCTCCTTCAAGCGTCGGTCACAAGTGAGTTTTTACATCAACAAATTACTTTACCAAATGGAAAGAAGTTGTGCACTCAAGGAAGGAACTGATGTCTATGTGATTTGTTGGTCTTGGGAGTTGTCTCAAACCATTTATCTTATGGTAATGTGAAACAATGTAAGTTGGCACTATAAGTCTCTATATTGGGCTATTGGGCTATATAAATTGCTTTGAAGAATATCTTCCAACTACCTATCAATCAAATTGTAAGTGACTTGGCTGAGTCTACTAACAAGAACTTGACCAGACTTATGGATCCTAAATTTTCTACTGAATATCAACTAGATGGATCAGTGGTTCATACAAATGAATTCGCGCATTCCTTCTGGGATGATAAAATTCATAGTAAAAATTGTAATTGAGAGACTTCACCTTATAAGCTTGTTTATGAAGTAAAGAAGTGATAGGACTTCCTTTAGTCACTAGAGTTGTCTTCATGAGAGTTGACCGTACACTAATTCGTTGAATTTGAGATTCACAGATCCATGAAGTTTCACAAGGATCAAGAATGAAATTGCCAAAATTAGTATGGAGACTTGTAAGCAACGTAAGGAATTCTACGATGATCAAATTCCCATGAACAACACAAGGAGTGTAAGCCATGAATAGTGGTTTGATAGGAAGGCTAGAGTTGTGAGAACTTTGCAAAATGCCACGAAAGATTATGATCTACTGATTTACCTGGGATGCTGACAAAGCTAAACCAGGGCACCATTCGAAGTTTGATGCACTTTGGAGAAATGGGCCATACATCACCAGTGACTTGTAAGGAGGCAAACTCTTTTGAGTTATCTCATCTGTGAGGATATAGATGTATTACAGATCCCAGTAATTTGGGACTTTATGGTAAAACTAAACAAGATGGTCCAAAATATCCATGATTATTTACATTCTTACTACATATAATATGAAGATAGTTTCAATTCCTCCAAGTACTGCCTTGCACGTAGTGAGTTTGTTGGTACTGATAGAGTTTAACCAAAAAAATCTCGCGCACTAATTTTCAAGAAATTGCTATCGATGTGGAAGATGTAGTTAATCTGTGCTCAGGAAAGATCATGAATACTTTCAGTCAAGGTTATAACCCAGGTTTCCAAAGTAGGCATCTAGTAGTCGATGCATGCATTCCCAAAGATGGTCAATGTAGATGTCATGATAATGCTTCAGAAAAATGTATTCTCAGGGGTGAATTACTTCAAATTGGACATATCAAATTTTCATATCTTCAGGCTGCACTCCAAAGCCTAATAGATGCTTCAAGGCTGTTCCCATCAGTCATATATGTGATATCAGGCAAAGATCCTCGAAAGTTGCCAAACATGTTGCCCAATCAGAACCTCCTGGTTATTTTAGTAGACTTGTAGTTCCATTCTAGCTCTGACATCATGTTTTGTGAATGCTACGCGCGTTGATGATGAAGTTTTCTCACTTGGTGCAATTTGCATGGTATGTAGCCCTTCACGCACACTCCCAAAAGCGCTAAGGAATGCTATTCTTCCCCTTCCTTCGACTTTAAATTTGCACGTGTTTCGACATGCTCACATCCAAAAAAATAACAACAATTACAGGAGTTTCATCCCTTGTCCCCTTTAGTACATTTCCCTTGAGAAGATTCATCACTCGCATGAATTCAAACAAGCATCCTTACAGACCCTCTCCCGAGTAAGTTCCGCTTCCTTGTAACTGATCCTTGGAACTTTCTCTGCTTCCCCTATTCATCCTAATCCCCACACACCCTCTCGTAGCACGGCTAACAAACTTCTTCTAACATGCCTTACGCTCCTTATCGTCAAACTTGCTCTTCATTCCCCATTTGAAAATCCCAAAAGTTCCAATGCACCTAAGGATGCATTCCTCCACAAATCAATCCTAGAGTGCCATGTGTCCAACTCATTCGGGATTTCAGTAGGCAAGTAGTTCTATTTCATTCCCTAAGGACGCCATTACAAAATGAACTACCTTGTGGTCGAATCCTTGTAGTGAATGGAAGTGCGACATCGTGGCGAAGATGGCACTCTGTCTGTCAGCCATCCACATATAGGAATCTGTGAACCAATCTAGGTGATAGCCTTGCATGGTCTGATGTGTTCAAACTCTTACACTTACATAACTTTGAATCGCCAGTAACTTCTTACTAAAGAGCTAAGAATCATGTGTGGTTGGTCTCATCAGAAAGCTATTGATCACAAGCCCTACCTCCTACCTCTAGGCATTTCCTCTTCACAGAAATCAAATAATTTGGTTGGATTATGGTCCAGGTGAAATATGTTGAGGTAGCATGATTCTAGACCACTAATCGACTTAGTTACAATCGACAATAACCACCTAGATTGTCATTAGTATATGCCTACCTCATATGGTATGTTCTTGGGACAAGCAAGCTAACGTGGGGAGGTGGATTTTACAAAGATACATAGACTCGATTTGCAAGCATGACACTATGCCAATCAATGATAAAACATCCTGTGGCAAAATTCCAGGAATATTGCAAATTTCCCTCTAATGAATTTCAAGGATCCTCGTAAGATACCCATTTTCTTTTATATATTGTAGAATAATCATAGAGCCATTCTAAGATAATAGTGTTGAACCCTCTATAGAATACAAGGGCATTATTTAGAGTATGTGCATGAAAGGAACGATAAGAAGATTGTTCCAAGCCACGATCTCAGATGATAATAGCACACCACATTAGATTTGTAAAACAGAAGAGCTAAAATACCATTTATAGAAATCCATCATAATCCATAATGCTCAATACATTACAATAGAATGACTTAAATTATTCAATAAGAAAGATGTACATATAGGAGGAGGGAGGTATAACTACTACTTAAATCAGTAGTGAAGAACTCCCACTAACTGATACTGGTAGTTCAGTTAACTCCAAAACACTAGTCAGCTAACTTCACATAACTGAGAAGCTAACTCAACACAACTAGTAAGCTAACTCCACACAACTAGTACACCTAAGCAAATCTAACCCAACAAGTGTAGGGCTAACACAAGTGTAAGAATTATCCTAATAAATAAATAAAAGGATAAATAATAACCTACACTAACACCCTCCCGTAAGCATAGCTTAGGTGGGTGGAAAAGAAGGTGAGTCCAGGCAACAAGGCCCAATGAGGTACTCACGTACAACAACTGCGAAAAATGGACACCGCAAGGTACCCAAAACTAGTAATAACAAAGTAGAGAGAGAGAGAGAAAGAAATACTTGTTGCAAGATATCCTAATAGAAGCTCAGCTCCAAAAACTTGTATAATGCTAAAGAAGTGTGGTGCACACTATGGTTTGAATCCACTGCTCGACTCATATAACTTAAAAACAACTGACATTGGGCTTTACCAGAATAGCTCCATGCAAGTAAACTGTCAACAAAGTGATGTTGAAAAGTGCAAAAACAAACACCAAACATAATTTGATCAACTGCTACAAATAGGTGTGCCATGATCCAAGCATAACCAAGGCAACAAGACAAGGACATGAAATCTAAATAAATAGAAGTGCCATGATCTGAGAAAATCCAAAGAAGAAATATCAACTGCTACAAATAGGTGTGTCACGTTCCAAGAACAATAACCAAGGAAATAGGAAAAGTGACACATGATCCAAATAAATAGGAGTGCCACGATCCAAGAAAATCCAAGGTAATAAGGCAAGGACACAAAACCTGAAGAAGCAGTATCAACGCGTAAAACGGAAAGGACATGAAACCCAAAGAATCAATATCAACACCACACCCTCCCATACTCGCAGAATGGGTAGAGTGACACCACAGATCTGTATGAGTTGCTCAAAATCAACTACTCGAACACTGACAAAGCTAACACTGGGCTCCACCAGAATAGCTCCCCCACAAGAGAGACTGTCAACATGCCAAAAAAAGTGTCAAAAATACATATCCAAAATATCTCAACAAACAAGAGAGAAATAAATGTATACACCCATAGATACAAGAATGTAATACCCTAAAATTTTTAAGACATCGGGCTCAACCGAAATTGCGTCCACAAGAGATTACAACACCCTCCCAAATTGGCACTTTATAATCGAGTGCATGTACATATTACAATGAGTAAAAGTACATTTTATATTTAAAATATGTGTATAAAAATCTCATGAATGCGTAAATCTCGAAAAATACACAATTTCAAAAAAAAGATCGCCTTAATCCGAGCTACGGATCAAAAGTTATGAGCTCTAGAAGGTTTTGCTATTAAAATAATATTTTAATGTTGATGTTTCTTTTCAAAAGGTACACGTGACACCCATATGTCTAAAGGGTAAAAGAGTGCATCCACATGATACATTCTTGCGACCAAAGGATAAAACCCTGCACCCAAAACCTAAAATGTCCAGAGGGTAAACCATTGCATCCAAAGGGTACACGTCAATATCCAATGGATAAAATAATGCACCTAGAGGCTACAAATATGCGTCAAATGGATTAAAGACTGTATCCAAAAAAAAAATATCTAAAGTGGATAAAAGACTGCATCCAGAAGGTACACACTTTTATCTAATGGATAAAAGAAATGCACCCAGAGGGTACAGATCTGCGTCCAGTGGATAAAAGACTGCATCTCAAAACCATAAATATCCAGAGGGTAAAAGACTACATCTGTAAGGTATACGCTTTTATCTAATGGATAAAAGAATGCACCCAGAGGGTACAGATCTACATCCAGTGGATGAAATAGACTCCATCCAAAACCGAAATATCTGAGAGGGTAAAAGAATGCATCTAGAAGGTACACACTTATATCCAATGAATAAAAGGATGCACCTAGAGGGTACAGATCTATGTCTAGTGGATAAAAGAATGCACCCAGAGGGTACAGATCTATGTCTAGATTAACCTGTTTCAAAACATAGTTGAGTTTATAGTTGACTATATGGTTTTAGAAGCTTCCAAATCCAATGGTGCACTCCATTTTGCATTAAAATGCATGCTCCAGAAAAGTGATAACAAATTACATATACATGAAAATAATCAACTCTTGCTTTAAAAAAACTTGCAGATGGATGTCTAAATCATCTATCAATCTGATACCATGAAAGGAATGATAAGAATATTTTTCTTAGCCACGATCTTATATGATAATAGCACACCACATTAGATTTGTAAAATATAAGAGCTAAAATACCATGTATGGAAATCCATCATAATCCATAATGCTCAATACATTACAATATAATGACTTGAATTACTCAATAAGAAAGATGTACATATAGGAGGAGGTAAGTGAAACTACTACCTAGATTAGTGGTGAATAATTCCCACTAACTGATATTGGTAATTAAGTTAACTCCAGAAGACTAGTAAGCTAACTCCACACAACTAGTACACCTAAGAAATTTAACCCAACAAGTGTAGGGGTAACAAAAGTGTAATAATTATCCTAATAAATAAATAAAAAGATTAATAATAACCTAAACTAACAATACTTTCCATGGGATGAGAGTATAAATGAAGTTACTCCACTGGATGTTGATGATGGTGATGAGAGTATCAACTTACAACAAATAAATCTTGAAGTGACAAGTCATGCAGATCAATAAGAAGGGGTGATTCTCAACAACTTTTAAAAAGGTAACTTTAATGTTTCCAATCACATTCTTGATGCTCGGTGTGAGGTTCCATGCAATGAGTATGTTTGCGAAGAATTATCTTTCTCATTAGAAGAAGATGAAAATAAATTTGAGAATGATGATATGGTTCTTCTTATCAAATTCAAATAAACTAAATATGATGATTATTTGATCATAGAGATGGATATCCTGGTTATCAGTGATTAATACTAGGAAAAAAATAATGAAATAAATTCAGTTCCAAATTTTTTATTCATTCCCTTTTCATGAGGATGGAAATATTCTCAATGAGAAATGGGGAAATAAAATTTTACTCTATCCTATGGTTCTTTTTCATTAAAAATGGAAACATTATCAAAAGGATTCTATATTTCATTGAACACTTTTCTCAAGAGAAGAATCCTCTCAACATTAAAATTGATTTTGAATCTCAAGATGGATAAAATGAGAAACATGAGAGTTTCCATATTGTGTACTAGACCTTGAGATAATTCTCTTTCCAATAGGATCATGTAATGCACATTAGACACTGTGTAAGGAAGCATTCTAGAAAAGAGCCAAGGTATGAGGAAGATGGTTTCTTCATACAATGTTGCAACATGGAACATCAAGAGATTGGTTATTATGTCAAAGTTTTTGAAGCATTTTCTGAGAATCAACTCATAAATAAAGTTTTCATGAAGTAGATGACAGGTGAAGAGAAAATACCTATCAATTTTTTAAGGCCATGGTATGAAAATGATGAGGCAAGTATGATTGAGGCTCATCTTCACATAAAAGATGGAAAATCAACAAGTGGAACAAACTTGGGAATGAATGATAAGATGTAAATAATATGTCAAAGAAATAGAGGAAATGAAATAAATGAATGAATCATCAATCGTAATAAAAATCATGCTAGTTTTGTCAAGAAGATGAGAAGAGGTTCATATTTTAGTAAGCATGTCAATGGGTTTGTAGAAGAAAGGAATCCAGTGATACCTGTTTATTGGTAAAAACTAAGTCCAAATTAGTGCTTCCATTAAAGCGGGTGAACACCCACATGTACATACGTGATTTAGGATGTTTCATTATATGTTTCCCATATCATTTCTTGTTTTCCTTGTGTTTTGTATTCTCATATTATGTTTCCAATTCCTGTCATGTTTTTGTTTCTTGTTGTATATGTGTGTGTTCAATAAAGGAATTCATGTCATGTATCTCTATGGTGACTCTTAATAGCCCAATGGATACAACACTAGTCCACATGGTGTCTTGATATTTTTGATTTCCTACTTAAATCATATCCTCATTACACTCGATCGAAAATAATTCCCCATGCTATATTCAACTATTTTCATACAAATGTGCAACATAAAATTTGAAACTTTTTAAGCATGACAACATACCCAAATTCAAAAAATTTCTCCCGAGTCTTCTTGAAACCAAATCTGGGGTTGTTGCCTCAAAATTGTGCCATGTCCATAGCTCAACTTGAAATCACTTGTAAATATCATAGGAAAAATTGTCTGAGTTAAGTTCTTTAGATTTCTGTGACAAGGTTAGCAATTTAATCCCTTAGATGGGATGCTTCCCACCTTAAATATTTTCTCTGGTATGCATTTCCATCAAATTTTAGTTTTGATCTTCTGTCAGGATAGGTGTGAATCCTTTGGTCGATGAAACTTTATAGGATAAATAATAATAGCAAATTGAGTATTTAACTAGGTGAAGGAATGTTGGAACATTATTGTAGGAAAGTTTTAGAAGTGCATTGATTCAATCCCCCTCAGTACCATGAAATTCCTAACACATAAGGAGTGGGTATTTGTTTCCTAATAGGTAGCTGAGCTTCTGAAAATCCTTCTCTGGAGGTTTGTAAGGATTTAGGAATTCAAAATAAAGTAATCCTTTTAAGTGGTTCTTAGAATCATACTAAGTTCTTGAATTTTCAATTGAATTCACATGGCATGTCTACTTATGAAATGGTAGGTGAATTTACTCGAGGGCTATTGCTATTGTTTACAAAGTGGGAAATACGTAGATAAGTTAGGTGATATTTTATGGGTTACATTAGAGCATCAACCTTCCATTTCTATTCCCATAATTGGAATTGTCATGATGTATGCATGAATTTTGTATGTGATGTTTTATAGAATTACCTATTAAAGTGTGTGTAACATCATCAGGTGGAGTATGCATATGTGGACAAACAATTAGTCAATGTATATGCAAGAAAAAAATTGTAACCTCTGATGATTAGATCCAAGAATTTGATCTGTGTTGCCCAAATTGTCACCATGACCCCTATCTTATTGGCGAGAGGAAGAAATACTTCATGAAGTCACCTAGGGAAAAATAATTCTATCCTCCAAAAGGAAATTCTCATTTTAATATGTTCATTAGTACTCTGCATCTTCCATGTTAACCTCTTGCTAGCTCTTCCCGTCATGCAATCAAGGTTGTAGAAACATTTTCTATATAGGCTTTGGTTAGTTACTTGTGGTTCAACGTTTTTTATTATCATGTAGTATGAAAATTTAAAGAAGACATAGAGGATGCAATTAAAAAAATCAAGGCCTATTGTTTCCCCTGTGGGTCATCTACTTTTTTCAGAATGTGACCATGGGTTCCTGAAGCTAAACAACTGCTAAGACAAGGTTCTTTCTTTGTCATCTCTACACCCAATCATGGGTCCAGGACTGTTGAATCACCACTACGTAGGGAAATTTTGAAGTCCCCTCCTATCCCTATCCAAATGTTACATAATTTGTAAATAAAATTCATGAATAGCTTCTTTCTATTTTCACTTGAGATTTCCTACCATTTCTAACCTAATTTTTAATGGACTTATGTTGACTTCTATATATTTGGTGGTTTTTCCTGAAGAGATTTCCGCTCAAAATTACAAATTGGATTGTGGAAACAAAAATTAGACTATGACCAATGTGAGGGCGAATTAGATTTCGATCCTATATTTTCCCTAAGCACACATGATGGAAATATTTCTCAAAGAAGAATTCATGACATACTAATGGTCGATTGAAGTAGGAAGTTAACTATGCCCTAATTGACTTCTAGTCTGCCATGGTGTACATGGTTGTCTGCCATCAAATTACTCGTCATATGTTGGTCACAATGACTGATTGCTACGGGTTTAGAGCCCCTGATTTGCAATAAGAATCCATTTTACAAGACTAAAGTCATTGAAATACTCTAATGGATATATATATGAGACATTCCATATGAATCAGTCCAGGGCTATCCATCATCAGAAGAACAAATATCCTCCTTCTCTTTGACCAGGTGACCATGTTTCAAGGTTAGAATCATACCAGAATCGCTTGGACTGAGTTACTCTCCCCAAAGTATTCATGTTATACTTCCTAGATCTTTGAATCCATTAATGGATGCCAGTGAAAAATCTTCTTCCTATAATCTCTACCATTTGAAAATTGGGCCTTATCTGAATTCCAAGCATCCTACAACAACGTGATATAAACATAGTCATAAATAAGTGCCCAAGATTATAACAAGGAGTTAAATCTGATTTGGAGAAAAGAGTGTTGTTGGAGGTCAAGTGAGGTGATTTTTTCCATTTTCTCAAAAATTCTTGTTGGGATTTCTTCTTAGATGGGAGAGTTAGAGAGAAGCCGAGGGGGCCCCAAAAACTATGATTTTGGGCCTTGAATCAATCTACTTGCTCGGGACTTGACAATTTGATGCCAAAAAAAGTTATCAAGTAATTACCTTTTTCTAGGGGTGGAAAATTGCTAAATATACAAAGGAATCATTGAAAGAATGCAATTGAGACTTTATTCCCCGAAAGGGTTAAATGTTGAGCTTCAACCCCCTAGCCAATGATAATTTGACATGTGTAATCATGGACCTGAGGGGCCACCTGCTAAAATAGATAGTTCCTTTTGGAATTTTTCCAGAAAGGGAAAATGGTGTTATAGTTTCCCCACTGACCCATTGAATTTTGACTCTTTATATTCTCTTATCTCGTTGAATTTTACCAATTTTTATATTCTCCCTATTGAATCTTTAGAATCTTCATAGGGCCATAGATAATTTCATATCTCAGAGCTTGGTTTTTCGTGATCTTGGTGTAACATGGAATCAGATCTTGATCCCTAAATCCATTGTCCAGGCATAGGAAGATTATCTTAGGGAACTTGTAAAGTTTCGAGGAAGAAAAATCATAGAAAGGTCTTTCATGCCTTTAATGCGAATCCGGATTGATTCATCAGAATGAGGTCATCATTCTCAATCATATGGTTGCCTTCTCCCACATGCCAAGATGAAGAATCATCACTTGATGACTTGGTTGAATGTGAGTTGGGACAGCATAAGTGAGTTAAGATGAGATCACTTGATGTAGCCAAGTGGATGTTTTGATTTCCTATAAGTGTCATAACAGAAATTTTGAGGATATGACAAAATGGGAGGCTAATCTTGAGCTAAGGGATTAATGGTGGATGGTGATGAGTTAAACAATCTTTTTCTCCCTCTTCTACTTTCTCTCTCACTTTAGATCATTAATGGAAAACCATTCGATCATCTCACTAAGTGAGTTGTTAGACATTCTTGCTCTTGAGATTGGTCTTCAACTGAGCTCAATTAGCATTTTGTAGGATAATGTGCAATAGGAATTTCAGACCATCCAATCATTTGAGGATTGTGCATGCAATTTATGAAAACCTCAAGGAACAAGAGTAATGATCCTCACTCAAATTGTGAGAAATGATAATGCATCGTCTGAGTAATTCCCATGTTCATCTAAAATGCCTCACATCAGAAGGTCTCTTATTATTGTCTTCTAAACTTTCATTATGGAAGCCCAAGGTATGTGCATGTTTTGGATGTTCAAATCTAGATCATGTGTCTATTTTGCAAAACAAGTAAGTTCAGCAGTGCTTTGGATGTCATCAACATATTTTTTTTTGCTTTGATTTGTTTCCTCATTCTCTCTCTTTTTCTAACTCAGTTCATTGTACATTAGAGTAGGTATTTTGAATCAAACCTTGTAAATTTCATGCATACATTTTGCAGAGGAGAAATGGGAGCTTTGGGCATGAAGGGAATGAGTGGAACCATTTTCAAAGGTCCACCTATAGAATGATTCCCTGCAAAACATAAGAAATTCTGGACCAATAAAGGATATGACCGGCCCCGTGTGATTTGCACATGGAAATTTTTTCCCATACCACAAATTCTCAGATGTCACCCGATCTACCCACATAAGGAATAAATAAATTAATGCGGATTGTGGAGCTTAAAGAACTTCAATTGGCCATAAATTTCACCCTGTTACTCTAAATTTCAAAAACTTGGTACCATTGGAAATATCTTAGCATGTACTATACCACAATTTAGAATAGTGTATTTTGGTTAAAAAGAGGAAATACTTTCTAGAATTAAAATATGTAGTTCCAAGTAGCTCAATAGTCACGTTTTGAGGATGTATAGTACCCATTATTTATCCTTTAAGTAAAGTCTCATGGGGGAATGGCCTTGGAAACCTATGCCTATTTTTTGGACATTTAATGAGATTTTATTGGTTGTCTGAAAGTGGAAATACAATATTTCTCTCTTTTCCCTACTTTCTCTTTCCCATCCTCTATATACTGTAAAAGGATTAATTACTTGGAAAATTAAAGACTTTATTGGAATGCAAGTGCATCCTTCTACAAGTGTTACATGTGTATTTTGAGTTGCAGACATCATATTTGGATATTTAACATGGTGGTCATTGCCCATTTTTATTCATCTTAATGGATTATGTATATATTTGAAGCAATAAGATTATTGTTTTATGGATATTATCTTCTCTAGTTTGTGTTCTATTGCATTTTCTTGCTTTTCATTACATTTACAGGTATATTGTGCATCTTTTATTCTCTTGTACTAGGGTTTGAATTTTTTTTGATCATCATGAAATGGTGGTTTGACTGTTGCTTTGGATGGTAGCACTTATGGGCTCTACCCTCTTCCTCCTTCATTTTCCTTAAAATTTTCACTCATCTAAGAGTGTCCTTCCCTCATCTTCTTGATGCTATCATCCTATGTTAGCTTAATACCTTTCCCCTTTTATGCATATTTTTCTTCCCTTGGTCCCTTGGAATCACATAGTAGAGCTAGATAGTTGTATTTCCAAATCTTATGAGTAGTTTAGCATTAGGACTTAGGTAGAGAAATAAAAATTCTCTAGAGGGTTGTCTCAAGTATTAGGTCCCATAAATTTGATCCAATACCAAATTACCCAAAAAACTGATTTCTCATCTATTCATTCATGAAAAATTAAAGGATGTTGTTTTTGGAGATAACACTAACCAACCACCTCACCATTGCCAAATCTTTATTAAAACCTAGTGTTGATCTCATTAGATAATCCAAGGAAGGATTCCAATGCAGGGTCCTAGCCGCATATTCAACTCAAATCCTCATGTTATTTTAAGCCTATGCACAACCCACCCCCACCCAATGTAGGATTAACATTAAAAAAAAATACATAAGCAATGTGTTAGTTACGAGGAGTTTCAAACTAAGGTTATTCTTGGTAAAACAATTATTCCTTGACCACTAGCCCATAAGGCTTAGAAATGATATCTAAAGGCCACCCTTGTATTTTGGGAATGTTTGCTTCAGTTTAATTGTGGGAAGCTCTATATCTCTATTGTTGGTGCTCAAAATAGTCTTGCCCCATTTTTCCTTTGAAGATCTATCGATTTACAGCCTCTGTCACTTTCTTTTTCTCCATGTTGTGCCTGGTTAATCTTTTTTTCCATTTTTAATCTGTTCCTGGGTCGTAGATCACTTATGGGTCCATGGTTTACTCCTTGTTTCTTTGCTCCTCTAGAAAAGGTCTGTAAATTGGGTCTCCCATTCTCTGTTTGTCTAAAACTCGAGTTCTCCCATATTTTCCGTTCTCCATAGTTGGGATTTTTTTTCCTTGTCCATTTCTTCCCTAAATACTTGAAGAAAAATGAATGGATGTATTCTGAGGAACATATTTGAGCCTTGTAACACTTCTAAATTCTGTCCTTGGAGAAATTTTCATTTTTTGGCTCAAATGATCATTTTTCTGTATTTTACGATTTGACGGGTGTTTCTCCTGGTCAATTTACATCCTTGCATCGACAGGGAACTTGGCACTCTTTTGGTTGGATGCGGCTTAGCTGGGTACTTCAAAAATTTCATGGAAATCCTCAACTCAAAATTTGTCCACGTGGAGGAACGGCACTCATTTGAGGATCTACTTTTTGGTTTGGCCTTGGAGTAGCACCGGGAGGACACGTGGAGGTTTTCGTTGCTTTTCCCGGACTTAGAAAAATTTTATGCAACTGGTACAGTTTGGCAGAACAGGGACACATGGGCGAGCCCACACTCATTCAGGGTCTCCACCTTGGGCACCATTTTGAAATTGTGCCATGGAGACACGTGGAGGAACTGCACATGTTTGGGGATTGACCCTTGAGTTTCATTTTAAAGAAGCGCTAGGAGGACATGTGGAGGCCTCCGCTCACTTTGCATTTTTCTTAGAATTTTCAATGGCCAAAGGAGATTTCCTCAGAGTATGACACATGACGCCTTCTCACTGAGCTTCAAGCATTTAGACAAAAATTTCCCGGGCCAGGACACGTGGCGAGCCCGCGTTCTTTCAAGGTATCAAAATTTTGGGACCATCTCAAGGTGTGCCATGGTGACACATGGCAGTTTGAAAAGTCAAAAAGTTGGGGAGGTGGACCATCGGAGGTAAATTTGGTTTTTTACCTCTTGTCCTCAAAAGGATTAAAATCTCAAAATGGCCCGTAAGCCTGATAAAGGAAAGGTCAAAGTTTTCTCTGGTCAACGGCAGGAGGTGTGGACTCTCGGGGGAAATTTGGAAAAATTTCCTTTTGGGAGAAAAGAGTTAAAACATAAAATAGCCCACGGGTTCCAGCAGGAACCACATTCACATATTTTTCCTCGTTCAATAGCGGAAGGGCAGAGCTACGGGGAAAACTTGGAAAATTTTCCCTTTTCCAAAAAGGGAGTAAAATGGCAGAATTTGGCTGTGGTTCCGCTGGGGCCCACCTTAGGACACGTGTCAGGCTCATTTCCCAAGGGTGGAGGTGCAGAGAAAAATGGAATTTTTTTCCATTTTTCCAAAAGGTTCTAAAAAGTCAAAGGAAGCCCCCGGGTCTATTTTTAAGTTTGAATCTTCCACGTGGACGACCCAAATTCAAAGTAAAGATCAACGGTAACTGAGAGTCTCAATATGATTTTCCCCCCATTTTATTGAAACATGCCTGGAAGTGCGAGTCTTCATGATTTCTTGGTATTTCCTACATGCCAAGCAGAGAGGGGAGATAATTTTGATATCTAAGTTTGGTGGGAAGATCTGGAAGACATCTTTCACCATTAAAATGGTCTGACTATCATGCTCAATTGGATTTTCTATTTTTCTTCTCCCGAGCATGCAAGGAGTGAGATTTGATAGTAGGGGTGGAAGTGGTTGGAAAATTGAAGAAAGAGTGATCTACTAGAGGAAGGAGTTGAATGCGGGAGATATTCAATGAGATCTTCTCCCTCGAGCACCTGGTGACTTTTTTGTAGATCTAATTCTGAGAATCACGATCGAAATCATGGCAAGAACTGGTGCATTAAACGTTTTTTTCTTTTGGAGAAGAAGGGCATTATGTGTAAATGTTATAAATGGCACAAATTTATCATGCAAATGGTTGGAGTTGGAGTTTAGGGGTCGGGATTGATTTTTCTAATAGAAAAAGCTTGACAGAGCCCATCATTTTGAGAAGCCATTTGAGAAGCTTGTATATCTCTTTTGTAATAAATCTGATCATGTCAAGGTGGTTGCAAGTGTACAACCATTGAAAAGCTAAGAGACTATTCTAGAAACTTTCCCCTATTGATAGATTTAATCAAATTCGAGTTATTCTGTGTTTTCTTGAGCAAAATGTGTTTGTTTTATTTCTAAATGTATGCAAGTACTTTTTCTTGTTTCTATTGCAATCTTGTATTAAATATGATTCAATCACATAGGCCTCAATCCTTGTGATAGTTTAGTGGCATCTGTAATTTGATTTCTCATAAGAGCTTTCATCTAGGATTGGAATAAACGATTTAAAATCACTTTTCTTTCATCTGTTGACAAAGATTATTTGTAAGCCTCTGGGTGTACCTTAGGTGTGATTTGACTCAAATCTTGATGCTTTGTTGGGTTTTCTAACTCGATCCTTTGTGATATAATCTCAAAGATTGTGTGAAAGAGTGCTAATCTGGGCCTCCATTGAAGCACATATTCTAGTTGAAGAAACATTTTAGCTATTATGTGGCATTTTGTTTGGTTAACCTTCAATTTTGTAAGATTCCTCAAGGATCTAGTGATTCAAGTTCATCCTACCCCACACCTCCCACCAAAAATTCATTTAAGAAAACAACCAATCCTACCTATACTACCCCTATTTGTCCTGTGTGTGCATAAATGCATAGTTTCCATTACCAAAGCACACATAAGCAATCAGGGTCTCAAATGTTTCAAAACCTGAGTGCTAACAAGTCAGATAGATTGCTTCCCTGGCTACAAATGACATACATGATTATCTATCTGCCTCTGAGTGTCTTGTCAAATACATGATGTTGCTTGGCCTTTGAAGGAAGTTAAATTTGGGGTACCAACACATACAACCATTTTGGAGATTTTTTTCGATGTGGGAGTACAACTCGAAAACTGAAAAGAGCCTCCTAGAGACTATTTTTAGAGGCCAAATATATTTTTATGTACATTATCATTGTATAAAGAATTTTTAAATCGTAATTCATCCTTTCTTGAGCTTATCTTGATGCAAAGACATACATTGTTTGGATTAACTTTGTTAACACTTAGTTTGGACCGTCTTGTGTCATTTTACTCTCATTTTATTGGCGTTTTAACATTCTAATTCTATTTTCAAGACAATTTTAATTGATTTAATAATTTAAAATAAATTGAAAATAATATTTTAAGTATCTAAAATCTATAATCTTGTAAAATCATTCACTTAAATATGTATAATGACTCAGGGACACACACAGTGAGTCTCGTACATCCTATTAATAATACTTATCAGCTAAAAACAATGGATAGTGCATGAAACATAAAATTCTTGAAGCTACCAACTATGTACCTCATAATGTCAGGGTTGGGAAACCAATATTTCACCATTTTATGTGAGGTATACTATTGGGCTACTATTCCTATTGCATACCATTTCTACTAGCATATGGATTGTGGCTTACTTATATTTTTAAAATGTGTTTAATACCCATTTAAAAACATTCACACTCAAATTTTAAATAAAAACATTATCTTAATCATTGTTTATCATCTCTATCTATCGTAAAATCTCATTAACAAAAAATCACACCTATATCAAACCTTCATTCTCTAACATTCAACACCCACTTCATACAAATCATTTTGTTACCAATAACTGAACACCCATTTACAATTTGTTTTTATTCAAGCACATTAACCTAATATTTCTAAACTATCTAAAATCATATTTAGCTCTCAACCAAATGATATATATTATAATCCATACTCAATCATTCACAACATCCCATCAAACTTGATTATAACTCTAAAATATAATATATAATGTATAACCTACATTTAAAAACCTATTCAACCATTCAAATATCAACTAATAAAACATATCAACCAAGGTCATCTATACCCTAGACATAACAATCTACCTAAGTCAAACTAGTCTTAAGGTATCTCATTTGAATAGATCATGTTCAAAATAAATGTGATCAATATTAATTCTAAATCACAAAACCTAATTACCATTTAAGTATTACCTTGATTAACACACATACCTATATGAACTCCAAATGAAATTATGATAAATATTAGTCTATAAACAACAAAAAAGAACCAATGGAACCTGAAACCAAATAGATGGTTTGATTGGGATTAAATGAACACAAAAAATATTCCCATGTGAATCCTTGGAACAATAAGAAAATTCACTCTGATGATGAATAAATCCTCATGAACCATGAAGAATATAATAAAGGTAGCCATAATGGTTCGATCTCAACTGAATAAAGCTTTAACTTAAATAATACATGAGTGATAATAGATATGACCTTATACCAATAAATCATCATCACTGGTGTTAGAATAACACCTAATTATGACCTTGAAAACCTTACAAACGCCATAAGTTAAAAATATATCAAACAAGAGAAGCCAACAAAAAGCTAAAATAAATTTGAGAGAAATGGCCCTCTTCTCAAATACTTGAATATTAACTATTTAAAATCTATAAAATGGAATACTAACCTAAAACAACAAGGAAAAAAACATTGCAATGAGATATTTCATGATTAGATACAAAAAATATCCTTTTAAGTTATAATTCTCACTTCACAAATAAATTTTGATACTGATGAGCATTGAGAAAACCCTACGAGGTTTGTATAATGGTATCTCCTCTTCTCTAACCTAATTCCCCAATAAGGATAAACTCGAAGCAACACAATGAGATTTAGATAATGGTATTTCCTCCTCTCTCATAAATTCTTAAAATAGGGAAGTCATCAAAGCATATGTGTGTTTCGTAATTTGAATCCATAATTTTCTATAATATCTCATATGTCAAACAATTACATAGTGATCAACCAAAATAATCTAGCATCTACAAAATAAATTCCTACTCTAAAAGCTATAACAACAATGAAAGATCTTCCCTCTACAAAATGAACATGTGTATTCCTTTAGAATTTTACATGTGTAGATTTTTGAATTTTCAAAGTTATAATGTATTAGCTATATTATGAGTTAAAGTTCAATTTTATTATAGACATTGACTACACTTTATGTTACAATTTTCATTGTGGAACATACCAAAACCAACACATCATTAATTACCTTCAAATAAATTCAAATTGCATGTGCAAAGTTTTTATTTTTCCTTTAAACATGTAATATTCAATTACACACTTAAAGAGTGGGAAAATGGACACACTAAAATCTATTAACTTATCCTTGTGTAACGCCAATTTTTACTAGGTATCCCTACTAAGATAAATAGTGACATTTATAATCTAATATCCTCATCTCTCTAGCAATTATGTAACTTTTGTATCTTTACACTCTTCTTTTTCATTAATTTTGGGAATATTACTCATTCAAAGAAACATAAAATATATGACATTCATGACATAAATATCTTTTTTTTTATGTTTCTCTCTCCTATCCAAAATTGTGGAAGGGTCGAGATGTATGTCCTAGTCTAGGTCAACCTATACAATCTTTCCAATTCACAATCACCAACTCTCTTCTTAACTACAAATAATTTTTCATCTTCCTAAGTTCAACTTTATTATAATGTCTCACCTACGGAATCCTATTTAAAAAATTCAGTACCACTTTATAACTCACCTGAAATTCTCACAAGCTACTATTATAAAGATCGTTCTATGAAGATTCTAAGGGTGTTTAAATATTTCTAAATTAATTGAAAATCATATAGAGAAGTCCCTAATATAATTTTGAATCACTATTCCAAGTCAAAGAGTACATCTTCATGCATCTACAAGAATGCAAAGATCATAGATCTGTGTTTTATCAAGAGAAAAGTCTCTTCAAGGATTTAAAATGGTTTCAATTAAAAATGGTTACATCACATTGATAAGGAACATCACATCTCACTGTTATCGTATTGGGTACATTCTATACAATTCAGTTGGCCCACTATTTTGTATTAATAAGAACAAGGGAATTCTTAGCGGTTTTTTGAGCTATACATAATTACATAATAACCTTGGAGAACTACATGAATATATGTAGTGCAACACTTGGGTTGGTTTAAAATATAGGATTCTGACCACCAAGGCTGATCTAGCCTCAAATGTACACACATGTTTTTATTTTGTTTAAAAATTATTTGATGAAGTTTTCTGTAGGTAACTAGGGTTTCTAATTTGTTTTTGGTCATAACAGATTTGTGTGAGAAATAACAACATACAAAGAGAATAATTTCCAAGAAAGTGAAGTACATAGGAAGTTACATATGTAGACTATGTCATTGTAAAAAAAATGTACAACTCCTAATCTGGATTGATCATCTCTTGTCTTCACTGTATAGAGTTTATAAAATCTCACACCTTCTCAGTTTCCAGTTCTAGAATCTCTAGTACAAAATCCATAGCTCTTGATCTTCCTATTCCACTATCATGTAGACAAAAACCATTTATGAAAAATAATCAAGATAAGTCTATCTCTCCTATTATGTATTTAAAAATTTTCATATTGCTTTAAAATTGTTTCACTCTTTTAAAATTTTAACGCATTATTCTAGATATGTATAATCAATGTTGGAAGTTAATTAGATCAAAATAGTATATCTACTACCAAACCTTACATCCTTATTATTGTAGTACATTAACAACACCTAAAATGTAATATGGGTGTAAAATTTAATTCATTGGGGTTATCGAAATATTATCAATTTAAATTTGGAGCACACATAGATTACAAGTTATATAACATATGGACACAAGTGTAGTAATAGATGAAAACTATTCATATATTTCTATTTTGGTACTACACTATACATCATACAATAAAACACTCAAAAAATTCCATCTTAAATGAATAATGGTACCTTTAGAATACTTATACTCCTTATGACCATTGAGAATTTTTTGGGACAACTACTACTGATTATAGATATGTCATGCCCACATTTTAAATCATGACCATAATACTATCAATAAAATATTGTACTTTATTGTGTTTTAACCACAATGAGCTACTTAACTATACGACACAACTGAGATCATACACTTGACATACCTTTGACAAGACATACTCAAGCTTCCCAACCAATAGTTTGTTGGATTCGAGACATTTTATTGCCAATGAAGGAGCTTGTACATGAGAGACCTACATCAAGGTCTCAAGATCTCTTTTTATTTCTTGATCAAAATTTTTAGCATTCTCATTCATTTTTTTTCATCGAATACTGGTCTTATTTTTATCAGATCACACTATTGGATGTCCCAATGTAGCCACACTTGATTCCAGCTATTATGTCCTTCATTCTTGTATGCAAAGAGTTTGTCTTCCACAATTACATACATGTCGAAAAGGGTATTTTCATTGTATCGATAAGATATGATAAAAAACCACTAAATATCTTATTTAATGAGTTTCCATTCCCTATCCCAAATTTCCCATTCTGAATCATGCAGTGAGAGTACTGGCAAGGGATGCTTAGTTAAGTTTTACTCTAGTTGCTTACGCAAGAATGAGTAGGAGACAATGAAAAAAAACTTCCATGATTTAAATATAACTGCTATGTAATATTCTTTATTTCCCTAAGATTAAAAATATAAAATTACTAATCTATAATAAACGAGTAGAAACTAACAATAATCATTATTTTCCACAAGCCCACATTTTATTAAGGATATTTGTCAAACATTTTGTCTATCCCATGCAGGCTTCCCCAACCTTCACTCATGTCTTCCAATGCACTAACAAATGCACCATATGAAAATTATCCTTTGTCTTTTTTTGCTTGGTAGATTATGCAGAACCTGGGGGAAGCTTTCCTTGGTGCATGATGGAAAAGGTTAAGGGGGTTAGGCTTTACACTAGCCAATTGAATTGTGTTAAAGTTTCCAAAGGATTTTTCAACAAAAACATTTTATGTAAACTACCTCTTTCCATAGTGATATTTCACCTCATAGTTCGCATGCCCTGCCTAAGATTCCACACTTTGCAAATACACTTACCAGGGGAGATGTAACAACAAATGAAAAATTCCTATCCTTTTCACTTTGATGGAAGCTTTTTCCCTTCTCCAAAGTTCTTATTTTTCCATAAGTAGGGAGGATGTTGGATTTTTTTTAGAAATATAGAATTACACCCTACTTTAAAAATCCATGCATAGGCTAAGAAGATTTAGGTTAAGGTTATGCAGGTAGGTTTATACCTACTGTTATCCGAAATTCACCCCCAAGGTAATTTTAGTAACTTGCACAATTTCTTCAGGCTTGAGCAAGCATAAATGGTTTGAGGAAAAAGATCAAGTTTTGAGAGATCCCTTGGCTTTTATCTAACTTACCTATCTAAAGAAAAATCCAAGGAATTAGTGAAATTTTGCAAAACAAATTGAAAAAATGAAGTGAAAAACCTATTTTAGTGCTAATCGGGTATTAGGGGTGAAGATGGAACTAATGTGGATCGTACTGGGGTTCATCATACCTAGGTTGGATCTAATTTGCAAAGGAGGTAGTGTATTGCGACTAATTCTTTTTCCAATATCCCAAGCCACATAGGTTCAGTTCGGCCACCAATTCCTCTCGTCACCGAAGTCATCGATCAATGAAGGAGCTCAAAACATGCAGAAAAAGTGGATGAAAATGTCCCACATAGTTCACGGGACAGTTGGGATGAAAGTAAGCATGGGCCCCAAAACAATGAAATAGCTGCAGCAAGAGAAATGTGGAAAAAGTAGAATATTTTGTCCCGCATGTCCACGAGACAAATAGGATAAAAGTACTCGAAATGCCCGAAAAGTCAATTTAGTCATAGCCAGTTCGTTATAGAGAAGGCAGTGAAAAATGTCTAGGACAATTGGGAAGAAATTATGCGTGGGCCTCAAAAAGATGAAATAGTCACAACCAGATAAATGTGGATAAAGTGGAATATTTTGTCCCGTACGGTCTGTGAGATAGCTGGGACAAAAGTACTTGAAATGCCTGAAAAATCCTGTTTGGTTATAGCTAGTTCATTACAAAGATGGCGGAGAAAAATGTCTGTGAAATATGGGACACGTAAACCTAAGATAGCCAAAATACCCAAGGGTGAGTGGTGTGGAGAAGTCAGCGGTTAATGGCTCACCTTTCTGGGTCAACGATGGACGCACAAGGATAGAAAAGCTCCGGTCGAGCGACACAGAGAAAATCAGCCCAAGCCGCACAAGAACATGCGGGACAGTCAGGCCCAAAATATCCAATTTCACCATACACAGAAGGAATTAGAAAAGGTAGAGAATCTTGGCCCAAATGTCCTGGGGCACATGGGACATCTAGACGTATCATACCCGTATTGTAAGAATGCTCGACCCTCAAACTTCAAACAGTCATAACTTCTGACTTAGAACTCATATTTTCACAAAATTTGACTTTTCAGAAATGTCACAACATCCTCTAGCTCTGATTTAATGAGGGTAGGTGGATGAGAATAAGAAAAACATCTCTAGCTCAAAAAAATTAATATCTCATTCCCGTAAAATGCAAGAAATTCCTGATAAACTCAGAATAGCTGCCCACACTCAGAAGGCCATAAATTTTGCATTTCTCAATGGAATCGTGCAAAATTGGTACCATTGGAATAATGGATATAAGGTTAATGCATAGAGATCAATAAATAAATAATTTAATAAATACCTAATGGTGATATTTCTGAAAATGTGGAAAAGTTAAGAACAATTATTTTTATTAGTGGTTGAGAGTTTAATTAACGAGCATGGGAAATCATTCTTTCACTTCTCCAAGTAAGGGACAACATGAGGAGCCTTCTGAAAGAAACAAGCCATCTTCCCAGGTCATTTATTGCATCTTTAAAGTGGTGGGATTCATTATCATCGTGTGTGTATGAAATATTGTTGTGAATGCATTTGCTCGACTATGGAGAATTATTATCACCCTCTCTAATATGTATTTTTCTTCCATTTTTAACACATTATAAAGTTATTCTCATTCCCTCCTTTTATGGTGTATCACCACTATTACTGTAGGCTTTAATTTCATGCACCCTCTCTCCTTGATCCCTTGGAAGGTTAGATCAGGATAAGGTAGTTTCTCCTACATTAAAGTAGATTGTGCCAGGTAGTTTAGGAGAAAGAACCATCTTTCTTTGGAGGTCTATCTCAAGTAGTAATTCCCACAAATTTGAGATAGAACCTATGCTATCCATTCACACCGTTAGCTCAAACACACATATTTGTGCAAATAGGAGGTTTAGTTGATTTGGGGATAACAACTACCAGTTGTATTTTTAATTTTTCAACATGTAAAAAATCTTACTAGCGAGCTTCAAAAGAAGTTCCGAAGAATTCATCTATGAAAACCTACAAACATAACTAGCCATCACTCCACGAGAGCTCCCAAAATAATTCCAAGGGATTTCCATAACAATCCCTTACCCAAATTCCTCAAAATCCCAAAGGATTGCAAAAACCTCTCATGCACAACATAGAAATCCAAAATTTTCTTTAATTTTATTCTTAGATTGAGGTTAACCGAAGCCCCAAGTAGTTTAGAGAGTTTTGAATATTTTAAGTTTTATTTTAATTTCTTTTTGTAATATCATCTTAGTCTTTAAAATTATTTACATTATTTTATAATCTCACACATTTAAATTTATTAAATTGCTTCCGTTATCTAATGATCGTGAAAAAGGGACCTCAAACAATCGTTAATCCACCCTCAAAGATGAAATCGACAACATGGAGAATGGAAGGTTCCTTATCCATGGAGGGTTTAAACAATTTCGTGGAAGATTTAACGATAACAATAAAAGTCGTCAAACAATGACAACTACATCAAGTACAAGATTTAATGACCATCCTGAGACACGAGGCAAAATATTTTAAATTCCTTAAATCAAAAACTGAAATAGTTGTATCCTTTCCTTCATGGTAATCAGGGATTCTCAAAACACACAAACACGATTTGAAATTCTATTAATATTGTAAAGGTCGATGAAAGGAATTTTCTACAAATAGGTGGTGGAAATATAAGATATTTGATTTAAATTCAAGAACAAATACATAATTTAGAGTAGAATTTAACAATATTTTGTAGATAATGCAATGAGTACGAGTGTACTTCATTCCCTTTCAAATTTGCACATATTAGAATATATAAATTTATACAAAACATGGTGTGGGGGCATGAGCTAGTTTATCTCCTTTTATATTATGATTAATTTTTATTGTTAAGACACATACAACTCATAGGTTCCTTATGGAAAAAAAATTCTCACTCCCTTTGGTGTTGGGATATACAAACCTTTTCATTTCTAGTTAGTCCTACAAAGTAGCGCATGATCATTTTTAGTACTATAGTGGCATAATTAAAATCTCTCTATATAAGGGATTCAACTGGGAATCAACTTCTTTAAATGGGAATAAATGTATACTCCTTTATTACTTTGTTATCTTCTAATTTTAAAATTTCAAATTCGATTTCCATCAAGGGTTAAAGTTTAATTTTCTCTATATGGACATCTATATCAGTCTATGTTGCACGTTTTCACATCAGGATCTTGAAACTACCCAAGGAAATTATGTAAGAAAAAATTGAACAAAGACAATTTGTGTTTGTACACTCAAGTGTATTTTCCCTAAAAGAAATTAAATTTCATTACTTATATTAAAGAGGGGAAATTTTGGGCACATATATTTGGTATTTATTAGTTGATATTGTAAATATTGGATTATACCTAAATCATGAATTTTGCACCATTGAAAGACAAATTGATATATTCTTAGTGCTAACAAAAACATATCTCTCCTCATTGCAATACTCTATTGCTCACAAAAAGAATCACATTAATAAAAATAGTCATCTTAATTTTCTTGCATAGAACATCAAAATATTACACTTACCTTTTAGACCAAACCATCAAAATGACCAACCAAACCCAAATGATTATGTCCAAAAATAATGGGTTTTTCCAATGTCACCCAATGGTCACTTTTCTAATTTGATATATTATACAATTCAATAATTTCCATGTAAGTTGGGATTATTACAAAATTATTCCTCTACATAACCCTATTTATGAAATTTAAAATCACTCATTTATAATTCACCTAACAATCTAATAATATATATATCACACCTAAAAGGCATACAAATATTTCTCAATTTTCACTCAAATAGTAACACACTAGGATTAATCTCCACAAATAATTTAAACTCTTAAAAAATGTTATCGAGTCGAGCTTCCAAAGACAAAGGTATTAAAATCCAAGTGAGGCACAAACAACTAATTACATTATTTAGCATTATCAAGTGATTTTGTTATTAAATGGAGTTACATGTAGACACAATTATATTTCTATGTACAAAACTAAATGCATTTTAATGCCTCTTTAAAGTAGATCCAATGTATGAAATATACATACTTCAATTCAACAAACACTATCCTTTTAGTAGGGGTCTAACCCATGGCTATGATTTTAGGTCAATTCCATTGCTTACAAAGAGTTGCACATAATTATAGTACCGGATAGGGAAAAACTATTAAACAATCTAGTCGATATAAAAGGGTTCCACCCTATTACAAATAAAGAATCAGAAACAAAGCATATGCAAGGCATTCTAGGTCATAACATTAATGTTTCATACCCATATAAGTGAAATAGATGAGTACACTTGCCTTCTCATGGTTAACTATAATTAGCATAATTTTAATCGATCTAGCTTGTAACATTTTACATATATATTATGAAATAAAATATTAATGTTAAATTACTAATCTAAATATATATTATATTTCTAACCGTAATATATAAATTAAGTAAATAAATGATTTCCTTCCCCTTCCACATATTTATTTAATTATTTGGATTGAATCCATAAGAAAACCTCACACATAGTAATATTATTTCAATAAGAGAAGAGGTGAAATTAATTTTGTTACGAAGATATGAGCAATAATATATAATGAAATATTATACCAAAAATTATGATGTACTATGAAAAATGAAAGGTAATTACTTCACTTCACTTCAGTGGTTTTAATCTAATGTATAGGTAATTTTTTTAGTTAAATGGGATTCAAATATGAAGTCTAACATTTTCAACTAGTTTTTTCATTGTCATCAAAATAAATTCAATAAAAATGTTCATTTATAGTGCTTAAATTGAATTTAAATATCACATGAGTAGTTTCCAATTAAAGGTGATCATTCTTGTCACATCATACAACCCTTGTAATTATATATATTTTCTCATTTTCATTACAAAATTAATCAAATGAGATTGAGGGAAACAAACATGCTTCAACTTGTTGTGTTCATGTTTCTTTGTGTGGTGTTAGGTGGATACTGGAAAAGATTTGTGTTAGAGCATAGATGAATTTCAATGATCCTCTGATTGGCACAATCCTCTGACTTTCGTAGTTCGTTGGAAGATGGTCTACATGTGAATAAGTTCACTTACAATGGTGACCATGTACAACAAGATCTAACTAGCAAGATCTGTTTAGTAGTATGTACTTTGATACAATTTTCTTCTTAGTGTTTGTGTGTGGAAATTTCACAATGTGGGGGCAGCATGATACCAATGTTCCATTCCATTATGAGCTTAAAATGACTTAAGTCAGTGGAAAATTATAGTGGTAGTGACAGTTTCCTTTGATGTTAAAGATCAAGTGGCAATGATCGACGATAGTGGTTACAATTAAGAACATTGCGATTCTTAGAAGTGATAATGTGAAATATTTCCAATATATGTTCTATTTTTGTGATAATAACGTTCTTTCCTACGTAATCTCATAAAGGAATAATGTGATGAGAGACGATGATACTATTATAACATCATAATACTTTGGTGGTTAGTTATCAACTGGAAAAACTATTCAGAGGTTATTGGTACAATTATAAAAACCATCCATTTTGTGGTGTTTGGTTAACCGCTTGGAAAACCATCAAGAGGTTCTTGGTATTGTCCTAGAAACCATCTAGATCATTAGCAAGATATGAACTGACACACTGTAGTACAAGGAAGGTTTTCCCCATGTTTGCACTAAGGGGGGGTAATGTTAGGAAAATATCTTATTTCTCACATTTGTTATACCCACCTAAACTCTCATATGTTTTTTTATTTTGATTTGTTATTTTTATGATCCTATTATTTAGGATCTTAGTTTATTGTATTTTTGGCTATATAATAGCCAACTCTCTGTATGCCAATATAGTGTTCCGAATATAATATTAATCCGTGTGATTTTACTATTCAAATCTATCTAATCCTCTTTCAATTGTAACTAAATAATTTAGAATTGGATGGTGTACTTTCTTTCATTTATGAAAGGTCATTTTGTGTAGAATTTCTAGGCACCTCTTCCTCAGGTTACAACTCTTTGCATTGTTTTATGTCAATAATCTCTAAGCATGCAAACTCCCTATCTATTTTTCCCTCTCTTGACAATTTAAACTTGTAAGTCATAACAATATGTTGGTGAGAAAATTTGCTTGGTGGACAAACTTATGGATTTCTTTCCAACACTCTAGGAATCTAAGTCCCTCTACTTAACTGGTGTAGCTGTCATATGTGTATGCGCATGAAAAGGTGAATTTTTGTGGTGGATTTTTGACTGGGGATCCAATAAGGGCACTCCACTAACCCTACAACAAAGCTAGCAATCTCTTGCTAGGGAAGACTTTGTTTGAAGGTGGGAAAGGGAGTGAGAATAGAGGTATAAGAACTAATGCTGTAAGTAGAAAATAAGATTCCTACACACACACTAGTTAGAAACTTCAACACATGCATTTATGGGGAGAACTAAATCTGCGAATAGTAACAAGACCAAAAAGAATTCATTGATCACCAAGTATCAACAAAACCCTTAGTCAAAGAAAGCTAGAAACTCCTTCTTCTTATATTGATTGCTCAAATCAAAGTTGTACATAATGTGAGAATGGAATAAATTGAGAAGTGGAGTAAAGTAGAAGAAAATTTGCTATCTCCTTTGCTTTCTCTAGGTACAATGCACTCTTGAGTTTACAATATCAATCGCCAACCCTTTGCAATGGGAATGAAGTTATAATTTATATAATGAGAGGTGACACTTCATCTTTCTCATGACCCTTCATATGCCTTAATATGACTTACGAATGTTCATAATCCACTTTAAATATTTAAGTCCCTTTTATAGTAGTAAGGTGACTTAATTTACATTATATTTATAAAGTCACTTTTAAGTGACTTAAAGGCATATCAAAAAGTGCAAACCCCAATTAATAATTAGAATATTTGAAAGTGAGATAAAGTTGGGGGAAGAGGAGAGGGAAAGAGAGAGAGAGAAGAAGAAGAGGAGATGTCACCCGATGAAGCCCGTTGGTCCCTGTTCATGGAAATCTCTGATGCAGGGAAGTTCTAAATGTCACATTGTGCCAAAACTGTTCTTTGAGTGTGGCTTACTATTTTTGGTAAGCACCCATATAGGGAGATTTAATATTTTTAGTAAGAGGTGATACTTAATTCTTCTTGATCATCTTGATGTGATGAAAATATTCATCCAATCCTATGCACATTGCCTTTGCTTCAACTACTTGTTGGGGTAACTTACTATTTTTGGTAAACAACCATATAGGTAACTTAATATTTTTAGTAAGTGGTAATTTCCACTATTTTATGCTCTGAACACTCATTCAGGCTCTCTCTTAATCTTTAATGCCTGTTTCCTTTGTCTCAGCTTCTTTTGATGATGACTTTCCAAACATAGCAAGTTTGTATAGGAAAACTTACTATTTTTAGAAAGGGTGTTTCTAGTGCCCGATTTGTGACGGAACATAATTTTTTGGACTCTCCTTGTCATTACGATCACACCCTCCAAATTTCACATAGTTTTTCCAACTAGAAAGCCTGGAATAATTTTTGAAATTTTGACCTGGCAGTGGCTTCGGGCATAAAGCTGCCATGGCGGCCATTAATGGAGCTCAAAATTTTTAGGTGTGATTTTTTTGTCTTTGTTTGCAATGAATACAACTACATTACAATATATTTTTCATTTTCAGCTCATGTGCAAGTTTTTATCTTGTTTCCATTTCTGGAATGATGGGGAATCCAATGAATGTGAGCCAGTACATGAAGAGAGGGTTTTGTTGGAGAAAATTATTCTAGCCACCATTTGAAATCTTGTTTTTTTGCATCTTGATCACCTTGAAAAATGAGGAATCCTACAAAATATTGCATCACGATCTGACTTGTATCTTGTGAGATATGAAGATTTTTTGATCGAGTGACTTCATGGTTATCTAGCAAAAAACCTTCATTTTCTCCCTATTCTTCGTCATTTCACTCCATTTTTCTCTGATACCTACATATTTCTATCTATTAATGGTGTGGAGAGTTTATGTGGCCATGGAAGAGCTGGTTTGAAGAAACAATTATGGACCAAGTGTCTGGAAAATCATGCAAGGAGCCATGATAAGGTATGAGGTTGTGGAGGAGAAATGAGTGAAAGAAAATGACTAAGTGCTGGATTTATACTTTAAAAACATGCACATGGAGGGGATGGGTGAATTTCTATGTCCCTTATGTCCCTGACCTTAGGGGCATGAGGGATATAAATTTCCATGGTGGTCAAGGCGATGTCATGTGTCCTCAATGCATCTAGGGGCTGAAAGTTGGTCACGTGGGTGTCCAAATGAATCCCCATAGGAGATGAGCACATTTTTCCATGTCTGATGTCCCCCATCTTAGGTACATATGGGACATCAGTTTCCATGGTAGTCCTGGAGGTGACACTTGGCGCCCGATCCAACGAAAGGAATGGATGCTCCAAAAATGCACCTGGGGGTTGGAACTCAGTCACATGGGTGTCCAAATGACTCCCCATAGGGGTTGGGCACAATTCTTCAAGATATTGTGTCCCCCAACTCAGCTACACAAGGAACATAAAATTCCACGGTGGTCCTGGAGCTGACACATGGCGCCTGATCCAATGGCAGGGAATGCATGCTCCAAATAAGCACCTGGGGGCTGAACTATCAAGTTTGGAGGTCATATGAGGGTCCAAAAGGTCATATGAGGGCTGAGAGGGATTAAATGGGTATGGATTCACTTTTCCAACATTGATGTCCCTAACCTTGGCAGACGTGATGGACACAAAAAATCCCACTAGGCTCCTAGTGCTGATACATGTCCTCCTAAAAATTTGGCTAAGTCCCGAACTTGTAACAGTGATAACTTGAGCTCCCGATGGAATTTTTTGGAAAAAATTCATATGATCCTGACTGGACAATTCCTTCAAAATCCAATGGTGGGGGTATCATGTCTTTATTATTCCATTGGATCCCTAAAAAATCATATTTTTTATTTTTTTCTCCACTTGTGCCTGACAAAACTTGCCTACAGACCTGATGTGCAAAAGTGTTGTGAAAAATATTATTTCACCATCATGAAGATATTGGAATCCTATTTTTAGATTTTTTTTTTCTCCTAACTCCATCTAGAGCTCCCAAAATCTTCTTCTAAATCCCAGTAGTTGTTTTAGCCCTGTGTACCGCCTAGGCTTGTGAACCCTATCTTTTACTTAGACTGCTCCAAGTCTTGCAAAACTTCTCCAAATATTCAAAAATCATTTCTTTTATGTTTTAAGGTCTTCATTTCATCTCTATGTTGAATTTTTACCTTTCGTTCCACTCCAGAGAGTTGAATCCAGTCCTGGGAAGGCTAGCAATAACCCTTCCCTATACTACCAGAAGATAGTGTCTTTTTAGAACTCCCTAAAATCACCTAGGGGAACAAATTGACCAAATTGACATCAAATAGGGGGTGATGAGACTAATGGATTTGACCTGGGGTACCTAGGAATGATAAAACATGAAAATTTCACCATAGGGATATAGTTCTCGTTCTTGGAAATTGCCAATTTCCTTGTTGCACATTTACATGAAAATAACTGGCTCTAGCTTCGGGACATGACATGGGAATCCAAAATCTCAATTTTAGACTATATAGTTCATTGACTAGTGCCTTATCCATTGGGCCCTGCAGAGTCATGTATAACTTCTAGAGAGGAAGATTAGAAGGAAAAACACACAAAAAAGAAGGAAAGGAAAATCATGACACACAATAAGAAGGGAAACACATGCAATAGAAAGGGAAACACACCTATCAATCCCCTATGGTACAAGGCGGGGGATACCCCGCTTTCACTGAAGTACTTTTCATATCTCAAAAGTTACCCCTAAAGAGGGAACGCGAAATGATGATGTTCTACGAAGCCGTTGACGGGTTCCAGAAAGTAGCCTCCTTTCCCTTAATTGTTTATGAAAGCCAGGTGCTTCCATGATTTTCCTTTTACTTTGTAGGAGTGTGCCTATGTGATATTATTGATGCTCTAGTCCTTACTTGGAAATTCCACTACCTTCATGCTCTTTGAAATTGGTTTCATCGTGTCAGTTTCCTTCCATGTTTATCCATATAACTGATTCTCCATCAAGCATCTCATCACTGCCCCAATGCTGATTTTTGTTCCAATTCCTTTGATATTCTGAGTTACTTTCTTTCCCGGGTCTATACTCATTGAAATCTTCTCTATGAGAAACCTTTGATTCATCCTTTTCCTTCACTCCACTGTGAGGTGCTTGAGTAGTGATGGAAGGATTGGATGCAAACTCATACTTGTCTTGTATGTCCATGCCACTAATGAAGAGATCAAGAATCAGCTTGGGATCTTCTACAACTTCTACTGCATATAATATTTCTGACACAGAGTAGTGTTTCATCATTTTCTATAGTTCCTCTTTGTACACCTTTGAAGAATATTTATCTTGCAACTCAAGGAAACTATCTGGAGGGATCACCTCATCATCTCAAGAATCGCTGCACTCTACCGATCCTTCATCAAAAAGAGCTTCATCTTTAGAGGTCTTGAAACTCCTTTCTTCAATTTCTTTGTCATGGGAAAAGTCTTCATCTTCAAATGGGAAAGAAAATATATCCATTTTGGTATTGCATCCATCAATAATTAGCTCAAGATCAGAATCATATGTTTCATCTTGCCTTATCTCAATATGGCCAACCTTCACATTAGTTAAGGCTTCCAAATCAGCTTCACGCTTGTCTTGCAAATTTTTGGCTTACATCAAGAACTCAAGAATGAGCTCAGGATCTTTAGTTTCTTCTGCAGCTCTAAGCATTTCTTGTATAGACATTTCTTTCAAACCTTTCACGAGCTCATCACAAGCTGATTTTGTCTCTCCATAGATGGACCTGACTGAGATCATCCTCATCCCCAAATAGGGATGATAATAACTCCTCATCTTGTAAAATCATATAAACTAATTTTTATTCTTGAAAATCATCAAGAACCATCTCCTCTTCCTCTTGGTTTTCATCATCTGGCAATTTGGGGCTGTCCTCTTGTCACTCGAATCTCCTCACTGCTTCTTCAAAATCCAAATATCTCTGGGAAGGCATTTCTGGGCCTATCAAGATGGGATTATCCTCTTCTTCCTCAGTTTTCACCAAGTGATGCATCCACCTGGTATTTTGGTACAAAATGTTAGCTTCTAGGCTTCCAGACTTTCATACCGTGTACGTCATCTTCTTCTCGAGAACTAATTTCTCCATGTCTTCCTTCACTGGTATGGTTGCAGATGACCAATTCATTTGAATTTTCCCTCCCAAGTCTCGGTAGAAACTTCTACTCAACAAAATTCCGAATGAGGCAGGGACATCAGCTACCAAAATCATCGCTGAAATTTTCTTATCTGGAAATTTGGCAAGAGACACTTGTGCATCTTTGACCTTCCCTACAAGTGGGACCCTTTTTTAATCTAGAGAGTAATAAGAGCCACTAGGTGGAGTCATTGTAAGTTTAAGATCCTTGGCGACCTTTAAAGGCATCACATTATCTGAGGCACCAGAATCTATTATGCAATTGTTTAGTACATATTCTCCAATAAGAAGGAGATGTAGAAAGGTTCAACTTTATCAGTCTTCGATGCACTCAGAGAAAGCATGTTCTATGAGGGAGGTGTAGGTGAGTTTGGAAGCATGCCTTTGGAACTAGAAGTTACAACATTGGGTGTTAGACTACCACTCCTGATGTATCAGACGAACCTCTCGAATTGTTCAGGGTGAGTCCGCAAATATTAAGTTTCAGTAATCTGTAGTTTGGCTTTGTTTGCATAGTCTATGAAGTCAAAGGGAGAAGATGCAGATAAGGGGAGTGAAGGGACTGATTTTGGGGTCTGGATAGGTTTGGGAGAAGGATTTGATGTTTGAGAAATGGAGGGTATTTTAAAAGGCACACTAGGATATTTCAAGTTATTAGATTTTTTAGGAGAATATTTGGGTTTAGAAATGGAAGAGACATTGGAAGACTTACTTGGGATTTTGGGAGTCTTCTTACTTGCTACGGGATTATGATCCAACAATGCAGACTTCATGGAAGATGGAAGTGGGAATCCTCGACTAATTATTTTATTTTTCTGAGTCACCATAGGAGGATCATCAACGTTCTTTTCTTTTGCAGGAATGGAGGGAGATGCTCTTTTCTCAGACTAAGAACGAGTGAATACTGCACATGAGAAACTGGGTGCATCTTCTTCATCTTCTTCATAACCTCCAGAATACTCAAAAAATATGATTTGTGCATCATTCTCAAACTCATCACTTTCTAAGAAACTGCCACCTTCACTTTCTTGTTCAAGCTCTTCTTCATCTTCTTGAAATCTGCAATTTATGTTCATGGGTGGGGCCTCCAAGGTGAGCCTTTGGGGTGCTCCCGCAATCTAATTTATGTTGCTTCTTTGGGAAGAAACACGTTCAAATATTTCCATCTTCAAAGATGCGATCTCATTCACCAACTTTTTCAATGATGGATTGGTTCTCTCATCTTCAGGATGTTGGGCCTTTCCCTTTGATGGATTCTTGATCTTTCTAAAGAGGATGAGATCGTCATCCAATTCACTGGCCCTCCTTTGTGCTTCTACAATGTTCCTTGGTTGAAATCTTCATAGGAGAAAGCCTACCTCCAGTGATTGAGCATTTATGAAGAATCTTTTGATATTGTTCTGAGAGGGTGAATCTTCTTCCAATATCCTGCGAAGCAACCATTCGAAATGAGCCACGAAGTCTCTCATCGTTTCACTTTCTCATTTCCTACATTTGAGCCAACTGCACCAAGAGGTCTTGACAATCTTCAGTTGATTTAAATATTTCCTCGAAGTCAGCCTTGATGTCATCCCAACCAGTGATGGATTGGGAAGGTAGGAGGTAGAACCATTTTGCTGCTTTTTCTTGGAGGGACTCCACGAACCTTACAGCAACATCTTCATGATGGACTGTCGACACTAAAATTTTCCTCTGTAATTTCTATTCATTAATGTATGTATTAGGAATAGGATGTTGTTAAGTATAATTAGTAGTAGCATCCAAGAAATTCCACATGATGTCGGTAAAAGTCAAAGTACAATGTGTTCTTAAAAAGTAAATATTTGTCGTAAGTGATGTTGTGTGTTGTCACCTTTAGGAACTTTGGAAAGTTCTTGTGTATTTTATTTGTAAAAAGAACCCATGTAAAATGTAGATCTTATCTTAAAAGATAGAGGATAAGGTTCAATGGAATAAGTCAGGGGATTTCTTATCCTATCTTAGTATTCCTTCCCCATGCATAGAACAATGGGTGTGTTGAGGTTAAGAGGTTTTGTAAAGTTTCTTCTTCAATAACACTTGAAGTACCATTGAGATTGTACCAATTTTTCTAATACTTCTTTGTCTTCATTCCGTCTTATCATAGTCGATGGTATTTTTGTGTTATGTTGTTGTTTTGTTTCAAATTCTTCTTCTTTCTCGGTGAAGAATTATCTCCGGATGGTGATGACAGGACACCAAAAATTCAATGGTGGTTGTAGTAAAATGGGAGAATTTGAAGGTGGGAACCCATTGGTAGATCGTGAAGAGGTGGTTCAAGGATTCCTTCCCCATGGAACAATGGTTTGAGGTATTTCCTTCATATTCCATTATTATTTTTGCTTCTTCTTAAGTCCTTGCTTCTAACTTCTTCTTTCATGAACTCGATGCTCAATGGATGGGAGAGGATTTTGGACAGGATTACTTGAGAGAAGAAGAATGGATTATTTCTAATTCTTTCTCACTGATTTTTTAAAGCTTCAAAATTGGAATCAACAACACCTCTCGACCTGCTCAACCTAGTGTATCTTCTTTTAGCCCACTTTTGAAAACTTCTACAGTTAAAACACGAAAGGGAACTGTGGAATGTGAAAAGTCATGTGTAGAAATCAGCAGTGTATCTTTTAGAAATGGTCTTTAATGAACTCCTTTCTTTATTTTTTTAATATTTGATTTTTTTTGTATTTTGAGACCTTGAAGTCATATTTTGGGTGTAGATGTTGGTAAATCTACCCCACGGTGGTTGCCAAAAACTGTTGGCGAGAAAAAATTTTAGGTGGACAAAATTGTGAATTTCTTGCCAATGCTCTGGGAATCTAAGTCCCTCTACTTAACCAGTGCAACTGTTGTATGTGCATGCACATGAAAAGGTAGATTTCTATGGTGGTCTTTCGACCAGGGATCCAATAGGGGAACTCCACTGACCCTGCAAAAAAGCTAGCAATCTCTTGTTAGGGAAGACTTTGTTCTGGAAGGTGGGAAAGGGAGTGAGAATTGAGGTAGGAGAACCAATGCTGCAAGTAGAAAATTAGATTCCTGCAAACACACTAGTTAGAAACTTTCATCACATGCACTTGAATGGGAAAGAAAACAAATCTACAAATAGTAACAAGACTAAATAGAATTCACTGAACACAATGTACCAAAAAACCCCTCAATCAAAGAAAGGCTAGAAATTCCTTATTCCTTTATTGCTCAAGATCAGAATTTGTACATAGTGTGGGAATGGAAGAAATTGAGAAGTGGGGGAAAGTAGAAGAAAATTGGCTATCTCCTTTGCTTTCTCTAGGTGCAATAATGCACTCTTGAGTTTACAAGATCAATCACCAAACCCTTTGCAATGGGAATGACGTTACAATTTATAGAATGAGAGGTGACTCTTCATCTACCTCATGACCCTCCATATGCCTTAATATGACTTAAGACTGTTCATATTCCACTTTAAATATTGAAGTCCCTTTTATAATAACAAGGTGACTTAATTTACATTATGTTTCTAAAGTCACTTTTAAGTGACTTAAAGGCATATCAAAAAGTGCAAACCCCAACAAAGAATTAGAACATTTGAAAGTGAGAGAAAGTTGGGGGAAGAGGAGAGGGAAAGAGAGAGAGAGAAGAAGAAGAGGAGATGTTGGTCATGATGAAGCCCGTTGGTCCCCCATTCATGGAAATCTCTGATTCGGCAAAGTTCTGAATGTCCCATTGTGCCAAAACTGTTCTTTGAGTGTGGCTTACTATTTTTGGTAAGCACCCATATAGGGAGATTTACTATTTTTAGTAAGAGGTGATCCTTGCTTCTTCTTGATCATCTTGATGTGATGAAAATATTCATCCAATCCTATGCACATTGCCTTTACTTCGACCACTTCTTGGGGTAACTTACTATTTTTCGTAAACACCCATATAGGGAACTTACTATTTTTAGTAAGTGGTCATTTCCACTATTTTTCTACTCTGAACACTCATTTAGGATCTCTCATAATATTTAATGCTTGTTGCCTTTGTCTCAGCTACTTTTGATGATGACTTTCCAAACATAGCAAGTTTGTATAGGAAAACTTACTATTTTTAGAAAGCATGTTTCCAGTGCCCGATTTGTGATGAAACATAATTTTTTGGACTCTCCTTGTCATTACGATCACACCCTCCAAATTTCACATAGTTTTTCCAACTAGAAAGCCTGGAAATAAATTTTGAAATTTTGACCTGGCAGTGGCTTTGGGCACGAAGCTGCCATGGCGGTCCATTAATGGAGCTCAAAATTTTCAGGTCTGATTTTTTGTCTCCATTTGCAATGAAAACAACTCCATTGTGATAGGTTTTTCATTTGGAGCTTGTGTGCAAGTTTTTAGCTCATTTCCATTGCCGGAATGATGGGAAATCCAACGAATGTGAGCCGGTGCATGAAGAGAGGGTTTTATTGGAGAAAATGTTTCTACGCACCATTTGACCTCTTGTTTGTTGCATCTTGATCACCTTGAAAAATGAGTAAATAATTCAAAATATGGCATCATGATCCGACTTGTATCTTGTGAGATATGAAGATTTTTCGATCGAGTGACTTCATGGTTATCTAGCAAAAAACCTTCATTTTCTCCCTATTCTTCGTCATTTTCACTCCATTTTTCTCTGAGACCTACATATTTTTATGTATTCATGGTGTGGATAGTTTATGTGGCCATGGAAGAGCTGGTTTGGAGCAACAATGGTGGACCGGGTGTCTGGACAATCATGCAAGGAGCCATGACAAGGTATGAAGTTGTGGGAGGAGAAATGAGAGGAAGAAAATGACTAAGTGCTGGATTTAAACTTTAAAAACATGCACATGGAGGGGCTGGGAAAATTTTTTATGTCCCTAATGTCCCTGAACTCAGGGACATGAGGGACATCAATTTCTATGGTGGTCAAGGTGATGCCATGTGTTCTCGATCCGACGGAAGGGGATTTGCTTGAAAAATGCACCTGGGGGCTGAAAGTCAGTCATGTGGGTGTTGAAATGAATTACCATAGGGGATGGACACATTTTTCCATGACTTATGTCCCCCACCTTAGGGTACATAAGGGACATCAATCTCCACGGTGGTCCTGGAGGTGACATGTGGCACCCCGATCCAACGACAGGGAATGGATGCTCCAAAAAATGCACATGGGGGCTGAAACTCAGTCACGTGGGTGTCCAATTGACTCCCCATAGGGGCTGAGTGAACATTTTTTCAAGGTCTTATGTCCCCCAATTTAGGTACATAAGGGACATCAAATTCCGTAGTGGTCTTGGAGCTGACACTTGGCACCTGATCCGATGACAGGGAATGCTATGCTCCAAATAAGCACCTGGGGGCTGAACTGTCAAGTCTAGAGGTCACATGAGGGTCCAAGAGATCATATGAGGGCTGAGATGGATTCAAGGGGGATGGGAGAACTTTTCCAACCTTGGTTTCCCTAACCTTGGGGGACGTGAGGGACACAAAATCCTGCCAGGCTCTTGGTGCTGACACGTGTCCTCTCAAAAATTTGGCTAAGTCCTGAACTTGTAACAGTGATAACTTGAGCTCCCGATGGAATTTTTTGGAAAAAATTTATATGATCCTGACTTTAAATGTCCTTATTAATCCAATGGTTGGGGTATCATGTCTTTTATTATTCCATTTGATCCTTTAAAAATCAGAGTTTTGATTTTGTTCTCCACTTGTGCCCTGAGAAAACTTGCCTGCAAACCTGATGTGCAAAAGTGTTGTGAAAAAAATTATTTCACCATCATAAAGGTATTGGAATACTATTTCTAGATATATTTTCTTTGGTCCTAACTCCATCCGGAGCTCTTGAAATCTTCTTCTGAAGCCCAACAACTATTTTAGGCTTGTGTATTGCATAGGCTTGTGAACCCTGTTTTTTACTCAGACTGCTCCAAGTCTTGCAAAAATTCCCCAAAACCTTAAAAAATAATTTCTATTATGTTTCAAGGACTTCATTTCATCTCCATGTTGAATTTTTACCTTCTGTTCTACTCCAACGTGTTGAATCTAGTCTTGGGAAGGCTAGCGATAGCCCTTCCCTATACTGCCAAAAAGATAGTGTCTTTTTCAGAACTCCCTAAAATCACCTAGGTGGAATGAATAGAATTTCCTAAATCACCTAGGGGACCAAATTAACATCAAATATATTTTGATCAGACTGATGAATTTGATCTAGGGTGCCTAGGAGATGATAAAACATGAAAATTTTGCCATAGGGGTATAGTTGTCGTGCTTGGAAATTGTCAATTTCCCCTATTGCACATTTGCATGACAACACAATATTTATATAATATTAAAAATGAAAATATGATAGTAAATTTATATATAAGCCTTCTTAAAAATTTCAAACTTTAATTTATCATGCTTGAGGATTTTATACCTTTAAAATAAAAAGTACAATATTGTTTGTCTAAGGATAATATCCATTGGCATTGCACTTAACGAATTGAGAGAAAGGGATGAAACAACTTCCATTCCAATCATTTAAAGAAAAGAGAAAACATAATATTATTAGATGAAATACATAGCGAAATCTGTATACCCTATCCAGTACATGGAGATAAATATGTAGGGTTCTATTTTATAGCATTGGATATTTAAGATATTTAATTCACTGGGATTAATCAAGATCTTGTTAGAAATAATTCAGCCCATAATCTTGAGCCTCACTCACCATTTAAAATAGTCTTCCTGCTCCTCCAATTACCACAGTGTTGAGGATTTTATTATTTTGGCCATTACCCTTTCTCAACGCCCCACCAATGAACTACTGATAATGCAAAAATATATCTTGTTAAGTGTACAATAAATAATCTTATTTTACTCTCCTTTTTATCCAGTTTTGACTGCATTTTGTGAATTTTGTGTGATCTAATATAAGTTATGATGTAATTTTTCCATATTTTTTTTATTGTAGTTCTAACATTTAAAAAATCTGTAATTCCTAACAAAAGTACTTTGGAAATTTAGTTTTGTAATAAAACAAGTCACAATAAGTCAAAAGAGTAAAGTATGAAGTAGTCAACATGCTTTTAGAAGCATTGGTTTCAATACAACGTAGTTCCGGAACTCCTATTTACATAGTTACAAGCTTGATCAATTAGTTTTAGAACTTTCAGACTTAGTTCTGCAACTCCAGTACTTTAGTTCCAGAATTTTTGATTTCAGTTCTGGAACTCCTACATGTAGCTCCGGAACCCTCACAGTTAGATCTGGAATGATTTCCTTTAGTTCCAGAACTTATCTAAAGTTTCGGAACCCATGATAAAAATTTTTATTCCAACAACATCTGGTGATTTATAAGTCAATTATCCTTTTAATTAGGAGAAGATTATAAAATTTCTTATTGTTCATACTCGCAGATCCAAGGATAACTATAATATAGCTCTACGTCTAGCCATGTTCCAATTCATCATCTATTTTGGTCATGATTTGGTTCCATTTGAATTGGTAAGATAGCTATGGCTATAAATGCATATTTGGAAGGAGTATATATATATGCATACTTGCAGATAGATTTAGAATATATAGTAATATAGAGATAGATCGATATACATAGAGAAAAACACAAAGAGATAGAAAGAGACAATATGTCTTTGTAATGCAGAACATTTTATCAATAAAATGACCATTTCTGTTTTGAGAGAATATCAAGTTGTCAAATCTTTTTTCAAGGTGGAGCAAGGGTCCACTCCTCTAAGAACCAGGGATCTTCGTTTTATTGGTATTCTATATTTCTAGAGAAAATAGTATAGATCTATTAATTTTGTAAATGTTTTTGATTATTCAAGTTGAAATTTTTCATATACTTGTTCGCTAAAGGTGTTCTAGATTAGATTCTTATTTCCTTTGTAATCATCTTTTAGCATTCTCAATTGTGTGTTTATTTCCAAAGCAAGTGTGTCTATTTCTGTAACATGTGTTTACTTACAACAATCTATTTCATTCTCTAAATGTGTGTTTATTTCCAAAAATTTATTTCTGCAAAGAGTGTTTACTTCCAAAAAGTTTTCATAGTTTGATTTTCAATAATTTTTTTGGCCAAGAAGTCCTCAAGACATTGAGAAAATCCCATAGAAAATATAAAACAAAGAAAACAAATACCTAGAGTCAATTACTAGATCACTAAGATTTCTTGTTTCATATAGCTTCAGACACCACCCGCTAGTTTGAATATGACATCAACAAAGAGTTGATTAAATGAAGGGAATAATGGCACCCATAATTTTTGGGCACCATTTCTAGGGACACAATAATTAGAATTGTGCTAATTAGGTGTCAACAAGAGAAACAATCATACATCTAGTAATTACAGGATCTTCCCTACATCATCATAAAATTTGTATGAGTAGACCAAGAGACTCCAAGGGTCGATTCCTCCCCAAAAATATTTGAACAAGAATCATCATATTTTTGATCAAATAAGGAAGTTGATAAAGAATTAGAAGCACCATTGTCCCTTGTTAGACAAGAAGCAAAATTGCCACCTTTAGAATTCTTAGATCAATCACCAGAAGGAAGTAGAATCTATAGAAATACAGATCATATTCCCAAGACCTCTTTAGACAAATTTTTTGATTCACAATTGAGTATTCAACCTCACTACTCTTGAATTTTCACCTTTCCGAAAACAAATCACATACCATAATTGATAGGGAGAAAAGTATAGAAATGACACAAAAAGTTGAAAGAGAACATTGATAGGAACTTTTTACTTATCCAATTCAATTGGTATGATGATGATACACCTATGAAAATTATTTCACCTACACATTTTACCCACATTTATAGGGATGTCATCTGAAGACCGCTTACCAATTTCTGTTTGAATTTAAAGTACTATGTCAAACTTATGATGATAAATATAGATAATCAGAAACTCAAGTTTTTTCCATCTACCCTGAAGTATGCAAAAATGAGATGGTTTATGGGAGTTAACATCTAATTCTATTACCACTTGGGCAAAAATGGAAGTTGTTAATGCGAAATCACAGTACCCCCCAAATGAGCTCTAAAAATATACTTTTCTAAGGCAGACTCATTTGGTGTGATTTGCATAACATTGGACTGTCTCTCAAGTTGTGGGACTTGCGGACTTGAGATGGACCTCTAGAGAAAGATGGATTCTTCTTCTTGATCATGTTAAACTACTTCTAAGGAAGGAAATGTGACTATCTACTCCTAATATAACAATTCCAAGGAGATAGGGAGAGAGAAAGTGCATAAAGAGGTAAATCCTACACTAACGAGGTGATGAGCACCAAGAAAAGGGAGAAGTATTGATCATCTAACTAGACTGCCATGAAATGAATATAGGTGAGAAATCGAGAGGTATGGACAACAATATCACATGCCAAAGATTCGATTTCACATAGGAAACATTTCAACCCAATGAACCACAGCTCCCAGATTTGCAAATGAAACATCCAAAAAACGATGCACAGAATACTCCAGAATGATGAGAGGCAAGAAGATGTAATGAAAACAAGTGAAGGATGGAAAAAACACATCAAAAAAATGAGTTTTATTACTTCAGAAATTTGTACAAAGCATTGTGTACACAAGCAAGAGTCAAAAAATGCCATTTACAGAGCAGGGGGAGGAAGGTTTTAAACTCCACATTTGACCCTGGAGAAGAAAGAGGAGAAGAGGGCAAGGGGAAGGGAGGAATGAACAACAAACTTTTACAATGAATACTTCCCCTTATATTTATAGATTTGATCGGAGAGAAGAAAGAGAGAGAGAAGTGGGAAAAGTAGGTTGAAACTCAACCACTGTTGTTAATGCTTCTGATAAAATCTGCCCCCAAATCCATTTTTACTGCATCAATCCTTGGTTTGGAACCTTGAAAGAATAGGGAATGATGGAAACAAGATCAAATCCGATCTAGTTGTTGAGAAAGATGGATCCTACATTAAAGGCCTGAAGACATTTCCTCCATTTTTCCTTACCTAACCTCCTCAAAAATAAAGTTTCAGACCTCCGTGGTGTAGGTGAAGCCGAGATCTTTCCAATGGTGTCATATTTGCAATATTTCAAGCCCTAAGTTGAAAGATATGCCCCTTCAAAGTTTTTATTGGATTCGTATGAATGGACAGAGACACAAATTTGAAAATGGGTCCCCCTTTTGGTTTAGGACACATGGCAACAAGATTAGAGAAAAAATCGGGCCTCACAGGTCAGTAATTTATCTCTTTTTCATTTTTCACAAAATGCAAAACTCAAAAACTCCTATAAGCCTCGAAGCTCCTCTTGGATTCGTGGCACCCTGTTGTTGGGTGGGGAGGTGCACTCCAATATTTTCCTTTGTGTCATTTTGTCAAAAGGAAAAATTTCACCTTTTCCTCGCTGCTCTACCTGCTTTTGGCTTTGACTTGGGGTTCAAACTTTTAATTTTTCCTTTTGCCTCATTTTGGAATGTGGAGCTCGGTAGGTCTGAAACATTTTCCATTCATATTTTCTCTATGTGTGGGGTTTTCTCGACCAAATTTACCTGGGGTGAATTTGGGATAGAACAGTTGCCTTCCTAGACAAGTATCAATATTATTGTAGAGGGAGGAATCGTAAGGAAGAATTTTTGAAAATCAAGTAGGAGGAGGATTAGAATATGGAAGATTATTTAGACAGATTCCCCTTTGTGAGAAAAAAGATTTGTATTTGTAAAACAAGAAGAGTTAATAAAAACCATTTTTATTAAAGGGTCTGGATGATGAATCAAGGGAGGAACTTATCTGATGGGAAGGTGGAAACATTGATCAAAGAAGAAGAATGAATGATATTAAAGACATTTGTAGAATCTATTCGATGAACAAGGGGTGGACTTAGAAAAGGAAGAAAAGTTAAAACTTTGAACCTAGATATGAACAAACTCATGGATGAATTGAAAATTTTTAAAACAAACATTTTTAGTTCAATAAACCTCCACCATGGGATGGATTGCAAGCTAAATTAAATGCTAAAACTAAACCATTAGCTATGTATTGTCCTAGAATGCATGATGAAGCATGCAATAAGAGATTTTTCCCCTGTAATTAATAGGAATGTGTCTTATCTGTGAATCTAGGGACCATGAGAGTAATGCTCTCTTCTCTTCTTCCATTTATTAAAAATTAGCTTGACCAAAGAAACATTCCATTCAGATTAGAAAAAGTAAATTTTGTCTAGGGACAACGCTAGCGTAAGGGCAGTTCATGCCTTAGGTTAGTTCCTAACCCTTGGATGATGTCATGGGTAGCTCAAACAGTGCCAAAAAATTGGGGAAAACCACCTTGGGCACCTCAACCAATAAGGAATCCTTAGGATTGGGTAGATCAATCTTGGTATGCCCAAGGACACTAACAACTATCGGTCTGGTTAAGGAAACCCAAATGCTTGGTCACAAACCTAAGTGGAGCCCTAATAATTATACTTAAGGGAGGACCTATCCCAATCAGAATCAACAAGCCATAATGGGTTCCCCAACACAAAATTAACAAAATGAAAATGTGTTCTAAACCCAAATACCATCACAGCGAGTAGCAAACCAAAGAAACAAACAAACTATTGTCTACGGAACAGAACTGGAAAAACTAGTTGATCTGAATGCCATGAGGATTATAAGGATATTCAAACTAGATCTGGAAAAGTAATTAGCAGTCCACCTTTTATAATCACTGAGATGACAGAAGAAACTAAAACCCCTAGTATGGTTTATTCCACAATAAGGATGTAAAAGAAAAATAAAAGGAGCTAGATAGAAACTCTACTGAGACTCCATTTCCAAAGATATTTAAAGAAGCCATAGAGAACTAAGGAATCTGAGTTGGTATAGCGAAATAAGGAAATTGAATATTCAAATACCCATTGTTACAAGTAATTAAGGACATTCCATAATTGAACAAATTAATCAAAATGCTATGTTTAAAAAGACCTTGAAGGAAGAAGCAGTACCCCAGGACTATTAAGGTAGATGGGAAACTTGTCGATTTATTAGCAAGAAACTTTTTTTATTTCCAAATATGGAGATCCTGAAAATCTTATTATTTCTATCTCTAAAGGGAATAAAGATATACTTAATGTTTTGGTTTATTTGGAAGTGACTATAAATGTGATGACAGTGGACACTTTGAAAACATGTACCATTAACAGGTATAACCAACCTACTAACACCATATTACAGATGGAAAGATCAGTCTGTAACAAAACCATAAGGAATTATTGAACGATGTGGGGGGTTATGGTGGAAGTCATGGGAATATCCATTTAATTTCCTTATATTGCAGCTAAAAGGTAAAACACCTAGTTATCCAATTATTTGAGGCAGACCATGGTTAGCTACAGTTGTTGCCTTAATTGATTACAAATCAAGTGATAATGACTATCTCAAATGGTATTAAATTCTAAGAAAATTTCCTTATAATCCTTCTGCTATGACCTTCTATTTATAATGAATACCAGAATTGTGGGTTGATGCTTCCTAATACTAATAAGAAAAAACCTGTCTTCTTTTGGCCATGATAACGTTGTAAGATCACATACATGAGGTAGAAGCTATGGTTAATCAATCATTGAGATGAACACCAATTGTCCTTGGAGAAATCAAGAATAGTTCTGGAGCCTACTGAACTTAGTTCCGGGAACCTGTAGAATCTGTTGTAGAATCATCAGATTTAGTTATGGAACCATCACATTTAGTTTCGGAACCACACCAATAGAAATTCCTTGTGACTGATGTACATAATTTCTCTCGGGAGAGAACAAGATTTGTCTTGGGGGAGGAATAATCAATAGCTTCAGTTTCAAATATATTCAGGAAATGGTGAATAATTTATTGAAAGCGGAAGTGAAGAGGAGTTCGAACTACAACAAGATAAGTATCATAAGTCTTCGCTTCCTACTATCCTTTTTATAATATTTTGTCTCAAGGAACTTTTAGATATGTTGCTGTTGTTGCCACATGCTATGTCCACTAAATACCTTAATGTAAACCTTTCAACAAATCAGTTCATCACACATTGGAATCCAAACATGTTGAGATTTAGTGGGGGTAAAAATATTAAACATTAACAATTGGTTGAAGAATGATGAAAAAAGCTAAATTGTTTGATGTTCTGAAAAATCGATACTAGAGATTTTGCATGGGACTACAAAGATATGAAAGGAATCCATCCAAGTATTTACACTCATCACATCTATACTGAAAACATTTATAACAGTTAAGAAACCTCAGAGAAGGATTAATCCGGCCTTAAGAGATATAGTCAAGCAATAAATTGAAAAACTATTACAAGTAAGTTTTATCTATCCTATCTCAGATACTCATTGGGTGTTTCATCTTGTAATTTTTCCTAAAAAGAATGAAAAATGGAGAATTTTTGTTGATTATAGGGAACTGAACAAAGCCACACTAAAGAGATTATTTTCCTGCTTACCATTCATAGATCAAGTCCTAGACAACCTTGCAGGGTAAGTAGTACTTTTCCTTCCTGGATGGCTTTAGTGGATATAATCAAATCAGAGTTTTTGCTAAGGATCAAGAAGAAAATACCTTTACATGTCCATGAGGGATAAAAATACCTTGACATGTACATGGGGGTACATGTCCAGATGGATTATGTAATGCTCCATAAACCTTTCTAAAGAGTTGTATTAGCGATTTTTATAGACCTAAAAAATGACTATGTAGAGGAATAAAATGGATGACTTCACTGTGCATGGAGATACATTTGATGATGCTTTGAGGAACTTAAAGAAATTATTAACAAGATGCTGACCAACACCATCTTTTCTCTTATTCATGAGAAGTGTTTGATGATGGTTGACGAGGGGATTGTATTAGCACACCACATTTCAAAAAGAGGAATTCATGTTGACAAAAAAAAAAAGAATTATTTTGGACTTACCCTATTCCTCAAACCCCCACAGATATAAAGTCATTTTAGGGCATGTTGGATACTATAGGTGCTTTTATCAAGGATTTTATTAAAAATTTTCCCCTCCCATGTTTAATTTTCTTACCAAGGGCTATGAATTTCTATGGGATGAAAGATGTCAGCATGTTTTTTGAGGAAATCAAAGAAAAATTAATCACGGTACCCAATATTGAGAGGAACTAATTGGGAAAAACCTTTTCACATTCAAACTGATGCCTCAAATAAATCCATTGGTTCAGTTTTGGGACAGAAATATGAAGAAGGGAAAATGTATGCTATTTATTACCTTAGTAAAAATTTTACTCCCACTAAACGAAATTACACTACCACTAAAAAATAATTTCTTGTTGTGATCTATGCAATTAATAAATTCAGACATTCTATCAGAGGGTATAAAATATTTGTACATACAAATCACTCAGCAATTAGGTACTTCATGAACAAACCAGTGGTTGGAGGTAGGATAATTAGATGGTTATTACTTTTACAAGAATTTGATATTATCATAGTAGATACTCTAGGGAAATATAATGTGGTAGCTGATTTCTTGTCAAGACCAACCACTATAGGGGAGCAAGATCCAGTTAAGGAAAATTTTCCAGAAGAATAATTATTTTTTATTTCAGCTGATACATCATGGTTTGTTGATATGGAAAATTATCTTGCAACAAGGAAGTTTCCTCCTTCTTTCACTGAGAAACAAATGAAAAATTTGATCAAAACCAGTGCATAATTTAAATGGTTAAATGGAATGTTGTTTAAATGTGGTCCTGATTTGGTTTTATGTAGGTGTGTGAGAGAAGATGAAATATTTGACATACACATGGCATGTCATGATGAACTAACTGGAGGACACTTTTTCAGTGAAAATAAAAACTCATAAGATAATTTTCACTGGCTATTATTGGCCATCTCTGTACAAATATGTGAAGAGATATATCAAGTGGTGTGATCCCTATCAAAGGATGGGACAACCAACAGTTAACAATGAAATGCCTCTATAATCTCAAGTAGTGATTGAACCATTTGAAAGATGGGGGTTGGATTTTGTCATTCCCTTTAGTCCTCCTTCATAAGGAAAGGATTACATTCTTTTGTGTACTGATTATGTGAAAAAGTGGACAAAATTGCAAGTTTTAACAAATGCCACTAAAGAAGTAGTTGTTGATTTCCTTTGGCACATAATTATGGTAAATTTTTGGTAAAACAAGAAGTATAACTTCATATCAGGGGCCAAAATTCATGTCTAATATGATCCACACCTTCACAATGCATTATCAAATCAATCATAGGAAGTCATCTCCCTATCACCCACAATCAAATGGACAAGCAGAAGTAGCAAACAGAGAATTGGAAACCATTCTTACCAAAGTAGTTGAATCAGGTAGGATAGATTGGGTAAAGAGACTACCTGAATCTGTCTGGGCCTATAATAGAACTTGGAAGACTACAACAATATTTTCTCCATATGAGTTAGTCTATGGGAAAAATCCCTTGTTACCTATTGAATTTGAACTACAAACATTGAGGACAATAGTTAAAGTAGGTATTGAGTTTGATGTAACACAAAAGGAGAGAATTCTTCAACTCATTGAGTTGGATGAGTTAAGGATGGAATCATTTCAACAGACAAAGATAATCCTAGATCAAATAAATAAATGGCATGAAACACATATCAAGAAGAAGAAATTCAAGTTAGAAGATTGGGCATTACTATTTGATTCTAAGTACCAACAATTCAAGGGAAAGTTGAGAATCAGGTGGTTGGGACCCTATTAGATTGAGTAAATATTTAACAATGGTTATATTTAGTTACTTCCCATTGATGTTAGCAGAAGGAAAATTATGGTCATTGGAGATAGGCTAAAAATTTATGATGAATTGTTGAGACAGATTGAAGCAGACAAAGAATTTGATCATTTGGAAGAACCCTGTTCTTCCAAAATGATCAAATAATCAGATGGATAGAACCAGAATAAAGGGAAGAGAATGAAAACTAGTAAATGTAATTCTCTTCCCAATAAATAAAAAGAAAAACAATAAAAAGGGAAGGATTGAAAACAAGTAAATGACATTCTCTTCCCTAAAAACAATTCTCTTAGAGATCAATTAAAAACAAGCAATTGCAGTTCATCTCCTCAATAAATGGCCAATCCAAAATAAAAGGAACTTCTTTGAAATTCCAATTGTCTTTTCTAACTGTTTTTCCATTTGTTTCACTTTTAGGAATGGTGAGTCATCATGACGGAGGGATCACATCATCAAGGACGGTAATTATGTATTTAACTTATTAAAGTTTAATTTAAATTTTTTCATGTGTGATTGGATTTGATTTAAAAGTTGGTATGATGAGTCATCTATTGTACATTATGATTAAAAGTGAGAAATCATGAGGATGATGTCAGTGGAACAAAAGTGGTAGCATGTTTATAATGATCTATCATTTGTGAGGAATACAAAAGTGAAGAATTAGTTGCTAAAAAACTTCAAGGAAGAAGCAGATTTATATTCCGCAGCCAGACACAACAGTTCCGTAGCTAAGCACAACAATTCCATAGCTAAACCCATCTGTTCCATAGCTAAAAAAAGATTTTTGTAGCCAATCCAGATAGAGTAATAATTTGAAAGAGAATGAATTTGAATCACATTCTTTACCATGGGGATTAAAAAGAATTCAGAACCTAAGGATGATATCCAATTTCTTGCAGATGAAGAAGTAGCAACTATATTTGAACATGCAGGGTGTTTAGAATTCTTGAAACATTTCTTGAATTATAATGACACATTGGTAAGAGAATTCATTATAAATTTAGAACAATCTAAAAAAAGCTTAGAAATATTGTAAGTCCCTTTTTCTGTGAATACAATAAGTAATGTATTTGGTGTGCTAATTGTGCATGTCCCAAATCTTGTCAAAGGGACCTTAAAAGAATTGGTTCAAACCCTGCTATAAGAGAGGAAAACTGAACCCTAATATATTTACAACACTTAGAAAATCATAAAAGGGGTCAGACGGTCCAGTGTTCCCAAACCCTTTGATCGTGTGGCATTTTTGATAGTCAAGTATTTAACTTGTGATGGTCAATTTATGTTGGTAGGAAGAGAAGTCCAGAAGATGCTCATATATCTTAGATATGGAGCTATAAAACCATAATATATAGTAAACCTTCTAGGGTTTCTTTTTGACTTCATCCATCTAATGTCCCAGAGGTATTCCTAGGGTGTTGGAATAATCAGCCATCATGGGTTAGTTCATTTGGTGTGCCAACACCATTTTATTGCAAAGAAAAATGGAGAAGAAAAATGGGAGAAATTTCATAATAAGTTTAAACAAAACCCTGATATTATCAGGAAGGCAGTACTAACTCCTTTTTCTCCAACAAATAATTCTGAAATCGATCCCCCTACATAGGAAAAGAAGGAAATAGGTGGGGAGAATATACCAAAAATAAGAATATTTGGAAGAAAGATTGAAAATTCAGAACCTATTGTACCTTTAAAAGAAACTCCTTCCTCTACAGAAGCTACAGGAGAGATAATATCTCTCTGATAGTGAAAATTCACCTAGGCAAGAGAAAGAAGTGAAAATTAGAAGAATATGTAGGAGGAAACCCCACTTCTATACATTTCAAAGCTCCTCAAAGAAGAATAATTCATAAGAGGTCTAGATAAATTCTAGAGGGGATGAAAGAACATGACGAGTTGGAAAAAGAAGCTGCTGATATTTTGTGTAGCATGGCCATGAATCCTCCTGGACCAAGCCAAACTAAGATGGAAAAAGAAGATGAGAGATGTGAGGAACAAGTTTTTCAAGGGTTGGGTGAATCAACAACACTATCACATGAAGAAGAAGAGTTGACATCTTGGAGATGAAAAGGGAAATTCCTTTTTGTAGAAGAGGAATGTTGAACCCCTAAAGAACATTCAGAGAAAGAAGAGAAACAACAGGTTTTAAAGGCTCTATTTTTTTCCAGATCATAAATCATTATCAAAGAAAAGGATGAGGAGTTAAACTTTCTCAAACTCAAATTGGAACAGAGAGAAATTCTCATTGGAGAACTAACAACTCAGCTCATAGACAAGATTGAGGAATTGATAAGAGTTAAACAACAAATGATGGAGAAAGAGGAAGAATGTAAAATTTCCACAAGATAGATTACTATGTCAACAGTCTCTACATATACTAAATTAAATTATTTTCCACTCAAGAAATTATGGGATAATACTTGTAGGTGACTCAGTGAAATCAAAACATCCAATGAGGACTTGAGAAGTAAGATGGAAGAAAAAAATAAATCAAGAAAGGAATGGGAAGAAAAGTTTTACAAAGAAGGAGAAAAATTTTAATGTCTTGTAGAAATACAAATGGATTGCATAGTGAGTGAAAATTGCTTGCATGCAGGAGACCTTCTCCTGCATATAGCATGTTTATAGTGGAACAATTCATTTGTTGGTAGCTATCAAGAACTGCATGTGGCCTTCCACATGAAATAAAATATGAATCTGAGTTCATGACAACATATTCTTTAGCCAGTTTAGAGAAGAAAAATCTTCTCTGCAAATTATATCTCTGCAATATTATGCTAGAAAAGAACACAGGCTTCATGATAAATTTCTATGTGTGAGAAAGCCAACTTAATGCATTTGTTTATGTTCTTCAAAACTAGATTGCATGGAAGGAAAGGGATTCTGATCATCTATTGAAAGCTAGTTCAACTGGTCTCTGCATGAGGGGTCATTATGGTAAACCATCTTCTTTTGTTAAAAATTTTAGAACCCACACCTTTGATAGATGGTTCAAGACACATTATCTTGCCAGTTTATAGAAAATTATTGATGCCTTCACCTCTTATGAGGAGGGGAAATTTTAGGAGATTTATGATGGATGATTGAAAATATTGGAGCTTCTTATAGTTACATTGAGATGAAGATAATTAATATCTCCCACAAAATTAATATGGAGCTTAGAAAGAGATAAAGCCTTGTGCACACTCATCCCTCAGGTCACTGAAATGAAAAGGGGCATATGGATGGGAATGAGAAAAAGGCCTCCCCTTATTCTTGCTCCCATGTCTCCATGGAAAAATAGAGAACCTCAAGATCCCACTCAATTTGAGGAATGGAAGAAGAAAGTAGAAATAAGACTAGGGTATAGTGTTTCTGAACTAAAACACTGAGATATTTAGTTTAAACCATTTGACCTGAGTAGTCAATTGGAATGTAGAATACACAACCCAAGATTTGATGAGTAAACTTTGTAAGATGACTTACAAACAAGTAAGTATGGGGGAGATGACAAGGCCAAAATATGTCTCGTTAATGTACAATAAATGATCTTATTTTACTCTCCTTTTGATCAAGTTTGATTGCATTTTGTGACTTTTGTTTGAACTAATATAAGTTAGGATGTAATTGTCTATATTTTGTTGATTATAGTTCTAATGTTTAAAAAATCTATAATTCCTAACAAAGTGATTTGGAAATTTAGTTTTGTAATAAAATAGGTCATAATCAGTTGGAAGAACAAAGTATGAAGAAGTCAACATGCTTTTGGATGCATTGGTTTCAATACAGCTTAGTTCCGAAACTTCCAGACTTAGTTCTAGAACTCCATTACGCAGTAATGAGCTCTATCACTTAGTTTCGGAACTCAAGTACTTAGTTCCATAAATTTTGGACTCAATTCCGGAACTTCTACATGTATGTCCAGAACCCTCACAGTTAGATTTGGAATGATTTCCTTTAGTTCTGGAACTTCTCTAATTTTCCGGAACCGATGATAATTTGTTTATTCCAACAATGTCCAATGATTTAGAAATCAATGATCCTTTCAATCAGGAGAAGATTAGAATATTTCTAATTCTGCATACTCGCATATCCAGTGATAACTATCATACAACAATACGTCCAACCGTGTTCCAATTCAACATCTATTTTGGAAATGATCTAGTTCTATGTGAATCGGTAGGACAACTATGGCTATAAATGCACCTTTGGAAGGAGTATATATATGCAGACTTGCATATAGATTTAGAATATATAGTAATTTAGAGATAGATTGATATACATAGATACAAACACAGAGAGATAGAAAGAGAAAATACATTTTTGTAATGCAAAAAATTTTATCAACAAAATAGCCATTTATGTTTTGAGAGAATATTAAGTTATCAAATATTGTTGCAAGGTGAAGTAAGGGCCCACTCCTCCAAGAACTAGGATCTTCATTTTATTGGTATTTATATTTCCAGAGAAAATATTATAGATATGTTTTTATCCATATTTTTCCCCCCAGAAAAATATTGGATCCGCCACGACCCCGCACAGAAAGAACCAGAGAGATCCGGTTTGAATCCTACAAACAAGTCAGAGGGGGACTCTACAATGGAAGTGGCGAGGCCTATAAAAGATGAAATGGCCATGTGTAAGAGAATTTCAAAAAACTACTTTATCAAGTGAATTCATTCCTTAAATCCATTTAACAGATTACAAGAAGGCTTGGGGTAGGAAGAGATAGTGCCAAAGGGGCCATAGGTTCAAAGAGAAGAAGTGGCAAAGGTTTGAGTTCTTCGAGCTCTCGAATAGTTCAGAACGAGTCAAAAATTAACTAAGCATGGAGGAGATAGCAGATGTTGTCAAGTGTCCAAATGGCGCATCTCCAAAGTAAAATCCTAAAAGGGAGGCTCGAAAAAGTGCCAGGCGTCCACATGTCCCAGGCCCAAAATGGAGGCAGAGTCAAAGGTAAGAGTTAAATGGTAGATAGGGTAGTCCTCAGAAAAGGCTAAGAATAGAAATACAAGCGGAGGCTCCCACATGTCAGCTCGACGCATCACTAAGGGTAAATCCAAAAGTGGAGACTCAAATGAGTGCTAGCTCGCCACATAGTATAAGGTCTGAAAAGGTAAGAGGGAGGTCGTTGAAAAGTCCAAAGACCCATAGAGGATTCCAAGTGTCAACATGTTGCTCCTTCAAAGGAAAATATTGATCGGGCTTTTAAGTGAGCGTGGAGCCTCCATGCATCCAGTTTCATGAAGGGACATAGGCTGGGTTGAATAGTCAAATACATTGAGACAGACCAGTGGTAGGTGCCAAGTGTCCAAACAATGTTAATTCAAGAGTAGAATTCAAGGGAGGTTTCTAAGCAAGTGTTAGGCTGCCGCGTGTCCCTGGTCAGATATATGACCCCGCCGAGAAAAGAAATTATCAAAAAAATATAAATAAATTAAGGAGGTTGTGAAAGAAACCACGTGTCAGCCCCATGCCATTCCGAAAGCAAAATACATAGGCCACCCTCAAACATGTGCCAGCCCTCCACGTGTCCCATTTTAAAAAAAGGTCCCATTTTCAAACTAGTTTTCCTACCTCTTGTACGGACCCAATGCAAATTTCAAAGGGGCATATCTTTCGACCCAGGGCTCGAAATCCAGCAAATATGGCACTGTTAGAAAAGATCTCGGCCTTGTCTATGCCATGAAGATATGAAACTTTAAGTTTGGGGAGGTTAGGTGGGAGAAAAATGGAGAAATTTCTTCAAGGCCATTAATGCAGGATCTATTTTTCCCCAACAACTAGATCGGATTCGATCTGATTCATTGTTGCCTCCTCCTTTAAGGCGTCAAACCAATAATTGATGTAGTCAAGACAGATTTAGGGGAAGATTTTGTAGGAGGCATTGATAGCATTGGTTGAACTTCGACTGGTTTTTCCCACTTCTCTCTCTTTCTTCCCTCTGTGTTGAATCTATAAAAGTAAGGTCAAGACTCATTGTAAAGGGTTAGACATTCTTTTCTTTTTTGCAGGCTTGCCTTTCCTTCTGGAAAAGGGATTCATAGAGTTTAGACCTTCCATTTAAATTGAAATACATTTCCTACCTTCTGGTCATTTTTAATGCATTGTATCAATCTGCAGAGCAATAAAACACGTTTATGATTGATTTTAGATCATTTCTTCTCTCCACTGCTCTCATCTGGTCTTCCATTACAAATATCATTATTTATGCTTTATTATTGTATGCATTTTGTTGGTTTGTGTCTATCAGCAAAACTAATGTTCATCATTCCTTCGGTGCACCACCTTATAGCTTAGTTTTTATTTCTTATATTACTTTTATCCCTTTCTCCTTGGTAAAAATTATATTAGGTTTAGGAAAAGGTCCTTTGAAATTTTTCACGGATGCAGCCAAACTGAGAAATAAGAACCAACTTTTAATCTAGAGAGTTCTCCCATTTGCAAAGTCCCACAATTTGGGGAAAACTCAATGTTATGCGAATTACACCAAATGACCCTGCCCTTAGAAAAGCAGATCTGACAAATCATTTGGGGGTGCTGTGATTTTACACTAACATCTATTAGTTTTGTAAATGCTTTTGATTATTCAAGTTAAAATATGTTGTATACTTGTTCCTATAGGTTTTCTAGATTATATTCTTATTTCCTTGCAATCATCTTTCAACATTCTCAATTGTGTGTTTATTTCCAAAGAAAGGGTGTGTATTTTTGTAACGTGTGTTTACTTACAACAATCTATTTCATTACACAAATGTGTGTTTATTTATAGCAATTTATTTCTGCAGAGAGTGTTTACTTCTAGCAAGTTTTCATAGTTTAATTTCAATAAGGTTTTGGCCAAGAAGTCCTCAAGGCATTAAGAAAATCCCCCAGAAAATACAAAAAAGAAAACAAATACCTAGAGTCAATTACTAGATCACTAAGATTTCTTGTTTCCTATAGCTTCAGACACCACCCCTGGTTTGAATTTGACATAAAAAAAGAGTTGATTAAATGAAGGGAATAATGACACCCATCAACTGCCACATGGTTTAATTCTGTGAGAACTCCAACTCTCTCCTCCCCATGGACATGAACCTCCTTGATTAAGCCTCCTTGATTAAGCCAAAATTTAATATATTTTGGGTTCGGGTCATGGCAATAGAGTTATGCCATGACCCATAAATTCAGAAATATAGTTATATATATATATATATATATAGACACATAAATTCAGCAATATAATATTATTTTTTCAGGCATGGTTTGTGTAGAAAAGAGAGTGTATTTTATATATATATATATATATAGAAATGGCATAAATTAAGGATACTTTGGAGAATATTTTTATCCATTCATGCAGTAGTAAATAGAAATATTAAGAGAGATAAATACAAAGAAAGAGAGAAAGGATAATAGAAGATATATGCCACAACATATAGAAAAGAAGATACACAGATTAAAATACAAATAGAAAGAGAAACAACTCATAGAAGACATAAGAATAAAAATATAGAGAAGGGAAAATATGAAAAGGGGGGATTTTCACAAATAGATATGTGCAACACAGAGAATTTTTTGTAAGAAAAATAAACAAGAAATTGGAAACAAGAAGAGAAAAAAAGAAAATATAGAGTAGTAGCTATGAGATTGTAAAAGTTTTTTTAATTGAATATAATATATATTTTTTGTGTTTTTCTGTTCTGGTTATATTTTCCCCCTATGTTAGCTATATTTGGCACCAAAATTTTCCAACATTTTGGTATTAGAGAAAATAAGAAGCTAAATAGTTCATGGGTTTGATATTTTATTTTTTCGGTTGAGTTGTAATGGATTCTAGTAGCAGCAACCTGTGGAAAAAATCCCCAATACTTTATGGGAAGAACTATGACATATGGTGCATTAAGAAAAAGACCATATTTTCATCTCAAGATCTATGAGAGTTAGTAGAAGGTGGATATACATATGTAGTAGACAAAGTTGTATTCAATGCATTGACACAAGCTCAAAAAAATGCATTGAAGGAAAATAAAGGAAAGGATGTGAAGGCTATGAGCTATATTCAGAATTCAGTCATAAATTAAGTATTTTCAAGCATATAAGTAGATATAAAATCCAAGAAAGCATGTGATACCTTATAGAATGCATATTAAGAAAGTGATAGGGTGAAAGTAGTCAGACTACATATGTTGAGGAGAGAGCTTAAGACTCTTCTCATGAAAGATTCAGAATCAGTAAATGATATTTAAACAAGAAAAATTACCTTATTCAATCGAATGAGGACTAATGGAGATGTGGTTGAAGATCATAGGATCATAGAGAAGGAATTGATAAGCGTTCTAGTCATATCTTACCCAGTTGTGGTAGTTGTTATCGAATTTTTCCCCTGACATAAAATTGAACAAACATGACCTTGCATGATGGAAAATGGAGAGGTTGGTTTAGTCATGCGAGCTCGCATTCAATTCCAAAATCAAGTTGTAGGTAGGATTGACAATGGAAATGCAAGGTTGGAAAATCAAGGGGTGGCCATGGGAACATCAAAGGAGATTAGAGGTCAAGAGGAAGGATGGAGTTCAAGAACTGAACATTCAGGTTTTTGGCATTTTGTATTTCAGAGAAAAGGAAGGTGAGCAGTGCAAAAAATCTTGAAATCAAAATGTCTAAAAGTATAAAAGTCCTAAATTTAGACTTTCAGGTTTCATAATTTCAGAGTATTCACCGAGAAAAATGGAAAAAATGGCCAAAAGGTTCAGAAACTCAAAACCCTAAAAGTCTAAAATTTTAGAATTTTAGGTCTCAAAAGTCTTGGTGACTATGAACGGAAAAGGGAGAGGAAAATTCTAAAATTCCAAACTCCAAAAGTCCAAAATTTTGGACTTTCAGGTTTTGAGGTTACAGAGATCTCAAGAAGTGAGTCAGAAAGGGTTCAAATTTCAGAAGTAAACGCAGGTTTTGGGGTCAATGTGGTGGCATTTTCAAACTTTGAAGGTTCGGGGTTTCGGACTATAGAGTCTTTGGCGAGTAAAAAATGAAAAGCAACCAACAATGTCTAAAAACCTGAAGTCTGAAAGTCTAAAATTTCATATTTTTAGAATTCATACTTTTAGGATTTCAGGGTTCAGGGTTTCAAAAGTTTAGAATCCCAAAATGTAAAAATCATAATTCAAAGTCTACAACTTCAAAACCCAAAAGTCCAAATTTTTTTGCTTTCATACTTTCAGGTTCCAAAGTTTCGGAACTCTCAGTCTGCCATTTTTTAGGGTGTCAGACTTCTCACCTACCAAAATAATGAAGTATGGGCTTCCTTTCTTGCCCATCAAGGAACATCACATGAAGGCATGGGTTTTGTAGTAGAACCCATCATTGTTGCAGGTGAATTCAATGCATTTCTTGGGTGGTTGGAGTAGGATTTCAAAATTTGTTCATCTCCTTCTCTCATGCTTACTATATATTGTAAGGAGGGGAATTTTTCTAAAGGTTGGATAATTTTGTTTTGCACTCTCCCTCCTTATATTTTCCGTGAGTGGATTTGTGGAGTTCAAACCTCTCATTCAAGTTGTAATGCAAGTTTGTGCCTCTTGGTGATAGTAATGAAATGTATTAAATTTGTGGAATAATAGGAATAAATCTGTGGATGAACTCAACCCTCTCTTATGTTCATTGTCTTCTCTGATATCTCGCTACGATCCTAGTTATCTGTGCATGGTGGTTGTGTTACATTTTTAATGATTTTTGTTTAATGGAAGAACATGTTTTTAACATTCCTTTGGTGCAAAACCTCTGTTAGTTTAGGTTTATTTTCTTACACCTTCTTAACCATGTCTTCTTGGTAAGATAGATTAGGTTTTAGAGTAAAGCCTCTACAATTTGAATGTGTGCATTTGAACAGTGGAATAGGAACCAACCTTCATCCAGAGAGCTTTCCCGATTGCAAAGTTCCACAATTTGGGAAAAGCTTCATGTTATGTGATTATGCATCAATAGTTTTGGCACTTCCGGTGGAACCAAGAAGTCATTCCACAAGATTTGAAGGAATTTTCAAGAAATTCGGACTTAGAAATTGCATTTTCTCCATTCATTTGGAATTTTCATACATCAAAACCATATCGCTTCACGGACAGCTCCACCTATTGTGCAATATTATAATTTTGTGGAGGAACTTGAAACAAAATTTAGTTTCTTACCCCCCCTGGTTATTGGAAAAGCAATGGACTGAGAGGGGGGTGTAGGGAAAATTTTAGTGATGAATATTCATTAATTCATGAATATTCCAATTTTTTAATTTTGAAATTAGCAATTTTGTAGGGTACAAGTTAGGACCATTTCCCCAAAAAATTTCTGGGTATAAGTTAATTTTTGGGGTCAATTCGCCATTCCCGTGAAATATAAATTCATAATATTTTTCTAAATATAGTCAGTTGGTAGCATATTTTTATGTTATCATCCAACAACCTATAGTATGTTGTCATCCGATAGCATAAAAATTCTACCGGATGACAACATATAGTATGTTATCGGTCGATAGTATAAATAATGCTAGTGGATGACAACATATAGTTATGTTGTCATCTGGTAGATAACATTTTTATTCTACTAGATGACAATATATAGTTATGACGTCGGCTGGTAGTCTTTTTTATGCTACGGACTGACAACATACTATATGTTGTTGGTTGGTAACATAAAATATGCTAACAACTGTTAGCACATAAAAATACTACCATCTAGTAGCATTTAATAGTGATGTCATGATGTATATATATTTGACATTCGTGTAAAAAATAATTTTCACAGATTCGCTAGACATTTTCTAAGGAATTTTTTCGGAGGGACCCTTAAAATTTTCCCTAAGGGGGTGAATCATTCCTTAAAAAATTTCAAATCACATTTCAAATTTCTTATTCAAAACTCAAAACCATTTAACCATCCATTAATTTGTGCACACAATCATATATCACATATGCAAGAAGCCATAAACAAGATAATTAACACAAGACACAAGATATATGTGGGAAACCCTCAAAGGGAAGAAAACCCAATGAAATTTTTTGTTGATATTACACACAAAAAGCACTCAAGTGAATATTACATATCACAAGAGATTTCTTTGGTGAGGAACCAACCCCACAAGCAACATCAACCCCTAAATCCTTGACTGAAAACCAAAATTGATTTTTAGGGGTGTAACTTACTCAAAACAAGTCCAAATTTTACCAGATGATAGATCTGAGGCTAGTCTTCAAAAGGGTATTTTTAGTTTTTTGAAATTTTGATTTTTGAAATTTCAAAGTTTTTTTAATTTTGTGTTTCAGGATTTTAGGATTTCGGACATCTCAAGATTTCAAAATTTCAGGTTTTTACACAATTAGACGTCTTGTGTTTTCAGGTTTTTGGGACTATCATTCCAAATCAAATTTCAACCTCCATAATCTCAAACATACAGGTCCTTCAATGTATTAATTGTAATTTTTTTGAGTTTGGTGTGTAACTTGGAAAAATCTAGCCTTTAGAGGCTCATTTCCCCAACACATATGGCAACTCTGAAGGGATAGAATTCAGTGGTGTATTAGCATAGGTAGCCCAAGTACATAAGAAGAATTTGAAATAGGTCTGATACTCGAGAAGAGGGATAATTTTTCTATTTGAAATTATCACCAGGTAGAGGAAGGAGAGGAAGAATACCACAAATATCACCATCTCCACCTAACAAGACCTTGTCTACACCTCCACCTGGTACACCTTTTCTTCAATCAATGAGAGTTCTCCGACCATTCAGGATGGTGCAACCCAATCCCTATGTCAACTTCACGATCAATAGCCCACTTTCTCTAAATGCACAAAATGGGTTCCCGATTATAGCACTAAAGAATATTACCTATTTCATAGGAGAAAATCATACTACTCCTATTGACCACATCCAAGACATTTCCAATGTCTGTGCAACTCATGAAATCAATGAAATGGATATTACGGTCAAGTTGTTAGCTTCATCTTTTAACGGTAAATCTTTGTAATATTTTAGAAGCTTAACAATAAGATCTATCCAGAATTAGGATCATTTGTACACAACCATCAATAATCAATTTGGGGAAAAGGGAGATAATCTATCTTTATTGGATCAATTTACAACAATAAAAAGGGCTCCTAATGAACAGTTCACTAATTTCAACTTCAGGTTCTAGAGGACATGGGATAGAATTCCGCTTGCTGTGAGACCAGCAGCTGAAGGTTCCTTCCTCTACTTCTTGAAAGCTAAAAATTCAGATATAGCCATGATGATCCTATCAATGAGAGGTATAATAACATTGTTATTTGAGCTGAAAATTGCTTCATTCAAGTTAGTAAGATAGTACCAAGGCCACCAATGCCTCTCTATCTAGACATGGGAGCTCCTACAACTAGTCAAAGACAAGATTTGAATCCCATTCCCACTAATAATCAAAGCAATAACGAGGCTTCTACTTCTTCAAGAACTTCAAAATAATTTAAGGAGGTCATGAAACAACTACAAAACCTAGGAAATGAGCTAGTGACTATCAAGAGGTAACAAGCTCATATTTCTAGGCCATATCAACCTCCAAATTAGTATTAAGCTAGGCCCCCATACCAGTAAAATAGACCACCAACTTAGGCTGTAAATCAAAACCCAAACCAAGGACAACCTGAAGTTGTCAGAACCATTCCGACCATATGATCCAAATACAACCTCTACATCAAGAGCCTTGGATCTAGAAAAAAAAACAACATGGCACAGGAGTATAAATGGTGTTATCCCAGCAAATCTACCTCATAATCAATCAGCTTGTTTCAATGGTGTGTTGAATCAGGATTTGATGGTACAGACCCTTGGTGTGTCCCAAGAACCAGAGTTAAGAGGAAAATCAGTAACACAAAACTCAACAAGAGGCACCTCTAATAGATACTAAGTTGGTTTAATTAGAAGAACATAAGACTTCTCATGAGTTAATTAACCATCTTTTCAAGGCATGGCTTCCAACACATGGTCAAATAAGAGGAACATATAGGAGGGACAAACTATCTAATCCAGTTGTTTCTCAGCCCACTCCTACACACAACACGGGGTTAGTAGATCAAATGCATCACCAAATGTGCAAAATCATCCTAAGGAACCCGTTACAGTAATACATGTGCTTGTTCAAGCTCCACATAAGGTCATGCCAAGTACAGGGAAACAAAAGGATAATTCATCCCCTTTTAACATCATCTACCAAACGAAGAAAACACATGTGAACATTTCTATGTGAGATTCATTGGCAATCCCAGGAAACTGAGATTTGTTGCAAGCTACAATGGCCGTTTGGTCTACCTCAAATAGATCAGACCAAAGTCAGGAGAAAGCTCTCACTAATACATTGCAACAAGGTGGGAGTCAACCAAATATTTTTTAAATCCCCTAATGTTCTATGTGTCATTTATTGTCGAGAAAAAAATGGTACATAACTATATTATTGATTCGGGGGTAAGTAGCTCAATGATGTTGAAGAATTTAATAGATCAATTGGGTCTAAAGTATGAACTAGTGCTAAGAGGAGCAGTGTAGTGGGATGGAATAGTAGTAGGAATGGTTGGGATCATCAAAATTTTCAGTGTTACACTACATGCTTGTCTTAATTTCACAGTCTTGCACGATATGTCTAATAATCGGCCTTCCTCCACTATTTGCATTGTGTCTATCATGGGAATTCACTTCAACAATTGGTCGATATCTATTAGCATATTGGTCACACATGATATTCAGTATAATATATCGAGCTGAAGGATATAATCAGGTTAGAACCAGTTGCAAACTTTCACATTGAGCCACATGTGCCAAGTCCTATCAAATGCAAAATGCTCATCATTTAATCAAGAGGAGTGTTCAAATGATCTAGAAATTGGTACTAAAGTAGAGGGAATTCCAGATTTGAATCTAGATGAATGGGAAAACAAAATTCATTGCATTTGACTGATTTAAAGAAATGGAAGAATCAGAATCAGGTGTATATTGTGTACACGAAGAAAATTCACCCATTCCTGATGTCACCAAGCTAGAAAATAAGGATGAAAATGAAGTTTGGAAACTATTTTTTGATGGTTCAAGAAGTAAATAAGGTGCTAGAGGAGGTGCAATGTTAGTTTCACCACAGAACACCAAGTATTATTCAACTTTCAGATTTCATTTTGCATGTTCAAACAACACAACCGAATATGAGGCTTCATTTCATGGAGTTCATTGGGTCAAGAAAAAGAGGCATAAAGAATCTGCAAATATTTGGTGATAGTGAGCTAATCATCAATAAATTCAGAGGACAACATACTGCAAAGAATGACCTACTCAAGAGCTACAAAAATAGGCTATGGGACCTGATTAAGGATTTCGAAGATTTCAAAATCATAGTCCATACCCAAGAATAAGAATGAAGCCACAAATAGGCTCGCAGTAGTTAGAGAAAATTTTGATGTGGTGGATAGCATCAAAAGATACAAAATAAAGCCACATATCCATGTGATTGTAAGGCCATCAGTTCTCGATAATAACACAAGATGACAGGTGTTTCAAAATAATCAACAGATCGTTAATTTCTTGCAAGAAGAGGCTGAATTTTCAGCTAGGAATCAAGATAAATTAGAGCAGCAGTATGAGGAACAAGTAGTGCAGTTGCAAACTAACTAGCTTCTAAAAATTTTAGTAACATTGGAGTCTATTTTCAATCCTAATGATTATTTTTGTAAAGATAAGACTAACATATAGGTCAAAGGAGATTATTCAGATCCAATTCCTATTGGAGAGGGAATAACACTCCAAATTGGCAAATTGGCCATTGAGCAAGAGAGATATGAATTTTTTCCAAATTTTCCAATAATTTTTAGATGTCTTCACTTGGAGTTGTGAGGACATGCAAGGATTCAATGTAAATTTGGCACAATATACCATAGAACTTGATCCTAATGCTAAGCCCATTAGGAAAAAACAATGAACAATCAACCCACACATTGATCCTCTTATGAAGAAAGAGCTAAACAAGATAATAGAGGAAAGCATTAGATTTCTAATCAAGCACTCAAGATGGGTATTCCAAATTGGTTCCAGTTAGGAAGAAGAATAGGGAAATCAGGTTGTGCATGGAATTTTGAGACTTGAATAGGGCATCTCTTAAGGACCATTACCCACTTCCTTTAATGGAAAAACTCTTACAAGTAGTAGCCGGATCAGAAATATTCTCTCTCCTAGATGGCTATGCGGGGTATAATCAAATAATGGTGAAATAATATGGTCATTTTAAAATGGATTTCACCACTCAGTGGGGGCACCTATGCCTACAGGAAAAATGTCGTTTGGATTGTCTAATGCCAGGAGAAACTTTCCTAAAGGAAATGGACATGGCATTCAATGGGTGTATCGAAAAAAATAGTATTGATATATCTTGATTATATCACCATGTTCTCCAAAAATGCAGTAGATCACTTCTTTCATCTGAGGCAGGTTTTTTAGAGATGTAGGAGATTTTGGGTATCATTGATTCCCAAAAAATCATACTCCTAACTCACAAAGGCAAGATCCTAGGCCATATTGTGTCAAAGGAGGGATTGATGATTGACCCAAAAAGAGTTGAAGAAATTCAAGCATTGCCATAACCAAGTCATAAGAAGGATTTTTCAGAGCTTTCTAAGAAGAATCAATTTTGTCCATAGGTTTGTACCAAACTTTTTTGCTCTTGTCAAACCAATAACGTTGATGTTGAAGAAGATCATGTTTTTTAAGTGCATAGTTGAGGGTAAAGTAAGTTTTGAAGCAATAAAAGAGGCTATATCTCAAGCTCCAACTGTCGTCAATATAGACTTCTCCAAGGAATTCATGCTCTATGTCTTTGGTGGTGGGGACACAATTTTTGCAATCCTAGTGCAACAAACAAAGAAGTTTCCAAATAGCCAGTTTCCTTCTTCAGTCAAGGTTTGGAGGACTGTGAAGTGAGATAATCCTTCATAAAAAATCATGTCCTTACAGTGATTAGGATTTTGAAGAATCTCAAGCACCTAGTTTCAAATAACAAGATCCAATTTCTAGTCTCTCATACAGGAGTCAAGGACTTCCTTTTGAAAAAATATCTAAATGAGAAATGCGCAGGGTGGATCACTCATGTCATGGAATATGACATTGAAATTAAGGTCACTAATCTGGTCCATGGAAAGGGACTATGTGAACAGATAGCCTCGATTCAACAAGTTAAAGCAGATGATGAAAATGAAGTTGTTTTGATACTACAAGACAGTCAAGAACAAGTGAATGATAATGTTCCTATCCCTTGTTGGACTCAAAATATCATACACTTCCTACAAATAGGACTATGCCCTCCACAAATGAGCAAAGTAAAGAGGAGATACTTTATATCACAATCCATTCCATATGTTCTTGTTGATGGCGTTTTGTTCAAAAAGGACATCAATGGTGTTCTATTGAGATGCATTAGAACGTATCAAATTGAGATATTATTACAAGAGTTTCATGATGGAGAATCTGGAGGTCATTTTAACAGATCTAAACATAATGAAGGTGGGTTATTATCATCCCATGGTGTTTAGTGACTACTATATGTGGATTAAAAGGTGTAAAAAATGTGCATTCTTCACAGGCAAGGAAAGGTTAACAACACTTCCATTGCATCCAATCTCAGTTAACCAACCATTAATGTAATGGGGATTGGACTTCATTGGGGTCATAAATCCAAATTCAAGCCAAGTCCACAAGTGGATTCTCATAGCACTAGACTATCTAGCCAAGTGGACCGAGGCACTAGCACTCAAAGAAGCAAATGAGTCTAGCATACTATAATTTTATGAAGGGATAGTGACTAGTTTCGTAGTATCGGACACTATCATATCAGACAATGAATTGGTGTTCCTAAATTACCATATCATAGAATGGGTTGTTAAGAATCAGATCTACTTGAGCACCTCTTCAAACTATTACCCATAGGGTAATGGGAAGACAGAGTCCATGAATAAGAATTTGCTAATAATAATTAGAAGGACTCTAGATGAAAACCAAAGGATATGGCATACTAAGCTCAAATCAGCATTATGGTCTGACAAGGTCACACCAAGAGGTCAATTGTTAATTCCCCTGACAAACTGGTCTACGGGAAAGAGGCAGTGTTTCCTATATCATTAGAACTACCTGCATTGGAGCTCATGAAGCAGTTGGAGTTGTCTAAGTTTGTAACCAATAGAGGCTAGGTATGTAGATATTATGTAATTGGAAGAAATTAGATAACATGCATTTCAAATGATAGAGAAAGATTGAGGCCTTAGTCAAAATATGGTTTCACAAGAAAGCAAGAGTAGGGACCTTTCAGGAAGGGGACTTAGTTCTGAAGTGGAATGCGAATCGGGAAAAACCAAGAAGGCATTCCATGTTTGATGCCATTTGGAGTGGCCCCTACATGGTCATAGGATGTGAAAATATAAATACCTTCCAATTGTCTACATTGGATGAAGAGGAGCTTCTGATTCCAATTAACAGGATATGTCTTAAACATTGCTACTGAAGTAAAAGGTTTCACCCTTGTAAATATTACCCTAGGATTTTAATTCCTCTAAGTACGTATGCACATTTGTCTTGTTGTAGATTAGATTTCAATTTCCATAAGTTCCTTTGGCATAGGTTTTATTGCTCCCAGGTTGTATCATTGTGTAGCTCAATATGCCTCCAAAAGAGAATGTTGTAGTAGTCCATTTTAGGGACAGGTGAAAACTCTAGGTCAAGACAATTATCTACTCTCACAAATCTCATCTTCAAGATTTTCTTATGAAAATTGAGAGTACAAGAAGTGGGGTAGGTTTAGGATAAGCATGTTATATAAATTAAAGTTCAAGATTCAAAAATACAAGATCATTATTAGGCTATCATGCATGAATCCATGCCCAGTGTGTACTTTAAGGAAACAAATCTTTCCACCTAGCAGGCAGGTAACCCCGTAAGTCACCAAATTGTTATCCAATTTTTCCCTGGAGGCAAAATTGAATAAACATGACCTTGCATGGGGGAAAATGGAGAGGTTGGTTAAGTCATGCGAGCTCACATTCGATTCTAAAATCAAGTTTTAGGTAGGCTCGACAATGGCAATGCAAGGTCAGAAAATCAAGGGATGGCCATGGGAACGTCTAAGGAGATTAGAGCTCAAGTGAAAGGATGAAATTCCAGGCCCAAAACTTTAGAGTTTTGGAATTTGGTATTTTGGAGAAAAGGTAGGTGAATAGTACAAAAAATCCCAAAATCAAAATGTCAAAAATTCTGAAAGTCCAAAATTTAGACTTTTAGGTTTTAGAATTTCGGAGTCTTCACCGAGTAAAATTAAAAAAATAGCCAAAAGGTTCCAAAACCTGAAACCCTTAAAGTCTTAAATTTCATACATTCAAGTTTCAAGGTTCTGTAAGTCTCGATGAGTGTGAATAGAAATGGGAAAGACAAAGTCTGAAATCCCTAACTCCAAAAGTCTAAAATTTTAGAATTTCAAGTTTCAGGGTTTTGGAGATCTCAAGAAGCGATTCGGAAAAGGTTCATATTTCAGAAGTCAACACAGGTTTTGGGGTCAATGCAGTGGTATTTTCAGACTTCACAGGTTTGGGGTTTTAGACTTCTAAGTCTTTGGCAAGAAAAAATGGAAAATTGACCAACAATGTTTAAAAACCTGAAGTCCAATAGTTTGAAATTTTGGATTTTTAGAATTTAAACTTTCAGGTTTTTAGGGTTCGGGGTTTCAGATGTTTGGGACCCTAAAACAAAAAACTCACAATTCAAAGTCTGAAACTCCAAAACCTGAAAGTCTGAAATTTTGGACTTTCAGTATTTCAGGTTCTGGAGTTTCAGAACTCTTAGTTCACCATTTTTTAGGGTGTCAGACTTCTTACCTACTAAAATAAGGAAGTATGGGCTTCCTTTCTTTACTAACAAGGAACAAGACATGGGGGCATGGATTTTGCAGTAGAACCCATCATTGTTGTAGGTGATTTCAATGCGTTTCTTAGGTGGTTGGAGTAGGATTTCAAAATTCTTCTATCTCCTTCTCTCATTCTTCCTATATATTGTAAGGAGGGGCATTTTTATAAAGGTTTGATAATTTTGTTTTGTACCATCCCTTGTTCTTTTATCTGTAATTGGATTTGTGGAGTTCAAACCTCTCATTCAAGTTGTAATGCAAGTTTATGCCTCTTGGCCATTGTAATGGACTATATCAAATTTGTTGAGAAATAGGAATAAGTCTCTAGATGATCTCAACCCTCTCTTGTGTTCATTCTCTTCATCTGATCTCTCATTACAATCCTGGTTATATGTTCATGGCGGTTATGTTACATTTTTAATGGTTTGTGTTAAATGGAAAAACAAGTTTTTAACATTCCTTTGGTGCATCACCTCTGTTAGTTTAGGTTTCTTTTCTTGCATCTTCTTAACCCTATATCCTTGGCAAGTTAGAGTAGGTTTTAGAGTAGATCCTCTACAATTTGAATGTGTGCATCCGAACAGAGGAATATGAACCGACCTTCATCTAGAGAGCTTTGTTGTTTGTAAAGTTCCACACTTTAGGAAAATATCCATGTTATGCAATCACACTGAGAGTTTCAACCCATCAATTTGAAAACATTTCAGGGCCGCTTTGATTACGCATCAAAAATAGTCATAGAGGATTTTAAGGATTTGAGACAACTGACAGTTGATGAGTTGATGGGTTCTTTGCAAACCCATGAACAAAGGATGAGTAGGTCAGCTAGCTCCTCCATTGAAGAAGCCTTAAAAAAACAAAAGTTTTAGAGGTAGGGGGAGTATACAAAAGAGGAAGAGAAATATTTAGGACCCAAGAAGAAGGTGGAAGTCACAACCACTATCAAGAGCCACACGAAATAGGAAAAGTTAGAGGAAGGAGCACAAACACTTCTAGAGGCAGTTCTACACAAACGTATGACAAATCAAATGTGCAATGCTATTATTGTAAAAAATTTGGGCCTTATGCTAGTCAATGTAGAAAGAAAGAATATGATGTGAGAAATCATAATCATAATGCAAGCTTCTCTAATGCAAAATAATTTGAGCCTAAGAAGAATGAAAATAATGGAATTTTCTTTCTAACTTGTAATGTAGCTAAGCAAGGAAGTAAGCAAGTATGGTATTTGGATAGTGCATGCAAAAAACATATGTGTGGAACTATTGAAATTTTTAATAACATAGATGAATAAATCAGACCTAAAAAGAAGATGGGAATAAATATCAAGGTTCCTGTGATGACTAAAGGCATAGTATCCATTCTCACCAAGAAAGGAGACAAGAAGCATATACGTAATATTTTCTATGGACAAGGGTTGAAGTATAAGCTATTAAGTACTAGACAACTCAGCCAAAATGGATACACGGTAAATTTTGAGAATGGATAATGTGTTTTATATGATAAAGGTCGAAGAAACAAGTTGATTGCAGTTGTGCAGAAGAACAAATAGTATGTTTCCCTTGAGGATGCAAAGAGTAGCAACATGCACAACAATGTTCAAAAAAATCTCCATTTGTCAATCCACTCTTTGACATCTTGGGTATAGGAATTTGGGTTTTGGTAGATTGAATGTTCTTCATAATAAACAAATAGTTAGAGGAATTCCTCCTATTGAAAAACTAGACAAGGTTTGTGAGGCATGCATATTGGGTAAGCAACATAGAAATGTTTTTCCCTCAAGTAAATAATGGAGAGAAAGATCACCTCTTGAAGTAATACATAAATATTTATGTGGTCCCATGAAGACTCCCTCACTGTCCAAGCAAGGTTATTTTATGACTTTCATAGATGATTTCACCAGAAGGACACGCGTTTATTTTTTTAAAAATAAATCAGAGGAATTTGAAGTATGCAAGAAATTTATGGCCTTGGTTGAGAAGCATAATGACCATTATAATAAAACATTGAGAATAGATAAAGGGGGAGACTATATATCATATGAGTTTTTAAACTTATTTAAGGAGCACGAGATCAAGAAACAATTCACAGTAAGGTAAACACCTCAGAAAAATGGTGTGGAAAATAAAAAAATAGAAACATTTAAGAAATGGAAAGGATAATGTTGAAAGCAATAGGATTATCCAATGAATTCTATGTAGAAGTAGTTGGGACAACAATATATTTTCTAAATAGATATCCTATGAAGAGTCTGAGGAAAATAATACCTCAAGAAGTATGGATTTGAAGAAAACTAAGTGTTGAGCACTTGATATTTTTTTAATGTGTGACATATGCACATATGCCAAAGAAAATAAAATCAAAGTTAGTTTTAAAAGGACAGAAGTGCATTTTTATTTGATATAGTGAGTAATCTAAAGCTTACAGATTGTATAATCCAATCACAAAAGAGCTTATAATCAGTCGAGATGTTCAATTCATTGAAGAAACATATTGGAGAGATGCACAATAAGTGGAACAATCGGAATAAAATATAAATACACCTATAATGGTTGATGAACCAAAAAAAGGAAGAGAAAAATATGTACCAAGTTGGAAACCTATTTCATAAAGATTTTAATATTATAATGACAACATCCAACAGAACATTCAAGGACCAGAAAATGAAGAGTCTTCATCATCATCTGACTCATTAGAACAAAAATTAATAATGAGGAATGTACAAGAGATATATGATTAGTTAAGGTGTGATGAAAATGAAGATTACTGATCCTATTTATTTTTAAGAAGCAATTAAAGATAATAAATGGTGTGAAATAATTGATGAATAAATGCAGGCAATAGAAAATAATCATACATGGGACTTAGTAGATCTTCCTAAAGGAAAGCAAGTCATGAGAGTCAAGTGGGTTTATAAAACCAAAACTACTCCTGAAGGAAAAATTGAAAGACACAAGGAAATATTAGTTGTCAAAGGCTACATAAAAACCCTGGACATGATTATAATGACATTTTCTCCAGTAGAAAGGTTAGAGACCATGAGAATAATTATTTGCATGGTTTCTTGTCACAAATGGAAGGTCCATCAAATGGATGCCAAATCAACTTTCCTGAATGGAGTGTTAGAAGAAGAAGTGTATATGGGATAAGCAGCTAGCTATGAAATCCCCGGGCATGAAAGAAAGGTGTACAAGCTTAAAAGAGATTTGTATGTTTTAAAAAAAGCACCAAGAGCTTGGTATAATTAGATATATTCCTATTTGATAATAAATGGCTTTAGAAAAATCAGTAGTGAGCCCACATTCTACATCAAAGCAAACAATGATGAAATTTTAATTGTTATTTCGTATGTAGATGATTTAATTTTAACTAGAAATGTAAGCAAGTAAATAGATGAATTTAAATCAGCCATGAAGAAAGAGTTTGAAATGACTAATTTGGGATTTTAAAAATATTTTCTTAGCATTGAAGTTAAAGAAATGGAGTAGGGAATTTTTATATGTTAAACAAAGTATGCAAAAGAAATCTTACAGAGATTCAGAATGTTGGATAGAAAACCAACATCTACACCAGTAGAGATAATTTTGAAATTAACAAAAAAATATTTCAGAAAAAATGTGGATCCTATAAGGTAAAACAACATGGTAGGAAACTTGATGTAGTTAACTACAATAAGACAAGATATAATGTATGTAATTAGTTTGATTTATAGCTTCATGGAGACACCAAAACAAACACACTAGCAAGAAGGAACACATATTTTGAAGTAAGGGAATGGCATAATGAATTATGGAATTTTATATTCTACTAATATTGATTCGAAATTAGTTGGCTATACAGACAGTGATTGGGCTCGAAGTCTAGATTATAATAAGAGTACTGTAGTGCTCACCCCTTTCTTGCATCGTCATATTTACTGACTCATGTCATTTACTAGATTTTAGATATTGATATATCATTATTTGGATAATGTGTGGTTTCATTATGGATTATTGACATTGATATAATATTATTTAATCATTAAATGGTTTTGTTGTAAATTACTCATGTGACATAGGTGGCATTTGAGGTACGTTTTAGCAATAGAATGTTATGATACATAGTACTAGTTTATTTTACCCTTGCTATTATGGATATTAGAAGGATGAAACTACATAAATTTTACTAGATATATGATGGATGAATGAAGAATATATTTCATATTGTGACCATCAATTATTATGATTCTTCTTTGGATGTTATCATGAAATAACTTGGATGAATTATATGTCTTGATCTACTATATAAACACATGTGGCATTTTGGACAGTTATCTCGTTTGGATGCTGGTTGATTTATAGATTTGGATTATCAATCATAATTGAAATAATTATAGATTGTTGTATAGTTGGAATGGATATCCATTATTTATTTGGTTGTCATTATATTGGAATTATTTCCCTGATTTATTATTTATTGAGCAGGTATGTTTAATGTGTGAATTGAGTGTGTTCGTTACATGTCACACATGAAAAGGTGAGCTTTAGAGTTGTACCTCAAGTTACACAAGTGACTAAATGAGCTGAGTCCTTTAGCCATGCATAATCTTTGTGTAACATTGTGTGTATCTGGCATATTCATGTTTTTACACCATTGGTGATTCCTAATCTATATATGTTAATTTTAGTTTGTTAAATCCCTATGATAAGCTAGTTTAGGGACCTAATTCTCTCTACATGTATTAGATATGTGTCAAGTTAATTAATCTTGTTGTTAGTGTTTTGGGACCTGTTATCCAAAATTCACCCCCCCAGGGTTAATTTGATAACATGCATCGGAATTCTCAAGTCCCAGGCAGATAAATTGATTCAGGGCAAAAAGTCATGTTTCTAGGGTCCTTCAGAAATTTTTCTAACTCTCCCGTCCAGGTTGAAAAAAGCAAGCTCTGAGAAGATGCGAAGAAGTTGCAGAAGATAAGCTTGGGCCAGAAAAAAAAATGTGAAAATCGGCTAAGTCCTAGTCCCCGGGACAGTCGGGACATTTTGGGACATCAAGGCGTGGATCGGCCGAAAAGCCTACAGGTGGCCCAAACAGCAAAGGGACAAGTGGGACAAGAGTGGCATGAAGGACGCGAACCGGCCAGTTTGGCCGAAACAAGAAACTTCAGCACAAGGAAATCTGGGACAAGTGGGATAAATGGACGCGGCAGACGCGGAAAGCTCGGATCGGCTGAAGAGGAGAACTTTCACACTAACTGCTTTGGGACATCTGGGAAAAAGATACGCGAACCGGCCGGTTCGGCCGAAATGAGAACAAACAGTCCTAAGGAAAATGGGACATCTGGGCCGTGAGGATGCGAATCGGCCGGATCGGGTGAACCGGATGATTTTGTCCCAAGCAGCACTTGGACATCTGGGACAAATGGATGCGGTGGACGCGAAGGAGCTGAAAGGGCCGAGAACCAACCAAATCATGACACGTGTCACAAGGGAAAAGGTCAAAGGGCGAGATTTGAAGGGTCAACTCGAACCAATGGGATAGTGCCACGTGTCCCAGCTAGGGCCCACAAGGAAATTTCAGAAGAGAGCCTGCTGAGAGGTGGAGGAGAGAGAGTTGCTCAGTGAATTAGAACCTGCCATGTGTCATCTAGGTGGCAGAGCACGGGAAGAAATTTAAAAATCCATTTTCACCTGTTTTGTGCCCTAAATCTTCAGATCAACATATCTTTCGATCCAGAGCTCGGATTTGCATGTTCTTTATATCAACGGAAAGCTTGTGAGATTCTCTACATGATTTCAGGGTCAATCTTGAATTTTGGTTCAATTTGGAGAGAGAAAATAAAGAAACACCTCTGGCATGAAATAACAAGTAGAAGTAATGCTTCAACAAACAATTTTAATGCAACAGACAGTTCGCCGCTTCTGTTGGACAGCCCGCCGTTTTGCCAGGATCCACCACTTCTGTCATAATGAGATGAACTGAATGCAACCTGGAGGTGGTTGGAGTAGATTTGGCTTCCCCCTCTCTCTTTCCTCTCTCATTCTTTCTATATATTGTAAAGAGGAGCTTCTTTTCAAGGGGAGAACATTTTTCTATTTTGCCTCTCCCTTCTTCTCCTCAGGTGAATTTGTGGAGTTCGAACCTCTCATTTGAACTGTAATACTATTCTACCTCATGGCATTCTGTAGTGTATTGTATCAATCTTTGGAGCAAGTAATGCATGTCTGTGGATGATTCTCAGCCCTCTCTGTGCTCATTTTTACATCCTCCTGGTCTTTCACTACAGGTTTTGTCATCTGTGCATGATCTTATATCACATTCAAATGGTCTATGTTCACTGGAAAAATAGGTGTTCTTCATTCCTCGGTGCATCACCTCTATTAGCTTAGATTTATTTTATGAATCTTCTTACCTTGCCTCCTTGGCAGATTAGATTAGGTTTTGAGAAAACCCTCTACATATTTTGTGTGCATCTGAACAGAGGAATAGGAACCAACCTTCTCTGGAGAGTCCTTTCTCATTTTTTCAATTCCCACACTTGGAGAAAGGATTCAATGTTATGTAATCACACTGGATGCCAAAGTGATCAACCTAGAAACCTGATCTGCATCCAGGGGTGCTGTGATTTTGCACTAACAGTTTTGGCACGCCCGGTGGGAGCTAGAGGTCTCATTTTTATTGCAGCAAAGTTGATATGCATCTGCTGTAATTTTCTTGCTTGAAAAGAGCTATTATTCACATATCTGGCGACTCCAAAAGGAAGATCAACTGGTTTCAGCAGTGCAGGCCTGAGAGCTTATGAGAAGAATCACAAGGTCAAGAGTTGGAGAAGAAGAAGTGCTGTTTGAATACCTGTAATTATCTCCAAGAAGAAGGCAAAGAGGAAGAAGGATTCAAAGGTCTCCATCTCCACCAAATAGAACTCTCTCAACTCCTCCACCTGCTCGGCCTTTCATTTAGTATTCAAGAGTCCTTCGACCAATCAGAATGGCGCAACCAACAAATCCCTTTGTCAATTTCACTGGCAGCAGCCCACTTTCCCTCAATGCAAATAATCTAGTTTGAATTACAGCGTTGAAGAACATTCCATTTTTCACTGGAGAAAATCATACCACTCCTAGTGATCATGTCAAAGAAATTGCTAACATCTATGCAATCCATGAGATAAATGAAATGGATGTGGCTGTCAAATTGCTGGCATCATCATTCAAAGGGAAGGCATTGCAATGGTTCAGGAGCCTTACAGCTGGTTCTATCACAAATTGGAATCAGTTATGCATAGTTCTCCATGAGCAGTTTGGGGAAAAGGGTTACAATTTGTCTCTACTAGAACAATTAACAACTATCAAGAGAGCTCCCAATGAGCAGCTGACTGACTTCAACTTCAAATTTCAAAAGTCTTGGGATAGGATTCCAGTGGCAGTCAGGCCAACAGCAGAAGGTGCTTTTCTATACTATCTTAAAGCTTTGAATTCTGATATTTCTATGTTAATTCAATCAATGGGAGGCACAACCTTACCTGTTGCTTATAGCATTGCCATTAGAGCCGAAAACTGTCTTATTCAAGCTGGTAAATTGGCTCCTAGGCCTCCAACGCAATTATATCCAAGTTTAGAGAGCCCAAGTACTAGTCAGGCACCTGTCTTAGCTCCTTCTCCCACTCCTAGAAATCAGAATTCAAGTGAAGCTTCTACTTCATCTTCTAGTGCCTCAAATGAGCTTCAAGAGGTCATGAAGCAACTGCAAAATTTAGGTAATGAGCTGGTTACACTCAAAAGACAGCAAGCTCAAGGTTTTAGACCTTCGTATCAGCCTCAAGCTCAACCTAATAGGCAGCTATATCAGCCTCAAAGGCCACCCAATCCACCTGCAAATCAGAATCAAGCAAGGCCTCCTGCCAATAGACCATTCCAGCCCTATAATCCAAATGCCATATCTGCCTCTAAGGCATTAGTACCAGCACAAAACAACATTGCCCAGGAGTATGATTGGTGTTTTCCATGTAATGAGCCTCATAATCAATCCATGTGCTTCAATGGTGCTTTGACTCAAGCTTTAATGGTAACAACTACTGGTGTGGAGGGTGAGAACAGTCAAGAAAACAGCCAACAACAAGAAACATTCCAACAACAATCAGCCCCAAATGACACCACATTGGTAAATTGGCAAGCAGAGGATTTTTGCGGCATGAACCAGGCAGTTTCTCAAGGTGTTACAACAAACACAAGGTCAAAAAGGAGAAATTTTGGTGAAGAACAGCCATTAGCCCCAGCCAATCCACAACCTTCCATAGCTCCACAAATGATTGGCAAGCAAAGTCCCGTTTCAAATGCACAAGGGCAGCCAAGAATAGCCCCTAGGCCAACTCAAATGCTAGCTATTGCTGCCCACATACAAGGAGTAAATGTGCAAACCAAGGGACAATAGAGAGATCCTTCATCACAATTCAGTATCATTGATCAGATGAAGAAGACAAACATCAATATATCTATGTGGGAATCCCTATCCATCCCAGGTCAAAGAGATCTGCTGCAAGCTGCCATGAAGGACTGGCCAACTTCGAATCAGCAGATGAAAGACAAAGTGCTTACAAATGCTACCCAATCTGAAGGAAATCATGGAGGACAACAAGGTAAGATGTTGAAACCCCCTCCTTTCTATGTTTCATTAATCATTGGAAATCAGCTAGTGCATGATTGCATGATTGATTCTGGAGCAAGTAGCTCTGTCATGCCCAAACAAATAGCTGATCAGCTAGGGGTTCAGTATGAAACAACATCCAAAGGGGTAGTGCAGTTGGATGGGACAGCAATAGCAACAGTTGGAGTGATTAGAAATTTGAGTCTTACCTTGCACGCATGTCCAAATGTTGTTGTTTTACAAGATGTGTCAGTCATAGACCTTCCACCACTCTTTGCCCTATGTTTGTCAAGGGAATTCACTGCTAAGATTGAGGGATATTTGTCTGCTGATTGGTCTCACATGCTATTCAGGACAAGATATGGAACTAAGACCACAATCAGGTCTGAACCTATTGCAAACTTCCATATTGATCCCTACACTCCAAGTCATATTAATGCCAATTGCTCGGCATTTGATCAAGAAGATCACCCAAGCACGGATGAAAATGACACTAAAGTTGGAAACATCCCGGATCTAACTCTTGATGAATGGGCAAGCAAGGTGCATGCTTTTCATCCTTATCAAGGAATAGAAGAATCTGAGCTAGGAGTCTATTGTATACACGAAGAAAGTCAACATATTCCTAGCATCACTAAGCCAAACCACAAGGATGACAATGAGGTATGGCAGTTGTTTTTTGATGGATCAAGGAGTAGACAAGGTGCAGGAGGTGGAGTCGTGCTTGTTTCACCTCAAGGAGTAAAGTACTATTCAACTTTTAGATTTTAATTTGCATGCTCCAATAACATTGTTGAATATGAAGCCTTGGTGCAAGGGATGCATTGGGAAATCAAGAAAAAAATAAAGAACTTGCAAGTCTTTGGGGACAGTGAATTGATTGTAAATCAGGTAAAGGGACAGCATGCAGCCAAAAATGATCTACTCAGGTGCTACAAGAATAGGGTGTGGGACCTCATAGAAGATTTAGAGGATTTCGGCATTAAAGCCATTCCTAGGAAAGAGAATCAAGCTGCTGACAGGCTTGCAGTAGTAGGGGCAGCCTTTGACATTGTAGAAAACATTCAACAAGACAAGGTACAACCAAACATCCATGTGATTGTGAGGCATTCAGTGCTGGATAACGATGTCAGTTGGCAAGTATTTGAGAATGACCAGCAAATCATCCATTTCTTGTAAGAAGAAGCTGAGTTCTCAGCTAAGAATCAAGAAAAGTTAGAACAACAATATGGTGACCAAGTGATACAGCTGAGAACTGACAAGCTGCCCAAGGGACTTATCACTTTGGAGTCCATTTTTAACCCCAATGATCAGTTCAGAAAGGAGAAAGCAAACATTCAGGTCAAGAGAGAAGATTCGGTATCCATCTTGGTAGAAGAGAACAAGCCATTGCAAATTGGAATGATGACAACTGAGCAAGAAAGATGTGAGTTCATATAGCTATGTCAAGAGTTCCCTGACGTGTTTGCTTGGAGCTATGAAGACTTGAAAGGTTTCAATCCCAACTTAGCTCAACATACCATCGAATTGGATCCAAATACTAAGCCTGTCAGGTAGAAACAGAGACCAGTCAATCCACACATGGAGCCTCTCATGAGGAAAGAATTAGACAAGCTGATTGAGTCAAGAATCATATTCCCAATCAAGCATTCTAGTTGGGTTGCCAACTTAGTTCCAGTCAGAAAGAAGAATGGAGAGATCAGGCTATGTGTTGACTTCAGAGATTTGAATAGAGCCTCTCTCAAGGACCATTATCCACTCCCTTCCATGGAGCAAATATTGCAGGTTGTAACTAGTTCAGAACGGTTTTCACTACTTGATGGTTACTCAGGCTTCAATCAGATTATGGTAAAGGAGGAATACCAGTTCAAGACAGCCTTCACAACCAAATAGGGCACATATGCTTACAAGAAGATGCCATTTGGACTATCGAACGCTGGAGCAACATTCCAGCGAGCTATGGATATGGCATTCAAAGGCTTGATCAACAAGATAGTGTTGGTATACCTAGATGATATTACTGTCTTCTCAAAGAATGCAGCAGACCATTTCTTTCACCTCAGGCAAGTGTTTCAGAGGTGTAGAAAGTTCGGAGTGTCCTTAAATCTTAAGAAGTGCATCTTTCTTGCACATGAAGGGAAGCTCTTTGGCCATATTGTCTCCAGGTAAGGATTAGCAATTGATCCAGAGAGGGTTGAAGCCATAAGAGCTCTACCATTGCTAAGCCACAAGAAAGCCCTTCAGAGTTTCCTGGGAAGGATAAACTTTGTTCGGAGGTTTGTCCTAGATTTTGCAGCCCTTGTCAAGCCCATCACCAAAATGTTAAGGAAAAGCATGGCTTTCAAGTGGACGGTAGAAGGCAAGGAGAGTTTTGAAGCAATCAAAGAAGCCATCTCCCAAGCACCCACTCTCATCAACCCAGACTTTTCCAAGGATTTCATCCTCTATGCATTTGGAGGTGATGACACTATTTTTGCCATTCTGGTACAGCAGAACAAAGATAATGATGAATAGCCAATTGCCTTCTTCAGCCAAAGCCTAGATGACTGCGAAGTGAGGTACTCTTTTATTGAAAAGCATGTGCTTGCAGTAATCAGAAGCTTGAAGAAATTCAAGCATTTAGTCTCAAACAACAAGGTCCAGTTGCTGGTCTCACATGCTGGGGTTAAGGACTTCCTCCTCAACAAGGATTTGAATGAGAAAAGGGCAGGTTGGATCACCCGTGTTATGGAGTATGACATTGAGATCAAGATCACCAAGCTGGTAGGAGGGAAAGGATTGTGTGAATAGCTGGTTTTGGGGAAGCAAAAAGAAGTATGCAACGAAGAAGAGGCTGTTTTGACAGTTCAAGACAGCCATGAGCCGAGTGGCAGGCAAGAAGAAGACAATGCTGCCCCAACTCCTTGCTAGACCCAAGGCATTATGCACTTCCTACAAATAGGCCTATGCCCTCCAGAAATGAGCAAAGAGAAGAGGAGATACTTCAGGTTGCAGGTTGTTCCATATACCATCATTGATGGAGTTTTGTCCAAGAAGGATGTGAATGGACTGCTGCTGAGATGCATTAACACAGGTCAGATCCAAAGGGTATTAAAAGAGTTTCATGATGGACCAGCTGGTGGCCATTTTGCACCAAGAGTGACAGCTCTAAAAATCATGAAGGCTGGTTATTATTGGCCTAAAATCTTTAGTGATTGCTATGCATGGATCAAGAGATGTAAGAATTGTGCATTCTTCACAGGAAAAGAGAGACTCACTGCCCTTCCATTACAACCAATCTCAGTTGACCAGCCATTCATGCAATGGGGTTTAGACTTCATTGGAGCTATCAATCCCAATTCAAGCCAAGGGCACAAATGGATTTTGACAGCCACGGACTACTTCACCAGATGGACAGAAGAAGTAGCACTTAAAGAGGTGAATGAGTCTAACATCTTGGACTTTTACGAGGGAATAACTACCAGATTTGGTGAACCTGCTACAATAATCTCTGATAATGCATTTGCATTCATTGGATCTAAGGTGACTGAGTGGGCTGTCAAGAACGGGATCTACCTAAGCACTTCATCAAACTATTACCCTCAAGGTAATGGCCAGGCCGAGTCTACAAACAAGAAATTGCTGAGGATCATTAGGAGGACTCTTGATGAGAACCAGAGGGCTTGGCATACCAAACTGAAATCAGCCTTATGGGCTGATAGGATCACTCCCAAAAGATCCACAGGTAATTCTCCATTTAAGCTTGTCTATGGAAGAGAGGCAATCTTGCCCATGTCACTTGAGTTGCCAACATTGGAACTCATGAAGTAGCTGGAGTTGCTTGAATTTGAGCCTATGGAGGTGAGATATGCAAAATTGATGGAGTTGCAAGAGATCAGAAATCAGGCATCCCAAGCAATGGAAAAGGATCAAGCTTTGATCAAGAAGACCTTTGATAGGAAGGCCAAAGATAGATCTTTTCAAGTTGGAGATCTAGTGTTGAAATGGGATGTGGATAGAGCTAAACCAGGAAGGCATTCAAAATTTGATGCCATTTGGAGTGGCCCGTACATGGTCACAAAGCGCAAGAGCAGCAATGCTTTCCAATTGGCCTCATTGGATGGTGAAGAACCGCAGATTCCAGTCAATGGAATCTATCCCAAGCGTTGCCTCTAGAGGGAAGTTCACTACCTTGTAAATATTAATTAGATTTTCATTCCTCCAAGTGCTTGTGCACATTGTACTGTTGTAGTTAGGTTTCAGTTTTCCTAAGTGCTTCGGCACAGGTTTTGCTACTCTTAGGTTGTTTTCTACAGTTCAGAGTGTTGTTGGAGAAGAAGTTGCAGTATCAGGCTCGGGATTAGATATCAGGCTCGGGATTAGTTATCAAGCTCGTTTCAGGTTATTACTTATGACTCCATGCCCAATAGATCACTAAAGGCCACTGATCTTCTACCTAGCAGGCAGGTGACCCCGCTGAGTCACCAAATTGTTATCCAAAATTCACCCCCCCAGGGTTAATTTGATAACATGCATCAGAATTCTCAAGTCCCAGGAAGATAAATTGATTCAGGGTAAAAAGTCATGTTTCTAGGGTCCCTTCAGAAATTTTTCTAACTCTCCTGTCCAGGTTGAAAAAAGCAAGCTCTGAGAAGATGCGAAGAAGTTGCAGAAGATAAGCTTAGGCCAGCAAAAAATGTGAAAATCGGCTAAGTCCTAGTCCCCGGGACAGTCGGGACAGTTGGGACATCAAGGCGCGGATCGGCCGAAAAGCCTACAGGCGGCCCAAACAGCAAAGGGACAAGTGGGACAAGAGTGCGTGAAGGACGCGAACCGGCCAGTGCGGCCAAAACAAGAAACTTCAGCACAAGGAAATCTGGGACAAGTGGGACAAATGGACGTGGTGGACGTGGAAAGCCCGGATCGGCCGAAAAGGAGAACTTTCGCACTAACTACTTTGGGACATCTGGGACAAAGATACACGAACCGGACGGTTCGGCCGAAATGAGAACAAAAAGTCCAGAGGAAAATGGGACATCTGGGCCGTGAGGACACGAATCGGTCGGATCGGGCGAACCGGAAGAATTTGTCCCGCGAAGCATAGGGACAAGTGGGACAAATGGACGCGAACCGGCCGAATCGAGCGAACCGAAGGATTTTGTCCCAAGCAGCACTGGGACATCCAGGAAAAATGGACGCGGTGGACGCGAAGGAGCTGAAAGGGCCGAGAACCAACCAAATCATGACACGTGTCACAAGGGAAAAGGTCAAAGGGCGAGATTTGAAGGGTTAGCCCGAACCAATGGGATAGTGCCACGTGTCCCAGCTAGGGCCCACAAGGAAATTTCAAAAGAGAGCCCACCGAGAGGTGGAGGAGAGAGAGTTACTCAGTGAATCAGAACCTGCCACGTGTTATCCAGGTGGCAGAGTGTGGGAAGAAATTTAAAAATCCGTTTTCACCTGTATTGTGCCCTAAATCTTCAGATCGACATATCTTTCGATCCAGAGCTCGGATTTACACGTTCTTTATATCAACGGAAAGCTTGTGAGATTCTCTACACGATTCCAAGGTCAATCTTGAATTTTGGTTCAGTTTGAAGAGAGAAAATAAAGAAACACCTCTGGCATGAAATAAGAAGCAGAAGTAATGCTTCAACAAACAACTTTAATGCAACAGACAGTTCACCACTTCTGTTGGACAGCCCACCATTTTGCCAGGATCTGCCGCTTCTGTCATAATGAGATGAACTAAATGCAACCTGGAGGTGGTTGGAGTAGATTTGGCTTCCCCCTCTCTCTTTCCTCTCTCATTCTTTCTATATACTGTAAAGAGGAGCTTCTTTTCAAGGGGAGAACATTTTTCTGTTTTGCCTCTCCCTTCTTCTCCTCAGGCGAATTTGTGGAGTTCTAACCTCTCATTTGAACTGTAATACTATTCTACCTCATGGCATTCTGTAGTGTATTGTATCAATCTTTGGAGCAAGTAATGCATGTCTGTGGATGATTCTCAACCCTCTCTGTGCTCATTTTTGCATCCTCTTGGTCTTTCACTGCAGGTTTTGTCATCTGTGCATGATCTTATATCACATTCAAATGGTCTATTTTCACTGGAAAAATAGGTGTTCTTCATTCCTCGGTGCATCACCTCTATTAGCTTAGATTTATCTTATGCATCTTCTTACCTTGTCTCCTTGGCAGATTAGATTAGGTTTTGAGAAAAACCTCTGCATATTTTGTGTGCATCTGAACAGAGGAATAGGAACCAGCCTTCTCTAGAGAATCCTTTCTTATTTTTTCAAGTCCCACACTTGGAGAAAGGATTCAATGTTATGCAATCACACTGGATGCAAAAGTGATCAACCTAGAAACCTGATCTGCATCCAGGGGTGCTGTGATTTTGCACTAATAGGACCACCTAATTATCATTTGGGTGGGCCTGATAACCTCTTACTTTAATCCACTTTACCCATTCTCTAATTTAGGCTAAATGTGGCATTTTTAAGGGTCTCTTTTCACATTGGGGTTTTCCCTTACACTATGCGTAGGGGGGGCATATTTTCAACTTAAAATGATATTTCCACTCCCATTTGAGCCCTCTCATTGTCACCATATTGTATGTGAATTTAATTTGTGATATTTCTTAAAAGTTGAAGTAAGTTGGATTACTGTCATTTTGGGAAGTTTGAGAGTTTTCTTCCCAAAGGTATTATGTTTTATATTTAATGGGATTTTGGGAATCTTGGGTTGGATAATGAGATGGGTGGCACATTTCACCATATCATTTGTGAGGATTGGAATTTGATTCTTATTTATATACCTCCTCAAGGAGAGGGGTATGGACTTTTTGCTTCTCATTTTTACTATGAGAGTTGGAGAAAGCTTGGAGCTAGGACCATGGAGATTGAAGTTCATGTATTTTTCTTGAAGTTGGATAGATTGATTTTTTAGTTTGGAATTCATACCTCTTCTTTCGATTTCTATGGTATAATTTACAAAATAAAAATGGTTGTTTGGATATTGTATGGTTGCATGTTGTTGTGGATGTCATTGTAAATCTTGTTTGCATGTATTTTGTCCATCTATCTTATTGGAGGTGGATTTTAGGAATTTTAGGGAAAGAGGGAGGATTACCACCTCTTACACCACATGGATTGATGGGAAATACATGATGATATTTTCTATTATTTCCTCCACTTACATGATTAGATGATTGTTCATATGGTTTGAACTTCATCTTCCATCCTTGTGAAGGAAATCATCTCAGGATTTAAAATGGTTTGAAAATCCTTACAAGGAGGAGGCTTGGAGATTGGGATGGAGTGATAAGATGGGATCTATGATGATTATGGAAATTATTTTAGTGTTCCTATGGTTGGTTCACAATATGGATTATTATAGACTCCTTGCCTCTCTTCCCCTTTGATGAAAACATGGAGTTTTTTTTTTAATTATGGGCAAATAGTTTTTTGAAAGGGACTATACCCTTATACAAAAGTGTTCAACAACAAGATTTTATCCCAAAAAGGCCCAAAAAAAATAAAATAATCTATCAAGGAAAGAACCCGCAAAAGCAAACCAACTGCTACAAAACAGCTAAATGAAAACATGGAGTTATCCTCTTATGATGTTGGTATTCTTTGTTTTTGTTTTTATATTGAAATTATGTGTGTGTTGTCACGTTTTGTCTCCCCTTATTTGTGCAATTTTTAGGCATGCATATTCTCTCTCCCATGGGCTTGGAGGGAGGCTAGCATTTCATCCATTGGTGGAGATGGAATGTGATGATGTTATTTGGTTTTGGTGGAAAACCGGGCCTTTTTCTCTTGCGTATTGAAGAATTTAATTTAGATGAGAATATTGGAAAATAAGTTCGAAACCTAGAGGAGAAAGTTAAAGTATTGGCGATGTTTTCCCCCTATTTTGGGGAGGATTGTTATCTTACATTTTACAAGTATTGTTTAAGGTTGGTTGTGTAATATCTTGTTTTTTTATCTTCTCTTAAGAAAAAGTCTTGTAATCATGTAAACTAGTTCCAACATTTGGTGGAAGACTTCCATGTTTGTAGTTAATATTTTGCATCCTAGTTTAGTGGGAGTTTTTAAATTTTTACTACATTCTGTAAAAAAACATATAGTTTGGAAGCTTGTTGGGTTTTGAAATATTACAGTCATTGTATCATTATTTGGGTTGAAATGCATTGAATGCATGTATCGTTGTAAGGAAAAATAAATCTTGAACATTGTTGGCCTTTCTTGTTAATAGAAACTTTACTTCCTTTGTTGTAATTTATTGGGGATAATAAAAGAGAAAATTGAATATTTGGATAAATTATTCACTTGTGGTTTTCAAGTAGATGTAATTTAAATATATTTTGAAAAAGATAATTTATTCTAAAATCTGGTTTTGAAAGTTTAGTTAAAAAACTAGAATTTGTTAGTTTCCTCTTGAGTTTTCAAATAAATATATATATACACTTTTACATGCCTTTAGTTCTTATTATTTTAATTGTAAGAAAGGGAAAAATTATTTTGTTAATTTCTCATGAAGTTGTATTTTATTTGTGAAATATTATGCTTTTATTATTGGTAGAATAATGAAAGAAGTTTATTTTGTAAAGGAAACAAAGAGAAAATTTAAATTGTTTTCCATTATTAGTTAAATCAAATCATGGTAAATCTGAAATATGATGCTTTTTATTATTGGTAAAATAGTGAAAGAAGTCGTTTATTTTTTACAAGGAAACAAAGGGAAAATTTAAACTTTTTCCCATTATTAGTTAAATCATTTTATAGTAAATCTGAAATAATACATGTTATTTCGGTTAAATGAGTAATTCCATTTTATAGGAAAGGAAAAAAAATTTGACATATACCTATCTTATAACCAAAATTTTAACATAGTGTTATATTTTAATAATGTTTTCCTTATTCGATATATATATATATATAATATATATATATATTTATATATATAAACAAATATCGGTTTATACAATTTGGGGTCCTAAATAGTAATAGAAAAAAAAAGAAAAAAATGTGAACCATTTTTTTTTAAGTTTTGAAATATAAAACAATATAAGTTGGGGGTGGGGGGTGGGGGAGCTCGCACGATATTTATCGTATCCCATACTTCCTCTAGCGCATAATGTTATATGTTACCTAAGCATGACCGCAACACTCCACTAGCCCTACACACAAGTATAGGACTATTCCTCACACAGTTACTGCATCTCAGCATAGATCACCACCTTGTTTTATTCCATATGGATATTCTTCACCTTTACATTCTGTATCACATAGATCTCCATCACAACCACATTTTATTCTAACATGACCTTATTGATACGTTCATCCCTCGTATGCGCACAAAATACAATCACTGCTTCAACGTTTGTCTACCATTTCTCCACTATTGGAGCATGATCATACGCTTTCATCTCCTACATTAGCTGAAGGACCTCCATCCTTCACCATCATTAGATAATTAATTCATTCACACACACTTGGGGGGTATAACACTTCACATTCTCCTCCCCACCTCGTCTTAGCATAGCTACACTCATCATCTTTTATATTTTTATACATTCATATCTTTGCATTAGGCATACTCTTCATACATTCTAGTGTTATTACCTGATGACACACTCTTGTGCTTTAGTTCATTCTTGAATGTTGAGGGTTTACTACACATGAACCCCGCATACTACACTATTTTTCATTACACATTATGTTTCATCACACATCACACATTATACATCTTACCTTCTAGGTTTAGTCTCCGTCATTTCCACATTTGTGTATTTACACATCCTATGGCATATTAGTCTAGCATTAAATCATCTTACCTTACATTTTAAATATACTACACATATTGGATTACACGCTACACATCGTGTCTTTACACATTCCATTCATAACATGATCATATTTCATCATTACTGTAAACACCTAAATTATGATTTCATAATCTTATATCCAAAAGCACACAAATCACTCTCATTCTTACCATTTCCATTATACTTAGTTATTTACACTAATTAACTAACCTTTCTCACCATTTTGGTCAATTAAGAATACATTGTTGATTGCCTAGCATCGTTTACATTAGGGATGCCAATTTACGACAAATCATAAGTTAAAATCCTCTTCCAAATAGACAATAGGGGAATATTATCTAATTAAGCCCATTTTACCCTTGTTTTGGACAATATGCTCTATTATTGGCCTGAACCCCACTTCCAACCACTCAAAATCAACCCACTTTCTTCCACAACATCTCAGAAGGCTTCAAAGGCTTATAATAACCTCTTAATTTACCCTATGTGGTTGATTCAGGTTCTTTACATCCTAATCACTTGTGAATTCACTAATTGTGATTTAAAAACCTTAATCATGATTAGAAATTCTTAATCTACTTTGTGCTTTTAGTCCCACATGCACCAAGATTCTAGTTTTCCTTAAAGGAAAAACTATAAAAAAGACTAACCACATACCTTTAAACTTTACACCATGCTTTGATTTGCATATCATATAAGAAATATGATTAATAGCCAAGATTAATCCATGCCTCAAGTTTTCAATGGGATTAGTAGATGGGTATCCAATATGATATTTTATTCATTGTTGAGAGACAATATCACCTTCCTAGGAGTAGCAAAAAAACCCCCAATTTGATTTCTCTTATATCTATTTAGGTCTAATTTAGTTAGAAATTGGATATTATAGTAGGCATGATTTAGCTAATATAGATTGATATATGATGTTATTTCTTTCAATCATTCCATTAAGATTTAATCATTGATGTAACTATTGTTATATTCAATAAGAATTTGTTAATTAGACTATGATGTGTTAGTCTTATTAGTTTATCTTTTCTTGGAACTTCTAGTTGTCTACATTTGGCACGCCTGGTGGGACATACCCCATCACATTCATTCTTAATATTTTTAATTTAGTTTCAAAGTTTTAAGATTTCAAGATTTCTAGTTTAACTTCAAGTTTTCTAGATTATTTTTAAGTTTTCTAGTTTAGTTTCAAGTTTTCTAGATTAATTTCAAGTTTTGTAAATCTAGTTTCAAGTTTTCTAGATTACTTTCAAGATTTTAGGAGTAATTTTCAATGTTTAGTAGATCAATTTTCATTTTGATAGTTGTTTAAAACTAGATTAGTAGAAGATGTTGCATTTTGATGTTCTTTGTAGGATGTAAGGAGGTGGCGTGTTGTCAAAATTACCCCAAAAGGCCAAATATTTGATCTTTAAAAAAAAATTATTGTCAAAAGTCATTTTTTGATCACCTACATGAAGGTCACCACCTATGCTCAAAGAGGTGTGACCTTGCTCCAAAGGTTTTACCTTTCCTCTACTGGACACACCTATGCTTCTTCAGACATGCTTGTGCCTTATTGGTCATGCTTTTACATCATTGATTTTTTGATCCTCTATGTATAATTTGCACTCTTGCTTCAAAGTGTGCATTGATGCCTCACTGTCTTCGTCTATGCAATATTGACTATTGGATTTTGATAGAGGTGCACATGTGCATAGTTGTATGCATTTCTCCTTCAATAGATGTACTCATGCTCTATAGGATGCGCTACTGCACTAGGAGGCACATTAGTGCACTCAGTTAAAGTGGTCTCCAAGTTCAAAATTTCAAGTTCTTGGTTTTAGTGTTTTTATCATTTTCTAGGGATTTTTATTTGTTGTTGCTATCAATTTTATGATTTAAAGAAGGTTTTATAACAAATTAACTTAGGGTTTGATAAGTGATTTTTTTCATACATTATATGAGTTTGGAATAGGGTTGTGTATGCTCTTCTCTTGCACATTGTGTGATCTTGAGAATCAAAAACACCTCTAAACCTTATTTTTGCTAATTTAGAGTATGTAGGAAAAATCATCATTCATTTTTATGCTTAAGGGAATAAGATTTCATTTTTTCATGTATATGATATTTTAGTTTAAGATATTTTTCATTTGATAAAAAACTAAAGAGAAGGTTTGTGTATGCTCTTCATTTACACCTAGTGTGATCTTGAGAACAAAAAATAACCTTAGTTTTTCATTAAAAATCACTTGTATTAATTGGGAATAAACCTAGATTCACCAAGTTTTATGGTTGTTATTTTATTTAGAATTTTTTTCATTACAATATACTTGGGTTACTTGTTGTGTATGCTCTTCTCTCGCGTCCTTGGATGATCTTGAGAATTAAAAAAAAAAAAAGAATTAATCCTGTCTATATGATATTGTAAATCTTTTTGAATTCCTAACCATTTTTGTGAAGGACCTAATGCTATCCAAAGAAAGGATAACTCTCTTCAAACAAATTATAACATTCACGTTTGTTGTAGGTTGATAATGGTGGTCAAAACCAAATTGCTTAATCCAAAAGATATGAAAATACACCAATTTGTAAAACATTGTATGTGCAGCTTTGGTTAAGAGCTAAAGCTCATCCACTTAACTAGGAGGAACTCTCCTAGGAACCCTTAAGATAACAAGAGGAATTCTCCTAGGAACCCCAAAAGTAGTTTACATAAAATGGAACCTTGTGAGCAAAATGGGAAATCTCTCTACACTACCCAATTGATTAGTACGCCTTGAAATATTAGAGTCTAAGTTACCTCCATTGTGAACCTAGTTAAAATATCATGAACACAATTTTTTGCTCATTGTATTGAAGGGGGTACAGTAAAGGAGAGATACTTTAAGATTATTTAGTGTGATTTACTTGGTAAATTGAGCTCACAAAGGTAGTTTTTGACAACGTACATGAGAGAACTAATAGGAAGCTTGCTAGTTTGGAGAAAATATTTTCTTAGTTATTATACTTGAGACCAATCAAAAAATGACAATTTTTTTGGATTAAACTCTTGTTTTTCAAACAAGGGAAATAATATCTTAAAGTTGAAACTACATGACATTTCATTATGGAACTATATATTGTTACTTTGTCCTAGTTTTTCACTTATCCTAAAATAAGGTGAAACTCTGCCAAAGTTATTATTTTTCATCACCACTTGGTCTTCTCCTTTATTATCATGTTGATCACTTTTAGACATAAGAAGAAAAAACATACACGGATACTACTAGAAATAATCATGTCCACCACTTTTGTAGTCTACTTGCAGGACTAAGTTGTAATTCCAGAAAGCCAGTGTTGAAAGTGTGAATGGTATGTCATCAAGTTCTAGTAGGCTCTTTGTCTCAAATTCATATTGAGACTTATTATCATTATATTTAGGTTTTATTATCACCAAATTATTTTGAGTTGTTATGCTGCTCGCATTATAGCCATACAATTTTGATATTTATGTCTTATTTACATGGTGAAACTTGACCTAAATCTCTTGATTGTATTGTTACATTTCTCACATGCATAGTAATTCCTAGATATACTTAGGAATAGTTTTTACATCCTAACCTTGTCTTGATTTTTGGGAGTGTTGATGTTACCTTGTTAGCATCACTATAACACCATTTTGATACAAAAAATATTGCTTTTTTGCAAAGTTTGATAAACGTGTCCAAATGGCATTGCTACACTGCTCATATTTGTATATTCTATTTTACTAGACTTAGAATTTGTTAGTGTCTAGAAAATGGTTTTTAGTATACCTTTTTAGAGGATCACGTCAACACTCTCTTAGGATTTAGGTATTGTTTGATTCAAAATATACCTAACTGGTGATATTGTGTTATCACTATTTTTTTAAACCTATCTCAAAAAATCATAGGGAGTAAATTTTTTGTTATGACTAGATTTTAGTTTTATACGTCACTTTATTGTCCTAGAAATATCGCATCATATATTACCTTGCTAGGGTAAATCATTCTTTATTCTTTATCCTAGTGATCATAAAGACCTATTGGAGTCTTGGATATTTTAAAACCACCATTTTTTGTGCTGAATTAGCATCACTACAATGCGAAAATTTTTCCTGGGTTATATTTTTAGTAAACCTTAGTCAGAACCTTTCACATTGTAGCCCTTATTTCATGTATTCCTACTATGGGAAGGGGGTTTTGAAAGTTTGAAGTCGATATCTTTGGAAGTGAAAACCCTTTTTTAGAGGAAAATGTCATGATTGATCATAGTGGTGGAGAAGAGGATTCGCCTCATGTAGATATGGAACTTCATCTCACCCATATTGATGATTACTTGTTTCACAACAAACATGAGGTTCTTATACGTTTTGTAGATCTAGGACCTAAGTTTCCTTCCACAGTTGACCCTTCTTTTATCGCTAACATGGTTTGGGGAGAGGAGAAAATGGAACATCCTCATTACAATGCTAATGATATTTTAAACCCAAGACACACCTCTACTTCTGGAGAATAGAATAATGAGGAGGTACCTTTTGAAAATAATAGAGACTATCATATACCTACATTTAGATTTCACTGTGAAGATCATGAAGACTACGTTCATCATGAATAATCTGCTTGTGAAAATCATAATGAATTACTCACTCTGGAGGTAACCTTAGAAGAACAAGTACAAGATATCACTTATCAATTGGCAAGTTTAGCCTCACATGTAGAAAAGGAACAACTAAAAACATTAAAACAAGCCATACTAAAAGCCAAATCTAAGGCTTCATATCATGATTTTGAGACAAAAACACCTCTTTGAGAGACATGAAAAGACCCCTATGATGACTTTTTCACAGAAAATAGGGGTGGGAATACACCTATATTTAATCCTTAGTAAAGACATATGCCACCCACAACAGTCTGACTCTTCAATGAAGAGTGGTACACTATAAAGAATGCCCTTATAGCATTGTGAGAAGGAAAAAATGGTAATAACAACAAGAAATACCACTTTGATAAATTGTGCCCTTATCCATTTTATAGAGCCATGTTATAAGTACCTTCCCCACAACATTCTGATTTTTTGAATTTTGATAAATACAAGAGAGAAGGTAATCCCTAAGATCATATCGAATATTGTTACATTGCATATCAAGAGGTCGCATATAGTGACAACTATCTTATTTGTGTCTTCCCATGGAGTTTAGGAGGACAAGGGCTAGAGTAGTTTTTACACATCCCCAAGGGATCCATATCTACATGATTGGAACTAGTAGAACATTTTATATGTCACTTTTATTTTAAAATAGAGAGTGATGTCACCATGCTATATCTCTACAATGTTAAACAATGAAACAATGAGAACTTCGTTGTTTTCCTACAACGATGATGAGGGTTAACTAACTACTTCCCTTTCTCCGTACCTGAAAAATAGTTGATAAGTATATTTTTTCCCAACCTCACCCTGACATTACATTCCACTTGAAAATGTATTGTGGTAACAAATTCAAAGAGGTAATAAAAAAAGGGAGTCAAATTGAAAAGGTATTGTTAGCGAGAGGGACCCAAAAGCCATTTTCACATGACCATAATGATTCCAAAACTAAATAAAAGAAAAATATTTTCCCTAATAGGAATAATTTATTTTGGTGATGGAATAGTAGACTCTAAGTGAGTACAAGCCATTCAAAACCATGCTCATTTGAAGCTTGCAAAGGCAGCTCCACCTACAGAGTATAAACGTTGTGCTTTCACTCTTCTATCTGACTCAATATCATCAAGATTAAAACAATTTGAAGCCATCAACATGGTTCGGTATCCTGAATAACAACCCTACAAATATGACACACCTAAGCCATCATGGTTTAGGGAAAATGATTTTTTTTTGGATTTCACCACATTAAAGGTCACAAAACTGATAAGTTTTTGAAACTAAAACATTACATTCAAGATTGATCGATAATGGTCACATATAAATAGATTATGGCACCCCTGCCAAATCTCCAAACACAAACATGGGGATTTTAAAAGAACCTTTCCCCAAGCACAAAGGAAATAAAAAGTAGGGTTGGGGACATTTGTCTCAAAATAAGAGTGCCAATTTTGTATCAAAGATAGACCGTTTTGATGCCGTAATAGGTTGTGTTGATTCTCCTATTGAATATATCAACACGATCAAAATCAGATATAGGGAGTGTGCCATTGAAATGGGACGAGATCTCCTTGTTATGTCAAAACATTCTCCTCATTCTTAAGAGAGTCATTATGACGTATTAGATCAATTAGAGAAGACCACAACTTAGATTTCAATCTTAGACCTTCTAAAGATTTCTAGCATCCATAAGGAAATCCTTTGCAAAACCATACAGGGATCACGATTGTCTATTGATATAGAACAAACACACCTAAAAGACATGGTAGCATAAATCACTCCTTTAGAACACATAACCTTAAGTTTGATGAAATTCTAAGAAAAAAATCCCTTCGATAACCTTCCCTTACACATTGAAGTAATATTCAAGTGTAAGAAGGTCAAGAGAGTACTTGTGGATGGAGGACCAGATCTAAATATTTGTATTCTTAAACTAGTTCAATAACTAGGATACACATAAGATAACTTAGAGACAAATTTCATCACCATAAATGTATATGACAATGAAGAATGAAAATAAGTTGGAATTATCACTTTCTCACTGGAAGTGGGTCCTATAAACCATGATACAAAGTTCCATGTCTTAGACTTAGAGATCCCTTATAACATATTTCTCAGTTGACCAAGGATTCCATGCCATGCAATCCATACCTTTAACATATCATCAGTGTTTAATGTTGCACCATGAAGGAAAGACACTTACTATACAAGGGGATCCCAAACTATTTTCTCATTGCAGAGAGTTGTAGAGCTATTTTCCAACCTTCTATGAGTGTCCATCTACGAAGATCACTATTCTTATTTAGCTAAAGGCCCCTTGCTTCATGAGTGGATCCAGATACCTTGTTTCTTAATAAAAATGGTTCTTCCAGATCAGAAACTCCTTTTGCTACATGGGAAATGAAGGTTAGACCCAAAGTTTTGTAAAGAATATGATTTTTAGCAAGCCCTTATAGTTCAAAACATTGCCCTATCTGCCGAAGCATATGGTAGGCCGTGTTAAAAAATTCAAAGATCCAGGGAGAATTTCACTTTTGATCATTTTTCTCTTGGTGGATTACTATAAGATGAAAGGATACTCAATGATATTATTATTTTTCTTGGAAGATGATGAAATGGATTTATGTTACCAGTTACCCAATTATGTTATTCTTAACTAGATAATTCTTACTATGGGATATCAAGGACGTGGTTTTGGCTGTCAAGATCAAGTTTCATTGGAAGATATTTTAATACCTCATCATATAATAGGTAAGTCTAGTATTGCCATCCATATGTTTGAGTCTCACCCCTCAGATAACAAGGAGAACATTTTCAAATGTGAAGATAGTCTGTCTGAAAATGAGAACGAAATAGATTCCTCGTGTAGTCTTTAAGAAAACATTTCCTCCATGAACTTATTTTCTGGCATGGCTATCCTGACCATAACACATGTTGTATCCCCTATAACTCAGACACAAACTCATCTACCCATCACTCAAGAATTGGTACCAACAACGACATGTGCCAATTGATTTGTTTCTGAACGACAAGGATATTGGTGAGTTCTTTGGTATTCCTTAACAATATTCCCAGAAATGACCTAATGAAAGGCTTCTTCATTCAACTCGACGCTATGCGCATAATTTTTAGAGGAGGAATTTTTTTTTGGTCATTTAAGTAAGAAAGTGATCAAGATAAACATTTCTATAGAAAATCCTTGCAAAAAGAAAAAGTCCAAGTCTGATAGCAAAAGCCTCTTTGAGACACTTATGGACAAAAAATAGAGAAACTTATAGAAAAGATGGTGTACCCACCTAAATATGAAGATCTCCCTGAACCAACTTTGGTAAAATATGATCTCAATCTCCCTCCTCATCCTACGTGCATGGAATATGAATCCAATTTACTAGTGGAGGATACAATAGATGTTAAATTTGGAATGGAGGAGCTACCTAGAAAGGTTAAGTTAGGAGATTCACTCTCATCTCAAGAATAGAAAACATTTACAACACTTTTGAGAGAATTTATAGATATCTTCACTTGGTCTTATGCAGACATGCCAGGAATTGATTCTACATTAGTGGTGCACAATCTTGTTGTACATCTGGATGCCAAGCCTATAAAATAAAAGCTCCAAAAGATGCACCCTGACATCACTTTTTTGGTTAAGGAAGAGATAGAAATGTTATTAGAAGTAGGATTCATCGGGACTATTCATTATTCAGAGTGGATTTTTAATTTGGTCCCATTTCAAAAAAATCCTACCGGTATAAGAGTGTGTATCGATTTTCGAGATATTAATAAAACTTGTCCTAAGAGTGACTTTCCTCTTCTCAGGATTGACATGATTGTTGACTCGACAACTGGTTATGAGATGCTATCACTCATGGATTGATTCTCAGGACATAACCAAATAATGATTCCCGAGGAAAACCAACCACAAGAAAAAATTTACCACCCCATGGGGTACATTTTGTTATCAATTCAATCCCTTCAGCCTCAAGAGTGTAGGCGCTACCTACCAATGGGAAATGATGGTTATTTTTCATGATATGTTTAGCGACATCATGGAATATTACGTAGATAAAATAGTGGCAAAGTCCAAGACTCGTGAAGAGAACCCAAAGATTCTGTGACGTATTTTTTAGTGTCTAAGTGAGTGCAAGGTCTGACTAAACCTGATGAAGTCTATCCTTGATGTGGTATTTGGAAAATTACTAAGATTCATTGTTTCAAGGAGAGGAATAGAAGTAGATTCGGAAAAGGTTTCCACTATAATAGAAATACCTCTTCCTACCAATATTAGAAAAATGTAAAACTTACATGGAAATATTCAAGCCATCAAAAGGTTCATCTGGTAGATTTTTAAAAAGTTTCATACATTAACGCATCTTCTCACAAAAGATGTTAGTTATAACTAGGGACCATAGCAACAATAAACATTTACTTTGCTCAAAATATATTTGGCTAAACCCCCTATTCTAATGCAACCTATGACATGTGAACCCTTGTTACTCTACATATCTTCCATGCACTTTGAAATTGGGGCAATGTTTGATGAGTATGATAAAGAGTAGAGAGAATAATTTGTGTACTACATAAGTATTAAGTTGATAGCTTACGTGATCAACTATCCACAAATCGATAAGGCTTGTTTGGCCATATTTTTTTCCTTCTAAAAATACGTCATTATTTGCTCAAAAATAAGGTCAAGCTTATTTCAAAAGTGGATCCCTTAAAATGCTTGTTTTCAAATCCTATGCACGAAGGAAAGATGGATAATTAGATCATATTACTTAGCGAGTTTGACATTAAGTATGTACATCAAAATTCGGTGAAAGGATAGGTTCTACCAGATCATCTAGCTAAAGCTCCACTACCAGGGACCAAAACTTTGATTCTGGAGCTCCCAGACACATCTACGATGTACTTAAATGAATCTATTGTATGGAAACTATACTTTGATGGCTCCTTTATCATTCATGGTTTAGGGGCCAGAGTTGTGTTGATCACTCCTACGAGAGACTTGATCCATCAAGAATTTTGACTTAGGTTCCCATGCACAAATAATATCGCAGAGTATGATGCCCTTATTATGGGGATAAATTTATCTATTATGTGGTATATCATATGAGTAAATATACTTCCTGATTTCATGCTGATTATAAAATGAGTGACAAATGAATATAAAGTAAAAGATGAGAAACGTCTTCCATACAAGAAAATGTTTGATTCTTTGAAGGAGTTATTTGAGGAAATAACATTAGAACAAATAAAAAGATCCTAGATAGACTAGTAGATGCTATGGATATAGTGTGATACATGTTGAGTATTCCACGGAAAAATAATGATATGCCAATTTTTGTGGAGCACTTACAAAGTCCAACATATGACATGTTAGAGTATTGTTTAGTGTGTGAAGAATTTTTTGGTCCCTTTTTCCCTATGATATTGTGACATCATTAATTACTTGCATGATGGAAACTTATCTGAAAACATTTACCATACAAATAAATAAAACCTCATCCATCATATAGCCCGCTATACGCTACATGGGGACACCCTCTTCCACCAAGGCTATGATGTGAATCTATTGCGTTGTTTAAATTTAGATGAACCCATCCTATCAATCAAAGAGGTGCAAGAAGGCATATGCGAGGCTCATACTAATGGGATTCTATTAAAAAACAAAATATTTAGAGTAGGCTACTATTTTACTAGTATGGAAAATGATTGCTGCAAGCATGCGAATAAATTCTTGGATTGTATGAAGTATGGAAATTTGATACATGTGCCATCGCAATCCTTGCAACCTATCACAAAACCTTGGTCATTCTAAAAGTGGGGTCTCGATAATATATGTAAGATTAAAATTGAATCCTCAGATGGCCATAAATTCATTATCACTACTACTAAATACTTTACAAAATGGGTAGTGGTTGTTCCTTGTACCTATGTTGAAGGCCCTCAAATATCTAAATTTATAATGAACCATATCATCTGTCAATACGGTATCCCTTCTACCATTATAACTTATAATGGTAATCCATTTAAAAATAAAATTGTTAAAGTGTTTTGCAAACATTTTCAAATATCTCTCAAGTTCTCAACCCCCCATTACACTCAAGGTAATGGGAAAGTAGAAGCTTCTAATATAACCCTCATCCATATTATGGAGAAGATGGTGAATACAATAGGCTATGACTAGAATTTACAAATACACCCTATCATCTGGGCATTCAAAATGTCTATCTGCACCCTAATAGGTGTCACTCTATACTCCTTAGTATTTGGCACAGAAGTCATGCTATCCTTAGATATCAAGATCCTCTCTTTGCGTATCAATCTTAGAGATTTCCTAAATAAAAAAGAGGACTACATAGTAGATCGACTGGCCGAGTTGTATCTATTAGATGAGAAACGAATTCACACCATCAATCACATTAAACTGTATCAGGATTGAGTGTGGTAAAGATACAACAAAAGACTAATACCTTGTAAATTTGAGGTAGGGAAGTTAGTGTTAAAATAAATTCAATTCAAAACCACAAAGGACCGAGAAAAGAAGTGAAAATTTGAGCCTAATTGGTTAGGGCCATATGTTGTGGTTGCCAATTTTAGTTCAGGTGCTTATAATTTTATGTATTCAGATGGCCAAGATCTTCAGGAACCTATGAATGCAATGCATATTGATTTTCTCTATGCTTAGGTGAGAGGTCACTAAAATATTAGAAAACAATAAAAATGTATAAAAACAAAAAATGAAATAGAGAAATAAACAAGCACATCCAATAGAGAAAACCATGCAATGGTGGAACTTTAGAAAATTCCTTTGGTGAAAACTGGTTTCCAGCTCCATTGGAGGGTCTGTTGTTCACAAGAATTTTAGGTCTAGGAGTATGGTAGCTTTGTCTTAAGGTTGTCCTTACCTTTTTCTGAGTCCATTGTGAGCTTGTCCCTCTTTTCCCTGATCTAGCTTATCCTACTTTTGAATGTGAAGAGTTTGAATTTGAATATTCGCATCTCAATGCTGGGCATTCTTCCCTTTTACATCCCATCTAATGGTGGGGGCATCCAAGTTTCTTTGTTTCCTTGCACATTCACTTCGGAAAAATTCTTAGAAAATATTAAAAACATTTTTATAACTTTTTGAAAATATCAAACATGTCGATATGTTCCTTGAAAAAATCAAAACATTCAAATAATTTTTGTATAAAATACTCAAAATAGCAAAAAACATCCCAAAACTGTCCCACAAAAACAAAATAGTAAATTGCTTATTTTTAGTTGTTGGTTTGTGTGGTTTTAAGTTGGATTTATTTTTCCTATTGTGTGCTTTAAATTAGATTCATTTTATTACTTATATTCAATTTTACTTTAATCTGTGGTGTATTGCATTGATTTCATTCTATCCTACATACTTGTAGATAATGTGTGTTTCTTTGATTAGATTTATTTAACTTGTGCTTTTTATTTTACTTGTACATTTTGTTATCATTTCATCATCATATCAAAATAAACCATCACATCTATACATGATATATCAATAAAATATAATTCTGCATCACCCATGTATGTTAAAGCTAGTCATCGATACCGTATCAATAATGGGGCAAGAGGGGAAGTGTATGATCAATATCTATCCCCACCACACCAATATCAATAATAAAAAAACATTTTACTCATAGTATCTCATCAATATGCAATATGACATTAGCTAATATTATCTCATAAATCTAACAACATGTTATACAAACATAAGCATATAGATTAAGCATCATATCTCATAAATAAATTTTGATACATCAGTAATCCATCAATAATCATATATCAAAAAATATCAACTATCTGTTTACAAAATTAATATGTCTTGATACATATTAGATACAAAAATTCACCATATACATCGATCAAAAATATCCCTTCATCAAAAGGCATAGTAATAAAATACATACCATCCGTACAAAAGTATGCCTTCACATCGAGGTGATACACAAAAAACATAGATCTAGTATATAAATAAGAGAGTCAACAATAAATCTCACCCTCTTCGGGATTGGCTAGTCTAGGTATGCTAGTAGGTGGGGGCATCTGAGGTGATGGATGTGTAGAAGGTATTGCACCATGTTGTACTTACCCAAGATGCTCTTACTCCTGCTATCTTGAAGGACCCTGTATAGATTGCATGGATTGTGATGGCCTCTATCCTCTAGATCATGACATACTAATCACTATCTGGATAAAATCAGGAGCTCTCTACTCATCCAGGATGGCGACATAATATTGCATCCTGTAATATGTAGCCTCTGATTCTAGGGAGACACTTTGGCTAGTCAAAATTTATACCCCTGAAGTAGTACCCACCTACTGAAGTGTGTCATGCACAACCCTCACACTGGCTTGCTCTATCCATAGCTAGGCTCTATCTGCTACATTTTCGTCACTTTTAACGATCAATTGATCCCTGTATGTCATGGCCTGATCTCACTCGGTCTTGAGGTGATCTCTCTCTGCTCTGAGTTGGTCTCACTCTGTTATAATTTGATCCCTCTCTGTGGAAATTAGATATCTATCTGTAGTAGCCTCGATTTTTTGATCTCTAACATGTTATAGTTATTTCTTCAAGGAAGCCACCTAGCCATCAACGTGTACATCCTCCTACATATCCTCTCCACCCCTACCATCTCCTCTGCCTCCTGGTAGACTGTGTGGTGGAATCAAGTGAGGGGTGATGGAGGTTCCTGTAATAGGTCATGTGATGGAACTTGTAGAGGTAATTTTTTTTATAATACATGTGGCTACACCACTACCTATTTTTGTACTATAACCTACAACTTAACTAGCACCTACTGTGATGGAACCCCTATCTGCGGACAATTTTATGCTTATGTTTGTGCTTGTTCCTATGCCCTAAGATCTCTATCATGTAACCCATGCACTACTACATCTAATACCTCATGTGGAATGGTTAAACATCAAGATAACACTATCACATACAACCCTGCATAATCCTAGGTTGTACCAGGATCCACTATCTGTGCTAGTTACACCCAAGGCTATACAACTACTTGTAAGAATCTAGTACAGGCTCAACTTAGCCTGATCCAGGGCCCCATGTGAGAGGTATCTATGTATCTACACCCATACCATACTGCATCACCAGGAATCCCCTAGATGAGACCACACTACCGCTAGACCTTGTCCACTCCAGGATGTGACTCCTGATCCCAAGGATAAAATGATCTATTGCATAAGTTCTCAGCTCAACTACATCCTGACGCTACTAGTATAACCTATAGGGCCTCCATGTAATCATGTGGGGCTATAGATCATCAATATCATGTCTGTAATAATCTATACCCCCCATGTGACCATGAATATCATCTCCATTTGGAACGTAGCCCATGTTAGATGGATCTACAAGAACTTGAGCTCTCAATGGTCCTGTAGGTCATCGAATCAAAGTGTGGTATCAAATGTAAATTTTCATATAGATGAGCTAAATTTCACTATGCCTAGCTGTAAAGCTCTCCTTGAAGGTTTCTATGAATCACTCCAATAAGGCCCAGATGAAACTGAGCACCTGTCTTGTGAAGAAACAATATGTCACTGACAAGAGCTAATGAAAAATACGGGAACCCATACCAGCATTCGCCATACACCTACTAATATTAATAGTCATACCCCGACAGGGTATGTCTACCACTGAAAACATCTCATCCATGCATCACTGAATAGTTACCATCATAGGTAATCAACTTACCTTGGATGGGAACTCACATAATCTGCCATACATCCTCTAAAGTGATGCTCATCTCACTAGTGAGAGGACAAAATGTCTAAATCTCATTGTGTTATCTCTCAGCTATGGATATGAATAGGCTATCGTCTAAAGTAATCAGTGGTATGTGAGCCACATATGATAAACTAGTCACCTCTAATGTAATCTCTAGAAAAATCTGGTCCCATAGCCTCATAGGCCCAGAGCCATCCATGTTGCTTCTACATCTCTAATCACTCTAAGTCCATCTATATGGTAAATCTGGTCATTTATTATTATCCTCTTCTTCTATTTTATCATCTAATTCATCTACTCTTTTAGCTAGGTTTTCCTAGAAACCTCCCCCTTTTCTTCTAAAGTCACTCTAAAGTTTCGTCTTATGCACCATCACCCCCCTAGTGGCGTTAGCATACCCCTGATGGCATGAGCACCCTCAGCCTAGTAGTCCCCCCTTCTATGCATCAGCACCACCATTCGCGCACTCTCCTACCCTATTTTCCGCCAACCCTCTTGCAGTTGTGAGCACACATCTCATGACATCAACACATTTTTCTCTACACATGTGCATGGGTATATATGCCTATCAACTTTCGGTGTATGAATGCACATACTAATGCACTGGAACATATACACACATGCATAGTCGATAACTAGTGCACACCATGAGCACAAACGTGCCCCAAGGCCCGCATTGACGTATTTGCATGAGATTTTCACGCTACCTAATGCCATAATAAATATATTTTAACCAAAATTAAATGCTAAAAAAATAAAATGGTGAAAATTTTGGTTGTGTGTACCTTTGGGATATGCCCAAGAAGTCTCATGTAGTATTTCATGTGATCCACATAGTGTTTTTGATTCTGCACCCTTGCCATCTTCTCTCGTAGGTCAGAGATCAATCAACAATAAAAAGGTAAGTATATTTGGTAAATAAAATTTCCGCGATGGTTTATATACCAACCCCCCCCCCCCCCCCGTGATGTGTTTCTCACCCTCGAGGCACCCTAGAGATGTCATGGTTCTTCTAAATTCTTCTAACACTCATCGTGATGATTATTTTTAAATAAATAATTATTTCACATCTATTTTTACTATGTTGGGGCATGTTTTTGCTTCCTGACGGCCTTTTCTACTACCTGGGGCATATTCATTCCTCACGTTGACTTTTAACGATGTCTCATGACTTGTTTATTTATTCTATATTATATTATTCCTAAAAATATAAAAATTGAAAATAGTATAACATTTTTCAAAAATCTAAGAAATTGGTAAAATCATTAAAAATCCAAAAAATTGTAAAAATTAATTTTTTTCAAAAATTGGTAAACGACATGCATGCAGCTAAAGACTATATCAAATGAATTGTTCTCAAACATAGAAATTTTTCATACCAAAACATATTTCTTAGGTTCTTGCTTGTTCTTGTCTTAAACAACCTACGGATCATCGTGATCTACATTCATTAAAAAATTTGGCTTGCTTACTATGTCACTACTCCCGTGCAACAATGAGTTGTTAGAGACTGTGTCATAGTACATGAATACTTTTCATGGGAATATGTGTGTCCTCCATTATTCCCCTCATATATATCATTTCTTGGGGAACCATTTTTAACACTTTTCGTTACAACAAACACATTTGAGAATTAAAGCTTGATAACAAAAACATTAGTGCAACTTTCTTGAACGTTGTTTGTTTTAGTATGTGTGATTGTACTTGTTTTTTCTGTTAGGTTGGTTGGTTTAATTTCTCATATTGCATTGAATTATGTATGTTACATGGATTTAATCATCATTTTACTTTCTCATATTATATTGCATTATGTATGTTGCATGCAGTTACGTACTTTTAACAATGAACTAATGTTAGTAATATAGATTTTCATGTTATTTTATACTTTTTATTTTATTTTAATAAAGGTCGATGATGTAGATCATTGGGGCAACATGATGAAATAAAAGTTTCTTATTGAAGATTGGATGTAAAGAGTGCAATGAACCGTTACACCAAAACCTCGAGGCATTAGTGAAATCAGCACATGAGGATCATTACATCCCACCACACTTCTGTATCCTAAACCCCGGGCTAGATTTGTGCCCGTATAGTAGGACCACTGCCCTGCCTTATATGAGCCCCGGGTGAACACTACAATGCCGGTGTAACTACCCGTGCCAGGACTTGAACTTGTGTGGTCACTCTGATACCAAATGTAACGAATCATTACACCAAAACCTCGAGGTGTTAATGAAATCCGCACATGAGGATCATAACAAACAGCCATTCATATTCTAAATAATTTCATTCCTTATGACTATTAATTTTTCTTCCAAAATTCTTGGGACAATGAACAATCATTTTATCCCTCTCCTATATTATTTTTCTAGCAATTTTGGTCATATTTTCAATCGTCGATTGTAATTATTCTATCAAATGATTGACACTAAGGGAATCCTTCATTATACTTTTGAAAAAATGCATTTGTTTATTTTAGTATACTATGTCTCTGAAATAAAGTTACTTATTCACCCCGAATAAGGGGAAATTTTCAGACACAGTAAATTATGGTTGCAAAAACCATATCCAAAATTAAAGGTGAAATCAGAGTACATTCCTTAATGGTTTTCTATCATAGAATAAGTGATTTCATCACAAATAAATTAACATAATTCTTACCAGATAAATTTTAATAATTAAAAATACAATGTTGAAGAAAGAAACCTCTTTTTCATCCAAGATGTCATGTTTATCGAAACTAATCGTATGTAAAATTCTTCCAAGATAGACAATTAGATTTGAATATCTAATTAAGCATCATTTTACCGTTGTTTCAGAACAATATTTCCCTAGATAATTGGCTAAAATATTCTTCTAAATATGTTACTTGTAAATCACCCCACTTTCTTCTACAAGTGATCTCATAAGGAAAAATCTTATCCTAGCTTCCTAATTGACCCAAAATTTGATATAAGTCTCTTCACATCTTACTCGTGTTATAAATCCAATCTGACATGATGTGATACTATAAAAATTAGTTTCTGTAGACACTTGATTATATTTTATTGTTATAGTTATAAAATACTAATGACTTTGGACATGTACGGATATTATTGTATCATTTTTTCGTTTAGCATGATGTATAGATGATATATATATTTTGATATATTATATATATATATTTTTATATTCATAGCTTTCATTTGTGTGGATTATTAGATGTATAGAGAGATTATTTGAATAAATCCTGATGAAAGATGTAAATGTTGTTGGCATAAATAATACTGAAATTTAGTAGTAATTCTCATCATGTTGACTATGGACCTAGAATTTGACATTAATCTTGTATGATCTTGTTGAATTTTGATGAAAAAGATAAATGCATTGAACCAAAAATTTAGACAAATGATAGAATTGTTTAGTTGAGATGATGATTTAGCTATATGCAGATGGTTGTATTGATTTAGGTGATATTTATCTTGGATATTTTGATGTGGCCACGAGGTAAGGAGGCATTGTGTGATTTTGAAATACTCATGTCATAAAAATCAAAAGGTATGATTGGATACCAATCATAACAGAATACTGGATGGATAGAAAAAGGTCACCATGCCAACTTGTGTAATGTAAATGTTTTAATTCATGTTTGTCTCTTTGCATAACTCATAGGGGGTCCATGGGGGGGATGAAATCCAATAGGACCATGGACATGTATTATTCTTTCCCTTTTATTTTATTTATGTATTACGTGATTTTTAGGCCTGTGATGAAAGTTTAAGTAATCATTGTTGATTATTGTGATTTTATTAAGTAAATAAATCATGTTATGAAGTTATTTGGGGATAGAAAAATGGAGTCATTTATTACAGTTGTTGGTCTTTTGGACTATGTGATTTGAAGTTTATTTCCCATGTGACTTTGAGTGTTGTATCACTCTACCCTACCTTGGAATTCCAAGATTTGGGCTTAAGGGCCATTTTTTAGGCTTGCGGGGACAATGCTATGCTTTTACCACACCTCTTAATTTCATGATACCAACCCTTCCTATGGATTGGGGGGTAAAACATCTACCCCATTATGTTTTTGTAAGACAAAAGGACATTTATTGCATTTTTCTTAGTGAGGGTTTTAAAAAGATTATCCTTAGAGGGTGTGGGTTTAGGCATGTGTGTTGTAAGAGGCTTGTCCCGATTCCTTTCAACATGAATTTATTGTGCATTGGGGACAATGAGTTTTGACAGACACAAATGGACTAGAGATATGAGTTCCCTTAGTATCCTGCATGGAGCCACCTGTACCCTCGTCTCTCACTTTTTCTATTTATGAAAGTTTAATGTGTTTGGAGTTTGGGGATTACAACCTCATTGACATTTGTTAAGCCCTTGTAAACTTAAAATGGCCAGTTGGAATTTTGGAGTTACTTGTTGAATTTTAAAAAATTGGTAGTGTTGGATTGGGCTCTCAACATCTTAGCTTGGTTAGGTGAGGGTAGGTTGATCAAGCTCTACCATGAAGAGGTAAATCTATCTCCAACATTAATTTTTTCTGTTATCCTGTGTATCTCAACATGTTATTGAATTTTTCGGTATGCTTGTTGGGATCTTGGGTAGCCCACTATTAAGTATGGTGCAAGGAGAATGTACCATATGAGGATCTGGTATTGGCAGCTTCCCATGCCCCTTATTTCAAGAATTCAATGCATATTTGGGTTGTGGGTGCCCCCACCTTGGATAAATTTTGACTTTCTCTTTTCTACTTGGTTCTTTTGAGGGATTAATATATTGTAAAACCTCTCATTTGTAAGGGCGGATGTGGGACAGCATAAAATGAAAAGAAACTCTAATAAATTGTTTCTGAATTTGAGATGTATTCATTTGGACTTGAAAAAGTTTAAGGTTCTTTCTAATTCACATTAGTGGTCTGTGCATAAGTTTGACAGAAATATAGATTTGTTTTTTGGTCGTGTTTTCTCAAGCCTAACGTTGTATATTTTGTTATTTCCTTGCCTCTGATTATATTTTGTATTTTACGTATGTATTTTAACTTGTAGTTGTGAATTTTGTATTGGTTCATGTGAGAATATTTGGTAATAGTTTTCATGCCTTGGATATGTGTCACTTTATTTAGCATCTCCCTTTGGGGATCGGGGGCCAATGAGGAGGATCCCTTCCCTTCTCCTCATTAGATTATAGCTATTTTCTTGTAGAGTGTATGCCTCTCCTACCTTATTTCCTTTTTTGTTTCTATGTGATCAAGTGAAGAAATGGTGGAGCTATTCTTAGAATAATTGGATAGTTTCAGCTTTTGTTCCTTAGGAAGTCAATAAATCCTTCTTTGGTAGAAAACATTTCTTTTTATACTTAAGTTGGAAGAGATTGTCAGTATTGTATTTGTTAAAAAAGTTTGTATTGTATATTTTAAAAATCATTAAGTTGTATTACATTTGGTTGAAAAGGAAAAGGAAACTCTTTCATTATAAGAGAATGAGTCATGCTCCTATAGAAAAAGTTTCAAAGTCATTGTTATTGATGAAGTGTTTGTATTTTATGTAAAAATGAAATTCCAGAAGAGTTAGAAGTTGTAAAACATTAATAGTGTATTCATTGAAAATTTGAATGTGAAATAAAGTTGCTTATGGTTATTGACAAATGGTAGTGGCAGAGATGGAATAATTGCAATAAAATTTAAGTTATTGTGTTGAAAAAAATTGCATTTTGTTGAAGAAATTTGAAATAGATAGTATTAAATGGATGATCATTGAAGCTAGGAACTCTTGAACTTTAAATAAAACTTAGTGTTGAAAGATGGGTCCTTTAACCCATGAGATTGTAGTTGTTTCCTTAGTATTTTAGGATGGAAAATCTTTCAATGTTTAATGTCAAGTATGGAATGGTAAATGGGTTAAACCAAAATCAACTTGAGACTTTAGGAATATAAATTCAAGCTAAGGATAATATTTAAAACACTCTAGTAAAATAACATTTTTGGAACAAATTTAGAGAATTGATGGTTCTATTTTTGAAGAAATGGACTGTCGTTGTGATGATAGAGCGAATGACTCTAAACCACCACTCAGTGAAGGTGGCGGTTTGTGAATCGATCACCCAAGTAGGTGTGATGGTCCTAGGATTTAATATATCTTTGGGTGTGTGGTTCTATCACTGATTGAAAAAATACAATGTTATTGCATATTTTATGTTATGTTTATAACATGGTTTAAATAAATTAAAACCTCTAAAGTTGATCTTATTCAAAACACTAGTACCTTGTTTTCATAAGGTATAAATCAAGGATTTTTTAAACTGTGATCGATAATATTCAAATGGGTATTTAAAAACATTCAATCTCATGTATAGAAAATAAAGTAGGGTTATTTCCCAACATAGTAACAAAAATGGAATTAAATGATGATTACAACTAGTTTTGGAATGGAAACTCCTTTTCAATCTTCAAAATGAAAGACATTACAATTGTTGTATCCATATTTCTAAACTAAGCTAATAATTATTCTAGTTAAATTCCTATGAATGGTTCTTCCATTCCTTTCTGGAAATGGCTTCCATAGGAGGAATCTCTAACTTGCAAATTAAACAAAAGAAAGAGTGACCATTTGAGGAGGCTAGGACAAAGAATTTCAGCTTTTAATAGGATCATATCAAGGATAGTTAGATGTTTGTACAGAACCCTAAGATGAGTAGCCATAATTGATTTAACAACCCAAGATTTGGAGAATAGGGTAACCCTATAATTGTTAGGTGGGATGCATAAGATTAGGTTATGGGTTATTTAAATAATTTAAAGGTAGTGTAAATAGGGTGAATGGGGCCATTTAATACCCTTGTACTAACTAAGTTAAATATTTAATTCTTAGTATGTTTTAGAAATTAATTTGGACATTAAAGCTATTAATACTAGGAACTACAAGTAACTAAGGATAAGGGTTTATTAAATATGGGCAAGTATGAATATTAATCTAAGAGAGGAGAAAAACACTTAATCAAGTAAATATTAATGGTGAATAACACCTTCTTAGATAAGTAGTTGTAATTTTATATTGACCTTGGAAAAGAATTTAGTGTGAAGAATAGTTAATTATTTAACCTATACCTAGTCCATCACAATGTAGTAGTGCATATTGGTAGGAATTAATTAAACGTATATTAGGGTTTGACACCCTTGCAACCTATTTAAAACAAAAAAATGAGTTTGGTAATTTCTAGATAATTAGTTTAAGGATTAATGTGGTTTTAGAACATCGAAAATGTGGGCATTACACTTGGTATCAGAGCCATGGGTTCAACAATGGACCCCGGGCACAGTTTGAAACATAAGACATAACAAAAAAACTTAGCGCAACTCTACAAACCTATATCACAATGCACTTGCATGATATTTTAAATGGAGAAAACCTAGAAACAACTGAAAATAAAATCTAGAGTAATAAACTAACTCTCGCCATGGTCTATGCAGGAGGAGCAAACCAGACGAGGGTTCTTGCATGTGGACCTAGACTTACCACCCCAAGATCAGAAAGTAACAGCCATATTGCCTCAGATACTTCAGACGTTACAAGATGTTAATGCCAAGTTACACACGGAGGATCTTTGGGAGGGAGACATTATAGAAATGACAGAGAGAAATCAGTAGAGGCTCATGAGCCTTCTTGACATAGTGATGAAAATAGGGAAGATAAATCCTACGTGGATTCAGTCAGATGAGATTCACCACAAAGAGGTATTGGAGATAGGGCTACGAGGACACATGGATAGATCTAGGAGCCCTAGATAACATGATGATCATGTTGAGAGATCTAGTGGTAGACAATCTACAAAGGAAAATCACATCAGAGAGATCCTGAAACTCCATCCATCTCATTTCTTTGGGGAAATTGGAGGATTTTAGGCAAAGGCATGGTTGGTCAGCTTGAGCAAATGCTTCAAGCTATGTTTGTGTACCAGCAACATGAAGGCTTGTGTTTTCATCCACCTTCCTAAGAGACAGAGTCTAGGGTTTGGTGGAGGACCCTAGGAGCAAAAGCTCCATGTGGATTCCAAGACAGTCACTTGGGAGCTCTTCGAGGAGCAATTCAGGAGAAGATAATTATTCCAAGAGGTTCATTCAGTAGATGGATAGATGAGTTCCATGACCTACGTCAGGCATCTATGACAGCAGGCAGAGTATGAGAGTCATTTCTTGGATCTACTTCAGTATGTAGACTACATGCAGGACGAGTAGGTGAGGATTCACAGGTTTGTATGGTGCCTGAACCTTAGACATTGGATGGGTAGTGCACATTCATTGCCCATAGAAATTAGGAGAAGGCTGTTGAGAAGGCCTACATTGTGGAGGAGACAAATGAGAAGATGCAACAAGCCATAGATAGAGTGCAGAGCTATATCCATCATAGATGCATGATAACAGGTTGAGGGGGTCACATCCTCCTCCTTGTGGTAGACGTGGTTCTGCATAGTCTTCATTCAATCCACCAGAATAGCCACCTTAGCAGCAGCAGCAGACTCGACCTCTATTTAGGCCTCCAAAATGTATTTTATGCTCATAGGGGATGCAGTATGGGGCCTCCTCCTAGGGGACCAGTCAGGACTCAAGCGCCACCTAGAGCTCAGCCAGCAAGATCTCCTCAGAGTAGCGACCACAACAGTTCCATAGTAGGATCACTAGGATCTAAAGACACAGACCACTAGAGAACCTGTAGGAGCTACTTCTCATTAGAAGGGACCTGGTAGTTACTATGGGTGCGGAGTACTTGGGCATCATTGGAGAGAGTGCCCTCAGAAACCTAATAAAAAGGGTAAGGAACCAATTTCAGAGCCTACTATAGGAGACATGGATAGGAGTCCACAGGATATATACAGTGGTCGAGAACTGCCAAGAAGAGAACTAAATTACGATGATTGAGATGACAGTTAGCATTGATGGCATTTCTATTCCATATTTTATTTGATTCAGGTTCCTTAGTTTGTTTTATTTCACCATTTGTAGAAGAGTGATGCAGGTTGGTGGAAGTTAGGCAGATTCATAGTTGGGATGTGGAGATGGCTTTCAGAGCCAACATCACAGTGGAATGTTTAGTCAAGGAGTGCATAGTTAACCTAGGACCCTTTTCCATGACCTTGGATCTTTGTATCCTTCCATTGGTTTCCTATGGGATTATTCTAGGCATGGATTGGTTATCTACACATAGGGCCAGATTTGATTGTTACAGTAAAGTAATATCATGTTACAGATGATTTGGGAGTGAAGACAGTGATAGTTGGAGTCAAGAGACCCACCTTTATTCACACCATATCCGCTATACATCTTAAGTAATGTGCGCAATGAGGTTGTCAGTTGTATGCTATCATGGTTAGTGAAAGATCATAGGATGCATCTAGTGGGTCTATCACTTTATGACCATCATATGTTGAAAGAGTTTTATGATAAATTTCTAGGGGAGCTTCCCGGGGTTACCTCCCCCACGTGAGATATATTTTCACATTGATTTCGTTCCAGGAGTAAAGCCTATCTCATGAGCACCTTATAGGATGACTACCCCTGAGCTCTATGAGCTCAAGTTGCAGCTAGAGGGCCTTCAAGAGAAATGTGTAATCCATCCTAGTGTATCCCCTTGGAGTGCACCAGTGATTTTTGTAAAGAAGAAGGACAAGATCTCTGCAATTGTGTATTGATTATCGTCAGCTGAACAAAGTAATAATCAAGAAGTATTACCCCCTTCCCTATATTGATGATTTGTTTGATCAAATGAAGGGGGCCACAATATTTTCTAGATAGATCTTATGTATGGATACCATCAGCTAACAATCATGGATGCAAATATTCATATGACATCCTTCCTTACCCGATATGGCTAGTACGAGTTCACATTAGTGCCTTTTGGTCTGACGAATGTTCCCGCAATATTCATGAGTTTGATGAATGGGGTGTTCCAAACATTTTTGGATCACTTCAGGCTCATATTTATTGATGAGATTTAGATTCAATCATGTATTCATGAGGATAATGAGGAGCACCTTTGATAGGTTCTGTAGTGTCTCCGTGAGCATCAAATTTATGGGAACCTAGAGAAGTGTGCATTCTTTTAGTTAGAGGTGTAGTACTTAGGTCACATCATTTTTGGGGAAGGTATCACTGTCTATCCTTCCAAGATTAAAGCAATTATGGATTGGCCCATTCCAACTAGTGTGACTGAAGTGCACAGTTTCATGGGGTTAGAAGCCTATTACAAGAGATTTGTTCAGGACTTTTCTCATATTGCACACCCCATCATTTCCCTTTAGTGGAAAGTGATTTTTTTTTTGTCCAATGGATGTGAGTAGACCTTAAGTATAATGAAGTGATGTATTACGTTAGCACTGATTCTTGCCATGCCAGATCCACATGGAAAGTTCTTCATTTTACACATATTCTTCTTTAGAAGGATGAGGTGGTGTTTTGATGCAGGAGGTCCATGTGGTTTCCTTTGAGTCTCGTAAACTCAAATATTATGAGCTCAATTACCTGACTCGTGACCTCAAGCTTGGATAAATTGTGCATGGTTTGGTTTGATGGAGACATTTCCTTCTTGGAAGGATATTTATTCTCAAGATTGATCATTTGAGTCCTCATCACCTTTTAACACAACCTAATATCGATGCTCATCAATGGCATTTGATGAAGTTTATTTTCAAGTAGGACATGGGGATAGAGCATGTGAATGGAAAATAGAATGTGGTTGCTGACACTCTAAGTAGACGAAGACACTTTTTTTTGGCTACTTCAGTGTGTATAGATTTTTGGGGCAGGATTTTGCAGCAACTTCCTCATAACAATTTCTAACTTTTAGCTGGAGTAGAGATTGAATCTTAGAGACCCCTTAAGAGGAAGTTTGATTGTTTTACAGTAGAGTCAGATGGAATTCTTAGACATAAAGGCTAGATCTATGCACCTAGGGATGGAGGTTTGAGACAAGATACCTTGGCAGAGGCTCATCGTGCACCTTATTCAGCCCATCCAGGGGTGAAGAAGATGCACACATCCTTGAGACAACTATACCATTGGAGAGGTCTTTTGAGAGATGTAGTTTAGTTTGTGTCATGATTTTTAGAGTGTCAAGAGGGTGAAATTCGAGCATCAACATCTATCTGTCCTTCTTTACCCACATGTTATCCCGGAGTGGAAATGGGACACAATTTCCATGGATTTCATAGTAGGGCTATCGAACGTCAAGATACCAACATGATGTCCATCATGGTCACAGTGGATAAATTGACGAAAGTTTCTCATTTTTATCTGGTGAATACCACCTATACAACTAGTGTAGTAGAGAGAGTGTACCTGGATGAGATTTTTAGACTACACGGGATTCCATGGAAGATCATTTGTGACTATGATCCTTTATACACATCACACTTCTAGACTACCATGCAGCAAACCCTTAGGATGAATATTAACTTCACCATAGCATATCATCGAGATACATATGGTTAGATGGATTGGGTTGATTAGATTTTGGAGGACATGCTTTGAATGTACGTCACAGATCATCAGTCGAAGTGGGAAGAGTACTTGTATTTGGGGGAGTTTTCCTACAACAATAGTTTTTTAGAGTTCGATTGGGATGGCACATTTTTAGGTATTGTATGGAAGGGAGTGCAAGACACCTTTGAGTTGGGATATGCTTGAGGAAAGAGTATCTATTGGCCTGACTTTGTTATAGGACATGGAGCAATAGGTTGTTTTGGTTTTTCAGAGGTTACACGAGGCACATGACAGACAGAAGAAGTATGTAAATCTAAGGAGAGTCAACTATAGTTATGAGGTGGGCATGAAGTTGTTTCTTCATGTCAGATCTCATAAGATTCCTATCCATCACTGAAAAGGCTCTAAGTTGTTTCCTAGATTTTTGGGTCCATTTGAGATCATGGAGTAGATCGGTCCCTTAGCTTATCATCTAGTCTTGCCTCCCATCTTGTCTCACATGCATGATGTGTTTCACGTATATTTTCTTAGGATATATATCCCAGATCCATCTCATGTATTGGATTAGACTACATCGTAGGTGAAGGAACAGGGGAAGATGGTGGTGAAGCCCATGTATATTTTAGAGCACAGGACCCTAGGCCTTTGATGTCGAGAGATTGAGTAGGAGCGAGTCTAGTGGGATAGGTATGATGAGACTGTTATTACATGGGAGGATGCTACATTGCAAAGAGTCAAGTTTCCACACCTATTTCAGTGACTTCAAGGAGGAAGTCAAGTCTAAGGGGAGGGATAGTGTAGTGCCCACTCCCCTTTGACACTTGTTATATTTTATTTTGATTACTATATCAGTTCTTGGTTTAACATGATATTAGATGATAGAGACATTCTTAATATTGGAGGACTTTGATTCATAGTTTGATTTGTGTGGATTCTTAGATGCATAGAGAGACATTGTATATTTTATGATGAATGATGTGTTGTTAGCATACATATTTACTAACATTCGGGATTCTCATCACGTTGACTAGTGTTGGTGCTCAAATTAGTCTCGCACCGTTTGTCATTGAAATTCCTCTATTTACAGCCTCTGTCATGTTTTCTATCTCCCTGTATTGGTGCTTGAAGACTTTGTCCTCCATTTGGTTGCCATAATCAGTCCCCTCCTTAGTTGAGGATCACTTAAAGGTCCAATGTTTTTTTTTTTGTTCCTCTTTCCATCTGAAAGAGTCTGTAACTTGGGCGTAAAACTTGGGTTGTTCCTTTCCTTCTGTTCTCCACAGTCACGTTTTTTATCCCTGTCATTTTTGTCCCAAATACATGTGGAAACATGATTGGATGTAGCTCAGAGGATCATATTTGAGCCTCATAACATTTCCCAAATTCTCTTTCCTTGAAGAAAGATTCATTTCCAGGCTCAAATGGTGATTTTCCTGCATTTTATGGTTTGATAGGTGTATTTTTCCTGGGAAAATTTACATCGGAACATCAGTGGAAATGTGGCCCTTTTTGGTTGGATGTGGCTTGGTAGGGCACTTTACAAACTCTAAAGCTTGCTTCAACCCAAAACTTGTACACATGGAGGAACGATGCTCATTTAAAAATTAGCCTTTTGGCTTGGTCTTGGAGTTGCGCCAGGGGGCCACATGGATGTTTCTGCAACTTTTCCCATAGTTAGACAAATTTTTCATGCAACCGGTCTAATTTTGGTGGACCATGGACACATGGAAGGTTGGTACTCATTTGAGGATCCGCCTTAGGGTCCCACCTTAATAATTGCGACAGGGAGATATGTGGAGGCTTCCACCGGCTCCTCTTTGTACTTAAACTTTTCAAATCAATTTTCTAAGTCCTGGGACACGTGGTGAGCCTTGTGCTTTGTTCAGGGTCTCCACTCTTGGGCACTATCTCAAAGTTGTGCCATGAAGACACGCGGAGGGCTTCCGTTGGGTCTTCCCATACTCATACTTTTCAAGAAACTTTCTAAAGGCCTAGGACATGTGGAGGGATCACGCATGCTTGCGAACCAACCCCCTAGGTTTTATTTTGAAGAAGCACCAGGAGGAAACTTGGAGGCTTCCGCTCACTCTTCCCTTTGCTTGGAATTTTCAACGACCAAAGAAAAATGTCTCGGACCATAGACACATGGTGCCTTCTACTAAACCTTCAACTTTAAAAAAAAAACTCTGCTGAACTGAGACACTTGTTGAGCCCACACTTTTTTGGGGTCTCTAATTTTGGAGACCATCTCAAAATGTGCCATTGAGACATGTGGAGGCTTTCGCTAGCTCCTTTTTACATTGAGACTTTTCAACGGCCAAAAGGCATTTTTCTTGGGTCCAGGGTACATGAAAGGCTCACACTTGTTTGGGACTTGTCTATGTGCTTCTCTTTTATAGTTGTGCCAAAGAAACACATGGACGACTATGATAAAGTGGAAAAGGGGTAGAACCAATGGTTGTTGAGCATTTCACCTATTTTGTGGCAGTTTTTCTCCAAGATTCCTAGAGATACGAATACGCATTGTTTTTCATTGTTCTTTGATAAAATTCCTTGACATCTCTATCTATAAGGTGCGATTGAGTGGATTTTGAAACTTAAATTGTGAGGTCCAAGGATTGTTAAGGTCGATGTTTTGAAAGTAGGAATTGCTCAGGCACTCGTAAAAATGGGAATTACAAGAGGAAATGGATGCAGGGTAGAATTGTAGAGGAAAGAGAGGGAAAAGTGATGAAATGATGAAAGTGCAGGTGTAAAAGAAGTAAAAGGTGTTACCTCGAGAGTGAAAAAATATTACCTGTCATATCCTGTGGTGCAGAGTCTCCAGAAAAATTATTAAAAAGGGGATTTATTGCATGAAAGAATGAAAATGATTAGAAGGATTGACAAAACATTATAGCATGCTAGCCTAGTCATTAGTCAAGGGCCCCAAGAAATGTGATCAGTTCACAATTGGTCCACCTGGAATATTTTCAAATATTCTTACTTTTTGGGGGGGAAATTGAGTGAATAAAATGTATAAATGAAATGAGAATACTCTTACAAATGGTGGGAGGTTGAATTCTTAAGAGAAATTTTGAAAAATTCATCTTCGTGAGAGACCAAAGCCAAGATAACCTGGTATTTTCTTCTGTGTTAGATTTTCTATCATGTCAAGTTGGTTGTAGATGTATAGCCATTGACGAGCATTGATATTGCTCTAAAAGCTTTCCCTTGCTCATGAATCTAAGTAATTTTGAAATTAATTTGTGTCCAATATCTAGAAATTTGTGTCTGCTTTATTTCAGAATGTTTGCAAATAGTTTATTTCATTCCCATTGTAAGATTACATTGCAATATTTATGAAATCACACAGGATCTCATCCTTGTAATAGTTTAATGGTATTTGTAATTTCATTAGAATAAGAACCTTCATCTTGGATGAAATAAACAAATTTAAAATTAATTCATTGTCATTTGTTGATAAAGATTATTTGTAAGTCTTCAGGTTTACCTTAGGTGTGATTCATTAGAGACTTTGGTGTTTAATTGAGTCTTTCAATTTGAGCCTTCGTATTACAGTCTCAAATATTATTTGAAAACGTGTTGATATGGGCCTCCATTGAAGCACACATTCTGGTTAAAGGAACGTCTTAACTGTTCTAAAGCTTTCTATTTTTGAGTTGTTCATTACTGTGATAGTCCCTTCAAAGATCTGGTATAATCAACTTCATCCTGCTTCATCTCCCACCAAAATTATTCAAAAACTAGGAATCCACCCTGAACTACCCTTGATTTCCCTATGTATCAACAAAGGAACAACATCTACTTACTGAAATATGTAGAATAATCAGGATTTCTTAATGTCTTCAGTAACCTTAGCCTTGTGTTGAAAGTATCTCCATCATTTACAAGTGACAACTCGTAAGAGTTAAATCATGGAGTATTGACCATATTTTCCCGAGGTTTTTGTTATCACCGAATCACAGCACCCTGGAGATATACTTGAACTCACGGTGTGATTGCATAACATGGGTACTATCTCCAAGTTGTGGGACTTGCTACTTGAGATAGACCTCCAGAGAAAGCTGGTTCTTGCTCCTAAACTACCTGCCACAATCTACTCTAATGCAGGGGAAACTAGCTATTCTAATCTAAAATTCCAAGGGACCAGAGAGAGAGAATGCATAAAATGAAAGCCTACGCTAAAGCGGTGATATACCAGAAAAGGAAGGTGTGAGAGTAATCTCCAAATGTGTGAAATACAGAGGCAAAGTGCACACTAGAAGAGGTGATGACAGTTCTCCATAATATAGCAAAAATGCATCCACAACAATATTTCAAGCATACACAATGATGATAGATCCCTGCAAGAACACAATTATAGACACAATATTCCTGTAGAAAGATTAAAGGGGCAAGAAGAATCCAAGAAAACACAGCAGGGGAAGATACATCCACAAACTGATATTTTATTGCTTCATGGTATACACAGTTCAGTCTATTACAAGATAAGGGCCTAGATCACCATGCAAGGAGTCCACTACAAGGGCCTGCAACACACTGGCTTCACAAAGAAATTTTGGCAGAGCTTTTCTACCCAAAAACTCTCTCCTTTACAATGAGCCCAACACTCCAATTTATAGAAAAATGAGAAGGAGAAGAGAAGGGAAAATGGAAATCCCAAAATTTGTCCTTCAACCACCTGTAAGAGGAATTAAATTGAGTGGAATGGTTATAAATTACTTGCAAAAGGCTCCCCATACTTTCCCATGTGCTGCAGCAGAGAAAGAATGATGGCCATGCCTCTTAATTGCACTCCCAGCTACCAAATAAAACACTGTTATGAACCCGGCCACATTTTCTTAAAAATATCAATCAATATCTGATCAAACGTGGAATTTATTGATTTATGGGCATCGGTATCGGAACCATGATTCCAACTGGTACCAATTTTGTGTGATTTCGTTGAGAAATGCAAAAGTTATGGCCTTCTGAGTGCGGGCAGCTATTTTGGGTCTGGCAGGCGTTTTCTGTCATTTGACGGGAATGAGCATTAACTGACTGGAGCCGAATATGTTTCTTTTATTTAAATATGAGTCTATCCTCATTAAAATTAATTTTTGGTGTAGAGGACGTCGTGCTCTTTCTAGAAAGTACAATTTTGTGAAAATCAGAGCTCGGAGTCAAAAGTTATGGCCGTTTGAAGTTCCACGGGTCAAATGTTGACTTTTCTCCTCTGCCTTCGGCCGCTTCGGCTTTTCACGTCCCACGCGTCCCTCTCTCCCATTTAGCACAGTGCTGAAATTTCCCATTTCGACCAAAACCGGCCGGTTCGCGTACTCGCGGCCCAGATGTCCCATTTGCTTTCAGACTATTTGGGACAAATTTTCCCGATTCGCTCGGTTCGGCCGGTTCGCGTCCTTTTGTCCCGCGCGTCCCTGACTGAAAGTTCTCATTTTGGCCGATCCGGCTGGTTCGCGTACTTCACATATCTTCGGTCCAACTGTTCCGGGCTGCCTTGACTCATTTCAGCCGATCCGGCCGGTTCGCGTACTTTTGTCTCGCATGTCCCGGACTGCCTGTTTCAACAATTAGTCAATTTTTCAACTTTTCGGCCAGTTCGGATCTCCGCGTCCCGCACGTCCTGTGCGTCCCTCAGTCCTGAATGTCCCAAATGCTGCGTAGACTGTCTGGCGGCCTTTCGGCTGGTTCGCATCCAGATGTCCCGTCTGTCCTGACTATTGCAAGGACCAGGACTTAGCCATTTTTCATGATTTTTTCTGGATCAATCTACTTGCCTTCTGTACATTTTTCTGCATTTTCTCAGAGCTCGTTCTTTTTGACCTGGACAGGGAAGTTAGAGAAATTTCTGAAGGGACCCTAGAAACATGATTTTTGCCCTGGATCAATCAATTTTCCTGGGACTTGAGAATCTAATGCATGTTATCAAAATTTACCCTCGGGGTGAATTTTGGGTAACAGTTTTCTTCATAGAATTTGTGCAAAAGAAGGATATATCCATCTCCTTCATAAAATAGAGGTTACACTAAGGGTCCTCTCACCCTCTTTGAAGAGGCATGGCCTAAAATAGTGAGGACAGGTTAAATCCTCTTAAAGGTGCTATCCATATCTCCATAAATATGAGTAAGAAAAGGCCAGTTAGATCTCATCCCTAGCTACAAAATGACACACACTATGACATATCTACCTCTAATCTCCCTGTAGAATTTGTGTTGCTGCTCAGCTTGAAAAGGAGAATGATTTTGGATACCAACACTCATGGCGCCATTACCAGGGACTCTTTGAAATATTTAAACAAAGGTTTACATGTACAGACCCTAGTAATACTTCTTACACATGTTGTGTGTTAATACATTGCTAAAACATCATTATTTGTTCATATCTATAAGAATTGTCCAAAGTTGTGAGTTCTGAGTGTAATATTTCTATGTTTTACAGTTATTGCACTAAGATTTATATTATCATTGATAAATTTGGGTAAACGAAGAGAAGAACTTGTAAGATTTGCATGAATCTTGTATTAACAGACATTTGATAGGTATTTCATAGCACATTTTCATAAACTAAGGTGAAAATCCATAGTGGCAACTACGTGTTGTTTAAATTCTTTATACAACATTAAATTTGATGGAAAACCTCCTAAGAGAGAGGGTGTTAAAATAATCAACACTGAGAAGCCTCAATCAAGTAAGGCTGTAGATATTGAGGAAGTTTCAAGGAATTGGGATAGGGTTGTCTAAGAAATCTCTTACAAGATGGCCAGGGTAGAGAAAGGAATTGGACAAGGTTCTCAGGGTCAGCATAGGCAACAAGGACAAGACAGACTTGCAAATCATCCTTGAAATGATTAGAGGTCTGATGACAGAGGTAAAGGACCCATGGGAGCTAGACAACCCTAATCTATGGAAAATAGAGTAGTGTCTAATCCTCTAAATGACAGATTTGTTGTTGAAGAGACAAATCAAATGGATTGGTGTGACAAATGCTTCTTACCCCACCCGCCATGTGAAATAGATCAAAAAGTTGAAGAAGTTGATGATGATAAAAAAATCGATGATGATGCATGCATGGTGGACTGCTCTACAAGCTCATAGCAAGGAGCAACTTCAAATAAGGTAATAAGTGCAAGAAATGCTACAAGGTTTTGGGATTGCATTCACTGGTACCTCTTCTTCCTCCCTCTCATGCTTTAGAAATTGATATGGTACAAGGATTTGAACTTTCTAATAATGATTTTGAGTACCTAAGAGCTCTAATGATTAATAAGTACGATGGAGGAATCCCATAAGAAGAGGATAAAAAATTGCTAATGAATGTTTTTGTGGCCCAAGAAAAAGAATATAACACAAGAAGTAAAGTTGTTAAAGGGGTATGGCCTCAAGCCAAACCAAAGACCCCAGTTCTCACCAATGTCCCAAAAGAGACTCCAAAGAAATATGCATTTGGCAAAGGCCTTGTTGTCTCAAGTAGAACTGGTGTTCCCACCCATGCCCAAAATGTTAAAAACCTTGTGCCATCTTATGAGTTTGTCAATATTTCTCCAAATACTGATTTTCCCAAATACATTCCCGATGACATTGCCCAAGTCTTGAGTCAGATCAAGATTTCGGTGCCAATTGTTGAATTGCTTAGGATTCGCGAGCACAAGAAGAGGGATTTTTTAGTATTTGGGATTAGAGGAAGATAGGAATGCCTAATGCAGAAATATAAATAATGTAAATACTCCTCCTCCAACCATTAAAGACCTAGAAAAACTACCAACATTAGAGGAGATAGGTGAACCGCCTAAAGTCTACTTGGGGACATCTTTAGTTAAGTCTCAGTTAAATGTTGATCTATTTTTTATAACACTGATTATTAAAGAGAAACTACTGCACAATTGTATGTTTGAATCCAGAGCATAATGCAATGTTATGCCTATGGAAGTCATGAATGAATTAAACATTAAAGTGACAACAACTTATGGAAAATCTACTGCAATTGATTCTAGAGAGGTCCCAATTGTAGGGTGCGTGAAAGGTTTGGTGGTACAACTTACAGCTTATCTGGGTAAGAACCTAAAACTTGATGTTGTCATTGTTGATTTCCCTGCCAAATGGGGCATGCTATTATCAAGAAAGTGGGCTGTAAGTGTTGGTGGAAGTGTTTAGATGGATATGTCTTTTTCCACCATTCCAATTGAAGGCATCCTTGTAAAGTTGTATGGAGAGAAGAAAATGTTGCACCTCATTGAAGATACAAATAATGCTTCTTATGAAGTGTTATATGTTGATGTAGGGATAAATTTGTGGGGTTTCCCGATGGCAAGGAGAACAATATTGATCAGTGTAAATGTCTTGAACAAATGGGTTTACCTTGGACCTTGTTATTTGATGGAGCCTATTTCAAGTTTGTAAATGGTGCTGACATTATTCTGATTTCTCCAGGCCAAGAAGAGTTTGTATTTTCTTTCAAACTTAAGATTGAATGCACTAACAACATTGCTGAATATGAAGCATTGTTATTAGGCTTGCGAATTGTATGGAAATATTGTATAAAGCATATCATTATCAAAGGGGATTTAGAATTGATTGTCAAGAAAATTAGAAAACTGTATGCTACTAAAAATAAGAGAATGAAACAATACAAGCACACAGTCTGGGATTTGATTGAAATGTTTAAATCTTTTAATATTGTGCACCATGATAGAAAATTTAATGTTGTTGTAGATAAGTTAGTAGTGCTAGGATCCAAATTTGAGAATTGTATAGTGTCTCCATTTTGTGAGTATGATGTTGAAATACTAACAAGGCCATTTGTCATTGATAATGTTAAAAATTTGAAAGTGTTTGATGATGATGCCTAGGTGAAATAGTTTCTGCAGAACCAAGGTGAGTTTGCTGACCAAAATATAGATTAGGAACCAATGGTGTGTGTTGCTGAAGGAAAGGAAACTTTGTTTGGAAAAGACATCATCCAATTGAAGACAAACACGATTCCCGGAGGTTTGGTGGCTATTGAGTCAAAATTCGATAATTATAATTGCATTATTAAAAAGAGTATGTTGGTTTTGAGAGATGTGGAAGAGCACGAATTGGGCACAAAGGAAAAAATACATAAAATCTGGTTAGGAAGAAATCTCAACAAGGAAGAGAATCAGTCCTATGTTCAATTGCTAAAAAAATATCAAGACTTCCTAGCTTTGTCTTACTCTCAGTTGAAGGCATACAGGGAAGATTTTTTTCAACATGAGATTCCTCTTGAGTCTAATGCCAAACCTTTCAGGAAAAAATAGAGGTCCACCAATCCACTTCTTTCTTTGAAAATGCAAGAAGAACTGAAGAAGTTAAGGGATGGAGGGATCATTCAACCCATAAGGTATTCATCTTGGGTTGCACTCCTAGTGCTTGTTAGGAAAAATATTGGTGATATAAGGCTATGGGTAGACTTTAGGAACCTGAATAAAGCATCATTGAAAGAAAATTAACCTCTACCAAACATGGAGAATATGATACAATTGGTAACTAGCTTTGAATTGTTATCCACTTTGCATGGTTTCTCTTGCTATAATCAAGTTGTTATGAAGGAGTCAGAAAGAATAAAGACTGCCTTTACCACTCCTTGGGGAACTTAGGTCTGTGTTAAGATGCCTTTTGGATTAATGAATGCTGGAGCAAATTTCCAAAGAGCAATGGATGTAGCATTTATTGGTTATATCAATGAATTCATTGTTGTTTATCAAGATGATGCAACTGTGTTTTCCAGAAAAAGAAATGATCACTTTCAACACTTGGAGAGAATGATGATAAGGTGTAGATAGTATGGCATATCATTGAATCCCAAGAAGTGCCACTTTGGAGTGCAAAAGGCAAAGCTTCTTGGTCACATTGTATCAAAGGAAGGGGTCATGATTGATCTCAAGAGAGTGGAATCCATCAGCAAGATTCCAATTCCATGAACTAAGAAGGGAATTCAATCCTTCTTTGGACAAATAAACTTTATTAGAAGATTTGTGTCTAACTTTGTTGCGCTGACCATCCCCATTACTAATACGCTGAAGAAGGACCAGGTTATCAAATGGGAAGAAGTTTCCCTTCAATAGTTCAATGGGATCAAAGAAGCACTAAAGAATGCCCCTATTTTGGCAGCCGCATATTACAAGAAGCCTTTTCAAGTGTTTTATTTTTCTTCAGAAAACACCATTACATATGTTTTGTTACAGAAGGATGATGAAGGGGCTGAGAGACTAATTTCCTTTTTCAGTAAATCATTACAAGGAGCTGCATTGAATTACACCATCATGGAGAAGCAAGCATTTTCCTTGGTGAAAGTAACAAAGGTTTTTAGACCCTACATCCTGAGTTCTAAAGTTGTTGCTTATGTTCCCCACACCATGGTGAAAGACATTTTATCATAAATGGAGGTCTCAAGAAAAAGATGCAGATGGGTGAACAAGTTGCAAGAGAATGACATGGATATCCAAACCATGAAATTGGTAAGAGGTTTGGCCCTAGCTAAGCTTATGGCTAAGAGAAACTTGCAAACTATTGAGGTGAATGAAGTAGAAGGAGAAAGGGTGGATGTCCTTGAAAATTTGTCAAGTTTTGAATGGTACAAAGATATAATCATTTATCTCAGACATATATGTTGCCATTAAATTTGAGTAAAAATAAGAAAAGAGATTTTAAGTTAGCCTCTCAAAAGTATGTCATTACTAATTTTGGGTTAGCTTGGAAGAACCTCGAGGGACTGATCTTGAGATGCATTACTGAAGATGAGGCCCCCAAAATAATTGTTGATCTCCATGGAGGAGTCTGTGGGGGACATTTTGCTGGAAGAGATACAACACATAAAATCTTAAGTGATGGTTATTGGTGGCCAAATATCTTCAAGGATGCAACTCTATTGGTTAGGAAATGTGAAAGCTGCCAACATTTTTTTGTAAGAATGAAAGCTTCGGGATCCCTTCCTTTGCAGCTTGTGTTAGTTGAAGCCCCATTCAGACAATGGGGAATGGATTTCATTGGAGAAATTTCTAATCCTTCCATTACTGGTCATAAATGGAATCTTGTAGCCACTGATTATTTCACTAAGTGGGTGGAAGCAATGCCCACCAAGAAGACAACACACCAAGTTATCATGGAGTTCATGCTGAATCAAATCATACACAGATTTGGAGTGCTAGCTAAAATTATTGTTGATAATGCCATGAGTTTCAGAGCCAAACCTTTGGTGGCAATGTGCAAAGAGTATGAAATCAATCTAACATATGTTTCTAACTACAATCCCCAAGGAAATGGACAAGCTGAGTCTAGTAATACAAACTTGTTGAAGATCATTAGAAGAACGTTGGAGCTAAACAAAAGGAAGTGGGGTGAGCAACTGAAGTTTGTTGTTTGGGCTGATAGAATTACTGTCAATAGAGCTACTAGTAAAATCACATTTGAATTGGTATATGGAACTCAAGCTTTACTTCCCCTTCATTTGTAAATAACTTCATTTAGTTTTTTCAACAAATTTAAGACCAAGAAGTTAGTCCATATGCTGCTCGAATCAATCATATTATTGAGTTGGATGAAGAAAGAAGGGCATCTCATCAGGGGCATGTGAAGTTCAGAGAAAATTTGAAGAAGTTATTTGACAAAAAGGTGACTCCCAGATCTTTCAGAATTGGGGATCTTGTGCTTTTATGGGATAACAGACATGAAGATAAAGGAAAGCATGGTAAATTCGATGCAATGTGGATGGGCCCTTATTCCATTGATATTTGAATTGGTGAAAATACCTTCTTCCTAAAAGACTTAGATGGGGAACTACTTAGATTTCCTATTAATGGCAGGCATTTGAAACATTTCCTTGATTTATTTCTTAAAATAAAGGTATACTCCATTTGTATAGTGTATAGTGTATAGTTCTTTATTCTCATCTTATTTTTTGTTTTTGTTCATTCTGGTCCATGGTGACCTAGTTTTGTTGGTTTCTTGGTTCATTTTTAGGAGGGTGGTTATGGTTGTTCTACTTTGCAAGATTATTCTTTGAGTTCATTGCCCAATGGTCTACTTTTGGCACTTTTTCTACTATTTGTTTTTGTGGCACTCAGAGGTAGTGCCCATCCCTAAGTCGGAGCTGATTTTGGTGCTCAAATTAGTCTTGCCCCATTTGTCATTGAAATTCCTCTATTTGTGGCCTCTGTCATGTTTTATATCTCCTCGTATTGGTGCTTGAAGAATTTTTCCTCCATTTGGTTTCCATAATCAGTCCTCTCCTTGGTCGAGGATCACTTAAAGGTCCAAATTTTGTTTTTAGTTCCTCTGTCCATCTGAAAGAGTCTGTAACTTGGGCCAAAAACTCAGGTTGTTCCTTTCCTTCCATTTTCCGCACTCACGTTTTGTCATCCTTGTCATTTTTTTCCCAAATACCCTTGAAAACGTGATTAGATGTAGTTCGGAGGATCATATTCGAGCCTTATAACATTTCCAAATTCTCTTTCCTTGAAGAAAGATTCATTTCCGGGCTCAAATTGTGATTTTCCTGCATTTTACGATTTGACAGGGTAATTTTTCTCGGTCAAATTTCCATCTCAACATCAGTGGAAATATCACCCTTTTTGGTTGGATGTGGATCGGCAAGGCACTTTAAAAAATCTAAGGCTCCCTTCAACCCATAACTTTTCCACGTGGAGGAATGACACTCATTTGAAAATTCACCTTTTGGTTTGGCCTTGGAGTTACTCCAGGGGGACATGTGGAGGTTTTCGTTGCTTTTCCCAGACGTAGAAATTTTTTTCATGCAACCGGTATATTTTTGGTAGACCATGGACACGTGGAGGGATGACAATCATTTGAGGATCCACCTCAGGATCCCACCTTAACAATTGCGACAGGGAGACATGTGGAGGCTTCCGCCGGCTCCTCTTTGTACTTAAAATTTTCAAAGCAATTTTCTAAGGCCAAAGACACGTGATGAGTCTGGGCTTGTTAAGGGTCTCCGCTCTTGGGCACCATATCAAAGTTGCGCCATGAAGACACGTGGAGGTTTCCACTGGGTCTTCCCATACTGAGACTTTTCAAGCAGCTTTCTAAAGGTTTGGGACACGTGGAGGGACCATGCATGTTTGGGGACTGACCCCTAGGTTTTATTTTGAAGAAGCACCAGGAGGACACTTCGAGGCTACTGCTCACTCTGCACTTTGTTTGGACTTTTCAATGGCCAAAGAAAAATGTCTCGGACCATAAACACATGGCACCTTCCACTGAACCTTCAAAATTTGTAAACATACTCTACTGGACTGAGACACGTGTTGAGCCCACACTTGTTTGGGGTCTCTAATTTTGGGGACCATCTCAAAAGTTGCCATTGAGAAATGTGGAGGCTCCCACTGGCTCCTTTTTACACTAAGACTTTTCAAAGGCCAAAAGGAATTTTTCTTGGGCCCAGGGTACGTGGAAGGCTTGCACTTGTTTGGGACTTGCCTCTGTGCTTCTCCTTTGTAGTTGCACCAAGGAAACACGTGGATGACTATGATATATAGTGGAAAAGGGGCAAAATCAATGGTTATTGTGAATTTCAACTGTTTTTTTAACATTTTTTGTCCAAGACTCCTGGAGACATGAACAAACAATATTTTTCATCATTCTTTGAAGAAATTCCTTGACATATCTGTCATTAACGTGTGATTGAATGGATTTAATTCTTAAATCGTGAGTCCAAGGATTGTTAAGGTTGATATGTTGAAGTGGAAATTTATTAGGCACTCGCAAAAATAGAAATTACCAGAGGAAATGGATGTGGGGCATAATTGTAGAGGAAAGAGAGGGAAAAGGGATGGAATGATGAAAGTGCAGGTGCAAAAGATGAAAAAGGTGTTGTAACGAGAGCAAAAAAGATTACTCATCATATCCAGCTGTGCAGAGTCTTCAGAAAATGATCAAAAAGGGAATTTCTTGAATGATAGAATTAGAATGAATAGAAGGATTGCCAAAATTTTTTGGAATGACATCTTAGTCATTATTCGAGGGCCCAAGAAATGTGATCAGTTCACAATCGGTCCACTTGGCATCTTTTGGATATGAATTTGTTAAATGTCATTGTTTGAAGTGAATTGTTAAGAAGCAAAGCTCCCTCAAATATTCTTTCTTTTTGGGGGGAAAATTGAGTGAGTAAAATGTATAAATGCAATAAGAATACTCTTGCAAATGGTGGGAGGTTGAATTGTTAAGAGAAAATTTAAGAAAGTTGTCTTCCTAAGAGACCAATCTGAGATAACCTGTTATTTTCTTCTATGTTAGATTTTCTACTGTGTTAGATTTTCTACCATGTCAAGTTGGTTGCAAATGTATAACCATTGATGAGCACCAAGGTTAATCTGGAAGCTTTCCCCTGCTGATGAATCTATGCAATTTTGAAATTAATTTGTGTCCAATTTTTAGAAATTTGTGTTTACTTTGTTTCAAAATGTCTAAAAATAATTTCTTTTGTTCCTATTACAATCTTACATTGAATTGTTTTTTGAAATCACACAGGATCTCATCCCTGTGATAGTTTAATGGTATTTGAAATTTCATTTGAAGAAGATCCTTCATCTTGGATGAGATAAACAAATTTAAAATCAATTCACTATCACTTGTTGATAAAGATTGTTAGTAAGTCTTCGGGTGTACCTTAGGTGTGATTGATCATAGACTTTGGTGTTTAATTGAGTATTTCAATTCATGCCTTCGTGTTAGAGTCTCAAAGATTATGTGAAAGCGTTCTAATTTGGGCATCCATTGAAGCACACCTTCTGGTTGAAGGAATGAATTAATTGTTTCGAAGCTTTTTGTTGTTCAGTTGTTCATTTTTGTAAAGTCCCTTCGAAGATCTAGTATAATAAACTTTATCCTTCTTCATCTCCCACCAAAATTATTCAAAAACCACAAATCCACCCTGAACTACCCCTGTTTTACCTATGTATCAACAAAGGAACAAAATCTACTTACTAAAATATGTAGAACAATCAAGATTTCTTAATGTCTTCACTAACCTTAGCCTTGTGTTGAAAGTATCTCCATCGTTTAGAAGTGACAACTCTTAAGAGTTAAATCATGGAGTATTGACCGTATTTTCCCAAGATTTTCTTCATAGAATTTATGCAAAAGAAGGATATCTCCATCTCCTTCATAAAACAGAGGTTACACTAAGGGTCCTCTCACCCTGGTCGAAGAGGCATGACCTAAAGTAGGGAGGACAGGTCAAATCCCCTTAAAGGTGCTATCCATCTCTCCACAAATTTGAGTAACAAAGGGCCAGTTAGATCTCATCCTTTGCTACAAAACGAAACACACTATGATCAATCTACCTCTTAGCTCCCTGTTGAATCTGTGTTGCTTCTCAACTTGAAAAGGAGAAAAAATTTGGATACCAACAACTAGGACCTAACATTTGAACTAATCTTGTGATCTTGTTGATATTGATAAAAAGATAAAATTTAGATGTTGAAAATTTAGACAAATGATAACATTGTTTAGTTGATATGATGATTTATCTATATGCGAATGGTTATTGATTTAGATGTGTATATTTATCTTGGATGTTTTCATGTGGCCATGAGTCCGAAGGAGGTATTTCGTGATTTTATAGGTAATTATATCACAACAATCAAAAGGGGTATTGAAGACCTACGACAGTGGAATACTGGATGGATACAACGAAGGCCACCAGAGCAACTTGTGTAATGTTATTATTTCATTTTTTCTTTTCGTTAGAGGGTCCCCATGGGGGGATGACCTCCAATTTCAACCATGAGAATGTATTCTATTCTTTCCCTTTTATTTTATTTACCATGGAGTATGTGATTTAATTTGCGATGTAATTTAATTAATCATTGTTGATTAATGTGCTTTTATTAAGTAAATAAATCATGTTATTAAGTTATTTGGTGATGTGAAAAATGAATTCATATATTAGAGTTGTTATTTTGAACTACGTGCTTTTATGTTGAGTGTATGTGACTTTGAGTGATGTACACTCTAACCTACCTTGTAATTTCAGATTTGGGCTTACAAACCATTTTTTGTAAACTTGTCCCACACCTCTTAATTTCATATACCAACCCTACCTATTGATTGGGGGGTTAACCATAGACCTTATTATGTGTTTTGTAAGAAAAAAAGTGACATTTATTACACTTTTCTTACATTGGTTTTAGTTTTTTCCTTAGAGGGTGTGGGTAAGAGGTTTGTCATTCCTATCAAACACCAATTTATTGTGTATTGGGGTTGAGATTTGAATTGTGATATGGAGTATAGAATGAGTGATGTGGTATCCTACATGGAGCCACCTCACCCTCCTCTCTCTCCTTTTTCTATTTATGCAAATTTATTTATTTGTTTGGGGGTTACTTTATTTCATTTTTTCTCTTGTATTTTTTGAGTTGGAGGATTTTGGAGTGCTTGTTGAATTTTTGGAGCTTATTGGAGTTGTATTAGGCTTGAAGGATATTGGTGTGTGACTCTTTGATCAAGATCTACCATTGAAAGGTAGGATCTACACCATTGTTTTAATTGTTTTCTCTTATATGTGTAGATTTGAATATTATTGATTGTTTTTGTATGCTTGTTGGGTTCTTAGGTAGATTTCATAAGTATGGTGTAGGAGAAGGCTATGGGGATCTTATATGAATGGAGGAATAAGATTTTATTTAATGTTTTGGAGGGAGTTGGATTAAGTGCCCCACCTTGGATAAGATAATGCCTGCATTTCTTACTTGGTTCTTTGGAGGGAGACATAAGAGATTGTAGTGAGGTATAATATAATGTGGGAGGCATAAGAGGATATTGAGGGAGGCATAAGGTTTGTGTAGGGATTTGAGATGTATTTTTGGAGGGCTTTAAGGTGGGCACATAATCCCATTGGGAAGCATAAGTGATCTCCCCATAGATCCTTGCTCCATTGGCCTTGCATTTTCAAGCCTTGTATATTTTGTTAGTTTTCTTCTCGTGAATTTATTTTGTGTTGATTGTGTTTTGAAATGGTTGTGAAATCTTTGTATTGTGATGCAAAATATTTGTAATAGTTTCCATGAGTTGGATCCATATTTTACTGCATTGTGGATGGGGCTCGAGGGTTAATTAGGAGGATAAATTCTTCTCCTCATTTGGTTATTGTTTGGGTGGAGAGTGTTGCCTCTCCCCCATTTTTTTTTTTGTGATGAATTGAAGAAATGGTGGATCTCTTATTGAAGAATTGGCAGTTGGAACTTTTGTGAAGTCAAGAAATCATTCTTTGTGAGAAAACCTTTCTTGTTATCCCCACTTAAAGACTTATAGTATTGTATTTGAAAGAAAGGTTGTATTATATATTTATTCATTAAGTTGTAATACATTATTGAAAAGTAAAAGGAAACTCTTGCACTGTAAGAGAATGAGTCGTGCTCAAAAGAAAAATCAAAGTTCATTGCTATTATAAGTGCTTGTATTTTTGTAAAAATGAAAATAAGAGCATAGAAGTTATAAAACATTAATAGTGTGTTCATGAGTTAAGTGGCTGACAGTTCCAAACCTTATATAGTTCATGAGGAACTTAGTCAACCATAGTGGAAGAAGGTCATAGATGTAGACTACGACTCCTTGATCTAGAATTGGACAAGGGAACCTGTCGATCCACTTGTAGGAAATAATTCTATTAGCTGCATGAGGTTTTTCAAAACACAATATCAGGAAAATGGATATATCGGCAATTACAAATCGTGACTACTTTGAATGGGATATAATCAACAGGAAGGAATTGACTATGAGGATACCTTTACACCCAATTTGAAGATTAAAACCATCAAAGTTATTTGTGTAATGAAAATACAAAAAATATGGAAACTTTAGCAGATGGAAGTGAAAAGTGCTTTCCCCAATGGTGATTTTAAAGAAGTACATATGACCCAATGCTAGAAGGATCATTTATTGAAAGTGTTTTCCATTCTTTTTCTATAGTTGCAAAAAAGGAGTGTAAAGACGTGTGTTGATCGAAAAACCTTTTTATTTGTCGACTAATATTAAATGGTTAAAATATTGTTTTGGGATACAATTTCTTTGGAAAAATGCAAACTCTGTATAACTCTTGCATTTTGAACAAGAATTCAACCTGGGCTGCAAGACTATTTAGTGAGAATAATCAGAAGTTTGTTAAACTTTATCCATCATTGAAAGATGATTTTATGACCCACAGTTGGAAATTCTTTGATTTTTCATCGAAAAAGACAAGGCAAGATTAAAATTTGTGCTCATTGGCATGTCTTCTAATAAAAGGACAAATATCTATCTTGTTAGAGATTGGTGTAAAAGGAAATGGGGTTTTAAGTTAGATGTTAGGGTTGTGGCAGGAGAAGGTTTTATATTCTATTTCTTAAATGAGCGAGATAGGAAAAATGTGCTTTAGGAAGATTTGTGGTTATTCGACAATGCAACGCCGAGTCTTCATCAATGGGAATGAGGTTTGTCACATCATATAGTTTTTAAATCTCTCCTTATGTGGATTTGTCTCCCCGATCTCCCTTTGGAGTTTGGGGATGTCTAATTTATTTTGGGATTTCTAGAGCGATTATAACATTGATTGTTGTTTATCTGGCCATGAGGGAACAATCTACATTAGGTTTTGGTCAAATTTGTACCTCTGCCCCTAGGGGAACCAAGATACTTGAAATATTTTTTATATTTTTTATAATTTGGGAATAGAGGATTACAGTTGAGAGCTCAAGTATTTTTTGTACCAAATATCAAGAAATTAGAGATGATCCATCGGATTGTAGTGGGGATGAAAAACCTGATCTAGAGCATGAAGATTCAGAGGAAGATCTGGAGAAGGAGGAATCAGATGTTGATACCATTCAAAGCAAGGATGTTGATTTTTTCCCGACATGGTAGAGGAAATAAACGATGTTGTGAATGTTGGGATGATGGAGGAGTTAAAAACCATAAATGGTGACTGGCAGAACCAAAGCGCTGACTATTGCAAACTATGGACAACAAGGAATGGAGCGTGATTTACAAGGAAATAAAGATATAGGGAATCTTGTAGCATTTGAACTGATCGTGGATTTCAGGAACAAAGATATGTTGTAAGGAAAAATCATTGAGTAGAGGGAAGCATTAAATGATGATGCATGGACTACGGTCCACTCTAAAAACAACGCTCGACGTATAACTCGGAGTAGTTCTTAGACAAGCTCCTTAATTTCTTCGAGTTGTGTTGTATTGGTTTTTTAGTTTTTTTTGCACTTGTTAGGAGCGAATTCATTATTCGTTTCCTGCCTTCGATTTTTGGTTTTTAATTTTTACAAATATTTCATGATTATCCTTTGGAACAGCCCTTGGAGCCTTTTCCAAGTATTATCAATAAAAATAAATAAAAAATTAAATGGTTGAAATAATTTATTTTTTAATTTCGACTCAATATTTAATAAATAAAATAAATATATGATTATGTATTTATACATGGAAATGTATGTTATTTTAGACGTGTGAAAAATAAAAACTATGAATGTGCGAGGATATTATTTCGGATGTAAATTCAAGATAATTTGTGCGGGGATATTAATCTTTATTGGAAGATAATTACTCCCAAGTAAATAATAAGTGTGAATAGATAAGTAACTATAATATTGTTATATTGATTTTGACACTTTTAGATTTGTTTTATTTTAGTTTTTACTTTTAAATGTATTTTTTTTTATGTTAGATTTATTTTATATTTTACTTTTAGATGTGCTATATAAATAAAACATATAAACTAACATAGATATCTTAAATATATCTATCTAAAAGACACAGAACAAGATCTACCATAAATTTAATAATAAAGAGCTCAAGATCTATCTTTTTTAATATAATATAAGCGTTTTTTCAAATTTTACCTACTTTTAATTTTTCTCCGTCGATTTACCTACAAATTTGAAAAACTAGAGCCTAATATGATTCAATAGAATGTGCGATTTTAAAAGAGCTATGTAATTAAACTTTCAATTAGACTATTTGAAAAAGAGGTGAATAATACACAAATGATATGAATTTAGATACTTTTAATATAAAAATATAATAATTTGAACATTTTGAGCTACCCAACTGTAGTGCCACATCATACAAAAATAAATAAAATATTGGGATATGACGATAAAGGAAGAAATTTAAGGAGGAAGTTGGAGAATTTATGGCAATCAGGTGGATACGTGACGGAGTAACTTGGCGTGTAGTAGGAGCTAGTAGGGTATGACCTCCTGAACACCCTTTCTGACATGCCATTATCCTTGCATATTACTACAAACGCAGTATTTGAGATCCATAGGAAAAAACCAGGTTGAAGCCCAAGTTATTGTTGTAATCTAGTAGTAATGGGATAGTTGCAGCGCTTGGATGCTTTCAGTTTCGTTTTATGTGCTATTGGGGGTTCTAATTTGCATTAGATATCTTCCCTTGTGATATTATTTTTCTCAGCTCGCTCTTGTTGTGCTCACTTGAGATTTTAGTTTGGGATCTCCTTCAAGGATTTGTGATTTCTTTATTTTTGCTGGAGAGATTTGAGCTCGAACCCTTCATATTTGGATCTATTTCTTCTCACCATCGAGGATTCTAGTTTAGTGTGTTGCATCTAGCTATCATGGTAGAGATGGGGATTTTGTAGCTTTCTCGCGCTGCTTTGGAAAGACCTATTCTTTGTGTTGGTGCAAAATGGGGTATGGATCTGCGTTTTACTGTTAAGAGCCTTAACGAGCACGATCTTGTTCTCTTTTGCATGTCTATTTCAAATTTCACTCTGTCTGAACTCACCATTCCTTATCTGGATTTCATTTTCTGCTTCGTGTTTAACTCTTCTGTGTCATTTGTCTCGTGTTGAGTATTTTCTTGAGTTTTAACCTTTTTCGAGCACTCTCTTCACTAACAAAAAAATGGGAGCCTGATTAGTTCACCATTTGGGACAAAGGATGTGAATCCATCAAAATAGTAAATTGAAATCCCATTTTTCTTATCCAATCTGATTATTTTGTTATCTTGTTAGCCTGTTGTGGCTAAATGGGAGCTTGGAAATAGGGCATAGACTTATACAAAGGAAATGCCGAAGAGACGGGTGTTTTATCAGATTTTTTAGTTGCAAATGCTTGGTAGATACGTTTCAAAATGTGGGTGCATAGGAAAGGCATGTCTTCTGTTTGATTAAATGTCTCAACCCAATGGTGGGTGTCATATATCCACCATCCACATAAATGATTTTTTTTACAAAATACATGGCCTTGTGGAAAGCTCTAACTGCAGGATCTGCACGAAATGAGTTTGTTGTAAAGACCTTTGAAAATTTTAATAAAATGCATTGGCATTTGTAAATCATCACTTCACAACCCTTTCTAAGACCCTCCCTGCTTGTGCCAAAATAAGAAGACTTGGAACAAGGCGTAAACATCCATTTTGTCAGATTTTACCATGGATACAGAATGTGGGAGCATATACATAGGCCACTAAACTATGTGAGAAACTGCATGAAAATAGTGATAGTATTATATATATATATAGCCTCATGGGGATGTGTTGTGAGCTTTATATGCTTTGAATTATTGGAAACGTATATAGCCATGAAAAGATTAAGCACAGCAAAATATAAAGCGAGTAAACAAAATTAAATAGCCAAAAAAGACACAAACCATAAACACAGATTTACGTGGTAAAACCATCAAGAGGGAAACATCCACGGAGCAACAGTATCGATTCTCTTATTGTTCAAATCTGGAAATTACAATCAGCACAGCTCTTCCTCTTACAACTCTATTTTCTTTGTGTGTTTAGCCTCAATGGGCATACATGGATTTATAGCATTCTCACAAAACTGAATTCATTAATGCGTTCCTATCCATATTCTAACTAAAGTTGTCTTGTTACAATAGCAAGTTGAATAATAGGATCTTGATCCACTAGAAGAGGAATGGTTGTCATCTAATCTCAACAATCTCCACCTTGACAACAATTAACCTGATACCTTGTTCATTGCTCATCACCTTTTTTGCAAGCCAAGAGAAGCCAAGCACCACCGCAGCTTCTCTAATATAATTGGTTTCGTGAACATGTCTGCACAATTCTTTTGAGTGTGGACCTTATCAAGAATCACCTATCCTTTATCAACAACATGTCTTACATAATGGTATTTAACTGGAATATGTTTCGACTTACTATGGTAAGCTGGATTCTTAGCCAAATAAATTGCATTTTGACTATCACAAAAAAATTTTACACTTTTCTGAAACTGTCCTAACTCACCCAATAAACCTTTTAACTGTACTGCCTCTTTGCAATCATGTGAAGCAGATACATACTCTGCCTCAGTAGTGGATAAAGCAACAATGCTTTGAAGCTTTGACATCCAACTAATAGGACCACCTGCAAGAGTAAAGACATAACCTGAAGTAATCAAAATCGTAATCAACATAACCACAAACCTTATCACTGCAACCATCAAAATTGATACAGTAACCGCTTGTGCCTCTAAGATACCGAAGCACCCATTTCACTGCTGCCCAATGTTCTTTACCTGGCTTCGCCATGTATCTAATGACAACACCAACTGCATGTGAAATATTAGGTCTAGTACTAACCATCGCATACCTCAAACTTCCTACTGCATTAGCATACGGTACATGAGACATATACTCCTTTTCTTCATCATTACTAGGACACAAGCATGAAGAAAGTTTAAAATGCGAAGCTAAAGGGATATTCACTGGTTTCACTTTATCCATATCGAATCTCTGAAGTATTTTGTCTACATACTTCTCTTGTGATAACCACAGCTTGCCTTTCGTCTTGTCTCTGTGTATCTCCATGCCCAAGATTTGTCTTGCTGCTCCTAGATCCTTCATATCGAATGTCCTAGCCAACTGAGCCTTTAACCTGCTGATATCAACCATGCTCTTGCTTGCAACAAGCATATCATCAACATACAATACTAATATAATGAACATGCCATTATCTAACCTTTTAAAGTAAACGCAATGATCATATTCACTCCTGGTAAAATTATGGCTCACCATGAAGGAATCAAACTTCTTGTACCATTGTCTTGAAGACTGCTTCAAGCCATACAATGATTTCGTGAGTTTGCAAACAAACCTCTTGTTGCGATTTTGAACGAACCCTTCCGGTTGTTCCATGTAAATTTCCTCATCTAAATCCCCATGTAGAAATGCAGTTTTAACATCTAGCTGCTCTAATTCAAGATTATGCAATGCAACTAGTGATAACACCATACGAATAGAAACAATTTTTACAACTGGCGAAAAAATCTCATGAAAGTCAATACCTGCTTCCTGAGAAAACCCTTTTGCGACCAGCCTCACCTTGTACTTTGAAATAACATCATCAGCGCCTTTCTTCAACTTGTATACCCATTTACAACCAATCGATTTCCTGTTCTTAGGAAGTTCCACCAGATCCCATGTTTTTTTTAATCAAAGCATCAATTTCCTCTTTCATGGCATGTTTCCATTTGTCACTATCTAAAACCTCTATTGCTTCTTCGTAACAACTTGGTTCTCCTTCATTATAAATTAAAGCAACAAAAGTGACAAAATCATCATACCTGCTTGGAACTGATCTGATCCGTGTAGACCTTTGTAGAGCTTGTTGTGGTATTTCCTCAATTTCCTGAGGTGTTTCAATCTACTCATCCTTCTGAGTGATTTCCTCATGAATATCCTGCTCATGGATCTTCATGATTTTCACCCGTGGATGAATGTATATCAAATTGAATTTGCTATGATTGTGGTATATCAACCTGTTTCATAAAATTCTTTCCATACGATTTCATGAGGGAAATTTCATCAAATATAACATCTCTGTTTATGATGATCTTATGGGCAGTAGGATTCCATAGTCTATACCACTTCACACCATCACCATATCCAACAAAGACTAATTTTTGTGACTTAAGATCTAACTTGGAACGCTGACTCTTCGGAATAAGTGCATAGGCATCACAACCAAAAACTCTAAGACTAGAATAATTACATGGTTGACCTGTCCATACCTTTTGTGGAATCTTGCAATCAATTGCTGTCGATGGTGATCGATTAACCAGGTAACAAGCTTTAAGCAAAGCCTTTCCCCACAATTCCTGCTGCAACTTTGCATTACTGAGCATGCTCCTTGCTCTCTCAAGAAGAGTCCTGTTCATGCGTTCAACAATGCCATTTTGTTGCGGAGTGTACATAGTGGTTTTATGCCTGTCGATCCCTTCATTCTTGCAATAATTCTCAAACTCCTTAGAAGTAAATTCCCCTCCATTATCTGCTCTAAGACATTTAATGGATTTACCTATGCTCTTTTCAACCAAAGCTCTAAAATGTTTAAAAGTGTTAAATACATCAGCTTTCCTCTTTAACAAATAGATCCAAACTTTCCTCGAGTAATCATCTATAAAACTAAAAAAATATGATGATCCTTCATATGAGAGTTTCGGAGCTGGACCCCATAGGTCTGAATGAATATAGTCTAGGATACCTTTACTTATATGTTTTCCAGGTTTAAACTTCTGTCTAGCTTGTTTCCCATAAACACAATGCTCACAGAACTTTAAATCTACAGTTTTTAAAATAGGAAGAAGTTTACGATCAGCAAGTACCTTAATTCCTTTCTCGCTGATATGACCCAGTCATTGATGCCATAAGTGAGTGGATTCACCTACATCCTCTGATGCGACTCCTGGTTGATCAATTTCTGTCCTTTCTTCAAGTTTATACAGGTTCCCGACTCTGTTAGCTTTCATGATTATCAAAATACCTTTTGATATCTTCAAAACTCCACCTTAAACTGAACCCTTATGTCCACTAGAATCCAGAACTCCCAAAGATATCAGATTCTTTCTCAAGTCAGGCACATGTCTCACATCTGTTAGTGTTCTAACAATCCCATCATACATTTTAATTCTGATACTCCCTATCCCAACAGTTTTACATGTAACATCATTACCCATGTACACTACCCCATCATCAATAGATTGATATGTAGAATACCAATTCCTATGCAGACACATGTGATGGGATGCCCCAGAATCAATTAACCAGTCATAATGGTACTGTGAGACAATAGACGTAGATAATACCTCATCAACCATACTTGAGTCCTTCTCGGCTATGTTAGCCTCCTTTGTAGAGTCCTCCTCCTTAGATGCCTCTTTACGTTTCCAGCAATCTTTCTTGAGGTGTCCTGATTTGTTACAGAACCAACACTTCAACTTGCTTTTTTTTCCCTTCAACTTGGATCTAGCTGGGCCCTTCGAATGTTGTCCTCTCTCAGTAGTTCTGCCTCTGGCCATCATAACTTCTATTGTTGAAGTTTCCAGAGAAGTTCTCTTTCGAGTTTCCTTAGATATCATAGTTCCAACAACAACATCAAAGCTAATGACCTCTTTAGAACTAAAACTAATAGAGGTTACGAAATGATCCAAAGATTCAGGAAGAGAACTTAATAATGTTACCATCTTATCTTCATTCAAAATTTTGTCACCCGTGCTGTCCAATTTACAAATAAGAGTATTAAAAGTATTTGAATGTTCCGAAATTTTCATACCTTCCTTCATACGCAAGGTATACAGCTGACGCTTCAGGATGATTCTATTCGTCAAGGATTTAGTCATATACAAGATTTCTAGTTTTGTCCAGAGTCTTGCTGCTGTTGTTTCAGACACGATGTTGAATAATACATCGTCGGCCAAACATAGGTGAATAGCACTGAGAGCACGAGTTTCCATCTCGTCCCAGTCATCATCTTCCATACTCGCGGGTTTCTTTGCCTTTCCTGCGAGCGCCTTCACAACACCCTGCACACACAGTATATCCCACATCTTGACCTTCCATAACTCGAAGTTATTGCTACCGTCATATTTCTCAATCTCGAATTTAGCACTCTATGTCTTTGCCATCACACTTCAATGCAGCGAATGAATTCGCCCTTCAAACTCGCCCCTCGTGGCCTCCCTCCAACCTTGCTCTGATACCACTTATTGGAAACTTATATAGCCACGAAAATATTAAGCACAACAAAATATAAAGCGAGTAAACGAAATTAAATAGCCAAAAAAGACACAAACCATAAACATAGATTTACGTGGTAAAACCCTCAAGAGGGAAACATCCACGGAGCAACGGTATCGATTCTCTTATTGTTCAAATCTAGAAATTACAATCAGCACAGCTCTTCCTCTTACAACTCTATTTTCTTTGTGTGTTTAGCCTCAATGGGCATACATGGATTTATAGCATTCTCACAAAATTGAATTCATTAATGCGTTCCTATCCATATTCTAACTAAAGTTGTCTTGTTACAACAACAAGCTGAATAATAGGATCTTGATCCACCGGAAGAGGAATGGTTGTCATCTAATCTCAACATGAATGGTGTTAATGATGGGACTCAAAATGCCTTCCAGGAAACGTCTCAGCCAAATTTTATCTATTGGAAAGTCACAGTTGCATAATTTTTGAAAAGACCACATAGGGATTGAATTCAATACCATTGGCAGATTTATAGATCAAATTTCAGACCTTTGTGGGCCTCATTCCTATTTGTGCCAATTGAGAGCTTCAGAATAAGGTACGGGCTCCCATCAAACAACAAGAATGGTGAAAATTTTTAGATGGAAAGGTGGTTGTCCTAGTAGTCATATATTCAAGAATAGGAGCATAGACGAAGCAGGGAGCCAGTTGTCAGAATTCTTAAAGGAGATCTGGAGTCTCATAGAATGTTGATGGACTTTAGCAGAGCCCACTTTTCACTGTGTCATTTAGGAACATGCATGTTCTCCTTGCCTTCATCTTCTTTAGTTTTCATAATTTGGTTTTTCATTTGTAGTATAATAGAAACATGAAACCACTCAATAATTTTACAATTGAATATGTCACGGCTAGTTTGATCATGGGGTGTGCCCGTTACCACCCATAGTTTTTGTGGATAGGATGTAATATTTTATATTAAGTAATATAGACTATTTCATAAAAAAAAAACTTAAATAGTGTAAAACAATAAAACCTCACCTTGTGATTTTCAAAACTCTTTTACCATTTGAACATCAAATGTGGTCGCTACCATAACCTCATTCAGTTCAACTCGAGTATTCGAATCAGATGCTCGTTTCTGCTAATATTATCAAGATTTACATGTCTCATCAACTAAACACAACCTTCTTTAATTACTTGCAAATTTGGAAAAACAACACATTTAGAGACTTGTTAAACAACCTTTTGAACCCCATAAAAGAGAGGTCAAGTGTCATATGTGCTCTTTGATATGAGAAGAGTCACATCAAGAATTAGATTGAACCAAGCTGATTGTTTGTACTCTCTTTTCCAATCCTCTAGGAGTCTTGTTACCCATTTTTGCACTGTCAAGAAGCTAATAAAACTTAAATCTTGGGTTTTGTATCACCTCACCGTTTGGACCCTGAACAACGAAATACTTTCCCACCTTCGCAAACCACTAGTAAATTTACTAGAAAACTTCATGGGAACTTCAATTTGGATAAAAACACTCTTCTTGATAGTTTGGAAAAGGAATTTTGTAGGTCTCTGGTTGCAGTTTGACTACATCAAAACTAGACCAATTACAATCGGTGGCTAAAGAAAACTTGTTTCCGTTTTAAAACCATTTACTAGTTCTCAGTTCCATCGACTTTGGTAAATTCTCCATATATGTGGGAACTTGAAAGAATTTTTTTGTTTTGCATTCATCCTGTTGGTGCACGTTTTTAACCTCAACCTTTTCCTTTAAATTCTTTAGTCTGCACGGTTTGAAGTATTTTCTATCTCCTTATGTGGATGCGTAAAATTTTTACCTTTACTAGGGTTTTTTTGTAAATCTATCTCTTTGGTCATGGATCACGTTGAGCCAGGTATTGTTTATAGTTTCTCTGTTGATGAGAAAAAGGTTGTAATTTGGGCATGAATTTAGGGTTTTCCCTACATTCTATTTTTCAACAGTCTTGTCTTCTATGTCAATTTTATTCCAACGTCTACAACTACTTGGTCGTATTTAATTGGATGCAGCACAACATGTCTATTTGGTGAACTTGTCACTTTTTTCACAATTGTAAAAAATGCCAAATTGGTCCCGTGGCCCGGATAGCTTCTAATTGGCTATTCAACAATGTGAAGTGGCAAAACAATTTTCTTACTTTGACCCCAAAGATGTACACCTATCATAAATAAAGCAGTTGTGGAAAGGCGGGCCCTTTTTGTATTTTGAGGCATTATGGTGAAAGGAATGAAAATATAAAAGGAATGCTTAAGGCCCGCAAAAGGATACGTGGCGGTTCAAAAATTCAAAGGTAGAGAGGCGGATTGTTGGAGCATTTTGAAGATTTTGGACTTTTTGTGAAAAGGAGAAAGTTATAAAATGAGTCACAATTCCGCTAGGGACCAAATAATTTCACATGTTTGAGTCAGCATTGAAAAGTTAAAGCAGGAAGGCGGGTCACCAGAGAACTTTGGGACATTTGGATTTTTTTTTGTGCAAAGGAGTAAAGTTATAAATTAATTCACAACCCCATTGACACCCAGGAAAGCCAGGTGTAATGCCTATATCAAAAGTGGATGGGCGGGCCAAATTGTCCAAAATTACACAATTTCATTAAGTGATATAAAATGTGAAAAGCATACCCAGGCTCGCTTCAACTCAAATATTTTCCACGTGGAGGGCCTACGCTCATTTGAGGATCTGCCTTTGGGTTTTACCTTTGGAGTTATGCCAAGGAGACACGTGAAGGCTTCCACTGGCTCCTCTTTACGCTAAGACTTTTTCAATGGTTGGTATAAATTTTCTGGGCCCAGACACATGGAGAGCCCACACTTGTTTATGGTCTCTGGTTTTGGGCACCATATCAAAAATGTGCCAAAGAGACATGTGGAGGATTCCACTAGCTCCACTATATAATGATACTTTTTCAATGGCCAAGGCAATGTTCTTGGGCCCAGGGCACTTCGAGAGCCTACACTCATTTGAGGTCTTGCCTCTAGACATCTTCTTTGAAGTTGTGCCGAACACACATGTGGAAGCTTCCACTGGACCTTCCCATGCTCATACTTTTCAGTGACCGATGTAACTCTCTCAAGTTCTGAACATGTGGAGGGCCTGTGATTGTTTGGGAACCTACCTCTAGACTTCACCTTTGAAGTTGCACCAAGGAGACACGTGGTGGCTTCTGCTAGATCCTCTTTACACTTGGCTGACTCAGACTCATAACGTAGATATGTGGTATAATCCATGAGAGGACACTCATTTCTGAGAGGCACAAATGTAGGTATCTATTCCTCAAGGTGTATATTTAAAGGTGAAAAGGATTTCTTGTTAGATCAAGCCATATGGAGCCACCTGAGAATTATTGAAAAGGGGATTTCTTGCATGATAAAATAAAAGAATGATTAAAAATCCTATCAAAAGTTATGAGTCATAGTTGAGGAACTACGAAACGTAATCAATTCATTATTTATCCACCTAGCAACAGAAAGTAATATATTTTCAAGGGAAAAAACATGATTAAACGACATGTTGTAAAGAGGAATATTGTCTTGAAGATTTATACTTTTGGGGCGGGGAAAGTTTGGATAAGTGAGCGAGTGAAATTGTATAAATGCAATGAGAATACTCTTGCATAAGGGGGGTTAAATTTTATGAGAAAATTTGAGAAAGACCATTTTCCCCAGAGACCGTATGAGAAACATATTTATTTTCCCGTGTCTTAGATTTAGTCACGTCAAGATGGTTGCAAGTGTACAGCCATTGACAATATCTGAGATTGTTAAAGAAACTCTCCCCTGCTGATGAATCTAATGAACCTTGAAATGAATTTGTGTTGATCATGAGGATAATTGTGTTTGCTTTTATTTTAGAATGTCTTCAAATAGTCTTTGATGTTCTTGTTTCAATCTTATTTTTGAATCCCTCTAAATCACACAAGATCTCATCTATGTGTTAGTATTGTGGAATTTGCAATTTCATTATGAGGAGAGCTTTCATCTTGTGATGCAAATAAACAATTTAAAATCACTTTACTTTCACTATCTTTATAAATATTATTTGTAAGTCTATGAGTGTATCTTAGGCATGATGAACCAGGGATTTATAATGTTTAATTCAGTTTTTAATAGGAGCCTTTGTGTTGAATTCTTCAAGAATATGTGAAACCGTGCATCTCTGAGCTTTCATTGATTCACATCTTCTAGTTGAAGGAATATTTTGGTTGTTTTGAAGCATTTCTATTCTGTGAGTTCCCAATTTATGTTAAAGACTCTCAAAGATCTAGTATAATTAACTTTATCTTACTTAAATTCCCACCAAAAACTTCTCAAATGATAAATCCTACATGAAATACCCCTGTTTGTACTATGTATCCACAAAGATTTAACAAATTTCACTGCCAAAATATGCAGAGACAATTAGGTTTGATATATTGTCTTTTCTAACCTAAACCTTGTCCAGGAAACATCTCCACTCTCTAGTGTGACAACTCATGAGAGTTAGATTGTGTTATATTGATCTTATTTTCTCAAGGTTCTCATGAAAATTGTGCAAAGAAGGATCTCTTGATATCCTTCACTAACACGGGTTACAGAACGGGTCCTCTCACCTTGGTTGAAGGCATAACCTAAAGTAGTGAGGGTAGATAAAACCCTTAGTAAGGTGCTATTCATTTCCCCAATGCTTGAGTGAAAAGGAGTTAGATGAATCCCCTCCCTGACTATAAAATGACTTATATCATGATTTGTCTATCTCTAAGCATCCTGCCAATTTTTTGATGCTACTTAGCCCTTGTAGGAGAATCAATTTAAATACCAACACCCAAGTGGTGCCGTTGCTGGGGATTATTTGGGCACCGAGACCTATTTGTGTGGCAAAACACTGAAGTTGCTTTGTTGTCGGGGATTACATGAATTGTAGAGGATTATTTGAACACCAGGACCTATTTGTGTGGAAACAACACCAAAGTGGTGCCGTTGCTGGGGATTATTTAAATTACAAAGGATTATTTGAACACTGGGACCTATTTGTGTGGAAACAACACTGAAGTGGTGTTGTTGCTGGGGATTATTTGAATTACAGAGGATTATTTGAACACCAGGATCTGTTTGTGCGGAAACAACGCTGAGACTGGTAATGTTTCTTACATGGTTTAATTACAAATAAGTTGTTTAAACATCATCCTTTTTTTAGATTTGTAAGATTTGTGCAAGATTGCAAGTTCATTGTGCAGTATTTCCAGTTTCTAGTGGTTATTACACTAAATTTGTATCAATATTTAAAAATGTGGTTAAAGGAATGTTGGATCTATTAATATTTACACAAATTAAGCATTAATAGACAATTGGAAAGTTACTTATAGTGCATCTACACAACTAAGGTGAAAATCCTAAGTGGCGACTCCACGTTGAATTGAAATTTTGATGATTAGCAATGTCTTAACCTGTGTCAAGGGAAATTTTTCATCAATATTTGCAAATATGGAGGGAAGAAGATATTTCTTCACTAGGGATCCTACTAAAACACTATTTCTAGAACTAAGAAAAGCAAATTCAGAAGGAAAAAAAGTTTGGAAAGTTGTTGGAAATCAAGAATAAAAAAATGAGATATCTATCAATTTTGAAAGGTGATCAATTTGTGGTTAAAGATTACCATACGTCTTCAAGTGATCCTGAACCAAGTAATCTTTATATAAATTTGAGTTCACCAACTGCAGAGGGTCCATGATTTGTGTCTGAAAAGAGTGCCTCTCATTTTTTCCTAGTTTATTCCAAGGTTGATTAGGTTTTCCAAGAAATTGAGTCATTAGAGGATATTTACTTTGAGAGTTATACTCCTGTGCCCCAGAGACCCCTCGTCCCTTATCATTTTGATTCTCCTACAAGATCACCTCCTCAAGGTAATATGGCCTAACCTCCACCTAGACCTCCTTTTGTTGTCAACAATTTTGGACCTATAGAGTTTAGAGGTATGGATGGATATCCTAATATGGTGCCAAAAGATGTAAGAAATAGGTTGCCAAAATTTCAAGGGAATAATTCCATCACTAGTGATCACCATTTAAGACTCTTTGTCAATATGATGGAAGATTTTGAAATTGAGTTTGAAGATGTGTATATAAAACTCTTTATTCCTACTCTTGAGGATGCACGTGACTCGTACAAGGATTTACCAGATAATTCAATAGATTCATGGACTGAGATGAAAAATGCCTTTATATTACAATATGGGGATAAGACAAACCCCATGTTCCTTTGATCTGAATTTGAAAATATAAATAAAAATCCAAATGAATCTTTCCATGATTTCAATACCTAGTTCAATAAGACCTTGAATAGGCTACCTACAATCTTAAGGCCAAGTGATGAGTCTTTCTCGATAAAATATTTTGATGCTTTTGATAAAAACGCTTCTTATTACTTGAGAGATAAGAACCTAGGAACATTGAGGAAGGATTTCACCATGACCTTACAAATAGAAAATAACATCAAATAAATTTGAAAGCCTCCTAAGAGAGAGGGTGTTAAGTTAATCAATCTAGAGAGGCCTCAATCAAAAAAAGCTATGGATATGGAAGAGGATGTAAAATTTTTGGATGGAGCAGTTAAAGAGATATCCTATAAACTGGATAGAGTAGAAAAAGGGATAGGATAATGTTCCTAGGGTCAACACAAGCCACACAGTGAGGAGAGATTTGGAAATCATCCCAAAGGTGATCACAGACCAGATGACAGAGGGAAAGGGCTCGTGGGATCAAGAAATAAACAACCTCAACCTAGGGAAAATAGATTGCTTCCTAATCCTTTGACTGTTAGGGTTGCTACTGTGGAGGAGGCCAATGTTATCGAGTGGTGTGATAGGTTTTTATTACCACACTCCCCATGTGATGCAGATCAAGAAGTTGAGGAAGCTGATGATGATGAGACATATGATGATATGTGCATGATGGAGAGCCATGTGAACTCACAGCATGGGGAAACCTCAACTGAATTGATAAATACCAGAACTGTTGAAGATTTCTAGGATTGTGTTCACCGAGTATTCCCTCTTCCTCCTATTAATACTTTTGAAATTGATATGGTGCAAGCATTTGATCTCCCTAATCACGATTTTGAATACTTAAGGGCCATGATGATTAAAAATTATGATGGAGGGATCCCTTCCGAAGAGGACAGGTAACTGTTGATTAATGCAGTAGTTTCTTAGGAGAAAGAATATAACACTAGAAGTAAGGTTGTCAAAGGGGGAGGGCCATAACCCAAGTCAAAAGTTCTAGTTCTTACCAATATCCCAAAGAACCTTCCTAAAAAAGGTACATCTGGAAAATGCCTAGTTTCCCCAAATATAACTGGTGCTCATGCCCATGCCCATGCTATGAAAACTCACGTTCTATTAGAAGAAGTTGTGAATATCGCTCCTAATACTAACCTACCCAAATATATTCCTTGTGACATAGCCCAAATATTAAGCTAGATCAAAGTTACTATTCCCATTGCTGAATTACTTAGAATTCCTGAGCATAGGAAAAGGGCATTTGAATATTTGGGATGTAAAGAAGAGAAATTTACCCAGGGAAAAAGTGTGAAGAGGACTTTGAAAAAAGATGACACACGACTAACAACTCAATTTAACATTAACTAAACAAAAATTGACTTGAAAATCTTGAAAAATTGAAAAATGATTTGACGACTTTCAACTCTAATGGAATTTTTGGACTTTTTACAATTGTCTTTACAAAAATATCTCACTATGACATATTTACGTAAAATGACAACTTAGATTTTTCACTTGAAGACAATAGACTATTTGAAAACTCAACAAATAATACTTTTTTACTACTGACAATAATAATACAAAATGACTTCGAGTTTTTATTTTTGTTACCCTGAATTTCTAACTTACAATTCACACTGACTTGACTATAGTTGACACAAAACATTACAACACGACAATGACTATAATCTAATTTTGGACAAAGACAATAATATTTAATTACTTTCTAGACCCCTTTTTATAAATTTATAAATTTTTTTTTGTGACACTACGATAATATCAAAAGGACTTTTACATTAGTATTTTCAAATATCCTATTGATAAATAACAATTAATGGAGACTTAACAAAAATGACACATGCTCTAAAATGTGTGTTTGGCTGAGTACTTACGGGTGTTATCCACGTATACACATAGTGACATTTGGAACACATTGAACAAGCTCAGAATACACGAACTGGTCTATCAATTAAATTTTTTAAATGGGTTGTGGAGAAAGCTGTTTTGATGAATATATGTCTTCTGCAGATCTTGCTCAGGATGTGGCAAGAAGAAGGATACCAATGAGATGTGTGATCAGTATGTTGTTGATGCGTAGTGTAAGCCGGCCCATGCATGATCTGAATCAACATGTTATATAATAGAGCATAATTCAATTATTTAAATGTCAACTTATAACAATATCTTAATGGAGATGTATATTGTAGCAGAGAAGTCGTGAGTGTATCTGATCCCATCCAAGGTGGAAGAATTGTTCCGTAGATGGATCGATCATACATGCAGCAAAGTGACAGATTTGATCTATATATCCAAAATGTTAATAGCTTTCCATTGTAATCTAATTTTTACCTTCAGCGCCCTGGTTGTTGAGGTTGAATGTGCGAAAAAGTCTCTTATACGCTATACACAAGGTGCATCGTGGAGAGATGATGCTATCAACAGTAAATTAAAGATGCAACTAGCACGGATATGGAGAATATGATACATATTTTTCGAGAATGGACACCAATCTGGATATGAATACAACCCACCAAAACAATTGGATATGTAGTAATTTTAGGGATCAAGGCGTGAATTCTCTCCGCCTTTGTTGACAATCAGTGTTGACCTGTTGAATCTTCCTCATATATCATAACCTGAGTTGATACGGTTTGAATGAACAGAATAAACCAATCACTCCATTGTTCAATACAATATTTTCTAGATGTACATCAGGAAAGTGTATAATCATTAATGAGAATTGCATGTACACAAAAATGTCAATCTAAAATTCTTAAAACTAAGAACTATAACAATGGAAGAGATCACAACAAAATGAAATTAATAAACGACATGGAGTAAATGATTTTATCCACACATAATTTCATAGAAAAATATTTTCTCACCCTGAGAGGTGAAGCACAATGTTACAACCCCTATACCTCATCTCACATAGCCATACCTGCTCTGATACTAAATATAAAGGTATAGACAGATTTGCACAGATGAATATAATAAACTACAATAAATATAAGCACACAATTAATTATTCTTTGTATATTCAATCTATAGTTTATCAGGGATACAATCAGTGATCAAATTTGAAGGGTTGGTCTGAATTTCAATGTGAAGGGTAAATATTGGACCAACCCTTCGATGATGAAAAGTAGTATAAATATTTTGCACTTCACATGAAAAAAGTAGATTAAGTAACCACGTCACAAAAATAAAGGACATTTTTTAATTGAGAGATTTTTTTTAAAAATGAATATCACTATGGTTATAGGGTAGCGGCCGCTAAGCTATGCAAAGAGTTGTTTACAATGAAAAAATCTAGTGAAATTTTCTTGTATCTTAAAATTCACCATGGTATAGCCAAAGTTACCTAGCGATCTCTAAGCTCTAAAATTTACCATGGTCTTGTTGATGTATTACCAATTATCTAGCGACTACTAAGCTATAATTATTTCCATTTTTTCACCCAAAAAAATCACATTTTAAGAATTTTTTTGTTTAGTGAAATTGAATTATTAATCCTTTTGATTAATCCAAGAGAAATATGGCCAAATATCACTATGGTTAGAACCTAGAAGCCGCTAAGCTATGCAAATAGTTGTTTACAATGACAAACTCTAATGGACTTTACTCGTGCTTTAAATGTCTACATCATCACTTGTCACATTATTTTATATATGGGATGGAAATTTAGAAAAATGATATACTTAGGTTTCTAGTATATTTAATCCCATATTCCCAGTGCCCAACATCCAAATTTCGTGTTTGCAACTAAATATTTTATCGGCACTTACAAATTAAAATGATAGTGGTTGACAACCATTTTTTCACACAGCCCTTCTTTTGACAATTTGAATAAAATATTACACTTACAATTTGTCAAATGATTTACATGTTTTAATCCTTTTAAAGGAAAATTCTGACCTGCCCTTCTTTGACGGGTTGGAAGCCCTAGGAAGGGCTGTGATAGGTGCAATTTTGAACGCTGGATACAATAAAAACATATAGGAATTTGATTCCTATTATCTCTCCACCATTTTCTAACAAGAATATCCTCGACGATATATTGTTACAACATTATATATCAACAATCTATATCCAAACTATTGTTGTTATACACAACAATATTACATCAAACCAACATAACTTCAATATATGAGTTTGATACAAATCATTTACAATTACCGAATATTTACCACATCTAAATATTATTATCCATGTAAATATTAAATTTTTAATAGGAGCTAACAAGGTATGAACTCCTAAACACCCTTTTTGACCTATCATTATCCTTGCATAATAATGCAAGCACCGTATTTGAGATCCATAGGACAAAACAAAGATGAAACCCAAGTTAATATTGTAATCAAGCAGTAATGGGATAGTTGCAAAGATTGGATGCTTTTAGTTAGGTTTTATGTGCTATTAGGGGTTCTTGTTTGCATTGGATATCTTTCCTTGTGATATTCCTTTTCTTAGCTCGCCCTTGTTGTGCTAGTTCGAGATTTAGTTTGGGTTCTTGTTCAAGGATTTGTGATTTATATTTATATTTTGCTAGAGAGATTTGAGATCGAACCCTTCATATTTGGATCTATTGCTTATCACCATCTAGGATTGTACTTTATTGTGTTGCATTGAGCTATCATGGTGGAGATGGGGATTTTGTAGCTTACTCGATCTGATTTGAAAAGTTTTATTCTCTGCATTGGTGTAAAATGGGGAATAGATATATGGTTTACTATTAAGATCCTTAACGAGATCAGTTTTGTTACTCTTTTGCATGGCCATTTCCACTGTAAATCTGTCTAAACTCACCATTCCTTCTCTATCTTTCGTTGTATGCTTAATGTATAACTGTTATGTGTCATTTGGCTTGTGTTGAGTATTTTCTTGAGTTTCAACCTTCTCTAGCACTCTCTGCGCCAACACAAAAATGGGAGCCTAATCACTTCACCATTTAAGATAGAGGACTTGAATCCATCAAAATATTAAATTAAAATCCCATTTTTCTTATCCAATCTGATTATTATAATATCTTGTAAACTTGTTGTGGCTAAATGGGAGCTTGGAAACATGACATAGACTTATACTAAGGAAATGCGAATAGATGGGTGTTTTATTAGATATTGTGTTGGTACCAAATTTTTTTTAACTTTTCAAACCAAGTAGAAACACAGATTCAACAGGGAGCTTATAGGTAGATAGATCATGAGTGTATGTCATTTTGTAGCCGGGGAGAAATCTAGCTCTCCCTTTGTTACTTGGATTTGTGGAGAGATGGATAGCACCTCAAAAGGATGTGATATTATCCTCACTATTTTAGGTTGTGGCTTTCAACCAAGGTAAGAGAACCTATTGTGTAACCTCTGTTATTTGAAAGGAGATACAGGTACATTTTTTTTTGCATAAATTTTATAGAGAAGGCCTTGGAGAAAATATGATCAACACACAAAATATGACTCTCACAAGTTGTCACTTCCAAATTATGGAGATATTATCACAACAAGGCAAATGTTACTAAAGACATTTGGAAACTTGATCTATTCTGCATACTTTAGTAAAAGGATTTTGGTCTAGTGTGGGTAGGATTTTGGTAGTATGGGTAGGATTGGTTGTTAAATGAATTTTTGTGGATGGGGAGATATGATGGACTTGACTCACCAGATCCTTGAGAGCTTATGAAAAATGGAAAGAATCAATCAACAAAGTGCAACAAAAAGTTAAATTATTTCCTCAACTAGAATATGTTCTTTGATGGAGGCCCATATCAGCACTCTTTCACACAACCTGTGGGATTCTGTCACAAAGGCTTGACTCAGACAACCAAATAAAGCATCAAGATTTAAAACCAAGTCATGCCTGAGGTACACCCAGAGGCTTACAGAGAATCTGTATCAACAAAATGAAAGAAAAGTGATTTTAAACCGTTTATCCCACTCCCAGATGAAGGCTCTTCTGAGAAATGAAATTACAGATGTCACTAAACTATCACAAGGACTGAGACCTATGTGATTGGACCCTATTTTGGTACAATATTTCAATAGATACAAGAAAAACTATTCGTATGCATTCAAAAATGAAATAATGACACTTTACTCAAGATTAACACAGAAAAATGCAAAGTTTGATCAAATTTATCAGCAAGTGAAAGTTTCCAGAACAATCTCAAAGCTTGTCAATGGCTGTACACTTGCAACCACCTTGACACGATCAAATTTCACACAAAGAGAGACATACATGCTTCTCTAGATGACTTCTCAAAATGGATGGGCTCTGTCAAGCTTTTTCTGCTAGAGAAAATTAGTCCTGATCTTTCCAAAAACTCCCAACCATTTATATGATAAATTCATGCCCTTTATAGCATATCCAATAGAGCCCCTTCCTCTGAAAATGAAAAATATTTAAATGCATAGTGTTCGCCATGATTATTTCGTGATTCCTAGATCATACGTTGCATAGTTCATATTTTAGGAGTGTTTGTTTTAATTTTATCCCTTTATTTTCTCTTCCTTGGTGTATTCCATTATTCTCTCTCCTTCATCCAAATCTTCCTCCTTCAGTTTAGGGGAATGTAGTTGATTATTTCTCCTATATAATGTACGTACTTCTTCATAATAAAATAAGTGTGTTGAGAGTTATTCACTCCACATTCTTCTCAGGATCTATTTGATTCCTACATTTTGGTATCAGAGCATCAAATCTCTGGCCTGTGTGAGTGGAAGAGCCTGCGTGTTGGATTGGCACTAGAAGGAGGGCAAGGAAGGAGATATTTTTACGATGGAAGAAAAAGAAGAATACCTGCGTGGAAAAGCACTCCTCCTGAGACCTGCGTACGTGGAAAGGAGAAGTTTCTAGTCTCCTGCATGGTAATTGGGAGATAGAATTTGCTGCGTGAAGAAGCTTTGCTGTGTTGAGTCCTTCTCTTGTTGCTGTGTGGAGGATTATACTAGAATTTGTGTGAAACATAATTGCTCCTGCTTGTACGTGGAAGTCTACCTAAAGAATTCTTTGAAACCTGTGCTTTGTCTCTTGTGCATGAAGGAGCCTTCAACAGTGGCGTGGACAGGAGATGGGTGGAGCTGTGTTGTAGGAGAAAATACACTTTTTTCTTGCAATTTGACACCTGTGTGGAGGAATTGGAGTGGCTTGAAGCCACTGGAATATGCATGGAAGTTAAATTGGTCTTGTTACGTTGCTATGTGGAAGGAGTCCTAGTTGTGTGAAAGAAGAAAAAACGTGGAAGAATCCACTTATTTTGTTATGTCTTCCTGTCTGGATGTACTGCTAAATGATCAAGAGGAGATTACGTGTAAATACAAGTAGATACATTCACCTGCATACATGGAAGAATTTGTATTCTTTCTACGTGGAAAAACTTTTACTACTCTTTTTTTTTGGAATATAAAATTGCTACTTGAAAAGTTACGTGGAAAGCCAGAATTTCAATACAAAAGCTCAGCGTGGAAAGGTTGTGTTGCTGCGTGGAGAGGAGAGAGGATGCATGCTACTGTGTAGAAGATTCTCAGCCTATGTTGAAAATTTGAAAGCTGCATGTAATGTGCAGAATCCTGCATGAAAAGTGACAGTGGCTCAGAAGAGAACAATTTGGCATTGTGAAGCCTGAAGGCCATAATCATTAAAATATTTATATATATTTTTAAATAAAAGTGCCATTAGTGTCTGAAATAGACCTCTCCACCGAGACAAAGAAGGACAAGAAAGTAGATCATACAACACTTCACCTAATGTCGAGTGTAGACAATTCGATTGAGAGCGTCAATAACATGGTTGCCACAGCTGAAAGCTAGAATATCAACTCGCCAGTCAGAGAACACCATGAAGAAGCTCCTGAGAGCTCTAGGTTCTACTTTGCTTTGCTGAACGAGCTTCGAATACCAGAAATCTAGCATTCGACAAGCTAGTTCGAGAAGGACTTCTTGAATACTTTCTTTTCCACGTCAATCTGCCAAGCAAAGCGAGTATGGGAAGAATTAGAAGTCCAGTACGATGCCGACTGTGATGATGAAGAAGAATTCCCTACAAAGTGTCGTCATCTCACAACACGAATATCGCGAGCATCTACGAGCCAGTAATTTTCATCAGTGAGTAAAAATTGTAATAACTCTTGAAATAAATAAATAAATATTCTTTTTTATTACGATGTCTTCTCCGAAACTTACTTCTGTCTATGCTCAGTTGCTCAAAGGGTCCAATTTTGCGGCCTGGAAGACAAAAATGAAGATAATCCTTCAGTTTGAAGGATTATGGGGAATTGTCACAGGGTCTGTGCCTGCTCCCACAGCCCCCGATGAACTAATAAAATATGAAATGGCTAGTGCTAAATCCTTGATGCTGATAATGCTTAGTATCAGTGACGATGTGCAACTGCATGTTTAGAAATGTGGAGAAACCCAAGGAGGCCTGGGACAAGTTGGCAACCATTTATGAAGCCAAAAATCAGATGAAGATACTTCATCTTAAGTCAAAGCTACACACCCTCTCTATGGGGTCAGATGAGAAAGTGGAGGAATTCTTACATCGCGTGGCTGAGCTGAGATCAGAGTTATTAGTGCTCAGTGAAATGGTGGATGATAAACTTCTCGCCGCAATCACCTTGAGAGCACTACCTTCTCAATTCTGAGTGTTCGTTACGACACTGAATGTGTCTAAACAAATAGTGATATTCGAAGAGCTTGTGAATTTGCTGCAGCAGGAAGAGGCCATCACTTCATCCCATGAGGAGTCTCAGGATAAAGCCTTGTTCTCAAAGCCTTACCGTGGCCAGAAGAATAGGAAGGGTCCCCCAGAGAAGCCAAATCAAGCGCAACCAAAACAACAGTAGAAAGATCAAAAGTCAAAGAGATGGTGTCACATTTGCAGAACCAATACTCATGAGACTAATCACTAGGCATAATAGCTTGAAACAGGGGTCTTCAAGCCATACAAGCACATCCGGGCAGTGAAGATTTTCAAAAGTCCAAATGACGTCCCCACTGGAGAAATTAGAAGGGACATCTCGCAGCCCAAGAAGATGATGAATCTGATGAGGAGACATCAGTAGGAGCCCATTGTGGTAAGAACCTTGTACTCGTCTCTCAAACTTCTCATCCCACGAAGAAAGTCTGGTTGATAGACTCCGGTGCAAGCAAGCATATGTCAGGTGACAAAAAGCTGTTTGATTCACTACATGAAGAACCAACTGGAGATCAAGTTTGGATAGCGGATGACAAAGAGTACATTGCAGAAGGAATAGGGAATGTCACCATTCCTCTGGGACCATGAAAATGTACACTTACAAAGGTACTATATGTTCCTGGCTTGACTAGCAACCTCTTACCAGTTACTCAGCTCTTGAATCATCACCTTAAGGTAGAATTTCTTGTTCAAAATGGCATTAAATCATGCTTAATCTCCTGACAAGGTATGGTTCTTGCTAAAGCTTTTGTAAAAGATAAGTTATTTTCTTTAGATACTGTTTCATCTTCTACATTAGCTTTATCTACTTCAACAATAGAATCAACTGCCCTATGGAATTTTAGATATGGACACTTGTCGGTCAGTTCATTGCACCAGATGAGTTCAAAAGCAATGGTCCATGGACTACCAAAATTGTCCAGTTCCTTTCCTATTTACCCTGGTTGTCTTGCAGGAAAACAACACAGAGATCCATTTCAAGCGAGCACCTTCCATGCCAAGAAGTGTCTGGAGGTAGTTCATACCGATCTGAACAACCCATTGCCTGCTTCATTTTTAGGATACAAGTACTTTCAACTATTCGTGGATGACCACTCTCGCAAGATGTGGGTATATTTCCTAAAGAAGAAAAGTGAGACTCTTCAACACTTGCAGAACTTCTATCATCGTGTTGTCAAAGAGTCCTAGACAACCACTTCTTCTACTCTGCTCAGATCGAGGGGGGGAATTCACATCAAAGAAGTTCTTGGCCTTCCTGAACCAACAAGGCATTAAGCAGCACTTGACTGCTCCCTACACACCCTAGCAAAATGGCATTGTTGAGCGTCACAATTACACAGTGATGGAGATGGCTCGCTGCATGCTAACAACAACAAAGCTAGAGGAACGCTATTGGGCTGAAGCAGTACAGAACAACTGTATATCTTCTCAACAGGGCACCGACAAAATATTCTATGAAATAAAATGCCAGAAGAGGTATGGAGTGGTAGAAATCCATCAATTTCTCATTTATGAGTATTTGGTTACACAGCATACATGCATGTCCCAGCTCAGAGGAGAAAGAAGGTTGAGCCAAAGTCACTCCCATGTATCCTACTTGGCTACAGTACTACCTCGAAGGCATACCGTCTCATGGATCCTGAGACAAAGAAAATATACGAGAGTCGGGACGTGATTTGTGACGAGTCATCCTTTGACTCAATAGTATCAACAGAAGATCCACTTCCAACCACATCTCACCGATTAGTCTCTGAATCAGATGATGAGCCAGAGGAGACTACTCAAAGAAAAGAAATGCTGCTAGGAGAACTATTTGTTGACCTTGGAGAACTGGAGAATGTGACTCCACATCAATCCACACAGAAATGACACAGTTCTTCTCAAAAGTAGCCAAGTTCTCGTCTGAAGTGGGTACAAAGCACAATCAAGGACTCACATTTGCAACAACTCCCAGATACATCATCTGAAGTCAAAACAAGGAGTCAAACAAGAAATGAGGTAAACTTTGCACTCATGTGTTCACTGATGAATAGCTCCGAGCCAGATAATGTTCGTGAAGCACTCAGTCAACCTTAGTGGAAGGAAGCCATGGATACAGAATATGACTCACTCATGAAAAATCAGACATGGGAACTTGTCGATCTACCTACAGGAAAGAAACCCATAGGCTACAAATGGGTTTTCAAGACAAAATATAAGGAAGATGGATCCATCAAAAAACATAAAGCACAACTTGTAGCAAAAGGATATGCTCAGAAAGAGGGCATCGACTATGAAGAAACCTTTGCACCCATTGCGAAGATGAAGACCATCAGAGTAGTTTTCACACTTGCAACATAGAAAGGATGGAGACTTCAGAAAATGGACGTCAAGAGTTCTTTCCTAAATGGTGATCTCAAAGAAGAAGTATACGTGACTGAACCTGAAGGATTTGTTGATGAAGAGCAGCCTAAGAAGGTATGTCGTCTCATCAAATCACTTTATAGACTGAAACAAGCTCCTAGGGCATGGTATATCAAGATCAATGATCACCTTTTGTAGCATGGGTTCACTCGTAGCCCCTCAGATTTGAATTTGTATATAAAGAAGGTAGGCAAAGAAATTTTCATTCTTGTTGTATATGTAGATGATCTTGTGATCACTGGGAGTTCAGAAGATCAAGTTGATATTGTAAAGAATGATCTCAAAAGAACCTTCAACATGACAGATTTGGGGCTACTACATTACTGTCTTGGCTTGGAGATATGGCAAAAGGAGCATCACATTTTTTTCTCCCAGACAAAGTACACCAAGACACTCTTGGAAAAGTATAGAATGTCTGACTGTAAACCTATATCCACTCCCATGGAAAAAGGCTTGCAACTTTCAAGATTCCAGGACTCACCTCAAGTAGATGCTACTCTCTACAAGCAATTTGTTGGAGGGCTCATCTATTTGACATATACCAGACCAGATCTCTGCTATGCTGTCAGCTATCTTTCCAGGTTCATGCAGGAGCCAAAGAAATGTCATTGAACCCAACAAAGCATGTTTTGAGATATGTCCGAGGAATAACTGATTATGGTCTGGAATATAAGAAGGATGATCAATTATTCTTACAGGGATACGTCGACTCGGACCACATCGGATCTATTGATGATAGGAAGTCAACTACAGGATACATATTTCATCTCAGATCTAGACCTATCTCGTGGGTAAGCAAGAAGAAGAATGTTGTTTCTATCTCATCCACAGAGGTAGAATATCATGCTGTACACGAGGAGCTGTGTGTGAAGTGATATGGTTACGTCTACATTTTGGATGACCTGGGAATTCCTGAAAAATAGTCACCTATTCTCTATTGCGACAATCAGAGTGTGTTGAAGCTCGTGCAGAATCCAGTCTTTCATGAATAAACAAAGCATATTGAAATTGACTGCCATTTCATTCGAGAGCACATCTTGAACCATCAAATTCAGCTCCAATACTATCCTACTGAAGCACAAGTTGCCGACATTCTCACTAAATCTCTTGGAAAAGTGAAATTTTAACTTTTCAGAGGTCACATTTGCAAGAATAATGTAATAAGGGGGGAATGTTAGCATACGTTGCATAGTTCATATTTTAGGAGTGTTTGTTTTGTTTTTATCCCTTTATTTTCTCTTCCTTGGTGTATTCCATTATTCTCTCTCCTTCAATCCAAATCTTCCTCCTTCAGTTTAGGGGAATGTAGTTGATTATTTCTCCTATATAATGTATGTACTTCTTCATAATAAAATAAGTGTGTTAAGAGTTATTCACTCCACATTCTTCTCAGGATCTATTTGATTAAACCTTTTGAAAAAATGGAAAAATTTCCCATTTTGCTCCACACCTCCGCTTCTGAAAATGGGCCTGACACATGTCCTGAGGTGGTTCACAAAGGAAACGTGGAGAAATTCTACCATTTGAATCTCTTTTGGAAAAACGGAAAATTTTCCAAGTTTTCCCCGCAGCTTTGCCCTTGAGAAATACTTTTGACACTTGTCCCAATGTGGGTCCCAGCAGAACTACACTTTCCTTTTTTACTTTAAACTCCTTTTTCTCAAAAGGAAATTTTTCCAATTTTCCTCCATCGGTCTGAACCTCCGCTGTGGAACAAGGAAAAACATTGACTATTTCCCATCGAGCTCACAGGCCATTTTCTCTATTTTAACCTTTATGAAATAAAGAGGTGAAGAGTTTGAATTGCCTCCGATGGTACGCTTCCCCACCCCTTATGACTTTTCAAATTGCCACATGTCACCATGGTGCTCCTTGAGATGGTCCAAAAATTTTGATACTTTGAATGAGTGCGGGATCGTTACATGTCATGCTCCGGTGAGGTTTTTATGAATGTTTGAATCTTAGTGAAAGGTGCAACGTGTCATGCTCCGAGGCAGTATCCATTTGGCATTGAAAAATATGAGTAAAATGCAAAGTGAGTGAAGGCCTCAACATGTCAACCTGTCACTTCTTTAAAAATGAAACTCAAGGGCTGGTCCCCGAACATGCACAGTTCCTCCACATGTAACCATAGCACAACTTCAAGATGGTGTCTAAAGCGGAGACCTTAAATGATCACAAGCTCACCACGTGTCCTATTCTGCCAAACTACTTCAACTACATAAAAAAATTTCGAAGTCCGGGCTAAGTAGTGGAAGCCTCCATGTGTTCTCTTGGTGCTACTCCAAGGAAAAGCCCAAAATTAGATTTTCAAATGAGCATCATTCCTCCACGTGTCTTGGACTTCCCAGAAACCTTTTAAAATTTGTGTAAGTATGGGAAACCTAGTGGAAGTCTCCACATGTTTATTTCCTACCAGCCCTCCACGTGTCATCCTGACGCTACTTCAAAGCAAAACAAAAAATTTTATTCTCAAATGAGCGTCGTTCCTCCACGTGGACAAATTTTAAAGTTGAGGCTTTTTATAGAATTTCCAAAGTATTAAGCTGACCCGCATTCAACCAAGAGGTGCCATGTTTCCCTATCAACTAAATGATGTAAATTTGACTGGGAGAAATGCCTGTCAAACTATAAAACACAGAGAAACATCCATTCAAGCAAGAAAATGAGGTTTTCTTCAAGAGCAAATAATTTAAAATATTGCAAGGATCAAACACGATCCTTAAGGACACAACAACACATTTATCCTTAAGTATTTAGGGAGGAAATGACAGGGACAAAAAATCTCAACTGGGGAAAATAGGGGAAACGGGAAAACGTGAGTTTTGAATGAGCAGAGCACGGGAGACCCAAAATACACAACTTTTTCAGAGAAACAAAGGAACCATGAGACAAATACAGACCCACACATGATCCTTGACCCAAAAGCATACTACAAATGGCAATAAGACCGACCAAGCACCATATAGGGAAGGAGAAAATGACAGAGGCCATGAATGAATAATTTGTCAAAGGCACAGATGGGGTGAGACCATTCTGAGCACCAACATTCACTCCGACTCGGGGATGGGCACTCCCTGCGAGTGCCACAAGAATAATAGTAGACCAAGTGCCAAAATATCCATTGGGTGACAAGGTCAGCTCGTAGAGAAGAGTAACAAAGCCATCTAAAAAAAAAAACAAAGAAGCGAAAAAAATAGGTCATCAAGGACCACGATGAACCAAAACACAAAACAAGAAACAAACAACTGACTGTACACTGTACAAGAGGTGTTTACCTTGATTCAGAGGAATTAATCTAAGAAATGTTTCAGATGCCTACCATTAACAGGTAGTTTAAGCAATTCACCTTATGCATCTTTCAAGAAGAAGGTGTGTTCACCAATTATGATGGAAATGGAGTAAGGGCCCATCCACAAAGAATCAAAATTTTCATGCTTGCCCTTAGCCTCATGCCTGCTATCCCATAATAGCATAAGATCTCCAATATTGAAGGCTCTAGGAGTGACCTTCTTGTCAAAAAGTTTCTTTAGCTTTTCTCTTAACCTTATATGCCTCTGGTGAGATGCCCTCCTCTCTTCATCAAGCTGAACAATTTGGTTGATGTGGGCATCATGAGGACTCACTTCTTGATCTTCCAGTTGTTGAATGAACTGATACAAAGACAATTGCATATGCAGGGGTAGCAGGGCCCAAGTCCCATATACCAACTCAAATGGACTCTTTCCAGTGGCTCTTTTGACAGTGATCCTATCATCCCAGACAACAAACTTCAGCTGTTCACCCCATTTTCTCTTGTTCAATTCCAAGGTTCTTCTGATAATATTTAACAAATTCTTATTGCTGGACTCATCTTGTCCATTTCCTTGGGGATTATAATTAGAGGTATATGTCATATTGATCCCATATCCTTTACACATTTCCACTAGAGGTCTACCCCTAAAACTCATGGCATTATCAGCTATGATTTTGACTGGTACTCCAAACCTGCAAATAATATTATTTAGCACAAAATCCTTGAAAACTTGGTGTGTAGCCTTCTTTGAGGGGGTTTCTTCCACCCACTTGGTAATGTAATCAGTGGCTACAATAATTCACTTATGGCCAACACTTGAAGGGTCTAAAATCTCACTAATGAATTCCATTCCCCATTTCTTAAATGGGGATTCAATTGATACAAACTGCAAAGGTAGGGAGCTTAAAGCCTTCATCCTTCCAGAGAAACACTAGAAACTCTCACATATTCTAACCAACATGGTTGCATCGTTGAAAAGAGTTTTCCACCAGTAACCAGCCTAGGATCTTATGTGTTGTGAATCTTGCAGAAAAATTCCCCCCACAAAATCCTCCATGGAGATCAACAATTATTTTGGGGGCTTCATCTTTAGTGATGCATCTTAAGATGAATCCCTCTGGGCTCTTCCATGCCAACCCAAAATCATTAATGACATAATATTGGGAAGCCAACTTAAGATCCCTTTTTTGGTTCTTATTCAAATGCTCAAGGTAGTTTAAGTGTCTGAGATAAAACATCACATCCTTATACCACTCATATCTCATCAATCTTTCAAAAACAGCTGCCCTTTCTTCCTCAATCTCATTTACCTCAATGGTCTACAAGTTTCTCTTAGCCATGAGCCTAGCTAACCCCAAAATTCTCACCAAATTCGTGGTTTGGATGTCCATATCATACTCTTGCAATTTTTTCACCCATCTACATATTTTACTTGAGACTTCCATCTTTGACTGGATGTCTTTTACCATGGTATGGGGAACATAAGAAACAACTTTTGAACTTAAAATATAAGGCCTAAAAACCTTTGTTGCTTTGACCAAGGAAAATGCCTGCTTTTCCATGATGGTGTATTTCAGTTCTACTCCTTGCAAATCCTTACTGAAAAAGGTAATGAGCCTCTCAGCCCCTTCATCATCCTTCTGTAGCAGGACAAAAGCAATAGTATATTCTATAGGTGAAAGAAAATAGCTAGAAAATTTTCTTGTAATAAGGGGCTGCTAAAACAGGGGCATGCTTCAATGCCTGTTTGATTCCATTGCAAAATTAGATGGTAGCCTCTTCCCATTTGATGATCTGATCCTTCTTTAACATGGAAGTGATTGGGATAGTCAACTCAGCAAAGTTTGATATAAACCTTCTAATGAAGTTTATCTACCCAAAGAGGACTGAATTCCTTTTTTGGTTCTTAGAATTGGAACTTTGCTAATGGCCTCCACTCTTTCTTGGATCAATCATCACTCCTTCCTATGACACAATGTGACCGAGAATTTTTTCCTTCTACACTCCAAAATGGCATTTCTTTGGACTGAGTGAGATGTCATATTCCCTAAATCTGATCAACATCTTCTCTAAGTGCAAAAAATGGTCACTTCTCCTTCTTGAAAACACTATTACATCATCTTGGTAAACAACCATTGATGTAACCAGCAAAAGAAACATCCATTTCTCTCTGAAAAGTGGCTCCAACTTTCATCATACCAAAGACCATCCTAATATATACATACATTCCCCATGGATTAGCGAAGGCTATCTTGATCCTTTATGATTCTTTCACCATGACTTGATTATAACCAAAGAAGCCATCTAAAGTAGAAAGAAACTCAGATCCAGTCACCAACTGCAGCATGTGCTCCATGTTAGGTAAAGGATAGTTGTCCTTCATTGAGGCCTTGTTTAGATTCTTGAAGTCCACACACAACCTGATGTCAACATTCTTCTTTCTTACTGGCACTAGGTTGGCAACCCAAGAAGAATACCTCGTGGGTTGGATAATTCCTCCATCCCTTAGCTTCTTCCGCTCCTCTTGCATTTTGAGAGATAATAGAGGATTAATTGGCCTCTATTTCTTCCTGAAGGGTTTTTTTCTAGGCTCCAAGGGAATCTCATGCTGGAACAGGTCTGCTTTGTATGCTTTGAGATCAGAATAGGTCAAAGCCATGTAATCTTGGTACTTCTTTAACAACTGGATGTATGACTACTTTTCATCTTTGCTAAGACTGCTGCCCAACCAAATCTTCCTTGGTTTCTCCTTCGTGCCAAGGTCATGCTCCTCAACATCCCTTGAGACTATCATGTGCTTATTAATAATGCAATCAACATTATCAAAATTTGATTCAAGAGTAACCAACCCTATAGGAATGGTGTTAGTCTTTAGCTGGATGATTCCTTTTTCCAAACAAGGTTTCCTTCCCCTTTGTTGTATAGACCATTGGCTCCTAATCAATGTTTTGATCAAAAAAATATCCATTGTTTTGCAAGAACCTTCTGACCTGAGCCTCATCATAAAAAACCTGCCAATGTTTTATATTGTCAGGGACAGAGGGTCTTGTCACTACCTCCACCTCATATTCACAATAAGGGGATGTTGCAAAACTGTCAAACTAATACCCCAACACTAAAATCTTGTCTGCTAAGTCATTGAACCTCCTGTCATGATGTACAATGTTGAAGGAGTCAAACATCTCAATGACGTCCCAAACTACATGCTTGTACTATTTCAGTCACTGATTCTTTATGGCATATAGTTTTCTGACCTGCTTGACAACTAAATCTGATTCTCCCTTGACAATGATGTCCCTGACACCATACTTACAAGCAATTCTTAAACCTAACAACAATGCCTCATACTCAACAGTGTTGTTAATACACTCAAACTGAAGCTTGAAGGGAAAAAAAACATTTCCTGGCTTGCAGAAATTAGGATAGCACTGGAACCATTTCAAAATTTAGAGCAAGCTCCTTCAAACAATAGAGGCTAAGGAGATCCTGCTTGTTCAAGACACTTAGTCTCCTCAATCTTGTGCTCTTTTCCCTCAGCAAATCCCACAAATTTTTTAGCATCAACATTTGTATATAATACTTCATAGGACGCATTCTTGGGATCCTCAATAAGGTGTAACATTTACTTCTCTCCATACAACCTGACAAGGTTGCCCTCAAATACGATGGTGGCATAAGACATGTCCATTTGGACACTACCACCAACACTTGTAGCCCATTTTCTTGACAATAACATACTCCACTTGGCTGGGAAATCAACTATGACAACATTAAGCTTTAAATTTTTACCTGGGTAGGCTGCAAGCTGTACCACCAAAATCTTCACACATACCACTATTGGTACCTCTCTAGAGTCCATGGTAGTGCACTTCCCATATGTTGTTGTTACCTTAATATTCAGCTCATTCATGACCTCCAAAGGCATGACATTGTATGATGCCCCTCAATCAAACATGTAGTTATGTAGCAACCTGTCCTTGATGATCAAAGTAGTGAAGAATGGATCCAAATTTAGTGGAGAGTTTACCAAAGATTTCACCAAATAAACCTCAGGTGGTTCAACTAACTCTTATGATGCTGATGGTGTCTCAGAATCTTCAATGGCTAGATGATTCTCCACAATGTTCACATTTCTCCCCAAGGCAGTCCTGTCTTCACCCAATCCCAAGTATTAAAATGCTCTCTTTTCGTGTTCAGTTATCCTAAGCAACTCAACAATTGGGATAGAGACTTTGATTTGACTTAATACTTGGGCAATGTCATCCGAGACATTCTTGGGTAAGGAAGTATTGGAAGAAAAGATGATACATTCATTGGGTGGCACAAGATTCTTGATAGTTTGAGCATAACGAGGGGTATGATTTTTGCTTGGAAATGCAGGGATTTTGGCAGATGGATCTTTCCTAGGAGCCTCTTTAGGAATGTTAGAAACTAAGGGAGATTTTGGCTTCGCCTGAGGCCCTACCCCTTTGACAACCTTACTTCTTGTGTTATATTCCTTATCTTGAGCCAGAAAAACATTCATTAATAATTGCCTATCCTCCTGAGATGGGATTCCTATATCATACTTTTTTATCATTAAATCCCTTAAATATTCAAATTCATTATTGGGCAATTCAAATTCTTGTACATTATATACTTCTAAAGTATGAGAGGTAGGGAGAATATGTAATCTATGAATTCACTCCCAAAAAGTGGCAGTAGTTCTAGAACTTATCACCATAGTTGAGGTTTCCCTTTGTTGTGAGATAGTGGAGCATCCCATCATGCAAACATCATCATCACTCTTATCATCATCAGTTACTTCTTCCTATTGATCTTCTTCACTAGGAGCATGGGGCATGAAACATCTGTCACACCAATCAACGAATTCTTTCTCTTCCACCACAGAAACTCTGACAACCAAAGGATCAGGTATCATTCTACTTTCTCTACTTTGAGGCTGCCTATTCCCAAATCAAAAAGCTCCTTTTCCTCTGTCATCAATTCTTTGATGATTTGTAAACCTGTCTTGGCCATGTTTCTTGTGTTGTCCTTGTGAAGTTTTCCTAGCTCCTTTCTTAGCTTGGGCTAGCTTATAGGAGATCTCCTTGACATCCGGTACCAATTTTTTCACCACTTTTTCCAAATTAGTAGCCTTGCTTGTCTGGAGTTTTTCTGGGTTAATCAGCTTCACACCATCCCTCTTTGGAGGTTTCCGAATTTCCTTGATATTATTCTTTATTTATAGGGCCATGGTGAATGCTTACCTCAAGTTGGTAGGGTTCTTATCCCTCAAGTAGTAAGAAACCTTTTTATCAAATGCATCGGTATATTTGATTAAGCATGACTCATCACATGGCCTTATCCTAACAGACAATTTCCTCAAGGTCTTATTGAACCTTGTGTTGAAATCATGTACTGACTCATTAGGATTCTTCTTGATGTTTTCAAACTCTGATAGAAGAAACCTAGGGTCAGTCCTGTCACCATATTATAATCTAAATGCATTGTTCATATCATTCTAAGAGTAAATAGAGTTAGCTTGAAATGCTTTATATTAGTCCCTAGCATCCTCCTCTAGAGTGTGAACAAACAACTTGATGTATACATCTTCATGCTCAATCTCAATTTATCTTCCATTATATTGAGGAAGAGCTTTGGATGCTGGTCACAAGTAATAACATTGTTTCCCTAGAACTTTGGAATTCTATTCCTCACATCTTGAGGCACTACATTTAGGTAACCATCTATTCCCACAAAATTTATAGGTCCAAAGGTGTTTACAACAAATGGAGGTCTTGGTTGAGCCATATTGATTTGAGTAGGTGATCTTAGAGGGGTGACAAATTGATGAAGGGAAAAGGGTCCTTGGAACACAAGAGTGTACTTTTCAAAATGGGGATCCCCCAAAGGCCTTGGTTCTTGGAAATCCCTATCTACTTCAGAAAAGATAGGTGCAAAATGTGAAGCAAATATTTCAAAATCAAATTTCCCTTCTCCAGCTAGAGAATTCAGTTCCACAAAGAGGCTACCTAGTTCATAGTCACTTGAATGGTAGTCTTCAATGATAGGCCATTCACTTTTATCAATGGAGAACCCTCTTCTTGTTTGCTGATCTCCCACAACTCTCTAGGATTTTTTTCCTTCTGACTTTTCTTTTCTTAACTTGGGAAACAATTCCTAGTAGGATCCATAGCAAAGAAATATCTTCCTCCTTCCAACTTTGCAAATATTAGTAACAAATCTTACTTGTAAGAGGTTTAAGACACTGATCCTTATCGGAATCAAATCAACAGGGAGTTGCCACTAAGGATTTTCACCTTAGTTGTGCAAATGCACTAAAAAAATTCTATCAAGTGTCTGTCAGCACTAGAATCTAGAAATGAAAATATCTGACCTTTCTTTAAAAAATATTATCAATAAATACCATTGCTAAACTTGTGTAAACTAGAGAAGTTTCATACAACACTTGTGACTTTGAAACAGTGTCTTAGTATGGAATGGAATGAGAATGTCCTCGGAAATGGTGCCACAAGTGTTGGTACCCAAATTTGTTCTCCTTTTTAAACCAAGCAGCAACACAGATTCAACAGGGAGTTTAGAGGAAAATAAATCATAAGTGTATGTCATTTTGTAGCCGGGGAGAAATATATATGTCTCTTTGTTACTTGGATTTGTGGAGAGATGGATAACACCTCAAAAGGATGTGATCTTATCCTGATAATTTTAGGTTGTTCCTTTCAACCAAGGTAAAAGAACCTATTGTGTAACCTATGTTATTTGAAAGGAGATACAGGTACCTTTCTTTTGCATGAATTTTATAGAGAAGGCCTTGGGGAAAATATGATCAACACACCAAATCTGACTCTCATGAGTTGCCACTTCCAGATTATGGAGATATTCTCACAAGGAAAAGGTTACTGAAGACATTTGGAAAGCTGATCTGTTTTGCATACTTTAGTAAAAGGATTTTGGTCTAGTGTGGGTATAAAGAGTAAAAATAGGGTTATTATGAGTAGGATTGGTTGTTGTTAAATAAATTTTTATGGGAGGGGAGACAGGATGGACTTGACTCACCAAATCCTTGAGAGCTTATACAAAATGGAAAGATTCAATCAACAAAGTACCACAAAAAGTAAATTTTTTTCCTCAACTAGAATATGTTCTTTAATGGAGGCCCATATCAACACTCTTTCACACAACCTATGGGATTCTGTCATGAAGGCTTGAGTTAGAGGACCTAATAAAGCACCAAGATTTAAACCAAGTCACACTTGAGGTACACCCAGAGGCTTATAAAGAATCTGTATCAACAAAATGAAATAAAAGTGATTTTAAACCATTTATCCCACTCCTAGAGGAAGGCTCTTCTGAGAAATGAAATTGTAGATGCCACTAAACTATCACAAGGACTGAGACCTGTGTGATTGAACCCTATTTTGGTACAAGATTGCAATAGAAACAAGAAAACCTACTCGTATGCATTTAGAGATGAAATAAATATACTTTACTCAAGATTAACATAGAAAAACTCAAAGTTTGATCAAATTTATCAGCAAGCAAAAGTTTCCAGAACAATCTCAAATCTTGTCAATGGCTGTACACTTGCAACCACCTTGACACAATAAAATTTCACACAAAGAGAGACATACATGCTTCTCTAGATGACTTCTCAAAATGAATGGGCTCTATCAAGCTTTTTCTGCTCCAGAAAATTTGTCTTGATCTTTCGAAAAAATCCCAACCATTTGCATGATGAATTCATGCCCTTTATAGAATCTCCAACAGATCCCCTTCCTCTGAAAGACAAAAAATTTAAATGCACAAGTGCTTGCCATGATTCTTTCGTGATTCACAGAATCAGATCTGCAAAAATCTTCAGGTGCTCGAGGGAAAATTTCTTCCCGCATTCAACTCCTTTCTCGGGAAAAATGCTCCTCCACCCATTCGCCAACCACTTCCACCTCATATCAATCAAATCTGACCCCTTGCGTGCTAAGGAGAAGAAAACTAGAAAACCAAATCGGGATTGAGAGTCAGACCATTTTAATGGTGAAAGAAGCCTTCAGATCTCTCCCACCAAACTCTAGATATCAAAATTAACTCACTCCTTTGTTTGACGTGTAGAAAATAGCAAGAAATCATGAAGACTCGCACTCCCAAGAGTTTTACAGAAAACATGTGTGGAAAATCATATTTAGATGCTCAATAGCCGTTGATCTTTGATTTTGAACATGGGTCGTCCACGTGGAAGATGCAAAAACAAGCTCAAGGGCTTCCTTCGACCTTTTCTAACCCATTTGAAAAAATGGAAAATTTTTCCCATTATGCACCACACCTCCACTTCTGAAAATGGACCCGCCATGTGTCCTGAGGTGGGTCCCAAAGGAAACGTGGAGAAATTCTGCCATTTGACTCTCTTTTGGAAAAAAGGAAAAATTTCCAAGTTTTCCCCACATCTCCTCCCTTGAGAAATACTTTTGAAATGTGTACCAATGTGGGTCCCAGTAGAACTATGCTTCCCTTTTTACTTTTAACTATTTTTTGTCAAAAGGAAAATTTTCAAATTTTCCTCTGTGGGTCTACACCTCCACCGTTGACCGGGGAAAAACATTGACTATTTCCCATCGGGCTCATGGGCCATTTTCACTATTTTAACCTTTATGAAGAAAAGAGGTGAAAATTTTGAATTACCTCTGGTGGTCCGCTTCCTTGCCCCTTATGACTTTTCAAATTGCCACGTGTCACCATGATGCTTCTTGAGATGGTCCAAAAATTTTGATACTTTAAACGAGTTTAAGCTCACCACGTGTCCTACTCCGGTGAGGTCCATCTGAATGTTTGAAGATCAGTGGAAGGTGCCACATGTCATGCTTCGAGGTAGTCTCCTTTTTCCATTGAAAATTCTAAGTAAAATGCAAAGTGAGTGGATGCCTCCACGTGTCAGGCTGGCACTTCTTTAGAATGAAACTCAAGGGCCGGTCCTCGAACATGTGTAGTTCCTCCATGTGTCCCCATGGCACAAATTCAAAATGGTGTCCAAAGCAGAGACCTTAAATGAGCGCAAGCTCGCCACGTGTCCCATTCCGCCAAACTACTCAAATTGCATAAAAAATTGTCTAAGTATGGGATTAGCAGCGGAAGCCTCCACGTGTCCTCCCAATGCTATTCGAATGCAAAGCTCAAAAGTAGATCTTCAAATGAACATTGTTCCTCCAGGCGTCCTGGAATTCCCAAAAACCTTTCAAAATTTGTGTATTGGAAACCTAGTGGAAGTCCCCACGTGTCTCTTTCCTACAATCCTTCCACGTGTCCTCCTGTTGCTACTTCAAAGACAAACTAAGATGTCGATTCTCAAATGAGCATCGCTCCTCCACATGGAAACATTTTAAAGTTGAGGATTTTTATAGAATTTCTGAAGTATTAAGTTGACCCACATCCAACCAAGAGGTACCACATTTCCTTGTCGAATGAATGATGAAAATTTGACCGGTAGAAACACCTGTCAAACCATAAAACATAGCGAAATGTCCATTCGAGCCAGAAAATGAGGTTTTCTTTAAGGATAGAGAATTTAAACTATTGCAAGTCTCAAACATGATCCTTAAGGACACATTAACTTGTTTCTCCTCAAGTATTTAGGTCAAAAATGACAAGGACAACAGATCTTGACTGTGGAAATGGAGGAAATGGGAAAACATGAATTTTGAAGGAACAGAGCATGGGAGACCCAAAATACAAAGATTTTTCAGAGGAACAAAGGAACCATGAGACAAATATAGACCCACACATGATCCTTGATCCAGGAATAGTCTAAAAATGGCAATAAGACTGACCAAGCACTATACATGAAAGGAGAAAATGACAGAGGCCGTGAATGAATAATTTTTCAAAGGCATAGATGGGGTGAGACCATTCTAAACACCAACATGTTGTAGTTACAAATTATTAGTAGATATGTTTCAAAATTTTGATACACCCACAAGGCATGTCCTCTATTCGGTAAAACATCTCAACCAAAAGGGGGCGTCCTATATCTGCCATCCACATAAGTGAAATGGTTTACAATGGCCTTGTGGATAACTCTAACTATAGGATCTGTATGAAATGGGATTATTGTAAAGGCCTTTGAAAATTTTAATAAAATGCATTGGTAGTTGTAAAGCATCACTTCGCAAACCTTTCCAAGACCCTCCCCACTTGTGTCAAAATAAGAGGCCTTGGAATAAGGTGTAGACATCCATTTCAGCAAACTGAGATGGAGGATTTTGTTAGATGTTACCATGGATGCAGATTGTGGGAAAAAATAGGTAGGCCACTAAACTATGTGAGAAACTACATGAAAATAATCATAATATATAATTTCCTTTAGGAATTCTGACAAATTGGTGCCTACTTCTTCTATGCACTCATTCTTAAATATATGACTACGAGGACAACCACCTCTCCATCTACAAAGTTGCATCGTTCTTGTTGCTTGATGGGAGCCCATACCTTATTATGAAGCTCTAAATAGGAATGAGGCTCAAAAATCTCTAAAATTTCATCTACAAATATTCCAACGATATTGAATCCAATCCTTACGTGTTCTTTTGGACAAACAAGCAACTATGACTTTTCAGCAGATAAAATATGTGTGATACGTTTCTGGAAAATCCTTTAAGTCCCATCATGGACACCATTTAAAGCATATCAATCTCCAGATTTCATTTGCTAAAAAGTCACAGTTGCATGTTTGTCCAAAAGAACACATAGGGATTGAATTCAATACTGTTGGAATATTTATAGATGAAATTTCAGACCTTTGTGAGCCTCATTTCTATTTGTGCCAATTCAGACCTTCAGAATAAGGTATGGGCTCCCATAAAGCAACAAGAATGATGAAACTTTGTAGATGGAGAGGTGACTTTCCTGGTAGTCATATATTCAAGCATGAGAGCATATAAGAAGTAGGAAGCCACTTGTCGGAATGCCTAAAGGAAATTTGGAGTCTCATGGAATGGTAGACCTCGACAGAACCCACCTTTCACCATGTCATTCATGGACATGCATGGTATCCTTACCTTTATGCTATTTTTTTTTCATAATTTGGTTCTTCATTTACATTATATTAGAAACATTAAACCACTCAATAATTTTACAATTGGATATGTAACCAAACTTAAATAGTATAAAGAAAAAAACCTCACCTTTTGATTTTCAAAATTGTTTTACCATTTGAACATCAACTGTGGTCGCCACCATAACCTCATTCAATTCAACTTAGGCATTCAAATTAGGTGATCATGTCTACTAAGATTATCGAGAGTTATATGTATCGTCAACTAAACACAACCTTTTTTATTTACTTGTAAATTTGGAAAAACAACACATTTAGAGACTTGTTAAAGAACCTTTTGAACCCCATAAAAGAGAGATCAAGTGCAATATGTGGTCCTTGATATGAGGAGAGTCACATAAAGCTTTAGATTGACCTAATTTGACTATTTGTACTCTCTTCTCCACTACTCTAGGAGTCCTGTCACCCATTTTTGCACTCTCAAGAAGCTACTAAAACTTAAATCTTTGGTTTCGTATCACACCACTGTTTGGACCCTGAGAAAAGAAATACTTTCCCGACTTCGCAAACCACTAATAAATTTACTAGACAACTACCTGGGACCTTCAGTTTGGGAAAAAAATTTCTTCTTGATAGTTTGGAAAAGACATTTTATAGGCCTCTAGTCGTAGTTTGACTACATCAAAACTAGACCAATTATGACCGGTGGCTCAAGAAAACATGTTGCCATTTGAAAACCATTTAGTAGTTTTCAGTTCCTTCAAATCTGGTGAATTATCCATATATGAGGGAACATGTATGAATTTTATTGTTGTATGTTCATCCTTCAAGTGTTAGTTTTGGACGTGGTTTTCTAAGCCCTTGAGCCAACTTCTGATCATTTACAACTAGGCCACTCATGATCGATGGCCTCAGAAACCTTGCCTCTAATCGTACACCATTCGCCAGTATTAAATTTCTTCAGTTGCTGTGAATTTTTGGTGTATAGGGGGACACATAGAAACTTACCCTTGGTATGTTTTCTCACCAGAAGATAACGTTTGAAAGTGGTTTCTTATCCTTCAATCCTAAATTGAATGTTTTTACAACTAGCAGGAAAACGTAAAACAAAAATTTGTAGGACCGATGTTAGTTTACCAAACAACCATGGAAACTTGTTTTCACTTGTAAATAACTGTTTGAAACTCTATCATGTGACTTGTGTGAAAATGAACTTTTAGAAAAATAGTGTTTCTCTCTCTTCCCTATTTCTTTTTCTATCCTTGGTTTTAAAAAAATGAAGTAAAGTAAAATGAAATAAAGATGTGTCTCTAACCTTCTCCTTTTGAATACAAAGTGTTATTAGTATGTAAATGGAAACCAAAAACCTTAACTATGCTAGATCTAGGTAGATGCCATGTCAACGATTTATCATCTATTTCATGCTCACATGTTTTTGTAGGATGCAAGAAAGATGACGAAATGGCACAGTGTAATTATTTGTTTATTATTGTAATTTATATAGGTCATTGTAGAATGTATATATGTATAATATATTACCATGTCACAAAAATGTTTATATCTGAAATTTGGTAATATGTGAGATGCTAGTTTTAGGGATACTTTGGGAAATGTGCATTTAATCATGGGTGCAATTTTAATTCATATTTATGTATCGTAAAAAGGTTGGATATATATATATGTTAAATGAAATTATAGAGTATATTTCAACATTTGTGAAGGATGAAAAGGTTTATAATTGAAGTTATGTAATATGTTAGATCCTAGGGTTTAAGGGAAATGTTCCTTTACACATGGGTGTTATCTTTATCTTCAAATTTTCTATTGTAAAAGTTATATATGTATGCTAAATGGATTTGACTTTAAAATCTTATTGTGCATTTCCAGTTTTCAATATACGATTAATTAATTAGTATGTTGTATTCTTACCTTGTAAATGTAATAAAAATATTTAAGCAAAACACTCAACCCTAGTATAAGATTTGTGCATAAATTTTCTTCATGGTTGATGCTTCTTACCATAGAAGAAATTGAAACTGTATAATGAACTTAAACTTTGCACTCGATGAAACCTTCTCGCTTAAGTAAATAAGAGTTGATTTTGAGTTATCGTCATTGACGATATGTTTAATAAAATTTTCATAAACCTGATGGTTAATAATGACATGGTCCAACTAATTTTGGTGTAAGCAAAACTAACACTTCCTTACAATCCTAGTGGACTACACAGTCTTACGAAGATTGAAAGGAATTCCTTGTGGGATCTAGATGACACAATGGAGCTAGTGAAATAGTTGTACTATGACTTAAACTCTTGTTAATGATCTCTTTAGATCCTCTCAACTAAATATATCACCTTGGCGAGTGAAAATATAGTTCCTTGGTATTTTTTAGAGGCTTTATAGGGTAAATATGTTTTTACACCTTAATCTGATCTATAATGGGGTGTAGAGCTCTGAGTGTAAATTGGAATTAAACCAAACATCATGAACTTGATTAGGACGTTAACTTGTGGTTCGTGTGTAGTTATAATGTTCTAATCATATACATCTTAAAGATGTTAGAAAAGTACTTTTGTAACTCTTTTTGTTATAAAGTGACGCTAATAAGATACCTCCGAAACAATGTAAACGAGATGAGAAAGAAGATTACATGTGATAATGGTTTAGGAACAAATTTTCACTTGAAGTCTTTATGGTTGATTTAAGCATTGACGTTTTTTTAAGAATGGATATAAATTGTTCTTGGTGGGACTAGGAATTTAGGAAAATATTGAGTCCACTAAAAATAAAATAAAATAAAATTATGACGTGTAAATACTTAATTGACTCAAAGGAAATTTGGAACTAAACTAACCATAGTACGAGCACAAATGTGCTTCTAATGGAAGGAAGTTTCTAGGAAAGGGAAACTTGAACCTTCACCTCCTTTGAATCGCATTATTTTCCCTTGAAAACTTCTTGTTGATCCCCTTGCATAATGAGGGTAAAATTAAATGTCAACTAAATATATTTTAAGAAACAAACCTTTTACATAAGAACGATAGAATTAGGAACTTTGTATGAAAAATTAAATATGAAAAATAATTATGTAGGTTATGGAGATTGTCGTAAGGGATAATGAGAAAACTTAAATGGTTGAACAGTAAGTTGAATGTGAAATGAATTTAAGAATTTGTAGGTGGAAAAAGAAAAACATTATGCTTACATAATAATGTTCTTGCAATGTTAATCGTAACGAAGATGTAATCATGGTAATAATGTGTTGTGGGTTTGCCAATTCTTGAGTCCCTATATTGTGGTTGGGTTATTGCTATCATTTGTTCTTTGGGGAAATCAGGACATCAAATTGTATGTGGTGTTGTCATGTGTCTATGTGAGTTGATGACTTATGTAAGTGTCTTATGCATTGTTGAGTTTTTCTACTTGGAGCCCTTGTGGTGTTGTGTAGTGAACAATGTACGTAAAAAAAAATCATCATGATGTTTTTACTATTGTATTTTTTTGTGTAAAATGTGTGTGTGTTACACAACTGTAAGATGTACATCCCATTCCTGATCAAGATATACCGATGACCATGTTCATGAGATATGACCTATAGATTATGTGAGATATGAATACAACTTCAAATGTGATTTAGAATGTTTTCACAAAAATATAAACATGATGCTGCACACCCTAAACTACATGGAACTTTCATCATTATAAATTGAGGGAAAGAATTTTTAAGCGTAAAAATGGTAAAAAGTATCTGTTGCATCAACGAAAATAACACGATAGAGGAAAACCCATGGAAATTCATGTTCTATAAGTAATTTTCATTGTGTTATTTCTTAACAAAATCCATATAATGAAAAAATTCATGCAACCAGAAGGTGCCCTGAAATTGTTTGATTTTAATGTCAATGTATTACAAATGATTAATGTTGAATACTGGGCACATTGTCATTTAATGCATTGAAATTCAAAATCACCGAACATGTTTGATGAATAAGAGCAACAGACAACTTCACTATTCTTTCATTTTTATTGCACAATACACTTTTGTTTTCCTTATAAATATTGGTTTGCAAAGGAAAAACTGGTCTACAAAATTTCTCATTCTGCTGCATGATAAAAAAAATCGTCACCTTTGAAAGGTTGGTTTCTTCCACTTTCTGAGTAGAATAGATAACTAAAATCAGAAGCATGTGAGAAGAATCACACTTTCATTCAATTACCGCGTTTGCAGGGGTTTCCTTGCACATCCTCTACATTTTTTCTATTGTATCATACACTACTTTTTGATATATAAATATATTTGTGTTCAAAAGGAAAATATCATCATATCAAGGTTTAATTGTTGGTTGGAGGTTAAGACATAATAATCACGATGTTGCTGTGGAAAAAAATTCTTAATGTTAAGGGAATATGCTCCAAAAATAATGAAATGAAGATACGGACTTCACTCGTGAAGGGAATGCGAGGATCTACGGAAACTGTAGAATCTACAAAAACTACAGATAGCAATAGAAAATAAAATGCAGTGGATTTAAACGATGCAAAATAGAGGAAAAAGGAGAAGCTATAGAAATTTATAACAGCAAAATAAAATAACACACTTGGCTGCAAATAACACAGATCTGGGCATCAAATTGCTTCAGCAATACATATATATATATCTGAGGAATGAACAACAACTACAGCTACACAGAAAAATTTCATGCATACAATAACAACTTGATAATGAAGGAATTATTTCAACAAAACCACTCTAGACTTGAGCTGGGACTGCACATTTTTCTTCTTCTCCCAAATCTGATTTTCCTCCTTCTTTCTTCCTCTTACAATAAAACATGATGCTTTTAATAATAAACAACTACACAAAAAACTTGCCATACAAGTCAACACAAAATCTCTGACAAGAGATAATTAGGGAGAATAATCAACCAAAAAGTAAATGTGCATCATTCATAATTAAACGCAAATATGATATGTCAGAGAGCTAAATCTGGGGGAAGACAAATATTAGCTGCACAATAAATTCTAACTTGATTTTCCAAAAATCCCCCTTAATTATGAACAGTTGCAGATCATGGAAATTTAAATCAGGTTTTTTCATAAACTATTATAGCATTTCAAGAGGTAACTGACAGTTTTCCGAAGCTGCTAACTTGTCCAAAGTCACAAACTCCTAAGCCACTTCGTAAATACTCAAATGTCTCTTTTTCTAATGCTTTTGTAAATATATCATCCAATTGATCTTTAGACCTATAAAAATCAAGACAAATTTCTTTGTTGCTTACAAGCTCTTTGATAAAATGATATCTCGTATCAATATGCTTAGTTCTCTTGTGAAACACATGATTTTTAGATAATGATATGGTTGAATTGTTATCACATAATACTATAGTGGCTTCCTTTTGATCATGCATCAAATATTTCAACATCCTTCGCATTTGAACAGCTTGACACGTAGCACTAGTGGCTGCCACATACTTAGCTTCAGCTGAAGAAAGGGTCACAATGGGTTGTTTCTTTGATGCCCATGACACAACACCTGTATCTGTTAGCAGGTTAATACATTTTGTGTTAATATTTGTTAGTAGACAGTTGTATAACTGTCTTCCCTCACGGCTCTCCTCCTATCAGCCTATATAAAGGCGTGCACACTGTATTCATTAATATAGCAATATATATTCTCCTGTCCAGCGTCTATCATTGGTATCAGAGCAGGTGCGTGGAGGAAGAAAAGGAGCCCGAAACGCCATTTCCTTTTGCTGTGCGTGCCCTGGTTGAGGCGTGAGGAGGAGTGCGTGCCCTGGTTGAGGCGTGAGGAGGAAGAACCTGCGTTTTTTTTTTGCTGTGCGTACCCTGATTGAGGTCGAATGTCACTACATTCGTGAACAGGTCTTGAACCACCAAATTCAGCTCCAGTACTACCCTACTGATTCTCAGGTTGCAGATATTCTCACCAAGCCTCTCGGCAAGGTGAAGTTTGATTTGTTTAGGGGGTACATTTGTAAGAGCAATGTATTAAGGGGGGGAATGTTAGCAGGTTAATACATTTTGTGTTAATATTTGTTAGTAGACAGTTGTATAACTGTCTTCCCTCACGGCTCTCCTCCTATCAGCCTATATAAAGGCGTGCACACTGTATTCATTAATATAGCAATATATATTCTCCTGTCCAGCGTCTATCAGTATCAAAGTGAAAAGTATAACCAGAAGTAATTTTACTATCATTTAGATTGAGAAATAAATATACCATCATTGGATTGAAAAATAAGCTTTGGGATTCAAGTCTACCTGTGTTAGTTTGGACTAATATAGGAGGACATTTTAGTGTCTTGCATAATATTGCAGGACATTTCAGTGTCTTTCTTGGTGGGTTCTTTCTAGGTTGTGGTTTGGGGTTGGTATGTTACATTCCTCCCACTATTTATTACTTCTTAATAAGGCATCTTATATTATTTAAAGAAACATAAGAGTTAGATAAATCTTAAAACAGGGGTATGTGGAGCTGTAAGGTTTTCAAGCATACCCCTCCCCTTTAGTCCATAGGATTTATCTATGTGATGTCCCATGTCAATAATTTGCAAGCCATTAATCATGGTGGTATATGCCTATGATGGTATTTCATTACAAATTAACTCTCTCCTTGTCACTTGGTTACTTATGATGGTCTTCATGTCTTTGTGATAGGTTGTGAATCATGGAATTCCTCTAAATCTGATGGAGAAAATGAAGGGAATTATGAGGGAATTCATTCAGCTACCATTGGAAGAAAAGATCAAGTATGAAGTGCAAGATCTTGAAGGCTATGGCCAGACCTTCGTGGTCTCAAACAACCAAAAACTAGACTGGACAGATACCATGTACTTAACCACTCTACCTCCAGAGAGTAGAAAACTAAATTTGTGGCCAACAAGGCCTTTGGACTTTAGGTACCTAAATTGTATATGATGGTAGTGTTTTAGCTTAAAATAATTGTTTGTTGCAGTAGCCTGCTCCTGTACATCGGCCTTATATCACTTTTAGTTTACAGCTGATTGTACTACCCATTTGTTGCAGAGAGATGGTGGATCAATACGCTAGTGAAATTCAAAAGCTTAGCAATACAGTTTTGTGCCTTTTATCAGAAAATGTTGGGCTAAAACTGAAGGGAATGCAAGGATCTATGGAAACTGTAGTCTACAGAATCTACAAAATCTTCAATCAGCAATAGAAAATAAAATGCAGTGGATTTAAAGGATGCAGAATAGGGACAAATAAGGAGAAGCTACAGAAATTTATAACAGCAAAATAAGATAAAACACTTGGCTGCAAATAGCACAGATCTAGGATTCAAATTGCTTCAGCAATACATATATATATTTTTCAATAATGAACAGCAGCTACAGCTTCACACAAAACATTCATTCATATAATAACAACATTGAAAATGAAGGAATTCTTTCAACAAAAACAGTCCAGACTTGAGCTGGAACTATGCACTTTTCTCCTTCTCCCAAATCTACTTTTTCTCCTTCTTTTGTCTTCTTCTTCCTGGTTCTTTCTGTTCTTTTTCTTCTTAGTAATTACAATAAAACAAAATGCATTAATAATAAACACATACACAAAAGATTTGTCTTGCAAGTCAACACAAAATCTCTGACAAGAGATAATTAGGGAGAATAATCAACCAAAAATAAATGTGCAACAATCATAATTAAATGAAAATCTGATATGTCTGGGAGCTAAATCTGGGGAAGACAGATATTAGATGCTCATTAAATTCTGATTTGAATTTCCAACACTCCCCCTTAATTATGAACTACTGCAGATCATTAGAAATATGAATCACATTTGTTCAGAAACTATTGTAGCATTTCCGTAGCTAACTAACAGTTTTTCAGAGCTGCTAACTTGTGCAAAGTCACAAACTCCTAAGCCACTTCATAATTACTCAAATGTCTCTTTTGCCAGTGATTTTGTAAATATGTCAACCAGCTGATCTTCAGACCTGCAAAAATCAAGACAAACTTCTTTGTTAATTACAAGCTCTCTAATAAAATGAAACCTCATATCAATATGCATAGTTCTCTTGTGAAACACATGATTTTTAGATAATGCTATGGCTGAACTGTTATCACAGAATACTGTAGTGGCTTCCTTCTGATCATGCATCAAATATTTCAACATCCTTTACATCCAAATAGCTTGACACGTAACACTAGTGGCTTCCACATACTCAGCTTCATCTGAAGAAAGAGTCACAATGGGTTGTTTCTTCGATGCCCATGACATAACACCTGTACGAAAGTGAAAATTATACCCAGAAGTACTTTTCCTATCATCTATGCTACCTCCGCAATCACTATCAGTGTACCCAACAAGACTGAAATCATTTAAAGTGGAATAAAAAATACCAAAATCCTTTGTACCACTTACATACCTCAATATTCTCTTATCGGCCTACCAATGTGAGTCTTTTGGAGACTCCATAAACCTTGAAATCAGACTTACACCGTACATATCCGGCCTTGTGGCTGTTAAGTACATAAGGATTCCAACCAACCTCTTGAACAATGTAGAACCCACACATGCTCCATCATCTTCCTTGCTTAACTTCATCCCTTTCATAACCGGTGTTGGGGATACCTTGCAACTTGCCATATTAAATCTCTTCAAAACTTCATTTGCATATTTAGATTGAGAAATAAATATACCATCATTTGATTGATGGACTTCAATCCCCAAGAAAAACCTCATAAGACCCAAATCAGTCATTTCAAATTCATTCTTCATTACTGACTTGAAAGAATCTATGTTTAGATCACCGGTAAAGATTAGATCATCCACATACAAGCAAACACTCAAAATGTTACCTTGCTCATTGACCTTGATGTACAATGTTGGTTCACAACCACTTATTTGGAAACCATTTTGAATGAGATAGGAGTGAATGCAGCTGTACCAAGATCTTGGAGCTTGCTTCAATCCATAGAGTGCCTTCTTCAACCTATACACCTTATCAACATGACCCGATAGCTCAGAGCCTTGTGGTTGTTCCACATACACTTCCTCCTCTAAATAGCCATTTCAAAATGTAGACTTTACATCCATTTGATATACAGGCCACTTGTTATGGGAAGCAATAGCTAAAACATTCCTACCTGTATCCAACCAAGCAACCGGAGCAAATGTCTCATTGAATTTTATACCGGGCTATTGTAAAAAATCCCCTTGCAACTATCCTTGCTTTATGCTTTTGCACTTTCCCATCAGCATCTTGTTTAGTCTTATAAATCCATTTGACACTAATTACATCTTTTCCTTCTAGAAAATCAACCAACTCCCATGTTTGGTTCTTTTCAATGGATTCAATCTCCTCATCCATGGATTTTTCCCATATATCACTACTCACAGCCTCTTAAAATGTTAATGGATCATCAATATGAGAAAATAAAGCAAAAGCTGAAAATGAATTAGTTGTGTCAACATTATACAACTCACTCAAACTCCTTGTTTTTCATGGCATCATGCTTGCTAGAGTTAGATCCGTAGATGAAGAACTTCTTGGAGTGCTAGATGGTGTTGCTCCAAGGATACTGATTGATGTAGATGCCGGTGTAGATGCTTGTGAATTTTGTTGTCCTGTTGGTGTGGATAGCAGCCTTGATGATCTCCTTGGTGTGAATGAAGGTGTAGCTTGAGCTGCAACTTGTGGTACAATCTTGGGATTGGAAGGATCTATTGTTTGATTTATATTTGGTGTTGGAAACACTTCATCCGCCATATTATCATTTGGGACAGCAGCTGCAATTCTGACAGTCATCTCTATGCTTCTATCCCATGCTTCATCCTCCACAAATTGAACATCACGGCTGATTATAAGTTTTCTATTGATAGGATCAAACAACTTATAAGCTTTTATTTCCTCTGAGTAACCAAAAAATATACATTCTTTTCCTTTATTATCTAACTGCTTTCTCAACTCATCTGGAACATGTGCATATGCTATGCATCCAAATACCTTCATTTGAGAAACACTATGTTTCCTTCTTATCCATGCCTCTTGAGGAGCTTTGTTCCTTACGCTCTTTGTTGGGAACCTATTCATGATGTAAACAGTAGTTGCCACTGCCTCAACCCAATATTCATTTGGTAGATGTTTAGCTACCATCATCCTATGAGCCATCTCCATAATTGTTTAGTTCTTTCTCTCCACCACACCATTTTGTTGAGGTGTATAGTGGGCTGTAAATTGCTTGTGTATGCCATGAGATCTGCAAAACTTTATAAATTCATTAGATATAAATTCACCACCTCTATTCATCCTTAGAACCTTGATGTAGTGACCGCTTTGCTTCTCCACAAGTGCCTTGAACTGCTAGAAATAAACAAATGCATCAGATTTGTGTTTTAAGCAATAAACCCAAGTTTTTCTTGTGAAATCATCAATAAAAGTAGGAAAATAAGTACAGCCTCCTATAGACAGTGTTTGTATTTGCCCACAAATATCTAAATGCACAATCTCAAGTGGAGTTGTAGCTCTATTTGCCTTGTCAACTGGAAATGACTCTCTATGTTGTTTGCCCATAATACATCCTTCACAAACTCTTTCCGGTTTCTCAATTAATGACAAACCTTTTACCATATTCTTCATATGTAGTAATGTCAGTGCTCCAAAATATAAATGCCCAAATCTAAAATGCCATAGCCAAGAATCCTCCTTTACCACTGATTTAAACGCTACTTGAGTTTCCATTTTTGTAGCTTTCTTGGACATCTTATAACAAAACAACAAGCCCAATATATAGGCGTTGACACGGTAGGTGTAGGCAGTTACACGGTTATGGAGAAACCATATGTGATACGTGGAGACAATATATTAAATAAGCTAACAGTTTGCTCATAATACATCCTTCACAAACTCTTTCTGGTTTCTCAATTAATGGCAAACCTTTTACCATATTCTTCATATGTAGTAATGTCAGTGCTCCAAAATATAAATGCCCAAATCTAAAATGCCATAGCCAAGAATCCTCCTTTACCACTAATTGAAACGCTACTTGAGTTTCCATTTTTGTAGCTGTTTTGGCCATTTCTGTAGTTGTCTTGGACATTTCCGCAGCTGTCTTGAAAATTTTCGTAGCTGTCTTGAACTTTTTGTGGCTGTTTTGAACATTTCCATAGCTATCTTTGGCTACTGCTGATTTTGTATCTTCTACTTTAAAAGATGCTCCAAAATTTACAGTATGTGTCTCATGAACAACTTGAGATGTTTTTCCTTTCATAGCTGGCCTTATTTTTAATGGAAACATGTGGTTTATAGTCATTTGTACCTTGGAAATAAGAATATTGCTTGGAAGCTTGTCTAAAATAACACACTCATTGTTTTCCATGTATAGCCCCTTTGTATCAACTGTCCAATGCTCATCAAGTTGTGTTTTAGACTAGCAACATAATATACATTAGGCACAAATTTTGGCTCCCCCTTTTTTGTTAGAATATTAACTGTACCTTTACCCAAAATAGTGACTTTGTTGTTGTTACCAAGTGTAACATCAGTTTGAACTGATTCTTCCAAGCTAGAAAACAAATCTTTATTACCTGTCATGTGATTACTACAGCCCGAATCTAAATACCATATGTCACATGGGCTTTCTTGAACAACATTGCACTCAAATGGAGAGTTTGTAGGGATAGCTTCAACAATTTTCATCCATGTAATGAACATGCTACCTGAGGGAGTGCTAATTGACTTATTTTGACCTTGCTTCTACTGATCATATTGTTTTTTCTTGCATTCATGAGCATAATGCCCAAAATTCTTACAATAGTGACATTGAATGTGTGATTTTTCAAATCTTTGGCCACTTGGGTGACTGAAATTCTGATTTTGACCTCTACCACCAGCATTTGCATAACTGCTACTACGTCAACTTCTAGGAGAGCTTCTCCCTCTACCTATAGGACTGAAACTCCTCCTTCCTCTTCCATGATTTATAGAAATCTGAGATGAAAATGCATTTTCAACTAAACTATTTGATCTACTCAATCTATATTCACGATTGATAGGACAGGCATGCAATTCATCAACACTAAACTGGTTCAAATCTTTAGTTTTCTCTATAGCCATAACTACGGGATCAAATTTAGTAGGGAGACTTCTAAGTACCTTCTCAACAACCTTCCTATCCTTTATGACCTCTCCATGGGACTTGATTTGATTTATCATACCAACAACATGAGTAAAGAAAGACTCTATTGAATCTGAGTTTCTCATTCATAAATTTTCAAATTCTCTTCTAAGGAGTTGTAATTTAGTAGTTTTAACCTTGTCCATGTAATGAACATGCTACCTGAGGGAGTGCTAATTGACTTATTTTGACCTTGATTCTACTGATCATATTGTTTTTTCTTGCATTCATGAGCATAATGCCCAAAATTCTTACAATAGTGACATTAAATGTGTGATTTTTCAAATCTTTGGCCACTTGGGTGACTGAAATTCTGATTTTGACCTCTACCACCAGCATTTGCATAACTGCTACTACGCCAACTTCTAGGAGAGCTTCTCCCTCTACCTATAGGACTGAAACTCCTCCTTCCTCTTCCATGATTTATAGAAATCTGAGATGAAAATGCATTTTCAACTAAACTATTTGATCTACTCAATCTATATTCACAATTGATAGGACATGCATGTAATTCATCAACACTAAACTGGTTCAAATCTTTAGTTTCCTCTAGAGCCATAACTACGGGATCAAATTTAGTAGGGAGACTTCTAAGTACCTTCTCAACAACCTTCCTATCCTTTATGACCTCTCCATGGGACTTGATTTGATTTATCAGACCAACAACATGAGTAAAGAAAGACTCTATTGAATCTGAGTTTCTCATTGATAAATTTTCAAATTCTCTTCTAAGGAGTTGTAATTTAGTAGTTTTAACCTTGTCCATACCTTGATATGCAATATGGAGTGTGTCCCATGCTTCTTTGGCTTGCTTTGCTACAGCAACTCTTGGGATTATGCTCTCATGCATTTCTTGATGGACATAAAGAAGTGCTTTCCCATCCTTCTTCCTCTGTTCCTTTAAGACATCCTTTTGAGCTTGTGTAAGAGCATTATATGTTGCCTAGTTTGTTGGTTCCTGGTAACCATTTTAAACCATTTCCCAAATTTCTTGATACCGAAACAAAGCTTTCATGGTCAAAGACCAATACTCATAGTTCTTTCCTATGAAAATTGGAGTTTGCACACTAATCAACAATGCGCCAAATGTATAAGCCATTAATGAATGCCAAATGAAAAACTAAAAACCCAGAAAAGAAATAAAAATAGGGTTTAGCCTAGATCTGATAATAGATGAAGGGAATGTGAGGATCTATAGAAACTGTAGAATCTATAGAAACTATAGAAAGAAATAGAAAATAAAATGTAGTAGATTTAAATGATGCAAAATAGGGGAAAAAGGAGATGCTACAAAAATTTATAACAACAAAATAAAATAACACACTTGGCTATAAATAACACAGATCTGGGCATCAAATTACTTCTGCAACACACACACACACACACACACACACACACACACACACACACACACACACACACACACACACACACACACACACACACACACACACACATGAGGAATGAAAAGAAGCTACAGCTGCACACAAAACATTCATGCATACAATAACAACTTGATAATGAAGGAATTCTTTCAACAAAACCAGTTCAGACTTAAGCCAGGAATGCGCATTTTTCTTCTTCTCCCAAATCTGATTTTTCTCCTTCTTCTTTCTTCCTCTTACAATAAAACATGATTCTTTTAACAATAAACACTTGCACAAAAACTTTCCATACAAGTCAACACAAAATATTTGATGAGAGCTAATCAGGGAGAATAATAAGCCAAAAAGTAAATGTGCAGCAGTCATAATAAAATACAAATGTAATATGTCAGAGAGCTAAATCTGGGGGAAGAAAGATATTAGCTACACAATAAATTCTGAATTGATTTTCCAACAACTCGAAGTTGTACCTAGGTTTCAAATGGTTATGATTTATAGCAAAAACAAAAGAGTGAAAATCCAACATGATCTGAGCTCTACTACCATAGATGATTTAGGTATACCCATCTTACATCGTGGCATAACAAAAAAACCCTATTCTTCCTTCACATCACAACTTTTTTTGTATTATGTTAAATATGGAATTTCTTTGGATCGCCTATATTATTTCTGTGTTATTCATCTAACTAGGGTAACATTTTTTTGTCAAAGATTATCTAAACATATTCGTTAAATTTTTTATTTGTGTTTGTGCTCAGGGGTTGTGCTTCGAAGAGAGGGTTTCACTGCTGAATTTTCAAGGGAGATCAACTAAATATGGCGTCACTAAATATTTAGATATTTTGAAATCTGTGGTGGAATCAAGTATTACTTGGTAAAGTTGTATTAAAATTGTGGTATGTTATTCATCATGTTCGTCACTATCATTTTATTGTTACGAATTAATACACTGACAAAGCTATTCTTTGTATAAAATCCATTTGTGGAATAAAGGGAAGCTCCTTAATCATTATGAATTTGGGATTTATTTATTTTTGGACATTTGAAGAGTCATACAATAATATAGTGTGATTTATAAATTTTGTGTATTACCCATATTTCACTCCAATTACATCTTATTAAACAATATACATACATTTGAACTATTGAAATGTCTTCTTGTTAATTATTTTAAAGTATAAATCTGGTTTGTGGCTTATGTTATTGGTGAAATCATTTCTCAAAAAATTGTAATTAATATAGTTATATCCAGCCTTGCAAGCTTATTTTAACAAACTCAATAATGCATTTTTTAGCTTATTAAAACCAATTTATTTACATGAGATTACATAACCATGTAGTGGTGGTTCTACATACAATCATTTATCCAAGAATCAATTACAAATGTTATATCCAAGCTCAATTGATACTCTTTCCATTAAGGTTTTCAAATATTTATCAAAACATTTATGACAATGACCAATTATACTATTGGTACATAATTGTTATTATATCTTTTCTATATTATTGTGAATACCATTTTACAAATAAATATTTCTTAGAATAGTTTAAACATCACATATTTTTGAACAAACTATAATTAAAATCAATAAAACATGATACATTGACCTATAGCTTCCAAGACACATAATTATTTTAATATAAATTTTAACATTATATAATCAATATCAAAATTGTGTAGACACACTTTGTGGTTACTGTATAAATAAATGAATAGTTAAATATATTAATTAAATTAAATTATAAAAAAGGAGGGGGGGAAATGAATGCGTTGGTGGAGAAGGAGGTGGCTGAATTGAAAAGGGTTGGTGAAGGATGGTGGTCTATGTCATGGTGACGTCAGGAGGGAGCTGTGGAAAGGAATAGGAAACCACACCACACCCAAACCTCTCATTTTCCTTGCATAATAGTACATGCACTCTATTGAAATTGAGAGGCATTCATCACACTAAAATCCAAGTTGGTGCTAAAAATTTATCAGTAATTGGATAATTACAATGAGTGCAGAAGTTGGAGATCCCGAGGACTTACCCATGCTAAAACCAGATTAAAATTATAAATTTAGTAGTAATTGGATAGATTACAAGGAGGAAAATTTAAGGTGTCTATTGAAAAGGCTTAGAAACCTTCAAGAAAATTCTATTGGTACGTGTAAACGCTTAGAAACCTTAAAGAAAGTTTGAAAGAAAAGACGAACTCTTCTTAGCTTGGGCATATAAGAAAAATACCAACAACATTTCCAATCTTGGAACAGGTTCCATCCAATAACAAGGTCCAAGGTAAACCCACTTGATCAAGACATTTGCACTTATCAATCTTGTTATCCCTACCATCAACAAACTCCCCAAAGTTATCTTCATCTACATCAACATATAACACTTCATAAGAAGCATTATTTGGATCTTCAATGGGGTGCAAAATTTTCTTCTCTCCATATAGATTTACAAGGCTACCATTAATTGGAATGGTGGTAAAAGACATATCCATCTGAAAACTTACACCAATACTTGCAGCCCACTTTCTTGATAATAGAATGCCCCATTTGGCAAGGCAATCAAAAATGACAACATCAAGTTTATGGTTCTTACCTGGAAAATTCACAAGTTGTACCACCAAAACCTTCACACACACTACAACTGGGACCTCTATAGAATCCATTGCAGTAAACTTGACATAATCTGCTGTCACTTTAATGTTCAATTCATTCATGATTTCTAGAGGCATAACATTGCATGATGCTCCGGAGTCAAACATACAATTATGCAGCAGTCTGGCTTTAATAATCAATTTTGTAAAAAATGGATCAACATTTAACTGAGACTCAAATAAAGATGCCCCCAAGTAGACTTCAGGTGGTTCACCAATCTCCTCTAATGTTGGTGGTTTTTCTAGTTCTGCAATGGTTGAAGGAGGAGTGCTAACATTATTTATATTTATGCCTTAGGCACTCCTATCTTCCCCCAATCTCAAAGACTCATAAGCCCTCTTCTTATGGTCAGGAATCCTAAGTAGTTTTGTAATTGGGACATAAATATTGATCTGACTCAAGAATTTGGCAATGTCATAGGGAATATACTTGGGAAAAGCAACAATTGGAGAAAGGTCAACAAAATCATTAGATGGCACAAGGTTTTTAACATTTTAGGTGTGGATGGGAACATCGGTTCTACTTAAGACAACACGGCCTTTTTTAGGTGCATCTTTCTTTGGATTCTCTTTTTGGGACATTGGTGACAACCAGGGTCTTTGTTTTGGCTTGAGTCCCTACCCCTTTGACAACTTTATTTCTTCTATTCTACTCCTTTCTTAGGCCACAACAACATTCACTAACAGTTATCTATCCTCTTCTAATGGGATTCCTCCATCGTACATCATAATCATTAGAGCTCTTAGGTATTCAAAATCATTATTAGGAAGTTCAAATTCTTGTACCATATCTATTTCTAAAGCATGAGAGGGGGGAAAAAGAGGTACCTGGTGAATGCAGTCCAAAAAACTTGGCACAATTCTTGCAATCATTACCTCAATTGGTTGTTCCTTGATGTGAACTTGTACAGCACTCCACCATGCATGCATCATCATCAGTGTTGTCATTGTCATAGTATTCTTCCACTTTCTGATCTACTTCACATGGAAGGGGGGGTAAGAAGAATTTGTCACACTAATCCATTTGATTTGTCTCTTCAACAACAAAAAATATGGCATTTAGAGGATCAGGCACAACTCTATTCTCCCTAGCTTGGGGTTGTCTATCTCCCATGGGTCCTTTACCTCTGTCATCAAACCTCTGATCATTTCTAGGATAATTTGCAAGTCTGCGTTATCCCTATTGCCTATGCTGACCCAGAGAACCTTGTCCACTTCCTTTTTCTTCGTTGGCCAGCTTGTAAGAGATTTCTTTGATATCCTCGGCCAAAGTCCTTACAACTTCCTCAAGAACCACAACCTTAGTTGATTGAGGCTTCTTGGGGTTGATTATTTTAACACCCTACCTCTTAGGAGGTTTTCCAAATACCTTAATATTGTTCTCAATTTGTAGAGCCATGGTAAAGGCCTATTCAAAGTCCCAGGGTTCTTATCCCTCAAATAGTAAGCAAATTTCTTATCAAATGCATTAGAATACTTTATCAGACATGATTCATCACATGGCCTCAAATTAACAGGAAGTCTTCTCAATGTTTTATTAAATCTAGTGTTGAAATCATGCACTAATTTCTTAGGATTATTTTTTATATTTTTAAACTCTGATAAAAGAAACCTAGGGTTTGTTTTATCACCATACTTCATTCTAAAGGCATTCTTCATCTCTGTCCAGGAGTCAATAGAATTATCTAGAAGAGATTTATACAATTCCCTTGCATCCTCTTCTAGAGTATGAATAAATAATTTAATGGATTCATATTAACACTCTATTTTAAAATCCTCCATCATATTAACAAAGAGTTTCAAGTGCTGACCACCAGTTATTACATTATTTCCTTGAAATTTAGGCAATCTATTTCTTACATCTTGTGGCACAACATCTGGATAGCCAGTCATACCTCTAAAACTGATGGGACCAAAATTACTAACGACAAATGGAGGTCTAGATTGAGGCTCAACCATATTATTCTAAGGAGGTGATCTTACAGGAGAAACATAATGCTGAGTGAGGGGTCTGTGTGGTATAAGAATACAATTTCTCTAAATGAATTCCCTCTGAAGGCTCTGTCTCTGGGAAACCTCTATTAGATTTTGAAAATATAGGAGCAGATTGAGAAGAAAATGTTTCAAATATAGATGATGGACCCTCTTCATATGGAGAATTTTATTCAACAAAGAGGCTACCTGATCCAGAAGCACTTGAGGAAGTACTACAATCTCAAATCATAGGATGATCAATTTCACCAATGGATATCTATTCTCTTGATGCTTGATCTCCAACAGCCTTCCAAATTCTTCTTCCTTCAGAATTAGACTTTCCCAGCTCTTGAAATAACCTTCTACTAGGGTCCTTGGCGAAGAAATATCTTCTTCCTTCATGCTTTGCAGATATTAGTTACAAATCTTACTTGATATATGTTCAAGACAATGGTATTTAAAAAGAATTTAAAAAACACAAAGTTGCCACTAAGGATTTTCACCTTAGTTTGTGCAAATGAACTATGAAAGACCTATCCAATGTCTGCCAATACTAGATTCATTCAAAGCTTAAAAGATTTGCTCTTCTTTTACCCAAATTTATCAATGATGATAGAAATCCTAGTACAATAAATGTATAAGATGGAAATATTCCACTCAGAAAACACAACCTTGAACAATTCTTACATAACTGAGCAAATAATGACATTTCCGCAATGTATTTGTACTTTAAAATCTGTAAAAAGCAATACCAGGGTTTGTATGCATACACCTTTATTCAAATACTTTAAAGAGTCCCTGGTAATGGTGCCATGATTATTGGTATCCAAATTTGTTCTCCTTTTCAAGCTGAGCAGCAACACAGATTTAACGTGGAGCTTAGAGGAAGATATATCATAGTGTGTGTCATTTTGTAGCCAGAGATGAGATCTAACTAACCCTTTGTTACTCATATTTGTGGAGAGATGGATAACACCTTTAAGAGGATTTGACCTATCCTCACTACTTTAGGCTTTGCCTCTTCGACCAAGGTCAGAGGACCCTTAGTGTAACCTCTGTTTTGTGAAGGAGATGGATATATCCTTCCTTTGCGAAAATTCTATGAAGAGAACCTTGGGAAAATACGATCAATACTCCATGATTTAACTCTTAAGAGTTGTGACTTCTAAACGATGGAGATATTTTCAATGCAAGGCTAAGTCTATTGAAGACATTAAGAAATATTGATTCTTCAGCATTATTTTGCTAGTAGATGTTTTTCCTTTGTTGATACACAGGGAAAAAAGGGGTAGTTCAGGGTGGATCAATGGTTTTTAAATGAATTTGGTAGGAGATGAAGTAGGATAAAGTTGATTATACCATATCTTCAGAGGGAATTCACAATAATGAACAAATTCAAGAACAAAAAGATTCAGAATAGTTAAGATGTTCCTTCAACTAGAAGGTGTGCTTTAACAGAGGCCTAGATCAACACATTTTCACTTAATCCGTCAGAATCCAACACAAAGGCTCAAATTGAAAGACTCAATTAAACACTAAAGTCTTTGATTAATCATGCCTAAGGTACACCCAAAGACTTACAGACAATCTTTATCAACAAATGATAGTGAATTGATTTTAAATTTGTTTATCTCATCCAAGATGAAGGCTCGTCCTGAAATGAAATTGCAAATACCATTAACTTTTCACAGGGTTGAGATCCTATGTGATTTCCCAAATATTTCAATATAATATTGCAATGTGAATGACAAAAACTATTTGTAAACATTCTGAAACAATGCAGACACAAATTACTAGAGATTAGACACAAATTAATTCATAAATTGGTTAGATTCATTAGCAGGGAAAAGCTTCCAGATCAATCTCAGTGATTTTCAAAGGCTATACATATGCAAACAACTATACACGATATAAAATATAACACAAAAGTAAATAACATGTTATATTCTCGGCTTTCGTCTCTCGGGAAGATGTCTTTCTCAAATTTTTTCTCAATAATTCAAACTTCAACCATTTGCAAGAGTGTTCTCATTGCATTTATATACTTTTCTCACACAATTTTCCCCCCAAAAGAGAAGAATATTTGAGGGACCTTTGCTTGTTACCAATTAGTCTCAGACACCGACGTTTACAAAATTCAGATCTGAAATCTGCCAGTTGGACCATTTGTGAACTAATCACATTTGTTGGACTCTTGAATAATGACTAGGATGCCATGCCATAAATTTTCAGGAGTCCTTTTGATCATTTTTATTCTGTCATGTGATAAATCCCATTTTGAATATTTTTTTGGAACCTTTTCATAGCTGGACCTGATAGGTCATCCCTTTCTTCTTTTGATGCAACACCTTTTTCACTGTATGCACCTGTACATTCATCATTTCATCCTTTTCCCCTCTTTTTCCTCTGCCATTTCTGCCCCGCATCCCTTTCCTCTAGTAATTCCCATTTTTGCAAGTGCCTGACTAATTCCCACTTCAAAATATCGGCCTTAACAATCCTTGGACTCACGATTTAAGTTTTAAATCCATTAAATGTCACCTTACTGATAGAGATGATAAAGAATTTCATAAAAGAATGATGAAAAACATTGCGTATTCATGTCTCCAAGAGTCTTGGAGCAAAAATGATAGAAAAACAAGTGAAATGCACAACAACCATTGCTCCTGCTCCTTTTCCACTTTATATCGTTCAAGTGTTTCCTTGGCGCAACTACAAAGGAGAAGAACAGAGGCAAGTCTCAAACAAGCATGAGCCTTCCATGTACCCTGGGCCCAAGAAAAATGACTTTTGGCCTTTGAAAAGTCTCGGTGAAAAAAGGAGCCAGTAGAAGCCTCCATGTGTCTTAATGGCACATTTTGAGATGGTCCCTGTTAGCGCGTTAATACATTTTTGTTTGTATTTGTTAGTAAATAGTTATGTAACTGTTTATGCTACGCGCCTCCTTCCCACAACCTATATAAAGGTGTGATCTTTGTATTATCTGACATAGCAATATATAAAACATCTTTGGTGTGCCTACATTGGTATCAGAGTGGGTTTTGTTATGCATGGAGGAGAGCAACGTTGATCTATCTCTTCCTGCATGCGTGAAGAAGCAACCAGCGAAACGACCTGTGTGGAGCCTGAAACCTTCTTCTGTTCTATTTCTGCGTGGAAGATTGGAGTGCTAGTTTTTTTTTTTTGGAGCAAGAAAACAATTTTTGGTGTATTTCTTTGTTTGCTGTGTGCTGGAACGAACAAGGAAGTCCGTGAACTTGCTGGCGTGGAGGTGAACCTGTGCATGGAGATTTAGAGTGCTTGTTTACTTGTCTATCCGTTTGTTGTTCTTTGCTGGTGCGTCCTCTACTTGAATGGAAGGAGAAGTGTGTGTGGCTGTGCTGTGCGTGGAGACTCAGCCTGTATTCTGTGTGTGGAGGAACATTAGCGTGGAAAGTGGAAGACAAGAAGAAGAGAAAAACTATGTGTGGTAGGAGCACTTAGTGACTGTTTTGTTCTTCTTTGCTCAATTAAACTGTGCAAGTGGAGAAAGCCTACAAATTTTGAAACAGTGTGTGTGCGTATGTCGAAAATTTCTAATGTAAAAAGCACCGCAAGCAATGCACCAAATATTTGGGCATTGAGTGACAGCGAAGACACCACTGGGCTGTTCTTTGCCTTGGTTAACGAGCTACACAACACTGGGAATATTCTCTTTGACGAGATTGTTCATCGAGGATTGTTGGAATATTTTTGGTTCGACGTTCAATGTCAAGCATGGTGGATTTGTGTAGAACTTGAACGTGGTTATGATGCAGATGACCAATGTTAAATAGAACGCCCACAGGAGCATCGACGTCTCAGTGCATGAGCCTATAGATCCCATCTTCGGGACAGATTCCTTCAGTAAGTATTGTAGCCATTTTTGAAAATAAATAAATAATAAAATACTTTTTTGAGTTTTTGAAAATGTCTGCTCCAAAAATATTGCTATCCGATGCCCAACTCTTGAAAGGGCCAAATTTCGCCACATGGAAAACCAAAATGCGGACAATTCTTCAATTCAAAGATCTTTGGGGGATCATTTCTGGCAAAGACGCCCCTCACACAGATGCTGAGCTGTTGGAAAAATATGAAAAGGCTGATGCGAAAGCACTAATGCTTATCACCTTGACTCTTTCTGATGAGGTGTAGCCGTACATTCGGGAAGCAACCACTTCTTCTCAAGCATGGAGCACATTGTGTACCATCTACGAAGCTAAGAATCTGACGACAAAGTTGCAACTTCAAACAAAGCTTCATACGATGAGTATGCATGATGGTGAATCAGTAGAAGCCTTCTTGCGGCATGTAGCAGAGTTACGTACAGAACTCTCTACTCTTGGTGAACCAGTGGACGACAATATGCTAGTCCCGCTCACCTTGCAAGCTCTTCCTTCCCAGTTTCAGACGCTGATCACCACGTTGACAATCACTCAACAGGAGGTGAGTTTTGCAACCTTGGTGAATTATCTCCAGCAAGAAGAAGCCATGCAAAATGTACAAAAAAGACAAGGCTCTCATTACGAGGCAAAAACATAAGCCTCGAAAAGGGCAGTCAGCCCACCAGAATCAGAAGCAGCATCCTCAACAACCATCTTCACAGTGTCCACCACAGTGGCCAACCCAGAAGCAGCATAATCACAAGGTGGATCGGTGGTGCCACATTTGCTCCACGGATACGCACACGACTGCGAACTGTTATTACAACGGTCGCAAGTATGGAAACTCTGGCGAAGAGAGCACTTCTGGCTGAGGATATTCCAAGAAATCTCGATGGCATGCTCATAATCAGAGGTAGAAGGCCCACATTGCTACTCAGTAGGATGCCACCTCTGATGAAGAGGTACTAGATACGAATCATTCTGACATTTTTCTAGTCTCACAGACTTCGCAGCCATTAGAAAATGTTTGGTTGATTGATTCAGGTGCCAGCAAACACATGACTGGTAACAAGAAGTTGTTCCATAGTCTGAGTGACCGGCCCATTGGAGATTGGATCACCATTGCAGACAATCAAGAGTATATTGCGGCAGCGATTGGTGATGTCATCATTCCTCTTGGAACACGAAGATGTACACTCACAAAGGTGCTATATGTTCCAAGTTTGACTTCAAATCTTTTTTCTGTAAGTCAACTTCTTAACAATCCAATGCAGGTTGAATTCTTTGTTGAGAATTGGATCAAGTCCTACATCATTTCGCAGGGAGAGTCAGTCATTGCTCAAGCATTTGCACTGGATGCAGTCACTTCATCTAGCATTGCTCTCTCTACATCAACGACAGAGTCCACTGCACTTTGGCACTTTCGATATGGTCATCTTTCTGCCGAGGCTCTGCATCAGCTCAGTGCAAAGGAAATGGTAAGAGGGCTTCCTCCACTCTCCCATTCCTTCCTGTTTTCTCAGGATGTCTTGCGGGCAAACAACATAGACCATTCAAATAGAGCTCTTATCATTCTACAGAGCATCTTCAGGTTGTTCACACCGATCTGTGCGGACCCTTTCCAGCTAGCTTCCAAGGTTTTGAGTACTTCCACCTTATCATTGATGATTACTCAACGAAAATGTGGTTATATTTCCTTCGGAAGAAGAGTGAGGCACTTACAAATTTCCAAACCTTCTACCAGTAAGCCACCAGGCAATCTGGGAAGCCTCTTCTTCTCCTCCACTCAGATCGAGGGCAGGGAATTTGTGTCAAAGAAGTTCTTAGCATACTTGAAGCAACATGGCATTCAGCAACATTTGATTACACCCTACACGACCCAACAGAACGGGATTTCCGAGTGTCACAACAGGACTGTCATGGAGATGGCTCATTGTATGCTCTCGACGCCAAGTTGGAGGATCAGTTTTAGGTAGAAGCAATCTAGACAGTAGTGTATCTACTCAACCGAGCACCCACGAAGATCTTGCAGAACAAAACACCGAAATAGGTATGGACTGGTCGTAAACCTTCTATTCATCATTTGAGAGTTTTTGGTTATACTTCATAGATGCATGTTCCAGATAAGAGAAGGAAGAAGATCGATCCAAAGACACTGCCATGTCTTTTCTTGGGGTATAGTACTACCTCAAAGGTATATCGTCTCATGGATCCTGGGACAAAGAAGATCTACGAGAGTCGAGATGTGGTATGTGATGAGTCATCCTTTAACTCCCTGCCACACAATGGAGATCCAGTATCGACCTTGTCACATAGATTGCTAACACATCCAGATGATGACCAAGATGATTCTTCTCAGAGAGAAGAAGAGCTGAGTGGAGATTTGTTCATTGATCATGGCACACTGGAAAAGACATCTTCACATCAGCAGCACCAACATCTGAAATGGGTCCAGAGTACTATCAGGGATGCTCACCTGAACTTACTTCCTAGTACTTCTACGAGAGTTAGAACATGAAGTCAAGCTAGACATGAGGTAAATTTTTCACTCATGAGTTCAGTTGTTGAGAGCACCGAACCTGAAACTGTTCATGAGGCATTAGACCAACCACAGTGGAAACAGGCTATGGATGTTGAATATGATTCCCTGATTCAGAATGAGATGTGGGAACTTGTCAATCTGCCTCCAGGTAAGAAATCCATTGGCTGCAAATTGATTTTCAAAACAAAATATAAGGCAGATGGTTCAATCGAAAAACACAAAGCATGACTTGTTGCAAAGGGTTATGCTTAGCAAGAAGGAATTGACTATGACAAGACCTTTGTACCCACTGCAAAGATCAAAACCATCAGAGTTGTATGTGCACTGGCAGCATAAAATGGATGGAAACTTCAGCAGATGGATGTCAAGAGTGTTTTTCTAAACGGTGATCTACAAGAAGAAGTGTACATGGCCCAACCTGAAGGGTTTGTAGACGAGCATCAACCACAAAAGGTATGTCATCTGATAAAGTCTCTTTATGGACTCAAACAAGCACCTAGGGCATGGTATATAAAAATTTATGATCACCTATTACAACATGGATTCACTCGTAGCCCCTCATATACAAATTTGTATATCAAGAAGGTAGGAACAAAGATTTTCATTCTTGTTTTGTACGTAGACGATCTTGTGATCACAGGAAGTTCTGACAATCTTGTAGATGATGTAAAGAATGATCTGAAGAAATCCTTTGACATGACTGATTTGGGGCTACTTCACTATTGTCTTGGCTTAGAGATATGGCAGAAGAAGAATCATATCTTCGTCTCTCAGATGAAATATGCCAAGACACTCCTAGAAAAGTATGGGATGTCAAATTGTAAACCAATGTCCACACCTATGGAAAAAGGTTTACAATTATCTAGATTCCAGGATTCACCGCAGGTAGATGGGACTCACTACAGGCAGCTTGTGGGGAGTCTCATTTACTTGACTTATACCAGACTAGATCTTTTCTTTGCAGTGAGCTATCTTGCCAGATTTATGCAGGAGCCGAAGAAATTTCATTGGATAGTAGCAAAGAATGTGTTGTGATATGTCCGAGGTACAGTTGACTTTGGTCTGGAGTATCAGAAGAACACTCAGTTCTTCTTACAAGGATATATAGACTCAGAATATGTAGGATCCGTTGATGACAGGAAATCCACTTCAGGATATGTTTTTCATCTCGGATTTGGACCTATCTCCTGGATTAGCAAGAAGCAAACTATTGTTTCTCTCTCATCCACTGAGGTTGAATACCACGCTGCACGAGGAGCTGTGTGCGAAGTAATTTGGTTACGTCACATTCTTGCAGATATAGGGATTCCTGAAGAGAAACCTCCCATCATTCACTGCGACAATCAAGGTGTGTTGAAGCTTGTGAAGAATCCTATTTTCCATGAACGAACAAAGCATATTGACGTTGAATGTCACTACATTCGTGAACAAGTCTTGAACCACCAAATTCAGCTCCAATATTGCCCTATTGATTTTCAGGTTGCAGATATTCTCACCAAGCCTCTCGGCAAGGTGAATTTTGATTTGTTTAGGGGGTACATTTATAAGAGAAATGTATTAAGGGGGGGAATGTTAGCGCATTAATACATTTTTGTTTGTATTTGTTAATAAACAGTTATGTAATTATTTCTCCTACGCGCCTCCTTCCCATAGCCTATATAAAGGCGTGATCTTTGTATTATCTAACATAGCAATATATAAAACATCTTTGGTGCACCTACAGTCCCCAAAAGTAGAGACCTCAAAAAAGTGCGGGCTCAACATGTGTCTCAATCCGACAGAGCCTATTAAAAAGTTAAAGTCTAGGGTCCGCGACACTTTTCTTCTGTTGTTGAAAAGTCTAGGAAAAAGGGTAGAGTGAGTAGAAGCTTCCAAGTTTCCTCCTCACATTTCTTCAAAATAAAACTCAGGGGCCGATCCCCAAAAAGGTGTGGTCCCTCCACGTGTCCTAGGATTTCAGAAAGTTGCTTGAAAAGTCTAAATATGGGAAGACTCGACAGAATCCTCCATGTGTCTTTATGGCGCAACTTCATGATTGTGCCAAAGAATGGAGACCTTGAATGAGCGTGGTCTCACCATGTGTCCCAAGCCTTAGAAAATTTATTTGAAAATTTTAAGTACAAAGCAGAGCTGACTGAAGCCTCCACATGTCTCCCTGTCGTAATTGTTAAGGTAAGACCCTAAGGCAGATTCTCAATTGAGCACCAACCCTCCGCATGTCCATGGCTCGCAAAAAATGTACCATCTGTATGATTTCTTTTTTCAAGTTCAGGCAAAGCAACGGAATCCTCCACATGTCCCTTAGGTGCAACTCCAAGGCCAAACCAAAAGGTGAATTTTCAAATGAGCGTCGTTCCTCCACATGGATAATTTTTGGGTCGAAGTGAGCCATAGAGTTTTTGGAGTTCCCTGTTGAGCCACATCTAACAAAAAAGGGCCACATTTCCACTGATGCTGAGATGTAAATTTGACGGGAAGAACACACCCGTCAAATCGAAAAAATGCAGGAAAACAACCATTTGAGCTCATAGATGAATTTTTCTTCAAGGATAGAGAATTTGGAAATGTTATAAGGTTCAAACATGATCCTCCATGCTACATTCAATCAATTTTCCAGTAGTATTTGGGACAAAACTATTAGGTTTAATGAAATATGACTATGGAAAATGGAAAGAAAGGAACAACCCAAATTTTACTTCCAATTTACAGACTCCTTCAGATGGATAGAGAAACAAAAAAAACATTTTGGATCTTTAAGTGATCTTCGACCAAGAAAGGGATTTACCATTGCAACCAAATGGAGGAAAAAGTATTCAAGAACCAACACGAGGATATAGAAAACATTGCAGAGGCCACAAAGTGAGGAATTTCAATGAAAAACGGGGCTAGACTAATCTGAGCACAAACAATAGGGATATGTCGACTCCGACCACGCCATATCTGTTGATGATAGGAAGTCAACCACATGATACATATTTCATCCTAGATTTGGACCTATCTCGTGGATAAGAAAGAAGAAAATTTTGTTTTCTATCTCATCCACAAAGGCATAATATTGTGCCACACGAGGAAATGTGTGCTAAGTGATATGGTTACATCACATTTTGGATGACATGGGCATTCCTAAAAAATAATCACCTATACTCTATTATGATAATCAGAGTGTGTTGAATCTCATGCAAAATCTATTTTTTTCATGAACGAATAAAGCATATTGAGATTTATTGTCATTTCATTCAAGAGAATGTCTTGAACCATCACATTCATCTCCAGCACTATCCTACAGAAGCACAAGTTGATGATATTATCACATAATATCTTGGCAAAGTGAAATTTGAGCTTTGCACGGGTCACATTTACAAGAATAATGTAATAACAGGGGGAATGTTATCATAGTCTACGTAGTATTTTATTATTAGGCTAGTTGTTGTTTATTCCATTATTCACTCTTATTGTTAGCAACAACTCCATCCATTCCAGGGAGTAACTCCATCCATTCTAGGGAGTATTGTTTGTACACGTCCCTATAAATATTTTATGTGTTTTTGATTAAATAAGACTAGGTAAGAGATATTTAATCTCTATTTATTTTTCTCAATAAGCTGCTCATAATGAAAATCAAACTCTAAATGGCAAAGACAAAAACATGTTCTACACCTAAAGATAAACCCTTCATAGTGCATATTTTGAATCAGAATTATATCCTTAACTTTTAGTTCAATAATGGAATGGAAATCAACCGAAGTATCCATATCTACCAATATTATAGCATATGTTGTGTGCTCAAAATATTCTATTTTTAGGTCAATAGACAAACATTTCCCTAAAGTATTACCAATAGCAGTTAAACGGATCTACAACCAAAACTGGAGGGGTAAATACAGTAGATGAATCAACACTAGCTTTACATAAAAGGTATGCTAAACTAGGTTAAACAAAGGAACCCACATTTTCATCAATAGAATATGGGATTCAAATTCCCAAACATTCCCAAAAATTAGATCCCTATCCGAACCATCAGAAAAAGAAACTATGAAAATACCCCTACCACTAGGAAAGAGATCCAAACTACCTGTCATGAATGGAGCCCATTGCCTAAATATTCAAGCATGAAGAACTAAAAGACTTGGATAAAATTTGTTAAATATGCATATCAAACCATTTCTCTTGAAAGCATCTTCAGATACAACTAGCTCTTCACTAAACCAAACTGATGGGGTAGATTTTTCATAAGCCATCGAATTGTAACTCTTGGAATCTAGAAAGTTTCTATTCCTATTTCCTTTCACCTAAAATTCATCCTTGAAAGATTCATGAACAAGGGGTTTATCATTCAATATACTCATCTTACCCTATAATTAAAGGGTCTGATTTTTCTCCAATCCTACCTCTAGAATAAGTTCATAAAGTTCCATACAGCCATAGACAGAAGCACCAAAGACGTGAACAACACGTTTCTTTGGTTTGGAGAGTAGGAGACCCTTATGAAAGTAAACACCAATAAAGTCGTGATGTTCAAGATGCACATTGTTCGAGGTCAAAAAACCCCTTGAGATCCTCAGAACTCTTAGATGATCCCCTAGCGCACTTATCCAGGGCAGAGCCACCATGTAACTCGCCACCATTAACACCATCACCAGCAGGGGATATGGGAGCGGAACCAGCATCTCAAAAAACAACGTCTCCCACAGAAGATAGATCTCGCTATTTGCACCGGTAACAAGCACTGTTTAAAAACCACCAGCAGTTTCAAAAAACACAAAAGGGCTCTCAGATACCACTCCATGATAGCCTCGAATGCCATTGCCACTTTGTCCCTTACCAAATCCAGAGATCCAAAGTGATTAGGGTTTTGCATGGGTGTTTTACTCAATACTTGGAAATATGGTCAATTACTATTTGATTAATGGAAGATTATTGATTAATTCATGCGTCTACAAATTTGAGTCTTTGGATCTTCTAGAAATAGGGTTCAATTATCAAAGGGGAGTGTTGGATTATCTAATCCCTACCTCAAGCTAGTTATGCTGACAAATCCACACAACCTATTGACCCATTTGATTTACTCTACAACTAGTTTCATCACATTTCACCACATACTTTGAATTTTTATTTTGTATATATATATATATATGTATATATTCTTATTGTATAATATTTTCGGTAGATTATTTGGTTTGTTTTATTGAAAGTTGTGTGGGATAATTAAATATTGTTAATTCTATTTTCATTGGAATCATCTTTTATGAAATTCTATTTATAATTTTATTTTTTATTCTATTTTTTAGAATAGACATGAAATAAAATAAAGATCTTCCATTAATTCAATTGTAAAGAGCTCAAGCTTTATAAGTTTTTTTTGAGTTTGATCTACTTTCAGTTTTCTTCTCTTGGTTTAGATACAAAATTGAAGAACTAGATACTAAGAATGATTCAATAGAGCGTGGGATTTTAAAAGAGATTTGTACTTATAATTTTTATTACAATATTGGAAACTAGGGTGAAGCATACATAATACATTTTGATTTCTTTCATCAAATGTTTTAGAGAAATATAAGAGCAAGATATGAATCAAACTTTGCTAATGTAGAAATTCTTGTAAGGTTTTATCAATTCCCAATTATTTAATATTAGATAAATTTATTTTTTCAACCAATGAAGAGTCTAATTGGTCAATTTTTAGGTCATTCAATTTTTATCTTTTAGATTTCTACTATTTTGAAACAACATACATTTTCCTTAACTACAAATATTATAAAGATATTACTGTGAATGCGTGATGATATTACTTCGGAAGTAAACTCAAGATAATTAGTGCAGAGATATTAATCTTTTAAGTTAGTTTTGTTTTCGTTTTTACTTTTAGATTTGTTATATAAATAAAACATATAAACTAACATAGATATATCTATCTAAAAGATATACCCATAAAATAGAAAAACTAGTGCCTTTTTGATCAAGATATACCGATGACCATGTTCGCGAGATATGCACTATAGATTATAGATTATGTGAGATATGAATACAACTTCGAATGTGATTTCAAATGTTTTCACAAAAATATAAACATGATGGTGCACACACTAAACCGCACGGAACTTTCATTATTATAAATTGAGGGAAATAAGTTTTAAGCACGAAAATGGCAAAAAGTATGTGTTGCATCGACAAAAATAACACGACAGAGGAAAACCCATGGAAATTCATATTCTATAAGTAATTTTCATTGTGTTATTTCTCAACAAAACCCATACAATGAACAAATTCATACAACCAGAAGGTGCCCTGAAATTGTTTGATTTTAACGTCAGCGTATTGCGGATGATTAATGTTGAATAGTGGGCAGATTGTCATTTAATGCATTGAAATTCAAAATTGCTGAACGCGTTTGATGAGTAAGAGCAACACACAACTTCACTATTCTTTCATTTTTCTTGCACAATACACTTCTGTTTTCCTTATAAACATTGGTTTGCAGAGGCAAAACTGGTCTACGAAATTTCTCGTTCTGCTACGTGATAAAAAAAACGTCACCTTTGAAAGGTTGGTTTCTTCCACTTTCTGAGTAGAATGGCTAATTAAAATCAGAAGCATGTGAGAAGAAGCACATTTTCATTCAATTATTACAGGGGTTTCCTTGCAAATCCTCCGCATTTTCGCTATTGTATCATACACTGCTTTTTGTTCTATAATATATTTGTGTTCAAAAGGAAAATATCATCATCTCAAAGTTTAATTGTTGGTTGGAGGTTAAGACATAATAATCACGATGTCGCTGCGGAAAACAATTCTTAATGTTCAGGGAATATGCTCCAGCACTGATGAAACAAAGATCCAGACTTCACTCGAAGCTGTACACGGGGTTGGAAAAGTTAACCTTGACAGCGGAAAGAAAAGAGTGAAAATCGAACATGATCCGAGCTCCACTACCGCAGATGATTTAGGTATGCCCTATTCTTCCTTCACATCACCACTTTTTCTGTATTATGTTAAATATGGAATTTCTTTGGATCGCCTATATTATTTCTGTGTTATTCATCTGACTAGGGTAACATTTTTTTTTTTGTCAAAGATTATCTAAACATATTCGTTAAATGTTTTATTTGTGTTTGTGCTCAGTGGCTGTGCTTCGAAGAGAGGGTTTCACTGCTGAAATTGCAAGGGATATCAACTAAATATGGCGTCACTAAATATTTAGATATTTAGAAATATGTGGTGGAATCAAGTATTACTTGGTAAAGTCGTATTAAAATTGTGGGATGTTATTCATCATGTTCGTCACTATCATTTTTATTGTTACGGATTTGTATAAAATCCATTTGTGGAATAAAGGGAAGCTCCTTAATCATTCTGAATTTGGGATTTATTTATCTGTGGACATTTTAAGAGTCATACAATAATATAGCGGGATTTATAAATTTGGTGTATTACCCATATTTCACTCCAATTACATTTTATTAACCAATCTACATACATTCAAACTATTGAAATGGCTTCCTGTTAATTATTTTTAAGTATAAATTTGGTTGCGGCTTATGTTATTGGTGAAATCATTTCTCAAAAAATTGTAATTAATATAATTATATCCAGCCTTGCGAGCTTATTTTAACAAACTCAATAATGCATTTTTTAGCTTATTAAAATCAATTTCTTTACATGAGATTACATAAACATGTAGTGGTGGTTCTACATACAATCATTTATCCAAGAATCAATTACAAATGTTATATCCAAGTTCAATTGATACTCTTTCCATTAAGGTTTTCAAATATTTATCAAAACATTTATGAGAATGACCAATCATACTATTGGTACATAATTGTTATTTTATCTTTTCTATAATGTTGTGAATACCATTTTACAAATAAATATTTCTTAAAATAGTTTAAACATCACATATTTTTGAACAAACTATAATTAAAATCAATAAAACATGATACATTGACCTATAGCTTCCAAGACTCATAATTATTTTAATATAAATTTTAACATTATATAATCAACATCAGAATTGTGCAAACATACTTTGTGGTGCATGTATAAATAAATGAGTAATTAAATATTTAATTAAATTAAATTATAAAAAAAGGAGGGGGGGGAAATGAATGTGTTGGTGGGGAAGGAGGGTGGCAGAATTGAAAGGGGTTGGTGAAGGATGGTTGTCTATGTCATGGTGACATCTGGAGGGAGCCGTGTAAAGGAATAGGAAACCACACGACACCCAAACCTCTCATTTTCCGTGCATAATAGTACATGCACTCTATTGAAATCAAGAGGCATTCATCACACTACAATCCAAGTTGGTGCTAAAAATTTATAAGTAATTGGATAATTACAATGAGTGTAGAAGATGGAGATCCCGATGAATTACCCATGCTGAAACCAAGTTAACATTATAAATTTAGCAGTAATTGGATAGATTGTAGGGAAGGAAATGTAAGGTGTATGTTGGAAAGGCTTAGAAACCTACAAGAAAATTCTATTGGTAGGTGTAAAGGCTTAGAAACCTTGAAGAAAGTTCGAAAGAAAAGACAAAATCTTCTTGGCTCGGGGATATAAGAAAAATGCCAGCACCATTTTCAATCTTGAAACAGGCTCAAGCCTGGAATTTCAAATTATCTGTGCCTGTCAAATCAAAATTAGTTGACGCCTTAGCTATTTTAAGTGGCTGTAAATCCCAGTAATTTTTATAGATATATCTATAATCTGTTTATATATATATATATAAATACGCATTATGTTTTTATATAAACTACTTAAGAAAAACATACGGTTTTCAAAAATTGCAGCCTATCATTGTCACCGGTTTTAAAAAAACTTGCCTTGTAATATATGGTCAAAATCACAAAAAACGGCCTACACCCTGTCAATTTCCAGGCCTGAATAGGCTCCATCCAATAACAAGTTCGAAGGTAAACCTGTTAGTGTTTAAAATATATTACATTGTATTCAGTTATGGTTGGTAGGGAACCGTTTGGCAGGGAGCCGTATTTCTCCGTGTATATATTTCATCCTCGCTGTAATGGTATACAATTGAATGAATAATATAACAGATTATTTGATTATTCATCCTGTCGGTTATGATGTAAAGTGGTTTCATTGGCTCCTTATTCTCTTGTCCCTTTCCTCTACTACAAACATTGGTATCAGAGTGCCATATCTTCCATGGCCTAGTGGAAAAGGGATCCATTAGACATAGCAACAACATGGAGCTGAGGTTAGGAGCATTTGGATTTAGTAGCTGTCCCACGTGGAGTGAGAAGCCCATGTAGTTATAAGGGGGATCTGTCCAAGGTGTGTCATAGTTTGGAGTAGTGTATGTAAATGGCACCTTCAACCTCAAATGTGTGGATTGATCAATGTGGCACAACCTGAGACTGTCAACAGAAATGAGTTTCCCATCAATACTTGAGAATTCCACTGGATGCACATCATTTTTTTGAAGACAACTCATTAGAAAGTATTGCAGACATGTGGGTGTCCCTGGTGTGTATATGTGCATAAAGATAGTTGGTTATTGACACAAGAAGGTTGACGTATAACTGCTGGAGATAAAAGAAGAAGACGTTTTGCTGTCAGTGCTGGAGATAAAAGGAGAAGACATTCTTTTTATATACTCTGTTGCAGTTAGTCTGAAACGGTTTTGGTGAGACACGTTTGGAGGAGCAGACATGAAGGATTTCTGTTTCCAGCACCAAAGATCAAAGGTGCCATCGCTTGATGCATTAGTGCAGACGATGCATTTCTGGATTAGAGCAACGTGAGGTAGAAGGAGTGTGGTAGGGACGTGTTGCAGTCCTAACGACACTTGGAGGATTTTGCAGACATTTGTTAATTCAAGGCAAGTAGGATTCTGCATTGTTCCATTATCAGTTAAAGAAAGTTATTAGTATAGCCATTTTTTTCCCTGAACTGCATCTGTATTGAGAGAGGTGTGAAACTCTTGAAACTGTGGAGTGATTTGTTGACATGTTGAAAAAACTCGGTTTCAATAGAGATGAATGCCAAAAGAGGCTGGCCAAAGATGCTAATCCTACAAAGAAAGGAGAAAAGAAAGGAGAAAAGAGAGCATTCAATATCCTTCTCAGCCTTAACCATAAATTTCACATATTGTGCAATTAATTAGTATTGGTATTCCTTCACATCCTATTGACACGAGAAAATATATACTTATTGTATGTAACAAGGAAATTGTTACACAAATCATATATGCAACATTGACAGTTGCCTATTCTAAGAAGATGCCCCAATTTGGCCTTAAATTTGCTCACATAGAAGATCCACAAGATTCTGACGAGAGTGAGGAAGTTGTTGATGAGATTGGCTTCACATCATCTCTAGTACAGTTAGCAGCAACTCAGGAGGATGGAGGATAATAAAGGCTGGAGGAAATACAATGACCTCTTGCAAGCCACAAGAGACGAGGCCACCGATAGAGATTGTGGCAGAATAAGGTATTGAGGACCTATTCCTTAATTTTTGGTTTGTGTTTATTTCAGTTTTTGTTTTGTTCCGTGTTCTATTATTTTGTGATCGGATGCTAAAAATGGATTACTCTGGAGTATAGTTGTTTGCCAATGGTTCTTTGTTTTGAATTGATCCTCTCAGTGTCATGCTTCGAAAAGAAGATGGTTCACTTGTGAATACGTTCACTTGTAACATGAACCATGTGCAACAACGTCTAAGTGGTGAGATCCAGTCGAAAACATGTTTCTTGATGTAGTTTCTTTCTCAGTATTCACATTTCACATTATGGGTGAAAACAACTTAGTCAAGGGAAACATCCAGTGACAGTGATTTGTTACCTTTGTTGTTAAAGATTGGCTAAACGACAATCGACATCAGTGGCTACAACTAAGAACACGATTGTTATGATTCTTAGAAGTGAATGTGGAATATTTATCAGTATTGTTTATTGTTTTCCTGTGTTGTGTGGTTGTTTAATAAAGTATAGATAATGCATAGTTTCCTATTTGGGACCTCCTAAATGAAGAGAATCATGGGGAGAAGAAAAGCACAGAAAGAAGCGCATGGTACTCGAAGTTGGGTTCGTGGTAATCCTGTAGAACCACTGAGGTATCATCCTCTTTGGTTCATGGTACGCCTGTAAAACCACCGAGGTAAAATCCTCTTGGTTCATGATAAGCCTGTAAAACCACCGAGGTGAACAGTTGGAAAGTGCTCCTATCCCTCTAAGTTTATGGTCAACCTTAGAAAAACCATGTGCATCGATACCATGTAGGCACATGCTCATGTGAAGACCCTCTTTGCGGTGTTCTCATTAAGGGGGGGAATATCCAGTATCAAGAAATGAATATTTGTATGAAGAATGTAATAAGGGAGGAATGTTAGCATTTAAAATATATTACATTGTATTTGGTTACGGTTGGTAAGGAGCCATTTGGAGGGGAACCGTATCTCTCCTTGTATATATTTTATCCTCGTTGTAATGGTATACAATTGAATGAATAAGATAGCAAATTATATGATTATTCATCATGTCAGTTAGGATGTAAAGAGGTTTCATTGGCTCATTGTTCTCTTTTCCCTTTCCTCTACTATAAACAAAACCCACTTGATCAAGACATTTGCACTTATTAATCTTGTTATCCCTACCATCAGCAAACTCCACAAAGTTATCTACATCTACATCAACATTTAACACTTCATAAGAAGAATTATTTGGATCTTTAATGTGGTGCAACATTTCTTCTCTCCATACATCTTTACAAGGCTACCATTAATTGGAATGGTGGAAAAATACATATCCATTTGAACACTTCCACCAACACTTGCAGCCCACTTTCTTGATAATAGCATGCCCCATTTGGCAAGGCAATCAACGACAACATCAAGTTTATGGTTCTTACTTGGATAAGCTTTAAGTTGCACCAAAAAAAACCTTCACACACACTACAACTGGGACCTCTATAGAATCCATTGTAGTACACTTGCCATAATCTGCTGTTACTTTAATGTTTAATTCATTAATGATTTCTAGAGGCATAACATTGCATGATGCTCCAGAGTCAAACATACAATTATGCAGCAGTCTGGATTTAATATTCAGTTTTGAAAACAATGGATCAACATTTAACTGAGGCTCAACTAAATATGCCCCCAAGTATACTTCAGGTGGTTCACCAATCTCCTCTAATGTTGGTGGTTTTTCTAGGTCTACAATGGTTGAAGGAGGAGTGTTTACATTATTTATATTTATGCCTTAGGCACTCCTATCTTCCCCCAATCTCAAAGACTCATAAGCCCTCTTCTTATGGTCAATAATCCTAAGCAGTTCTACAATTGGGACATAAATATTGATTTGACTCAAGACTTGGGCAATGTCATAGGTAATGTACTTGGGAAAAGTAACATTTGGAGAAAGGTCAACAAACTCATCATATGGCACAAGGTTTTTAACATTTTGGGCATGGATGGGAACATTGGTTCTACTTGAGACAACATGACATTTTTCAGGTGCAACTTTCTTTGGATTCTCTTTCGGGACATTGGTGAGAACCGGGGTCTTTGTTTTGGCTTGAGGCCCTAACCCTTTGACAACTTTATTTCTTCTATTATACTAATTTTCTTGGGCCACAACAACATTCACTAACAGTTATCTATCCTCTTCTGATGGGATTCCTCCATCGTACTTATTAATCATTAGAGCTCTTAGGTACTCAAAATAATTATTATAAAGTTCAAATGCTTGTACCATATCTATTTCTAAACCATGAGAAGGAAGAAGAAGAGGTACCTGGTGAATGCAGTTCCAAATACTTTTCGCAGTTCTTGCACTTATTACCTCAATTGAAGTTGATCCTTGATGTGAGCTTGTAGAGTAGTCCACCATACATGCATCATCATCAATGTTTTCATCGTCATCAGATTCTTCAACTTGCTGATAGAATTCACATGGTAGGTGGGGTAAGAACCATTTGTCACACCAGTCCATTTGATTTGTCTCTTCAACAACAACAAATCTAGCATTTAGAGGATCAAGCACAACTCTATTCTCCCTAGTTTGGGGTTGTATATCTCACATGGGTCCTTTACCTCTGTCACCAGACCTCTGATCATTTCTAGGATGATTTGTAAGTTTGTGTTATCCTTGTTGCCCATGCTGCCCCAGAGAACCTTGTCCAATTCCTTTTTCTACCCTGGCCAGCTTGTAAGATATTTCTTTGACATCCTCGGCCAAAGTCCTTACAACTTCCTCAAGATCCACAACCTTACTTGATTGAGGCTTCACAGGGTTGATCATTTTAATACCCTACCTCTTAGGAGGTTTTCTAACTACCTTAATATTGTTCTCAATTTGCAGAGCCATGGTAAAGGATTGCTCAAAGTCCCAGGGTTCTTATCCCTCAAATAGTAAGCAACTTTCTTATCAAATGTATTTGAATACTTTATCAGACATGATTCATCAAATGGCCTCAAATAAACATGAAGTCTTCTCAATGTTTTTATTAAATCTAGTGTTGAAATAATGCAATGATTCCTTAGAATTATTTTTTATATTTTCAAACTCTGATAAAAGAAACCTAGGGTCTATTTTATCACCATACTGCATTCTAAAGGCATTATTCATCTCTGTCCAGGAGTCAATAGAATTATCTAGTAGATATTTATATTATTCCCTTGCATCCTCTTCTAGATTATGAATGACTAATTTAATGTATTCATCTTCACACTCTATTTCAAAATCCTCCATATTGACAAAGAGTTTCAAGTGCCGATCACTAGTTATTCCATTATTTCCTTAAAATTTAGGCAATCTGTTTCTTACATCCTGTGGCATAGAATGTGGATAGCCAGTCATACCTCTAAAACTGATGTGATCTTACAGGGGAAACATAATACTGAGGAGTGAGGGGTATGTGTGGTACATGGATACAATTTTTCTGAATGACTTCCCTCTAAAGGCTCTGTCTCTTGGAAAAATCTATTAGATTTTTAAAATACAGGAGCAAATTGTAAAGAAAATGTTTCAAATATAGATGATGGACCCTCTTCATATGGATAATTTAATTCAACAAAGAGGCTACCTAATTTAGAAGCACTTGAGGAAGTACTGTAATATCGAATCACAGGATGATCAGTTTCACCAATGGATATATATTTTCTTGATGCTTGATTTCCAATAGCTTTCCAAATTCTTCTTCCTTCTGAATTACACTTTCCCAGATCTTAAAATAACCTTCTACTAGGGTTCTTAGTGAAGAAATATCTTCTTCCTTCATGCTTTACAGATATTAGTTGGTATCCAAATTTTTTCTCCTTTTCAAGCCAAGCAGCAACATAGATTCGACTAGGAGCTTAGAGCTAGGTAGATCATAGTGTGTGTCTTTTTGTAGCCGGGGATGAGATCTAACTAACCCTTTATTACTCATATTTGTGGAGAGATGGATAACACCTTTAAGAGGATTTGACATGTCCTCACTATTTTAGGCTCTACCTCTTCGATCAGGGTGAGAGGACCCTTAGTGTGACCTCTGTTTGGTGAAGGAGATGGAGATATCCTTCCTTGCAAAAATTCTATGAAGAGAACCTTGGGAAAATACGGTCAATACTCCATGATTTATCTCTTAAGAGTTGTCACTTCTAAACGATGGAGATATTTTTGACACAAGACTAAGTCCATTGAAGACATTAAGAAATCTTGATTGTTCTGCATTATTTTGCAAGTAGATTTTTTTCCTTTGTTGATACACAGGGAAAACAGGGGTAGTTCAAGGGTGGATCAATGGTTTTCAAATGATTTTTGTGGGAGATGAAGAAGGATAAATTTTATTGTACCATATATTAAGAGGGAATTGACAATAGTGAAAGAATTCAAAAATAAAAAGATTCAGAATTGTTAAGACGTTCCCTCAATCAGAAGGTGTGCTTTAACAGATGCCTAGATCAACACGTTTTCACATAATATTTCAGACTCTGACATGAGGGCTCGAATTGAAAGACTCAATTAAACACTAAATTCTTTGATTAATCATGTCTAAGGTACATCCAAAGACTTACAGAAAATCTTTATCCACAAATGACAGTGAATTGATTTTAATTTTTTTATCTCATCCAAGATAAAGGCTCGTCCTGAAATGAAATTGAAAATACCATTAAATTTTCACAGGGATGAGACCCTGTGTGATTTCACAGAGATTTCAATATAATATTGCAATGTGAATGACAAAAACTATTTGCAAACATTCTGAAACAAAACAGACACAATTTACTAGAGATTAGACACAAATTAATTCTTAAATTACTTACATTCATCAGCAAGGAAAAGCTTACAGAGCAATCTCAGTCCTTCTCAATGGCTATACATATGCAACCAACTATACACGATAGAACATCTAACACAAAATAAAATAACAGGTTATCTCAGCTTTGGTCTATCAGGAAGATGCCTTTCTCAATTTTTTTCTCAAGAATTCAAACTCTAACCATATGCAAGAGTATTCTGATTGCATTTATACACTTTTCTCACACAATATTCCCCCCAAAAGAGAAGAATATTTGAGGGACCTTTGCTTGTTACCAATCTGTCTCAAACAACGATGTTTAACAAATTCAGATCTGAAATCCGCCAGTTGGACCAATTGTGAACTGATCACGTTTTTTGGACTCTCGACTAATGACTAGGAAACCATGCCATAACTTTTCAGGAGTCCTTTTAATCATTTTGATTCTGTCATTCGATAAATCCCCTTTTTAATCTTTTTTTGGAGCCTCTGCATAGCTAGACCTGGCAGGTCATTCCTTTTATCTTTCGAGGCAATGCCTTTTTCACTTTATGTGCCTATACATTCATCATTTCATCCTTTTTCATCTTTTTCCTCTGCCATTTATGTCCCGCATCCCTTTCCTCTGGTAATTCCCATTTTTTCAAGTGCCTGACTAATTCCCACTTCAAAATATCAGCTTTAATGATCCTTGGACTCAAAATTTAAGTTTCAAATCCATTCAATGACACCTTACTGACAGAGACAACAAAGAATTTCATCAAAGAATGATGAAAAACAATGTGTATTCACGTCTCTAAGAGTCTTAGAGAAAAAATTGTAGAAAAATATGTGAAATGCACAAAAACCATTTCTCCTTCTCTTTTTCCACTTTATATCATAGTCATCCATATGTTTCCTTAGTGTAACTGTAAAGGAGAAGAACATAGGCAATTCTAAAACAAGTGTGAGCATTCCATGTACCCTGGGCCCCAAACAAGCACGGGCTTAACATGTGTCTCAGTCTGACAGAGTATGTTAAAAATTTGAAGGTGCCATGTGTCTAGGGTCCATGACACTTTTCTTCTGCCATTGAAAAGTACAAGAAAAAGGGCAGAGTGAGTAGAAGCTTCCAAGTATCCTCTTCACGCTTCATCAAACTAAAACTCAGGGGCTGATCCCCAAACAAGTGCGGCCCCTCCACGTGTCCTAGGATTTTAGAAAGTTTCTTGAAAATTATAAATATGGGAAGACTCGGTGGAAGCCTTCATGTGTCTTTATGGTGGAACTTCATGATTGTGCCAAAGAGTGGAGACCTTGAATGAGCGCGGGATAACCATGTGTCCCAAGCCTTAGAAAATTGCTTTTAAAAGTTTAAGTACAAAGCGGAGCTGACGAAAGCTTCCACATGTCTCCCTGTCGTAATTGTTAAGGTGGGACCTTGAGGTGGATTCTCAAATGAGCCCCAACCCTCTGCATTTCCATGGCCCACCAAAACTGTACCATTTGTATGAATTGTTTCTTTCAAGTTCGGGCAAAGTAGCGAAATCCTCCACGTGTCCCCCAGGCAAAACTCCAAGGCCAAACCAAAAGGTGAATTTTCAAACTACTTTTGTACCTCCACGTGGAAAATTTTTGGGTTGAAGTGAGCCATAGAGTTTTTGGAGTGCCCCACCTAGCCACATCTAACCAAAAAGAGCCACGTTTCCACTAATGCTAAGATGTAAATTTGATGGAAAAAACACACCCGTCAAACTGTAAAAATGCAAGATAATCACCATTTGAGCCTAGAGATGAATTTTTATTCAAGGATAGAGAATTTGGAATTGTTACAAGGTTCAAACATGATTCTCCAAGCTACATTCAATAAATTTTCCACAAGTATTTGGGACAAAAAATAGCGGGAAAAATGAAATCTGAGTAGTGAAAATAGAAAGAAAGGAACAACCTGAATTTTACGCCCAATTTACAAACTCCTTCAGATGGATAGAGAAACGAAAAAAACATTTTGGATCATTAAGTGATCTTCAACCAAGGAAGGGACTGATCATGGAAACCAAATGAGGACAAAGTCTTCAAGCACCCAACACGGGGATATAGAAAAAAATTACAGAGGCCACAAGTTGAGGAATTTTAATGACAAATGGTGAGAGACTAATTTGAGCACCAACAACAGGGATATGTCGACTTTGACCATGCCAGATCTGTTGATGATAGGAAGTCAACCACATGATACATATTTCATCCTAGATTTCGACCTATCTCATTGATAAGAAAGAAGAAAATTTGGTTTTCTATCTCATCCACAATGATGGAAAAGAGAGAATATTTTATTCAATGTGTGTTAGAACAGCTGTAGACAGTAAGAATATATAGCCTACATGAACAGTTACCAGTTACATAGGAATGGTTAAGAGTAATCGTATGCATGGCAAGTAAGATGGATGTATTAATTAAGCTTAATTAAGCTAAAATTCCCCACCTTAATACATTGTTCCTACATATGTACCCCCTAAACAAATCAAACTTCACCTTGCCGAGAGGCTTGATGAGAATATCTGTAGCCTAAAAATCAGTAGGGAAATACTGGATCTGAATTTGGTGGTTCAAGACCTGTTGACGAATGTACTGACATTCAACCTCAATATGCTTTGTTCTTTCATGAAAAATAGGATTCTTCACAAGCTTCAACACACCTTGATTGTCACAGTGAATGATTGGAGGTTTCTCTTTAGGAATCCCTATTTCTACAAGAATGCGATCGTAACCAAATCACTTCACACATAGCTCCTCATGTGGCATAGTATTCAACCTCACTAGATGAGAGAGAAAAATTAGTTTTATTCGTGCTAATCCATGAGATAGGTCCAGGTCCGAGATGAAAAACATACCTTGAAGTGAATTTCCTTTCATCAATGGATCCTGCATAGTCGGAGTCTTTATATCCCTGTAAGAAGAAATTAAGTGTTCTTCTGATACTCCAAACCAAAATCAACTGTACCTCAGACATATCTCAACACACGCATTTCTGCTATCCAATGACATTTCTTCGTCTCTTACATAAATATGGCGAGATAGTTGACTGCAAAGAAAAGATCTAGTCTTGTAGAAGTCAAGTAAATGAGACTCCCCATAAGCTACCTGTAGTGAGTTCCATCTACCTGCGGTGAAATCCTAGAATCTAGGTAATTACAAACCTTTTTCCATAGGTGTGGACATTGGTTTTACAATCTGACATTCCATATTTTTCCAGGAGTGTCTTGGCATATTTCATCTAGGAGACAAAGATATGATTCTTCTTCTGCCATATCTCTAAGACAAGATAGTAGTGAAGTAGCCCCAAATCAGTCATGTCAAAGGATTTCTTCAGATCATTCTTTACATCATCCACAAGATTGTTAGAAATTCTTGGTGATCACAAGATCATCTATATACAAAACTAGAATGACAATATTTTTTCCTACCTTCTTGATATACAAATTTGTATCTGAGGGGCTACGAGTTAATCCATGCTACAATAGGTGATCGTCAATTTTTATATGCCATGCCCTAGGTGTTTGTTTGAGTCCATAAAGTGACTTTATCATATGGCATACCTTGTGTGGTTGATTCTTGTCTAAAGACCCATCAGGTTGGGCCATGTATACTTCTTCTTTGTGATCACCATTCAGAAAAGCACTCTTGACATCCATCTACTGAATTTTCCATCCATTTTGTGCTACCAGTGCATAGAAAACTATGATTGTTTTGATCTTCACAGTGGGTGCAAAGGTCTTTTCATAGTTAATTGCTTCTTGCTGAACATAACCCTTTGCAACAAGTCATGCTTTGTGTTTGTCGATTAAACCATTTGCGTTATATTTATTTTTGAAAATTCATTTGCAACTATTGGATTTCTTACCTAGAGGTAGATCGACAAGTTCCCACGTCTGATTTTGAATTAGGGAATCATTTTTAGCATCCATAGCATGTTTCCACTGTGGTTGGTCTAATGCCGCATGAACAATTTCAGGTTCGGTGCTATCAACAACTGAACTCATAAGTGTAAAATTTACCTCATGTCTGGCTTGACTTCGTGTTCTGACTCCTATAGAAGTATCAGGAAGTGAGTTCAGGTGTGCATCCCCAATAGTATTCTGGACCCATTTCAGACATTGGTGCTATTGCTGCTGATGTGAAGATGTGTTTTCCAGTGTGCCTAGATCAACGAACAAGTCTCCACTCAGATCTTCTTCTCTCTAAGAAGAATCATCTTTCCCATCATCTGGATGTGTGAGAAATCTATGTGACCAGGTCGGTACTGGATCTCCATTGTGTGGTAGGGAGCTAAAGGATGAATCATCACACACCACATCTCAACTCTCGTAGATCTTATTCGTCTTAGGATCCGTGAGACGATATGCCTTTAAAGTAGTACTATACCCCAAGAAAAGACATGGAAGTGTCTTTGGATTGATCTTCTTCCTTTTCTCATCTGGAACATGCATATATGCAGTATAACCAAAAACTCTCAAATGATGAAAAAAAGGTTTACGACTAGTCCATACCTCTTACGATGTCCTGTTCTACAAGATCTTCGTGGGTTCCCGATTGAGTAGATACATTGCTGTCTGGAATACTTCTACCAAAAACTAATCCTCTAACTTGGTGGTAGAGAGCATACAATGAGCCATCTCCATTACAGTCCTATTGTGTTGCTCAAAAATCCCAGCTTGTTGGGGAGTGTAGGGTGCAGTCAGATGTTGCTGAATGCCATGTTGCTTCTGGTATGTTAAGAACTTCTTTGATAAAAATTCCCCCCCTCAATTTGAGTGGAGGAGAAGGAGAGGCTTCCCAGACTTCCTGGTGGCTTGCTGGTAAAAGGTTTGGAAATTGGCAAATGCATCACTCTTCTTCTGGAGGAAATATACCCACATTTTTTGTGAGTAATCATCAATGATGAACTAGAAGTATTCAAAACCTTGGAAATTAGCTGGCAGGGGTCCACACAGAATAGTATGTACAACCTAAAGATGCTACATAGAATGATAAGAGCTCTATTTGAACATACCTCTATGTTGTTTTCCCGCAAGACATCACGAGGAAATAGGTAAGGAATGGGAGAGTGGAGGAAGCCCTCTTACCATTTCCTTGGCACTGAGATGATGCAAAGCACTGGTAGAAAGATGACCATATTGAAAGTGCCATAGTGCACTAGAGTCCCCCATTGAAGCAGAGAGAGCAATGTTAGTTGAAGTGACTGCATCCAGTGCAAATAGATGGCCCTTCATAAATGCTCGAGTCATGATTGAGTCTCCCTGGGAAATGATGTAGGACTTGACCCATTTCCCAACAAAGAATTCAACCTGCATTCAATGATTAAGAAGTTGACTCACAGACAAGAGATTTGAGGTCAAACCTTGAACATATAGCACCTTCGTGAGTGTACATCTTCGTGTCCCAAGAGGAATGATAACATCACCAATCCTCGCTGCAATATACTCCTAATTTTCTACGATGGTGATCCGATCTCTAGTGGGCTGGTCACTCAGGGTATGGAACAACTTCTTATTGCCAGTCATGTATTTGCTAGTGCCTGAATCAATCAACCAGAAACTTTTTGATGGCTGCAAAGTATTTTAGATTAGGACAATGTCCGGATGAGTTGTGTCTGGAACCTCTTCATCTGAGGTGGCATCCTACTAAGCAGTAATATGACCCTTCCACCTCTGATTACGAGCATGCCATCAGGATTTCTTGGAATATCCTTGGCCGGAAGTGCTCTCTTCACCAGAGTTGCAATACTTGTGACTATTGTAATAACAATTCACAGTTGTGTGTGTATCCGTGTAGTAAATGTTGCACCATCGATCCACATTGTTTTTCTGCTACTTTTGGGGTGGCCGCTGAGAAGGTTACTATTGTGGATGTTCCTTCTGATTCTAGGGGATTGACTACCCTTTTCGAGGCTTATGATTTTGCCTCATGATGATATCCTTGTCTTCAAAGGCTTCTTCCTGCTGGAGATAATTCACCAGTGTGGAAAAACTCACCTCCTATTGAGTGATGGTCAACATGGTGATCAGTGTCTGAAACCGGGAAGGAAGAGCTCGCAAGGTGAGCAGGACTAGAAACTTGTCATCCACTGGTTCACTGAGAGTAGAGAGTTCTACGTGTAACTCGGCCACATGCCACAAGAAGGATTCTACTGATTTGCCAACATGCATACTCATTATGTGAAGCTTTGTCTGAAGATGCAACTTCATTGTCAGATTCTTGGCTTCATAGATGGTACACAACGTGGCCCATGCCATAGAGGAAGTGGTTACTTCCTGAATGTAAGGTTAACCTCATCAGAAAGGCTCAAGGTGATAAGAATTAGTGCTTTTGCATCGGCCTTTTTATACATAGCCGATAAATCAATGTTTGTGGGAGGGGCATCTTTGCCAGAAACGATCGCCCAAATATTTTCAAACTGAAGAATCATCTGCATCTTGGTTTTCCATGCCACAAAATTTGGCCCTTTGAGTAACTGGGCATCCGACAACAAAATGCGAGGTGCAAAAATTTCCAAAAACTCAAAATTGTATTTTATTTATTTTTTAAAAATGGTTACAATGCTTACTAGAGGAACCTATCATGAAGATGGGCTCTATAGGCTCATGCAGTGAGACACAGGTGCTTCTATGGGTGTTCTACTTCACATTCATCATCTACATCATAGCCGCACTCCAATTCTTTGTGTATTCAGCATGCTTGATAACATACGTTGAACTAGAAATAGTCCAACAATCTTTGACGCACCAATTCGTCAAATAAGACGTTGCCGGTATTCAACAATTCGTTGAGCAAGGCAAACTAAATGCCAATGGTTTCCTCTTGGGCTCTTAGAGGTGACCCAGCAGAAGGGTTTCTCATAACACTCTTTGCATTGGAAATGTGTGACATGTACATGGCAAGGTAATGCTTCTTCCTCTTTGTAGGCTATCTTCCACATGCTTACACAAGTTTTATGTCTATAGGGATTTTCTTGGCAAGTATGCAAGACTCTACCCACGTGGATATGCCTCAAACTTTCCTTTGGGGGCTCACCTGATCAAGATGGGACCGAATGCAAATCCATTGTCTTCCAAACAAAAACACACACATTTTGTTCAAAGAAGAAGATCAGTTACAACACACAACAGGTCTTCACCACTGTTTTAAACACCAAATCCAGTAACCAAGATGCCAAAGCTAACATGTCCACTCATTTAATGCAGGGTAAGACAACTAGGCCGCCACGTTTCATCAAGTTTTAAACAATGCACACATCTGTACATGCCAAAGGTTCAATGATAGAAGATAACCCCATGCACAACACACAAGATACAACAAAAACAATCTTCAATCTGCCACGTGAAAACAAAAAAAACGGCACTAATGAATCTTCACGTAGGCTTATGCTCCTATGCTCCTTCCATGGCATCCTTCTCCAGTACACAACAAATTCTCCTGCTCTGATACCAATGATGGAAAAGAGAATATTTTATTCAATGCGTGTTTGAATAGCTGCGGACAGGAAGAATATATAGCCTGTAGGAACAGTTACCAGTTACACAAGGATGGTTAAGGGTAACTGTATGCATGGCGAGTAGTATGGATGTAATAATTAATCTTAATTAAGCTAACACACAAAGGCATAATATTGTTCCACATAAGGAACTGTGTGCTAATTGATATGGTTACGTCACATTTTGGATGACATAGGCATTCCTGAAAAATAATCACTTATACTCTATTGCGATAATCAAAGTGTGTTGAATCTCATGTAGAATCTATTTTTTTCATGAATGAATAAAGCATATTGATATTGATATTTATATTGATAAAGCATATTCACTATTATTTTTAGTAACAACTCCATCCATTCCAAGGAGTATTGTTTGTACACGTCCCTATAAATATTTTATGTGTTTTTCATCAAATAAGACTAGGTAAGAGATATTCAATCTCTATTTATTTTTCTCAATAAGCTCCTCATAATGACAATCAAAATCTAAACAGAAAAGAGAAAAACATGTTCTACACCTAAAGATAAACCCTACACAGTCCATATTTTGAATCAGAATTCTATCCTTAATTTTTAGTTCAATAGTGGAAGGGAAATCAACCAAAGTATCCATATCTACCAATATTATAGCATATGTTGTGTGCTCAAAATATTCTATTTTCAGGTCAATAGAAAAACATTTCTCTAAAGTATTACCAATAGCAGTTAAACCGATTTACAACCAAAACTGGAGGGATAAATACGGTAGATGAATCCACTCTAGTTTTACATGGAAGGTATCCTAAACTAGGTTAAACAAAGGAACCCACATTTTCATCATTAGAATATGGGATTCAAATGCCCAAACATTCCCAAAAATTAGATCCCTATCCAAAGCATCAGAAAAAGAAACTATGAAATAACCCCTACCACTAGGAAAGACATCCAACCTACCTGTCATGAACAGACCCCATTGCCTCAATATTCAAGCATGAAGCACTAACATACTTGGATAAAATTTGTTAAATATGCATATCAAACCATTTTTCTTGAAAGCATCTTCAGATAGAACTAGATCTTCACTAAACCAAACTGATGGGGTAGATGTTTTGTAAGCCATCGAATTGTAACTCTTGGAATCGGGAAAGCCGCTATTCCTATTTCCTTTCACCTAAAATTCATCCTTGAAAGAGTCATGAACAAAGGGTTTATCATTCAATATACTCATCTTACCCTACAAAAGGGTCTAATTTTTCTCCAATCCTACCTTTGGAATAAGTTTGTAAAGTGTCGTATAGCCACAGAAAGAAGCACCAAAGACGTGAACAACATGTTTCTTCGGTTTACAGAGCAGGGGACCCTTATGAAAGTAAACACCAATAAAGCTGCGATGTTAAGGATGCACATTGTTCGAGGTCAAAAAACCCCTTGAGATCCTTAGAGCTCTTAGATGATCCCCTAGCGCACTTATCCATGGCAGAGCCACCATGTAACTCACCATCGCTAGTAGAGGATATGGGAGCAGAAACCACCATCTCAAAAAATCACGTCTCCCACAAAAGATAGATCTCGCTGCTTGCGTAGCTAACAAACACTATTTAAAAAATCACCAGTAGTTTCAAAAAACACAAAAGGGCTCTCAGATACCACTCCCCCATAGCCTCGAATGCCGTCATTGCTTCGTCCCTTACCAAATCCAAAGCTCCAAAGTGATTAGGGTTTTACATGGGTTTTTTATTCCATACTTCGAAACATCGTCAATTACTATGTGATTAATGGAAGATTATTGATTAATTCATGCTTCTACAAATTTGAGTCTTTGGATCTTCTAGAAATAGGGTTCAATTATCAAAGGGCGAGTGTTGGATTATGTAACCCCAATCACAAGCCAGTTGTGCTGACAAATCCACACAACCTATTGACCCATTTGATTTACTCTATAACTAGTTTCATCACATTTCACCACATAATTCGAATATATATACATACATATATACATACATACATACATACATACATATATATATATATATATATATATATATATATATATATATATGTATGTATATATATATATTCTTATTGTATAATATTTTCGGTAGATTTTTTGGTTTGTTTTATTGAAAGTTGTGTGGGATAATTAAATATTGTGAATTCTATTTTCATTAGAGTCATCTTTTATGAAATTATATACATACTTTTTTTTTAATTCTATTTGTTAGAATAGACATGAAATACAACATAGATCTTCCATTAATTCAATTGTAAGGAGCTCAAGCTTTATAAGTTTTTTTTGAGTTTCATCTACTTCTAGTTTTTTTCTCTCGATTTAGATACAAAATTGAATAACTAGATACTAAGAATGATTCAATAGAGTGTGGTATTTTAAAAGAGATTTGTACTTAAACTTTTTATTACAATATTGGAAACTGGAGTGAATCATACACAATACATTTTGATTTCTTTCATCAAATGTTTTAGAGAAATATAAGAGCGAGATATGAATCAAACTTTGCTAATGTAGAAATTTTTGTAAGGTTTTATCGATTCCCAATTATTTAATATTAGATAAATTTATCTTTTCAACCAATGAAGAGTCTAATTGGTCAATTTTTAAGTCATTCAATTTTTATCTTTTAGATTTCTACTATTTTGAAACAACATATATTTTCCTTAACTACAAATATTATAAAGAGATTACTGTGAATGTGTGAGGATATGACTTCGGAAGTAAACTCAAGATAATTAGTGCGGAGATATTAATCTTTTAAGTTAGTTTTGTTTTCGTTTTTACTTTTAGATTTGTTATATAAATAAAACATATAAACTAACATAGATATATCTATCTAAAAGATATACCCATAAAATAGAAAAACTAGTGCCTTTTTGATGATTCAATACAATGTGTGATTTTAAAAGAGCTATGTAATTATACTTTCAATTAGAATATTTGAAAAAGAGGTGAATCATACACAAATGATATGAATTTAGATTATTTTTACAATACAAAGACAATAATTTGAACATTTTAAGCTACCCAACTATTAGATGTTGGAATACATCCCATTCCAGATCAAGATATACTGATGACCATATTCGCGAGATATGTGAGATATGAATACAACTTCGAATTTGATTTCAAATGTTTTCACAAAAATATAAACATGATGCTGCACACTTTAAACCACACGGAACTTTCATCTTTATAAATTGAGGGAAATAAGTTTTAAGCGCGAAAATGGCAAAAAGTATGTGTTGCATCGACAAAAATAACACGACAGAGGAAAACCCATGGAAATTCATATTCTATAAGTAATTTTCGTTGTGTTATTTCTCAACAAAACCCATACAATGAACAAATTCATACAACCAGAAGGTGCCCTGAAATTGTTTGATTTTAATGTCAGCGTATTGCGGACGATTAATGTTGAATACTAGGTAGATTGTCATTTAATGCATTGAAATTCAAAATTGCTGAACATGTTTGATGAGTAAGAGAAACACAAAACTTCACTATTCTTTCATTTTTCTTGCACAATACACTTCTGTTTTCCTTATAAACATTGGGTTGCAGAGGCAAAACTAGTCAACGAAACGTGATAAAAAAGTCGTCACCTTTGAAAGGTTGGTTTCTTCCACTTTCTGAGTAGAGTGGCTAATTAAAATCAGAAACATGTGAGAAGAAGCACATTTTCATTCAATTACCGCGTTTATAGGGGTTTCCTTGCAAATCCTCCGCATTTTCGCTATTGTATCATACACTACTTTTTTTTCTATAATATATTTGTGTTCAAAAGGAAAATATCATCATCTCAAAGTTTAATTGTTGGTTGGAGGTTAAGACATAATAATCACGATGTCGCTGCGGAAAGCAATTGTTAATGTTCATGGAATATGCTCCAAAACTGATGAAATGAAGATCCAGGCATCAAAAAGTTGTAATTAATATAGTTACCTTGGGAGTTTATTTTAGCAAACTCAATAATGCATTCTTTAGCTTATTAAATTTTATGACATGAAATTACATAGGAATGTAGAGGTTGGTCAACATACAATCATTCATGCAAGAATCGATTAGAAATGTTATATTTATGTTCAGTTGATACTCTTTCTATTATGGTTTTCTAATAGTTCTGAAAACACTTTTGACAATGTCCAATCATACTATTGGTGCACAATGGTTATTATATCTTTTCTATATTATTGTAAATACCTTTTTACTATACATATTTCTTAGAACAGTCTAAACATCACATATTTTGTCCACAAACTATAATTAAAATCAGTAAAACATGATAGATTGACCTATAGCTTCCAAGACCCATAGCTTAAGATCGGGGTAACAATTATTTTAATATAAATTTTAACATTATATAATCAATATCACAACTATGCAAACATACATAATGTTTAAATACAATGGTTTTACCTTGAAGTTCTCAATTTTGATGCCATTATAATTTTTTTGTATTAAATATTTTTAAATCCAATTACAATGATCAGGGTTTACAAAATATATGTCTTTTTTTCCTAGAGTTTTTTGATTTAAACATCTATTGTTTTCACCCAATTATTTTTAATCCCTTTACATGTAATATACTTGATCATCACATTATTTTATCCTACTCACATGTAATATAGCTAATCACTCTTTGAAAAAAAAAAATATTAAAAAATTATTTCATTAAATATCTTTCAATGTTGTCATCTCACAGGCAAACATTTCTTGTCTTTTTGGTTTCTAATATTCATTGTAAACTTGTAAATACATATTTTACGTTTTCGAAATAAAAAATTTCCACATGGACATTTACTTAATTTTTTTTACAGTTAGAATGGGATCTCCCGACGGACATAATAACCCTAACACTTCTAGCCTTGGGTGTGGCATGTGTGCAGATTTTAATGTGGCAGCAAGCCCCGACCTAGTTTTGATATTTTTCTTGGTGGCTCTAAACATGGTGGCTATTCTTCTTCGATGATCTTGGTGAAGGGTTGACTCCTTCCTTTTCCGTTCCCTATTGGTATTTGCTCTCGCGTGATCTCCTTAGATCCGCATGCAGTTTTTGCTAGTGGGGGTTGGTGGTGCTCTTGTTGACGCGTTTATTGGGGCATCTCCTATGTTGGTTTCTGCTCAAGACAGTAGTGCCAAGGAACTCCTTTATTCCCTCTTTTTTTCACCTGTGAAAGGGCTTACTTTTGGTGATGCAATAGGGGAGTCATTTAAGACGTCCAGGATATTCTTTGAGGTGGCCAAATCATCCAGATCTATTTTCAAATTGATTGTTCCTACCATTACAACAACATATGTGTCTTTTGGGACTGATGTTATTGTTTCTACTTATTATTACAAGAGTAAGGAAGTCATTTGTAGGATCAACAATCTTTTTCCTAGCCTCAATACTCTCAAATGATTGGATATTAAAACATTGGAAGCCTTTTATGTCAGGTAAACTCGACATTTACCCCACTGCTAGAGGATTTTTCATTATAGTGTTTGGAAATATCTTTGGTAGAGATTTGATTTTAAGCAAAGTGCGGGATTTCAAGTCCCATTTCCTTCTTATGAAACCTTGGTTTCCTTTGTTCAACCTAATGATTGAAACCTTTAATGTTAAACTGATTTGTGTTTGGTTGCATTATTTTCCCCTCTAATTTTGGAGAGAAATTTTCCTTGTATCAATAGGTAATTCATTGGATAAATTCTTAGCCATTGATTTCACGTCATATGCTCATATTATGATTGATTTTCATACCTTTATTGATTTCCCTAGCTACCATCAATCTCATTGTTGAGGGTCGCACATGGGTCCAAAATATTGATTATGCAGGTAACTATTAAAGGTGTAGGGCTGCCTTTTCTATAGGTAACTCAACAGTGGACTGTTAAAATGGGAAGCAAAAACTAAGCAAAGAAATGCCTTCATGGTGAAAAAATTCTGATCCTATCCATTTGGTGGTTAAGAGCTAACTAGATAGTAACCTTGTGATGAATTCAGACAAGGAATATGAAGTTGATGTTCATGTTTCGATAGTTTTGGAGCCCACAACCACTCCTAGTGCTGTTTTTGATGATGTTCACCTACATTCAATTGAGCATTCAAAGAATCTAGAAATTATCATCCCGATTATTTCTAAAGAAAATGTTAATCGAATGTTAATCCTAATGTTGATGCAGGTTGGATCAATGTGGGCTATAAGAAGAATAGGAAAAATGTTAAATACCCTCTCAAAATGTAGTTGAGATCTCGTGGGATTGAGCTTAGGGATAAGATGATTTATAATGTGTTCTGAGTGTGTTTGTATCTGTTTTAGATGCTGGTAGAGGTTTCTTCTTTTGATCCTTAATGCTTTATATTTTCTCCTTTGTAAGTAGGTTTTTCGGTCTTCCTAAAACCAAATTATTTTTACCTTATATAAAAAAATATATTATTATATAGATTCAAAAACTAACGCATATTAAATATTTGGGTTCAAAATTAATTTTTTTATAAATTAGAAACTTAAAGTAGATTATTGTGTTTTATATGGCATTCCATTGGTCAAAGTAATGTGAATAAGATCCCTATACTATATTACCAGATATGATCTATGTCCAACAAGGATTCAATAAAAAACAAAAACATTTAACATTATTATTTTGAATTTTGATTTTTTTTTAGAATTAAATGTACTAGATAATCTAGAGTCGTAAATATGGAAAAACTCTACCTTCCCACTCCCTTAACCACCATCTGATGGGCTAATTAATATTTTGGCTATTGAATATTTTTTATACTATTGAAATATTTTTTCCGTTACAGGATTTAAATCCCTGCTAACCCCTGTCACAGTGAAGCCATTCCTGTGAGGAATAGACTTAGGTTAATTCATCATTTACTAAGTTCTAATGTTAAAGTAATTAAATTTTATTACTTTAACTTACTTAGTTTTTTATGTAGAGCTACTATCTAGTTGTCAGATCCCTATATTAGTGGGGGCTATACTATTATTACTTTACTACTTTGGAATGTTTTCAGATTTTATTAGTTAGGGGCAATATGTTATTTTTACATATATTTTGTACTTTGTATATTTGATCCACTTTCCATGGATGTTGTTATTGATGTATAATGTCTATAAACATTGTAGCTTCTTCATTTGATATGAATGAAGGGTTTCCATGGAATATTTACATTCTTGAGATTTGGTATCAAAGTTGGTTGATCCCAGTTATTATGCTATTGTGAGGATCAATGAATCACCAAGGAGGAAATAAAGAGGTTGCAGAACTTTTGGAGCACTAGAGGACGTGGGAGCTGCATAGGAGTGCCATAGAGCCTCTCAACCCATTCATATCCCATCGCATTCATATCCACATCCACTTGTGTTAATGGAGACATATTGTTATAGATTGTACAGATTTATTTTCTATAGCAACAGAAAATATGTGTCGATAAATTTTTTTTAGAGTGCTGCTATATTTTGCAGACTTTTTAAAGAGTGTGGTATACATTAAAAATCGAACAATATATAGAGCCACACAATCGATTTTGAGTACTAAGTTCACCGATCTGGGCTTACTGTAGACCGATTTGATCTACCTTTGCTTTGAAAAGCCACCCTAGTTTTTTGCTGTATTGGAGTGAAGAGAGGAAAAAAATAGGCGTGATAGTAGACCCTTCTACATGAACTATTAGAGCTCTTGGTTTAGCTACATATTTCAATTTATTGGCAAGTTTTGAACAATATTAAGAAAGCAACAAGTTTGAAAATACAATTGAGCTCCAAAAGAAGCCGATCTCCCTCCTACATCAACCATATCAAATACAAGCCCATAAATCTATGGGTAGTTTTTTTGATTCATCAAACTCGGCCTATAGATAATTTAACATGTTCCTAACAACAAAAATGGAAGCCGGCCATCAATAAAAACATAGGGTGAGATACCAATGATTGTAAATGCCATGCTGTAAATCTTTCCTTACAGAAAAGGGTGAAGCTGAGTCTCCAAAACGTCAACAATAAACAAGTCGAAGGTGTCAACCTCAAAATTCGATTCTCCTCCTGTAAATCGTCTTTCCAATCAAAACAACAAGGAGAATATAAAAATACGGAGCTACGATGGAGGTAGATATCTTAAAGCTATAGAGAAAGTAAGGTGAATGCCAGATAGGTAAGCCCTAATCGGGTCGTTCCATTTTTTTATTATGTGAAAAAAAAATTGAAGGACAGAAGAAAAATTCTAGTTTTTGAAAGGGGCCAAAAAAGATAATGAAATCAGATTTTAACTAAGTCATAACTTTGAACTAGTACCTATGATTTGTTGGGTTTCAGAATGGAACATGGGTTGAAACCACAATTAGGCAACAACAAGTCCCTCCTCTTTAATGGGAGAGGTTCCCTTATTGAAAGATAGAAAAACAAATGTACAAATCTACAACTATCAATGTTTGGATCTTGGTATCCTAAAGTGTTTTCATACTAAAAATATTATCAATTAGAAGGAATGGAAGAATAAAGAGATGGGAATAGGAAGAAAACAACAATGATTTTAGGAAATATAGATATCAGAGTATCTCCCTACTCACATTGAAACAAGAAAATATAGAAAAGGATCAATTACTTCACTACCGATGCAAATCTACAGACACAAATTTCTAAATATTACACAGACCAGAACACAAAGTTTATAGTGAATGCAAAGCAAATGATCCATTGAATCAGGTAGAGATAGAGAGAGATAATTGACGAAAAAGAAAGAAATAAATTCTGTATGTAATTACTTCCAAATTTACAACGTTCCCAGAAAACCTGAATCCCTTTTCCATGGCCAAAACCATGTTCTTATAAAAATTCGTGTACATCCATACTTTGTCCCCAAGAAAAGAATATCCAAAAGGAATAATGTTTGTTGCAGATCCACTTTTGGAAATTGACATGAAACAAATGCACTCATGAAAACTGGAGGTTCAAAAAGGTGAATATTTTTTCAGTTCGAGCATGATTACTTTAGTAGGGGTCATCTCATGATTTTCTTCTTCATGTGGTCCTAACAATTCTACCTTTTAGAAACTTTCATAGAACTCAAGTGCTTACTGGTAAGTCTTACCCAATTTTTTATCGCGTATGCCTGATAAAATCCCTTTTCTAATAATAAAACTTTACATCTCTTTAAATTTATTTATTTGTCTCCACAACAAACCCAAAATGCATCTCATGAATAACGACAAGGAAATAGAGAGAGAAGAACGAAGAATGGTTCACATTTGTGATCTTTGGAACTATGGTTCATTAATGGCATCAAAAACTAGATGAGTGCATTTCTCTATCCTTTCCCCCTTTTCTACCTTCAAATTTGGATCCTACATGTGGCAAGATCAAAGCAACGATAGCCATGTGGGAGAAATCTACGTTTCCTTACATTTAGGAGAAACAACGCGATTTCTCATTTTTCTCCACCCCTCTGTAGCTCCGCGAAAGGTCGGACAGGTGGCACCATCTGAGTGGCTAAGGAAATGCAGTTCAAATCTTCCATTTAAACTCTTTTAACAAAAATATCAAATTCTCAAAAACCTCAATCAGCCCACTATTATGATTTCATTCTTCATCACATGGCATCACCTGACTAGTTGCGGGGGTGTGTTTCACTTTTATACTTGATCTATTTTGAAAAGGGGAAAATTTCAAAACTTTCCCCTGAAATTCCATGCCTCTGCCATTGAATTTTCAACGTAGGCCACGTGTCTCTTTGTAATTTACTGTGGGCCTCAACTTAGAAAGTATCCCTTCGCAAGAGTGGGACCGTGGGTCAGTTTAGAAAATTTTACCCTTCTGCCATTAAATTTTCAACTTAGGCCAGGTGTCCCTTTATGATTCACTGCGGGATTCAACTAAGAATTCAGCATTTCACGTGGGCAAGGCCACGAGTCATTTTAGAACTTTTCATCCTTTGTGGAAACAAAGCTAAAATTCCTAAAGTCCCCCACCAGTCTGCCAAAGCGCATATGAACTGAAAAATAGCCACGTGTCCCTTTCTAATTTAATGCGGGGCCGCGGGTCATTTTATAAATTTTTTCCCTTCCACCGTAATGCCTTAGAGAATAAAATGGATCCATTTCCCAAAACTTCTACCAAAACTGCTCCAGCCAATCATGGACCGGTGGGGATGTGAGGCAAATCTAATTTTTTTTCCAAAATTACCACAAGTGATAAGTTCAAAAAGAAACCCATCCAGCCACATCCTATGAGAAGAAAATGCGTAGCTTCACCTTTATGAGCAATAATTTTATGGGGAAAAGAATGTATGAAGTTGCAGGAAATGGGAAACTGCCATTTTTACTCCCGATGAAGAATTTTTTTCTCTGCAAAATGTTAAAAATGAAATATGCAAGGTTCCACGCATTCCAAACGATAAAAAATAAATAAAATCATTTCCCATCCGTTAAAAATGGTTGAAACATTTTAAACGTAGAAGACTAAGGAAATTTTGATTTAAAACGTTGTGGGAAATGAAAACGAGCATATGAGGAATTTAAAACACAAATTTCTTCTATGTGAGGGCTCCAATTTTCACGAAATTAGATTTGAAAGAGTGTGGAAAATTGAGAGGACAATAACTGGCTCCTTTTGGGGATGATTTGGCAGAGGAAAGAGGAAAAATCAAGAACCTTAGAGAATTCTAGGTAATCTGATCGAATCAGTGTCTTAGCTAATAGGAAACAGAGTTAAAAAGAAGCAATACCAACACAAAAGAGAAGACAAAAAGGAAACCAACCAAAACAAAAACAAGGAAAGAAAAACGCTATATAAAATTACAAAGGGACCACCAAAACTCCTAGGTTTTGAACAACTTTAAAAATTTCCCACTATAAGGAAGTGGGAGAGGAGCACCATCCATGTAATCTAGATAAAAAGAGTTATCACCAACGAAATGTCTAATTTTAAAAGAACCAAGCCAAAGGGAATCCAATTTAGAATGGCTGCCCCAAGGTTCATGCCTGTTGTCCCAAAGAAGAATACTGTCTCCCACTTGAAAAGTTCTGGGCTTAGCCTTTTTATCAAATAGAGATTTTACGTTGAGTTGATGAGATGATATTCTATCAACCACTTGCAATCTGTCTTCATTCAACTTCTGGATGTACATAATTCTTTTGTCCAATGAATTGGTAAAGCTGGCATCCTCAATGGCCTTCATCAAATGTAAGGCTGGCAGTTTTAATGTCACTTATAGCTTAACTTCAACTCGATATACCACTTGAAAAGGAGACATTCCAATGGCTCTCTTAGGTGTAATCCTAGCTGCCCATAAAGCATCATATAGTTTATTATGCCAATTCCTCTGAAAGTCATTAACAAGCTTCCGAACAATGGTGACCATTTTCTTGTTAGTTGATTATGCTTGCCCATTCCCTTAGGGATAGTAATCTGAAGAGTGGCAAAGGGAATTTCCATAGCCATAGAATAAATCCATCATCTCAGCAGAAGATGAATTGGAAGCATTGACAGTGACAATCTTGTTTGGTATCCCAAACCTTATTAAGATGTTCTCCTTGATAAATTTGCATACTACTTTAGAAGTAGTACTTTTAATTGGAATGGATTCCACCCACTTGGTGAAATAATCAGTTGCATTCAAAACATGAGTATGCCCTACACTTGAAGGTGGATTAAGTGTCCCAATGAATTCCAAACCCCATTGTTGAAAAGGTCCCACAATCACCACTGGTTTGAGAGGTAAAGTAGCCAATTTTGGTCTTCCAACAAAGGTTTGACATGCTTCACACTTGCCTACGCACTTTGATGCATCTTTGGACAAGGTAGGCCAATAATATCTAGCACGGAGGATTTTTTGGGCCATGACAGAAGAAGAGAAATGACCTCCACAGGCCTGGTCATGAAAACCTGAGAACAATTTGGTTTCCTACTCTTTTTCAACACATTTCAAAAACCTTCCATCTATCCCTCATTTGAACAACGCATCTTCCCACAACACATATTGCACAGACCTTAATTTGATGGATTTCTTATCCTTGGCGCTCAAATGGGATGGAAATTATTCATAAGTAAGAAAGTGTGCAATGCCAACATACCACTCGTTAGTTGAGTTGAGGAAAAGAACAATAGGGATATCAACTTCCTCCTTGGACAATTTCGCATCAACTCCTTTAGCAATGAATTCACATAAGCCGTTTCCTTGAACTAGCTTGGTGGGTTTAATGTCAAGATCATGCTCCTAAACTTTGGCTAGCCAATTTCCTCTCTTGGTTCCAAATTCTTGTTGTGTAAGAATGGATTTAATAGTTGTATCAGGCACAAGCATAATAGAATGAGGGTTGAGGATGTAAAAAATTAAACTGCTTCACAGCTTTGACCACTACAAAAGCATGTTTCTCCATCATGTTGTACTTCAACTAATGGGTTTTCAATATATAACTCATGAATTCTATAGAGAGTTCATGACCTTCAACATTCTCCTAGGTTAACACAACAACTAGAGTACTTTCAGTAGCATAGCAATGGATAATGATGTCTTTGCTATAATCAGGGCATGCCAATATTTGAGTCTTTACTAGAGCTCTCTTGATGTCTTCAAATGAAACATTTCCTTGAAAGGACCAACCAAAATTCTGATTCCCTTTCATCGTGTGGGCTATGTTCAAAGTAAGTTCAGCAAAATCAGGTATGGATCTTCTTAATAAGTTGATCTTGCCAAAGAAAGAGTGCACACCCTTCTTGTTTGTGGGGAGAGAGATCTGCTGAATTAGCTCATTATTTTTTTGGATTGCCTATATTATTTCTTTGTTATTTCTTTGGATCACCTATATTATTCATCTTGTCGGTTATGACATAAAGTGGTTTCATTAGCTCATTATTCTCTTGTCCCTTTCCTCTACTGCAAACATTGGTATCAGAGCGCCATATCTTCCATGGCCTAGTGGAAAAGGGATCCATTAGACATAGCAACAACATGGAGCCGAGGTTAGGAGCATCTGGATCTAGTAGCTATCCCATGGTGAGTGAAAAGCCCATGTAGTTATAAGGGGGATCCATTCAAAGTGTGTCATACCCTGGAGCAGTGTATGTAAATGGCACCTTCAACCTCAAATGTGTGGATCGATCAATGTGGCACAACCTCAGACTGTCAACAGAAATGAGTTTCCCATAAATACTTGAGAATTCCACTGGATGCGCATCATTTTTTTGAAGACAACTGATTAGAAATTATTGCAGACATGTGGGTGTCCCCAGTGTGTATATGTGCATAAAGATGTTGGTTATTGACACAAGAAGGTTGACATATAACTGCTAGAGATAAAAGAAGAAGATGTTTTGTTGTCATCATTGGAGATAAAAGGAGAAGACATTTTTTTATATACTCTGTTGCAGTTAGTCTAAAAAAGTTTTGGTAAGACACATTTGAAGGAGCAGATGTGAAGGAGTTCTGTTTGCAGTGCCAAAGATCAAAGGTGCCATCACTTGATGCATTAGTGTAGACAATGCATTTCTAGATTAGAGCAACGTGACATGGCAGGAGCATGGTAGGGATGTGTTGCAATCCTAACGACACTTGGAAGATTCTGTAGACAGTTGTTAATTCAAGGCAAGTAGGATTCTACATTGCTCCATTATCAGTTAAAGGAAGTTATTAGTATAGCCATTTATTTCCCTGAACTGCATCTGTATTGAGAAATACGTGAAACCCTTGAAACTGTGGAGTGATTTTTTCACATGCTGAGAAAACTCGGTTTCAATAGAAATGAATGCCAAAAGAGGCCGACCAAAGATGCTAATCCTACAAAGAAAGGAGAAAAGAGAGCATTCAATATCCTTGTCAGGCTTAACCATAAATTTCACATATTGTGTAATTAGTATTGGTATTCCTTCATATCCTATTGACACGAGAAAATATATACTTATTATATGTAACAAGGAAATTGTTGCACAAATCATATATGCAACATTGGAAGTTGCCTATTCTAAGAAGATGCCTCAATTTGGCCTTAAATTTGTTCACATAGAAGATCCACAAGAGTCTGACGAGAGTGAGGAAGTTGTTGATGAGATTGGCTTCACATCATCTCTAGTACTGTAAGCAGCAACTCAGGAGGACGGAGGATAACAAATGCTGGAGGAAATCCAACAACCTCTTGCAAGCCACAAGCGATGAGGCTGGTGAAAGAGATTGTGGCAAAATAAGGTATTGAGGACCTATTCCTTAATTTTTGGTTTGTGTTTATTTTAATTTTTGTTTTGTTCCGTGTTCTGTTGTTTTGTGATCGGATGTTGAAAATGGATAACTCTGGAGCATAGTTTTTTACCAATGGTTCTTCATTTTGAATTGATCCTCTCAATTTCATGCTTCAGAAAGAAGATGGTTCACTTGTGAATACGTTCACTTTGCAACATGAACCATGTGCAACAAGGCCTAAGTGGCGAGATCCAGTCGATAGCATGTTTCTTGATGTAGTTTCTTTCTGAATATTCACATTTCACATTATGGGTTATAATGACTTAGTCAAGGGAAACATCTGGTGGCAGTGATTTGTTACCTTTGCTATTGAAGATTGGCTAAACGAAAATCGACATCAGTAGCTACAACTAAGAACATGATTGCTATGATTATTAGAAGTGAATGTGGAATATGTTAGCAAATTAATACATTTGTGCGTTATTACTTGTTAAAGGATAGTTGTATAACTGTTTCTCTCATGGCTGCCTCCCTCTCGGCCTATATAAAGGCGTGAGCTCTTTACCATTTAAAAACATAGCAATACATACAATCTATTTGGAGCTCTATCATTGGTACCAGAGTGGATTTTTGCTAAGAGCGGGCGTTTTTTTTTGCTGTGTGTGCGTGAAGGAGGAGAGAAGACTGTCCGCTGTGCATGGAGACTCAGCAAAGAATAGGAATACTGTCATGCCATTTGTGTTGTGCGTGGCACTGAAGGAGGTCAGTGCGTGGAGAGAAGAAAACTATGCGTGGAGAGAAGAAAACTATTTTTTTTTGGCGTATTGTGAGCTGTGGCCTTGGAGGGACAGTTGAAGGAGCCGTTGAGTGTGAAAGATCTTTGCTTGCTGTGAGTGAAGATTTAGAACACGTGCGTGACCTCTTCCTGCAAGGAAGTTGCTTGCTGTGTGTGGAGAATCAGATCCCGTGCGTGAACTCTGCTAGAACCACGTGAAAGACCATCCAAACCCCTGTATGTGTAAGCAAAGCCGGGAAATTGCAAAGCAGTGTGTGCACGTATGTCTCAAATTTTTGATGCACAAAGCACTGTGACCAATGCACCAAATATTTGTGCATTGAATGACAACAAAAACACCACTAGGCTATTCTTTGCCTTGGACAACGAGCTACACAACACTGGGAACATTCTCTTTGATGAGATTGTGTGCCGAGGACTGTTGGAATACTTTTGGTTTGATGTTCGATGTCAAGCATGATGGATTCATGAAGAACTTGAATGTGGTTATGATGCAGATGATGAACGTGAAATAGAACGCCCACAGGAGCATCGGTGTCTCACTACATGAGCCTATAGAGCCCATCTTTGGGACAGATTTCTTCAGTAAGCATTGTAACCATTTTTGAAAAATAAATAAATAAATAAAATACATTTTTGAGTTTTTAAAAATGTCTGCTCCAAAAATATTGCTATCCGATGCCCAATTCTTGAAAGGGCCAAATTTCGCCGCATGGAAAACCAAAATGCGGACGATTCTTCGATTCGAAGATCTTTGGAGGATTGTCTCTGGCAAAGACGCCCCTCCCACAGACGATGATCTGTTGGAAAAATATGAAAAGGCTGATGCGAAAGCGTTAATGCTCATCACCCTGAGTCTTTTTGATGAGGTGCAGCCATACATTTGGGATGCAACTGCTTCTTCTCATGCATGGAGTGCATTGTGTACCATCTACGAAGCTAAGAATCTGATGACAAAGTTGCAACTTCAGACAAAGCTTCATACGATGAGTATGCATGATGGCGAGTCAGTAGAAGCTTTCTTGCGGTGTGTAGCTAAGTTACATGTAGATCTCTCTGCACTCGGTGAACCAGTGGACGACAAGTTGCTAGTCCCACTCACCCTGCGAGCTCTTCCTTCCAGGTTTCAGACACTGATCACCACGTTGACAATCACTCAACAGGAGGTGAGTTTTGCAACCTTGGTGAATTATCTCCAACAGGAAGAAGCCATGCAAAATGTATAGGAAGCCTTCGAAGACAAGGCTCTTATCACGAGGCAAAAACATAAGCCTCAGAAAGGGCAATCTGCCCCGCAAAATTAGAAGCATCATGCTCAGCAGCCATCTTCACAGCGGCCATCACAGCGGCCACCCCAGAAGCAGCATAATCACAAGGTGGATCGGTGGTGCCACATTTGCTCCACAGATACACACACGACTGCGAACTATTATTACAACGGTCGTAAGTATGGAAATTCTGGCAAAGAGATCACTTCTGGCCAAGGATATTCCAAGAAATCCCGATGGCATGCTCATAATCAGAGGCAGAAGGGCCACATTACTGCTCAGCAGGATGCCACCTCCGATGAAGAGGAACCGGATACGACTCATTCTGAAATTGTTTTAGTCTCACAGACTTCGCAGCCATCAGAAGATGTCTGGTTGATTGATTCAGGCACCAGCAAACACATGACTGGCAACAAGAAGTTGTTCCATACACTGAGTGACCGGCCCACTGGAGATCGGATCACCATTGCAGACAATCAAGAGTATATTGCAACAGGAATTCGTGATGTCATCATTCCTCTTGGAACACGGAGATGTACACTCACAAAGGTGTTATATGTTCCAGGTTTGACTTCAAATCTTTTGTCTGTAAGTCAACTTCTTAACCATAGAATGCAGGTTGAATTCTTTGTTGAAAAAGGGGTCAAGTCCTGCATCATTTCCAAGGGAGAGTCAGTCATTGCTCAAACATTTTTGAAGGGCCATCTATTTACACTAGATGCAGTCACTTCATCTAACGTTTCTCTCTCTGCATCAATGGCAGAGTCCACTACACTTTGGCACTTTCGATATGGTCATCTTTCTGCCGGGGCTCTGCATCAACTCAGTGCGAAGGAAATGGTAAGAGGGCTTCCTCCACTCTCCCATTCCTTACCTGTTTGCTCAGGATGTCTTGCGGGAAAACAACATAGAGGTCCATTCAAACAAAGCTCTTATCATTCTACAGAGCCTCTTCAGGTCATTCACACCGATCTGTGCGGACCCCTGCCAGCTAGCTTTCAAGGTTTTGCGTACTTTCAGCTCATCATTGATGATTACTCACGAAAAATGTGGGTATATTTCCTTTGGAAGAAGAGTGAGGCACTTGCAAATTACCAAACCTTCTACCAGCAAGCCACCAGGCAGTCTGGGAAGCCTCTTCTTCTCCTCCGCTCAGATCGAGGGGGGGAATTTGTGTCAAAGAAGTTCTTATCATACCTGAAGTAGCATGGCATTCAGAAACATTTGACTGCACCCTACACGCCCCAATAGAACGGGATTTCCGAGCGCCATAACAGGACTGTCATGGAGATGGCTCGTTGTATGCTCTCGACTGCCAAGTTGGAGGATTAGTTTTGGGCAAAAGCAGTCCAGACAACAGTGTATCTACTCAACCAGGCACCCACGAAGATCTTGCAGAACAAGACACCGGAAGAGGTATGGACTGGTCTTAAACCTTCTATTCATCATTTGAGAGTTTTTGGTTGTACTGCATATATGCATGTTCCAGATAAGAGAAGGAAGAAGATCGATCCAAAGACACTGCCATGTATTTTCTTGGGGTATAGTACTACCTCAAAGGCATATCGTCTCATGGATCCTGAGATGAAGAAGATCTACGAGAGTCGAGATGTGGTATGTGATGAGTCATCCTTTGACTCCCTACCACACAATGGAGATCCAGCACCGACCTCATCACATAGATTGCTCACACATCCAAATGATGAGCATTTGACTCCCTACCACACAATGGAGATCCAGTACCAACCTCGTCACATAGATTGATTACACATCCAAATGATAAGCAAGATGATTCTTCTCAGAGAGAAGAAGAGCTGAGTGGAGACTTGTTCGTTGATCTTGGCACACTGGAAAACACATCTTCACATCAGCAGCACCAACGTCTGAAATGGGTCCAGAGTACTATCAGGGATGCACACCTGAACTCACTTCCTGGTACTTCTATAGGAGTTAGAACACAAAGTCAAGCTAGACATGAGGTAAATTTTGCACTCATGAGTTCAGTTGTTGAGAGCACTGAACCTGATACTGTTCGTGAGGCATTAGACCAACCAGAGTGGAAACAAGCTATGGATGCTGAATATGATTCTTTGATTCAGAATCAGACGTGGGAACTTTTCGATCTGCCTCCAGGTAAGAAATCCATTGGTTGCAAATGGATTTTCAAAACAAAATATAAGGCAGATGGTTCAATCGACGAACACAAAGCACGACTTGTTGCAAAGGGTTATGCTCAGCAAGAAGGAATTGACTATGACGAGACCTTTGCACCCACTGCAAAGATCAAAACCATCAGAGTTGTATAGGCACTAGCAGCACAAAATGGATGGAAACTTCAACAGATGGATGTCAAGAGTGCTTTTCTAAACGGTGATCTACAAGAAGAAGTGTACATGGCCCAACCTGAAGGGTTTGTAGACGAGCATCAACCACACAAGGTATGTCGTCTGATAAAGTCTCTTTATGGACTTAAACAAGCACCTGGGCATGGTATATAAAAATTGATGATCACCTATTGCAGCATGGATTCACTCGTAGCCCCTCAGATACAAATTTGTGTATCAAGAAGGTAGGAACAGAGATTGTCATTCTGGTTTTGTACGTAGATGATCTTGTGATCACAGAAAGTTCTGACAATCTTGTAGATGATGTAAAGAATGATCTGAAGAAATCCTTTGACATGACTAATTTGGGGCTAATTCACTATTGTCTTGGCTTAGAGATATGGCAGAAGAAGAATCATATCTTCGTCTCCCAGATGAAATATGCCAAGACACTCCTGGAAAAATATGGGATGTCAGATTGTAAACCAATGTCCACACCTATGGAAAAAGGTTTACAACTATCTAGATTCCAGGATTCACCACAGGTAGATGGCACTCACTACAGGTAGCTTGTGGGGAGTATCATTTACTTGACTTATACCAGACCAGATCTTTGCTTTGCTGTGAGCTATCTCACCAGATTTATGCAGGAGCCGAAGAAATGTCATTGGATAGCAGTAAAGCATGTGTTGAGATATGTCCGAGGTACAGTTGACTTTGGTCTGGAGTATCAGAAGAACACTCAGTTATTCTTACACGGATATACAGACTCAGCCTATGCAGGATCCGTTGATGACAGGAAATCCACTTCAGGATATGTTTTTCATCTCGGATCTGGACCTATCTCAAGGATCAGCAAGAAGCAAACTATTGTTGCTCTCTCATCCACTAAGGCTGAATACTGCGCTGCACAAGGAGCTGTGTGGGAAGTAATTTGGTTACGTCACATTCTTGCAGATATAGGGATTCCTGAAGAGAAACCTCCCATCATTCACTGCGACAATCAAGGTGTGTTAAATCTTGTGAAGAATCCTATTTTTCATGAACGAACAAAGCATATTGAGGTCGAATGTCACTACATTTGTGAATAGGTCTTGAACCACCAAATTCAGCTCCAGTACTGCCCTACTGATTTTCAGGTTACAAATATTTTCACCAAGCCTCTCGGCAAGGTGAAGTTTGATTTGTTTAGGGGGTACATTTGTAAGAGCAATGTATTAAGGGGGGGAATGTTAGCAAATTAATACATTTGTGTGTTATTACTTGTTAAAGGACAGTTGTATAACCGTTTCTCTCATGGCTGCCTCCCTCTCGGCCTATATAAAGGCGTGAGCTCTGTACCATTTAAAAACATAACAATACATACAATCTATTTGGAGCTCTATTAGAATATTTGTCACTATTGTTTATTGTTTTCCTGTGTTGTGTGGTTGTTCAATAAAGTATAGATAATGCATAGTTTCCTATTTGGGACCTCCTAATTGAAGAGCATCATGGGGAGAAGAAAAGCACTAAAAGAAGCGCATGGTACTCAAATTTGGGTTCGTGGTAATCCTGTAAAACCACCAAGGTATCATCCTCTTTGGTTCGTGGTACACTTGTAAAATCACTGAGGTAAAATCCTCTTAGTTCATGGTAAGCCTGTAAAACCACTGAGGTGAACAGTTGGAAAGTGCTCCTGTTCCTTTAGGTTTATGGTCAACCTTAGAAAAACCATGTGTATCGAGACCATGTAGGCACATGCTTGTGTGAAGACCCTTTTTGTGGTGTTCTCATTAAGGGGGGGAACATCCAGTATCAAGAAATGTATATTTGTACGAAAAATGTAATAAGGGGGGGAATGTTAGCATTTAAAATATATTACATTGTATTTTGTTACGGTTGGTAGGGAGCTGTTTGGGGGGAACCGTATCTCTCCATGTATATATTTGATCCTCACTGTAATGGTATACAATTGAATGAATAAGATAGCAGATTATATGATTATTCATCTTATCAGTTATTATGTAAAGTGGTTTCATTGGCTCATTGTTCTCTTTTCCCTTTCCTCTACAACAAACAAACCCCACTTGATCAAGACATTTACACTTATCAATCTTGTTATCCCTGCCATCAGCAAACTCCCCAAAGTTGTCTACATCTACATCAACATATAACAATTCATAAGAAGAATTATTTGGATCTTTAATGGGGTGCAACATTTTCTTCTCTCCATACAGCTTTACAAGGCTACCATTAATTGGAATGGTGGAAAAAGACATATCCATCTGAACACTTCCACCAACACTTGTAGCCCAATTTCTTGATAATAGCATGCCCTATTTGGCAAGGCAATCAACAATGACAACATCAAGTTTATGGTTCTTACTTAGATAAGTCGTAAGTTGTACAACCAAAACCTTCACACAAAATATAACTGGGACCTCTATAGAATCCATTGTAGTACACTTGCCATGATCTACAGTCACTTTAATGTTCAATTCATTCATGATTTATAGAGGCATAACATTGCATGATGCTTCGGAGTCAAACATACAATTATGCAGCAGTCTAGCTTTAATAATCAATTTTGTAAAAAATGGATCAACATTTAACTGAGACTCAAATAAAGATGCCCCCAAGAAGACTTCAGGTGGTTCACCAATCTCCTCTAATGTTGGTGGTTTTTCTAGTTCTACAATGGTTGAAGGAGGAGTGTTTACATTATTTATATTTATGCCTTAGGCACTCCTATCTTCCCCTAATCTCAAACACTCATAATCCCTCTTCTTATGGTCAGGAATCCTTAGCAGTTCTGTAATTGGGACATAAATATTGATCTGACTCAAAACTTGGGCAATGTCATAGGGAATGTACTTGGGAAAAGCAACATTTGGAGAAAGGTCAACAAGCTCATTAGATGGCACAAGGTTTTTAACATTTTGGGAATGTATGGGAACATCGGTTCTAATTAAGACACGACATCTTTAAGGTGCATATTTCTTTTGATTCTCTTTTGGGACATTGGTGAGAACTGGGGTCTTTTTTTCGGCTTGAGGCCCTACCCCTTTGACAACTTTATTTCTTCTATTATAGTCCTTTTCTTGGACCATAACAACATTCACTAACAATTATCTATCCTCTTCTGATGGGATTCCTCCATCGTACTTATTAATAATTAGAGCTCTTAGGTACTCAAAATAATTATTAGGAAGTTCAAATGCTTGTACCATATCTATTTCTAAAGCATGAGAGGGAGGAAGAAGAGGTGCCAGGTGAATGCAGTCCCAAATACTTGTCACAGTTCTTGCACTTATTACCTCAGTTGAATTTACTCCTTGATGTGAGCTTGTACAGCAGTCCACCATGCATGCATCATCATTAGTGTTTTCATCGTCATCAGATTCTTCAACTTTCTGATTGAATTCACATGGCAGGTGGGGTAAGAATCATTTTTCACACCAATCCATTTGATTTGTCTCTTCAACAACAAAAATCATATCATTTAGACTATCAGGCACAACTCTATTCTCCCTAGTTTGGGGTTGTATATCTACCATGGGTCCTTTACCTCTGTCACCAGACCTCTGATCATTTCTAGGATGATTTGCAAGTCTATGTTATCCCTATTGCCTATGCTAACCCATAGAACCTTGGCCAATTACTTTTTCTACGCTGGCCAGCTTGTAAGATATTTATTTGATATCCTCCGCCAAAGTCCTTACAACTTCCTCAAGATCCACAGCCTTACTTGATTGAGGCTTCTTGGGGTTGATCATTATAATACCCTACCTATTAGGAGGTTTTCCAACTACCTAAATATTGTTCTCAATTTGGAGAGACATGGTAAAGGCTTTCTCAAAGTCCCAGGGTTCTTAGCCCACAAATAGTAAGCAACTTTCTTATCAAATGTATTTGAATACTTTATTAGACATGATTCATCACATGGCCTCAAATTAATAGGAAGTCTTCGCAATGTTTTATTAAATCTAGTGTTGAAATCATGCAATGATTCCTTAGGATTATTTTTTATATTTTCAAACTCTGATAAGAGAAACCTAGGGTTTGTTTTATCACCGTACTACATTCTAAAGGCATTATTCATCTCTGTCTAGGAGTCAATAGAATTATCTGGTAGAGATTTATACCGGTCCCTTGCATTCTCTTATAGAGTATGAATAAATAATTTAATGTATTCATCTTCACACTCTATTTCAAATTTATCCATCATATTGACAAAGAGTTTCAAGTGCTGATCAGCAGTTATTAAATTATTTCCTTAAAATTTAGGAAATCTATTTCTTACATCCTGTGGCACAGCATTTGGATAGCCATTCATACCTCTAAAACTGATGGGACCAAAATTACTAACGAAAAATGGAGGTCTAGGTCGAGGCTCAGCCATATTATTTTGAGGATGTGATCTTATAGGAGAAACATAATGCTAAGGATTGAGGGGTATGTGTGATAAATGGATACAATTTTTTTGAATGACTTCCCTCTAAAGGCTCTATCTCTTGGAAAACTCTATTAGACTTTGAAAATACAGGAGCAGATTGAGAAGAAAATGTTTCAAATATAGATGATGGACCCTCTTCAGATGGAGAATTTAACTCAACAAAGAGGCTACCTGATTTAGAAGCAATTGAGTAAGTACTGTAATCTCGAATCATAGGATGATCAGTTTCACCAATGGATATCTATTTTCTTGATGCTTGATCTCCAACATCCTTCCAAATTATTCTTCCTTCTGAATTAGACTTTCCCAGCTCTTAAAATAACCTTCTACTAGGGTCCTTGGCGAAGAAATATCTTCTTCCTTCACGCTTTACAGATATTAGTTGGTATCCAAATTCGTTCTCCTTTTCAAGCCAAGAAGCAACACAGATTCGACTAGGAGCTTAGAGGTAGATAGATCATAGTGTGTTTCGTTTTGTAGTAGGGGATGAAATCTAACTAACCCTTTGTTACTCACATTTGTGGAGAGATGGATAACACCTTTAAGAGGATTTGACCTGTCCTCACTACTTTAGGATCTGCCTATTCGATTAGGGTGAGAGGACCCTTAGTGTGACTTCTGTTTGGTGAAGGAGACAGAGATTTCCTTCCTTTGCAAAAATTCTATGAAGAGAACCTTGGGAAAATACGGTCAATACTCCATGATTTAACTCTTAAGAGTTGTCACTTCTAAACGATGGAGATATTTTCAACACAAGGCTAAGTCTACTGAAGACATTAAGAAATCATGATTGATCTGCATTATTTTGCAAGTAGATTTTTTTCCTTTGTTGATACACAGGTAAAACAGTGGTAGTTCAGGGTGGATCAATGGTTTTTAAATGATTTTTGTGGGAGATGAAGCAGGATAAAGTTGATTGTACCATATCTTTAGAGGGAATTGACAATAGCGAAAGAATTCAACAAAAAGATACAGAATAGTTAAGACGTTTCTTCAACCAGAAGGTGTGCTTGAACAGAGGCCTAAATCAGCACATTTTCACATAATCTTTCAGACTCTGACAGAAGGGATTGAATTGAAAGAATCAATTAAACACTAAAGTCTTTGATTAATCATGCCTAAGGTAAACCCAAAGAATTACAGAAAATATTTATCAACAAATGACAGCGAATTGATTTTAATTTTTTTTATCTCATCCAAGATGATGGCTCGTCTTGAAATGAAATTGCAAATACCATTAAATTGTCACAGGGATGAGACCCTGTGTGATTTCACAAAGATTTCAATATAATATTGCAATGCGAATGACAGAAACTATTTGCAAACATTCTGAAACAAAGAAGACAATTTACTAGATATTAGACACAAATTAATTCTTAAATTACTTAGATTCATTAGCAAGGAAAAGATTCCAGAGAAATCTCAGTGCTTTTCAATGGCTATACATATATAACCAACTATACACGATAGAAAATCTAACAGAGAAGAAATTAACAGGTTATCTGAGCTTTGGTCTCTCAGGAAGATGCATTTCTCAATTTTTTTCTCAAGAATTCAAACTCTGACCATATGTGAGAGTATTCTCATTGCATTTATACACTTTTCTCACACAATATTCCCCCCAAAAGAGAAGAATATTTGAGGGACCTTCACTTGTTACCAATTTGTCTCATACAATGATGTTTAACAAATTCAGATCTAAAATATGCTAGTTGGACCAATTGTGACCTGATCACATTTGTTGGACTCTCGACTAATGACTAGGACACCATACCATAACTTTTCAGGAGTCCTTTTAATCATTTTGATTCTGTCATATGATAAATCCCATTTTTAATCTTTTTCTGGAGCCTCTGCATAGTTGGACCTGATAGGTCATCCCTTTTTTCTTTCGAGGCAATGCCTTTTTCACTTTATGCACCTATACATTCATCATTTCATCCTTTTTCCCTCTGTTTCCTCTTCTAGTTCTGCCCCACATCCCTTTCCTCTGGTAATTCCCATTTTCTCGAGTGCCTAAGTAATTCCCACTTCAAAATATCGGCCTTAACGGTCCTTAGACTCACAATTTAAGTTTCGAATCCATTCAATGACACCTTTGTGATAGAGACGACAAAGAATTTCATCAAAGAATGATGAAATATAGCGCATATTCACGTCTCCAAGAGTCTTGGTGCAAAAATGGTAGAAAAATAGGTGAAATGCACAAAACCATTGCTCCTACTCTTTTTCCACTTTATATCATAGTCGTCCACATGTTTCCTTAGGGCAACTATAAAGGAGAAAAACAGAGGCAAGTCTAAAACAAGCGTGAGCATTCCATGTACCCTGGGCCCAAGAAAAATGCCTTTTGCCCTTTGAAAAGTCTCAATGAAAAAAGGATCCAGAAAAAGCCTCCATGTGTCTTAATGGCGCATTTTGAGATGGTCCCCAAAAGCAAAGACCTCAAACAAGCACGGGCTTAACATGTGTCTCAGTCTGACAGAGTATGTTAAAAAGTTGAAGGTGCCATGTGTCTAGGGTCCGTGACACTTTTCTTCTACCGTTGAAAAGTCCAAGAAAAAGGGCAGAGTGAGTAGAAGCTTCCAAGTATCCTCTTCATGCTTATAAAAACTAAACATAGGGGCTTATCCCCAAACAGGTGTGGTCCCTCCACGTGTCCCAGGATTTTAGAAAGTTTCTTGAAAATTCTAAATATGGGAAGACTCGGTGGAAGCCTCCATGTGTCTTTATGGTGCATCTTAATGATTGTGCCAAAGAGTAGAGATATTGAATGAGCGCGGGCTCACCATGTGTCCCAAGCCTTAGAAAATTTATTTTAAAATTTTAAGTACAAAGCGGAGCCGACGGAAGCCTCCACATGTCTCCCTGTCATAATTGTTAAGGTGGGACCCTGAGGTGGATTCTCAAATGAGCACCAACTCTCTGCATGTTAATGGCCCGCCAAAACTATACCATCTATATGAATTTTTTTTTCATGTTTGGGTAAACCTATGGAATCCTCCACGTGTCCCCTAGGCGCAACTCCAAGGCCAAACCAAAAGGTTAATTTTCAAACGAGCGTCATTCCTCCACGTGGACAATTTTTGGGTTGTAGTGAGCCATAGAGTTTTTGGAGTGCCCCGCCGAGCCACATCTAACCAAAAAGGGCCACGTTTCCACTGATGCCGAGATGTAAATTTGACGAGAAAAACACACCTGTCAAATCGTAAAAATGCAAGAAAACCACCATTTGAGCCTGGAGATGAATTTTTCTTCAAGGATAGAGAATTTGGAAATGTTATAATGTTCAAACATGATCCTCCAAGTGACATTCAATCAAATTTCCACAAGTGTTTGGGACAAAAATAACAGGGACAACAAAATGTGGGTATGGAAAACGAAAAGAAAGGAACAACCTGAATTTTATGCCCAATTTACAGACTCCTTCAAATGGATAGAGAAACGAATAAAACATTTTGGATCTTTAAGTGATCTTCGACCAAGGAAGGGACTGATCATGGAAACCAAATGGAGGACAAAGTCTTCAAGCACCAACACGGGGATATAGAAAAAATTGCAGAGGCCGCAAACTGAGGAATTTCAATGAAAAATGGGGAGAGACTAATCTGAGCACCAACAACAGGAATATGTCGACTCCGACCACACCGGATCTGTTGATGATAGGAAGTCAACTACATGATACAAATTTCATCCTAGATTTGGACCTATATCGTGGATAAGAAAGAAGAAAATTTTGTTTTCTATCTCATCCACAATGATGGAAAAGAGAGAATATTTTATTCAATATGTGTTTGAACAGCTGCGGATAGGAAGAATATATAGCCTGCAGGAACAGTTACCAGTTACACAGGAACGGTTAAGAGTAACCATATGCGTGGTGAGTAGGATGGATGTATTAATTAAGCTTAATTAAGCTAACATTCCCCACCTTAATACATTTTTCCTACATATGTACCCCTTAAACAAATCAAACTTCACCTTGCCGAGAGGCTTGGTGAGAATATCTGTAACCTGAAAATTAGTAGGGCAATACTGGAGTTGAATTTGGTGGTTCAAGACCTGTTCATGAATGTAGTGACATTCAACCTCAATATGCTTTGTTATTTCATGAAAAATAGGATTCTTCACAAGCTTCAACACACCTTGATTGTTGCAGTGAATGATTGGAGGTTTCTCTTCAGGAATCCCTATATCTGCAAGAATGCGACGTAACCAAATCACTTCGCACACAGCTCCTCATGCGGCGCAGTATTCAACCTCACTGGATGAGAGAGAAAAAATAGTTTGCTTCTTGCTAACCCATGAGACAGGTCTAGATCTGAGATGAAAAACATACCCTGAAGTGGATTTCCTGTCATCAATGGATCTTGCATAGTTGGAGTTAGTATATCCCTGTAAGAAGAACTAAGTTTCCTTATGATACTCCAAACCAAAATAAATTATACTGCAGACATATCTCAACACATGCTTTGTTGCTATCCAATGACATTTCTTTGGCTCCTACATAAATATGGCGAGATAGCTCACTACAAAGCAAAGATCTGTCATGGTATAAGTCAAGTAAATGAGACTCGCCACAAGCTACCTATAGTGAGTGCCATCTACCTGCGGTGATTCGTAGAATCTAGATAATTGCAAAAATTTTTCCATATGTTTGGACATTGGTTTACAATTTGACATTCCATACTTCTCCAAGAGATTCTTGGAATATTTCATATGGGAGAAGAAGATATGATTCTTCTTCTGCCATATCTCTAAGCCAAGACAGTAGTGAAGTAGCCCCAAATCAGTCATGTCAAAGGATTTCTTCAGATCATTCTTTCCATCATCCACAAGATTGTCAGAACTTCTTGTGATCACAAGCTCATCTACGTACAAAACCAGAATGAAAATCTTTGTTCCTACATTCTTGATATAAAAATTTGTATCTGAGGGGCTACGAGTGAATCCATGCTACAATAGGTGATCATCAATTTTTATATACCATGCCCTAGGTGCTTGTTTGAGTCCATAAAGTGACTTTATCAGATGACATACCTCTGTGGTTGATTCTCGTCTACAAACCCTTCAGGTTGGGCCATGTACACTTCTTCTTTGAGATCACCATTCAGAAAACCACTCTTAACATCCATCTGCTGAAGTTTCCATCCATTTTGTGCTGCCAGTGCATAGACAACTCTGATGGTTTTTATCTTCATAGTGGGTGCAAAGGTCTCATCATAGTCAATTCCTTCTTGTTGAGCATAACCCTTTGCAACAAGTCATGCTTTGTGTTTTTTGATTAAACCTTCTGCCTTATATTTATTTTTGAAAATCCATTTGCAGCAATTGGATTTCTTACCTTGAGGAAAATCGACAAGTTCCCACGTTCGACTCTGAATTAAGGAATCATATTCAGCATCCATAACCTGTTTCAACTGTGGTTGGTCTAATGCCTCACGAACAGTGTTAGGTTCGGTGCTATCAACAACTAAACTCATAAGTTAATTTTTTTTTCGTTTTTACTTTTAGATTTGTTATATAAATAAAACATATAAACTAACATAGATATATCTATCTAAAAGATATACCCATAAAATAGAAAAACTAGTGCCTTTTTGATGATTCAACACAATGTGTGATTTTAAAAGAGCTATGTAATTATACTTTCAATTAGACTATTTGAAAAAGAGGTGAATCATACACAAATGATATGAATTTAGATTAGTTTTAAAATACAAAGACAATAATTTGAACATTTTAAGCTACCCAACTATTAGATGTTGGAATACATCCCATTCCAGATCAAGATATATACCGATGACCATGTTCGCGAGATATGCCCTATAGATTATAGATTATGTGAGATATGAATACAACTTCGAATGTGATTTCAAATGTTTTCACAAAAATATAAACATGATGCTGCACACACTAAACCGCACGGAACTTTCATCATTATAAATTGAGGGAAATAAGTTTTAAGCGCGAAAATGGCAAAAAGTATGTGTTGCATCGACAAAAATAACACGACAGAGGAAAACCCATGGAAATTCATATTCTATAAGTAATTTTCATTGTGTTATTTCTCAACAAAACCCATACAATGAACAAATTCATACAACCAGAAGGTGCCCTGAAATTGTTTGAATTTAATGTCAGCGTATTCAATTAATGCATTGAAATTCAAAATCACTGAACGCGTTTGATGAGTAAGAGCAACACACAACTTCACTATTCTTTCATTTTTCTTGCACAATAAACTTCTGTTTTCCTTATAAACATTGGTTTGTTGAGGCAAAACTGGTCTACGAAATTTCTCGTTCTGCTGCGTGATAAAAAAATCGTCACCTTTGAAAGGTTGGTTTCTTCCACTTTCTGAGTAGAATAGCTAATTAAAATCAGAAGCATGTGAGAAGAAGCACATTTTCATTCAATTACCGCGTTTACAGGGGTTTCCTTGCAAATCCTCTGCATTTTCGCTATTGTATCATACACTGCTTTTTGTTCTATAAATATATTTGTGTTCAAAAGAAAAATATCATCATCTCAAAGTTTAATTGTTGGTTGGAGGTTAAGACATAATAATCACGATGTCGCTGCGGAAAACAATTCTTAATGTTCAGGGAATATGCTTCAGCACTGATGAAACGAAGATCCAGACTTCACTCGAAGCTGTACACGGGGTTGGAAAAGTTAACCTTGATAGCGGAAAGAAAAGAGTGAAAATCGAACATCATCCGAGCTCCACTACCGCAGATGATTTAGGTATGCCCTTTTCTTCCTTCACATCACCACTTTTTCTGTATTATGTTAAATATGGAATTTTTTTGGATCGCCTATATTATTTCTGTGTTATTCATCTGACAAGGGTAACATTTTTTTTTTGTCAAAGATTATCTAAACATATTCGTGAAATTTTTTATTTGTGTTTGTGCTCAGTGGCTGTGCTTCGAAGAGAGGGTTTCACTGCTGAAATTGCAAGGGAGATCAACTAAATATGGCGTCACTAAATATTTAGATATTTAGAAATATGTGGTGGAATCAAGTATTACTTGGTAAAGTCGTATTAAAATTGTGGGATGTTATTCATCGTGTTCGTCACTATTATTTTTATTGTTATAGATTAATACAGTGATGAAGCTATTCTTTGTATACAAACCATTTGTGAAATAAAGTGAAGCTCCTTAATCATTGTGATTTTGGGATTTATTTATTTGTGCAAAACAAGGAGGTCAAAATTAGATATAAACATTTGAAGAGTCCCGCAACAATATAATGGATTTATAAATACAGTGTGTTATACATGTTTAACTCCAATTACATCTTATTAACCTATCTACATACATTCAAACTATTGAAATATCTCATTGTTTGTTCTTTTTAAGTATAATTTTTGTTTGCTTATATTATTGGTGAAATCATTTCTCAAAAAGTTGTAATTAATATAGCTATCTTGGGAGCTTATTTTAGCAAACTCAATAATGCATTTTTTAGCTTATTAAATTTTATGACATGAAATTACATAGGCATGTAGTGGTTGTTCTACATACAATCATTCATGCAAGAATCAATTAGAAATGTTATATTTATGTTCAGTTGATACTCTTTCTATTAAGGTTTTCTAATAGTTCTCAAAACATTTTTGACAATGTCCAATCATACTATTGGTGGATAATGGTTATTATATCTTTTCTATATTATTGTGAATACCTTTTTACAATACATATATCTTAGAATAGTCTAAACATCACATATTATTGCACAAACTATAGTTAAAATCCGTAAAATATGATAGATTGACCTATAGCTTCCAAGACCCATAGCTTAAGATCGAGTAACAATTATTTTAATATAAATTTTAACATTATATAATCAATATCACAACTATGCAAACATACATAATGTTTAAATACAGTGGTTTTACCTTGAAGTTCTCAATCTTGATGCCATTATAATTTTTTTGTATTAAATATATTTAAATCCAATTACAATGACCAGGTTTACAAAACATATGTATTTTTTTCCTACAGTTCTTTGATTTAAACATCTATTGTTTTCACCCAAATTTTTAGTCCATTTACATGTAATATACTTGATCATCACATTATTTTATCCTACTCACAAGTAATATAGCTAATCACTCTCTGAAAAAAAAAAAAAAAAAAATTTATTGCATTAAATATCTTTCAATGTTGTCATCTCACAGGCAAACATTTCTTGTATTTCTGGTTTCTAATGTTCATTGTAAACTTGTAAATACATATTTTACCTTTTCAAAATAAAAAATTTCCACACGGACATTTACTTAATTTTTTTACGATTAGAATGGGATCTCCCGACAGACACAATAACCCTAACACTTCTGGCTTTGGGAATGCCGGTGGCAGATTTGAATGTGGCAGCAAGCCCTAACTTGGTTCTGATATTTTTCTTGGTGGCTCTGACCGTGGTGGCTGTTCTTCTTCGACGAGCTCGGTGATGGGTGGACTCCCTACTTTTCCATTCCCTATTGGCATTGGCTTTCGCGTGACCTCCTTAGATCCACATGTAGTTGTTGCTGGTGGGGTTGGTGGTGCTCTTGTCGACGCATCTACTGGGGCATCTCCTATGTTGGTTCTACTCAAGAAGGGGGTGCTAAGGGACTCCTTTATTCCCTCTTTTTCAACTGTGAAAGGGCTTACTTTTGTTGATGGCACAAGGGAGTCATTCGGGATGTCCATGATATTATTTTAGGTGGCCAAATCATCCAGATCTATTTTCAAATTGATTGTTCCTACCATTACAACAACATATGTGTCTTTTGGGACTGATGTTATTGTTTCTACATATTATTACAAGAGGAAGGGAGTCATTTGTAGGTTCAACAATATTTTCCCTAGCCTCCATACTCTCCATGATTGGATATTAAAACTTTGGAAGCCTTTTATGTCAGGTAAACTCGACATTTACCCCACTGCTAGAGGATTTTTCACTATAGTGTTTAGCAATATCTCTGATAGAGATTTGATTTTAAGTAAAGTGTGGGATTTCATGTCCCATTTCCTTCTTATGAAACCTTGGTTTCCGTTGTTCAACCTGATGACTGAAACCTTTAATGTTAAACCAATTTGTGTTTGGTTGCATTATTTTCCCCTCCAATTTTGGAGAGAAAATTTCCTTGTGTCAATAGGTAATTCATTGGATAAACTCCTAGCCATTGATTTCACGACATATGCTCATATAATGATTGATTTGGATACCTATGCTGATTTCCCAGCTACCATCAATCTCATTGTTGAGGATCACACATGGGTCCAAAATCTTGATGATGAAGGAAACCGTTAAAGGTGTAGGGATTCCTTTTCTACAAGTAACTCAGCATTGGATTGTCAAAATGGGAAGGAAAAACTAAGCCAAGAAATGCCTTCGTGGTGAAAAAATATGAACCTATCCATTTGGTGGTTAAGAGCTAACTGGATAGTGACCTTGTGATGAATTCAGACAAGGAATATGAGGTTGATGTTCGTGTTTTGATAGTTTTGGAGGCCACAACCACTCCTAGTGTTGTTTTTGATGTCCACCTACATTCAATTGAGCATTCAAAGAATCTAGAAATTATCATCCCGATTATTTCTAAAGAAAATGTTAATCCTAATGTTGATGTAGGTTGGATCAATGTGGGTTATAAGAAGAAAAGGAAAAATGTTAAATACCTTATAAAAATGTAGTTGATATCTCGTGGGATTGAGCTCAGGGATAAGATGATTTATAATGTGTTGTGAGTGTGTTTGTATCTTTTTTAGATGCTGGTAGAGCTTGCTTATTTTGATCCTCAATGCTTTATCTTTTATCCTTTGTAAGTGGGTTTTTTGGTCTCCCTAAAACCAAATTATTTTTACCTTATATAAAAAAGTCATTATTATATAGATTCAAAAACTAACGCATATTAAATATTTGGGTTCAAAATTAATTTTTTTATAAATTAGAAACTTAAAGTAGATTATTGTGCTTTATATGGCATTCCATTGGTCGAAGTAATGTGAGTAAGATCCCTATACTATATTATCGGATATGATCTATGTCCAATAAGGATTCAATAAAAAACAAAAACATTTAACATTATTATTTTGAATTTTGATTTTTTTTTAGAATTAAATGCGGATAATATCGAGCCGCAAAAATTCAAAAAAATCTACCTTCCCACTCCCTCAACCACCTTCTGATGGGCTAATTAATATTTTGGATGTTGAATATTCTTATACTATTGAAATATTTTTTCCGTTAGAGGATTTAAATCCCTGCTAACCCCTGTCACGTGAAGCCATTCCTGTGAGGAATAAACTTAGGTTAATTCATCATTTACTAAGTTCTAATGTTAAAGTTGATGGCACTCTAATAATGTTTTATATATTTCTATATTTATTAATACATGGAGCATGCCTTTATATAGGCTGTGGGAAGGAGGCGTGAAGGAAAAACAGTTACATAACTGTTTACTACCACTACTAACAACAATGTGTTAATAATGTACTAACATTACCCCACTTAATATGTTGCTCTTACAAATGTATCCCCTAAACAAATCAAACTTCACCTTCCTGAGAGGCTTGGTGAGAATATCTGCAACCTGAAAATCACTAGGGTAGTACTAGAGCTGAAGTTGGTGGTTCAAGACCTGTTCACGAATGTAGTGACATTCGACCTCAATATGCTTTGTTCATTCATGGAAAACAGGATTCTTCACAAGCTTCAACACACCTTGATTGTCACAGTGAATGATGGGAGGTTTCTCTTCAGGAATCCCTATATCTGTAAGAATGCGACGTAACCAAATTACTTTGCACACAGCTCCTCGTGCAACACAGTATTCAGCCTCAGTGGATGAGAGAGCAACAACAGTTTGCTTCTTAATAATCCATGAGATAGGTCCAGATCTGAGATGAAAAACATATCCTGAAGTGGATTTCCTATCATCAACAGACCCTGCATAGTTTGAGTTTGTATATCCCTGTAAGAAGAACTGAGTGTCCTTCTGATACTCCAGACCAAAGTCAACTTTACCTTAGACATATCTCAACACATGCTTTACTGCTATCTAATGACATTTCTTCGGCTCCTGCATAAATCTGGCGAGATAGCTCACTGCAAAGCAAAGATATGGTCTGGTATAAGTCAAGTAAATGAGACTACCCACAAGCTTCCTGTAGTGACTGCCATCTACTTGTGGTGAATCCTGGAATCTAGATAATTGCAAATCTTTTTCCATAGGTGTGGACATTGGTTTACAATCTGACATTCCATATTTTTCTAGGAGTGTCTTGGTATATTTCATCTGCGAGATGAAGATATGATTCTTCTTCTACCATATTTCTAACCCAAGACAATAGTGATGTAGCCCCAAATCATTCATGTCAAAGGATTTCTTCAGATCATTCTTTACATTATCTAAAATATTTTCAGAACTTGCTGTGATCACAAGATCATCTACGTACAAAACTAGAATGACAATCTTTGTTCCTACCTTCTTTATATACAAATTTGTATCTGAGGGGCTACGAGTGAATCCATGCTACAATAGGTGATCATCAATTTTTATATACCATGCCCTAGGTGCTTGTTTGAGTCCATAAAGTGACTTTATCAGATGACATACCTTGTGTGGTTGATTCTCATCTACCAACCCTTCAGGTTGGGCCATGTATACTTCTTCTTTGAGATCACCATTCAGAAAAGAACTCTTGACATCCATCTACTGAATTTTTATCCATTTTGTGCTGCCAGTGCACAGACAACTCTGATGGTTTTGATCTTCATAGTGGGTGCAAAGGTCTCGTCATAGTCAATTCCTTCTTGTTGAGCATAACCCTTTGCAACAAGTCATGCTTTGTGTTTTTCTATTAAACCATCTACCTTATATTTATTTTTGAAAATCCATTTGCAGCAATTGGATTTCTTACCTAGAGGAAAATAGACAAGTTCCCACGTCCGACTCTGAATTAGGGAATCATATTCAGCATCCATACATGTTTCCACTGTGGTTGGTCTAACGCCTCACGAATAGTGTCAGGTTAAGTTCTCTCAACAACTGAACTCATGAGTGCAAACTTTACCTCATGTCTAGCTTGACTTCATGTTCTAACTCCCGTACAAGTACCAGGAAGTGAGTTCAGGTATGCATCCTTAATAGTACTCTGGACCCATTTCAGACGTTGGTGTTGCTGATGTGAAGATGTGTTTTCCAATGTGCCAAGATCAACGAAGAAGTATCCACTTAGCTCTTCTTCTCTCTGAGAAGAATCATCTTGCTCATCATTTGGATGTGTGAGTAATCTATGTGACGAGGTCAGTACTGGATCTCCATTGTGTGGTAGGGAGTCAAAGGATGACTCATCACATGCCACATCTCGACTCTCGTATATCTTCTTTGTCTCAGGATCCATGAAATGATATGCCTTTGAGGTAGTACTATACCCCAAGAAAAGACATGGTAGTGTATTTAGATCGATTTTCTTCCTTCTCTTATCTGGAACATGCATATATGCAGTACAACCAAAAACTCTTAAATGATGAATAGAAGGTTTACAACCAGTCCATACCTCTTCCGGTATCTTGTTGTGCAAGATCTTCGTGGGTGCCCGATTGAGTAGATACACTGCTGTATGGATTGCTTCTGCCCAAAATTGATCCTCCAACTTGGTGGTTGAGAGCATACAATGAGCCATCTCCATGACAGTCCTATTGTGGCGCTCAAAAATCCCGTTCTATTGGGGTGTGTAGGGTGTAGTCAGATGTTGTTGAATGCCATGCTACTTCAGGTATGCTAAGAACTTCTTTGACACAAATTCCCCCCCTCGATTTGAACAGAGGAGAAGAAGAAGCTTCCCAGACTTCCTGGTGGCTTGCTGGTAGAAGGTTTGGAAATTTGCATGTGCCTCACTCTTCTTCAGAAGGAAATATACCCACATTTTCTGTGAGTAATCATCAATGATGAGCTGAAAGTATGCAAAACCTTGGAAGCTAGCTGGCAGGGGTCTGCATAGATCGGTGTGGAATGACTTGAAGATGCTCTGTAGAATGATAATAGATCTGTTCGAATGGACCTCTATGTTGTTTGCCTGCAAGACCTCCCGAGAAAATAGGTAAGAAATGGGAGAGTGGAGGAAGCCCTCTTACCATTTCCTTCGCACTGAGCTAATGCAGAGTCCCCGGCAGAAAGATGACCATATCGAAAGTGCCAAAGTGCAGTGGACTCCACTGTTGATGCAGAGAGAGCAACGCTGGATGAAGTGACCGCATCCAGTGCATAGATAGACGGCCCTTTAGAAATTCTTGAGCAATGACTGACTCTCCCTGGGAAATGATTCAGGACTTGACCCCTTTCTCAACAAAGAATTCTACCTACATTCGATGGTTAAGAAGTTGACTTACAGACAAAAGATTTGAAGGTTAAACCTGGAACATATAGCACCTTTGTGAGTGTACATCTTCACTGTTCTAAGAGGAATGATGACATCACCAATCCCTGTTCGCAATATACTTCTTTATTTTCTACAATGGCGATCTGATCTCTAGTGGGCCGGTCACTCAGAGTATGGAACAACTTCTTGTTGCCAGTCATGTGTTTGCTGGCGCTTGAATCAATCAACCAGACATCTTCTGATGGCTGCGAAGTCTGTGAGACTAGAACAATGTCAGAATGAGTCGTATCTGGTACCTCTTCATCAGAGGTGGCATCCTGCTGAGTAGCAATGTGGCCCTTCTGCCTCTGATTACGAGCATGCCATCAAGATTTCTTGGAATATCCTCAGCCAGAAGTGCTCTCTTCGCCAAAGTTTCCATACTTGCGACCGTTGTAATAACAGTTCGCAGTCGTGTGCGTATCCATGGAGAAAATGTGGCACCACCGATCCGCCTTGTGATTATGCTTCTTCTGGGGTGGCCTTTGTGGTGGCCGCTATGAAGATGGCTGCTGAGGATGCATTGCTTCTGATTCTGGGGGGCATGATTGCCCTTTCCGAAGCTTATGTTTTTACCTCGTGATGAGAGCCTTGTCTTTGAAGGCTTCTTATACATTTTGCATGGCTTCTTCCTGTGGAGATAATTCACCAGGGTTGAGAAAATCTCACCTCCTGTTGAGTGATTGTCAATGTGGTGATCAGTGTCCGAAACTGGGAAGGAAGAGCTTGTAAGGTGAGCGGGACTAGCAACTTGTCATCCACTGGTTCACCTAGAGTAGAGATTTTTACATGTAACTCAGCTACACGTCACGTAAGAAGGCTTCTACTGATTCACCATCATGCATACTCATCATATGAAGCTTTGTTTGAAGTTGCAACTTTGTCATCAGATTCTTAGCTTCGTAGATGGTACACAATGCTCTCCATGCCTGAAAAGAACCGGTTGCTTCTCGAATGTATGGCTGCACCTCATCAGAAAGACTTAGGGTGATGAGAATTAGTGTCTTTCGCATCAGGCCTTTTCATATTTTTCCAACAGATCAACGTCTATGGGAGGGGTGTCTTTTCCGGAAACGATCCCCCAAAGATCTTTGAACTGAAGAATCATCCGCATCTTGGTTTTCCATGTGGCGAAATTTGGCCCTTTCAAGAGTTGGACATCGGATAGCAATATTTTTGGAGCAGACATTTTCAAAAACTCAAAAATGTATTTTATTTATTTATTTATTTTCAAAAATGGCTACAATGCTTAGTAAAGGAATCTGTCCCAAAGATAGGCTCTATAGGCTCATGCAGTGAGACGCCAACGCTCCTGTGGGCATTCTATTTTCCGTTCATCATCTGCATCATAACCACGTTCAAGTTCTACATGAATCAGCCATGCTTGACATCGAACGTCGAACCAAAAATATTCTAACAGTCCTTCACGCACAATCTCCTCAAAGAGAATGTTCCCAGTGTTGTGTAGCTCATTCACCAAGGCAAAGAACAGCCCAGTGGTGTCTTCGTTGTCACTCAATGCCCAAATATTTGGTGCATTGCTCGCGGTGCTTTGTGCATCTAAAAATTGTGACATACGCGAGCTGATCTCTATTCGAGATCACTTTGCTGGTGTTGACGTTCTCCTTGGCTCCTGGGCACTCTTCTTTCTTCTGTCATGCTCCTTTTATTCTCCACATTTTTCTTACACACGTTTGCTTAGCAAAGCAGGTCAAAACGTATGTTCCAGATTTGAATGAATCAAGACAGTAGTAGAATGACAATCTCTATTCCTACTGCTACTTCCTTGGTCATGGCACCAATCTTCACGGCAGTGATGGAAGAAATTTTGTTGCACAACACTATGGTTTACAGTCAATGATTTGACAGCAAATCAGAAAACCCGCACTTGTCCTCTAAATTTACACGTAGGTTTTAAACTCTACACAATCTCCACCATGCACAGGTTTTATCAAGGAAACAGGCCGAGTCTTGAAATCCTCCATGCCAGCAAGGAGATAAAAATGCCAAATCATATGTGTCAAACTCTTCAGGTAGTTTGTGTAAAAAATTCTCCACGCAGGTTTCCCTCTTTCACTTTCTATCCACGCACAGCAATGTTTGCTTTCTTCCCTGGTCGCCTCTTCCAGCGCACAGCAAACAAAGACATGCAAAGTTGTTCCCAAGTCTCTTTTCTCTCCACGTTTCTCCAAGCTGATGGCTCAACGAGAATTACAGAAGATGTTTGAGTTTCAAACAAAACGCCAAACAAAACACCCAAGAAAAAACACTTCCTCCTGCAGATTCTTCATGCACGCAATCAACAGTCTTTTCCTTCCACGCAGGTAGAGGACACACCAGCCAAGAACAACAAATGAATAGAAAATAAAATAGGCACTTTGAGTATCCACGCACAGAGTAGCATCAACTAATCCTCCACGCACAAAATACAGGTTGAGTCTCCACCAGCTCTGATACTAATGATGGCACTCCAATAATGTTTTATATATTGCTATATTTTTTTTTTTGGATTAAGGGTAAATTGAGTGTGTTTGAAAGGACCCACATCCTTGTACACTTGAGGATTTTAGAGAGGATCCACAACCTAGTTACAATGAAGTGGACCACTTATTTGGAACCCAATTGAAGCAACCATGAAACCAAAGTGAAGATGCAGCGACCATCGACACAACCACAGTGAGTGGGACAACTTAGAACAGCTACCAGTGTCGGCAGCGAGAGGAGAAGCCACCAGTATCAGCAGAAAGCAGAGCAACCACAAGTGTCAGTAGCGAGAGGAGCAGCCACGACCGCAGCGAGAGGAGTAGCAACCATGAGCAGAGTAGCCACCAGTGTCAGTAGCGAAAGGAGAAGGAGCCACCAGTGTCGACAAAGAGAGGAGCAGTCACCAGCATTAGCAATGAGGAGTAAACACTAGTGTCAGTACAAGCAGAGATACCGCCTCTAGCAGTGAAACCACCTCTGAGGAGGTTCGTGCCTCAGGGGGATTTGAAGCCAGGTGGGCAAGGACACAACCATGTGACTTGACCGCACCACTCCCACCCCATCGGCTATATATTGCTATATTTATTAATACATAGAGCACACCTTTATATAGGCTATGGGAAGGAAGCGTGAAGGAAAAATAGATACATAACTGTTTACTAACACTACTAACAACAATGTGTTAATAATGCGCTATAAAAAGTAATTAAATGTTATTAATTTAACTTACTTAGTTTTTAGGTAGCTACTATCTAGTTGTCACATCCCTATATTAGTGGGGGCTATACTATTGTTACTTTACTACTTTGGAATGTTCTCGGATGTGATTAGTTAGGGGCAATATGTTATTTTTGCATATTTTCTGTACTTAGTATATTTGATCCACTTTCCATGGATGTTGTTATTGATGTACAATGTCTATAAACATTGTAGCTTCTTCATTTGATATGAATGAAGGGTTTCCGGAATATTACATTCTTAAGATTATGTATCAGAGTTGACTGATCCTAGTTACTATGCTATTGTGAGGATCCATGAATCACCAAGGAGGAAAGAAAGAGATTGCAGAATTTTTGGAGCACCAGAGGAAGTTAGAGCTGCATAAGAGAGCCATAGAGCCTCTCAACCCATTCCTATCCCGTCGCATGCATATCCACATCCACTTGTGTTAATCTACACATATTGTTATAAATTCTACAGATTTATTTTCTATAGCAACAAAAAATATGTGGATTAAATTTTTTTTAGAGTGTTGCTAAATTTGGCAGACTATTGAAGGAGTGTGGTATACATTAAAAACTGAGAAATATATATAGCCACACAATCGATTCTGAGTACTAAGTTCACCGAGTTGGGCTTACTATAAATCGATCTGATCTACCTTTGCATTGAAAAACCACCCTAGTTTTGTGCTGTATTGGAGTGAAGAGAGCCAACACATTGGAGTGATAGTAGACCCTCCTACATGAAGTGTTAGAGCTCCTGGTTGAGCTACATGTTTCAATTTATTGGAAAGTTTGAACAATATTAAGCAAGCATCGAGTTTGAAACTACAATTAAGCTCCAAAAGAATTTGATCTCCCTCCTTTGTCAACCATCTCAAATACGATCCCATAAATCTATGGGCATATTTTTTCATTCATAAAACTTGACCTATAGATAATTTAAACATGTTCCTAACAACAAAAATGAAAGCAACCATCAATAAAAACATAGGGTGAGATAACAATGATTGTAAATTCCATGTTGTAAATCTTTCCCTGCAAAAAAGGGTGAGCCAAGTCTCCAAAATGTCAACTCTAAACAAACCGAAGGCGTCAACCTCAAAAGTCCATCCTCCTCCTGTAAATCGTCTTTCCAATCAAAACAACAAGGAGAATATAAAAATACGGAGCTACGACGGAGGCAGATATCTAGAAGTCATAGAGAAAGTAAGGTGCATGCGAGATAGGTAATCCCTAATCGGGTCGTTCCATTTTTTTATTATGTGAAAAAAAAAATTGAAGGACAGAAAAAAAAAATTCCATTTTTTTAAAGGGGCCCACAAAGATAATGAAATTAGAATTTAACTAATTCATAACTTTGAAGTGGTACCTATGATTTGTTGGGTTTCAGAATGGAACATGGGTTGAAACCACAAATCAAGGGACAAGTCCTCATCTTTAATGGGAGAGGTTCCCTTATTGAAAGATAGAAAAAAAATGTACAAATCTACAACTATTAATGTTTGGATCCTGGTATCCTGGAGTGTTTTCATACTAAAAATATTATCAATCAGAAGGAAATGAATGGAAGAATAAAGAGATGGGAGAAGGAAGAAAACAACACTGCTTTTAGGAAATATAGATAGCAGAGTATCTCCCTACTCACATTGAACCAAGAAAATATAGAAAAGGATCACTTACTTCACTACTGATGCAAATCTGTAGACACAAATTTCTAAATATTACACAGACCAGAACACAAAGTTTATAGTGAATGAAAAGCAAATGATACATTGAATCAGGCAGAGACAGAGAGAGACAATGGAGCAAAAAGAAAGAAATAACTTTTGTATTTAATTACTTCCAAATTTATAACGTTCCCAGAAAACTTGAATACATTTTCCATGGCCAAAACCATGTTCTTAAAAAAATTCGTGTACATCCATACTTTGTCCCAAAGAAAAGAATATCCAAAAGGAATAACGGTTGTTGCAGATCCACTTTTGGAAATTGACATGAAACAAATGCACTCATGAAAACTGGAGGTTCAAAAATGTGAATATTTTTTCATTTCGAGCATGATTACTTTAGCAGGGGTCATCTCATGATTTTCTTCTTCATGTGGTCCTAACAATTCTACCTTTTAGCAACTTTCATAGAGCTCAAATGCTTACTGGTAAGTCTTACCCATTTTTTTTATCGTGTATGCTTGATAAACTCCCTTTTCTGATAATAAAAAATTTACATCTCTTGAAATTTATTGATTTGGCTCCACGACAAACCCAAAATCCATCTCATGAATAACGACAAGGAAATAAAGAGATAAGAACGAAGAATGGTTCACATTTTTGTTCTTTAGAACTATGGTTCATTAATGGCATAAAAAACTAGATGAGTGCATTTTTATATCCTTTCCCCCTTTTTTACCTTCAAATTTGGATCCTACATGTGGCAAGATCAAAGCAATGATAGCCATGCGGGAGAAATCTACCAACAACTTTCTGACATTTGGGAGGAAATGTAGTTCAAATCTTCCATTTAAACTCTTACAACAAAAATCTCAAATTTTCAAAAACCTCCATCAGCTTGCTATTATGCTTTCATTCTTCAACACATGGCGTCACCTTATTGGTTGTAGGGTTGTGTTTCACTTTTATACTTTATCTATTTTGAAAAGGGGAAAAGTTCCAACCTTTCCCTCAAAATTCCATGCCTTAGCCATTGAATTTTCAACGTAGGCCACGTGTCTCTTTGTAATTTGCTGCGGGCCTAAACTTAGAAATTATCCCTTCGCAAGAATGGGACCGCGGGTCATTTTAGAAATTTTCACCCTTCTTCCATTAAAGTTTCCACGTAGGCAATGTGTCCCTTTTTGATTTGCTGTGGGATTCAACTAAGAATTCATCCTTTTGCGTGGGCGAGGCCACAGGTCATTTTACACCTTTTCGTCCTTTGTGGAAACAAAGCTAAAATTCCTAAAGTCCCCCACCAGTCCGCCAAAGTGCATATGAACTTAAATATAGCCACATGTACCTTTCTGATTTAATGTGGAGCCACGGGAAATTTTATAACTTTTTTCCCTTCCGCCATAATGCCTTATAGAATAAAATGAATCCATTTCGCCAAACTTCTGCGAAAACTGCTCCAGCCAATCACGGACCGGCGGGGATGCAGGGAAAATCTGAATTTTTTTCCAAAATTACCACAAGTGATAAGTTCAAAAAGAAACCCATCCAGCCACATCCTCTGAGAAGAAAATGCATAGCTTCACCTTTATGAGCAAGAATTTGATGGGGAAAAAAACGTATGAAGTCGCAGTAAATGGGAAAACACCATTTTTGCTCCTGATGAAGAATTTATTTCTCTACAAAAAGTTAAAAATGAAATATGCAAGGTTCCACGCATTCCAAACGATAAAAAAAGAACTAAAATCATTTCCCATTCCTTAAAAATTGTTCAAACATTTTAAAGGCAGAATACTAAGGAAATTTTCATTAAAATCATTGTGAGAAATGAAAATGAGCATATGAGGAGTTGAAAACATAAATTTCTTCTATGTGAGGGTTCCAATTTTCATGAAATTAGATTCGAAAGGGTGGGGAAAATTTAGAGGACAACAACTAGCTCCTTCTGGGGATAATTTGGCAGAGGAAAGAGGCAAAATGAAGAACCTTAGAGAACTCTAGGTAATCTGATCGAATCAGTGTCTTAGCTAATAGGAAATAGACTTAAAAAGAAGCAATACCAACACAAAAGAGAACATAGAAAGGAAACCAACCAAAACAAAAACAAGGAAATAAAAACGCTATACAATTCAGGTAATCCATCCATAAAAAATTCAGGAAACAAAAAATTCCCACTTTAAGGAAGTGGGATAGGAGAACCATCCATGTAATCCAGGTAAGAAGAGTTATCACCAAAAAAATGTCTAATTTTAAAAGAACCAAGCCAAAGGGAATCCAATTTACCATGGCTGCCCCAAGGTTCATGCCTTTTGTCCCAAATAAGAACAATGTCTCCCACTTGAAAATTTCTAGGCTTAGCCTTTTTATCAAATAGAGCTTTTACGTTGAGTTGATGAGCTGATATTCTATCAACCACTTGCAATCTGTCTTCATTCAAATTCTGGATGTACATAATTCTTTTGTCCAATGAAGTGGTAAAGCTGGCATCCTCAATGGCCTTCATCAAATGTAAGGCTGGCAGTTTCAATGTCACTTATAGCTTATCTTCAACTCCATATACCACTTGACAAGGAGACATTGCAATGGCTCTCTTAGGTGTAATCCTAGCTGCCCATAAAGCATCATATAGTTTATTATGCCAATTCCTCTGAGATTCATTAAAAATCTTCCGAACAATGGTGACCATATTCTTGTTAGTTGATTCTGCTTGCCCATTCCCCCTAGGGATAGTAATCTGAAGAGTGGGCAAGGGAAATGCCATAGCCATAGAATAAATCCATCATCTCAGCAGAAGAAAATTTGGAACCATTGACAGTGACAATCTTTTAATTGGAATGGCTTCCACCCACTTGGTGAAATAATCAGTTGCAGTCAAAACATGAGTATGCCCTTTGGTTGAAGGTGGATTGAGTGTCCCAATGAATTCCAAACCCCATTGTTGAAAAGGTTCCTCAATCATCACTGATTTGAGAGGTAAAGTAGCCAATTTCAGTCTTCCAACAAAGGTTTGACATGCTTCACACTTTCCTACCCACTTTGATGCATCTTTGGACAAGGTAGGCCAATAATATCTAGCACAAAGGATTTTGTGGGCCATGATAGTAGAAGAGAAATGGCCTCCAAAGGCCTTGTCATGAAAGGCTAAGAACAATTTGTTTTTCTACTCTTTGTTAACACATTACAAACACCTTCCATCTATCCGTTATTTGAACAATGCATTTTACCACAACACATATTACATAGACCTTAATTTGATGGATCTCTTATCCTTGCCACTCAAATGGGATGGAAATTCTTCATAAGTAAGAAAGTGTGCAATGCCAACATACCATTCGTTAGTTGAGCTGAGGAAAAGAATAATAGGGATATCAACTTCCTCCTTGGACAATTTCGCATCAACTCCTTTAGCAATGAATTCACATAAGCCCTTTCCTCAAACTAGCTTGGTGTGTTTAATGTCAATATCATGCTCCTGAACTTTGGCTACCCAATTGCCTCTCTTGGTTCCAAATTCTTGTTGTGTAAGAATGGATTTAATAGTTGTATCAGGCACAAGCATAATAGAATGAGACTTGAGGATGTAAAAATAAAACTGCTTCACAGCTCTGAGCACTACGAAAGCATGTTTCTCCTTTATGGTATACTTCAACTGATGGGTTTTCAAAATATAACTCATGAATGCTATGGAGAGTTCATGACCTTCAACATTCTCTTGGGTTAACACAACAGCTAGAGTACTTTCAGTAGCATAGCAATAGATAATGAAGTCTTTGCTATAATCAGGGCATGCCAATATTTGAGTCTTTACTAGAGCTCTCTTGATGTCTTCAAATGCAACCTTTCCTTTAGAGGACCAACCAAAATTCTGATTCCCTTTCATCATGTGGGCTATGTCCAAAGTAAGTTCAGCAGAATCAAGTATGGATCTTCTTAATAAGTTGATCTTGTGAAAGAAACAGTGCACACCCTTCTTGTTTATGGGGAGAGGGGTCTACAGAATTAGCTCATTATTTCTTTGGATCACCTATATTATTTCTTTGTTATTTCTTTGGATCACCTATATTATTCATCCTATCGGTTATGACGTAAAGCGATTTCATTAGCTCATTATTCTCTTGTCCCTTTACTCTGCTACAAACATTGGTATCAGATCACCATACCTTCCATGGCCTAGTGGAAAAGGGATCCATTAGACATAATAACAACTTGGAGCTAAGGTTAGGAGCATCTGGATCTAGTAGCTATCCCATGTGGAGTGAGAAGCCCATGTAGTTATAAAGGGGATCCGTCCAAGGTGTGTCATAGTCTGGAGCAGTGTATGTAAATGGCACCTTCAACCTCAAATGTGTGGATCGATCAATGCCGCACAATCTGAGACTGTCAACAGAAATGAGTTTGGCATCAATAATTGAGAATTCCACCGGATGCACATCATATTTTTGAAGACAACTGAATAGAAAGTATTGCAGACATGTGGGTGTCCCCAGTGTGTATATGTGCATAAAAATAGTTGGTTATTGACACAAGAAGGTTGACGTATAACTGCTGGAGATAAAAGAAGATTTTTTTCTGTTAGCATTGGAGATAAAAGGAGAAGACATTTTTTTTTATATACTCTGTTGCAGTTAGTCTGAAACGGTTTTGGTGAGACACGTTTAGAGGAGAAGATGTGAAGGAGTTCTGTTTGCAGTGCCAAAGATCAAAGGTGCCATCACTTGATGTATTAGCGTAGACGATGCTTTTCTGGATTAGAGCAACATGAGGTGGTAGGAGCATGGTAGGGATGTGTTGCAGTCCTAATGACACTTGGAGGATTCTGCAGACATTTGTTAATTCAAGGCAAGTAGGATTCTGCATTTCTCTATTATCAGTTAAAGGAAGTTATTAGTATAGCCATTTGTTTCCTTGAACTGCATTTTTATTGAGAGAGGTGTGAAACCCTTGAAACTGTGGAGTGATTTGTTTACATGCTGAGAAAACTCGGTTTCAATAGAGATGGATGCCAAAAGAGGCTGACCAAAGATGCTAATCCTGCAAAGAAAGGAGAAAAGACAGAATTCAATATCCTTGTCAGCCTTTACCGTAAATTTCATCATATTTTGCAATTAGTATTGGTATTGCTTCATATCCTATTGACATGAGAAAATATATACTTATTGTATGTAACAAGGAAATTGTTGCACAAATCATATATGCAACATTGGCAGTTGCCTATTCTAAGAAGATGACCCAATTTGGCCTTAAATTTTCTCACATAGAAGATCCACAAGATTCTGACGAGAGTGAGGAAGTTGTTGATGAGATTGGCTTCACATTATCTCTAGTACTGTAAGAAGAAACTTAGGAGGATGGAGGAAATCCAAAGACCTCTAGCAAGCTGCAAGTGATGAGGACGCTGATAGAGATTGTGGCAAAATAAGGTATTGAGGACCTATTCCTTAATTTTTAGTTTGTGTTTATTTCAGTTTTTGTTTTGTTCCATGTTCTATTGTTTTGTGATCGGATGCTAAAAATGGATTACTCTAGAGCATAGTTGTTTGCCAATGGTTCTTCATTATGAATTGATCCTCTTAGTTTCATGCTTCGAAAAGAATATGCTTCACTTGTGGATACGTTCACTAGCAACATGAACCATGTGCAACAAGGTCTAAGTGGCGAGATCTAGTCGATAACATGTTTCTTGATGTAGTTTCTTTCTTAGTATTCACATTTCACATTATGGGAGAAAACGACTTAGTCAAGGGAAACATCCGGTGGCAGTGATTTGTTACCTTTTCTGTTGAAGATTGGTAAAATGAAAATCAACATCAGTGGCTATAACTAAGAACATGATTGCTATTATTCTTAGAAGTGAATGTGGAATATTTTTTAGTATTGTTTATTGTTTTCCTGTGTTGTGTGGTTGTTCAATAAAGTATAGATATGCATCATTTCTTGTTTGGGACCTCCTAATTGAAGAGCATCATGGGGAGTATAAAATCACTAAAAGAAGCGCATGGTACTCAAATTTGGGTTCATGGTAATCCTGTAAAACCATCGAGGTATCATCCTCTTGGGTTCGTGGTACGCTTGTAAAACCACCGAGGTAAAATCCTCTTGGTTCATGGTAAGCCTGTAAAACCACCCAGGTGAATAGTTGGAAAGCGCTCCTGACCCTCTAGGTTTATGGTCAACCTTAGAAAAACCATGTGTATCGAGACCATGTAGGCACATGCTTGTGTGAAGACCCTCTTTTCGGTGTTCTCATTAAGGGGGGGAACATCCACTATCAAGAAATGTATATTTGTACAAACAATGTAATAAGGGGGGGAATGTTAGCATTTAAAATATATTACATTTTATTTGGTTACGGTTGGTAGGGAGCCATTTGGTGGGGAACCACATCTCTCTGTGTATATATTTGATCCTCGCTGTAATGGTATATACTTGAATGAATAATATAGCAGATTATATGATTATTCGTCCTGTCAGTTATTATGTAAAGTGGTTTCATTGGCTCATTGTTATCGTTTCCCTTTCCTCTACTACAAACAAAACCCACTTGATCAAGACATTTTCACTAATCAATCTTGTTATCCCTACCATCAGAAAACTCCCTAAAGTTATCTACATCTACATCAACATATAACACTTCATAAGAAGAATTATTTGGATCTTTAATGGAGTGCAAAATTTTCTTCTCTCCATACAACTTTACAAGGATACAATTAATTGGAATGGTGGAAAAAGACATATCCATCTGAACAATTCCACCAACACTTACAACCGATTTTCTTGATAATAGCATGCCCCATTTGGCAAGGCAATCAATAATGACAACATCAAGTTTATGGTTCTTACTTAGGATAAGTCCTAAGTTGTACCAACAAAAACTTCACACACACTACAACGGGGACCTCTATAGAATCCATTTGAGTACACTTTCCATAATCCGTCTATCACTTTAATGTTCAATTCATTCATGATTTCTAGAGGCATAACATCACATGATGCTCCGGAGTCAAACATACAATTATGCAGTAGTCTAGCCTTAATAATCTGTTTTGTAAAAAAATGGATCAACATTTAACTGGGTCTCAAATAAAGATGCCCCCAAGTAGACTTCAAGTGGTTCACCAGATCTCCTCTAATGTTGGTGGTTTTTTCTAGTTTTGAAATAGTTGAAGGACGAGTGTTTACATTATTTATATTTATGCCTTCGGCACTCCTATCTTCACCCAATCTCAAAGACTCATAAGCCCTCTTCTTATGTTCAGGAATCGTAAGTGGTTCTACAATTGGGACATAAATATTGATCTGACTCAAGACTTGGGAAATTTCATAGGCAATGTACTTGGGAAAAGCAAACATTTGGAGAAAGATCAACAAACTCATTAGATGGCACAAGGTTTTTAACATTTTGGGCATCGATTAGAACATCGGTTCTACTTGAGAAAACATGGACATTTTTCAGGTGCATATTTCTTTTGATTCTCTTTTGGGATATTGGTGAGAACCGAGGTCTTTGTTTTGGCTTGATGCCCTACCCCCTTTCACAACTATATTTCTTTTTTTATACTCCTTTTCTTGGGCCACAGCAACATTAACTAACAGTTACCTATCCTCTTCTGATGGGATTCCTCCATCATACTTATTAGTAATTAGAGCTCTTAGGTACTCAAAATAATTATTAGGAAGTTCAAATTCTTGTACCATATCTATTTATAAAGCATGAGAGGGAGGAAGAAGAGGTACCTAGTGAATGTAGTCCCAAATACTTGTCGCAGCTCTTGTACTTATTACCTCTAGTTGGAGTTGCTCCTTGATGTGACCTTGTAGAGCAGTCAACCATGCATGCATCATCATCAGTGTTTTCATCGTCATCAGATTCTTCAACTTGCTGATTGAATTCACATGGCAGGTGGGGTAAGAAGCATTTTTCAAACCAATCCATTTGATTTGTCTCTTCAACAACAGCAAATCTATCATTTAGACTATCAGGCAAAACTCTATTCTCCCTGGCTTGGGGTTGTATATCTCCCATGGGTCCTTTACCTCTGTCGCCAGACCTCTGATCATTTGTAGGATGATTTACAAGTCTATGTTATCCCTATTGCCTATGCTGACCCAGATAACCTTGTCTAATTCCTTTTTCTACCCTTTATCAGCTTGTAAGATATTTTCTTTGATATCCTCGGCCAAATTTCTTACAACTTCCTCAAGATCCACAGTCTTACTTGATTGATGCTTCTCGTGATTGATCATTTTAATACCCTACGTCTTGAGGAGGTTTTTCAACTAACTTAATACTGTTTCTCAATTTGCAGAGTCATGGTAAAGGCTTTCTCAAAGTCCCAGGGTTCTTATCCCTCAAATAGTAAGAAACTTTCTTATCAAATGTATTTGAATACTTTATCAGACATGATTCATCACATGGCCTCAAATTTAATAGGAAGTATTCTCAATGTTTTATTAAATATAGTGTTGAAATCATGCAATGATTCCTTAGGATTACTTTTTATATTTTCAAACTCTTATAAAAGAAACCTAGTGTCTGTTTTATCACCGTATTGCATTCTAAAGGCATTATTCATCTCTGTCCAGGAGTCAATAGAATTGTCTGGCAGAGATTTATACCAATCCCTTGCATCCTCTTCTAGAGTATGAATAAATAATTTGATGTATTCATATTCACACTCTATTTCAAATTCCTTCATCATATTGACAAAGAGTTTCAAGTGCTGATCACCAGTTATTACATTATTTCCTTGAAATTTAGGAAATCTATTTCTTACATCCTGTGGCACAACATTTGGATAACCAGACATACCTCTAAAATTGATGAGACCAAAATTACTAACGACAAATGGAGGTCTAGATCGAGGCTCAGCCATATTATTTTGAGGATGTGATCTTATAGGAGAAACATAATGCTGAGGAGTGAGGGGTATGTGTGGTACATGGATACAATTTTTCTGAATGACTTCCCTCTAAAGGCTTTGTCTCTTGGAAAACTCTATTAGATTTTGAAAATACAGGAGTAAATTCAGAAGAAAATGTTTCAAATATAGATTATGGACCCTCTTCAAATGGAGAATTTAATTCAACAAAGAGGCTTCCTTATTCAGAAGCACTTGAGGAAGTACTACAATCTCAAATCACAGGATCATCAGTTTCACGAATGGATATCTATTTTCTTGATGCTTGATCACCAACAGCCTTCCAAATTCTTCTTCCTTCTGAATTAGACTTTCCCAGCTCTTAAAATAACCTTCTACTATGGTCCTTGGCGAAGAAATATCTTCTTCCTTCATGCTTTATAGATAATAGTTGTTATCCAAATTCGTTCTCCTTTTCAAGCCAAGCAATAACACATATTCGACTAGGAGCTTAGAGGCAGATAGATCATAGTGTGTGTCATTTTGTAGCCAGGGATGACATCTAACTAACCCTTTGTTACTCATATTTGTGGAGAGATGGATAACACCTTTAAGAGGATTTGACCTATCCTCACTACTTTAGGCTCTGCCTCTTCGATCAAGGTGAGAGGACCCTTACTGTGACCTCTATTTGGTGAAGGAGATGGAGATATCCTTCCTTTGCAAAAATTCTATGAAGAGAACCTTGGGAAAATACAATCAATACTCCATGAGTTAACTCTTAAGATTTGTCACTTCTAAACGATGGAGATATTTTCAACACAAGGCTAAGTCTACTGAAGACATTAAGAAATATTGATTGTTCTGCACTATTTTGCAAGTAGATTTTTTTCCTTTGTTGATACATAGGTAAAACAAGGGTAGTTCAGGGTGGATCAATGGTTTTTAAATGATTTTTGTGGGATATGAAGTAGGATAAAGTTGATTATACCATATCTTTAGAGGGAATTGACAATAGTGAAAGAATTCAACAAAAAGATTCAGAATAGTTAAGACGTTCCTTCAACCAGAAGGTGTGCTTTAATAGAGACCTAGATTAGCACGTTTTCACATAATCTTTCAGACTCTGACATGAAGGCTTGAATTGAAAAACTCAATTAAACACTAAATTCTTTTATTAATAATGCCTAAGGTACACCCAAATACATACATACAATATTTATAAACAAATGACAGTGAATTGATTTTAATTTTTTTTATCTCATCCAAGATGAAGGCTCGTCTTGAAATGAAATTACAAATACCATTAAATTTTCATAGGGATGAGACCCTGTGTGATTGCACAAAGATTTCAATATAATATTGCAATGCGAATGACAAAAACTATTTGCAAACATTCTAAAACAAAGCAGACACAATTTACTAGAGATTAGACACAAATTAATTCTGAAATTACTTAGATTCATTAGCAAGGAAAAGCTTCTAGAGCAATCTCAGTGCTTGTCAATGGCTATACATGTGGAACCAACTATACACGATAGAAATTCTAACAAAAAAGCAAATAATAGGTTATCTCGGCTTTGGTCTCTTAGGAAGATGCCTTTCTCAATTTTTTTCTCAAGAATTCAAACTTTGACCATATGCAAGAGTATTCTCATTGCATTTATACACTTTTCTCACACAATATTCTGCCCAAAAGAGAAGAATATTCAAGGGACCTTTGCTTGTTACCAATTTGTCTCAAACAATGATGTTTGACAAATTCAGATATGAAGTTTACCAGTTGGACCAATTCTTAACTGATCACATTTGTTGGCCTCTTGACTAATGACTAGGACACCATGCCATAACTTTTCAGGAGTCCTTTTAATCATTTTGATTATACATCATGTGATAAATCCCCTTTTTAATCTTTTTTTGGAGCCTCTGCATAGCAGGACCTGACAGTTCATCCCTTTTTTCTTTCAAGGAAACACCTTTTTCACTTTATGCGCCTGTACATTCATCATTTCATCCTCTTTCCCTCTTTTTCCTCTAACATATCTACCCCGCATCCCTTTCCTCTGGTAATTCCCATTTTCTTGAGTGCCTGAGTAATTCCCAATTCAAAATATCCTCCTTAACGATCATTGGACTGATAATTAAAGTTTCGAGTCCATTCAATGACACCTTAGTTACAGAGATGACAAATAATTTCATCAAAGAATGATGAAACATAGGACGTATTCACCTCTCCAAGAGTCTTGGTTCAAAAATTGTGGAAAATAGGTGAAATGCACAAAAACCATTGCTCCTCCTTTTCCACTTTATATCATAGTCATCCACGTGTTTCCATAGTGCAACTGTAAAGGAGAAGAACAGAGGAAAGTCTAAAAAAAGTGTGAGCATTCCATGTACCCTGGGCCCAAGAAAAATGACTTTTGCCCTTCGAAAATTCTCACTGAAACAAGGAGCTGGCAAAAGCCTCCATGTTTCTTAATGGCTCATTTTGAGATGGTCCTCAAAAGCAGAGACCTCAAAAAAGCACAGGCTTAACATGTGTCTCAGTCTGACAAAGTCTGTTAAAAATTTGAAGGTACCATGTGTCTAGGGTCTATGACACTTTTCTTCTGTCGTTGAAAAGTCCAAGAAAAAGGGCAGAGTGAGTAGAAGCTTCCAAGTGTCCTCTTCACGCTTCTTCAAACTAAAACTCGGGGGCTGATCCCCAAACAGGTGTGGTCCCTCCACATGTCCCAGGATTTTAGAAAGTTGCTTAAAAATTCTAAATATGGGAAGACTCGGTGGAAGCCTCCATTTGCCTTTATGGTGCAACTTAATGATTGTGCCAAAGAGCGAAGACATTGAATGAGCACGGGCTCACCATGTGTTCCAAGCCTTACAAAATTTATTTTAAAAGTTTAAGTACAAAGCGGAGTTGACGGAAGCCTCCACATGTCTCCCTATCATAATTGTTAAGGTGGGACCCTGAGGTGGATTCTCAAATGAGCATCAGCCCTCTGCATATCCATGGCCCGCAAAAACTGTACCATCTGTATGATTTTTTTTTTTCAAGTTCAGGCAAACCATTGGAATCCTCCACATGTCCCCCAGGCACAACTCTAAGGCCAAACCAAAAGGTCAATTTTTAAATGAGCATCATTCCTCCATGTGGACAATTTTTGGGTTGCAGTCTTTGAGATCACCATTCAAGAAAGAAATTTTCACGTCCATCTATTGAAGTTTCTATCTGATTTGCGCTTCCAGTGCACAGATAACTCTGATGGTTTTGATCTTCATAGAGGGTGCAAAGGTCTCGTCATAGTAAATTCCTTCCTACTGAGCATAAACCTTTGTAACTAGTCATGTTTTTTGTACTTGTCGGTAGATCCATCTACCCTATATTTATTTTTGAAAATCCAATTATAGCCAAAGAAATTCTTACCTATAGGAAGATCGACAAATTCCCATGTCTGATTCTGTATCAAGGAGTTATATTCTACATCCATGGCCTTTTTCCACTCTAGATGATCTGAGTGCCTTACAAACTGAATCAGGTTTGGTGTTATCAACCAACTGAACTCATAAGTGCAAGATTCACCTCATTTCTCACATGTCTTCTCATATGAACTCTTGATGAAGTGTCTGGAGGAGAGTTCAGGTGGGAGTCTCTCATGGTGATTTGGACCAACTTCAAACACTGACATTGCTACTGATGTGAAGAATTGTTTTCCAAATTCCCAAGATCAATAAAAAATTCTCCTTGTAGCTCATCCTTATTCTTTAAATAATCCTCATGCTCATCATTTGGATGTGTGAGCAATCTATGAGAGGAGGTTGGTGTTGAATATTCCTTCTATAGAAATGATTCAAATGATGAATCATCGTAAACAAAATCTTTACTCTCATATATCTTCTTTGTCTTAGTATCTATGAGACAAAATGATTTTGAGGTAGAATTGTACCCCAAAAATATGCATTGGTGTGTTTTGGCATCAAGCTTCTTCCTCTTCTTATCTGAAACATGCATATATGTAGTACAAAAAAATACTCTCAAATGAGAAATAGAAGGTTTACGATTACTCCATACCTCTTCCGGTGTCTTATTCTTCTATATCTTTATAGGCGCTCAGTTTAGAAGATATAATGCAGTCTTGACTACTTCCACCCAAAATATGTTCTCCAACTTTGTAGTGGAAATCATGGAACGAGCCATCTCCATGACAATCTGATTGTGAAATTTTGCAATTATATTTTGATGTGGAGAATAGGGGGCACTAAGGTGTTGTGTGATGTTGTGCTCCTTTAAGAAAGCGAAGAATTTATTTGACGTGAATTCCCCCCTTCGATCTAAGTGGAGGATAAGAAGGGGTTTCCCGGTCTGCTGAAAAAATCTCTTGTAGAAGGTCTGGAAATGTGCAAAAGCTTCACTCTTATTTCGAAGAAAGAACACCCAAGTATTGTGAGAATAATCATCAGTGAATAACTGGAAGTACTAAAACCCCTTAAATGAGGTAGGAATGGGTCTGCAAAGATCAATATACATGACCTCGAGGTGGCTCTTGGCACGGACTGTACTCGACTCGAACAGATCTTGATGTTGTTTTACTAGCAGAAATCCAGGACAAAGAGGTAATGAATGAGAGAGAGGAGGAAGGCCTTGTACTATCTTCTTCAAACTAACCTGATAGAGGGATCCGATAGAAATATGTCAATACCGATAATGCTAGAGTGTAGTCGATTTCACCATGGAGGCAAATAGAAACAACTGCACATGATAAAACTACATCTAATGTAAATAATTGATCCTTCAAAAAAGATCTAGAAAGTATCATAACTTCTTTAGATATCAGACATGATTTGATGAAATTTTGAACCAAGAACTCCACCCTAAAATTTTGATTCAACAAATGAAAAACAGATAGGAGATTTGGGGTCAAGAAAGGGACATAGAGTACCTTCATGAGAGTACATATTCTCATTCCGAGAGGAATGATCACATTGCTTATTCCTTCTTCTACATACTCCTTGTTTTCTGCAATTGGGACCCAATCTCTAGTGGGTCGATTAGTCAATGAATCAAACAACTCTCATTCACTCATCATGTGCTTTCTAGAGCCTAATTCGATCAACCAAACATTCTCTGATGGGTGTGTTATCTCTTGAAAGTGCACCCTGTAGAGAGATGACTTCAGGGGTTCTAATCTTTCTCTAGATCTCACTCTTTCGTAGATACAATGGAAACACCTTAGTCCTGTGGGTATACCTATTATTGAGGTGATTCTTCGGTATCAAGGTCGGTTCCTTATTGATGTATCCTAAACTAATTTTTAGGGATTTTAAGGGTAAAAAGACAACTGTAAATGAGTTAAAAAAACTGGGGTGATACATGAAACTTGTTGAGTGCTTTGACTGAGTACATGCACAAATAATTTGAGAATGGATTTTGGATGCAAAAACCAATAGTTTTCAACAGAAATATTAAGGAAAAACACTTGACGTATTCAGGGAATGATTCACAACAATATTGTGAAGATAAACATGTACACTAATATTATGCAGAAATTGCTAAATTTTCAGCAAGGTAAGATGATTAATCAGAGAATCTTGAACATTCATGAATGAAATAATAAAGTATACACATACACTGCAAAAGTAATTGGAAGGGTAGAAATCAATTCCTCATTTAGAGGGCAAAACTGGTCAAAAGTTGCTTCAGCACTCCTGTGTCCAAAAAGTTCTCTTTGTGCTTTTCAAGAGCACACAAGGTGAGCGGGACTAGTCAACTTTATTCATTCCACCCTTCACTAAAAATAGACTAAAATTATACTCGCCTAACTCATCCTATTTTTATCCTTTATCATGAATAAATCGAAGAAATAAAAACATGCATAATACAATGAGGCATTAATAGCCTTGGTTACAAAAATACAACTCAGTCAAACTACAGTTGACTGTTCTATGGCTTAATAGAGTTGGATGACATAACTTGGCTAATGCCTTAAGAAGTTTGCTTGATTAGTAAGTTTGAACTCCAATGCATGCAATCTCTATCTTATAAACATTAATGATGTGACACCTGCACCTTGATCTACTCGCATTTACTTAAAATATCACTTTAAAATTGTCCCTTGGGAGGTACACATGCAAGAAATGAATCTCTCTCTGTGTGAGCAAAAATAAATCCTTTCTTTGCAATACTTTGCAAAAATTATTGACCCATGCGGTTCATCCTATTGGGGACCACTTGTTCTGCAACTGTTGACATCTTCTTGTCTTCATAATGCATGGTAAAATAGTTCTCAAAAACTCATCTTTCTGTGGGGACCATCTTGTTGTGACACTTGCCTATATATATGGTTACAAATTTTTACTTTTAGGAACTTACCATGATAGGCATGTTGCTGATTAGGTCTCCCTTAGACTTGGCATATACTATAGTATTTGGTAATGCTACTTGGTCCATCATTGCATATAATAATAAGATTCCACTTCTGATCATTATGTGATTTGGAATGCTTGAAACACTTATTCAAAACACATAATTATTGAAACTATATTGTTTGTTTCCTCCTCCACATTGTGCAAATGGCACATTGCTATGGTCCAGATATCGATGAATTCATTTGGGCAACTGTTGAAAAATAGAGGTCACGGTGACCTCTTTTGCTCTCAGTTTATGGTGTATACTATAAGGGTTTCATTTGGATAATAATCTGCAGCATCATGATTTTAATTTGGCCCCTTCCTCACATTGCATTGAACCTTAGCTTTGTCGGTGATGGATTACTCAACTCCAGTAATTGTTAGGGTTTGTTTGGAACCTTCCATGTAGGTACTCTCATGAACTATGGTTGAGTTTGGGAACTCTATGGTTGAATCTGACAACTCTTATTTTATTTTACATTGATCATGTGACTTCATCTGCCATCGTCAATCTATGTACCATGTTTGATCCTGATTGTTGATGCTCTGAACCTGGCAGACAAGGTAGATGAGGTTACATGTAATTTGGCATTTGATTATAATCATTCGATCTATTGCATGACTCCAAATCTCCACGCGTTGATCTCTATGGGTTTGCGTTAGATCTTGATGACTATTCTTTGAACGTTGATTCTTGTACTTTTTTCTGTCTGGAACTTTGTTCTTTAATGCCTAATCAGGTTAGGTGGAAAGTTGGTTGATTTTGGGTGAGTAAGATAACTCGAATCCTAATCAATATTTTCATTTCGTTCTTGCTCTCTGGGTGGAACCCTGGCAATTATTTTCCATGTCGTCATTAGTCTGTCATTTTATGCTTACTATTGAATTCTATGCTCTTCCTTGTGGTCGTCAGTTTGGAGCATTACGTCAAGCTCTTTTCTCTACAAATGATAGCTTTGTGTGATGAATCTTTAGTTCTTTGTCATTTTTCGAAGGCTCTGACATGAAGATTGTGGGCTCTGAACAGTTTCATCTTGACTACCATTTCTTAAGAGTAACCGTATCCATCTCGAAGGATTTTATTAAATAAGCTTATGGGAACCGTTTTATGCATGAATATTGTTATGAGGTGAAAACTGGTTGGCAGCTCATTATTTGGTAAAAGTTCTTCTATCTTCAAATCTAATGCTCCTTTTTTTTTCATTTCTTCCCTTGGTTTGATACTGAAACCTGCCTACAATTAGTTGATTTTGCTGGTCTATGGAAAGTCTTAAGTTCGAACTCATTTTGATCCTTCAACTTGCTCTACATTTGGTATTATTTCGAGAGTTTTGAAAGCTCGACTGAAAATTGGTAAGTTTGAGTTCATATTTTGAGTTCTTTGCAAAACTTGAAGGATATATTACGGCAGTGAAAATAGCTATTTTTCTTATATTCCCATCTAATGGGGCTTTGAATCTATAATCTTGTAAATTTTTCAAATGAATCTTTGAAACATTATAGTATAATGGATGTTGTAGATTTCATTCTTTGCTTTACTTGTTCCACTGAAACCTTGTATTTACCACTGTATAATATCTTCTGGCTCTATTTGACCCGGTTATTTGCATCTTTAGACACTTTTTTTCAACCTTTCCTCTGTGGCTTCTATTTGTCTACCTTGTAGCTTTTAGATCTTAGCATTTTACATCATGAGTATTCACTATTATCTTTATAGATACACCAATAATGTGAATTCGTGAAGTAAAACTTTTGTTATAACTTCTAAATGAAAAATTTTATCTGAGCTTTGTGACATCTGTCAGGGTCATATTTGATAGCCAACTCAAATTACATCTACATTTTTTCGTAGCCATTTTCGTATTTCTATCCCCTGACGGCATTGGGGTTTTTTATTTAGAGATTTCTAGTTGAGTGAGTCGAGTTGTGTGTCAAATGGCTCACTAAGTAAATTTACTCGAACCGGGTTTTCTCCATACATATTTTCTTTGTAAATTTGATACAATATACACTTTCTATTATCAATGATTGGTTATGTTTCATAACAATGATGCTTTTGAAATCTATAATTTTATGGTTGATTAACTTTGTTGAAGTTGCGACTATTGTATATTTGGTAGTATAACCTAGTTCTTGATTATGTTCTTGAAATTTGTCATGGCTTCCTTGCTTTGTAATTTTTCATTGTTCCTTGTCACCCGCTTCATTTTCCAACAAATTTATAGATCTGCTTTATTACTAATTCATGACTTTGTTTATTGAAATTTAATCCATGCATCTTGATTTAGTTGTGTAATATGTATCTTTCTTCATCGTTTTTACCTTGTTATTTCACATATTCTCTATGGTTGTCATTGTTGATTATTGAACTTTGTGCTCTATCTGAACTCGCTATTTTTTTAGCTCTGTTCACTGTTAGCAAATTAATACATTTGTGTTAGTATTTGTTAGTAGACAGTTGTATAACTATTTTTTCCTCACGGATCTTCCCTATCGGCCTATATAAAGGCGTGCTCTGTATTCTTAAAAGATATAGCAATACATTCTATCTTTTGGAGTGTCTATCATTGGTGTCAGAGCAAGTTACGTGCGTGGAGGAGGAGCAGAGAAAAGTCCGCTGTGTGGAATGCGTGAAGGAAGAAGACTGTCCATCCGAAGACTGTCCCGCCATTGGCAATTTGCTGTACGTTCGTTTTTTGTGGCTAGTGCGTCCATTTTCTTGACCTGTCCCGCGTGAAGAGGACTGTCCGGAAGACTGTCCCGTCAGTTTGCAATTTGCTGTACGTTATGCTTTGGAGTTGTGTGTGCGTGAAGGAGGAGAGGAGACTGTTGCCTGTCCCATTGTTTTCCCTGTCTGTTCTGTGCGTGATATTAGTGTGCGTGGAGTGTTCCTTGCGTGAACTCTACCTGAGCAACTATTTGTTGTTGGCTGTGCGTGGAGATTCAGAGAAGATTCATTGCTGGTGCGCCTTCTTTAGGAGCTGTGTGTGGAGAAGAAAACTGCGTGGCGCTGAAGAGGTCAGTGCAAGGAGAGAATAAATCTGTGCGTGGTAGGAGACTCGTGCACTGTGCTAGCGTGGAGGTGAATCCAACGTGAAACCCCTGCATGTGGAGAAAATCCTAGGAAATTTCAAAACTGTATGTGCGCGTATGTCTCAAATTTCCGATGCACAAAGCACAGCGAGCAATGCACCAAATATTTGGGCATTGAATGACAACGAGGACACCACTGGGCTATTCTTTGCCTTGGTCAACGAGCTACACAACACTGGTAACATTCTCTTTGACGAGATTGTGCGCCGAGGACTGTTGGAATACTTTTGGTTCGACGTTCGATGTCAAGCACGGCGGATTCGTGTAGAACTTGAACGTGGTTATGATGCAGATGATGAACATGAAATAGAACGCCCACAGGAGTGTCGGCGTCTCACTGCACGAGTCTATAGAGCCCATCTTCGGGACAGATTCCTTCAGTAAGCATTGTAGCCATTTTGAAAAATAAATAAATAAATAAGATACATTTTTGAGTTTTTGAAAATGTCTGCTCCAAAAATATTGCTATCCGATGCCCAACTCTTAAAAGGGCCAAATTTCGCCGCATGGAAAACCAAAATGCGGACGATTCTTCAATTCGAAGATCTTTGGGGGATTGTCTTTGGCAAAGACGCCCCTCCCATAGACGTTGATCTGTTGGAAAAATATGAAAAGGCTGGTGCGAAAGCACTAATGCTTATCACCCTGAGTCTTTCTGATGAGGTACAGCCATACATTCGGGAAGCAACTGCTTCTTCTCAGGCATGGAGCGCATTGTGTACCATCTACGAAGCTAAGAATCTGACAACAAAGTTGCAACTTCAGACAAAGCTTCATACGATGAGTATGCATGATGGCGAATCAGTAGAAGCCTTCTTGCGGCGTGTAGCTGAGTTACGTGTAGAACTCTCTGCACTCGGTGAACCAGTGGACGACAAGTTGCTAGTCCCGCTCACCCTGTGAGCTCTTCCTTCACGGTTTCAGAAAGTGATCACCACGTTGACAATTACTCAACAGGAGGTGAGTTTTGCAACCCTGGTGAATTATCTCCAGCAGGAAGAAGCCATGCAAAATGTACAAGAAGCCTTCGAAGACAAGGCTCTCATCACGAGGCAAAAACATAAGCCTCGGAAAGGGCAATCAGCCCCCCAAAATCAGAAGCAGCATGCTGAGCAGCCATCTTCACAGCGGCCACCACAGCGGCCACCCCAGAAGAAGCATAATCACAAGGCAGATTGGTGGTGCCACATTTGCTCCATGGATACGCACACGACTGCGAACTGTTATTACAATGGTCGCAAGTATGGAAACTCTGGTGAAGAGAGAACTTCTGGCCGAGGATATTCCAAGAAATCCTGATGGCATGCTTGTAATCAGAGGTAGAAGGGCCACATTGCTGCTCAGCAGGATGCCACCTCCGATGAAGAGGTACCAGATACGACTCATTCTGACATTGTTCTAGTCTCACAGACTTTGCAGCCATCAGAAGATGTCTGGTTGATTGATTCAGGTGCCAAGCAAACACATGACTGGAAACAAGAAGTTGTTCCATACTCTGAGTGACCGGCCCACTGGAGATCGGATCACCATTGCAAACAATCAAGAGTATATTACGGCAGGGATTGGTGATGTCATCATTCCTCTTGGAACACGAAGATGTACACTCATTTGAAGGTGCTATATGTTCCAGGTTTGACTTCAAATATTTTGTCTGTAAGTCAACTTCTTAACCATCGAATGCAGGTTGAATTCTTTGTTGAAAAAGGGGTCAAGTCCTGCATCATTTCCCAGGGAGAGTTAGTCATTGCTCAAGCATTTCTGAAGGGCCGTCTATTTGCACTGGATGTGGTCACTTCATCTAGCGTTGCTCTCTCTGCATCAACGGTGGAGTCCACTGCACTTTGGCACTTTTGATATGGTCATCTTTCTGCCGGGGCTCTGCATCAACTCAGTGCGAAGGAAATGGTAAGAGGGCTTCCTCCACTCTCCCATTCCTTACCTGTTTGCTCGGGATGTCTTGCGGGAAAACAACATAGAGGTCCATTCAAATAGAGCTCTTATCATTCTACAGAGAATCTTTAGGTCATTCACACCGATCTGTGTGGACCCTTGCCAGCTAACTTCAAGGTTTTGAGTACTTTCAGCTCATCATTGATGATTACTCACGAAAAATGTGGGTATATTTCCTTCGAAGGAAGAGTGAGGCACTTGCAAAATTTCAAACCTTCTACCAGCAAGCCACCAATAGTCTGGGAAGCCTCTTCTTCTCCTCCACTCCGATCGAGGGGGGGAATTTGTGTCAAAGAAGTTCTTAGCATACCTGAAGCAGCATGGCATTCAACAACATTTTACTGCTCCCTACACGCCCCAACAGAACGGGATTTCTAGTGCCACAACAGGACTTCATGGAGATGGCTCGTTGTATGCTCTCGACCGCCAAGTTGGAGGATCAGTTTTGGGCAGAAGCAGTCCAGATAACAGTGTATCTACTCAACCGAGCACCCACGAAGATCTTGTAGAACAAGACACCAGAAGAGGTATGGACTAGCCGTAAACCTTCTATTCATCATTTGAGAGTTTTTGGTTGTACTGCATATATGCATGTTCCAGATAAGAGAAGGAAGAAGATCGATCCAAAGACACTGCTCATGTATTTTATTGGGGTATAGTACTACCTCAAAGGCATATCGTCTCATGGATCCTGAGACGAAGAAGATCTACGAGAGTCGAGATGTGGTATGTGATGAGTCGTCCTTTGACTCCTTGCCACACAATGGAGATCCAGTACCGACCTCGTCACATAGATTGCTCACACATCCAGATGATGAGCAAGATGATTCTTCTCAGAGAGAAGAAGAGCTGAGTGGATACTTGTTCGTTGATCTTGGCACACTGGAAAACACATCTTCACATCAGCAGCACCAACGTCTGAAATGGGTCCAGAGTACTATTAGAGATGTACACCTGAACTCACTTCCTGGTACTTCTACTGGAGTTAGAACACGAAAGTCAAGCTAGACATAAGGTAAATTTTGCACTCATGAGTTCAGTTGTTGAGAGCACCGAACCTAAGACTGTTCGTGAGGCATTAAACCAACCACAGTGGAAATAGGCTATGGATGCTGAATATGATTCCCTGATTCAGAATCAGATGTGGGAACTTGTCGATCTGCCTCCAGGTAAGAAATCCATTAGCTGCAAATGGATTTTCAAAAAAAAAATATAAGGCAGATGGTTCAATCGACAAACACAAAGCACGACTTGTTGCAAATGGTTATGCTCAGCAAGAAGGAATTGACTATGATGAGACCTTTGCACCCACTGCAAAGATCAAAACCATCAGAGTTGTTTGTGCACTGGCAGCAAAAAATGGATGGAAACTTCAGCAGATGGATGTCAAGAGTGATTTTCTAAATGGTGATCTACAAGAAGAAGTGTACATGGCCCAACCTGAAGGGTTTGTAGATGAGCATCAACCACACAAGGTATGTCATCTGATAAAGTATCTTTATGGACTTAAACAAGCACCTAGGGCATGGTATATAAAAATTGATGATCACCTATTGCAGCATGGATTCACTCGTAGCCCCTCAGATACAAATTTGTATATCAAGAAGGTAGGAACAAAGATTTTCATTCTGGTTTTGTACGTAGATGATCTTGTGATCACAAGAAGTTCTGACAATCTTGTAGATGATGTAAAGAATGATCTGAAGAAATCCTTCGACATGACTAATTTGGGGCTACTTCACTATTGTCTTGGCTTAGAAATATGGTAGAAGAAGAATCATATCTTCGTCTCCCAGATGAAATATGCCAAGACACTCCTGGAAAAGTATGGAATGTCAGATTGTAAACCAATGTCCACACCTATGGAAAAAGGTTTGCAATTATCTAGATTCCAGGATTCACCGCAGGTAGATGGCACTCACTATAGGCAGCTTGTGGGGAGTCTCATTTACCTGACTTATACCAGACTAGATCTTTGCTTTGCAGTGAGCTATCTCGCCATATTTATGTAGGAGCCGAAGAAATGTCATTGGATAAACAGGATTCTTCACAAGCTTCAACACACCTTGATTGTCGCAGTGAATGATGGGAGGTTTCTCTTCAGGAATCCCTATATCTACAAGAATGCGACGTAACCAAATTGCTTCACACACAGCTCCTCGTGCAGCGCGGTATTCAGCCTCAGTGGATGAGAGAGCAACAACAGTTTGCTTCTTGTTGATCCATGAGATAGGTCCAGATCCGAGATGAAAAACATATCCTGAAGTGGATTTCCTGTCATCAACGGATCCTGCATAGTCCGAGTCTGTATATCCCTGTAAGAAGAACTGAGTGTTCTTTTGATACTCCAGACCAAAGTCAACTATACCTCGGACATATCTCAACACATGCTTTGCTGCTATCCAATGACATTTCTTCGGCTCCTGCATAAATCTGGAGAGATAGCTCACCGCAAAGCAAAGATCTGGTCTGGTATAAGTCAAGTAAATGAGACTCCCCACAAGCTGCCTGTAGTGAGTGCCATCTACCTGTGGTGAATCCTGGAATCTAGATAGTTGCAAACCTTTTTCCATAGGTGTGGACATTGGTTTACAATCTGACATCCCATACTTTTCCAGGAGTGTCTTGGCATATTTCATTTGGGAGACGAAGATATGATTCTTCTTCTGCCATATCTCTAAGCCAAGACAATAGTGAAGTAGCCCCAAATCAGTCATGTCGAAGGATTTCTTCAGATCATTCTTTACATCATCTACAAGATTGTCAGAACTTCCTGTGATCACAAGATCATCTACGTACAAAACCAAAATGACAATATCTGTTCCTACCTTCTTGATAGACAAATTTGTATCTGAGGGGCTACGAGTGAATCCATGCTGCAATAGGTGATCATCAATTTTTATATACCATGCCCTAGGTGCTTGTTTAAGTCCATAAAGAGACTTTATCAGACGACATACCTTGTGTGGTTGATGCTCGTCTACAAACCCTTCAGGTTGGGCCATGTACACTTCTTCTTGCAGATCACCATTTAGAAAAAGCACTCTTGACATCCATCTGCTGAAGTTTCCATCCATTTTGTGCTGCCAGTGCACATACAACTCTGATGGTTTTTGATCTTCGCAGTGGGTGCAAAGGTCTCGTCATAGTCAATTCCTTCTTGCTGAGCATAACCCTTTGCAACAAGTCGTGCTTTTTGTTTGTCGATTGAACCATCTGCCTTATATTTTGTTTTGAAAATCCATTTGTAGCCAATGGATTTCTTACCTGGAGGCAGATCGACAAGTTCCCACGTCCGATTCTGAATCAGGGAATCATATTCAGCATCCATAGCTTGTTTCCACTGTGGTTGGTCTAATGCCTCACGAACAGTGTCAGGTTCGGTGCTCTCAACAACTGAACTCATGAGTGCAAAATTTACCTCATGTCTAGCTTGACTTCGTGTTCTAACTCCCGTAGAAGTACCAGGAAATGAGTTCAGGTGTGTATCCCTGATAGTACTCTGGACCCATTTCGGACGTTGGCGCTGCTGATGTGAAGATGTGTTTTCTAGTGTGCCAAAGATCAACGAACAAATCTCCACTCAGCTCTTCTTCTCTTTGAGAAGAATCATCTTGCTCATCATCTAGATGTGTGAGCAATCTATGTGATGAGGTCGGTACTGGATCTCCATTGTGTGGCAAGGAGTCAAAGGACGACTCATCACATACCACATCTCGACTCTCGTAGATCTTATTCGTCTCAGGATCCATGAGACGATATGCCTTTGAGGTAGTGCTATACCCCAAGAAAAGACATGGCAGTGTCTTTGGATTGATCTTCTTCCTTCTTTTATCTGGAACATGCATATATGCAGTACAACCAAAAACTCTTAAATGATGAATAGAAGGTTTACGACCAGTCCATACCTCTTCCGGTGTCTTGTTCTGTAAGATCTTCGTGGGTGCCCGGTTGAGTAAATACACTGCTGTCTGGACTGCTTCTGCCCAAAACTGATCCTCCAACTTGGCGGTCGAGAGCATACAACGAGCCATCTCCATGACAGTCCTGTTGTGGCACTCGGAAATCCCGTTCTGTTGGGGCGTATAGGGAGCAGTCAAATGTTGTTGAATGCCATGCTGCTTCAGGTATGCTAAGAACTTCTTTGACAAAAATTCCCCCCCTCGATCTGAGCGGAGGAGAAGAAGAGGCTTCCCAGACTGCCTGGTGGCTTGCTGGTAGAAGGTTTGGAAATTTGCAAGTGCCTCACTCTTCTTCCGAAGGAAATATACCCACATTTTCTGTGAGTAATCATCAATGATGAGCTGAAAGTACACAAAACCTTGAAAGCTAGCTAGCAGGGGTCCGCACAGATCGGTGTGAATGACCTGAAGATGCTCTGTAGAATGATAAGAGCTCTGTTTGAATGGACCTCTATGTTGTTTGCCCGCAAGACATCCTGAGCAAACAGGTAAGGAATGGGAGAGTGGAGGAAGCCCTCTTACCATTTCCTTCGCACTGAGTTGATGCAGAGCCCTGGCAGAAAGATGACCATATCTAAAGTGCCAAAGTGCAGTGGACTCTGCCGTTGATGCAGAGGAGAGCAACGCTAGATGAAGTGACCGCATCCAGTGCAAATAGATGGCCCTTCAGAAATGCTTGAGCAAGGACTGACTCTCCCTGGGAAATGATGCAGGACTTGACCCCTTTTTCAACAAATAATTCAACCTGCATTCTATGGTTAAGAAGTTGACTTACAAACAAAAGATTTGAAGTCAAACCTGGAACATAGAGCACCTTTGTCAGTGTACATCTTCGTGTTCCAAGAGGAATGATGACATCACCAATCCCTGCTGTAATATACTCTTGATTGTCTGCAATGGTGATCCGATCTCCAGTGGGCCGGTCACTCAGAGTATGGAACAACTTCTTGTTGCCAGTCATGTGTTTTCTGGCACTTGAATCAATCAACCAGACATCTTCTGACGGCTGCAAAGTCTGTGAGACTAGAACAATGTCAGAATGAGTTGTATCTGGTACCTCTTCATCTGAGGTGGCTTTCTGCTGAGCAGCAATGTGGCCCTTCTGCTTCTGATTACGAGCATGCCATCGGGATTTCTTGGAATATCCTCGGCCAGAAGTGCTCTCTTCGCCAGAATTTCCATACTTGCGACCGTTGTAATAACAGTTCGTAGTCATGTGCGTATCCATGGAGCAAATGTGGCACCACCGATCCGCCTTGTGATTATGCTACTTCTGGGGTGGCCGCTGTGGTGGCCGCTGTGAAGATGGCTGCTGAGCATGCTGCTTCTGATTCTGGGGGGCAGATTTCCCTTTCCGAGGCTTATGTTTTTGCCTCGTGATAAGAGCCTTATCTTCGAAGGCTTCTTGTACATTTTGCATGGCTTCTTCCTGCTGGAGATAATTCACCAGGGTTGCAAAACTCACCTCTTGTTGAGTAATTGTCAACGTGGTGATCAGTGTCCGAAACCGTGACGGAAGAGCTCGCAGGGTGAGTGGGACAAGCAACTTGTCGTCCACTGGTTCTCCAAGTGCAGAGAGTTCTGCACGTAACTCAGCTACACGTCGCAAGAAGGCTTCTACTGATTCGCCTTCATGCATACTCATCGTATGAAGCTTTGTCTGAAGTTGCAACTTTGTCGTCAGATTCTTAGCTTCGTAGATGGTACACAATATGCTCCAAGCCTGAGAAGAAGCAGTTGCTTCTCGAATGTATGGCTGCACCTCATCAGAAAGACTGAGGGTGATGAGCATGAGTGCTTTCGCATCAGCCTTTTCATATTTTTCCAGCAGATCATCGTCTGCGGGAGGGGCGTCTTTGCCAGAGACAATCCCCCAAAGATCTTCGAATTGAAGAATCGTCCGCATTTTGGTTTTCCATGCGGCGAAATTTGGCCCTTTCAAGAGTTGGGCATCAGATAGCAATATTTTTGGAGCAGACATTTTTCAAAAAACTCAAAAATCTATCTTTATTTATTTATTTATTTTCAAAATGGCTACAATTCTTACTGAAGGAATCTGTCCCGAAGATGGGCTCTATAGGCTCGTGCAGTGAGACGCCGACGCTCCTGTGGGGGTTCTATTTCGCGTTCGTCATCTGCATCATAACCACGTTCAAGTTCTGCACGAATCCGCCGTGCTTGACATCGAACGTCGAACCAGAAGTATTCCAACAGTCCTTGGCGCACAATCTCGTCAAAGAGAATGTTACCAGTGTTGTGTAGCTCGTTGACCAAGGCAAAGAATAGCCCAGTGGCGTCTTCGTTGTCATTCAATGCCCAAATATTTGGTGCATTGCTTGCAGTGCTTTGTGCATCGGAAAACTGAGACATACACCCACACACAGTTTCCTCTCAGCAAAAGAAATGGCAACTGGCTCAGTCTTCTTCTCCTTCAGGCACGGCCTTCACGCAGGGACAGGCTCAGTCTCCTCTCAGCAAAAGAAATGACGGAACAGGCACTCAAGCACCAGACTTTGCTCCAGTCTCCACGCACGCACAGGACAGTCTTCATGAGTGGGACAATCACTTCCTTCACGCACAGCAGCAAAGAAACGCTTCAGGCACTTCCTTCACGCACAGCAACAAAGAAATGCTCCACCTCCACGCACAGCAGCAAAGAAACGCTCCAGGCACTTCCACGCGGGAACAGGCAACTTTGCACCCTCCTCACGTACCAGCAAAAACGTTTTCTTCACGCACAGACCAACAGGCAATGCCTGCTCTCCTCCTTCACGCGGGACCTCGCTACTTCAGGCGGGACAGTAGTCTCCTCGCGCACAGTACAGCTCTTCCTCTCTTCCTTCACGCGGGACAGTAGTCTCCTCGCACACCACGCACGCATAGCTCTTCCTCGCACGACCTCGACCTCGACCTGCTCTTCTCACGACCGGCTCATGCTCTGATACCAATGATGGACGCTTGAAGAAGATATATATTGCTATTGCTATATGAATACAATGCACGCCATTAAATAGGCCGATAGGAGGAGAGCCGAGAGGTAGACGGTTATTCAACTGTCTGATAACAAATACTAACTAATGTATTAACTTGCTAACAAAAGCATGTGTTGAGATATGTCTGAGGTACAGTTGACTTTGGTCTGGAGTATCAGAAGAACACTCAGTTCTTCTTACAGGGATATACAGACTCGGACTATGCAGGATCCGTTGATGATAGGAAATCAACTTCAAGATATGTTTTTCATCTCGGATCTAAACCTATCTTGTGGATTAGCAAGAAGAAAACTGTTGTTGCTCTCTCATCCACTGAGGCTAAATACCGCGCTGCACGAGGAGCTATGTGCGAAGCAATTTGGTTACGTCGCATTCTTGCAAATATAGGGATTCCTGAAGAGAAACCTCCCATCATTCACTGCGAAAATTAAGGTGTGTTAAAGCTTGTGAAGAATCCTGTTTTCCATGAATGAACAAAGCATATTGAGGTCGAATGTCACTACATTCGTGAACAGGTCTTGAACCACCAAATTCAGCTCCAGTACTGCCCTACTAATTTTCAGGTTGCAGATATTCTCACAAACCGAGTCATGAACAAGGGGTTTATTATTCAATATACTTTTCTTACCCTACAAAAGGGTCTGATTTTTCTCCAATCCTACCTCTGGAATAAGTTCATAAAGTGTTGTATAGCAACGGACAGAAGCACCAGAGACGTGAACACATGTTTCTTTGGTTTAGAGAGCAGGGGACCCTTATGAAAGTAAACACCAATAAAGCCGCGATGTTAAGGATGCACATTGTTCGAGGTCAAAAAACCCCTTGAGATCCTCAGAGCTCTTAGATGATCCCCTAGCACACTTATCCAGGGCACAACCACCATGTAACTAGCCACCATTCACACCATCGTCGGTAGGGGATATGGGAGCAGAAACCACCATCTCAAAAAACCACATCTCCCACAAAAGACAAATTTCCCTACTTGCACAGGGAACAAGCACTGTTTAGAAAACCACCAGCAGTTTCAGAAAACACAAAAGGGCTCTCAGATACCACTCCCCCATAGCCTTGAATGTCGTCATCGTTTCATCCCTTACCAAATCCAGAGCTCCAAATTGATTAGGGTTTTACATGGGGTTTTTACTCAATACTTCGAAACATGGTCAATTACTATTTGAGTAATAGAAGATTATTGATTAATTCATGCTTCTAAAAATTTGAGTCTTTGGATCTTCTAGAAATAGGGTTCAATTATCAAAGGGGGAGTTTTAAATTATGTAATCCCAACCTCAAGCTAGTTATGCTGACAAATCCACACAACCTATTGACCCATTTGACTTACTCTACAACTAGTTTCATCACATTTCACCACATACTTTGAATTTTTGTTTTGCGTATATATATATATATATATATATATATGTATGTATGTTCTTATTGTATAATATTTTAGGTAGATTTTTTGTGGGATAATTAAATATTGTTAATTCTATTTTCATTGGAATCATCTTTTATGAAATTCTATATATATTATTTTTAATTATATTTGTTAGAATAGACATTAAATACGACAAAGATCTTCCATTGATTCAATTGTAAAGAGCTCAAGATCTATAAGTTTTTTTTGAGTTTGATTTGCTTTTAGTTTTTTTTTCTCGGTTTAGATACAAAATTGAAGAACTAGGTACTAAGAATGATTCAATAGAGCGTGGGATTTTAAAAGAGATTTGTACTTATACTTTCAATTACAATATTGGAAACTGGGGTGAATCACACATGATACATTTTGATTTCTTTCATCAAATGTTTTAGAGAAATATAAGAGCCAGATATGAATCAAACTTTGCTAGTGTAGAAATTCTTGTAAGGTTTTATCGATTCCCAATTATTTAATATTAGATAAATTTATTTTTTCAACCAATGAAGAGTCTAATTGGTCAATTTTTAAGTCATTTTCTACTATTTTGAAACAACATATATTTTCCTTAACTACAAATATTATAAAGATATTACCGTGAATGTGTGAGGATATTACTTCAGAAGTAAATTCAAGATAATTAATGCGGAGATATTAATCTTTTAAGTTATTTTTGTTTACGTTTTTACTTTTAGGTTTGTTATATAAATAAAAGATATAAACTAACATAGATTTATCTATGTAAAAGATATACCCATAAAATAGAAAAACTAGAAAAACTAGTGCCTTTTTGATGATTCAATACAATGTGTGATTTTAAAAGAGCTATAAAATTATACTTTCAATTAGACTATTTGAAAAAGAGGTGAATCATACACAAATGATATGAATTTAGATTAGTTTTAAAATACAAAGACAATAATTTGAACATTTTAAGCTACCCAACTATTAGATGTTGGAATACATCCCATTCCAGATCAAGATATACCGATGACCATGTTCGCGAGATATGTCCTATAGATCATAGATTATGTGAGATATGAATACAACTTCGAATGTGATTTCAAATGTTTTCACAAAAATATAAACATGATGCTGCACACACTAAACTGCACGGAACTTTCATCATTATAAATTGAGGGAAATAAGTTTTAAGCGCGAAAATGGAAAAAAGTATGTGTTGCATCGACAAAAATAACACGACAGAGGAAAACCCATGGAAATTCATATTCTATAAGTAATTTTCATTGTGTTATTTCTCAACAAAACCCATACAATGAACAAATTCATACAACCAGAAGGTGCCCTGAAATTGTTTGATTTTAATGTCAGCGTATTGCGGATGAGTAATGTTAAATACTGGGCAGATTGTCATTTAATGCATTGAAATTCAAAATCGCTGAACGCGTTTGATGAGTAAGAGCAACACACAACTTCACTATTCTTTCATTTTTCTTGCACAATACACTTCTGTTTTCCTTATAAACATTGGTTTGCAGAGGCAAAACTGGCCTACGAAATTTCTCGTTCTGCTGCGTGATAAAAAAATCGTCACCTTTGAAAGGTTGGTTTCTTCCACTTTCTGAGTAGAATAGCTAATTAAAATCAGAAGCATGTGAGAAGAAGCACATTTTCATTCAATTACCGCGTTTACAGGGGTTTCCTTGCAAATCCTCCGCATTTTCGCTATTGTATCATACACTGCTTTTTGTTCTATAATATATTTGTGTTCAAAAGGAAAATATTATCATCTCAAAGTTTAATTGTTGGTTGGAGGTTAAGACATAATAATCTTAAGACATAATAATCACGATGTCGCTGCGGAAAACAATTCTTAATGTTCAGGGAATATGCTCCAGCACTGATGAAACGAAGATCCAGACTTCACTCGAAGCTGTACACGGGGTTGGAAAAGTTAACCTTGATAGCGGAAAGAAAAGAGTGAAAATCGAACATGATCCGAGCTCCACTACCGCAGATGATTTAGGTATGCCCATCTTGCATTGTGGCATAACAACAAAACCCTATTCTTCCTTCACATCACCACTTTTTCTGTATTATGTTAAATATGGAATTTCTTTGGATCGCCTATATTATTTCTGTGTTATTCATCTGACTAGGGTAACATTTTTTTTTTGTCAAACATTATCTAAACATATTCGTAAAATTTTTTATTTGTGTTTGTGCTCAGTGGCTGTGCTTCGAAGAGAGGGTTTCACTGCTGAAATTGCAAGGGAGATCAACTAAATATGGCGTCACTAAATATTTAGATATTTAGAAATATGTGGTGGAATCAAGTATTACTTGGTAAAGTCGTATTAAAATTGTGGGATGTTATTCATCGTGTTCGTCACTATTATTTTTATTGTTATAGATTAATACAGTGATGAAGCTATTATTTGTATACAAACCATTTGTGGAATAAAGGGAAGCTCTTTAATATTCATTGTGATTTTGGGATTTATTTATTTGTGCAAAAGAAGGAGGTCAAAATTAGATATAAACATTTGAGGATTTATAAATACAGTACATTCAAACTATTGAAATCTCTCATTGTTTGTTCTTTTTAAGTATAAATTTTGTTTGCTTATATTATTGGTGAAATCATTTCTCAAAAAGTTGTAATTAATATAGCTATATCCAACTTTGGGAGCTTATTTTAGCAAACTCGATAATGCATTCTTTAGCTTATTAAATTTTATGACATGAAATTACATAGGCATGTAGTGGTTGTTCTACATACAATCATTCATGCAAGAATCAATTAGAAATGTTATATTTATGTTCAGTTGACACTCTTTCTATTAAGGTTTTCTAATAGTTCTCAAAATATTTTTGACAATGTCCAATCATACTATTGGTGCATAATAGTTATTATATCTTTTCTATATTATTGTGAATACCTTTTTACAATACATATTTCTGAGAATAGTCTAAACATCACATATTTTTGCACAAACTATAATTAAAATCAGTAAAACATGATAGATTGACCTATAGCTTCCAATACCCATAGCTTAAGATCGGGTAACAATTATTTTAATATAAATTTTAACATTATATAATCAATATCACAACTATGCAAACATACATAATGTTTAAATATGGTGGTTTTACATTGAAGTTCTCAATCTTGATGCCATTATAATTTTTTTGTATTAAATATATTTAAATCCAATTACAATGACCGGGTTTACAAAATATATGTCTTTTTTTTCCTATAGTTCTTTGATTTAAACATCTATTGTTTTCACCCAAAATTTTAATCCATTTACATGTAATTTACTTGATCATCACATTATTTTATCCTACTCACAAGTAATATAGCTAATCACTCTCTGGAAAAAAAAATAGTAAAAATTTATTTCATTAAATATATTTCAATGTTGTCATCTCACAGGCAAACATTTCTTGTCTTTTTCGTTTCTAATGTTCATTGTAAACTTGAAATACATATTTTACCTTTTCGAAATAAAAAATTTCCACAAGGACATTTACTTAATTTTTTTGCAATTAGAATGGGATCTCCCGACAGACACAATAACCCTAATACTTCTCGCTTTGGGCGTGGCGGTGGCAGATTTGAATGTGGAAGCAAGCCCTAACCTAGTTCTAATATTTTTCTTGGTGGCACTGACTGTGGTGGTTGTTCTTCTTCGACGAGCTCGGTGATGGGTGGACTCCCTCCTTTACCATTCCCTATTGGCATTGGCTCTCGCATGACCTCCTTAGATCCGCGTGCACTTGTTGCTAGTGGGGTTGGTGGTGCTCTTGTTGACGCATCTACTGGGGCATCTCCTTTGTTAGTTCTGCTCAAGACGGGTGTGCCCAGGGACTCCTTTATTCCCTCTTTTTTTCCTGTGAAAGGGCTTACTTTTGGTGATGGCACAAGGGAGTCATTTGGGACGTCCAGGATATTCTTTAAGGCGGCCAAATCATCCAGATCTATTTTCAAATTGATTGTTCCTACCATTACAAAAATATATGTGTCTTTTGGGACTGATGTTAATGTTTCTACATATTATTACAAGAGGAAGGGAGTCATTTGCAGATTCAAAAATCTTTTCCTTAGCCTCCATACTCTCCATGACTAGATATTACAACTTTGGAAGCCTTTTATGTCAGGTAAACTCAACATTTACCCCACTGCTAGAGGATTTTTCATTATAGTGTTTGGAAATATCTCTGATAGAGATTTGATTTTAAGTAAAGAGTGGGATTTCAAGTCCCATTTCCTTCTTATGAAACCTTGGTTTACTTTGTTCAACCTGATGACTGAAACCTTTAATGTTAAACCGATTTGTGTTTGGTTGCATTATTTTCCCCTCCAATTTTGGAGAGAAAATTTCCTTGTGCCAATAGGTAATTCATTGGATAAACTCTTAGCCATTGATTTCACAACATATGCTCATATTATGATTGATTTGGATACCTCTGCTGATTTCCTAGCTACCATCAATCTCATTGTTGAGGATCACACATGGGTCCAAAATATTGATTATGAAGATAACCATTAAAGGTGTACGGCTTCCTTTTCTACAGGTAACTCAACAATGGACTGTGAAAATGGGAAGGAAAAACTAAGCAAAGAAATTCCTTCGTGGTGAAAATTTATGATCCTATCCATTTGGTGGTTAAGAGCTAACTGGATAGTGACCTTGTGATGAATTCAGACAAGGAATATGAGGTTGATGTTCCTATTTTGAAATTTTTGGAGGCCACAACCACTCCTAGTGCTGTTTTTAATGATGTCCATCTACATTTAATTGAGCATTCAAAGAATCTAGAAATTATCATCCCAATTATTTCTGAAGAAAATGTTGATACAAATGTTAATCCTAATGTTGATGTAGGTTGGATCAATGTGGGCTATAAGAAGAAAAGGAAAAATGTTAAATACCCTCTCAAAATGTAGTTGAGATCTCATGGGATTGAGCTCAGGGATAAGATGATTTATAATGTGTTGTGAGTGTGTTTGTATCATTTTTAGATGCAGGTAGAGGTTGCTTCTTTTGATCCTCAATGCTTTATCTTTTCTCCTTTGTAAGTGGGTTTTTCGGTCTCTCTAAAACCAAATTATTTTTACCTTATATAAAAAAAATATTATTATATAGATTCAAAAACTAACGCATATTAAATATTTTGGTTCAAATTTTTTTTTTTTTATAAATTAGAAACTTAAAGTAGATTATTGTGTTTTATATGGCATTCCATTGGTTGAAGTAATGTGAATAAGATCCCTATACTATATTATCAGATATGATCTATGTCGAATAAGGTTTCAATAAAAAACAAAAACATTTAACATTATTATTTTGAATTTTGATTTTTTTTAGAATTACATGTGGATAATCTCGAGCCGGAAATATTTAAAAAATCTACCTTCCCACTCCGTCAACCACCTTCTGATGGGCTAATTAATATTTTGGCTATTGAATATTTTTATAGTGTTGAAATATTTTTTCAGTTAGAGGATTTAAATCCCCGCTAACCCCTGTCACGTGAAGCCATTCCTGTGAGGAATAAACTTAGGTTAATTCAACATTTACTAAGTTCTAATGTTAAAGTAATTAAATATTATTACTATAACTTACTTAGTTTTAGGTAGCTACAATCTAGTTGTCACATCCCTACATTACTGGGGGCTATACTATTGTTACTTTACTACTTTGGAATGTTCCCGGATGTGATTAGTTAGGCACAATAGGTTATTTTTGCATATTTTCTATACTTAGTATATTTGATCCACTTTCCATGGATGTTGTTATTTATGTATAATGTCTATAAACATTTTAGCTTCTTCATTTGATATAAATTAAGGGTTTCCAGAATATTACATTCTTAAGATTTGGTATCAGAGTTGGCTGATCCCAATTACTATGCTATTATGAGGATCCATGAATCACCAAGGAGGAAAGAAAGAGGTTGCAAAATTTTTGGAGCACCAGAGGAAGTTGGAGCTGCATAGGAGAGCCATACAGCCTCTCCACCCATTCCTATCCTATTGTATGCATATCCACATCCACTTGTGTTAATCTGCACATATTGTTATAGATTCTACAGATTTATTTTCTATAGCAACAGAAAATATGTGGATTAATTTTTTTTAGAGTGCTGCTATATTTGGCAGACTATTGAAGGAGTGTGGTATACATTAAAAATCGAGCAATATATAGAGCCACATAATCAATTCTGAGTACTAAGTTCACCGAGCTGGTCTTACTGTAGACCGATCTGATCTACCTTTGCATTGAAAAGCCACCCTAGTTTTGTGTTGTATTGGAGTGAAGAGAGCGAACACATTGGCATGATAGTAGACCCTTCTACATGAATTGTTAGAGCTCCTGGTTGAGCTACATGTTTCAATTTATTGTGAAGTTTGAACAATATTAAGCAAGCATCGAGTTTGAAAATACGGTTGAGCTCAAAAAGAAACTAATCTCCCTGATGTGTCAACCATCTCAAATACGAGCCCATAAATCTATGGGCAGGTTTTTTGATTCATTAAACTCGACCTATAGATAATTCAACATGTTCCTAACAACAAAAATGAAAGCGGCCATCAATAAAAACATAGGGTGAGATAACAATGATTGTAAATGTCATGTTGTAAATATTTCCGTGCAGAAAAGGGTGAGCCGAGTCTCCAAAATGTCAACCCTAAACAAGCCGAAGGCGTCAACCTCAAAAGTCGATCCTCCTCCAATAAATCATCTTTCCAATCAAAATAACAAGGAGAATATAAAAATACGGAGCTACGACAAAGGCAGATATCTCAAAGCCATAGAGAAAGTAAGGTGCATGTGAGATAGGTAAGCCCTAATTGGGTCTTTCAATTTTTTTTATTATGTGGAAAAAGAATTGAAGGACAGAAAAAAAAATTCTAGTTTTTGAAAGGGACCCACAAAGATAATGAAATCAGAATTTAACTAATTCATAACTTTGAAGTGGTAGCTATGATTTGTTGGGTTTTAGAATGGAACATGGGTTGAAACCACAATCAGGGGACAACAATTCCCTCCTCTTTAATGAGAGAGGTTACCTTATTGAAAGCTAGAAAAACAAATGTACAAATCTACAACTATCATTGTTTGGATCTTGGTATCCTGGAGTGTTTTCATACTAAAACTATTATCAATCAGAAGGAATGGAAGAATAAAGAGATGGGAGAAGGAAGAAAATAGTAATGCTTTTAGGAAATATAGATAACAAAGTATCTCCCTACTCACATTGAACCAAGAAAATATAGAAAAGGATTAGTTACTTCACTACCGATGCAAATCTGCAGACACAAAGTTATAAATATTACACAGACTAGAACACAAAGTTTATATTGAATGCAAAACAAATGATCCATTGAATCAGGTAGAGACAGAGAGAGATAATGGAGGTAAAAGAAAGAAATAAATTTTGTATTTAATTACTTCCAAATTTAAAACCTTCCCAAAAACACTGAATCCCTTTTCCAAGGCCAAAACCATGTTCTTATAACAATTCATGTACATCCATACTTTGTCCCCAAGAAAAGAATATCCAAAAGGAATAATGTTTGTTACAGATCCACTTTTGGAAATTGACATGAAACAAATGCAATCATGAAAACTGGAGGTTCAAAAAGGTGAATATTTTTTCAGCTCGAGCATGATTACTTTAGCAAGGGTCATCTTATGATTTTCTTCTTCATGTGGTCCTAACAATTCTACCTTTTAGAAACTTTCAGAGAAATCAAGTGCTTATTGGTAAGTCTTACCCATTTTTTTATCATGTATGCTTGATAAACTCCCTTTTCTGATAATAAAACTTTGCATGTATTTAAATTTTTTGATTTGTCTCCACAACAAACCCAAAATGCATCTCATGAATAACGACAAGGAAACAGAGAGAGAAGAATGAAGAATGGTTCACATTTGCGTTCTTTGGAACTATGGTTCATTAATGGCATCAAAAACTAGATGAGTGCATTTCTCTATCCTTTCCCCCTATTTTACCTTCAAATTTTGATCCTACATGTGGCAAGATCAAAGCAACGATAGCCATGCGGGAGAAATCTATCTTTCCTAACATTTGGGAGAAACAACTCGATTTCTCATTTTGCTCTACCCCTCTGCAACTTTGCGAAAGGCCGGACACGTGGCACCATCTGAGTGGCTGAGGAAATGCAGTTCAAATCTTCCATTTAAACTGTTTTAACAAAAATCTAAAATTTTCAAAAACCTTCATCAGCCTGCTATTCTAATTTCATTCTTCAACACATGGCATCACCTAACTGGTTGCGGGGGTGTGTTTCACTTTTATACTTTATCTATTTTGAAAAGGGGAAAAGTTCCAACCTTTCCCGCAAAAATTCCATGCCTCTGCCATTGAATTTTGAATGTAGGGCACGTGTGTCTTTGTAAGTTGCTGTAGGCCTCAACTTAGAAATTATCCCTTTGCAAGAGTGGGACCATGGGTCATTTTAGAAATTTTCACCCTTCTGCCATTAAATTTTCAACGTAGGCCATGTGTCCCTTTCTGATTCGCTGCAGGATTCAACTAAGAATTCATCCTTTCCCGTGGGCAAGGCCACGGGTCATTTTAGAACTTTTTGTATTCCAGGTAAAAAGAGTTATCACCAACAAAATGTCTAATTTTAAAAGAAGCAAGCCAAAGGGTATCCAATTTACCATGGCTTCCCCAAGGTTCATGCCTTTTGTCCCAAAGAAGAACACTATCTCCCACTTGAAAAGTTTTGGGCTTAGTGTTTTTATGAAATAGATCTTTTACGTTGAGTTAATGACCTAATATTCTATCAACCACTTGTAATCTGTCTTCATTCAACTTCTAGATGTACATAATTCTTTTGTCCAATGAATTGGTAAACCTGGCATCCTCAATGGCCTTCATCAAATGTAAGGCTGGCATTTTCAATGTCACTTACATCTTATCTTCAACTCCATATACCACTTGAAAAGAAAACATTCCAATGGCTCTCTTAGGTGTAATCCTAGCTGCCCATAAAGCATCATATAGTTTTTTATGCCAATTCCTCTGGAGTCATTAACAAGCTTCCGAACAATGGTGACCATTTTCTTGTTAGTTGATTCTTCTTGCCCACTCCCTTAGGGATAGTAATCTGAAGACTGGGCAAGGGAAATGCCATAGCCATAGAATAAATCCATCATCTCAGTAGAATAAAAATTGGAAGCATTGACAGTGACAATCTTGTTTGGTATCCCAAACCTTATTAAGATGTTCTCCTTGATGAAGTTGCACACTACTTCAGAAGTAGTACTTTAAATTGGAATGGATTCCACCCACTTGGTGAAATAATCAGTTGCAGTCAAAACATGAGTATGCCCTACACTTGAAGGTGGATTGAGTGTCCCAATGAATTCCAAACCCCATTTTTGAAAAGGTTCCTCAATCACCACTGATTTGAGAGGTAAAGTAGCCAATTTCGGTCTTCCAACAAAGGTTTGACATGCTTCACACTTGCCTACCCATTTTGATGCATCTTTTGACAAATTAGGCAAATAATATCTAGCACAGAGGATTTTGTGGGCCATGACAGTAGAAGAGAAATGACCTCCACAGGCCTGGTCATGAAAGGCTGAGAACAAATTTTTTTTCTACTCTTTGTCAACACATTTCCAAAACCTTCCATCTATCCCTCATTTGAACAATGCATTTTCCCACAACACATATTACACAGACCTTAATTTGATGGATCTCTTATCCTTAGCACTCAAATGGGATGGAAATTCTTCATAAGTAAGAAAGTGTGCAATGCCAACATACCATTTGTTAGTTGAGCTAAGGAAAAGAACAATAGGGATATCAACTTCCTCCTTGGACAATTTCACATCAACTCCTTCAGTAATGAATTCACATAAGCCCTTTCCTTGAACTAGCTTGGTGGGTTTAATGTCAAGATCATGCTCCTGAACTTTGGCTACCCAATTACCTCTCTTCGTTCCAAATTCTTGTTGTGTAAGAATGGATTTAATAGTTATATCAGGCACAAGCATAATAGAATGAGAGTTGAGGATGTAAAAATGAAACTGCTTCATAGCTTTTACCACTACAAAAGCATGTTTCTCCATCATGGTGTACTTCAACTGATGGGTTTTCAAAATATAACTCATGAATGCTATTGAGAGTTCATGACCTTCAACATTCTCCTAGGTTAACACAACATCTAGAGTACTTTCAGTAGCATAGAAATAGATAATGAAGTCTTTGCTATAATCAGGGCATGCCAATATTTGATTCTTTACTAGAGCTCTCTTGATGTCTTCAAATGCAACCTTTCCTTCAGAGGACCAACCAAAATTCTAATTCCCTTTCATCATGTGGGCTATGTTCAAATTAAGTTGAGAAAAATTAGGTATGGATCTTCTTAATAAGTTGATCTTGCCAAAGAAAGAGTGCACACCCTTCTTGCTTGTGGGGAGAGGGATCTGCTGAATTAGCTCATTATTTCTTTGGATCATCTATATTATTTCTTTGTTATTTATTTGGATCGCCTATATTATTCATCCTATCGGTTATGATGTAAAGTGGTTTCATTAGCTCATTATTCTCTTGTCCCTTTCCTCTACTATAAACATTGGTATTAGAGGGCCATATCTTCCATGGGCTAGTGGAAAAGGGATCCATTACACATAGCAACAATGTGGAGCTGAGGTTAGGAGCATCTGGATCTAGTAGTTGTCCCACGTGGAGTGAGAAGCCCATGTAGTAATAAGGGGGATTTATCCAATGTGTGTCATAGTCTGGAGCAGTGTATGTAAATGGCTCCTTCAACCTCAAATGTGTGGATCAATCAATGTGGCACAACCTGAGACTATCAACAAAAATCAGTTTCCCATCAATACTTGATAATTCCACTGGATGCGCATCATTTTTTTGAAGACAACTGATTAGAAAATATTACAGACATGTGGGTGTCCCCAGTGTGTATATGTGCATAAAGATAGTTGGTTATTGACACAAGAAGGTTGACGTATAACTGCTGGAGATAAAAGAAGAAGATGTTTTTCTGTCAACATTGGAGATAAAAGGAGAAGATGTTTCTTTTTGTATACTCTGTTGGAGTTATTCTAAAATGGTTTTGGTGAGACACATTTGGAGGAGCAGACATGAAGGAGTTCTGTTTGCAGTGCCAAAGATCAAAGGTGCCATCGCTTGATGCATTAGTGTAGACGATGCATTTCTGGATTAGAGCAATGTGAGGCGGTAGGGGCATGGTAGGGATGTGTTGCAGTCCTAACGACACTTGGAGGATTCTTCAGACATTTGTTAATTCAAGACAAGTAGGATTCTACATTGCTCTATTATCAGTTAAAGGAAGTTATTAGTATAGCCATTTTTTTCCCCCTGAACTGCATCTGTATTGAGAGAGGTGTGAAACCCTTGGAACTGTGGAGTGATTTGTTCACATGCTAAGAAAACTTGATTTTAATAGAGATGAATGCCAAAAGAGGCCGACCAAAGATGCTAATCCTACAAAGAAATGAGAAAAGAAAGCATTCAATATCCTTGTCAGCCTCAACCATAAATTTCACATATTGTGAAATTAGTATTGGTATTCCTTCATATCCTATTGACACGAGAAAATATATACTTATTGTATGTAACAAGGAAATTGTTGCACAAATCACATATGCAACATTAGCAGTTTCCTATTCTAAGAAGATGTCCCAATTTGGCCTTAAATTTTCTCACATAGATGATCCACAAGATTCTGACGAGAGTGAGGAAGCTGTTGATGAGATTGGCTTCACATCATCTCTAGTACTTTAAGCAGCAACTCAGGAGGACGGAGGATAACTGAGGCTGGAGGAAATCCAATGACCTCTTGCAAGCCGCAAGCGATGAGGCTGCCGATAGAGATTGTGGAAGAATAAGGTATTGAGGACATATTCCTTAATTTTTGGTTTGTGTTTATTTTATTTTATTTTTGTTCCGTGTTCTATTGTTTTGTGATCAGATGCTAAAAATAGATTACTCTAGAGCATAGTTGTTTGCTAATGGTTCTTCATTTTGAATTGCTCCTCTTAGTGTCGTGCTTCGAAAATAAGATGGTTCACTTGTGAATACATTCACTTGCAACATGAACCATGTGCAACAAGGTCTAAGTGGCGAGATCCAGTCGATAGCATGTTTCTTAAAGTAATTTCTTTCTCAATATTCACATTTCACATTATGGGAGAGAATGACTTAGTCAAGGGAAACATCTAGTGGTAGTGATTTGTTACCTTTGCTATTGAAGATTGGCTAAATGAAAATCGACATCAGTGGCTACAACTAATAACATGATTGCTATGTGTAATGCCCACTTCCCTACGACACTTAGTTGATTATCATTTTGAGTTATGCAGACCTTGGATATGGACATGACTTATACTTATGTTGATTAGCATGATGTTTTGTGACTAGATGCATTTGGATTATGATTGGATTTTTTTTTCAGTATGATCTACACTGACTCTTGGACAGACTATTGGATACCGATATTATTTTTATATGGATATATTGCATGTGTTCTAACATTGGATTTCTTCGCCATGATGAGTAGAATGTAGTTGTTGAATTTACATTACTATAATTTTGGATAATGATGAAATACATAATTAAGTTGTGATTTAGACCTAGAAATAATGATTGATTGAATTACGTATAGATGTTAATAAATTTCATGCATATGGTTATTTTGGATATTTTGACATGGCCGCAAGGCCGAAGGAGGTATTTTGTATTTTGCAGGAAACACAACATGATCACAACCATGAGGGGGATTGGGAACCAAACACAACAAGATGTCGGGTGGTTACAACTTTTGGTCGTCAAGGCAACTAGTAAATTGTATTGTGTTACCTTTATTCTTTTATGTGTTAAGAAAAAATTTCCATGAGGGGGAAATTTTCTAATGTGACCAAGGGGGTAAGAATTTTAATTACTTGTTTTAACTTACTTTAGTAGATGATTTCATTTGTGATGTCTTTTCTTTATTACTTTTGCGAAGTATGTTTTGATTAATTTAACATCTTGTTTTAAATTTTAAGTTTTGGAGGGAAGTCTAGTGGGTGTAATTAATTTTGATGGTTGGCTCCTTGAGCCTTGTGTTTCCTCTTGTATTGAATTCTTGCTTTGAGTGTTGACCACTCCAAATCCTTTGAATCTCGAATTTGAGATTTAGGGCAATTTTGGGGGACTTGTGGGACAAGTTGAACTTGTCCCACACTTCCCAAAACCCCTTACCGACCATATCTATGGGTTGGGAAGCCAAAAAGGGGATTATTTATTGTTTTGGGAAGGGAAATGTGACTTTGGATTGCACTTATCTTCCTTTTCCATTTAATTGTGCCTTAAGACACATGGGAAGGGATGGATGTGGAAAAGAGATGTCATTCAACCCAACCACCCATTTATGGTGTTTTGGGATTTGAGTTGACTAAAGGGAGGTGGTCTTGAGGATGTGTGATGTGGCATCCTACAAGGAGCCACATCACCCTCACTCTTCCCTTTTGTCTATTTATGGAAACTTCCTCTCTTGTTGAGGGGGTTAGAGTTTTTTTGTTAGAGAGTTCTTTTTGTTATTTTCTTTTGGGTAGAGAAAAGATTAGGGGAGAAAGAAAAAGAAGGAGCTTGGACTTGCATGCTTGGGATTGTTTTGGAGGGATCTTGGACAAATTTCTCGGTTTAGGCTTCTCCAATGGAGAGGTAGGAAACCTTCTCCCTTTTTGCTTTCTTATTGTTGTTGTTTCTATGCTTAAATTTTTAAAAAATGTATGTTTACTTTTGTGTATTGTGGAAAAATGGATAGAATGCTTAATGTGTAGTGTAGGAGAGGTCTATGGGAAATCTCATGAGGGAGGCATAAGAGTAGAATTAGGAAATTGTGGAGGGAGTTTGAGAGGGATGCCCATCTTGTGTAAGAAGGTTCACATTCTTACCTTGTCTTTGAGGGAGCTATAAGAGGAGGGAGGCATAAGAGTATGGGAGGAAAAAGGGGTACTTGAGGGAGGCATAAGAGTCATAGGGGCTTGAGTTTTTATTGTGGAGGTTTTGGATGGGCATCTCATCTCAATGGGGAGGCATAAGGAAAACTTTTCCATAGTTCCTTCTCTTGTTGGCTTGGATGAAAGCCTTGTTGTGAAAAGTGTTGTGTTGTTTGTGTTTCCTTCTTGTTTCTTTTTTTAAAACCTTGAATGTTGTGAAGAAAATTGTATTGTGGAAGCAAGTATTGTTGCCTTGAGTTGGAGACCACCCTTCATTGTGTTGTGTTTGGGGCTCGGGGGTCAATGGAGGAGATTGCTTCTCTTCTCCATCGAGTTTTTGGTTGGGAGGAGAGTGTTGCCTCTCCCCCTATCTTGGTTGTGATTGAAGTACTTGGAATTTGGAGCATCGAGGAAGAACACCTTGGAGCTTGTGAAGACTTCTTCCTTTTCCTTTATATGTATTATTTTGTTGTAAAATTTGTATGTGAAAGAAAGTTGTATCGTCTTGTTTTCATTCCAAAAAAAAAAAAGGGGACATTGTAATCTATATTTGCCCCAAAAGTTCACATGGTTGAAATGATGGTAGATCTTGTCTAAAACTAAATGAAAATATTGTTGGAATCTTATGTGGAATGTTAGGATATTTACGAAAATATATATATACATTATAGATTTCATTTTGTTGCAAAAAAAAAAAAGTATTGAAAAGTGAGATTATTAGTGTATATCTTCTTCTTGTAGTATAAATGGAAAGAGTTAAGTTTTATTGAATTTCCAATATGCCAATAGAGTAAATTAAACCCTAACTCTATCATGTTCTCTCTTCATTTAAGAATTCCTTGTGAATCCTTTGCAAATCGTAAAAAGGGAAAATGAAATCGATTCTTTTGAAAACCCTTGTTATGTTTATTAAATTGTGAAGAAAGAAATTCTAATGCAAAGTTGCTAGCTTAATAAGTTCATTTCCATATTCCATTTAATAAGGAAACTAATAATTTCAATACAAATCATATCTAGGTAATATTACAACTATTGTGGTTACTATTTTTAAGTTCTTATTATAACAATTTACCTTTAACATTTATTTGTTTCAACAAAATATGTTATAAAAAAAAAAACTACAACCAAGTTATAATACTAGAGGACCTACGTATCCTAAACTAGAAGACCTCCTAAGACCCGGCACGCCAGACCGACTCCTCTCCATGGATTTTCTGTCGTGAAGCAGACCCCCCCCTCTCTTCTGAGACATCGCACATTTTGCAAACCAAATTTGACTTCATGAATATTCTGATATGAAACGAATCCACCTCTGTGAGATTCTCTCCTACACCATGACTGAGCACGTTCTCAGTGAGAAGATCATGGTGATTTAATGTTCAGGTCGTTGGGCAACGCCCTTCCACGGTCCCTCCATCGATTTTGATACGTATATGTTTACGCCGTGAAGGAAAAATCTGAATTTCTATGATGTTTCAACACTGAACCATTAACAGCAGGGTTGGGCAGCCTGTCTGCCGGAAGCGCCTCTAGACTCTCTCCTACCCACATCTGATTTTCTGCCCTACCGTTCTCCTGTGTAGGTGACCTTGGACCCCCGACCCGTCCAAATTTGGGGATGCTTTCGACACTAAACAGATAACAGTATAGTTGGCAATCTACTTGCCTTAAGCGCTCAGGGTAACAAATGCTTTCTTCATGGCACTCTAATGAGAATGGCGGCATGATGTTTCACGAATCTACTCCCCTACGCCAATGGTATCTCACATTCTCCTTAGCATGCGCACTTACACTGCTATCATAAATTTTCCCGGACAGATCCATGCTGATCCCTTTTCCATTCCTCCTCAGTCGCATAAATTTGGGGACGAGAAATGTTGATGCAGTTAGTAGTGTTATGTGTCTGTACACTCGTTTGGAAGAAGGTTTTAAGCCATGCCTCAAAAAATCCCAACCCACCTTTCCTGAAATTGACCATTTTTGGTGCCAGATTGTGGCTAACGCGGCATAATATTAATAGTGTGATTTTCCCCGTTTGTTCTGTGGATACGGAGAGTGGATAAATAAAACAAGGGAGGGAAAAATCAAGATTTGCAGATCCAAGCGATTGAATGTAGGATGCGACCCTTTAGGGTATAAACCTGCAAGAAAAGTCAAGTGTATTTAATAGCAAAGGAAATCAGGCGGCCCAGTGGCGTGTCTTGCATGCCTTAGAAGGAAATGTCAATGGTTGGTGAGTGGCCATTAAAGCCATGCACCCCTCCCTATCCATATTTTTTTTAAAATTAAGGTTAATCTTACCAGTTCTTATAATGTAATTTTTGATGAAGTAAACTATGTTTAAACATGATAACTCAAGAACTTCGTGGACGATGTTTTCTCGGTGTGAAACCGTTGCTATGTATCCTTTTTTTTTACGCGATACAATGGAGGAGTATTCCTGTTAGCCAATAAAATAGGTAGCCTTAAATTTCTCGCATCTTTCACACTTGCATGCTATTGTTTGGGCGCGAGTTCCCACCTCAACAAATATCATAATTAGTTCAAATAAATATGTATGTAACATCTAAGTTGTGATTTATAGAATTACTTGATGTAATGTTGTGTGTATATATATATAATAATGTATTAGATCGCGATATGCATAATATAACTGGATAGTAAAATGAAAATTAAAAAAAATATTTTGAGTGGTTAGTGAATACTTTTCGTAATAAATTACATCATACCCTAAAGATTGCTTTGAAAACATTGCTATTACGATAGCACGAGACATCAAACAAATTAACTCGAATGACGACCCTCCTTTTCTTTTGTGAAACGTCGAATGAGATTTAATTTAGCATCATCGTTCCCGAAGCATTATCGGGACTGTTTTAGTTCGAGCCTGTATGCGGGCACACCCCTCATAAAAAAAAAAATTTGTCGCGTTTTCAGGTCATATGCTGGTGACAGCATGTTCTTCGTCGTCTCTTTCCGGCATTAAATTTTGGTATCAGAGCCAGGGGTTCAAAGCTGGCACCCTTGGGCACACGCAGAAAACGTGAAATAGGAACACTTAACTTAGTGCAGAACATTATTCTTTTAGAAATATAAAGCCATAATGTTGATAATTATAGTAAACAGCAAATTTAGAAAACTAACACAAGACCTAGAACGATGAACTAACTCTCACCTTGATCTATGCAGGAGGCGCGGATTGGGCGAGGGGTCTCTTCATATAGACCTAGACATACCACCGCCAGAGCAGGCCGTAGCAGCCCTTCTGCCTCAGATTTTGCAGACACTCCAGGATGTCAATGCCGCTATACGCGGAGAGCCCTTGGGAGGACGACTTGCTAGGCATAGTTTGGAGCCATCAGTAGATGCCCAGGCATCCCCTCGACACAGCGAGGAGCACAGAGCAGAGAATTTCTGTGCAGAGTCAGCTAGGGCAGAGTCACCACAGAGAGGACATGGGGACAGGATCTCAGGACATAGGGACAGGTCTCAGAGCCCTAGACAGAGGGAGGAGCATACAGAGAGATCTAGGATTCGTCATACGTCAGCTACAGACCATATCAGGGAGATCCTGAAGCTGACGACCATCTCAGTATTCGGGTGATACAGGCGGTTTTCAGGCAGAGGCCTGGTTGGTGAGCTTGAGCGGATGCTTCAAGCTCTGTCCTTGTAGTAGCAACACGAAAGCTCGTGTTGCGATCCATCTTCTGAAGGATGGAGCAGGAGTCTGGTGGAGGACCGAGGAGCAGAAACTCCATGTCGACTCAGAGACGATTACCTGGGAGCTGTTTGAGGAGCGTTTCAGGAGTAGGTATTTACCCAGGAGATTTATTCAGCAGCGCATAGACGAGTTTCATGACCTCCGTCAGGCATCGATGACAGTAGCTGAGTATGAGAGTCGATTTCTGGACCTACTCTAGTACGTCGACTATATGCAGGATGAGCAGGTACGGATTCACAGGTTCATCTGGGGCCTGAATTTGGATTTAGGAGGCGCAGTGCGCATTCACTGCCCACAGACATTAGCAGAAGCCATGGAGAAGGCCTATATTGCAGAGGAGACACGGGGAAAGACACAGCAGGCTAGAGATAGAGTTCGGAGCCGTATCCAGCAGATGTAGGATAGTAGGTCGAAGGGGTCAGTTCCTCCTCCACGGGGTGGACAGAGTTCAGGGCAAGCTTCATTTAGGCCACCACAGCAGAACCAGCAGCAGCAGCAGACCCCGCCCACCTTACTCGACCTCCTCAGAGATTTGATGCACAGAGAGGACGTAGTATGGGGCCTCCTCCTAGGGGTCCCATCAGGACACAGGGTGCACCGAGAGCTCAGTCAGTAGGATCTCGTCAGCAGAGACCTCAGCAGTCCATAGCCGGATCATCAGGATCTGTATCTCAGTCATCTAGAGTACCAGCTGGAGCTGCTTCCCACTGGAGAGGACCAGGCAGCTGTTATGGTTGCGGAGTTGTTGGACATATTTGGAGAGATTGCCCACATAACCCTACCAAGGGTAAGACACAGAGCTCAGAGCCTACTGTTGGAGATATGGCACGGAGTCATCGGATCTACGCAGCGGTCGAGAACCGCCAGGCTGAGCATCAGAGTACTGTGATTGAGACGACAGGTAGTATTGGTGGTATTTCCACCTCTATATTATTTGATTCTGGTTCTTCTGATTCTTTTATTGCACCATCCTTAGTAGAGCGTTGTAGGCTGGTGGCAGTTAGGCAGGGCCGTAGTTGGGACGTTGAGATGGCTTCTGGAGCCAAGATTTCTGTAGACTCCTTAGTCAAGGAGTGTGTAGTGGATTTGGGACCCTTCACCACTACTTCTGATCTTCGGATCCTTCCATTAGGATCTTATGGCATCATTTTAGGCATGGATTGGTTGTCCGCTCACAGAGCTAGAGTGGATTGTTACCACAAGACTATTGCTTGCATAGATGATCTTGGGGCGGAGTTAGTGATATCAGGGGTTAAGAGACCCGTTTCTATTCGCACCATCTCCGCTATGCAGCTTAAGCGGTGTGCGCGACAGGGTTGCCAGTTGTATGCTATTACAGTTAGTGACAGATCAGAGGATGAGTCAGAGGACCTTCCCTCGATGATCATCCCATCTTATCAGAGTTTACCGATGTGTTCCCAGGGGAGCTACCGGGATTACCTCCCCCACGTGAGATCGACTTCCATATAGATCTAGTTCCAGGCGCAGAGCCTATCTCACGAGCACCCTATCGGATGACTACTCCTGAGTTATGTGAGCTCAAGCTTGCAGCTTGAGGGCCTTCTGGAGAAAGGCCTAATCCGTCCTAGCGTATCCCCTTGGGGTGCACCAGTTATCTTCGTGAAGAAGAAGGATGGATCTCTTCGGTTGTGTATTGACTACCGTCAGCTGAATAAAGTAACGATCAAGAATCGTTACCCCCTTCCACGCATTGATGATTTATTTGATCAGATGAAGGGGGCTACAGTTTTCTCTAAGATAGATCTTAAGTCAGGATACCATCAGCTCAGGATTGCGGAGACAGATATTCACAAGACAGCTTTCCGCACGAGATATGGCCACTACGAGTTCACAGTGGTACCTTTCGGTTTGACGAATGCCCCCGCAGTGTTTATGAGTTTGATGAATGGGGTATTCAGGACCTTCCTTGATCGCTTCGTGCTCATCTTCCTTGATGACATTCTGATTTACTCACACACACGTGAGGAGCACGAGGAGCACCTTCGCCAGGTTCTTCAGTGTCTTCGCGAGCAGCGCCTTTACGGGAACTTGGAGAAGTGTGCGTTCTTTCAGCCTGAGGTGCAGTATTTGGGCCACGTTATTTCTGGGGAAGGTATCGCAGTCGATCCTTCCAAGATTCGAGCCATCATGGATTGGCCAGCACCCACTAGTGTGACCGAGGTGCGTAGTTTCATGGGTCTAGCAGGATACTACAGGAGGTTTGTTCAGGACTTTTCTCGGATTGCGCACCCTATCACTTCTCTTCAGCGGAAAGGGAAGAAGTTTTTATGGTCAGATAGATGTGAGCAGGCCTTCAGTACACTGAAGGAATGCCTTACGAGAGCACCTATCCTTGCAGTGCCAGATCCTCATGGAGAGTTTTTCGTATGCACAGATGCTTCCTTGGCAGGACTTGGAGGAGTGTTAATGCAGGAGGGTAGAGTAGTTGCCTTTGAGTCTCGCAAACTCAAAGATTATGAGCTCAATTATCCGACCCATGACCTTGAGCTTGCAGCAGTAGTACATGCCTTAGTGCGGTGGAGACATTTTCTTCTTGGCCGGAGATTTACACTCAGGACTGATCACTTGAGTCTTCGCCACCTCTTCACGCAGCCCAATCTCAATGCTCGTCAGCGGCGTTGGATGGAGTTACTCTGTGAGTATGACATGGAGATAGAGCATGTGAAGGGAAAGGAGAATGTGGTTGCAGATGCCTTGAGTAGGCGGAGACATGTGGCTATGGCCACCTCAGTGGGCATAGATTTGCGGAGTAGGATCTTGCAGCAGCTTCCTCAGGATAGTTTCTACCTTGCAGCCAGAGCAGAGATTGAGTCTCAGAGACCCCTTGAGGGGAGATTTGATGGATTTTCATTAGAGGCAGATGGTCTTCTCAGACACAGAGGTCGGATATATGTTCCCAGAGATGGAGGCTTGAGACATGACATTTTGACAGAGGCTCATCGTGCACCTTACTCAGCCCATCCCGGGGTGAAGAAGATGCACGCCACCCTGAGACAGTTGTACTTTTTGGAGAGGACTTCGGAGAGACATAGCTTCATTTGTATCCCGCTGTTTAGAGTGCCAGAGGGTGAAGGCCGAGCATCAGCATCCAGCTGGCCTTCTCTATCCTCACGCCATACCAGAGTGGAAGTGGGACACCATTTCTATGGATTTCATTGTTGGGTTGCCGACGTCGAGATACCACCACGACGCCATCATGGTCACGGTGGATAAATTGACGAAGGTAGCTCATTTTTCTCCAGTGAAGACCACCTATACGGCTAGTGCAGTGGCACGAGTATATCTTGATGAGATTGTCAGACTACATGGGATTCCACGGAAGATCATTTGCGACCGCGACCCTTTGTACACTTCCCATTTCTAGACCACCATGCAGTATGCCCTCGGGACGAGGATTAATTTCAGCACAGCTTATCACCCTGAGACAGATGGACAGACAGAGAGGGTGAATCAGATTTTGGAGGACATGCTCAGGATGTACGTGATGGATCATCAGTCGAGATGGGAGGAGTATCTGTATTTGGTGGAGTTTGCCTACAATAATAGTTTCCAGAGTTCTATAGGCATGGCTCCTTTTCAGGCATTATATGGTAGAGAGTGCAGGACACCTCTTAGTTGGGACAGGATTGAGGACAGGGTTTCCCTTGGGCCAGCTTTATTACAGGACATGGAGCAGCAGGTTACCTTGATCAGACAGAGATTGCAGGAGGCACAGGATAGACAGAAGAAGTATGCAGACCAACATAGGACAGATCGCAGTTTTGAGGTAGGCACGAAGGTGTTTCTTCGTGTCAGACCGCATAAGAGCCCTATCCGTTATGGAAAAGGTTCTAAGCTTGCTCCTAGGTTTGTGGGTCCCTTTGAGATCTTGGAGCGCCTCGGTCCCTTCTTCCCTATGACACTTAGTTGATTATCATTTTGAGTTATGCAGACTTTTGGATATGGACATGACTTATACTTACGTTGATTAGCATGATGTTTTGTGACTAGATGCATTTGGGTTATGATTGGATTTTGTTTTCAGTATGATCTACACTGACTCATGGACAGACTATTGGATACTGATATTATTTTTATATGGATATATTGCATGTGTTCTAACATTGGATTTCTTCGCCATGATAAGTAGAATGTAGTTGTTGAATTTACATTACTATAACTTTGGATAATGATGAAATGCATAATTAAGTTGTGATTTAGACCTAGAAATAATGATAATTGAATTACGTATAGATGTTAATAAATTTCATGCATATGGTTATTTTGGATATTTTGACATGGCCGCAAGGCCGAAGGAGGTATTTTGTATTTTGCAGGAAACACAACATGATCACAACCATGAGGGGGATTGGGAACCAAACACAACAGGATGTCGGGTGGTTACAACATTTGGTCGTCAAGGCAACTAGTGAATTGTATTGTGTTACCTTTGTTCTTTTATGTGTTAAGAAAAATTTCCATGAGGGGGAAATTTTCTAATGTGACCAAGGGGGTAAGAATTTTAATTACTTGTTTTAACTTACTTTAGTAGGTGATTTCATTTGTGATGTCTTTTTTTTAAATTACTTTTGCTAAGTATGTTTAGATTAATGTAACATCTTGTTTTAATTTTTTTTAAGTTTTGGAGGGAAGTCTAGTGGGTGTAATTAATTTTGATGGTTGGCTCCTTGAGCCTTGTGTTTTCCTCTTGTATTGAATGCTTGTTTTGAGTGTTGACCACTCCAAATCCTTTGAATCTCGAATTTGAGATTTAGGGCAATTTTGGGGGACTTGTGGGACAAGTTGAACTTGTCCCACACTTCCCAAAACCCCTTACCAACCATATCTATGGGTTGGGAATCCAAAAAGGGGATTATTTATTGTTTTGGGAAGGGAAATGTGACTTTGGAGTGCACTTGTCTTCCTTTTGCATTTAATTGTGCCTTAAGACACATGGGAAGGGATGGATGTGGAAAAGAGATGTCATTCAACCCAACCACCCATTTATGGTGTTTTGGGATTTGAGTTGACTAAAGGGAGGTGGTCTTGAGGATGTGTGATGTGGCATCCTACAAGGAGCCACATCACCCTCACTCTTCCCTTTTGTCTATTTATGGAAACTTCCTCTCTTGTTGAGGGGGTTGGAGGTTTTTTTTGTTGAGAGTTCTTTTTTTTATTTTCTTTTGGGAGAGAAAGAATTGGGAGAAAGAGAAAAGAAGGAGCTTGGACTTGCATGCTTGGATTGTTTTGGAGGGAGCTTGGACAAAGCTTCTTGGTTTAGGCTTCTCCAATGGAGAGGTAGGAAACCTTCTCCCTTTTTTGCTTTCTTATTGTTGTTGCTTCTATGCTTAAATTTGTGGAAAATGTATGTTTACTTTTGTGTATTGTGAAAAATGGATAGAATGCTTAATGTGTAGTGTAGGAGAGGTCTATGGGAAAACTCATGAGGGAGGCATAAGAGTAGAATAGGATATTGTGGAGGGAGTTTGAGAGGGATGCCCATCTTGGGTAAGAATGTTCACATTCTTACCTTGTCCTTGAGGGAGCCATAAGAGGAGGGAGGCATAAGAGTATGGGAGGAAAAAGGGGTACTTGAGGGAGGCATAAGAGTCATAGGGGCTTGAGTTTTATTGTGGAGGGTTTGGATGGGCATCTCATCTCAATGGGGAGGCATAAGGAAAACTTTCCCATAGTTCCTTCTCTTGTTGGCTTGGATGAAAGCCTTGTTGTGAAAAGTATTGTGTTATTTGTGTTTCCTTTTGTTTCTTCTTTTTAACCTTGAATGTTGTGAAGAAAATTGTATTGTGGAAGCAAGTGTTGTTGCCTTGAGTTGGAGACCACCCTTCATTGTGTTGTGTTTGGGGCTCGGGGGTCAATGGAGGAGATTGCTTCTCTTCTCCATTGAGTTTTGGTTGGGAGGAGAGTGTTGCCTCTCCCCCTATCTTGGTTGTGATTTGAAATACTTGGAACTTGGAGCATGGATGAAGAACACCTTGGAGCTTGTGAAGAACCTTGTTGTTGACAATGTATTATTTCATGTTGTACCCACCTTGTATGTGAAAGAAAGTTGTATCATCTTGTTTTCTATTTCCATTATTGGACATTGTAATTTATTTCCACATGAAGTAGGATATGGTTGTAATGCAAAATATTTACTTGAAGGAAAAGTTGCATTGAAATGAAAATATTGTTACTCTAAAATTTATTGGAAATGTGTTGAATTCTTTTGTGGAATGTTGGGAAAAAATTTACAAAAGAATATACATGTTAGATTGAAATCATTTTGTTGCTTAAAAGGAGATGTATTGAAAAGTGGAATGTTAGTGTATTGTTCTTCTTGTGAGTATTTTAAAACAATAGTTTTGATCCCTTCTTTTATAGTATGCCAAAAGTTAAGTTTTAAATTTCCATTGTCCAATAATAAACATTCTAAGCTCTAGATCTTTATGTTTATTCATTTAGATCCATTGTAAAATTATTTGACAAATTGTAGAAGGAAATGAAATCAACTTCCTTTAAAATCCCATGCAATGTTATTAAAATTGGTAGAAAGAAATTTTAATGCAATACTTTAAAAACTTATAAGTTCATATACCCAATACTCCTTAATGCCTAAAAGGTAATATAGTTTGAATATAATCCATATCTAAGTAATAAGATAAAACTAATGAATTTCCATTAATATGATCTTATTATAACAATGTACCTAATTAATATTATTAAATTTTATATATTAACAAAAAATAAATGTAAATCAGTAAGTCTATATATGTTAAAAAACCACAATCGACAATTAATAAATATAAATGAAATGCATACATAAACTTATGTAAGATTGCCTATGTGCTTATAAAAGCTTGATACACAAATTGTGCTTCATGAATATTCTGGCATAAGATACAATTATGAAAGATCTATTTTTTTTTGGAAAGTATTCTATTAACAGAGCCAAGTTTGCAATAGAGAATCAAGGTAATAAATTTATTCAGGGTCCCCACAGATTGTCTTCTCCACTCGATTTTGTAAAAATCTCATCGGAGAACCTAAATTTTGGATTTTGAAACTAAACAGTTTTGTCTTTTCCACAGAAGATTTTCCACATGATCCTTTAAATCGATGCTCTCAACCTCATGTTTCAGCAAAATATGTTGATAATGAATATATCACAACGGAAAATCCCAAAATGGCATGCTAAGAAGCTTGCTTGTTAAGCCAAATGTTAATTTTGATAAAACATAGTTGGACCTTAACCTGTCTTTGGAATCGCCTCCATACCTTCAAGCTCACGTGCCCAAAGGTTTTTTAAAAAACTCAATAGGCCATTGTGGCACTTGTTCACTGCCCTTCAATCGATTTGAAAAAAAATATCAAGGAGTTGAATCCCAAATTTGAGGATGTATTCGATTCAATACTGATCAGATAACAACATAGTTGGACAGACCTTTGCTCAGTTTAAATGCCCTCACTACCTGTCCCCCCATTTGAAAAAAAAAACAAAATAAGAAGGGAACCTCTCCCCCCATGCACACGCATCACAGCACCTGAACAGATGAAAGTGGAGGTACCTCGCCTCCTCTCTCACCTGTAACTTTTTCTGCACACCATTTCCACCTCCTCACGCGGCCAAGGGCCCAATACGAGTCAGAGGTAAAACGCCTACCTGCTGATTCACCATACGCCTGTAACTTCCCTTTTGACCAATCTCCATGGTAATTGCTGCGGCCAGAGCTATCCCTTGTTGGAACCTCACCAGCTGACAGAGGAATTTGGGCTCAAAATTTGCTCGTTTGCCTCTTCCCATCCCTATGCGGCTCAAGCCTGCCTTTTTCAAAGAACTGGAGTTTTTAATTGGTAGACAGTTTCATTGAGGCCACCCACTTTGTGTGCTTTTGTTTCTAAATGCTTGGCACCAAATTAATCCTTTTTGGAAGACCAATGTCAAGGACAATAGCTGGAAAAAGTTTTAATGGTGGGACAGTTGGTTGATGGAAGTGCCACCCACCGCCCCAACCATAAAATTTAAATAAATCTTTGAATGCAAGTTTTATGCGGCCACTAAAATTTGGGAAAATATGGGTTAGTCTTATATATTGCCAGACAGAGTATGAAATGACCCATAAAAATAAGTTAAACTATGAAACGCTTTTCCATAATAGGCTATTTAAGTCCTTTAAATTCAAACATTAATGCATGTATAAATATAGGACATATTTATATATGAAACTTGGATATTATCTAATCTTATTTATCTTAAATTAATTTAAATGATGTACATATAAGAATATATATATAAGTACAAACTTTAAAATATCTAATATATACCATTAATATAATATATGAAGTATAACCATCTTAATGTAACATATTCCTATGTTTATATATATATATATATATCTATACAATATATATATATATATATATAAAAAAAAAAACATAATAAAATTATAATACATGAGATACCCTGGTCACGTTCATCCTCTTATAAATTGATCATAAAGTGAAAATAAAAATCAGTGGTCAATTACCCTTTCATAAACACCATTATAATTAGCCCTAAGGTTATCATCTAAATAGATGACGAATACAACGAATATTGAAGTAAGGACTCTCGAGCAGTGGAATTGCGAACGACCCTCCTTAGTTTTAGTATTTGCAGATAAGAATACAGAGTAATAGAATTGAAGCTTGGTATGTTCCCAAGCAAGCAGGTCACAAAACTTGTAGATAAAATAAATCAAACAAGAACCACTACCTTTTTAAAAAAAAAAAAAAAATTTGTCGCATTTTCGGGTTGGTTGTTTGTGGCGCGTCGTCGTCGTCGTCGTCGTAGCGTGGCGTCGTCTTTTCGCGGCGTTACATTTTGGTATCAGAGCCAGGGGTTCGAAGCTGGGACCCTTGGGCACACGCAGAAAACGCAAACAGGAACATTCAACTTAGTACAGAGCTAATTCTTTTAAAATATAAAGCCATAATGTTGATAATTATAGTAAACAACAAATTTAGAAAACTGACTCAAGACCTAGAACAATGAACTAACTCTCGCCTTGATCTGTGCAGGAGGCGCGGATTGGGCGAGGGGTCTCTTCATATAGACCTAGACATACCACCGCCAGAGCAGGCCGTAGCAGCCCTTCTGCCTCAGATCTTGCAGACACTCCAGGATGTCAATGCCGCTATACGCGGAGAGCCCTTGGGAGGACGACTTGCTAGACATAGTTTGGAGCCATCAGTAGATGCCCAGGCATCCCCTCGACACAGCGAGGAGCACAGAGCAGAGAATTTCCGTGCAGAGTCGGCTAGGGCAGAGTCACCACAGAGAGGACATGGGGACAGGATCTCAGGACATAGGGACAGGTCTCGGAGCCCTAGACAGAGGGAGGAGCATACAGAGAGATCTAGGATTCGTCATACGTCAGCTGCAGACCATATCAGGGAGATCCTGAAGCTACGACCATCTCACTATTCGGGTGATACAGGCGGTTTTCAGGCAGAGGCCTGGTTGGTGAGCTTGAGCGGATGCTTCAAGCTCTGTCCTTGTAGTAGCAACACGAAAGCTCGTGTTGCGATCCATCTTCTGAAGGATGGAGCAGGAGTCTGGTGGAGGACCGAGGAGCAGAAGCTCCATGTCGACTCAGAGACGATTACCTGGGAGCTGTTTGAGGAGCGTTTCAGGAGCAGGTATTTACCCAGGAGATTTATTCAGCAGCGCATAGACGAGTTTCATGACCTCCGTCAGGCATCGATGACAGTAGCTGAGTATGAGAGTCGATTTCTGGACCTACTCCAGTACGTCGACTATATGCAGGATGAGCAGGTACGGATTCACAGGTTCATCCGGGGCCTGAACTTGGATTTAGGTGGCGCAGTGCGCATTCACTGCCCACAGACATTAGCAGAGGCCGTGGAGAAGGCCTATATTGCAGAGGAGACACGGGGGAAGACACAGCAGGCTAGAGACAGAGTTCGGAGCCGTATCCAGCAGATGCAGGATAGTAGGTCGAAGGGGTCAGTTCCTCCTCCACGGGGTGGACAGAGTTCAGGGCAAGCTTCATTCAGGCCACCACAGCAGCAGCAGCAGCAGCAGACCCGCCCACCTTACCGACCTCCTCAGAGATTTGATGCACAGAGAGGACGTAGTATGGGGCCTCCTCCTAGGGGTCCCATCAGGACACAGGGTGCACCGAGAGCTCAGTCAGTAGGAGCTCGTCAGCAGAGACCTCAGCAGTCCATAGCCGGATCGTCAGGATCTGTATCTCAGTCATCTAGAGTACCAGCTGGAGCTGCTTCCCACTGGAGAGGACCAGGCAGCTGTTATGGTTGCGGTGTTGTTGGACATCTTTGGAGAGATTGCCCACATAACCCTACCAAGGGTAAGACACAGAGCTCAGAGCCTACTGTTGGAGATATGGCACGGAGTCATCGGATCTACGCAGCGGTCGAGAACCGCCAGGCTGAGCATCAGAGTACTGTGATTGAGACGACAGGTAGTATTGGTGGTATTTCCACCTCTATATTATTTGATTCTGGTTCTTCTGATTCTTTTATTGCACCATCCTTAGTAGAGCGTTGTAGGCTGGTGGCAGTTAGGCAGGGCCGTAGTTGGGACGTTGAGATGGCTTCTGGAGCCAAGATTTCTGTAGACTCCTTAGTCAAGGAGTGTGTAGTGGATTTGGGACCCTTCACCACTACTTCTGATCTTCGGATCCTTCCATTAGGATCTTATGGCATCATTTTAGGCATGGATTGGTTGTCCGCTCACAGAGCTAGAGTGGATTGTTACCATAAGACTATTGCTTGCATAGATGATCTTGGAGTAGAGTCAGTGATATCAGGAGTTAGGAGGGCCGTATCCATTCGCACCATCTCCGCTATGCAGCTTAAGCGGTGTGCGCGACAGGGTTGTCAGATGTTTGCTATTACGGTCAGTGACAGATCAGAGGATGAGTCCAGAGGACCTTCCCTCGATGATCATCCCATCTTATCAGAGTTTGCTGATGTGTTCCCAGGGGAGCTACCGGGATTACCTCCCCCACGTGAGATCGACTTCCATATAGATCTAGTTCCAGGCGCAGAGCCTATCTCACGAGCACCCTATCGGATGACTACTCCTGAGTTATGTGAGCTCAAGTTGCAGCTTGAGGACCTTCTGGAGAAAGGCCTAATCCATCCTAGTGTATCCCCTTGGGGTGCACCAGTTATCTTCGTGAAGAAGAAGGATGGATCTCTTCGGTTGTGTATTGACTACCGTCAGCTGAATAAAGTAACGATCAAGAATCGTTACCCCCTTCCACGCATTGATGATTTATTTGATCAGATGAAGGGGGCTACAGTTTTCTCTAAGATAGATCTTAAGTCAGGATACCATCAGCTCAGGATTGCGGAGACAGATATTCACAAGACAGCTTTCCGCACGAGATATGGCCACTACGAGTTCACAGTGGTACCTTTCGGTTTGACGAATGCCCCCGCAGTGTTTATGAGTTTGATGAATGGGGTATTCAGGACCTTCCTTGATCGCTTCGTGCTTATCTTCCTTGATGACATTCTGATTTACTCACGCACACGTGAGGAGCACGAGGAGCACCTTCGCCAGGTTCTTCAGTGTCTTCGCGAGCAGCGCCTTTACGGGAACTTGGAGAAGTGTGCGTTCTTTCAGCCTGAGGTGCAGTATTTGGGCCACATCATTTCTGGGGAAGGTATCGCAGTCGATCCTTCCAAGATTCGAGCCATCATGGATTGGCCAGCACCCACTAGTGTGACCGAGGTGCGTAGTTTCATGGGTCTAGCAGGGTACTACAGGAGGTTTGTTCAGGACTTTTCTCGGATTGCGCACCCTATCACTTCTCTTCAGCGGAAAGGGAAGAAGTTTTTATGGTCAGATAGATGTGAGCAGGCCTTCAGTACACTGAAGGAATGCCTTACGAGAGCACCTATTCTTGCAGTGCCAGATCCTCAGGAGAGTTCTACGTTTGCACAGATGCTTCCTTGGCAGGACTTGGAGGTGTGTTAATGCAGGAGGGTAGAGTAGTTGCCTTTGAGTCCCGCAAACTCAAAGATTATGAGCTCAATTATCCGACCCATGACCTTGAGCTTGCAGCAGTAGTACATGCCTTAGTGCGGTGGAGACATTTTCTTCTTGGCCGGAGATTTACACTCAGGACTGATCACTTGAGTCTTCGCCACCTCTTCACGCAGCCCAATCTCAACGCTCGTCAGCGGCGTTGGATGGAGTTACTCTGTGAGTATGACATGGAGATAGAGCATGTGAAAGGGAAGGAGAATGTGGTTGCAGATGCCTTGAGTAGGCGGAGACATGTGGCTATGGCCACCTCAGTGGGCACAGATTTGCGGAGTAGGATCTTGCAGCAGCTTCCTCAGGATAGTTTCTACCTTGCAGCCAGAGCAGAGATTGAGTCTCAGAGACCCCTTGAGGGGAGATTTGATGGATTTTCATTAGAGGCAGATGGTCTTCTCAGACACAGAGGTCGGATATATGTTCCTAGAGATGGAGGCTTGAGACATGACATTTTGACAGAGGCTCATCGTGCACCTTACTCAGCCCATCCCGGGGTGAAGAAGATGCACGCCACCCTGAGACAGTTGTATTTTTGGAGAGGACTTCGGAGAGACATAGCTTCATTTGTATCCCGCTGTTTAGAGTGCCAGAGGGTGAAGGCCGAGCATCAGCATCCAGCTGGCCTTCTCTATCCTCACGCCATACCAGAGTGGAAGTGGGACACCATTTCTATGGATTTCATTGTTGGGTTGCCGACGTCGAGATACCACCACGACGCCATCATGGTCACGGTGGATAAATTGACGAAAGTAGCTCATTTTTCCCCAGTGAAGACCACCTATACAGCTAGTGCAGTGGCACGAGTATACCTTGATGAGATTGTCAGATTACATGGGATTCCGCGGAAGATCATTTGCGACCGCGACCCTTTGTACACTTCCCATTTCTGGACCACCATGCAGTATGCCCTCGGGACGAGGATTAATTTCAGCACAGCTTATCACCCTGAGACAGATGGACAGACAGAGAGGGTGAATCAGATTTTGGAGGATATGCTCAGGATGTACGTGATGGATCATCAGTCGAGATGGGAGGAGTATCTGTATTTGGTGGAGTTTGCCTACAATAATAGTTTCCAGAGTTCTATAGGCATGGCTCCTTTTCAGGCATTATATGGTAGAGAGTGCAGGACACCTCTTAGCTGGGATAGGATTGAGGACAGGGTTTCTCTTGGGCCAGCATTATTACAGGACATGGAGCAGCAGGTTACATTGATCAGACAGAGATTGCAGGAGGCGCAGGATAGACAGAAGAAGTATGCAGACCAGCATAGGACAGATCGCAGTTTTGAGGTAGGCACGAAGGTGTTTCTTCGTGTCAGACCGCATAAGAGCCCTATCCGTTATGGAAAAGGTTCTAAGCTTGCTCCTAGATTTGTGGGTCCCTTTGAGATCTTGGAGCGCCTCGGCCCCTTAGCCTATCGTCTAGCATTGCCACCTAGCTTATCGCGCGTCCATGATGTATTTCACGTTTCTGTGCTTAGGAGATATGTTTCTGATCCTTCTCATGTGCTAGATTGGACTGCATTGCAGGTGCAGGATCAGGGGCAGGTGATGGTGGAGCCCGTGCATTTTAGATCGCAGGACCCTGGGCCTTCGCGGCAGAGAGATTGATCAGGTTCGGGTCCAATGGGACAGGTACGATGAGACTGCTGCTACTTGGGAGGATGCTACATCATTGCGAGCTCAGTTTCCACACTTATTTCAGTGACTTCCAGGAGGAAGTCTAGTCTAAGGGGAGGGGGATGTAATGCCCACTTCCCTATGACACTTAGTTGATTATCATTTTGAGTTATGCAGACTTTTGGATATGGACATGACTTATACTTACGTTGATTAGCATGATGTTTTGTGACTAGATGCATTTGGGTTATGATTGGATTTTGTTTTCAGTATGATCTACACTGACTCATGGACAGACTATTGGATACCGATATTATTTTTATATGGATATATTGCATGTGTTCTAACATTGGATTTCTTCGCCATGATAAGTAGAATGTAGTTGTTGAATTTACATTACTATAATTTTGGATAATGATGAAATGCATAATTAAGTTGTGATTTAAACCTTGAAATAATGGATAATTGAATTACGTATAGATGTTAATAAATTTCATGCATATGGTTATTTTGGACATTTTGACATGGCCGCAAGGCCGAAGGAGGTATTTTGTATTTTGCAGGAAACACAACATGATCACAACCATGAGGGGGATTGGGAACCAAACACAACAGGATGTCGGGTGGTTACAACATTTGGTCGTCAAGGCAACTAGTGAATTGTATTGTGTTACCTTTGTTCTTTTATGTGTTAAGAAAAATTTCCATGAGGGGGAAATTTTCTAATGTGACCAAGGGGGTAAGAATTTTAATTACTTGTTTTAACTTACTTTAGTAGGTGATTTCATTTGTGATGTTTTTTTTTAAATTACTTTTGCTAAGTATGTTTAGATTAATGTAACATCTTGTTTTAATTTTTAAGTTTTGGAGGGAAGTCTAGTGGGTGTAATTAATTTTGATGGTTGGCTCCTTGAGCCTTGTGTTTTCCTCTTGTATTGAATGCTTGTTTTGAGTGTTGACCACTCCAAATCCTTTGAATCTCGAATTTGAGATTTAGGGCAATTTTGGGGGACTTGTGGGACAAGTTGAACTTGTCCCACACTTCCCAAAACCCCTTACCAACCATATCTATGGGTTGGGAAGCCAAAAAGGGGATTATTTATTGTTTTGGGAAGGGAAATGTGACTTTGGAGTGCACTTGTCTTCCTTTTGCATTTAATTGTGCCTTAAGACACATGGGAAGGGATGGATGTGGAAAAGAGATGTCATTCAACCCAACCACCCATTTATGGTGTTTTGGGATTTGAGTTGACTAAAGGGAGGTGGTCTTGAGGATGTGTGATGTGGCATCCTACAAGGAGCCACATCACCCTCACTCTTCCCTTTTGTCTATTTATGGAAACTTCCTCTCTTGTTGAGGGGGTTGGAGGTTTTTTTTTTGTTGTTGAGAGTTCTTTTCTTTTATTTTCTTTTGGGAGAGGAAAAGAATTGGGAGAAAGAGAAAAGAAGGAGCTTGGACTTGCATGCTTGGATTGTTTTGGAGGGAGCTTGGACAAAGCTTCTTGGTTTAGGCTTCTCCAATGGAGAGGTAGGAAACCTTCTCCCTTTTTGCTTTCTTATTGTTGTTGCTTCTATGCTTAAATTTGTGGAAAATGTATGTTTACTTTTGTGTATTGTGAAAAATGGATAGAATGCTTAATGTGTAGTGTAGGAGAGGTCTATGGGAAAACTCATGAGGGAGGCATAAGAGTAGAATAGGAAATTGTGGAGGGAGTTTGAGAGGGATGCCCATCTTGGGTAAGAATGTTCACATTCTTACCTTGTCCTTGAGGGAGCCATAAGAGGAGGGAGGCATAAGAGTATGGGAGGAAAAAGGGGTACTTGAGGGAGGCATAAGAGTCATAGGGGCTTGAGTTTTATTGTGGAGGGTTTGGATGGGCATCTCATCTCAATGGGGAGGCATAAGGAAAACTTTCCCATAGTTCCTTCTCTTGTTGGCTTGGATGAAAGCCTTGTTGTGAAAAGTATTGTGTTATTTGTGTTTCCTTTTTGTTTCTTCTTTTTAAACCTTGAATGTTGTGAAGAAAATTGTATTGTGGAAGCAAGTGTTGTTGCCTTGAGTTGGAGACCACCCTTCATTGTGTTGTGTTTGGGGCTCGGGGGTCAATGGAGGAGATTGCTTCTCTTCTCCATTGAGTTTTTGGTTGGGAGGAGAGTGTTGCCTCTCCCCCTATCTTGGTTGTGATTTGAAATACTTGGAACTTGGAGCATGGATGAAGAACACCTTGGAGCACAAGAACTTCTTGTTGTTGACAATTATATAAAACATCATGTATTTACCCACCTTGAGTGGAGGAAAAATGTAATATTGTATCATCTTGTTTTCAGCTTCCATTATTGCAAATTTGTTTCCACATGAAGTAGGATATGTTGTAATCTATATTTTGAAGGAAAAGTTGCATTGAAATGATAGTATTTCTTACTCTAAAATTTATTGGAAATGTTGTTGAATTCTTTTGTGGAATGTTGGGAAATTACAAAAGAATATATACATACTAGATCTCATTTTGTTGCAAAAAAAGGAGGTATTGAAAAGTGAGAATATTAGTGTATATCTTCTTCTTGTAGTATGGATGGATAGAGTTAAGTTTTATTGAATTTCCAATACCCCATGATGCCAATAAAGTAATCATTACACCCTAGATCTATTATGTTCTACTCTTCATTTAAGTAATCCATTTTAAAATCCTTTGACAAATTGTAAAAAGGGAACTTGAAATCAAACTTGCTTAAAATTCCTTGTTAATGTTTATTAAATGGTAAGAAAGAAATTCTAATGCCAATAGCTTCTAAACTTAACTAAGTTCGATATCCATATTTAGGCCTGTTTACTAGAGAACTAATGGATATCCTAGTATAAATCCTATGCCCTAACAAATACACTATTAAACGACTTCCTTTATATTAACAAGTAAACTATCGTGAGTTACTAGCCAAGAAACAATATTAGCTTCACAAATATGCAAAGGATATCATTTCGGTAATGCCACCATCGTTTTAACTGACCCATTATAAATGGTGCAAGGCAGTCTGTACAAGTTTTACACGCACAAATGCTCATTACTTTGCAAAGTCATCTACACCCTTAACAATCCAATCATGAAACAGACCCCTTCCCTCCTTCTTCTCAGACGTTGCACTTTTTGCAAAGCAAATGATGGCATTTCATGTAGATGATGCCTGATATGAAACAGATCCACTTCAAAAAGGTCTCCTCCACGAGCCATTTTCATCTATGACAGACCCACCCCACAGCGAATACTGTAGCCACGGGCTGTAATTGTATGAAATCGGTATGCACGCATTAGAGGATTTGTGCGTCTATCTAATCTCTTCAGATTCCCGGGGTAACACATTAGACTGCCCTAAGTTGATTGGTATGGAGATGCCTTCACTGTCCCTTGACATGATTTTGTTATACAATTCTTTGATGGTGAACTCCGTATTTGCTGGATGCCTTCGATACTAAACAGATAACAACATAACTAGACAGTTGCATAGGTTTGCACACCTGCTCGTTTTGGACTGTGAATCCCCGTCTGCAGCACACCTCGCAGCACTTCCCACGAAAGTGGAGGATGTATTCACTTCCTGAGCACTCACCTGACAGCTATTGGAACGTGCTACTATGACCCTGTTTTTGCGCTCCTTGTAGCATATTCTTTCATTAGGGGCGACTCTGATAAGGAAAGGCGGGCTTGATATCTCACCTGAATCAGCTTCATTGCACCAATAGTCTCTCACTGTGAGCTTAGCACGTGTGGCCTGGAGTAGTTCAATGCTCCTCCAGCATATCCCGCGTGCCGAACAGCATCCTGCACTCCCTTTCCTCTTTCCTCCTCAGTGGCCTGGGCGTTTGAGAATGAGCAATCCTCACCTGCTCCTCTAGTAGTCCGTAAAAATGCTCCTCCTACCACCTCCATTTTCTTTTGCGCGGCCAGGATAGAAAGCGATGCCTCAATGACAGGGTGACCCGCCTTTCCTGAACTTGTCCATTTGCAGTGATACTAGTTTTGGCATTAAATATGGCAAAATATTAATCAAGCATTGCCAGTTTCTCCATTTATTCTATGCACGCAGAGAGTGGGTAGCTTCAAATAACAAGTTTAGGTATTAATCATCGACTTATTGCATCATCCAAGCAGACTTTATGATAGGATGGGACACTTTAGCCCGTACCAACAGGCAACGCTTATCCTCAAAGTAGGTATCTTAATTCGACGCAAGTCAACAATAAAACAAATGGATCCAGTGGGTGTATCTTGGCACGCATGTGCGCAGAGTATTTCAATGGTAGGCATGTTAGTGGGAATGAATGCTCAGGCACCCCTGGGTGTCCATATTCTTTTTAAACATGACGTGCTCAGTCTTAGGCCGCCTCCTTAGAGTGTAGAAATTTTGGTTGAAATACACTAGTGTCACAACATGATAACTGGCAGGCAAGTCATGGATGATGATTTCTCGGTGCGAAAACCGTTGCTATGTACCCATTTTCTTTTACATGCCATAATGGATGGAATCTTCAATGTTTGGCAATAAAATAGGTGGTCATTAAAGCCACCGCACCTTTTCACTTGCATTGTTGTAATTTTGGGCGCAAGTTCTCCACTTCGAAAAATATCAGAATTAGTTCAATATAAATGTGTATATAACATCTGAGTTGTGATTTATAGAATTACTTAATGTAATGTTCGTTAATAGAATTATGATCTTGTCACGAGAATAAAATTTCACCAACGCAGGCTATTAATGTTAATTAGTGCCAAGATTCAAATGAACTCCTCGGATAAGAACCGACTCATGGCCGTCGAGCTCTGACGACGAAGCTAGTGTCAAGGAGAACGTTAGGGAGGCTCCTTGTGACCCCACTAGTCTGTACTTTTTCTTTTCTCTCGCATCCTGTCCTTAACCCTAGAGCAAAGTGCCCTGATTTAAATATATTACATTTCTAATATGTTCTCTTAATCTCGTTGTTAAAAAAAAAATTTTGTCACGTTTTTGGGTCATATGCTGGTGACAGCTTGTTCTTCGTCATCGTCGTACGTTCGTTTTCAGGGCGTTACACTATGATTCTTAGAAGTGAATGTGGAATATTTGTCAGTACTGTTTATTGTTTTCCTGTGTTGTGTGGTTTTTCAATAAAGTACAGATAATGCATAGTTTCCTGTTTGGGACCTCCTAATTGAAGAGCATCATGGGGAGCATAAAATGACTAAAAGAAGTGCACCGTACTAAAATTTGAGTTTGTGGTAATCTTGTAAAACCACCGAGGTATCATCCTCTTGGGTTCGTGGTACACCTATAAAACCACCGAGGTAAAATCCTCTTGGTTCATGGTAAGCTTGGAAAACCATCGAGGTGAACAGTTGGAAAGTGCTCCTATCCCTCTAGGTTTATGGTTAACCTTATAAAAACCATGTGTATCGAGACCATGTAGGCACATGCTTGTGTGAAGACCCTCTTTAAGGTGTTCTCATTAAGGGAGGGAACATCCAGTATAAAGAAATGTATATTTGTACGAACAATGTAATAAGGTGGGGAATGTTAGCATTTAAAATATATTACATTGTATTTGGTTACGGTTGGTAGGGAGCCATTTGGTGGGGAACTGTATCTCTCCGTGTATATATTTGATCCTCGCTATAATGGTATATAATTGAATGAATAAGATAGCAGATTATATGATTATTCATCCTATCAGTTATGTTGTAAAGTGGTTTCATTGGCTCATTGTTCTCTTTTTCCTTTCCTCTACTACAAAAAAAACCGACTTGATCAAGACATTTGAACTTATCAATCTTGTTATCACTACCATCACCAAACTCCCCAAATTTATCTACATGTACATCAACATATAACACTTCATAAGAAGAATTATTTAGATCTTCAATGGGGTGCAACATTTTCTTCTCTCCATGCATCTTTACAAGGCTACCATTAATTGGAATGGTTGGAAATGACATATCCATCTGAACACTTCCACCAACACTTGTAGCCCACTTTCTTGATAATAACATGCCCCATTTGGCAAGCTAATCAACAATGACAACATCAAGTTTATGGTTCTTACTTGGATAAGCTATAAGTTGTACCACCAAAACCTTAACACACACTACAACTGGGACCTTTATAGAATCCATTTTAGTACACTTGCCATAATCTGCTGTCACTTTAATGTGCAATTCATTCATGATTTCTAAAGGCATAACATTGCATGATGCTCCGGAGTCAAACATACAATTATGCAACAGTATGGCTTTAATAATCAGTTTTGTAAAAAATGGATCAACATTTAACTGAGACTCAAATAAAGATGCCCTCAAGTAGACTTCAGGTCGTTCATCAATCTCCTCTAATGTTGGTGGTTTTTCTAGTAATGCAATGGTTGAAGTAGGAGAGTTTAAATTATTTATATTTATGCCTTAGGAACTCCTATGTTCCCCCAATCTCAAAGACTCATAAGCCCTCTTCTTATGGTCAGGAATCCTAAGCAGTTCCGCAATTGGGACATAAATATTGATCTAACTCAAGACTTGGGAAATGTCATAGGGATGTACTTGGGTAAAGCAACATTTGAAGAAAGGTCAACAAACTCATCAGATGGCACAAGGTTTTTAACATTTTGGGCGTGGATGGGAACATCGGTTCTACTTGAGACTACACTAAATTTTTCAGGTGCATCTTTCTTTTGATTCTCTTTTGGGACATTGGTGAGAACTGGGGTCTTTGTTTTGGCTTGAGGCCCTACCCCTATGACAACTTTATTTCTTCTCTTATACTCCTTTTCTTGGGCCACAACAACATTTACTAACAGTTATCTATCCTCTTGTGATGGGATTCCTCTATCATAATTATTAATAATTAGAGCTCTTAGGTACTCAAAATAATTATTAGGAAGTTCAAATGGTTTTACCATATCTATTTCAAGAGCATGAGAGGGAGGAAGAAGAGGTATTTGGTGAATGCAGTCCCAAATAATTGTCACAGTTCTTGCACTTATTACCTTAGTTGAAGTTGCTCCTTGATGTGAGCTTGTAGAGAAGTCCACCTTCCATGCATCATCGTCAGTGTTCTCATCATCATCAGATTCTTCAACTTGCTGATTGAATTCGCATGGTAGGTGGGGTAAGAAGCATTTGTCACACCAATCCATTTGATTTGTCTCTTCAACAACAACAAATCTATCATTTAGACTATCAGGCACAATTCTATTCTCCCTGACTTGGGGTTGTATATCTCCCATGGGTCCTTTACCTCTTTCACGAGACCTCTGATCATTTCTAGGATGATTTGCAAGTATGTGTTATCCCTGTTGCCTATGTTGACCCAGAGAACCTTGTCTAATTCCTTTTTTTTCCCTAGTCAGCTTGTAAGATATTTATTTGATATCCTCAGCCAAAGTTTACAAATTCCTCAAGATCCACAACCTTACTTGATTGAGGCCTCTCGGGGTTGATCATTTTAATACCCTACCTCTTAAGAGGTTTTCCAACTACCTTAATATTGTCCTCAATTTGCAGAGCCATGGTAAAGGCTTGCTCAAAGTCCCAGGGTTCTTCTCCCTCAAATAGTAAGCAACTTTCTTATCAAATATATTTGAATACTTTATTAGACATGATTCATCACATGGCCTCAAATTAACAGGAAGTATTCTCAATGTTTTATTAAATCTAGTGTTGAAATCATGCAATGATTCCTTAGGATAATTTTTTATATTTTCAAACTTTGATAAAAGAAACCTAGGGTTTGTTTTATCACCGTAATGCGTTCTAAAGGCATTATTCAGCTCTGTCAAGGAGTCATTAGAATTATCTGGCAGAGATTTATACCAGTCCCTTGCATCTTCTTCTACAGTATGAATAAATAATTTAATGTATTCATCTTCACACTCTATTTCAAATTCCTCCATCATATTGACAAAGAGTTTCAAGTGCTGATCACCAGTTATTACATTATTTCCTTGAAATTTAGGAAATCTATTTCTTACATCCTGTGGCACATCATCTGGATAGCCAGTCATACCTCTAAAAATGATGGGACCAAAATTACTAATGACATATGGAGGTCTAGGTTGAGGATCAGCCATATTATTTTGAGGATGTGATCTTACAGGAGAAACATAATGCTGAGGAGTGAGGGGTATGTGTGGTACATGGATATAATTTTTCTGAATGACTTCCCTCTAAAGGCTTTGTCTCTTGGAAAACTCTATTAGATTTTGAAAATACAAGAGCAGATTGAGAATAAAATGTTTCAAATATAGATGATGGACCCTCTTCAGATGCATAATTTAATTCAACAAAGAGGCTACCTGATTCAGAAGCACTTGAGGAAGTACTACAATCTCGAATCATAGGATGATCAGTTTCACCAATGGATATCTATTTTCTTGATGCTTGATCTCCAACAGCCTTCCAAATTCTTTTTCCTTCAGAAATAGACTTTCCCAGCTCTTAAAATAACCTTCTACTAGGGTCCTTGGCAAAGAAATATCTTCTTCCTTTATGATTTGTAGATATTAGTTGGTATCCAAATTTGTTCTCCTTCTCAAGCCAAGCACCAACACAGAGTCGACTAGCAGCTTAGAGGTAGATAGATCATAGTGTGTGTCATTTTGTAGCTAGGGATGACATCTAACTAACCCTTTGTTACTCATATTTGTGGAGAGATGGATAACACCTTTAAGAGGATTTGACCTGTCCTCACTACTTTAGGCTCTGCCTCTTCAATCATGGTGAGAGGACCCTTAGTTTGACCTCTGTTTGGTGAAGGAGATGGAGATATCCTTCCTTTGCAAAAATTCTATGAAGAGAACCTTTGGAAAATACGGTTGTTATCCAAAATTCACCCCCAAGGTAATTTTGATAACATGCATCAAATTCTTTAGTCCTAAGCAATTATATTGATTCAGGGCAAAAAGTCATGTTTCTAGGGTCCCTTCATATTTTTCTAACTCCCCTGTCCAAGTAGAAGAGAGAAAGTTCTGAGGAAAGGTAAGAAAATTGCAAAAAACTATAAAAAATGGCTAAGTCCTAGTCCTCGCAACAGTTGGGACATGAGGGACATCTGGGCGTGAACCGGCCGAAAGGCTGCAAGGCGGTCTGCGCAGCATTTGTGACATGCGGGCCAAAAGGACGCGTGGGACGCGGAAATCTGAATTGGCCGAAAAATGGAAAAAATTGACTAACTGTTGAAACAAGCTGTTATCCAAAATTCACCCCAAGGTAATTTTGATAACATGCATCAAATTCTTTAGTCCCAAGCAGTTATATTGATTCAGGGTGAAAGGTCATGTTTCTAGGGTCCCCTCATATTTTTCTAACTCCCCTGTCCAAGTCGAAGAGAGAAAGTTCTGAGAAAATGTATAAATTTGCATAAAAAACAAGCTCGGGCCAGAAAAAATCACGAAAAATGGCTAAGTCCTAGCCCGAAACAGTCTGGGACGCGTGGGACAAAAATACGCGAACCGGCCGAACTGGGTGAAATGAGTCAAGGCAGCCCGAAACAGTCTGGGACGCGCGGGACAAAAGTACGCGAACCGGCTGAACCGGGCGAATCAGGAAAATTTGTCCCAAATGGCCCGAAAGCAAATGGGACATCTGGGCCGCGAGAACGCGAACCGGCCCGTTCAGCCGAAATGGAAATTTTCAGCACTGTTCCAAGTGGGACAGAGGGATGCGTGGGACACGGAAAGCCAAAGCGGCCGAAGGAAGAGAAGAAAAGCCAATGTTTGGCCCATGAAACTTCAAACAGCCATAACTTTTGACTCCGAGCTCCGATTTTCACAAAATTAGACTTTCTGGAACGAGCACGACAACCTCTATGCCACAAAATTGGATTTCTTATTTTTGATGAGGGAAGATATCTTTAAATAAGAGATATATATTCGGCTCCAGTCAGTTAATGCTCATTCCCGTCAAATGACAGAAAACCCCTGCCAGGCCCAAAATAGCTGCCCGCACTCAGAAGGCCATAACGTTTGCATTTCTCAATGAAATCGCACAAAATTGGTACCGTTGGAATTGTGGTTCCGAGCCCGATGCACAGAAATCAAGAAATTCTAGATTTGATTAGATATTGATTGATATTTTTAAGAAAACGTGGCCGGGTTCAGAACAGTGTTTTATTTGGTAGCTGGGAGTGCAATTAAGAGGCATGGTCATCATTCTTTCTCTGCTGCAGCACATGGGACAGTATGGGGAGACTTTTGCAAGTAATTTTCAATCATTTCACTCAATTTAATGCCTCTTAAAGGTGGTTGAAGGACAGATTTCGGGATTTCCATTTTCCTTTCTCTTCTCCTTCTCATTTTTTCTATAACTTGGAGTGTTGGGCTCATTGTAAAGAGAGAGTTTTTGGGTAGCAGAGCTCTGCCAAAATTGCTTTGTGAAGCCAGTGTATTGCAAGCCCTTGTAGTGGACTCCTTTCATGGTGATCCAGGCCCTTATCTTGTAATAGATTGAAATGTGCATATCATGAAGCAATAAAATATCCATTTTGTGGATGTATCTTCCCCTGTTGTATTTTTTTGCATTCTTCTTGCCCCTTTGATCTTTCTATAAGAATATTGTGTCTATTATTATCATGTTCTTGCAGGGATCCATTATCATTGTGTATGCTTGGAGTATTGTTGCGAATGCATTTTTCTAGATTATGGTGAACTGTCGTCACCTCTTCTAGCGTGCACTTTGCCTCTGTATTTCACACATTTGGAGACTACTCTCACACCCTCCATTTCTGTTGTATCACCGCTTTAGTGTAGTCTTTCATTTTATGCATTCTCTCTCCCTGGTCCCTTGGAAATTTAGATTCGAATAGTTGGCTTATTCTCCACTAGAGTAGATTGTGGTAGGTAGTTTAGGAGCAAGAACCAACTTTCTCTTGATTTCTTATTTTTGATGAGGGTAGATATATTTAAATAAGGGAAACATGTTCGGCTCCGGTCAGTACCCATGCTCATTCCCGTCAAATGACAGAAAAAGCAGTGCCAGGCCCAAGTATAACTGCACTTGTACTCAAACGCAAGGCCATAACGTTTGCATTTCGGTGATAACGTTAAAATCGCATGAAAATTGGGTACCGTTTTTCACTCGTGGTTGCCCCGCGGGCCGACACACAACAATCAAGAAATTTCTCCCTCGCCACGTGGCGCTTCCTATATCGCTAAATTGATCCATGGGCCCAATTCTCATTTTAAATAAAACGTGGCCGGGTTTTTGCTAAGGAAAAAATTCAATGTTTCCTATCTGTCGGTAGCCCCCTACTTGCTTTCTCCACCGCCACATCTCACTTGATGATTTGCTAGTAGGCCAGTGCTTAAAATTCTTGATCTCTGCTGCAGCACTTAATGAAAAAGGATAGTAAATGGGGAGCCTTTTACAAGTAATTTTCACCCATCATTTTACGCCTGCCATGCTGCCACATGTCCTCCTTTGATTTGAGGTGGTTGAAGTAAAGATTTCGGGACGTTTCCATTTTCCTTTATAGAATTCCTTCTCATTTTTTCTATAAACTCTGGAGTCCTCCCTCAGCCCGCTCCTCCCTCTTTTGAGAGAGTTTTTTAGGTAGCAAAGTGTCCACTGCCCGAATTGGCTTTGTGAAGCCAGCGTGCTTGCAGGACCAATCTTTGACTTTAAAATTTTTTCAGAATAAGGTTGAAAAACCTTAAGGCCCTTATCTTGTAATAGACCCGCCATCCCACTGTGCATAATCATGAAGCATGCCACGTAGGCAGTTTGTGGATGTAAAATGGGTCCCCTGCTGTGTTTTCTAAAAATGACCCATTCTGCTTGCCCCTTTGCTCTTTCTATAAATGAAAAGTTAGAGTGCTTTTTATCGCCTGTTCCTGCAGGCAATGAAAACCTTCCACATTGCCAATACCTGCTTTGAGGATGAATTGTTACGAATGCATTTTGTTAGATGCCTGTCTGATCTGTCATCACCTCTTCTTGTATGCACTTTGCATCTGTATTTCACACATTTGGATGCCCTAGAATCTGACACCCTCCTTTTCTGGTGTATCGCTGCTTTAGTGTATGGCTTTCATTTTATGCATTCTCTGAATCAACTGGTCCATTGGAAATTTAGATTAGACATTCCCAATCTAGAGTTATCCTGCATTTTCAGAGTAGATTGTGGCAGGTAGTTTATGAGCGATTGATCCAACTTTCTCTGGATTTCTTATTTTTGATAAGGGTAGATATATTTAAATAAAAGAAACATATTCGGATCCAGTCAGTCAATGCTCATTCCCGTGAAATAACAGAAAACGCCTGCCAGGCCCAAAATAGCTGCCCGCACTCAGAAGGCCATAACTTTTGCATTTCTCAACGAAATCACACAAAATTGGTACTGTTGGAATCGTGGTTCCAAGCCCGATGCACAACAATCAAGAAATTCTTGATTTGATCAGAAATTGATTGATATTTTTAAGAAAACGTGGCCGGGTTCAGAACAGTGTTTTATTTGGTAGCTGGGAGTGCAATTAAGAGGCATGGTCATCATTCTTTCTCTGCTGCAGCACATGGGACAGTATGGGGAGCCTTTTGCAAGTAATGTATACAATCATTCCACTCAATTTAATGCCTCTTACAGGTGGTTGAAGGACAGATTTCGGGATTTCCATTTTCCCTTCTCTTCTCCTTCTCATTTTTTCTATAAATTGGAGTGTTGGGCTCATTGTAAAAGAGGGGATTTTTTTGGGTAGCAAAGCTCTGCCAAAATTGCTTTGTGAAGCCAGTGTATTGCAGGCCCTTGTAGTGGACTCCTTGCATGGTGATCCAGGCCCTTATCTTGTAATAGATTGAACTGTGCATATCATGAAGCAATAAAATACCAGTTTGTGGATGTATCTTCCCCTGCTGTGTTTTCTTGCATTCTTCTTGCCCCTTTAATCTTTCTATAAGAATATTGTGTCTATTATTATGTTCTTGCAGGGATTCATTATCATTGTGTATGCTTGGAATATTGTTGTGAATGCATTTTGCTAGATTATGGTGAACTGTCATCACCTCTTCTAGTGTGCACTTTGCCTCTGTATTTCACACATTTGGAGACTACTCTCACACCCTCCATTTCTGGTGTATCACCGCTTTAGTGTAGGCTTTCATTTTATGCATTCTCTCTCCCTGGTCCCTTGAAATTTAGATTAGAACAGTTAGCTTATCCTGCATTAGAGTAGATTGTGGCAGGTAGTTTAGGAGCAAGAACCAGCTTTCTCTGGAGGTCTTAATCTCAAGTAGATAAGTCCCACAACTTGGAGATAGTACCCATGTTATCCAATGCACATTCCCGTGAGTTCAAGAATATGCACTGCACAGGGGTGCTGCCCGATTCGGTGATAACGTTATCCATTTTTAAAAAAATTGTTGAAAATTTTTCACCATTATGTGGCTATCGTGGTTGAAAGCCCATAATGCACCTGATCTCTCAAGGAATACCACGTGTCGCTTTATATCGCTAAAATCCATGATGGAAATTTCATTTAAACTTAAACCCTTTTTGCTAAGGGTTCAAAATGTTCAATTTTCCTTTGGAAAGTCTGGGAATTACCCGCTTTTCCAAGAGGCATGGTCATCATTCTTGATGATTTGCTAGTCAGGACTATGGTGCTCTAGTATTATGATTTTGAGCCCTTAATGAAAAAGGATAAAAATTCCCTTTTACCCCTCCGACCCACCTTGCACCCTGCCATGCTGCCACATGTCCTCCCTTGATTTGAGGGGGTAAAAACACGTTGAAGCTTTAAGAATTTCGAGCCATCTTCATCTATTTTCCTTCATCTCAGCCCGCTACCTCCCTCTTTTGGTCTTTAACATTGACACGTGTTGTGCTCCCGATTGTAAAGTGGGAGCTTTTTGGGTACAAATCTTTGACTTTAAAATTGCTTTCAGAATGAAGCCAGTTGTTGCAAACCCTTGTAGTGGAATCCTTGATACAATGGTGATCCCACCTGCCCTTAATCTTGTAAGATGATTGCCACATAGGCATATCAATGGGTCAGTAAGCAAATTGTACCAGTTTGTGGATAGTAATCTTACCCATTTGCTTGAATTTTCTTAAAATAAAAAGTTAGAGTGCCTCCTTTGATCCTTTCCTCATAAGAATATTGAATGAATTTAAACCTCATGTTCTTGCATTGGATTCAATACCTTGTGTATGGAGTATTGTGCGAATTTGACATTTTGAGATTATGGTGAACTGTCATCACCTCTTCTAGTCTGCACTTTACCTCTCTATCACAACGTTGAAAGAATCTCCACATGCCCTAGAAGTGTATCGCCCAATTTTTTACCAAGGTATGGCTTTCATTTTATGCATTTTGAATTCAACTGGTCCCTTGGATGTTTAGATTACAATTAGTTAGCCAATCCTGGATTAGAGTAGATTTGGCAAGTATTTCTTAGTAGCATTGATCAACTTTCTCTGGATTTCTTATTTTTGAAGAGGGTAGATATATTTAAATAAAAGAAACATATTCGGCTCCAGTCAATCAATGGGTCATTCCCATCAAATGACAGAAAACGCCTGCCAGGCCCAAAATAGCTGCCCGCACTCAGAACGCCATAATTTTTGCATTTCTAAAGTGGAAATCGCATAAACATTGGTACCGTAATGGAATCGTGGCTCCGAGCCCAATGCACAACAATTTTACAAGAAATTCTTGCATTTTATCAAAAATTGATTGAAGTATTTTAAAGAAAATGTATGGCCGGGTTCATGTAACAGTGTTTTATTTGGTAGCTGAGAGTGGAATTAAGAGGCATGGTCATCATTCTTTCTCTACTGCAGCACATGGGACAGTATGGGGAAGCCTTTTGCAAGTAATTTTTAATCATTTATCACTCATTTAATACCTCTTAAAGGTGGTTGAAGGAATATATTTCGGGATTTCTATTTTCCCTTTCTCTTCTCCTTCTCATTTTTTCTATAAATTAGAGTGTTGGTGCTCATTGTAAAGGGGGAGAGTTTTTGGGTAGAAAAGCTCTGCCAAAATTGCTTTGTGAAGCCAATGTGTTGCAGGCCCTTGTAGTGGACTCCTTGCATGGTGATCCAGGCCCTTATCTTGTAATAGATTGAACTGTGCATATCATGAAGCAATAAAATATCAGTTTGTGGATGTATCTTCCCCTGCTGTTTTTAATCTTGCATTCTTCTTGCCCCTTTAATCTTTCTACAAGAATATTGTGTCTATTATTCATGTTCTTGCAGGGATCCATTATCATTGTGTATGCTTGGAATATTGTTGTGAATGCATTTTGCTAGATTATGGAGAACTGTCATCACCTCTTCTAGTGTGTACTTTGCTTCTGTATTTCACACATTTGGAGACTACTCTCACACCCTCCTTTTCTGGTGTATCACCGCTTTAGTGTAGGCTTTCATTTTATGCATTCTCTCTCCCTGGTCCCTTGGAAATTTAGATTAGAACAGTTAGCTTATCCTGCATTAGAGTAGATTGTGGCAGGTAGTTTAGGAGCAAGAACCAGCTTTCTCTGGAGGTCTATCTCAAGTAGCAAGTCCCACAACTTGGAGATAAGTACCCATGTTATCCAATCACACCGTGAGTTCAAGTATATGCACTTGTATAAGGCCCAAAGGGTGCTGTGATTCGGTGATAACAACCAAGTTGAAAATAAATTTCACTTTTTGCCCCGCGGGCCCACAACCCGAGGAGACGGCTAAAGTTGCTAAGTGTCCATGGGCCCAATTGTCATGACTTTTTTGCTATGCACTTGAATTTCTAATTTTCTCCTTGTGTCGGGCTCTTGGTCAAAATTAACTGCCAGTGTAGAAACTGGCTAGCGGGTTCATTAGTAAATATTTGAAGCTTTGCAAATAAGAGGTAAGGTTCTTTCTTGGCAGGTTAAAAGGATTAAACTTTTAATCATTTTACTCAATTTAATGCCTCTTATTGGTTGAAGGACAGATTTCTTACTTCCATGTTGGACTCTTCCTCCTCCTAAAAAAAAAATTGGACGTTTGGAAAGCTAAAGAATTTGAATATTTGGGTAGCAATATAGCAAAAATCCTTTGTTTACTCCTCCCTCTTTTGGTCAACTATTCCACTCCTTAGTAAAAATGGAAAATATGAGTTTATGGGGTTGACTAAAATGAATTGTTTTGAAGCAATAAAATACCATTTGTGGATGTATCTTTCCACCCGCCATTCTTGCTATTATTATAACATGCCACCTATGATCATATTATATTAATATTCATATGAATTTTATCATCCTTTTAGGGATTCATGTATGTGTATTCTTGACAAATGGTGAAATTATGAAAAAGAGTGCCTTTGCTAGATTTTTCCATAGTATGAAGACCTTTCTGTTGCCACTTTGCCTCATTTCACACAATTGCCCGGCTGACCGTAGGTCAAACGTTCCTTTTCTGGCATGTATGCCGCTTTAGTGTAATTTTTTCATTTTACATTTTAATGGTCCTTTGGAAATTTAATTCGAACTTTAGCTTATCAACATATCAGAGTGCATTGTGGAATTTTCAAGTACAGAACACTGATTAATTTGGATTTCCCATTTTTAATGAGGGTAGATATATTTAAATTAAAATTTTATTCTATATTCGGATCCAGTCACTTACGTGATGCTCATACCCGTTGAAATGACGAAAATTTTGCCAGGCCCATTTGATAGCTGCCCGCCTCAGAAGGCAATAACATTTTTGCATTTCTCAACAAAATCATTCTCATATAAGTTGGTACCGTTTGGAATTTCATGGGGTTCCTTGAGTGATGCTGGGCAAGATCAGTAAATTCTTGATTCTAGACATTGATTGATAGATTTTGGAAAACGTGACTTTGGTTTTTTTTTATAAGTTGTTTCCTATTTGGTAGTATCATGGAAGTGCAATTAAGATGCAATTGGTCATCATTGAAAATCTCTGCTGCAACACATGGGACAGTATTTGGAATCAGCCTTTATGCAAGTAATTACTATCATTTCATCATATTTAATTGACAGGTTGTTGAAGGACAGATTTCGGGATTTCCATTTTTGATTCTCTTTTCCTTCTAGGTTTGTTATAAATTGGAGTATTGTGGGCTCATTGTAAAGGAGGGACAGTTTTTGCAAAGCAATGCTCTGCAAAATTTGCTTTGTGAAGCTGCAGTGTAGGCCAATAAACATATTTTTGTAGTGGACTCCTTGCATGGTTAAATGAGGCCCTTATCTTGTAATAGACTTTATTGTGCATATCATGATATTTTCATCTAAAATATAAGTATTATGGAATGTTTATCCCCCTCTGTGTTTTCTTGCATTCTTATTGTCCCTTTAGATCTTTCTACGAAGAAATATTGTGTCAGTATTATTATCATGAATTCTTGCAAAAGGAATCCATTATCATTGTGTATGGACTTGGAATATTGTTGTGAATGCATTCTATGATTACATGGATCAAAATAGTCATCCTGTCTTCTAGTGTGTTTGACTTAATTGGAAAATCTGTATTTCACACATCCTTGGAGACTACTCTCACACCCTCCTTTTCTGGAACCAAATCACCGCTTTAGTGTAGGATATACATTTTATGACATTAATCTCCCCCTGGTCCCTTGGAAATTTAGATTAGAATAGTTAGCTATATCCTAAGCATTAGAGTAATTGTAACACAGGTAGTTTAGGAGCAAGAACCAACTTTATGATTTCTTTTTGATCAATAGAAGAGGTTAGTAGCAAGGGACCACCAACTTCCAGAACTAAGTATTCCATGTAAATATGGGCAATTCCTGGCATCCTTGTAGTTGGATAAATATATGGTTTACTAAACAATCATTTTATAGTGGTTCAAACAATAATTACCTAAGCTATTGGAACCTTTTAGAATTAGTTTCAAGCCCGAGCAGAACACAGAAATTCTAACATTTTATCAAAATTGAGAGTCGCTTAACCTAGAATCCATGGATGGACCTAATTTCTATCCCCTTGATTTTGTAAAAAATTGGATTTTCCTTTAAAGTTGGTCAACAACCCGCTTTCTCCACCGCTACACATGGGACTTAGTGGAGTTTTGCATAGATGGATAGTGCAAATTTCACTCATTTAATGCCAGTTAATGGATATGAAGGATACTAACTGATTCCCTTTGTACCTAACCCACTTTGCCATTAGCCACATGTCCTTTCTGTATCTCACTTCTAAGAGAAACTTTTCTATAACATCTATTAGAGCCAAAAAAGGAGAATCCTCCCTCCTCTTTTCCACTTTTGTTTTATAGAAAGCTCCTTTGGCTGTGGGGCTTCGAACCATGATCTTTGTGACTTTGGTTTTTTCAAAATAAGGTCATGACCTTTTCATGGTGATCCACCACTCACTTATCAGATATTTGTTGATACATGCACATTGAACGTGCACTAAGCATCAGGGACCAGTTTGGATGTATCTTCCACAAATCTGTGTTCCCATTTTCTTGCCTCCTTTGATCTATTAAGAATTTGTGTCTTTTTATCAGTTCTTGTGTGGGCCTTAAATGCAAATAATTTTTGCAACCTTCCACATCAATACATTAGATGTCATACAATAATTCTAGTGGTATTTGCATCTGACATTTCAGGACGGAACTTGACACTCTCACCCGATCCTTTCCAAGGTGTATCGCCGCTTTGCAGAATTTCATTCATCCAACAAAATTCTTGAATTTGAATCACTAGAACCATGTTTCTTCAACTAGAGTAGATCTGGCTAGGTAGTTTAGGATTTTCCAAAGCAACTCTACATAATTGATCAATTTGGATTTATCACTTATTTTCTGACACCCCAAGCTATCAAACTAGATATCAAACTAAATCACGCAATGAGGAAACATGGGTTCGGCTCCAGTCAGTCAATGCTCATTCCCGTCATGGTGACAGAAAACGCCTGCCAGGCCCAAAATAGCTGCCCGCACTCAGAAGGCCATAAACTTTTGCATTTCTCAACGAAATCACACAAAATTGGTACCGTTGGAATCGTGGTTCCGAGCCCGATGCACAGCAATCAAGAAATTCTAGATTTGATGCTGGAGAAATTGATTGAAGATTTTTAAAGAAAACGTGGCCGGGTTCAGAACAGTGTTTTATTTGGTAGCTGGGAGTGCAATTAAGAGGCATGGTCATCATTCTTTCTCTGCTGCAGCACATGGGACAGTATGGGGAGCCTTTTGCAAGTAATTACAAACCATTTCACTCAATTTAATGCCTCTTACAGGTGGTTGAAGGACAGATTTCGGGATTTCCATTTTCCCTTCTCTTCTCCTTCTCATTTTTTCTATAAATTGGAGTGTTGGGCTCATTGTAAAAGAGAGAGTTTTTGGGTAGCAAAGCTCTGCCAAAATTGCTTTGTGAAGCCAGTGTGTTGCAGGCCCTTGTAGTGGACTCCTTGCATGGTGATCCAGGCCCTTATCTTGTAATAGAAAGGTGAACTGTGCATATCATGAAGCAATAAAATACCAGTTTGTGGATGTATCTTCCCCTGCTGTGTTTAACACTTGCATTCTTCTTGCCCCTTTAATCTTTCTACAAGAATATTGTGTCTATTATTATGTTCCCAGAGTAGTAAGGGATTCATTATCATTCCCGTGTATGCTTAAGTGAATATTATTGTGAATGCATTTTGCTAGAGATCTCATGGAAAACTGTCATCACCAAGAACTTCTAGTGTGTCCTTTGCCATTCTGTATTTCACACATTTGGAGACTACTCTTGAACCCTAGACCTTTTCTGGATGTATTGGTGGATCCAAATTTAGTTCTCCTTTTAATCCAAGATGCATTCTCTCTCCCTAGTCCCTTAGAAAGATAGATCATAGTTCATGTCATACATTTAGCTTAGGTGGAATGAGATCTAATTAGCCCTTTGTTACTTAGATTTGTGGAGAGATGGATAACACCTCATAAGAGGATTTGACCTATCCTCACTACTTTAGGTTGTGCCTCTTCAACCAGGGTGAGAGGAACCTTAGTGTAACCTCTATTTGATGAAGGAGATGAGGTATATCCTTCTTTTGCATAAATTATATGAAGAGGAACCTTGGGAAAATATGGTCAATACTCCATGATTTAACTCTTAAGATTTTGTCACTTCTAAACGATGGAGATACTTTCAACACAAGGCTAAGGTTACTGAAGACATTAAGAAATCCTAATTGTTCTGCATATTTTTGCAAGTAGATTTTGTTCCTTTGTTGATACACAGGGAAAACAGGGGTAGTTCCAGGGTGGATTCATGGTTTTTTGAATAATTTTGGTGGGAATATGAAGGTAGGATAAAGTTCATTATACCTGATCCTTCAAAGGGACTTCACAACAATGAACAACTTCAAAACAGAAAAAGCTTAAGAATAGTTAATATATTCCTTCAACCAGAAGGTGTTCTTCAATGGAGGCCTAGATCAACACATTTTCACATAATCTTTGAGACTCCAACATGAAGGCTCGAATTGAAAGACTCAATTAAACACCAAAGTTTCTGATCAATCACGACCTAAGGTACACCTGAAGACTTATAGACAATCTTTATCAACAAATGACAGTGAATTGATTTTAATTTTTTTATCTCATCCAAGATGACAGGCTCTTCTTGAAATCAGAAATTGTCAAATACCATTAGACTAACATAGGGATGAGATCCTATGTGATTTCACAAAAATTTCAAGATAAGATTGCAATAGGAATGAAAGAAACTATTTGCAGACATTTACGAAACAAAGCAGACACAAATTTGCTAGAGATTAGACACAAATTAATTCAAAATTGCTTAGATTCATCAGCAGGGATCTATAGCTTCCAGAGAAATAGTTAGTTCTTATCAATGGCTAAACATATGCAACCAACTTGACATGATAGAAAATCTAACACAAAAGAAAATAACAGGTTATCTCAGCTTAGGTCTCTCATGAAGACGAGATTTCTCAAATTTTTCTGATAGAATTCAAAACTCTAACCATTTGCAAGAGTATTCTCATTACATTTATACATTTTTTCCTATTCAATTTTCACCCTCAAAATAGAAGAATATTCTAAGGACCTTTTCTTGTTACCAATTTGTTTCAGATAGTGACATTTAACAAATTCAATCCAAAATCTTCTAGGTGGACCAATTGTGAACTGATCACATTTCTTGGGCCCTTAACTAATGACTAGGATGTCATGCCACAAATTTTCTAAGAGTCATTTTAATCATTCTGATTCTTTCATGTGAGAAATCCCCTTTTTAATCATTTTTCGGAGCCTCTACATAGCTGGACTTGACAGGTCATCCCTTTTTGCTCTCGAGGCAATGGATTTTCCACCTTTTACACCTGCACTTTCATCATTTCATCCCTTTTCCCTCTCTTTCCTCTGCAATTCTACCCCGCATCCATCTCCTCTGGTAATTCCAATTTTTACATGCCCCTGAGCAACTCCAACTTCAAAATATCAACCTTAACAATCCTTAGACTCATAATTTAAGTTTCTAATCCATTCGAATGACACCTTACAGATAGAGATGACAAACAATTTCATCAAAGAACGATGAAAAAGCTTGAAGTGTATTTGCGTCTCCTAGAGTCTTGAGAGCAAAAATGGTAGAAAAATAGGTGAAATGCACAACAACTATTGATCCTTGGCCCCTTTTCCACTATGATATCATGGTAGTCATCCATGTGAATTTCCTTGGTGTGCAACTATAAAGGATAAGCACAGATGGTAAGTCCCAAAGAAGTGTCAGCCTTCCACTTGTACCCTGGGCCCAAGAAAAATGTCTTTTAGCCTTTGAAAAGTCTTGGTGAAAAAAGGAGCCAGCGAAAGCCTCCATGTGTCTCAATGGCACAATTTTGAGATGGTCCCCAAAATAGAGACCCCAAACAAGCATGGGCTCAACACATTGTCTCAGTCCAGACATAGTCTGTTAAAAAAATTGAAGGTTCAGTGAAAGATGCCATGTGTCCTAAGGTCCATGAGATAGTTTCCTTTCATCCCATTGAAAGTCTAAGCAAAAAGGCAGAGTGAGCAGAAGCCTGCAACTGTTCTCCTGAAGCGCTTATTCAAAATAAAACTACAGGGGTCACTCCCCAAACTGATGTGGTCCCTCCACATGTCCTAGGCCCTTTAAGAAATTGTTTGAAAATTCTGGTAAGGGAATGGGAAGACATTTAGGTGGAAACCTCCATGTGTCTTTATGGCATGCAACTTCAGGTAGATGGTGCCCAACAGTTAAAAAAGACCCTGAATGAGAAAACGTGTGGAGCTCACAATGTCTCCTAGGCCGAAATTAAAAAATTGAATTTGATGAATTTAAGTACAAAGCATGGATGCCATGTTCGGAAGCCTCCACATGTCCCCCTATCATAATTTTTTAAGGTGGGACCCTGAGGCATTGATCCTCAAATGAGTACCATCCCACCACATGTCTATGGTCCACCAAAACTGTGTACCTTTTACATGAAAAATTTGTTATAAGTCTTATGGAGTCAAAGTTTTTAGTGGAAATACCTCCACGATGTCCCCCCAAGATAACTCCAAGGCATAAACCAAAAGGTGAATTTTCAAATTGAGCATCGTTCCTCCACATGGACAAGTTTGGGTTTAAGCTTAGCCACAGAGGTTTTAGAGTGACCCATTACCATGCCATTGTCATCTTAACCAAAAAGGGCCATGTTTTCCACTTGATGACTTCTGTGTAGTAAATTTGATTGGGAAAAATTTCACACCCGTCAAATCGTAAAATTGCAGGAAAACCAACATTTGAGGCTAGAAATGAATTTTTCTTCAACTTACAGAGGCATTTGGAAATCTTACTTAATTGCCTGTTAAATATTTGTTGATTTAGAGCTACAACCATTCTTACATTGAAACATATGTATTTCCTTCTTAGATGATAGGGTTGAACATTAAACGTTAACTGTGCAATAAGTTGATTAGTGGTTAGGTCTTAGACTAGAGTTTTACACCCAATAGACAGGTTTCTTTTCAGATGGTAAAGAGGAATAGTAGAATAAAATTATATTGTGTAGTCCTTAACATGCTCAATTCGACCAAGTGAATTGACTGATCCTAACAACCAAATGTTGCACAAAGTCCTTCTAAAGTACCTATACAGAGGATGATTTGTAGAGAGTGATCATTGGTTTTTCTTATGATTTTCTTTATCTCGAATGCTTATTGTGTTGAAAGGATTTGGAATGGTATTTGTGAATAATTTAGAAGGGATCAATGCTTTATATATTTGTATTCGTGGAGTGATGTTGTCATATCTAACTGAAGCTAAAGCTTGTAAATATTATTGTGAATGATATAATCTGGTCACAACTTTTTTATGACTATTGTATTGTATTATAGAAATTTTGGAGAAGAGAGAATATTTTATTCAATGAATGTTTGAACAACTGCAGACAGGAAGAATATATAGCCTACAGGAACAGTTACTAGTTACACAAGAATGGTTAAGAGTAACCATATGCATGGTGAGTAGGATGGATGCATTAATTAAGCTTAATTAAGCTAACATTCCCCCCCTTAATACATTGTTCCTACATATGTACCCCATAAACAAATCAAACTTCACCATGCCGAGAGGCTTGGTGAGAATATCTGTAACCTAAAAATCAGTAGGGCAATACTAGAGCTGAATTTGGTGGTTCAAGACCTATTCACGAATGCAGTGACATTAAACCTCAATATTCTTTGTTATTTCATGAAAAGTAGGATTCTTCACAAGCTTCAACACACCTTGATTGTCACAGTGAATGATTGGAGGTTTCTCTTCAGGAATCCCTATATCTACAAGAATGAGACATAACAAAATCACTTCACACATAGCTCCTCATGAGGCGCAGTATTCAACCTCACTGGATGAGAGAGAAAAAATAGTTTTCTTCTTGCTAACCCACGAGACAGGTCTAGATCTGAGATGAAAAACATATCCTGGAGTGGATTTCCTGTCATCAATGGATCCTGCATAGTTGGAGTCATTATATCCCTATAAGAAGAACTAAGTGTTCTTCTGATACTCCAGACCAAAATCAACTGTACCGCAGACATATCTCAACACATGCTTTACTACTATCCAATGACATTTCTTTGGCTCCTACATAAATATGGTGAGATAGCTCACTGCAAAGTAAAGATCTGGCCTGTTATAAGTCAAGTAAATGAGACTCCCCACAAGCTACCTATACTGAGTTCCATCTACTTTTGGTGATTCATAGAATCTAGATAATTGCAAAAAATTTTCCATAGGTTTGGACATTGGTTTACAATCTGACATTCCATACTTCTCCAGAAGATTCTTGGTATATTTCATATGGGAGAAGAAGATATGATTCTTCTTCAGCCATATCTCTAAGCCAAGAGAGTAGTGAAGTATCCCCAAATCATTCGTGTCGAATGATTTATTCAAATCATTCTTTACATCATCCACAAGATTGTCAGAACTTCTTGTGATCACAAGCTCATCTACGTAAAAAACCAGAATGAAAATATTTTTTCCTACCTTCTTAATATACAAATTTGTATCTGAGGGGCTATGAGTGAATCCATGCTACAATAGGTGATCATCAATTTTTATATACCATGCCCTAGGTGCTTGTTTGAGTCCATAAAGTGACTTTATCAGATGACATACCTTCTGTGGTTGATTCTCATCTACAAACCCTTCAGGTTGGGCCATGTATACTTCTTCTTTGAGATTACCATTCAGAAAATCACTCTTGACATCCATCTGCTATAGTTTCCATCCATTTTGTGTTGCCAAAGCACAGACAACTCTGATGGTTTTTATCTTCGTAGTGGGTGCAAAGGTCTCATCATATTCAATTCCTTCTTACTGAGCATAACCCTTTGCAACAAGTCATGCTTTGTGTTTTTTAATTAAACCATCTGCCTTATTTATTTTTGAAAATCCATTTGCAGTAATTGGATTTCTTACCTTGAGGAAAATCGACAAGTTCCCACGTTCGACTCTGAATTAAGGAATCATATTCAGCATCCATAGCCTATTTCCATTGTGGTCAGTCTAATGCCTCACGAAAAGTGTTAGGTTTAGTGCTATCAACAAATAAAATCATAAGTGTAAAATTTACCTCATGTCTGGCTTGACTTCGTGTTCTGACTCCCGTAGAATTATTACAAAGTGAGTTCAGGTGTGCATCCCCAATAGTATTCTGGACCCATTTGGGACATTGCTGCTGATGTGAAGACATGGTTTTGAGTGTGCCTAGATCAACAAACAAGTCTCCACTCTACTCTTCTTCTCTCTAAGAAAAATCATGTTGCCCATCATCTGGATGTGTGAGCAATCTATGTGACCAGGTTGGTACTGGATCTCCATTGTGTGGTAGGGAGTTAAAGGATGACTCATCACACACCACATCTTGACTCTCATAGATCTTCTTCATCTCAGGATCCATGAGAGGATATGCCTTTGAGGTTTTACTATACCCCAAGAAAAGACATGGAAGTGTCTTTGGATTGATCTTCTTCCTTTTCTCATCTGACACATGCATATATGCAGTAGAACAAAAAACTTTCAAATGATGAATAGAAGGTTTACGACTAGTCCATACTCCTTCTGGTGTCTTTTTCTACAAGATTTTCATGGGTACCTAGTTGAGTAGATGCACTGCTGTCTGGACTACTTCTGCCCAAAACCGATCCTCCAACTTGGTGGTAGAGAGCAAGCAACGAGCCATCTCCATTACAGTCTTGTTGTGTCACTCGGAAATCCCATCTTGTTGGGGAGTGTAGGGTGCAGTCAAATGTTGCTGAACGCCATGCTACTTCAGGTATGCTAAGAACTTCTTTGATACAAATTCCCCACCTCAATCTGAGCAGAGGAGAAGGAGAGGCTTCCTAGACTACCTAGTGGCTTGCTGGTAAAAGGTTTAGAAATTGGAAAATGCCTCGCTCTTCTTCTGGAGGAAATATACCAACATTTTTCGTGAGTAATCAATGATGAGCTGGAAGTATTCAAAACCTTGGAAGCTAACTGGTAGGGGTCTACACAGATCAATATGTACAACCTAAAGATGCTTCGTAGAACGATAAGAGATCTGGTTGAACAGATCTTTGTGTTGTTGTCCCATAAGACATCCTGAGAAAATAGGTAAGGAATGGTAGAGTGGAGGAAGCCCTCTTACCATTTCCTTTGCACTGAGCTGATGTAGAGCCCTGGTAGAAAGATGACCATATTGAAAGTGCCATAGTGTAGTGGACTCTACCATTGAAGTAGAGACAGCAATGTTCGATGAAGTGACTACATCCAGTGTAAATAGACAACCCTTCATAAATTCTCAAGCAATGATTGAGTCTCCCTAGGAAATGATGCTGGAATTGACCCCTTTCTCAACAAAGAATTCAACCTACATTCGATGATTAAGAAGTTGACTCACAGACAAGAGATTTAAAGTCAAACCCTGAACATATAGCACCCTCTCGAGTGTACATCTTCATGTCCTAAGAGGAATGATGACATCACGAATCCCCACTGTAATATACTCCTGATTATCTGTGACAGTGATCCGATCTCTAGTGGGCTTGTCACTCAGGGTATGGAACAACTTCTTATTTCCAGTCATGTGTTTGCTACTACCCGAATCAATCAACCAGACATTTTCTGATGGCTGCGAAGTCTGCAAGATTAGGACAATGTCTAGATGAGTTGTGTCTAGAACCTCTTCATTGGACTTGTATCCTACTGAGCAGTAATGTGACCCTTCTGCCTCTGATTATGAGCACACCATCAGTATTTCTTAGAATATCCTTGGACAGAAGTTCTCTCTTCACCAGAGTTGCAATACTTGTGCCATTTTTTATAATAGTTCACAGTTGTGTGTGTATCCGTGGATGTTCGATCCACCTTGCTACTTCTGGGGTGGCCGTTGTGGTGGCCACTGAGAAGGTTACTGCTATGGATGTTGCTTCTAATTCTCAGGGGCTGACGGCCCTTTCCGAGGCTTATGCTTTTTCCTCGTGATGAGAACCTTGTCTTCGAAGGCTTCTTGAAAATTTTGAATGGCTTCTTCCTACTGGAGATAATTCACCAATGTGGAAAAACTCACCTCCTGTTGAGTGATGGTCAACATGGTGATCAGTGTCTAAAACCGGGAAGGAAGAGCTCGCAAGGTGAGCGGGACTAGCAGCTTGTCATCCACCAGTTCACTGAGAACATAGAGTTCTATGCGTAACTCAGCCACACACCACAAGAAGGCTTTGGCTGATTCGCCAACATGCATACTCATTGTGTGAAAATGTAACTTTCTCATCATATTCTTGGCTTCATAGTTGGTACACAACGCGGCCCATGCCATAGAGGAAATGGTTGCTTCCTGAATGTAAGGTTGAACCTCATTAGAAAGGCTTAGAGTGATAAGCATTAGTGAATTTGCATCGGCCTTTTCATATATAGCCGACAAATCAATGTCTGTGGGAGGGGCGTCTTTGTCAGAAACAATCCCCCAAAGATCTTTGAACTGAAGAATTGTCTACATCTTCATTTTCCATGCGGCGAAATTTGGCCCTTTGAGCAACTAGGCATCCGACAACAAAATGTGAGGTGCAAAAATTTCCAAAAACTCAAAATTGTATTTTATTTATTTTTCAAAAATGGTTACAATGCTTACTGGAGGAACCTATCATGAAGATGGGCTTTTTAGGCTCATGCAGTGAGATGCAGATGCTTCTGTGGGCATTCTACTTCACGTTCATCATCTACATCATATCCGCACTCTAATTCTTCACGTATTTGGTGTGCTTGACAACATATGTCAAACAAGAAATAGTCAAACAATCCTTGACTTACCAATTCATCAAATAAGACGTTGCCAGTATTCAGCAATTCGTTGAGCAAGGCAAAATAGATGTCGGTGGTGTCCTCTTGGGCTCTCAGAGGTAACCCAGCGGAAGGGTTTCTCATAAAACTCTCGGCATTCGAAATGTGAAACATGTACATGGCAAGGTAATGCTTCTTCCTCTTTATAGGCTATCTTCCACGTGCTTAAATAGGTTGTATGTCTACAAGGATTTTCTCGGCCAGTATGCAGGACTCTACCCGCGTGGATATGCCTCAAACTCTCCTTTACAGGCTCGCTTGATCAAGATGGGACTGAATGCAATGCCATTGTCTTCCAAACAAAACCACATATGTTTTGTTCAAAGAACAAGATCAGTTTGATAACACACAACAAGTCTTCGCCACTGTTTCAAATGCCAAATCCAGTAAGCAAGACACCAAAGCTAACGTGTCCACTCCTTTAATGTAGGGTAAGACAAACAATTCGCCACGTTTCATCAAGTTTTAAACTCTGCACACGTCTCCACACGCCAAAGGTTCAATTATAGAAGACAACCTCCATGCATAGCACACAGGATATGCCAAAAACAATCTTCAATTTGCCCGTGCAAACAAAAAAAATCAGCTCAAATGAATCTTCACACAGGCTTATGCTCCTATGATCCTTCCATTGTAACCTCCTCCAATGCACAAAAAATTCTCCTGCCCTAATACCAATGATGGCAAAGAGAGAATATTTTATTCAATGTGTGTTTGAATAGCTGCGGACAGGAAGAATATATAGCCTTTAGCAACATTTACCAGTTACACAAGGACAGTTAAGAGTAACCGTATGCTATGTGAGTAGGATGGATGTATTAATTAAACTTAATTAAGCTAACACACAAAGGCATAATATTGTTCCACACGAGGAACTGTGTGCTAAGTGATATGGTTACGTCACATTTTTTATGACATGGGCATTCCGGAAAAATAATCACTTATACTCTATTGTGACAATTAGAGTGTGTTGAATCTCATGCAAAATCTTTTTTTTTTCATGAATGAATAAAGCATATGGATATTGATTGTCATTTCATTCGAGAGCACGTCTTGAACCACCACATTCATCTCCGACACTATCCTACAGAAACACAAGTTGCTGATATTATCACATAATATCTTGGCAAAGTGGAATTTGAACTTTTCGTGTGTCACATTTACAAGAATAATGTAATAACAAGGGGAATGTTTTCATAGTCTACGTAGTATTTTATTATTAGGCGAGTTGTTGTTGTTTATTCCATTATTCACTATTATTTTTAGTAACAACTTCATCCATCCCGGGGAGTATTGGTTATACACGTCCCTAGAAATATTTTATGTGTTTTTGATTAAATAAGACTAGGTAAGAGATATTCAATCTCTATTTATTTTTCTCAGTAAGCTCCTCACAATGACAGTCAAAATCTAAATGGAAAAGAGAAAACATGTTCTACACCTAAAGATAAACCCTTCATAGTCCATATTTTGAATCAAAATTCTATCCTTAACTTTTAGTTTAATAGTGGAAGGGAAATCAACCGAAGTATCCATATCTACCAAGATTATAGCATATGTTGTGTGCTCAAAATATTCTATTTTCGGGTCAATAGAAAAACATTTCCCTAAAGTATTACCACTAGCAGTTAAACAGATTTACAACCAAAACTGGAGGGGTAAATACAGTAGATGAATCCACACTAGTTTTACATGGAAGGTATCCTAAACTAGGTTAAACAAAGGAGCCCACATTTTCATCAATAGAATATGGGATTCAAATTCCCAAACATTCCCAAAAATTAGATCCCTATCTGAAGCATCAGAAAAAGAAAATATGAAATAACCCCTACCACTAGGAAAGACATGCAACCTACCTGTCATGAATGGACCCCATTGCCTCAATATTCAAGCATGAAGTAGTAAAAGACTTGGATAAAATTTGTTAAATATGCATATCAAACCATTTCTCTTGAAAGCATCTTCAGATACAACTAGCTCTTCACTAAACCAAACTGATAGGGTAGATTTTTCATAAGCCATCAAATTGTAACTCTTGGAATCCAGAAAGCTGTTATTCCTATTTCCTTTCACGTAAAATTCATCCTTGAAAGAGTCATGAACAAGGGGTTTATTATTCAATATACTTTTCTTACCCTACAAAAGGGTCTGATTTTTCTCCAATCCTACCTCTGGAATAAGTTCATAAAGTGTTGTATAGCAACGGACAGAAGCACCAGAGACGTGAACACATGTTTCTTTGGTTTAGAGAGCAGGGGACCCTTATGAAAGTAAACACCAATAAAGCCGCGATGTTAAGGATGCACATTGTTCGAGGTCAAAAAACCCCTTGAGATCCTCAGAGCTCTTAGATGATCCCCTAGCACACTTATCCAGGGCACAACCACCATGTAACTAGCCACCATTCACACCATCGTCGGTAGGGGATATGGGAGCAGAAACCACCATCTCAAAAAACCACATCTCCCACAAAAGACAAATTTCCCTACTTGCACAGGGAACAAGCACTGTTTAGAAAACCACCAGCAGTTTCAGAAAACACAAAAGGGCTCTCAGATACCACTCCCCCATAGCCTTGAATGTCGTCATCGTTTCATCCCTTACCAAATCCAGAGCTCCAAATTGATTAGGGTTTTACATGGGGTTTTTACTCAATACTTCGAAACATGGTCAATTACTATTTGAGTAATAGAAGATTATTGATTAATTCATGCTTCTAAAAATTTGAGTCTTTGGATCTTCTAGAAATAGGGTTCAATTATCAAAGGGGGAGTTTTAAATTATGTAATCCCAACCTCAAGCTAGTTATGCTGACGAATCCACACAACCTATTGACCCATTTGACTTACTCTACAACTAGTTTCATCACATTTCACCACATACTTTGAATTTTTGTTTTGCGTATATATATATATATATATATATATGTATGTATGTTCTTATTGTATAATATTTTAGGTAGATTTTTTTGTGTGGGATAATTAAATATTGTTAATTCTATTTTCATTGGAATCATCTTTTATGAAATTCTATATATATTATTTTTAATTATATTTGTTAGAATAGACATTAAATACGACAAAGATCTTCCATTGATTCAATTGTAAAGAGCTCAAGATCTATAAGTTTTTTTTGAGTTTGATTTGCTTTTAGTTTTTTTTTCTCGGTTTAGATACAAAATTGAAGAACTAGGTACTAAGAATGATTCAATAGAGCGTGGGATTTTAAAAGAGATTTGTACTTATACTTTCAATTACAATATTGGAAACTGGGGTGAATCACACATGATACATTTTGATTTCTTTCATCAAATGTTTTAGAGAAATATAAGAGCCAGATATGAATCAAACTTTGCCAGTGTAGAAATTCTTGTAAGGTTTTATCGATTCCCAATTATTTAATATTAGATAAATTTATTTTTTCAACCAATGAAGAGTCTAATTGGTCAATTTTTAAGTCATTCAATTTTTATTTTCTACTATTTTGAAACAACATATATTTTCCTTAACTACAAATATTATAAAGATATTACCGTGAATGTGTGAGGATATTACTTCAGAAGTAAATTCAAGATAATTAATGCGGAGATATTAATCTTTTAAGTTATTTTTGTTTACGTTTTTTACTTTTAGGTTTGTTATATAAATAAAAGATATAAACTAACATAGATTTATCTATGTAAAAGATATACCCATAAAATAGAAAAACTAGAAAAACTAGTGCCTTTTTGATGATTCAATACAATGTGTGATTTTAAAAGAGCTATAAAATTATACTTTCAATTAGACTATTTGAAAAAGAGGTGAATCATACACAAATGATATGAATTTAGATTAGTTTTAAAATACAAAGACAATAATTTGAACATTTTAAGCTACCCAACTATTAGATGTTGGAATACATCCCATTCCAGATCAAGATATACCGATGACCATGTTCGCGAGATATGTCCTATAGATCATAGATTATGTGAGATATGAATACAACTTCGAATGTGATTTCAAATGTTTTCACAAAAATATAAACATGATGCTGCACACACTAAACTGCACGGAACTTTCATCATTATAAATTGAGGGAAATAAGTTTTAAGCGCGAAAATGGAAAAAAGTATGTGTTGCATCGACAAAAATAACACGACAGAGGAAAACCCATGGAAATTCATATTCTATAAGTAATTTTCATTGTGTTATTTCTCAACAAAACCCATACAATGAACAAATTCATACAACCAGAAGGTGCCCTGAAATTGTTTGATTTTAATGTCAGCGTATTGCGGATGAGTAATGTTAAATACTGGGCAGATTGTCATTTAATGCATTGAAATTCAAAATCGCTGAACGCGTTTGATGAGTAAGAGCAACACACAACTTCACTATTCTTTCATTTTTCTTGCACAATACACTTCTGTTTTCCTTATAAACATTGGTTTGCAGAGGCAAAACTGGCCTACGAAATTTCTCGTTCTGCTGCGTGATAAAAAAATCGTCACCTTTGAAAGGTTGGTTTCTTCCACTTTCTGAGTAGAATAGCTAATTAAAATCAGAAGCATGTGAGAAGAAGCACATTTTCATTCAATTACCGCGTTTACAGGGGTTTCCTTGCAAATCCTCCGCATTTTCGCTATTGTATCATACACTGCTTTTTGTTCTATAATATATTTGTGTTCAAAAGGAAAATATTATCATCTCAAAGTTTAATTGTTGGTTGGAGGTTAAGACATAATAATCTTAAGACATAATAATCACGATGTCGCTGCGGAAAACAATTCTTAATGTTCAGGGAATATGCTCCAGCACTGATGAAACGAAGATCCAGACTTCACTCGAAGCTGTACACGGGGTTGGAAAAGTTAACCTTGATAGCGGAAAGAAAAGAGTGAAAATCGAACATGATCCGAGCTCCACTACCGCAGATGATTTAGGTATGCCCATCTTGCATTGTGGCATAACAACAAAACCCTATTCTTCCTTCACATCACCACTTTTTCTGTATTATGTTAAATATGGAATTTCTTTGGATCGCCTATATTATTTCTGTGTTATTCATCTGACTAGGGTAACATTTTTTTTTTGTCAAACATTATCTAAACATATTCGTAAAATTTTTTATTTGTGTTTGTGCTCAGTGGCTGTGCTTCGAAGAGAGGGTTTCACTGCTGAAATTGCAAGGGAGATCAACTAAATATGGCGTCACTAAATATTTAGATATTTAGAAATATGTGGTGGAATCAAGTATTACTTGGTAAAGTCGTATTAAAATTGTGGGATGTTATTCATCGTGTTCGTCACTATTATTTTTATTGTTATAGATTAATACAGTGATGAAGCTATTATTTGTATACAAACCATTTGTGGAATAAAGGGAAGCTCTTTAATATTCATTGTGATTTTGGGATTTATTTATTTGTGCAAAAGAAGGAGGTCAAAATTAGATATAAACATTTGAGGATTTATAAATACAGTACATTCAAAACTATTGAAATCTCTCATTGTTTGTTCTTTTTAAGTATAAATTTTGTTTGCTTATATTATTGGTGAAATCATTTCTCAAAAAGTTGTAATTAATATAGCTATATCCAACTTTGGGAGCTTATTTTAGCAAACTCGATAATGCATTCTTTAGCTTATTAAATTTTATGACATGAAATTACATAGGCATGTAGTGGTTGTTCTACATACAATCATTCATGCAAGAATCAATTAGAAATGTTATATTTATGTTCAGTTGACACTCTTTCTATTAAGGTTTTCTAATAGTTCTCAAAATATTTTTGACAATGTCCAATCATACTATTGGTGCATAATAGTTATTATATCTTTTCTATATTATTGTGAATACCTTTTTACAATACATATTTCTGAGAATAGTCTAAACATCACATATTTTTGCACAAACTATAATTAAAATCAGTAAAACATGATAGATTGACCTATAGCTTCCAATACCCATAGCTTAAGATCGGGTAACAATTATTTTAATATAAATTTTAACATTATATAATCAATATCACAACTATGCAAACATACATAATGTTTAAATATGGTGGTTTTACATTGAAGTTCTCAATCTTGATGCCATTATAATTTTTTTGTATTAAATATATTTAAATCCAATTACAATGACCGGGTTTACAAAATATATGTCTTTTTTTTCCTATAGTTCTTTGATTTAAACATCTATTGTTTTCACCCAAATTTTTAATCCGTTTACATGTAATATACTTGATCATCACATTATTTTATCCTATTCACAAGTAATATAGCTAATCACTCTCTGAAAAAAAAAATATTAAAAATTTATTTCATTAAATATCTTTCAATGTTGTCGTCTCACAGGGAAACATTTCTTGTCTTTTTGGTTTCTAATGTTCATTGTAAACTTGTAAATACATACTTTACCTTTTCGAAATAAAAAATTTCCACAAGGACATTTACTTTATTTTTTTACAATGAGAATGGGATCTCCTAACGGACACAATAACCCTCACACTTCTGGCTTTGGGCATGGCAGTGGCAGATTTGAATGTGGCAGCAAGCCCTACCCTGGTTCTGATATTTTTCTTGGTGGCTCTAACCGTGGTGGTTGTTCTTCTTCGACGAGCTCGGTGATGGGTGGACTCCCTCCTTTTCCATTCCCTATTGGCATTGGCTCTCGCGTGACCTCTTTAGATCTGCATGCAGTTGTTGCTAGTGGGGTTGGTGGTGCTCTTGTTGATGCATCTATTGGGGCATCTCCTATGTTGGTTCTGCTCAAGATGGGGGTGCCAAGGGACTCCTTTATTCCTTCTTTTTCACTTGTGAAAGGGCTTACTTTTGGTGATGGCATAGGGGAGTCATTCGGGACGTCCAGGATATTCTTTGAGGCCTTAAAATCATCCAGATCTATTTTCAAATTGATTTTTCCTACCATTACAACAACATATGTGTCTTTTGGGACTGTTGTTATTGTTTCTACATATTATTACAAGAGGAAGGGAGTCATTTGTAGGTTCAACAGTATTTTCCCTAGCGTCCATACTCTCCATGACTGGATATTACAACATTGGAAGCCTTTTATGTCAAGTAAGCTGCTAGAAGATTTTTCATTATAGTGTTTGGCAATATCTCTGATAGATATTTGATTTTAAGTAAAGTGTGGGATTTCAAGTCCCATTTCCTTCTTATGAAACATTGGTTTCCTTTGTTCAACTTGATGACTGAAACCTTTAATGTTAAACTGATTTGTGTTTGGTTGCATTATTTTCCCCTCCAATTTTGGAGAGAAAATTTCCTCGTGTCAATAGGCAATTCATTGGATAAACTCTTGGCCATTGATTTCACGACATATGCTCATATTATGATTGATTTGGATACCTCTACTAATTTCCCAGCTACCATCAATCTCATTGTTGAGGATCACACATGGGTCCAAAATCTTGATTATGAAGGTAACAGTTAAAGGTGTAGGGCTTCCTTTGCTACAGGTAACTTAACAGTGGACTGTCAAAATGGGAAGGAAAAACTAAGCAAAGAAATGCCTTCATGGTGAAAAATATGATCCTATCCATTTGGTGGTTAAGAGCTAACTAGATAGTGACCTTGTGATGAATTCAGACAAGGAATATGAGGTTGATGTTCCTGTTTTGACAGTTTTGGATGCCACAACCACTCCTAGTGCTGTTTTTGATGATGTCCACCTGCATTTAATTGAGCATTCAAAGAATCTAGAAATTATCATCCCAATTATTTCTGAAGAAAATGTTGATACAAATGTTAATCCTAATGTTGATGTAGGTTGGATCAATGTGGGCTATAAGAAGAAAAGGAAAAATGTTAAATACCCTCTCAAAATGTAGTTGAGATCTCATGGGATTGAGCTCAGGGATAAGATGATTTATAATGTGTTGTGAGTGTGTTTGTATCATTTTTAGATGCAGGTAGAGGTTGCTTCTTTTGATCCTCAATGCTTTATCTTTTCTCCTTTGTAAGTGGGTTTTTCGGTCTCTCTAAAACCAAATTATTTTTACCTTATATAAATGATGGCGTTCAAAGAAGATTAAATGATTGCTATATCTTATAACAAAGAAGCAAGCCCAATATATAAGCGCTGGCACGGTAGGTGTAGTAAGTTACACGCTTATGGAGAAACCGTATGTGATACGTGGAGACAATGTATTAACTAAGCTAACTTTCCCCCCCTTAATACATTGCTCTTACAAATGTACCCCCTAAACACATCAAACTTCACCTTGCCGAAAGGCTTGGTGAGAATATCTGTAACATGAAAATTAGTAGGGCAGTACTGGAGCTAAATTTGGTGGTTCAAGACCTATTCACGAATGTAGTGACATTCGACCTCAATATGATTTGTTCGTTCATGGAAAACAAGATTTTTCACAAGCTTCAACATACCTTGATTGTCGCAGTGAATGATGGGAGGTTTCTCTTCAGGAATCCTTATATTTGCAAGAATGCGACGTAACCAAATTGCTTCGCACATAGCTCCTCGTGCGGCGCAGTATTCAGCCTCAGTGGATGAGAGAGAAACAAAAGTTTGCTTCTTACTAATCCACGAGATAGGTCCAGATCTGAAGTGAAAAACATATCCTGAAGTGGATTTCCTATCATCAATGGATCCTGCATAGTCTGAGTCTATATATCCCTATAAAAAGAACTAAGTGTTCTTCTGATACTCCAGACCAAAGTCAACTATACCTCAGACATATCTCAACACATGCTTTGCTGCTATCCAATGACATTTCTTCAGCTTCTGCATAAATCTGGTGAGATAACTCAATGCAAAGCAAAGATATAGTCTGGTATAAGTCAAGTAATTGAGACTCCCCACAAGCTACCTATAGTGAGTGCCATATACCTACAGTGAATCCTGGAATCTAGATAATTGCAAACCTTTTTCCATAGGTGTGGACATTGGTTTACAATCTGACATTCCATATTTTTCCAGTAGTGTCTTGGCATATGTCATCTGGGAGACGAAGATATGATTCTTCTTCTGCCATATCTCTAAGCAAAGACAATAGTGAAGTAGCCCCAAATCAATAATGTCGAAGGATTTCTTCAGATCATTCTTTACATCATCTACAAGATTATCAGAGCTTCCTGTGATCACAAGATCATCTATGTACAAAACCAGAATCACAATCTTTGTTTCTACCTTCTTGATATACAAATTTGTATCTGAGGGGCTACGAGTGAATCCATGCTGCAATAGGTGATCATCAATTTTTATATACCATGCCCTAGGTGCTTGTTTGAGTCCATAAAGAGACTTTATCAGATGACATACCTTGTGTGGTTGATGCTCGTCCACAGACCCTTCAGGTTAGGCCATGTACACTTCTTCTTGTCTATCACCATTTAGAAAAGCACTCTTGACATCCATTTGTTGAAGTTTCCATCCATTTTGTGCTGCCAGTGCACAGACAAATCTGATGGTTTTGATCTTCACAGTGGGTGCAAAGGTCTCATCATAGTCAATTCCTTCTTGCTGAGCATAACCCTTTGCAATAAGTCGTGCTTTTTGTTTGTCGCTTGAACCATCTGCCTTATATTTTGTTTTGAAAATCCATTTGAAGCCAATGTATTTCTTACCTTGAGGTAGATCGAGAAGTTCCCACATCCGATTCCGAATTAGGGAATCATATTCAGCATCCATAGCATGTTTCCACTGTGGTTGGTCTAATGCCTCACAAACAGTGTTAGGTTTGGTGCTCTCAACAAATGAACCTATGAGTGTAAAATTTACCTCATGTATAGCTTAACTTCGTGTGCTAACTCCCGTAGAAGTACCAGGAAGTGAGTTCAGGTGTCCATCCCAAATAGTACTCTAGACCCATTTCAAACGTTGGTGCTGCTGATGTGAAGATGTGTTTTCCAATGTGCCAAGATCAACGAACAAGTCTCCACTCATCTCTTCTTCTCTCTGAGAAGAATCATCTTGCTCATCATCTGGATGTGTGAGCAATCTATGTGACGAGGTCGGTATTGGATCTGCATTGTGTGGCAGGGAGTCAAAAGACGACTCATCACATACCACATCTCAACTATCGTAGATCTTCTTCGTCTCAGGATCCATGACATGATATTGCTTTGAGGTAGTACTCTACCCCAAGAAAAGACATGGCAATGTCTTTGGATCGATTTTCTTCCTTCTCTTATCTAGAACGTGCATATATGCAGTACAATCAAAAACTCTCAAATGATGAATATAAGGTTTACGACTAGTCCATACCTCTTCCACTGTCTTGTTCTACAAGATATTCTTGGATGCTAGGTTGAGTAGATACACTGCTATCTGGACTACTTCTGCCCAAAACTGATCCTCCAACTTGGCGGTCAAGAGCATAGAACGAGCCATCTCCATGACAGTCCTCTTGTGGCACTAGGAATTCCCATTCTGTTGAGGCGTGTAGGGTGCAGTCAGATGTTGTTGAATGCCATGCTGCTTCAGGTATGCTAAGAAATTCTTTGACACAAATTCCCCCCCTCGATCTGAGCAGAGGAGAAGAAGAGGCTTCCCAGAATGCCTGGTGGCTTGCTGGTAGAAGGTTTGAAAATTTACAAATGCCTCACTCTTCTTCCAGAGAAAATATACCGACATTTTCCACGAGTAATCATCAATGATAAGTTGGAAGTACTCAAAACCTTGGAAGCTAGCTGGAAAGGGTCCACACAGGTCGGTGTGAATGACCTGAAGATGCTCTGTAGAATGATAAGAGCTCTGTTTGAATGAACCTCTATGTTATTTGCCCGCAAGACATCCTGAGCAAACAGGTAAGGAATGGGAGAGTGGAGGAAGCCCTCTTACCATTTCCTTGGCATTGAGTTGATGCAGAGCCCTGGCAGAAAGATGACCATATCGAAATTTCCATAGTGTAGTGGACTCCGCCGTTGAATCAGAGAGAGCAACACTAGATGAAGTGCCCGCATCTAGTGCAAATAGACGGCCCTTCAGAAATGCTTGAGCAATGACTGACTCTCCCTAGGAAATGATGTAGGACTTGACCCCTTTCTCAACAAAGAATTCAACCTGCATTTGATGGTTAAGAAGTTGACTCACAGACAATATATTTGAGGTCAAACCTGGAACATATAGCACCTTCGTGAGTGTACATCTTCATGTTCCAAGAGGAATGATGACATCACCAATCCCTGCCGTAATATACTCTTGATTGTCTGCAATGGTGATCCAATATCTAGTGGGCCAGTCACTTAGAGTATGAAACAACTTCTTAGTACCAGTCATGTGTTTACTGGTGCCTGAATTAATCAACAAGACATCTTCTTACGGCTGCGAAGTCTATGAGACTAGAACAATGTTAGAATGAGTCGTGTCTGGTACCTCTTCATCGGAGGTGGCATCCTGTTGAGCAGCAATGTGGCCCTTCTGCCTCTAATTACTAGCATGCCATCAGGATTTCTTGGAATATCCTTGGCCTGAAGTGCTCTCTTCACTAGAGTTTCCATACTTGCGACTGTTGTAATAACAGTTGGCAGTCATGTGCGTATCTGTGGAGAAAATGTGGCACCACAAATCTACCTTGTGATTATGTTACTTCTGGAGTGGCCGTTGTGGTGGCTGCTATGAAGATGGTTGCTGAGGATGCTGCTTCTGATTCTGGGGGGCTGACTTCCCTTTCCGAGGCTTATGTTTTTACCTTGTGATGAGAGCCTTATCTTTGAAGGCTTCTTATACATTTTACATGGATTCTTCCTGCTGGAGATAATTCACCAGGGTGGCAAAACTCACCTCCTGTTGAGTGATGGTCAACGTGGTGATCAGTGTCAGAAACCGGGAAGGAAGAGCTCGCAAGGTGAGCGGGACTAGCAACTTTTCATCCATTGGTTCACTGAGAGCAGAGAGCTCTACACGTAACTCAACCACACGCTGCAAGAAGGATTGTACTAATTCGCCATCATGCATACTCATTGTATGAAGCTTTGTCTGAAGATGAAACTTTGTCGTCAGATTCTTAGCTTCGTAGATGGTACACACTGCACTCCATGCCTAAGAAGAAGTGGTTGCTTCTTGAATGTATGGCTACACCCCATCAGAAAGGCTCAAGGTGATAAGTATTAGTTATTTCGCATCAGCGTTTTCATATTTTTCCAACAGAACAACATCTATGGGAGGGGCGTCTTTGCCAGAAACGATCCCCCAAAGATCTTCAAACTGAAGAATTGTCTGCATTTTGGTTTTCCATGTGGTGAAATTTGGCCCTTTCAAGAGTTGGGCATCAGATAGCAATATTTTTGGAGCAAACATTTCAAAAACTCAAAAATGTATTTTATTTATTTATTTATTTTCAAAAATCCCGACAATGCTTACTGAAGGAATCTGTCCTGAAGATGGGCTCTATAGGCTCGTGTAGTGAGACACCGACACTCCTGTGGGAATTCTATTTCACGTTCATCATCTGCATCAAAACCACGTTCAAGTTCTGCATGAATCCGCCATGCTTGACATCGAACGTTAAACCAAAAATATTCCAATAGTCCTTGGCACACAATCTCATCAAAGAGAATGTTCCCAGTGTTGTGTAGCTCGTTGACCAAGGCAAAGAACAGCCCAGTGGTGTCTTCGTTGTCACTCAATGCCCAAATATTTGGTGCATTGCTCGCGGTGCTTTGTGCATCTGAAAATTGTGACATACGCGAGCTGGTCTCGATTCGAGATTGCTTTGATGGTGTTGATGTTCTCCTTGGCTCCTGGGCACTCTTCTTTCTTCTTCCATGCTCCTTTTATTCTCCACGTTTTGCTTACACACGTTTACTCAGCAAAGCAGGTCAAAACGTATATGCCAGATTTGAATGAATCAAGACAGTAGCAGAATGACAATCTCTGTTCCTATAGCTACTTCCTTGGTTGTGGCATCAATCTTCACGGTAGTGATGGAAGAAATTGTGTTGCACATCACTCTGGTTTGCAATCAATGATTTGACAGCAAATCAACAAACCCACACTTGTCCTCCAAATTTACACGCAGGTTCTGCACAATCTCCACCATGCACAGGTTTTATCAAGGAAATAGGCTGAGTCTCCATGCACATAGCAGCACACCAAATCCTCCACGCCAGCACGAAGATAAAAAATTCCAAAACATATGTGTCAAACTTCAGGAAGTGCGCAAACAATTCTCCACGCAAAGCAATGTTTGCTTTCTTCCTTGATCACCTCTTGCAGTGCACAACAAACAAAAACACCCAAGCAGGTAGAGATCAACAGTCTTTTCCAACCTTTCATGCAGGCAGAGGATGGGAGGCTCTGATACCAATGATGGCGTTCGAAGAAGATTAAATGATTGCTATATCTTATAACAAAATAGGAAGCCCAATATATAGGCGATGGCACACTAGGTGTAGGCAGTTACACGGTGACGGAGAAACCATATGTGATACATGGAGACAATGTATTAACTAAGCTAACAATAAAAAAATAATTATTATATAGATTCAAAAACTAACGCATATTAAATATTTGGGTTCAAAATCAATTATTTTATAAATTAGAAACTTAAAATAGATTATTGCGTTTTATATGGCATTCCATTGGTCGAAGTAATGTGAATAAGATCCCTATACGATATTATCGAATATGATCTATGTCCAATAAGGATTCAATAAAAAACAAAAAAAATTAACATTATTATTTTGAATTTTGATTTTTTTTAGAATTAAATGCGGATAATCTCAAGCCGTAAAAATTAAAACAATCTACCTTCCCACTCCCTGAAACACCTTATGATGGGCTAATTAATATCTTTTCTGTTGAATATTTTTATACTGTTGAAATATTTTTTCCGTTAGAGGATTTAAATCCCCGCTAACCCCTGCCGCATGAAGCCATACCTGTGAGGAATAAACTTAGGTTAATTCATCATTTACTAAGTTCTAATGTTAAAGTAATTAAATTTTATTACTTTAACTTACTTAGTTTTTAGGTAGCTACTATCTAGTTGTCACATCCCTATATTAGTGGGGGCTATACTATTGTTACTTTACTACTTTGGAATGTTCTCGGATGTGACTAATTAGGGGCAATATGTTATTTTTGCATATTTTCTGTACTTAGTATATTTGATCCACTTTCCATGGATGTTGTTATTTATGTATAATGTCTATAAACATTGTAGCTTCTTCATTTGATATAAATGAAGGGTTTCTGGAATATTACATTCTTAAGATTTGGTATCAGAGTTGGCTAATCCCAATTACTATGCTATTGTGAGGATCCATGAATCACCAAGGAGGAAAGAAAGAGGTTTCAAAAGTTTTGGAGCACTAGAGGAAGTTGGAGCTGCATAGTAGAGCGATAGAGACTATCCACCCATTCCTATCCCGTCGCATCCAAATCCACATCCACTTGTGTTAATCTGCACACAATGTTATAGATTCTACAAATTTATTTTCTATAGCAACAGAAAATATGTGGATTAAATTTTTCTAGAGTGCTACTATATTTGGCAGGATATTGAAGGAGTGTGGTATACATTAAAAACTTAGCAATATATAGAGCCGCACAATCGATTCTGAGTACTAAGTTCACCGAGATGGGCTTACTATAGACCGATCTCATCTACCTTTGCATTGAAAAGCCACCCTAGTTTAGTGTTGTATTGGAGTGAAGAGAGCCAAAACATTGGCGTGATAGTAGACCCTTCTACATGAACTATTAGAGCTCCTGGTTGAGCTACATGTTTCAATTTATTGGCAAGTTTGAACAATATTAAGCAAGCATCGATTTTGAAAATACAATTGAGCTCATAAAGAAGCTAATCTCCTTCCTGCGTCAACTATCTCAAATACAAGCCCATACATCTATGGGCAGGTTTTTTGATTCATCAAACTTGACCTATAGATAATTTAACATGTTCCTAACAACAAAAATTAAAGCGGCCATCAATAAAAAAATAGGGTGAGATAAAAATGATTGTAAATGCCATGTTGTAAATATTTCCCTACAGAAAAGGGCAAGCCGAGTCTCCAAAATTTCAACGCTAAACTAGCCGAAGGTGTCAACCTCAAAAGTCGATCCTCCTCCTGTAAATTTTCTTTCCAATCAAAACAACAGCGAGAATATAAAAATACGGAGCTGCGACAGAGGCGGATATCTCGAAGCCATAGAGAAAGTAAGGTGCATGCGAGATAGGTAAGCCCTAATCGGGCCGTTCCATTTTTTTATTATGTAAAAAAAAATTGAAGGACGGAATTTTTTTTTCCAGTTTTTGAAAGGGGCCCACAAAGATAATGAAATCAGAATTTAACTAAGTCATAATTTTGATCTGGTACCTATGATTTGTTGGGTTTTAGAATGGAACATGCGTTGAAACCATAGTCAGGGGAAAACAAGTCCCTCCTCTTTAATGGGAGAGGTTCCCTTATTGAAAGATAGAAAAACAAATGTACAAATCTACAACTATCAATGTTTGGATCCTGGTATCCTGGAGTGTTTTCATACTAAAAATATTATCAATTAGAAGAAATGGAAGAATAAAGAGATGGGAGAAGGAAGAAAACAACAATGATTTTAGGAAATACAGATAGCAGAGTATCTCTCTACTTACATTGAACCAAGAAAATATAGAAAAGGATCAGTTACTTCACTACGGATGCAAATTTGCAGACACAAAGTTCTAAATATTACACAGCACAGAACACAAAGTTTATATTGAATGCAAAGCAAATGATCCATTGAATCAGGCAGAAATAGAGAGAGATAATGGAGGAAAAAGAAAGAAATAACTTTTGTATTTAATTACTTCCAAATTTACAACGTTCGCAAAAACACTGAATCCCTTTTCCATGGCCAAAACCATGTTCTTATAACAATTCATGTACATCCATACTTTGTCCCCAAGAAAATAATATCCAAAAGGAATAATTTTTGTTACAGATCCACTTTTTGAAATTGACATGAAACAAATGCACTCATGAAATCTGGAGATTCAAAAAGGTGAATATTTTCTCATTTCGAGCATGATTACTTTAGCAGGGGTCATCTCATGATTTTCTTCTTCATGTGGTCCTAACAATTCTACCTTTTAGCAACTTTCATAGAACTCAAGTTCTTACTGGTAAGTCTTACCCATTCTTTTATTGTGTATGCCTGATAAACTCCCTTTTTTGATAATAAAACTTTACATGTCTTCAAATTTATTGATTTGGCTCCACAACAAACCCAAAATGCGTCTCATGAATAACAATAAGGAAATAGAGAGAGATGAATTAAGAATGGTTCACATTTGTGTTCTTTGGAACTATGGTTCATTAATGGCATCAAAAACCAGATGAGTGCATTTCTCTATCCTTTCCCCCTTTTTTAACTTCAAATTGGATCCTACATGTGGCAAGATCAAAGCAACAATATCCATGCAGGAGAAATATACCTTTCCTGACATTTGGGAGAAACAACGTGATTTTTCATTTTTCTCTGCCCCTCTGCAGCTCCGCGAAAGGCCAGACATATGGTACCATCTGAGTGCCTAAGGAAATGCAGTTCGAATCTTCCATTTAAACTCTTTTAAAAAAAATCTCAAATTTTCAAAAACCTTCATCAGCCCACTATTCTGATTTCATTCTTCAACACATGGCATCACCTAACTGGTTGCGGGGGTGTGTTTCACTTTTATACTTTATATAGTTTGAAAAGGGGATAAGTTCCAACCTTTCCCTTGAAATTCCATGCCTCTGTCATTGAATTTTCAACGTAGGCCATGTGTGTCTTTGTAAGTTGCTGCAAGCCTCAACTTAGAAATTATCCCTTCGCAAGAGCGGGACCGCAAGTCATTTTAGAAAATTTTTCCCTTCTACCATTAAATTTTCAATGTAGGCAACGTGTCCCTTTCTGATTCACTGTGGGATTCAACTAAGAATTCATCCTTTCATGTGGGTGAGGCCACAGGTCATTTTAGAACTTTTCATCCTTTGTGGAAATAAAGCTAAAATTCCTAAAGTCCCCCACCAATATGCCAAAGCGCATATGAACTGAAAAATAGCCACATGTCCCTTTTTGATTTAATGCAGGGCCATGGGAAATTTTATAACTTTTTTCCCTTCCACCGTAATGCCTTAGAGAATAAAATGGATCCATTTCCCAAAACTGCTCTAGCCAATCAGGGACCGGCAGGGATGCGGGGTAAATCTGAATTTTTTCCCAAAATTACCACAAGTGATAAGTTCAAAAATAAACCCATCCAACCACATCCTATGAGAATAAAATGCATAGCTTCACCTTTATGAATAATAATTTGATGGGGAAAATAACGTATGAAGTCAAAGGAAATGGGAAAATGCCATTTTTGCTCCCGATGAAGAATTTATTTCTCTGCAAAACGTTAAAAATGAAAGATGCAGGGTTCCATGCATTCCAAACGATAAAAAAAGAACTAAAATCATTTCCCATCCATTAAAAATAGTTGAAACATTTTAAAGGTAGAAGGTCTTAAGAAAATTTTGATTAAAATCGTTGTGGGAAATGAAAACCAGCATATGAGGAGTTTAAAACTGAAATTTCTTCTATGTGAGGGTTCCGATTTTCATGAAATTAGATTTGGAAGGCTGGGGAAAATTGAAAGGACAAAAAATGGCCCCTTCTGGGGATGATTTGGTAGAGGAAAGAGGAAAAATCAAGAACCTTAGAGAATTATGGGTAATCTGATTGAATCAGTGTCTTAGCTAATAGGAAACATAGTTAAAAAGAAGCAATACCAACAAAAAAGGGAACACAGAAAGGAAACCAACCAAAACAAAAACAAGGAAAGAAAAATGCTATAAAAAATGTACAAAGGGACCACCAAAACTCCAAGACTTCAATAAGAGTAACAGTCAGGGGACAAGAAGTCCCTCCTCTTTAATGGGAGAGGTTCCCTTATTCAGAAACTAACCTATTTACACATATACAAAGCATGATTTTCTGGTGAAACTTAGATATTATGAAAGTGTTTTTATAAGGATCATCAATCACAAAAGGACTGAGGAATGAAAATGCGATAACGAGCAGAAAGGCACCATTTAGAATTATAGATGACAAAGTAATTCCTTATGCATGCGAGGGTACAGCGAATTGGAATAAGATCATTTGTATCACATTAATAAGATGAAATTTGAAAAGACACAAAGTTATGTAAATAACATCTGCAATAATACAAATCTTCTCAGCATAATACAGATAAATGATCTAACAAGATTAAATGAATAGCTTAGGAATAAAGGAAACAGATAAACAAAGAATGAAAAATCCTTTTGTATTGATTTCTTTAAGATTTATTTACACTTTCAGAAATAAGCCAAGTTCTTCCTCTATTCAAAATGGTGAGGAGAGGCCATTATATATTTTACAAATTAGTTACTCTTGATAACTACTTCTTTTAACTAATGATTAGTTAAAGGGCTTCAAGTCGCAATACCCCAACTAAATACAATAAATTCATGATGAAGAAGAGAAGAAGGAGAAGAATCAGGAGAAGAAGAAAAGCGTTCAAGATTGGGAGGGACCCACTAATTTAAGGATCCGTTGTCTGAATCTCTTCAATGCCTCAGCTATGTCTCTGCCACGTGGGACTGAAATGAGCTCCACAAGCAAGTACAGTGTCTGCACATTGTACTGAAATTGGGAAGCCATTGATGAATACCAAGCCACTGTCATGAATCATCTGTGCCATAGCTGAAGGGTTTGCATCTGTCATCCTTGCCTAAAAATCCCCAAAATCAAGGTGGCGAACTTCACTTTCCCTGATATCAGGAATGACAAACTCGAGTGGTGAAACTTGTTCCTGCCCCTGGAATTTGATCTTCATGTTAATAGTAACTTGGAGAGCAAAGTTGCAAGCTAGACTTGGGATGGAATCGCAAGGGAAATGGATATGCACACAAACATTTTGGTTGCAAGGGTTTGAGCAATAGATAACATGAAAGCAGTGTGTAAAAACGCATAGGTGCTAGTTCATTATATAGCCGTTTAGGAGAGAGAAAGGCAATAAATGCACATTAAATACATATCTACCAAATTGAAAAGAAACATATTCAGGTAGAGCAGGAAAAATTAGCACGAATGGCACTTGGTTCATTTGGGACACGAGGAACATGAAAGCGTGAAGTACGCGGTTCGGCCGATTTAGGCAATGTGGGGAAAAGACACACAAATGCTTTTGGGACATTGGGGATGAAAGTACGCGGAATACGTGAATCGGCCAAGTCAGACGAAAAGGGAACAACGGGTCCGGGCGAACTTGGGACATGTGGGACAAAAAGTTCCGACGGGCCCAAAAAGAACGGACTTCGGGTAAACCAGCCGATGGGGGAATAGAGAACCCAAATGAACCTGAGACACGCGGGACAAAAATGTCCAACAGGCCCGAAAAACACACAAAATGACCTGAAATGACCCGAAAAACGTAGATTTTCCCAATTTCTTGACTTTTCACATTATCAGGACAACATAAAAGACACTTAACCTCAAAATTTAATTTTCAACTTCTTAAAAGTAGGGGAATTTTGAGTGGACAACAACTGGCTTCTTCTGGGAATGACTTGGCATAAATTCAAAGAATGAGACAAGGAAAGAATTTAGACAAACTCAAGGAAGTAGACCAGTACCTTATCCATTGGGCCATGGAAACAAAAAGCAAACCAATACAAAAGACAACACCACAAACAACACAAAAAAACAAGGGAAGGAAAGGAGGACACACACTATACAGAATATACACAGGACTCCCTAATCACCTACGACTTAAACAGTTTCAGGTACTGCCCACTATAAGGAAGTGGGAGAGAAGAACCATCCATATAATCAAGGTAAAAATAATTCTTACCAGTGAAGTGTCTGATCTTGAAAGGTCCAAGCCAAAGGGAATCAAACTTACCATGGCTGCCACGAGGCTCACGCCTTTTATCCCACAACAAAATAGTGTCTCCAATTTTGAAATCCCTGAACTTGGCTTTCTTATCAAATAAGACTTTTACTTTCTGTTGGTGATCAGATATCCTATCATCAACTTCCAATCTGTCCTCATTCAATTTGTGAATATACATGATTCTCTTATCCAAAGAATCATTGAAACTGGTATCTTCAATGGCCTTCATTAAATGCAGAGCTGAAAGCTCCACTGTAACTGGAAATTGGGCCTCCACTCCATATACTACCTGAAAAGGAGACATCCCAATGGCTCTCTTAGGTTGGATCCTATCTGCCCAAAGAGCATCATAGAGTTTCTTGTGCCAGTTCCGTTGGGATTCATTGACTAATTTCCTTATTATGGCCACAGATTTTTATTTGTTGATTCTGCTTGTACATTTCCCTACGGATAGTAATCTAAGGAGTGAGCTAGGGAGATGCCATATCCATAGCAAAAATCCATCATCTCAGTTGAAGAAAAGTTTGAAGAATTATCTATCACGATCTTGTTGGCACACCATACCTTATCAAGATGTTTTCTTTGATAAAACTGCATACTACTTCTGAAGTAGTACTCTTTACTGGAATGGCTTCTACCCATTTGGTGAAATAATCTATGCCGATTAATACGTGGGTATGACCAGCACTAGAAGAGGGATAAAGTTTTCCAATGAAATCTAAACCCCATTGCTGAAAAGGTTCTTCGATCACAACTGGTTTAAGGGGCAAGGAGGCCAATTTGGGTCTACCCACGAAATTCTGACAAGCCTCACATTTATCAACCCATTTTGATGCATCCTTAAAAAAGGTAGGCCAGTAATATCCTTCACGAAGTATTTTATGAGAAGTGACAGTTGATGAGTAATGCCCTCCACATGCCTGATCATGAAAAGCTGAGAGTAGCTTCTTCTGCTGCTCCTTGTCCACACATTTCAAAAACCTTCCATCTAACCCACGTTTAAACAATGCGTTTTCCCACAACACATATTGGGTTGACCTTAGTTTAACAGCTCTCTTCTCTTTGGTAGTCAAATGAGAGGAGCATTCTCCATAGGTGAGAAAGTGAGCGATATCAGCATACCATTCATCAACTGAGCTAAGAAACAGAATGGTAGGAAGATCAACTTTATCCTCCAGTAGCTTATGTCTAGCTCCTTAAGCGATGAGTTCACACAGACCTTTTCCACGGACGAGCTTGGTTGGTTTGATGTCAATATAATATTCTTGAACCTTGGCCACCTAGTTCCCTCTCTTGGATCCAAATTCTTGTTGTGTGAGAATTGACTTAATAGTTGTATCCGGTACCAACACCGTGGAGTGAGAGTTAAGAATGTAAAAACGAAACTGCTTGACAGCTTTAACCACTACAAAAGCATGTTTTTCCATTATGGTGTATTTTAACTCACAATTTTTTAGAATATAGCTCATAAATGTAATTGGGAGTTTGTGCTTATTAGAATCTTCCTGAGTCAAAACAATAGCCAAGGTGTTATCTGTGGCGTAGCAATAGATAATGAAATCTTTGCTGAAATATGGACATGCTAAAACAGGAGTTTTAGCAATGGCCCTTTTAATACCTTCAAAGGCTTCTTTCCCTTCAAGAGACCAACCAAACGTTTGTTTTCCTTTCATCATTTGGGAGATATTCAAAGTTAGCTCTACAAAATTAGGGATGAACCTTCTCAAAAAGTTGATCTTACCAAAGAAAGAGTGCACTTCCTTTTTGTCGGTTAGAAGAGGAATTTGCTGAATAGCTTGAACTCGCTCAGGATCAATTTTTATACCATATTTGGAGACAATATTCCCCAATAATTTCCCCTCCGTGACACAAAAAACAAATTTCTTAGGATTCAAAGAGATCCCATGTTCTCTACATCTTAGCAGAACTGTCTCTAGATGCTGGAAATGATCCACCCTTGTTTTAGAAAATACAGTCAAGTCATCAAGGTATACGACGATACACTTTCCTTTCAAAATTCCAAAGGCCAAATCCATAGCCCTCTGAAAAGTGGCACCAGCATTGATGAGCTGAAAAGGCATCCTTTTGTAAGCAAAGGTACCCCAAGGGGTAGTGAAATTCATTTTGTGTTGGTCTGTGGTATTAAACTCTACCTGGTTATATCCTGAGAATCCATCAAGCATAGACAACATTTCAGATCCCGTTACTGCTTGCAAGACTTGATCCATCATAGGCAAGGGATAATTATCTTTCAAGGAATCTTGATTTATATTCCTGAAGTCAACACAGATACGAATGTCACCATTTTTCTTTCTAACGGGCACAATATTGGCAGTCCATGTTGAATGATGGATAGGAAAAATGATTTTGGATTTCAATAACTTCTGTATTTCTTGAAAAATGGTGTTAGCTATTTTAGGATTATATTGCCTCTGCTTCTGTTTAAAAGCTTAATCCCAAGTTTGAGAGGGATAAAATGCTGCATCTCCTTTGGTTGGAAAGCTTTTAAATATTCATAGGAATAAGCAAGAACATCCTTATACTTTTTCAAAAGACTCATTACCTTCTTCTTTTCTTCTGAGGTGTAACATTTTCCAATGTTCACGAGTTTAGGATTAGTAGAACTCCCAATATTGATTTTGTCATATTCAGCTGATTGTTGGGGTCCAGTAGAAGCTCTAGACTTTACAAACCTATCGTATTTGTCAAACAGTTTTTCTAAACTCACCAATCCTTTTGGAATGTTGTTTCCTTTGACTTTGATACATCCATCCTGATCCGCTTCTTCTTCTTGGGCAGATTCTTTGTTAAAGGGCACACTTTCACGAGGCAAATTATCACTTCCTTCAAAGTACAAATGTTCAAAATTATCCTTGAGTTCTAAGAAAGAAAGCAAGTGTTGATCGTTATTGAAAACTTTCCAGTTACTTGTATTATCAGGTACACTGGGTCTATGAATCATTTCAATGGTGAACTTATCTTGAGAAAAGTTAGGATGAGGAATAAGCAATGACCCTTAGACTTCTAGAGAATCATCCCCGGTATTCTTCTCCCTAGGCACTGCTTCGATGGAGAATGCGTCAAGAAATTCAATGGAGTCCCAAACTTGATTCCTGTAATGTTTCAACCTTCCATTCTTTACCTGGAAGAGGTTTCTAACTTGCTTGACAATCAATTCCGCATCCCCACGAGCTAGAAGATTCTTCACACCCTGTTATTTTTCCACCTGGAGTCCAAGAATGAGAGCTTCATACTTTGTTGTATTATTGGTATTTTCAAATTGTAACTTGAATGAGAAAGGATGAATCCTTCCTTCAGGTGACACCAATATGACACCAGCTCCAGAACCAGCTGAAGATCAACTTCCATCAAAATCTAATATCCAAACATCATTAGGATCTTTAGGTGAGACTTTGGGGAGTTGGATTTCTTCTGGAGACATAATCATGTAGTTGCCATGCCCCATATCCTCATAGAGTATTTTTTCTTTGGGATCATCAGTTTTTTGTACAATATACTCAGACTGCTTCTCAGGAAGCAACTTCTTCATCTTCCCATTAACAGGTATGAGGGCATGTGACCAATCCATTTGAATTTTTCCACCCACATCCTTACAGAAGTTCCTGCTTAGCAACATCCTGTATGAAGGAGGAATATCTACTACTAAGATAGTAGCCAAAACTTTCTTCTTAGGAAAAGTAGCAAAAGCCACTTATGCGTCCTTAATTCTTCCGACCAAGGGCACTTCCTTACTCTCCATGGAATAACAAGATCTATAAGTGCGTGTGAGAGTCAAGCCTAAGGCATGAGCTAATTTGGCAAGAATTACATATCTAATGCTCCTAAGTCTATGACGCAATTACTGAGCCTATGGCCAAATATAAGGAGTGTTACATAAAATGGTTTGATTTTGTCATTGGGTGAGGTGACAGTGGCTACCAGATTAGGCTGTGGTGCAGAAGGAGTGGGAAAAAAGGCCTTTAGAGGTAGTTTTAGAATGGGAATTGACAGAGTGAATCATTTTAGCAAAAGCCTTAGGATGAGTTTGATAATATTCAGCCTCTCAGATTTGAACCTTAGTCTTTTTTAAGTGATCAATAATATCGAAAGTCCCAGAAGTGGACAGGTTATCATCACTTGAGATCCTAGTTTTATCAATTTTAGGCAAAAAAGAAGTAACTTTAGTAGCAGAATTGACAGGACTCACCTTTGGTGTAGATGAAATGGGGATCGGAGATCCTCTTTTTGCAATTACAGGGATAGTTGTCGGCTGATCCTTAGATTTCTTGGTGGGCTGCATCACTTTCTCCCTCTGATTTTTCTTCTCTCGAGTCATGACAGCGTATGATTCGTTATTCATGTTTGCTACTACTTCGTCATAATCATCCCCTTCATCAATGCCTTCAGTGGTAAAGAAATTAACTCGAGATACCTCAAGTTCATCTGTTTCATCATCAACCTCTTCAACAAATTCCTCACAATCTTCATTAACCTCCTCATCCTCTGGTTCCTCAACTTCACAGGTTACATTGACAGGAACTTTAATAGGAGGTCCTTCAAGCACTAGCCCTGTTTGAGAGGCAGGCAAATGGTTTCTGGGCTGAAAATTCCTTCTAGGAATGTCTGCATAGGGAGTATGCTGAGCCAATTGTTTCTTTATGGCAATGAGATCATTTGCATGTTTTTGTACCAATGGATCGGTATTAGGTCCAGGAGTGGAAGAGGAGGAAGAAGAAAAATTAGATTTAGAAGGGTCTCTCCTCAACTTCCCTGACATGATTAAATCATCTTCAACACTAATAGCAAGAGTTTGATCCTCGGCCAATGTTGCGAGATTATCCCTTCTCAGTGCATAACTAACTTCAGGCAATTGGGCGTTTAGGAAGAAGCATTTTTGAATTTGATCTACAGGTTGAGTATTTGGTGGAATTTTTTTAATCAACCTATTGAATCGAGCCACAAATTCTCTCATGGGCTCTTTTGATTCCTTCTTTATTTGAGAAAATTGGGCTAGCAAAGCATGCACGTCTTCCACCAGTTTGAAACAGTTTTCAAACCTAGTTCTCATTGTGTTCCAACTAGTGATAGCTCTGGCCGGAAGGTGATAGAACCAATCAACAGCATTATCTTGTAAAGTCTCAACAAAAATTCTTACGGAGACATCTTCATGTTCAACTCCTAGAACTCTGCATGTAACTATGAAGGCTGCGATGTGTTCATCAGGATGTACTTTACCATCACCTATGAATTTAGGAAAGTTATTCGGGTTACCTCTGGGTAACTCATGCAAAGGATGAGGAAGGGCAAGAGGCCCAACACGATGGCCCCAAGGCAATGGTACTGCCATTCTTATAAAAATGGCTTGAAGAGGAACTGAAACACCAGCAAGAATCAAAGCTCGAAGATTAGGACTGATTTGCTCTGAAGGAATACCACCCGTAGGGATTCTATCTTTGACAGGCGGAGTGCTTATTAAACGAGCCTTTCTATTTCTCCTTGTTGAAGGGAGAGGAAAACCATGTTGTTCCAAAAGTTGAAACTAAGAATCTTCAATACCAAGGGCCCTTCTCCCTCGAGTAAAATGTGGAGTCACCAGATCAAAAGATGATCAATAAATGATTATAGAACTGGAATATGATTCCCCAGTGGAGTCGCCAAAAATTGTTGGTCGTCAAAAAGGACTTCAAGAAGAGCAACAGTCAGGGGACAAGAAGTCCCTCCTCTTTAATGGGAGAGGTTTCCTTATACAAAAACAAACCTATTTACACATATACAAAGCATGATTTTCTGGTGAAGCTTAGATATTATGAAAGTGTTTTTATAAGGATCATCAATCAAAAAAGGATTGAGGAAAGAAAATGTGAGAATGAGCAGAAAGGCACCTTTCAGAATTATAGATGACAAAGTAATTCCTTATGCATGTGAGGGTATAACGAATTGGAATAAGATCATTTGTATCACATTAATAAGATGAAATTTGAAAAGACACAAAGTTCTGTAAATAACATCTGCAAGAATACAAAGCTTCTCAGCATAATACAGAGAAATGATATAACAAGATTAAATGAATAACTTAAGAATAAAGGAAACAGATAGACAAAGAATGAAACATCCTTCTGTATTGATTTCTTTAAGATTTATTTACACTTTCAATAAGCCAAGTTCTTCCTCTATTCAAAATGGTGAGGAGAGGCCATTATATAGTTTACAAATTAGTTACTCCCGGTAACTACTTCTTTTAACTAATGATTAGTTAAAGGGTTGCAAATCGCAATACCCCAACTAAATACAATAAATTCATGATGAAGAAGAGAAGAAGGAGAAGAATCAGGAGAAGAAGACAAGCGGTCAAGATTTGGAGGGACCCACTGATTTAAGGATCTGTTGTCTGAATCTCTTCAACGCCTCAGCTATGTCTCTGCCACGTGGGACTGAAATGAGCTCCACAAACGAGTACAGTGTCTGCACATTTCACTTAAATTGGGAAGCCACCGGCGAACGCCAAGCCACTATCATGAATCATCTGTGCCATAGCTGAAGGATTTTCATCTGTCATCCTTTCCTAAAAATCCCCAAAATCAAGGTGGCGAACTTCACTATCCCTGATATCGGGAATGGCAGACTCGAGTGGTGAAACTTGTTGCTGCCCCTGGAATTTGATCTTCATGTTGATAGTAACTCGGAGAGAAAAGTTGCAAGCTAGACTTGGGATGGAATCGCAAGGGAAATGGACACGCGCACAAAAATTTTTGGTTACAAGGGTTCGAGAAATAGATAGCATGAAAGAAGTGTGCAAAAATGCATAGGGGGTAGTTCATTATATAGTCGTTTAGAAGAGAGAAAGGTAATAAATGCACATTAAATACATATCTACCAAATTGAAAAGCAAGATATTCGGGTAGAGCGGGAAAAATTAGCACGAATGGCACTTGGTTCATTTGGGACACGAGGGACGCGAAAGCGTGAAGTACACAGTTCGGCCGATTCGGGTGATGCGGGGAAAAGACAGATAAATACTTTTGGGACATGCGGGATGAAAGTATGTGGAATACATGAATTGGCCGAGTCGGATGAAAAGGGAACAACGGGTCCGGGCGAACTTGGGACATGTGGGACAAAAAAATTTGACGGGCCCGAAAAGAACGGACTTTGGGTAAACCGGCCGATTGGGGAACAGAGAGCCCAAATGAACCTGGGACACGTGGGACAAAAATGTCTGACAGACCCGAAAAACACACATAATGACCCAAAAAACGTAGATTTTCCAAATTTCTTGACTTTTCACATTATCAAGAACATAGAAAAGACACTTAACCTCAAAATTTAATTTTCAACTTCTTAAAAGTAGGGGAATTTTGAGTGGACAACAGTGTCGTGCTTCGAAAAGAAGATGGTTCACTTGTGAATATGTTCACTTCCAACATGAACCATGTACAACAAGGTCTAAGTGGCGAGATCTAGTTGATAGCATGTTTCTTGATGTAGTTTCTTTCTCAGTATTCACATTTCACATTATGGGTGAAAACGACTTAGTCAAGTGCAACATCCAATGACAGTGATTTGTTACATTTGCTGTTGAAGATTAGCTAAACGAAAAATGACATCAGTAGCTATAACTAAGAACATGATTGCTATGATTCTTAGAAGTGAATGTGGAATATTTTTCAGTATTGTTTATTGTTTTCCTGTGTTGTGTGGTTGTTCAATAAAGTACAGATAATGCATAGTTTCCTATTTGGGACCTGATAATTGAAGAGCATCATGGGGAGTAGAAAAGCACTAAAAGAAGTGCATGGTACTCAAAGTTGGGTTCGTGGTAATCCTGTAAAACCACCGAGGTATCATCCTCTTTGGTTCGTGGTACACTTGTAAAACCACAGAGGTAAAATCATCTTGGTTCATGATAAGCCTGTAAAACCACCAAGGTGAACAGTTGGAAAGTGCTCCTGTCCCTCTAGGTTTATGGTCAACCTTAGAAAAACCATGTGTATTGAGACCATGTAGGCACATGCTTGTGTGAAGACCCTCTTTGTGGTGTTCTCATTAAGGGGTGGAACATCCAGTATCAAGAAATGTATATTTGTACGAACAATGTATTAATGGGGGAATGTTAGCATTTAAAAAATATTACATTATATTTGGTTAGGTTAGTAGGGAGCCGTTTCGTGGGGAACCGTATCTCTCCATGTATATATTTGAACCTTGCTGTAATGGTATACAATTCAATGAATAAGATAGCATATTATAAAATTATTCATCCTCTCAGTTATGATTTAAAGTGGTTTCATTGGCTCATTGTTCCCTTTTTGCTTTCCTCTACTACAAACAAAACCCACTTGATCAAGACATTTTCACTTATCAATCTTGTTATCCCTGCCATCAGCAAACTCCCCAAAGTTATCTACATCTACATCAACATATAACACTTCATAAGAAGAATTATTTGGATCTTCAATGGGGTGCAAAATTTTCTTCCATCCATACAAATTTACAAGGCTACCAACACTTGCAGCCCACTTTCTTGATAATAGCATGCCCCATTTGGCAAGGCAATCAACAATGACAACATCAAGTTTATGGTTCTTACTTGGATAAGCTGTAAGTTGTACCACCAAAAACTTCACACATACTACAACTGGGACCTCTATAGAATCCATTTTAGTACACTTTCCATAATCTGCTGTCACTTTAATGTTCAATTCATTGATTATTTCTAGAGGCATAACATTGCATGATGCTCCAGAGTCAAACATACAATAATGTAGTAGTCTGGCTTTAATAATCAGTTTTGTAAAAAATGGATCAACATTTAACTGAGACTCAAATAAAGATGCCCCCAAGTAGACTTCAGGTGGTTCACCAATCTCCTCTAATGTTGGTGGTTTTTATAGTTATGCAATGGTTGAAGGAGGAGTGTTTACATTATTTATATTTATGCCTTAGGCACTCCTATCTTCTCCCAATATCAAACACTCATAAGCCCTCTTCTTATGGTTAGGAATCCTAAGTAGTTCTACAATTGGGACATAAATATTGATCTGAATCAAGACTTGGGAAATTTCGAAGGGAATGTACTTGGGCAAAGAAAAATTTGGAGAAAGGTCAACAAACTCACCTGATGGCACAAAGTTTTTAACATTTTGGGTGTGGATGGGAACATCGGTTCTACTTAAGACAACACGGAATTTTTCAGGTGCATCTTTCTTTTGATTATCTTTTGGGACATTGGTGAGAACAGGGGTCTTTTGTTTCTTCTTGAGGCCCTACCCCTTTGGCAACTTTATTTCTTCTGTTATACTCCTTTTCTTGGGCCACAACAACATTCACTAATAGTTATCTATCCTCTTCTGATGGGATTCCTCCATCATACTTATTAATAATTAGAGCTCTTAGGTACTCAAAATATTTATTAGGAAGTTCAAATGCTTGTACCATATCTATTTCTAAAGCATGAGAGATAGGAAGAAGAGGTACCTGGTGAATGCAGTCCCAAATACTTGTCACAGTTCTCACACTTATTACCTTAGTTAAAGTTTCTCCTTGATGTGAGCTTGTAGAGAATTCCACCATGCATGCATCATCATCAGTGTTTTCATCCTCATCAGATTCATCAACTTGTTGATTGAATTCACATGGAAGGTGGGGTAAGAAGCATTTTTCAAACCAATCCATTTGATTTGTCTGTTCAATAACAAAAAATCTATCATTTAGACTATCAGGCACAACTCTATTCTCCCTAGCTTGGGGTTGTATATCTCCCATGGGTCCTTTACCTATGTCACCAGACCTCTGATAATTTCTAGGATGATTTACAAGTCTGTGTTATCCCTATTGCCTATGTTGACCTAGAGAACCTTGTCCAATTCCTTATTCTACCCTAGCCAGCTTGTAAGATATTTCTTTAATATCCTCAGCTAAAGTCCTTACAACTTCCTCAAGATCCATAGCCTTACTTGATTAAGGCTTCTTGGGGTTGATCCTTTTAATACCCTACCTCTTAGGAGGTTTACCAACTACCTTAATATTGTTCTCAATTTGCAGAGCCATGGTAAAGGCTTGCTCAAAGTCCTAGGGTTCTTATCCCTCAAATAGTAAGCAACTTTCTTATCAAATGTATTTGAATACTTTATCAGACATGATTCATCACATGGCCTCAAATTAATAGGAAGTCTTCTCAATGTTTTATTAAATCTAGTGTTGAAATCATGCAATGATTCCTTAGGATTATTTTTTATATTTTCAAACTCTGATAAAAGAAACCTAGGGTCTGTTTTATCACCGTACTACATTCTAAAGGCATTATTCATCTCTGTCTAAGAGTCAATAGAATTATCTGGTAGAGATTTATACCAGTCCCTTGCATCCTCTTCTAGAGTATGAATAAATAATTTAATGTATTCATCTTCAAACTCTATTTCAAATTCCTCGATCATGTTGACAAAGAGTTTCAAGTGCTGATCACCAGTTATTACATTATTTCCTTGAAATTTAGGAAATTTATTTCTTACATCTTGTGGCACAGCATTTGGATAGCCATTCATACCTCTAAAACTAATGGGACAAAAATTACTAATGACAAATGGAGGTCTAGGTCGAGGCTCAGCCATATTATTTTGAGGATGTCATCTTACAGGAGAAACATAATGCTGAGGAGTTAGGGGTATGTGTGGTACATGGATACAATTTTTCTGAATGAATTCCATCTAAAGGCTCTGTCTCTTGGAAAACTCTATTAGATTTTGAAAATACAGGAGTAGATTTAGAAGAAAATGTTTCAAATATAGATGATGGACCCTCTCTAGATGGAGAATTTAATTCATCAAAGAGGCTACCTGATTCAGAAGCACTTGAGGAAGTACTGCAATCTCAAATCACAGGATGATCAGTTTCACTAATGGATATCTATTTTCTTGATGCTTGATCTCCAACAACCTTCCAAATTCTTCTTCCTTTTGAATTAGACTTTCCCATCTCTTAAAATAACCTTCCACTAGGGTCCTTGGTGAAGAAATATCTTCTTCCTTCATGCTTTGTAGATATTAGTTGGTATCCAAATTTGTTCTTCTTTTCAAGCCAAGCAACAACACAGATTCGACTAGGAGCTTAGAGGCAGATAGATCATAGTGTGTGTCATTTTTTAGCCGGGGATGACATCTAGCTAACCCTTTTCTACTCATATTTGTGGAGAGATGGATAACACCTTTAAGAGGATTTGACCTATCCTCACTACTTTAGGCTCTGCCTCTTCAATCAGGGTGAGAGAACCCTTAGTGTGACCTCTGTTTGGTGAAGGAGATGGAGATATCCTTCCTTTGCAAAAAATTTATGAAGATAACCTTGGGAAAATACGGTCAATACTCCATGATTTAACTCTTAAGAGTTTTCACTTCTAAATGATGGAGATATTTTCAACACAAGGCTAAGTCTACTCAAGACATTAAGAAATCTTGATTGTTCTGCATTATTTTGCAAGTAGATTTTTTTCCTTTGTTGATACATAGGGAAAAAAGGGGTAGTTCGAGGTGGATCAATGGTTTTTAAATGATATTAGTTGGAGATGAAGTAGGATAAAGTTGATTGTACCATATCTTTAGAGGGAATTGACAATAGTGAAAGAATTCAACAAAAAGATTTAGAATAGTTAAGACGTTCGTTCAACCAGAAGGTGTGCTTTAACAGAGGCCTAGATCAACACATTTTCACATAATCTTTCAGACTCTAACATGAAGGCTCGAAATGAAATACTCAATTAAACAATAAAGTCTTTGATTAATCATGCATAAGATACACCGAAAGACTTACAGAAAATCTTTATCAACAAATGAAAGTGAATTGATTTTAATTTTTTTTAGCTCATCCAAGATGAAGGCTCATTCTGAAATGAAATTGCAAATACCATTAAATTTTCACAGGGATGAGACCCTATGTGATTTCACAAAGATTTCAATATAAGATTGCAATGTGAATGAAAAAAACTATTTGCAAACATTCTGAAACAAAGTAGACACAATTTACTAGAGATTAGACACAAATTAATTCTTAAATTACTTAGATTCATCAGCAAGGAAAATCTTCTAGAGAAATCTTAGTGCTTGTCAATGGCTATACATATGTAACCAACTATACACTATATAAAATCTAACATAGAAGAAAATAATAGGTTATCTCGGCTTTGGTCTCTCGGGACGATGCATTTCTCTATTTTTTTCTCAAGAATTCAAACTCTGACCATATGCAAAAGTATTCTCATTGCATTTATACACTTTACTTAGACAATATTCCCCCCAAAAGAGAAGAATATTCGAGGGACCTTTGCTTGTTACCAATTTTTCTCAAACAATGATGTTTAACAAATTCAAATATGAAATCTGCTAGTTGGTCCAATTGTGAACTGATCACGTTTGTTGGACTCTTGACTAATGACTAGGACGCCATGCCATAACTTTTCAGGAGTCCTTTTAATCATTTTGATTCTGTCATGTGATAAATCTCCGTTTTAATCTCTTTTTGGAGCCTCCGCATAGCTGGACCTGATAGGTCATCCCTTTTTTCTTTTGAGGCAATGCCTTTTTCAGTTTATGTGCCTGTACATTCATCATTTCATCCTTTTCCCCTCTTTTTCCTTTGCCATTTCTGCCCCGCATCCCTTTCCTCATGTAATTCCTATTTTTTCGAGTGCCTGAGTAATTCCCACTTCAAAATATCAGCCTTAATGATCCTTGGACTCACAATTTAAGTTTCAAATCCATTCAATGACACCTTAGTGATAGAGATGACAAAGAATTTCATCAAAGAATGATGAAAAATAGCGCGTATTCATGTCTCCAAGAGTCTTGGTGCAAAAATGGTAGAAAAATAGGTGAAATGCACAAAAACCATTGCTCCTTCTCTTTTTCCACTTTATATCATAGTCGTCCATGTGTTTCCTTAGCGTAACTATAAAGGAGAAGAACAGAGGCAAGTCTAAAACAAGCGTGAGCATTCCATGTACCCTGGACCCAAGAAAAATGCCTTTTGGCCTTTGAAAAGTCTTAGTGAAAAAAGGAGCCAAAAGAATCCTCCATGTGTCTTAATGGCACATTTTGAGATGGTCCCCAAAAGTAGAGACCTCAAACCAGCACGGGATTAACATGTGTCTCAGTCTGACAAAGTCTATAAAAAAGTTGAAGGTGCTATGTGTCTAGGGTCCATGACACTTTTCTTCTACCATTGAAAAGTCCAAGAAAAAGAGCAGAGTGAGTAGAAGCTTCCAAGTATCCTCTTCACACTTCTTCAAACTAAAACTCAGGGGTTGATCCCCAAACAAGTGCATTCCCTCCACGTGTCCCAGGATTTTAGAAAGTTGCTTGAAAATTCTAATTATGGGAAGACTCGGTGGAAGCCTCCATGTGTCTTTATGGTGCAACTTAAAGATTGTACAAAAGAGCAGAGACCTTGAATGAGCGCGGGCTCACCATGTGTCTCAAGCCTTACAAAAATTGTTTTAAAAGTTTAAGTACAAAGTTGAGCCGATGGAAGCCTCCACATGTCTCGTTGTCATAATTGTTAAGGTGGGACCCTGAGGTGGATTCTCAAATGAGCATATTCTTCTGCGTGTCCATGGCCTGCCAAAACTGTACCATCTATATGAATTGATTTTTTCAAGTTCGGGCAAACCAGCAGAATCCTCCACGTGTCCCCCAGGTGCAACTCCAAGGCCAAACCAAAAGGTGAATTTTCAAATGAGCATCATTCCTCCACGTGGACAATTTTTGGGTTGAAGTGAGCCATAGAGTTTTTGGAGTGCCCCGCCGAGCCACATCTAACAAAAAAAAACCACATTTCCATTGATGCCGAGATGTAAATTTGATGGGAAAAACACACCGGTCAAAACGTAAAAATTCAAGAAAACCACCATTTGAGCCCGGAGATGAATTTTTCTTCAAGGATAAAGAATTTGGAAATGTTATAAGGTTCAAACATGATCCTCCAAGCTACATTCTATCAAGTTTCCATAGGTATTTGGGAAAAAAATAGTAGGGACAATGAAATGTGAGTATGGAAAATTAAAAGAAAGGAACAACCTAAATTTTATGCCCAATTTACAGACTCCTTCAGATGGACAGAGAAACGAATTTTTTTTTTTGGATCTTTAAGTGATCTTCAACCAAGGAAGGGACTGATCATGGAAACCAAATGGAGGACAAAGTCTTTAAGCACCAACACAGGGATATAGAAAACATTGAAGAGGCCGCAAACTTAGGAATTTCAATGAAAAATGGGGAGAGACTAATATGAGCACCAACAACAGGGAAATGTCGACTCCGACCACGTTGGATCTGTTGATGATAGGAAGTCAACCACATGATACATATTTCATCCTAGATTTGGACCTATCTCGTGGATAAGAAAGAAGAAAATTTTATTTTCTATCTCATACAAAAATATGGAATAGAGAGAATAATTTATTCAATTTGTGTTTGAATAGCTGAAGAAAGGAAGAATATATAGCTTGCAGGAACAGTTACAAGTTATAGTTAACTTGTTTGAAAAGCACTCTTTACATCCATCTGCTTAAGTTTCCATCCATTTTGTGCTGCCAGTGTACAAACAACTCTGATGGTTTTGATCTTCGAAGTGGGTGCAAAGGTCTCATCATAGTCAATTCCTTCTTGCTGAGCATAACCCTTTACAACAAGTCATGATTTGTGTTTTTCGATTGAACCATCTGCCTTATATTTTGTTTTGAAAATCCATTTGCAGCCAATGGATTTCTTACCTAGAGGTAGATCGACAAGTTCCCACGTCTGATTCTGAATCAGGGAATCATATTCAACATCCATAGCCTGTTTCCACTGTGGTTGGTTTAATGCCTCATGAACAGTATCAGGTTCGGTGCTCTCAACAACTGAACTCATGAGTGCAAAATTTACCTCATGGACCTAGCTTGACTTCGTGTTCTAACTCCCGTAGAAGTACCAGGAAGTGAGTTCAGGTGAGCATCCCTGATAATACTCTGGACCAATTTCAGACGTTGGTGCTGCTGATGTGAAGATGTGTTTTCCAGTGTGCCAAGATCAACGAACAAGTCTCCACTCAGCTCTTCTTCTCTTTGAGAAGATTCATCTTGCTCATCATCTGGATGTGTGAGCAATCTATGTGACGAGGGTCGGTACTGGATCTCCATTGTGTGGCAGGGAGTCAAAGGACGACTCATCACATACCACATCTCGACTCTCGTAGATCTTCTTCGTCTCAAAATCCATGAGACGATATTCCTTTGAGGTAGTACTATACCCCAAAAAAAGACATGACAGTGTCTTTGGATCGATCTTCTTCCTTCTCTTATCTGGAACATGCATATATGCAATACAACCAAAAACTCTCAAATGATGAATAGAAGGTTTACGACCAGTCCATACCTCTTCCGGTGTCTTGTTCTGCAAGATATTCGTGGGTGCCCGGTTGAGTAGATACACTACTGTCTGGACTGCTTCTGCCCAAAACTGATCCTCCAACTTGGTGGTCAAGAGCATACAATGAGCCATCTCCATGATAGTCCTATTGTGGCGCTTGGAAATCCTGTTCTGTTGGGGCATGTAGAGTGCAGTCAAAAGTTGTTGAATGCCATGCTGCTTCAGGTATGCTAAGAACTTCTTTGACACAAATTCCCCCCCTCGATCTAAGTGAAGGATAAGAAGAGGCTTCCTAGACTACCTGGTGGCTTGCTGGTAGAAGGTTTGGAAATTTGCAAGTGCCTCACTCTTCTTCCGAAGGAAATATACCCACATTTTTCCGTGAGTAATCATCAATGATAAGCTGGAAGTACTCAAAACCTTGGAAGCTAGCTGGCAAGGGTCCACACAAATCGGTGTGAACGACCTGAAGATGCTCTGTAGATTGATAAGAGCTCTGTTTGAACATACCTCTATGTTGTTTGCCCACAAGACATCCCAAGCAAACAGGTAAGGAATGGGAGAGTGGAGGAAGCCCTCTTACCATTTCCCTTGCACTGAGCTAATGCAGAGCCCTGACAGAAAGATGACCATATCGAAAGTGCCAAAGTGCAGTGGACTCTGCCGTTGATGCAAAGAGAACAACGCTAGATGAAGTGACCGCATCCAGTGCAAATAGACGACCCTTCAGAAATGCGATGAGCAATGACTGACTCTCCCTGGGAAATGATGCAGGACTTGACCCCTTTCTCAACAGAGAATTCAACCTACATTCGATGGTTAAGAAGTTGACTTACAGACAAAAGATTTGAAGTCAAACCTTGAACATATAGCACCTTTGTGAGTGTACATCTTCATGTTCCAAGAAGAATGATGACATCACCAATTCCCCTGCCGCAATATACTCTTGATTGTTTGCAATGGTGATCTGATCTCCAGTGGGCCGGTCACTCAGAGTATGGAACAACTTCTTGTTGCCAGTCATGTGTTTATTGGCACCTGAATCAATCAACCAGACATATTTTGACGGCTGCGAAGTTTGTGAGACTAAAACAATGTCAGAATGAGTCGTATCTGGTACCTCTTTATCGGAGGTGGCATCCTGCTGAGTAGAAATGTGGCTCTTCTACCTCTAATTACGAGCATGCCATCGAGATTTCTTGGAATATCCTCGGCCAGAAGTGCTCTCTTCACCAAAGTTTCCATACTTGTGACCATTGTAATAACATTTCACAGTCGTGTGCGTATCCATGGAGCAAATGTGGCACCACCAATCCGCCTTGTGATTATGTTACTTTTGGGGTGGCCGTTGTGGTGGCTGCTGTGAAGATGGCTGTTGAGGATGTTGCTTCTGATTCTGGGGGGTTGATTGTCCTTTCCGAGGCTTATGTTTTTGCCTCGTGATGAGAGCCTTGTCTTCGAAGGCTTCTTGTACATTTTACATGGCTTCTTCCTGCTGGAGATAATTCACCAGTGTGGCAAAACTCACCTCCTTTTGAGTGATTGTCAACGTGGTGATCAGTGTCTGAAACCGGGAAGGAAGATCTCGCAAGGTGAAGTGGGACTAGCAGCTTTTCGTCCACTGGTTCACTGAGTGCAGAGAGTTCTACACGTAACTCAACTACACGCCGCAAGAAGGCTTCTACTGATTCGCCATCATGCATACTCATTGTATGAAGCTTTGTCTGAAAGTTGTAACTTTGTCGTCAGATTCTTAGCTTCGTAGATGGTACACAATGCCCTCCATGCCTGAGAAGAAGCGGTTGCTTCCCGAATGTATGGTTGCACCTCATCTGAAAGACTCAGGGTGATGAGCATTAGTGCTTGTGAGCTGTCAACCTTTGTCATATTTTTCCAACAGATCAGCATCTGTGGTAGGGGTTGCTTCTTTACCAAAAACGATCCCCCAAAGCTTTATCTTTTCAAATTTGTAAGAATCGTCTGAATTTTGGTTTTCCATGCGGTGAAATTTGGCCAAATTCAAGAGTTGGGCTTATCGGATAGCAATATTTATTGGAGCAGACCTAGATTCAAAAAACTAACTCATATTAAATGTATTTTATTTCAAATTTTTTTATTTTTCAAAAAATGGCTACAATGCTTACTGAAGGAGATCTATCCCGTTTTAGATGGGCATTCTATAGGCTCGAAGTAATGTGAGACGTAAGATCGCTCTTGTGGGTGTTCTATTATCGCGATATCATCTATCTGCATCATAACCACGTTCAAGTAAAAAACAGAAACATTTACCGTGCTTGACATCGAACGTCAAACTTTTTTTAGAATTAATATTCCAACAGTCCTCGAGCCGCACAAATCTCGTACAAAGAGATCTACTGTTCCCAGTGTTGTGTAGCTCACCTTCTGACCAAGGCTAATTAGAGCAGCCCAGCTGGTGAATCTTCGTTGTCACTCAATGCCCAAATATTTGGTGCATTGCTCGCGGTGCTTTAAATGCATCGAAAACCCCTGTGACATACGCGCAGCACACTGTCCTATGAAGAATAAACTGTAGGCTAATTCATCCACTTGCAAACTTCTAATGGAGCAAAGTAAGAACAATTTTATTACAGTAACTTACTGAGGGCTCCTTGAGGTAGCTCCTACCTAGTTGTCACAATCCCTATATTAGTGGGGGCTATACTTCTTGTCTTCCACTCTAAAAATGATGGAAATGTTCTAGAGATGTGCACTAGCTTAGAGAAAACAATGTCTCCTTCCACGCAGGTATGTCTCCTGTCCACGCAGGTAGAGGATGGATCCAGTTGGTCCATGGATGTCCTTATTTATGTACACACTGTACAACAACCAAACTGTAAACTAATTCATCTCACAGGAAGAGTACAGGGTTTCCGGACAGAGCACGTTCTTACGCACTTTTCTCCTTCCACGCACACTGATTCCTCCATTACCATGCAAGTTCACACGGTTCCTTGGATGCACTCAAGGACGCCAGCAAGAGGTTGTACGAAGTTCCTTGGAGCACCAGAGGAAGTTCCGAGCTGCTTAGGTTAGAGCCATTACAGGACTCTCCTTGGTCATTCCTATCCCGTCACATGAAAATCAACATCCACTTATGTTAATCCCCACGTATTCTCCAAAGCATTCTAGAGGATGGTTTAGGCTTCCATAGCAGCAAGAAGATAGGTGGATTCACTTTCTTCTGGAGTTCTGCTACAGTCTGGCACACAGGCTGTTGAAGGAGTCGCTGCTCCTCCCATGCATGACAAAACTGAGCAATATATAGAGCCGACACCAATCGATTCTGAGTGCTGCAAGTTCAATGAGCTGGGCTTACTGATTGATCGATCTCATCAAAATAATGCATAGAGCAAGCACCCTTAGTTAGGCTGTGAGCTGTATTGGAGTGACAGAGAGCCAACAGTTACATTGGCATGTTCATTAGACAAATACTAACAAAAACTGTATTAGAGCTGCTGCTTGAGCAATAAATGTATCGAAAAATTGATTTTCAAGATCTGAACACTATAGAAGACAAATTTCTTCGATTGTTGAACCAACTCCAATTGAGCTCAAAAAGATACCTGATGTCTATCCTATTTGAATCTCTTTTGGAAATACATGAGCCCATCGACAATGCTATTGGTAGAATTGTTGATTCATCAAAATCAATCTTTAGATACCACCCTCTAACGATGTTCCTGACTACAAAATTTAAAGTGGCTCTTCTCATAAAAACATAGGGTGAGATGATAATGCTTCTAAATGACATGTTTCTGTTACATACTCTACTTCTGCTAAAAATAGTGTGACTCTGCGTCTGCAAAATTTGATACCCATGAAAGCCGAAGGCGTCAACTTAAAAACCGTCGATCCTAGCTCCTGGTAATGTAAATATCTTTGGAGATTACAATGAACCTTGAGAATGAGGCTCACACCATACGGAGCTAATATCAAGCCGGATATCTGGACGTCATAGATACAAGTAAGATGCATGTGAGCCATACCTTTTGAACTAATTATGTTGATTCAAAAATGATTTTTATGTCATCTTTACTTAAAAAATCAAGGACCTACTTCAATTTCTAGTGTTTGTATTGGGATAATTTTCTTGTGATAATAAATACTCCATCTTTCAATTGTTGAACTTCAATGCCCAAAAAATAAAACATGAGTACATATGATTTGTCATTTTTGCATATTTTCTATACTTAGTATATTTGATCCACTTTCCATGGATGTTGTTATTTATGTATAATGTCTATAAACATTTTAGCTTCTTCATTTGATATAAATTAAGGGTTTCCAGAATATTACATTCTTAAGATTTGGTATCAGAGTTGGCTGATCCCAATTACTATGCTATTATGAGGATCCATGAATCACCAAGGAGGAAAGAAAGAGGTTGCAAAATTTTTGGAGCACCAGAGGAAGTTGGAGCTGCATAGGAGAGCCATACAGCCTCTCCACCCATTCCTATCCTATTGTATGCATATCCACATCCACTTGTGTTAATCTTCAACATATTGTTATAGATTCTACAGATTTATTTTCTATAGCAACAGAAAATATGTGGATTAATTTTTTTTAGAGTGCTGCTATATTTGGCAGACTATTGAAGGAGTGTGGTATACATTAAAAATCGAGCAATATATAGAGCCACATAATCAATTCTGAGTACTAAGTTCACCGAGCTGGTCTTACTGTAGATTCCGATCTGATCTACCTTTGCATTGAAAAGCCACCCTAGTTTTGTGTTGTATTGGAGTGAAGAGAGCGAACATTGGCATGATAGTAGACCCTTCTACATGAATTGTTAGAGCTCCTGGTTGAGCTACATGTTTCAATTTATTGTGCAAGTTTGAACAATATTAAGCAAGCAAAATCGAGTTTGAAAATACGGTTGAGCTCAAAAAGAAACTTGATCTCCCTGATGTGCGTCAACCATCTCAAATACGAGCCCATAAATCTATGGGCAGGTTTTTTGATTCATCTAAACTCGACCTATAGATAATTCAACATGTTCCTAACAACAAAAATGAAAGCGGCCATCAATAAAAACATAGGGTGAGATAACAATGATTGTAAATGTCATGTTGTAAATATTTCCGTGCAGAAAAGGGTGAGCCGAGTCTCCAAAATGTCAACCCTAAACAAGCCGAAGGCGTCAACCTCAAAAGTCGATCCTCCTCCAATAAATCATCTTTCCAATCAAAATAACAAGGAGAATATAAAAATACGGAGCTACGACAAAGGCAGATATCTCAAAGCCATAGAGAAAGTAAGGTGCATGTGAGATAGGTAAGCCCTAATTGGGTCTTTCAATTTTTTTTATCATGTGGAAAAAGAATTGAAGGACAGAAAAAAAAATTCTAGTTTTTGAAAGGGACCCACAAAGATAATGAAATCAGAATTTAACTAATTCATAAATTTGAAGTGGTAGCTATGATTTGTTGGGTTTTAGAATGGAACATGGGTTGAAACCACAATCAGGGGACAACAAGTCCCTCCTCTTTAATGAGAGAGGTTACCTTATTGAAAGCTAGAAAAACAAATGTACAAATCTACAACTATCATTGTTTGGATCTTGGTATCCTGGAGTGTTTTCATACTAAAACTATTATCAATCAGAAGGAATGGAAGAATAAAGAGATGGGAGAAGGAAGAAAATAGTAATGCTTTTAGGAAATATAGATAACAAAGTATCTCCCTACTCACATTGAACCAAGAAAATATAGAAAAGGATTAGTTACTTCACTACCGATGCAAATCTGCAGACACAAAGTTATAAATATTACACAGACTAGAACACAAAGTTTATATTGAATGCAAAACAAATGATCCATTGAATCAGGTAGAGACAGAGAGAGATAATGGAGGTAAAAGAAAGAAATAAATTTTGTATTTAATTACTTCCAAATTTAAAACCTTCCCAAAAACACTGAATCCCTTTTCCAAGGCCAAAACCATGTTCTTATAACAATTCATGTACATCCATACTTTGTCCCCAAGAAAAGAATATCCAAAAGGAATAATGTTTGTTACAGATCCACTTTTGGAAATTGACATGAAACAAATGCAATCATGAAAACTGGAGGTTCAAAAAGGTGAATATTTTTTCAGCTCGAGCATGATTACTTTAGCAAGGGTCATCTTATGATTTTCTTCTTCATGTGGTCCTAACAATTCTACCTTTTAGAAACTTTCAGAGAAATCAAGTGCTTATTGGTAAGTCTTACCCATTTTTTTATCATGTATGCTTGATAAACTCCCTTTTCTGATAATAAAACTTTGCATGTATTTAAATTTTTTGATTTGTCTCCACAACAAACCCAAAATGCATCTCATGAATAACGACAAGGAAACAGAGAGAGAAGAATGAAGAATGGTTCACATTTGCGTTCTTTGGAACTATGGTTCATTAATGGCATCAAAAACTAGATGAGTGCATTTCTCTATCCTTTCCCCCTATTTTACCTTCAAATTTTGATCCTACATGTGGCAAGATCAAAGCAACGATAGCCATGCGGGAGAAATCTATCTTTCCTAACATTTGGGAGAAACAACTCGATTTCTCATTTTGCTCTACCCCTCTGCAACTTTGCGAAAGGCCGGACACGTGGCACCATCTGAGTGGCTGAGGAAATGCAGTTCAAATCTTCCATTTAAACTGTTTTAACAAAAATCTAAAATTTTCAAAAACCTTCATCAGCCTGCTATTCTAATTTCATTCTTCAACACATGGCATCACCTAACTGGTTGCGGGGGTGTGTTTCACTTTTATACTTTATCTATTTTGAAAAGGGGAAAAGTTCCAACCTTTCCCGCAAAAATTCCATGCCTCTGCCATTGAATTTTGAATGTAGGGCACGTGTGTCTTTGTAAGTTGCTGTAGGCCTCAACTTAGAAATTATCCCTTTGCAAGAGTGGGACCATGGGTCATTTTAGAAATTTTCACCCTTCTGCCATTAAATTTTCAACGTAGGCCATGTGTCCCTTTCTGATTCGCTGCAGGATTCAACTAAGAATTCATCCTTTCCCGTGGGCAAGGCCACGGGTCATTTTAGAACTTTTCATCCTTTTTGGATACAAATCTAAAATTCCTAAAGTCCCCCACCAGTCCGCCAAAGCGCATATGAACTGAAAAATAGCCACGTGTCCCTTTCTGATTTAATGCGGGGCCACGGGAAATTTAATAACTTTTTTCCCTTCCACCGTAATGCCTTAGAGAATAAAATGGATCCATTTCCCCATACTTCTGCTAAAACTCCTCTAGCTAATCAGGGACCAACGGGGATGTGGGGCAAATCTAATTTTTTTTTCCAAAATTACCACAAGTGATAAGTTCAAAAAAAACCCATCCAACCACATCCTATGAGAAGAAAATGCCTAGCTTCACCTTTATGAGCAAGAATTTGATGGGGAAAAGAACGTATGAAGTCGAAGGAAATGGGAAATCACCATTTTTGCTCCTGATGAAGAATTAATTTCTCTGCAAAAGGTTAAAAATGAAAGATGCAAGGTTCCATGCATTCCAAACGATAAAAAAAAAACTAAAATCATTTCCCATCCGTTAAAAATAGTTGAAACATTTTAAAGGCAGAAGACTAAGGAATTTTTTATTAAAATCGTTGTGGGAAATGAAAACGAGCATATAAGGAGTTTAAAACAAAAATTTCTTCTGTGTGAGGGTTCCAATTTTCATGAAATTAGATTCGAAAGGATGGGGAAAATTGAGAGGACAACAACTGGCTCCTTCTAGGGATAATTTGGTAGAGGAAAGAGGAAAAATCAAGAACCTTAGAGAATTCTGGGTAATCTGATTGAATCAGTGTCTTAGCTAATAGGAAACATAGTTAAAAACAAGCAATACCAACACAAAAGAGAACACAGAAAGGAAACCAACCCAAACAAAAAAAAGGAAAGAAAAACGCTATACAAAACGTACAGAGAGACAACCAAAACTCCTAGGTTTTCAACAACTTAAAAAATTTCCCACTATAAGGAAGTGGGAGAGGAGAACCATCCATGTAATCCAAGTAAAAAGAGTTATCACCAACAAAATGTCTAATTTTAAAAGAACCAAGCCAAAGGGAATCCAATTTAACATGGCTGCCCCAAGGTTCATGCCTTTTGTCCCAAAGAAGAACACTGTCTCCCACTTGAAATTTTCTAGGCTTAGCCTTTTTATCAAATAGAGCTTTTACATTTATTTGATGAGCTGATATTCTGTCAACCACTTGCAATCTGTCTTCATTCAACTTCTAGATGTGCATAATTCTTTTGTCCAATGAATTGGTAAAGCTGGCATCCTCAATGGCCTTCATAAAATGTAAGGCTGGTAATTTCAATGTCACTTACATCTTAGCTTCAACTCCATATACCACTTGAAACGGAGACATTCCAATGGCTCTCTTAGGTGTAATCCTAGCTGCCCATAAAGCATCATATAGTTTCTTATGCCAATTCCTCTGAGAGTCATTAACAAGCTTCCGAACAATGGTGACCATTTTCTTGTTAGTTGATTCTGCTTGCCCATTCCCTTAGGGATAGTAATCGTAAGAGTGGGCAAGGGAAATGCCATAGCCATAGAATAAATTCATCATCTCAGCAGAAGAAAAATTAGAAGCATTGACAGTGACAATCTTGTTTGGTATCCCAAACCTTATTAAGATGTTCTCCTTGATGAAGTTGCATACTACTTGAGAAGTATTACTTTTAATTGGAATGGCTTCCACCCACTTGGTGAAATAATGAGTTGTAGTCAAAACATGAGTATTCCCTGCACTTGAAGGTGGATTGAGTGTCCCAATGAATTCCAAACCCCATTGTTGAAAAGGTTCCTCAATCGCCACTGATTTGAGAGGTAAAGTAGCCAATTTCATTCTTCCAACAAAGGTTTGACATGCTTCACACTTGCCTACCCACTTTGATGCATCTTTGGACAAGGTAGGCCAATTATATCTAGCACGCAGGATTTTGTGGTCCGTGACAATAGAAGAGAAATGACCTCCACAGGCCTGGTCATGAAAGGCTGAGAACAATTTTTTTTGCTACTCTTTGTCAACACATTTCAAAAACCTTCCATCTATCCCTCATTTGAACAATGCATTTTCCCACAACACATATTGCACAGACCTTAATTTGATGGATCTCTTATCCTTGTCACTCAAATGGGATGGAAATTATTCATAAGTAAGAAAGTGTGCAATGCCAACATACCATTCGTTAGTTGAGCTGAGGAAAAGAACAATAGGGATATCAACTTACTCCTTGGACCATTTCGCATCAACTCCTTCATTAATGAATTCACATAAGCCCTTTCCTCGAACTAGCTTGGTGGGTTTAATGTCAAGATCATGCTCCTGAACTTTGGACATCCAATTGCCTCTCTTGGTTCCAAATTCTTGTTGTGTAAGAATGGATTTAATAGTTGTATCAGGCACAAGTATAATAGAATGAGAGTTGAGGCTGTAAAAATTAAACTGCTTCACAGCTTTGACCACTACAAAAGCATGTTTCTCAATTATGGTGTACTTCAACTGATGGGTTTTCAAAATATAACTCATGAATGCTATGGAGAATTCATGACCTTTAGCATTCTCCTGGGTTAACACAAAAGCTAGAGTACTTTCAGTACCATAACAATAGATAATGAAGTCTTTGCTATAATCAGGGCATGCCGATATTTGAGTCTTTACTAGAGCTCTCTTGATGTCTTCAAATGCAACCTTTCCTTTAGAGGACCAACCAAAATTCTGATTCCCTCTAATCATGTGGGCTATGATCAAAGTAAGTTCAGTAAAATAAGGTATGGATCTTCTTAATAAGTTGATCTTGCCAAAGAAAGAGTGCACACCCTTCTTGTTTGTGGGGAGAGGGATCTGCTGAATTATCTCATTATTTCTTTGGATCACCGATATTATTTATTTATTATTTCTTTGGATCACCTATATTATTCATCCTATCAGTTATGACGTAAAGTGGTTTCATTAGCTCATTATTCTTTTGTCCCTTTCCTCTACTGCAAACATTGGTATCAGAATGTCATATCTTCCATGGCCTAGTGGAAAAGGGATCCATTAGACATAGAAACAACATGGAGCCAAGGTTAGGATCTTTTGAATCTAGTAGCTGTCCCATGTGGAGTGAGAAACCCATGTAGTTATAAGGGGGATCCGTCCAAGGTGTGTCATAGTCTGGAGCAGTGTATGTAAATGGCACCTTCAACCTCAAATGTGTGGATCGATCAATGTGCCACAACCTGAGACTGTCAATAGAAATGAGTTTCCCATCAATACTTGAGAATTCCATTAGATGCACATCATTTTTTTGAAGACAACTAATTAGAAAGTATTGTAGACAAGTAGGTGTCCCCAGTGCGTATATGTGCATAAAGATAGTTGGTTATTGACACAAGAAGGTTGACGTATAACTGCTGGTGATAAAAGAAGAAGACATTATGCTGTCAGCATTGGATATAAAAGGAGAAGACATTTTTTTTATATACTCTATGGCAGTTAGTCTGAAACGGTTTTGGTGAGACATGTTTAGAGGAGTAGATGTGAAGGAGTTCTGTTTGCAGCACCAAAGATCAAAGGTTCCATCACTTGATGCATTAGTGTAGATGATGCATTTCTGGATTAGAGCAACGTTAGGTGGCAGGAGCGTGGTAGGGATGTGTTGGAGTCCTAACGACACTTGGAGGATTCTACAGACATTTGTTAATTCAAGGAAAGCAGGATTCTACATTGCTCCATTATCAGTTAAAGGAAGTTATTAGTATAGCCATTTTTTCCCTGAACTGCATCTGTATTGAGAGAGGCGTGAAACCCTTAAAACTGTGGAGTGATTTGTTCACGTGCTGAGAAAATTTTGTTTCAATAGAGATGAATGCTAAAAGAGGCCAACCAATGATGCTAATCCTGCAAAGAAAGGAGAAAAGAGATCATTCAATATCCTTGTCATCCTCAACCATAAATTTCACATATTGTGCAATTAGTATTGGTATTCCTTCATATCCTATTGACATGAGAAAATATATACTTATTGTATGTAACAAGGAAATTGTTGCACAAATCATATATGCAACATTGGCAATTGCCTATTCTAAGAAGATGCCCCAATTTGGCCTTAAATTTTCTCACATAGAAGGTCCACAAGATTCTAATGAGAGTGAGGAAGTTATTGATGAGATTAGCTTCACATCATCTCTAGTACTATAAGCAATAACTCATGAGGATGGAGGATAATAGAGGCTGGAGGAAATCCAATGACCTCTTGCAAGCCGCAAGCGATGAGTCCACCGATAGAGATTGTGGCAGAATAAGGTATTGAGGACCTATTCCTTAATTTTTGGTTTGTGTTTATTTCAGTTTTTGTTTTGTTCCGTATTTTGTTTTTTTGTGATCAGATGCTGAAAATAGATTACTTTGGAGCATAGTTGTTTGCCAATGGTTCTTCATTTTGAATAGATCCTCTCAGTGTCGTGCTTTGAAAAGAAGATGGTTCACTTGTGAATACATTCACTTGCAACATGAACCATGTGCAACAAGGTCTAAGTGGCGAGATCCATTCAATAACATGTTTCTTGATGTAGTTTCTTTCTCAGTATTCACATTTCACATTATGGGCGAAAATGACTTAGTCAAGGGCAACATCCAGTGCCAGTGATTTGTTACCTTTGCTATTGAAGATTGGCTAAATGAAAATCGAAATCAGTGGCTACAACTAAGAACATGATTGCTATGATTCTTAGAAGTGAATGTGGAATATTTGTCAGTATTGTTTATTGTTTTCCTGTGTAGTGTGGTTGTTCAATAAAGTACAGATAATGCATAATTTCCTGTTTGGGACCTCCTAATTGAAGATCATCATGGGGAGCAAAAAAGCACTAAAAGAAGTGCATGGTACTCAAATTTGGGTTCATCGTAATCCTGTAAAACCACCAAGTTATCATCCTCTTGGGTTCGTGGTACGCCTATAAAACCACCGAGGTGAAATCCTCTTAGTTCATGATAAGTCTATAAAACCACAGAGGTGAATAGTTGGAAAGTCCTCCTGTCCCTCTAGGTTTATGGTCAACCTTAGAAAAACCATGTGTATCAAGGCCATGTAGGCACATGCTTGTGTGAAGACCCTCTTTGCACTGTTCTCATTAAGGGGGGGAACATCCAGTATCAAGAAATCTATATTTTTACGAACAATGTAATAAGGGGGGGAATGTTAGCATTTAAAATATATTACACTGTATTTGGTTATGGTTGGTAGGGAGCCGTTTGGTGGGGAACCGTATCTCTCCGTGTATATATTTAATCCTTGATGTAATGGTATACAATTGAATGAATAAGATAGCAGATTATATGATTATTCATCCTGTCAATTATGATGTAAAGTGGTTTCATTGGCTCATTGTTCTCTTTTCCCTTTCCTCTATTACAAACAAAACCTAATTGATCAAGACGTTTGCGCTTATCAATTTTTTTATCCCTGCCATCATCAAACTCCCTAAAGTTATCTACATTTACATCAACATATAACACTTCATAAGAAGAATTATTTGGATCTTCAATGGGGTGCAACATTTTCTTCTCTCCATACAGCTTTACAAGGCTACCATTAATTGGAATGGTGGCAAAAGACATATTCATATGAACACTTCCACCAACACTTTCAGCCCACTTTCTTGATAATGGCATGCCCCATTTGGCAAGGCAATCAACAATGACAACATCAAGTTTATGGTTCTTACTTGGATAAGCTGTAAGTTATACCACCAAAACCTTCACACACACTACAACTAGGACCTCTATAGAATCCATTATAATACACTTGCAATGATATTCTGTCACTTTAATGTTCAATTCATTCATGATTTCTAGAGGCATAACATTGCATGATGCTCCGGAGTCAAACATACAATTATGCAGCAGTCTGGCTTTAATAATCAGTTTTGTAAAAAATGGGTCAACATTTAACTGAGACTCAAATAAAGATGCCCCAAAGTAGACTTCAGGTTGGTTCACAAATCTCCTCTAATGTTGGTGGTTTTTCTAGTTCTGCAATGGTTGAAGGAGGAGTGTTTACATTATTTATATTTATGCCTTAGGCACTCCTATCTTCCCCCAATCTCAAAGACTCATAAGCCCTCTTCTTATGGTCAGGAATCCTAAGAAGTTCTACAATTAGGAGATAAATATCGATCTTACTCAAGACTTGGGCAATGTCATAAGGAATATACTTGGGCAAAGAAACATTTGGAGAAAGGTCAACAAACTCATCAGATGGCACAAGGTTTTTAAAATTTTGGGTGTGGATGGGAACATCAGTTCTACTTGAGACAACATGGCATTTTTCAGGTGCATCTTTCTTTTCATTCTCTTTTGAGACATTGGTGAGAACCGGGGTCTTTGTTTTGGCTTGAGGCCCTACCCCTTTGACAACTTTATTTCTTCTATTATACTCCTTTTCTTGGGCTACAACAATATTCACTAACAGTTATCTATCCTATTTTTATGGGATTCCTCCATTGTACTTATTAATAATTAGAGCTCTTCGGTACTCAAAATAATTATTAGGAAGTTCAAATGCTTGTACCATATCTATTTATAATGCATGAGAGGGAGGAAGAAGAGGTACCTAGTGAATGCAGTCCCAAATACTTGTCACAGTTCTTGCACTTATTACCTTAGTTGAAGTTGCTCCTTGATGTGAGCTTGTAGAGTAGTCCACCATGCATGCATCATCATCAGTGTTTTCATCATCATCAGATTCTTCAACTTGCTGATTGAATTCACATGGTAGGTGGGGTAAGAAGAATTTGTCACACCAATCCATTTGATTTATCTCTTCAACAACAACAAATCTATCATTTAGACTATCAGGCACAACTCTATTCTCCCTAGCTTGGGGTTGTATATCTCCCATGGGTCCTTTACCTCTGTCACCAGACCTCTGATCATTTCTAGGATGATTTACAAGTTTTTGTTATCCTTGTTGCCTATGCTGACCCAGAGAACCTTGTCCAATTCCTTTTTTTGCCCTGGCCAGCTTGTAAGATATTTCTTTGATATCCTTGTCTAAAGTCCTTACAAATTCCTCAATATCCACAACCTTACTTGATTGATGCTTCTCAGGGTTGATCATTTTAATACCTTACCTCTTAGGAGGTTTTCCAACTAATTTAATATTGTTCTCAATTTGCAGAGCCATGGTAAAGGATTGCTTAAAGTCCCAATGTTCTTATCACTCAAATAGTCAGCAACGTTCTTATCAAATGTATTTGAATACTTTATCAATCATGATTCATCACATGGCCTCAAATTAAAATGAAGTCTTCTCAATGTTTTATTAAATCTAGTGTTGAAATAATGCAATGATTCCTTAGGATTATTTTTTATATTTTCAAACTCTGATAAAAGAAACCTAGTGTCTGTTTTATCACCGTACTGCATTCTAAAGGCATTATTCATCTATGTCCAAGAGTCAATAGAATTATCCGGAAGATATTTATACCAGTCCCTTGCATCCTCTTCTAGAGTATGAATAAATAATTTAATGTATTCATCTGCACACTCTATTTCAAATTCCTCCATCATATTGGCAAAGAGTTTCAAGTGCTGATCACCAGTTATTACAGTATTTACTTGAAATTTAGGAAATTTGTTTCTTACATCATGTGGCATAGCATTTGGATAGCCAGTCATACCTCTAAAATTGATGGGACCAAAATTACTAATGACAAACAGATGTCTAGGTCGAGGCTCAGCCATATTATTTTGAGGATGTGATCTTACAGGAGAAACATAATGCTGAGGAGTGAGGGGTATGTGTGGTACATGGATACAATTTTTCTGAATGAATTCCCTCTAAAGGCTCTGTCTCTTGGAAAACTCTGTTAGATTTTGAAAATACAGGATTAGATTTAGAAGAAAATGTTTCAAACATAGATGACGGACCCTCTTCAGATGGAGAATTTAATTCAACAAAGAGGCTACCTGATTCAGAAGCACTTGAGGAAGTACTGCAATCTCGAATCATAGGATGATCATTTTCACCAATGGATATCTATTTTCTTGATGTTTGATCTCCAACAGCCTTCCAAATTCTTCTTCCTTCTGAATTAGCCTTTCCTAGCTCTTATAATAACCTTCTACTAGGGTCCTTGGCAAATAAATATATTCTTCCTTCATGCTTTGCAGATATTAGTTGGTATCCAAATTCATTCTCCTTTTCAAGCCAAGCAGTAACACAGATTCGACTAGGAGCTTAGAGGCAGATAAATCATAGTGTGTTTCGTTTTGTAGCTGGGGATGGCATTTAACTAACCCTTTGTTACTCATATTTGTGGAGAGATGGATAACACCTTTAAGAGAATTTGACTTGTCCTAACTACTTTAGGCTCTGCCTCTTCGATCAAGGTGAGAGGACCCTTAGTGTGACCTATGTTTGGTGAAGGAGATGGAGATATCCTTCGTTTGTAAAAATTCTATGAAGAGAACCTTGGGAAAATATGGTCAATACTCCATGATTTAACTCTTAAGAGTTGTCACTTCTAAACGATGGATATATTTTCAACACAAGGCTATGTCTAATGAAGACATTAAGAAATCTTGATTGTTCTGCATTATTTTGCAAGTAGATTTTTTTCCTTTTTTGATACACAGGGAAAATAGGGGTAGTTCAGGGTGGATGAATGGTTTTTAAATGATTTTGATGGGAGATGAAGTAGGATAAAGTTGATTTTACCATATCTTTAGATGGAATTGACAATAGTGAAAGAATTCAACAAAAAGATTCAGAATAGTTAAGACGTTCCTTCAACTAGAAGGTGTGCTTTAACAGAGGCTTAGATCAGCACAATTTCACATAATATTTCAAACTCTGACATGAAGGCTCGAATTGAAAGACTCAATTAAACACTAAAGTCTTTGATTAATCATGCCTAAGATACAACCAAAGACTTATAGACAATCTTTATCAACAAATGACAGTGAATTGATTTTAATTTTTTTTATCTCATCCAAGATGAAGGCTCATCCTGAAATGAAATTGCAAATACCATTAAATTTTCACAGGGATGAGACCCTATGTGATTTCACAAAGATTTCAATATAATATTGCAATGTGAATGACATAAACTATTTGCAAACATTCTGAAATAAAGCAGAAACAATTTACTAGAGATTAGACACAAATTAATTCTTAAATTACTTAGATTCATCAGCAAGGAAACACTTCCAGAGAAATCTCAGTGCTTCTCAATGGCTATACATATGCAACCAACTATACATGATAGAAAATCTAACACAGAATAAAATAACATGTTATCTCAGCTTTGGTCTCTCGGGAAGATGCCTTTCTCAATTTTTTTATCAAGAATTCAAATTCTGACCATATGCAAGAGTATTCTCATTGCATTTATACACTTTTCTCACAAAATATTCCCCCCAAAAGAGAATAATATTTGAGGGACCTTCGCTTGTTACCAATTTGTCTTAGATAATGATGTTTAACAAATTCAGATCTGAAATCTGCCAGTTAGACCAATTGTGAACTGATCACATTTGTTGGACTCTCGACTAATGACTAGGATGCCATGCCATAACGTTTTCAGAAGTCCTTTTAATCATTTTTATTATGTCATGTGATAAATCCCCTTTTTAATCTTTTTTTTGAGCCTTTTCATAGCTAGACCGGACAGGTCATCCCTTTTTTCTTTCAAGGCAATGCATTTTTCACTTTATGCACCTGTACATTCATCATTTCATCCTTTTTCCCTCATTTTCCTCTGCCATTTCTGCCCCACATCCCTTTCCTCTGGTAATTCCCATTTTTCTGCTGAGTAATTCCCATTTCAAAATATCGACCTTAACGATCCTTGGACTCACAATTTAAGTTTTGAATCCATTCAATGACACCTTAGTGACAAAGATGACAAAGAATTTCATCAAAGAATGATGAAAAATAGCGCGTATTCATGTCTCCAAGATTCTTGGTACAAAAATTGTAGAAAAATAGGTGAAATTCACAAAAAACATTTCTCCTGCTCTTTTTCCACTCTATATCATAGTCATCCACATGTTTCCTTAGCGCAACTGCAGAGGAGAAGAACAGAGGGAAGTCTAAAACAAGCGTGAGCATTCCATGTACCCTGGGCCAAAGAAAAAAGCCTTTTGGCCTTTGAAAAGTCTCAGTGAAAAAAGGAGCCAGCAGAAGCCTCCATGTGTCTTAATGGCACATTTTGAGATGGTCCCCAAAAGCAGAGACCTCAAACAAGCATGGGCTTAACATGTGTCTTAGTCCGACAGAGTCTGTTAAAAATTTGAAGGTGCCATGTGTCTAGGGTCCATGACACTTTTCTTCTACCATTGAAAAGTCCAAGAAAAAGGGTAGAGTGAGTAGAAGCTTCCAAGTGTCTTCTTCACACTTCTTCAAACTAAAACTTAGGGGCTGATCCCCAAACAGGTGCGGTCCCTCCACATGTTCCAGGATTTTAGAAAGTTACTTGAAAATTATAAATATGGGAAGACTCGGTGGAAGCCTCCATGTGTCTTTATGGTGTAACTTAATGATTGTGCCAAAGATCGGGGACCTTGAATGAGCGTGGGCTCACCATGTGTCCCAAGCCTTAGAAAATATCTTTTAAAAGTTTAAGTACAAAGTGGAGCCGACGGAAGGTTCCACATGTCTCCCTGTCGTAATTTTTAAGGTGGGACCCTGAGGTGGATTCTCAAATGAGCACCAGCCCTCTGCATGTCCTTGGCCTGACCAAAACTGTACCATTTGTATGAATTGTTTTTTTCAAGTTCAGGAAAACTAGCAGAATCCTCCACATGTCCCCCAGGCGCAACTCCAAGGCCAAACCAAAAGGTGAATTTTCAAACGAGCGTTGTTCCTCCATGTGGAAAATTTATTGGGTTGAAGCGAGCCATAGAGGTTTTGGAGTGCCCCGCCAAGCTACATCTAACCAAAAAGGGCCACATTTCCACTGATGCTGAGATGTAAATTTAACGGGAAAAACACACCCGTTAAACTATAAAAATGCAATAAAATCCACCATTTGAGCCTGGAGATGAATTTTTCTTCAAGGATAGACAATTTGGAAATGTTATAAGGTTCAAACATGATCCTCCAAGCTACATTCAATCAAGTTTCCACAGGTATTTGGGATAAAAATAGCTGGGATAATGAAATGTGAGTATGGAAAATGAAAAGAAAGGAACAACCTGAATTTTATGCCCAATTTACAGACTCCTTTAGATGGATAGAGAAACGAAAAAAACATTTTGGATCTTTAAGTGATATTTGACCAAGTAAGGGACTAATCATGGAAACCAAATGGAGGAAAACATCTTCAAGCACCAACACGGGGATATAGAAAACATTGCAGAGGCTCCAAATTGAGGAATTTCAATGACAAATGGGGAGACACTAATCTAAGCACAAACAACAAGGATATGTCGACTCCGACCACGCCGGATCTGTTGATGATAGGAAGTCAACCACATGATACATATTTCATCCTAGATTTGGACCTATCTCGTGGATAAGAAAGAAGCAAATTTTTTTTTCTATCTCATCCAGAATGATGGAAAAGAGAGAATATTTTATTCAATGTGTGTTTGAATAGCAGCAGACAGGAAGAATATATAGCCTGCAGGAACAATTACCAGTTACACAGGAACGGTTAAGAGTAATCGTATGCGTGGTGAGTAGGATGGATTTATTAATTAATCTTAATTAAGCTAACATTCCCCCCCTTAATACATTGTTCCTACATATATATCCCCTAAACAAATCAAACTTCACCTTGCCAAGAGGCTTGGTGAGAATATTTGTAACTTGAAAATTAGTAGGGCAGTACTGGAGCTGAATTTGGTGGTTCAAGACCTGTTCACGGATGTAGTGAAATTCAACCTCAATATGCTTTGTTATTTCATGAAAAATAGGATTCTTCACAAGCTTCAACACACCTTGATTGTCGTAGTGAATGATTGGAGGTTTCTCTTCAGGAATCCCTATATCTGCAAGAATGTGACGTAACCAAATCACTTCACACACAACTCCTCATGCGGTGCAATATTCAACCTCACTGGATGAGAGATCTTCTTGCTAACCCACGAGACATCCGAGATGAAAAACATACCCTGAAGTGGATTTCCTGTCATCAACAGATCCTGCATAATCAGAGTCTGTATATCCCTGTAAGAAGAACTAAGTGTTCTTCTGATACTCCAGACCAAAATCAATTGTACCTCAGACATATCTCAACACATGATTTGCTACTATCCAATGACATTTCTTTGGCTCCTACATAAATTTGGTGAGATAGCTCACTGCAAAGCAAAGATTTGGCCTGGTATAAGTCAAGTAAATGAGACTCCCCACAAGCTACCTGTAGTGAGTGCCATCTACCTGTGGTGATTCCTGGAATCTAGATAATTGTAAACCTTTTTCCATAGGTGTGGACATTGGTTTCCAATCTGACATTCCATACTTCTCCAGGAGAGTCTTGGCATATTTCATCTGGGAGATGAAGATATGATTCTTCTTCTGTAATATCAATAAGCCAAGACAGTAGTGAAGTAGCCCCAAATTAGTCATGTCAAAGGATTTCTTCAGATCATTCTTTACATCATCCACAAGATTGTCAGAACTTCCTGTGATCACAAGCTCATCTACGTACAAAACCAGAATGACAATCTATGTTCCTACCTTCTTGATATACAAATTTGTATCTAAGGGGCTACGAGTGAATCCATGCTACAATAGGTGATCATCAATTTTTATATACCATGCCCTAGGTGCTTGTTTGAGTCGATAAAGTGACTTTATCAGATGACATACCTTGTGTGGTTGATTCTCATCTACCAACCCTTCAGGTTGGGCCATGTATACTTCTTCTTTGAGATCACCATTCAGAAAAGCACTCTTGACATCCATCTGCTAAAGTTTCCATCCATTTTGTGCTGCCAGTGCACAGACAACTCTGATGGTTTTGATCTTCATAGTGGGTGCAAAGGTCTCATCATAGTCAATTCCTTCTTGTTGAGCATAACCCTTTATAACAAGTCATGCTTTGTGTTTGTCGATTAAACCATTTGCCTTATATTTATTTTTGAAAATCCATTTGCAGCAATTGGATTTCTTACCTAGAGGAAAATCGACAAGTTCCCACGTCTGAATCTGAATTAGGGAATCATATTTAGCATCCATAGCTTGTTTCCACTATGGTTGGTCTAATGCCTCACGAACAGTGTCAAGTTTGGTGCTATCAACAACTAAACTCATAAGTGCAAAATTTACCTCATGTCTAGCTTGACTTCATGTTCTGACTCCCGTAGAAGTATCAGGAAGTGAGTTCAGGTGTGCATCCCCAATAGTATTCTGGACCCATTTGGGACATTGGTGTTGTTGCTGATGATGTGAAGATGTGTTTTCGAGTGTGCCTAGATCAATGAACAAGTCTCCACTCAGCTCTTCTTCTCTCTAAGAAGAATCATCTTGCCCATCATATGGATGTGTGAGCAATCTATGTGACCAGGTCAGTACTGGATCTCCATTGTGTGGTAGGGAGTCAAAGGATGACTCATCACACACCACATCTTGACTCTCATAGATCTTCTTCATCTCAGGATCCATGAGATGATATGCCTTTGAGGTTTTACTATACCCCAAGAAAAGACATGGAAGTGTCTTTGGATTGATCTTCTTCCTTTTCTCATCTGGAACATTGCAGTACAACCAAAAACTCTATGAATAGAAGGTTTACTCCATACCTCTTCTGGTGTCTTGTTCTACAAGATCTTCATGGGTTCCTGGTTGAGTAGATACAATGCTGTCTGAACTGCTTCTGCCCAAAACCGATCCTCCAACTTGGTGGTAAAGAGCATACAATGAGCCATATCCATTACAGTCTTGTTGTGTCACTCAGAAATCCCATCCTATTAGGGAGTGTAGAGTGCAGTCAGATGTTGCTGAATGCCATGTTGCTTCAGGTATGCTAAGAACTTCTTTGATAAAAATTCCCCACCTCAATCTGAGAAGAGGAGAAGGAGAGGCTTCTTAGACTACCTGGTGGCTTGCTGGTAAAAGATTTGGAAATTGGCAAATGCCTCACTCTTCTTCTGGAGGAAATATACCCACATTTTTTGTGATTAATCATCAATGATGAACTGGAAGTATTCAAAACCTTGGAGACTAGCTGGTAGGGGTCTACACAGATCGGTATGTACAACCTAAAGATGCTCTTTAGAATGATAAGAGATCTGTTTGAAAAAACCTCTGTGTTGTTTTCCCCCGCAAGATATCCCAAGAAAATACGTAAGGAATGGGAGAGTGGAGGAAGCCCTCTTAATATTTCCTTGGCATTGAGCTAATGCAGAGCCCTGGCAGAAAGATGACCATATCAAAAGTGCCATAGTGCAGTGGACTCCACCGTTGAAGTAGAGAGAGCAATGTTGGATGAAGTGACCGCATACAGTGCAAATAGATAGCCCTTCATAAATGCTCGAGCATTGATTGAGTCTCCCTGGGAAATGATGCTAGACTTGACCCCTTTCTCAACAAAGAATTCAACCTGCATTCAATGATTAAGAAGTTGAATCACAGATAAGATATTTGAAGTCAAACCTTGAACATATAGCACCTTCTCGACTGTACATCTTCATGTCCCAAGAGGAATGATTACATTACAAATCCCCGCCACAATATACTCCTGATTATCTGCGATGGTGATCCGATCTCCAGTGGGCCAGTCACTCAGGGTATGGAACAACTTCTTATTTCCAGTGATGTGTTTGCTAGTGCTTGGATCAATCAACCAGACACTTTCTGACAGCTGTGAAGTCTGTGAGATTAGGACAATGTCTAGATGAGTTGTGTCTAGAACCTCTTCATCGGACTTGCATCCTACTGACCAGCAATGTGACCCTTCTACCTCTGATTACGAGCACACGCTATCTGTATTTCTTGGAATATCGTTGGCCAGAAGTGCTCTCTTTTCCAGAGTTGCAATACTTGTGCCGGTTGTAATAATAGTTCGCATGTGTGTATCCGTGGATGTTTTGCTACCATTGATCCACCTTATTGTTCTGTTACTTGTGGTGTGGCCACTTTTCTATTGTGGATGTTTTCTTCTAATTCTGGGGGGCTAACTGCCCTTTTCGAGGCTTATGGTTTTGCCTCATGATGAGAGCCTTGTATTCGAAGGCTTCTTGAACATTTTGAATGGCTTCTTCCTACTGGCACCATTGTGGAGAAACTCACCTCCTATTGAGTGATGGTCAACATGGTGATCAGTGTCTGAAACTAAGGAAGAGCTGCAAGGTGAGTTGGACTAGTAACTTGTCATCCACGTTCACCGAGAACATAGAGCCACACGCTGCAAGAAGGCTTTGAATTCAACATGCATACTCATTGTGTGAAGCTTTTTCTGAAGATGTAACTTCGTCATCAGATTCTTGGTTTCATAGATGGTACACAACATGGATGCCATAGAGGAAGTGGTTGCTTCCTGAATGTATGGTTGAATCAGAAAGGCTAGAGTGATAAGCATTAGCGCTTTTGCATCGGGAACAGATCAATGTGTGGGAGGGGCGTCTTTTCCAGAAAATATCCCCAAAAGATCTTCAAACTGAAGAATCATCTTGGTTTTCCATGCGGTGAAATTTGGCCCTTTGAGCAACTAGGCATCTGACAACAAAATGCGAGGTGCAAATATTTCAAAAACTCAAAATTGTATTTTATTTATTTTTCAAAAATGGTTACAATGCTTACTAGAGGAACCTATCACAAAGATGGGCTTTATAGGGCTGGTGAAGTGAGATGACCTTCTATGGGATTGATTCATCATCTGCGCCATAGTGCAGACAACATATGTCAAACAAGAAATAGTCAAACAATCCTTCACGCCCAATTCGTTAAGACGTTGCTGGTATTTAACAAATTTCATTGAGCAAGGAAAAATAAAGGCCGGCGGTGTCCTCTTGGGGCTCTCAGATGACCCAGTGGAAGCGTTTGCTGTAACACTCTCGGCATTGGAAATGTGCATGTACATGGCAAGGTAATGCTTCTTAGTCTTTGCAGGCTATCTTTCCTGCTTCCACAGGTTGTATGTCTACAGGGATTTTCCTCGGCCAGTATGCAGGACTCTACCTGCGTGGATATGCCTCAAAATCTCCTTTGCAGGAATCGCTTGATCAAGATGGGACCTGGGCCATTGTCTTCTAAACATAACCACATACATTTTGTTCAAAGAAGAATATCAGTTACAACACACAACTGGTCTTCACCACTATTTCAAACGCCAAATCCCCAAGACACCAAAGTTAACATGTCCACTCCTTTAATGCAAAGAATAGGTCCACATTTTTTCAAGTTTTAAACTCTACACACGTCTCCACATGAAAGGTTCAATGATAGAATACAACCTCCACACACAGCACACAGGATATGCCAAAAACAATCTTCAATAACATGTAAACAAAAAAAAAAATAGCTCCAATGAATCTTCACGCAGGCTTATGCTCCTATGCTCCTTCCATTATAACCTCCTCCAGCGCACAACAAATTTTCCTGCTATGATACCAATGACGGGAAAGAGAAAATATTTTATTCAATGCGTGTTTGAATAGCTGCGGACAAGAAGAATATATAGCCAGTTACCAGTTACACAAGGAAGTTAAGAATAACCATATGTGTGGTGAGTAGGATGGATGTATTAATTAAGCTTAATTAAGCTAACTATAATACTGTTCCACACGAGGAACTATGTGCTAAGTGATATGGTTACGTCACATTTTGGATGACATGGGCATTCCTGAAAAATTCACTTATACTCTATTGTGACAATCAGAGTGTGTTGAATCTCATGCAGAATCTATCTTTTTCATAAACGAATAAAGCATATTGATATTGATTGTCATTTCATTCAAGAGCACATCTTGAACCACCACATTCATCTTTGAGTCCTACAGAAGCACAAGTTGCTGATATTATCACATAATATCTTGGGTGAAATTTAAACTTTTCACGGGTCACATTTACAAGAATAATGTAATAACAGGGGGAATGTTAGCATAGTCTACGTAGTATTTTATTAGTAGGCTAGTTGTTGTTGTTTATTCCATTATTCACTATTATTTTTAGTAACAACTTCATCCATTCTGGGGAGTATTGTTTGTACACATCCCTATAAATATTTTATGTGTTTTTGATTAAAAAAAGACTAGGTAAGAGATATTCAATCTCTATTTATTTTTCTCAATAAGCTCCTCACAACGACAATCAAAATCTAAATGGCAAAGAGAAAAACATGTTCTAACCTAAAGATAAACCCTTCATAGTCCATATTTTGAATCAGAATTCTATCCTTAACTTTTAATTGAATAGTGGAAGGGAAACCAACCGAAGCATCCATATCTACCAAGATTATAGCATATGTTGTTTGCTCAAAATATTCTATTTTCCAATAGCAAAAACATTTCCCTAAAGTATTACCAATAGCATTAAACGGATTTACAACCAAAACTGGAGGGGTAAATACGGTAGATGAATCAACACTAGTTTTACATGAAAGGTATCCTAAACTAGGTTAAATAAAGGAACCCACATTTTCATCAACAGAATATGGGATTCAAATTCCCAAACATTCCCAAAAATTAGATCCCTATCTGAAGCATCAGAAAAAGAAACTATGAAATAACCCCTACCACTAGGAAAGACATCCAACCTACCTATCATGAATGAACCCCATTTCTTTACTATTCAAGCATGAAGCACTAACAAACTTGGATAAAATTTGTTAAATATGCATATCAAACCATTTCTCTTGAAAGCATCTTCAGATAGAACTAGATCTTCACTAAACCAAACTGATGGGGTAGATTTTTTGTAAGCCATCAAATTGTAACTCTTGGAATCCGGAAAGCCACTATTCCTATTTCCTTTCACCTAAAATTCATCCTTGAAAGAGTCATGAACAAGGGGTTTATCATTTAATATACTCATCTTACCCTATAAAAAGGTCTAATTTTTCTCCAATCCTACCTCTGGAATAAGTTCATAAAGTGTCGTATAGCCACAGATAGAAGCACCAGAGATGTGAACAACATGTTTCTTCAGTTTAGAGAGTAGGGGACCCTTATGAAAGTAAACACCAATAAAGCCGCGATGTTCAGGATGCACATTGTTCAAGGTCAAAAAACCCCTTGAGATCCTTAAAGCTCTTAGATGATCCCCTAGCACACTTATCCAAGGCAGAGCCACCATGTAACTCGCCACCATTCACACCATCGCTAGTAGGGGATACGGGAGATGAAACCAACATCTAAAAAAACCACGTCTCCCACAACAGACAGATTTCAGTGCTTGCACAGGTAACAAGCACTGTTTAAAAAACCACCAGCATTTTCAGAAAACACAAAAGGGCTCTCAGATACCACTCTCCCATAGCCTTGAATGCCGCCGCCACTTTGTCCCTTACAAAATCCAGAGCTCCAAATTGATTAGGGTTTTACATGGGTTTTTTACTCAATACTTCGAAACATGGTCAATTATTATTTGATTAATGGAAGATTATTGATTAATTCATGCTTCTACAAATTTGAGTCTTTGGATCTTCTAGAAATAGGGTTCAACTATCAAAGGGGGAGTTTTAAATTATGTAATCCCAACCTTAAGCCAGTGATGCTAACAAATCCACACAACCTATTGACCCATTTGACTTACTCTACAACTAGTTTCATCACATTTCACCACATACTTTGAATTTTTGTTTTGCGTATATATATATATATATATATATATATATATTGGAATCGTCTTTTATGAAACTCTCTCTCTCTCTCTCTCTCTCTCTCTCTCTCTCTCTCTCTCTCTCTCTCTCTCTCTCTCTCTCTATATATATATATATTAGTATATATATATATATATATATATTTTAATTCTATTTGTTAGAATAGACATTAAATATGACAAATATCTTCCATTAATTCAATTGTAATGAGCTCAAGCTCTTTAAGTTTTTTTTGAGTTTGATCTACTTTTAGTTTTTTTTCTCTTGGTTTAGATACAAAATTGAAGAACTTGATACTAAGAATTATTCAATAGAGCGTGGGATTTTAAAAGAGATTTGTACTTATACTTTCAATTACAATATTGGAAACTGGGGTGAATCATACATAATACATTTTGATTTCTTTCATCAAATGTTTTAGAGAAATATAAGAACAAGATATGAATCAAACTTTGCTAGTGTAGAAATTCTTGTAAGGTTTTATTGATTCCCAATTATTTAATATTAGATAAATTTATTTTTTCAACCAATGAAGAGTCTAATTGGTCAATTTCAATTTTTATCTTTTAGATTTCTACTATTTTGAAACAACATACATTTTCCTTAACTGCAAATATTATAAAGATATTACTGTGAATGTGTGAGGATATTACTTCGGAAGAAAACTCAAGATAATTAGTGCGGAGATATTAATCTTTTAAGTTAGTTTTGTTTTCGTTTTTACTTTTAGATTTTTTATATAAATAAAACATAGATATAATAATACCCATAAAATAGACAAACTAGTGCCTTTTTGATGATTCAATAGAATGTGTCATTTTAAAAGAGCTATGTAATTATAGCTTCAATTAGACTATTTGAAAAAGAGGTGAATTATACACAAATGATATGAATTTAGATTAGTTTTAAAATACAAAGACAATAATTTGAACATTTTAAGCTACCCAACTATTAGATGTTGGAATACATCCCATTCCAGATCAAGATATACCGATGACCATGTTTGCGAGATATGCCCTATAGATTATAGATTATGTGAGATATGAATACAACTTTGAATGTGATTTCAAATGTTTTCACAAAAATATAAACATGATGCTGCACACACTAAACCGCACGAAACTTTCATCATTATAAATTGAGGGAAATAAGTTTTAAGTGCGGAAATGGAAAAAAGTATGTTTTGCATCGACAAAAATAACATGACAGAGGAAAACCCATGGAAATTCATATTCTATAAGTAAATTTCATTGTGTTATTTCTCAACAAAACCCATACAATGAACAAATTCATACAACCAGAAGGTGCCCTAAATTTTTTTGATTTTAATGTCAGCGTATTGCGGACGATTAATGTTGAATACTTGGCAGATTGTCATTTAATGCATTGAAATTCAAAATCGTTGAATGCATTTGATGAGTAAGAGCAACACACAACTTCACTATTCTTTCATTTTTCTTGCACAATACACTTCTGTTTTCCTTACAAGCATTGGTTTGCAGAGGCAAAACTGGTCTACGAAATTTCTCATTCTGCTGCGTGATAAAAAAATCGTCACCTTTGAAAGGTTGGTTTCTTCCACTTTCTGAGTAGAATAGCTAATTAAAATCAGAAGCATGTGAGAAGAAGCACATTTTCATTCAATTACCGCGTTTACAGGGGTTTCCTTGCAAATCCTCCGCATTTTCGCTATTATATCATATACTGCTTTTTGTTCTATAAATATATTTGTGTTCAAAAGGAAAATATCATCATCTCAAAGTTTAATTGTTGGTTGGAGGTTAAGACATAATAATCTTAAGTCATAATAATCAGAAAACAATTCTTAATGTTCAGGGAATATGCTCCAAAACTGATGAAACGAAGATCTAGGCATCAAAAAGTTGTAATTAATATAGCTACCTTGGGAGCTTATTTTAGCAAACTCAATAATGCATTCTTTAGCTTATTAAATTTTATGACATGAAATTACATAGGAATGTAGTGGTTTTTCTACATACAATCATTCATGCAAGAATCAATTAGAAATGTTATATTTATGTTCAGTTGATACTCTTTCTATTAAGGTTTTCTAATAGTTCTCAAAACATTTTTGACAATGTCCAATCATACTATTGGTGCATAATAGTTATTATATCTTTTCTATATTATTGTGAATACCTTTTTACATAACATATTTCTTACAATAGTCTAAACATCACATATTTTTGCACAAACTATAATTAAAATTAGTAAAACATGATAGATTGACCTATAGCTTCCAAGACCCATAGCTTAAGATCGGGTAACAATTATTTTAATATAAATTTTAACATTATATAATCAATATCACAACTATGCAAATATACATAATGTTTAAATACAATGGTTTTACCTTGAAGTTCTCAATCTTGATGTCATTATAATTTTTTTGTATTAAATATATTTAAATCCAATTACAATGACCGGGTTTACAAAATATATGTCTTTTTTTCCTACAGTTCTTTGCTTTAAACATCTATTGTTTTCACCCAAATTTTTAATCCATTAACATGTAATATACTTGATCATCACATTATTTTATCCTACTCACAAGTAATATAGCTAATCACTCTTTGGAAAAAAAAATATTAAAATTTTATTTCATTAAATATCTTTCAATGTTGTCATCTCACAGGCAAACATTTCTTGTCTTTTTCGTTTCTAATGTTCATTGTAACCTTGCAAATACATATTTTACCTTTTTGAAATAAAAAAATTCCACATGGACATTTACTTAATTTTTTTACAATTAGAATGGGATCTCGCGACGGGCACAATAACCCTAACACTTCTGGATTTGGGCATGGCAGTGGCGGATTTGAATGTGGCAGCAAGCCCTGACCTGGTTCTGATATTTTTCTTGGTGGCTTTGACTGTGGTGGCTGTTCTTCTTCGACAAGCTTGGTGATGGGTGGACTCACTCCTTTTCCATTCCCATTCGAATTGGCTCTCACGTGACCTCCTTAGATCCACATGCAATCGTTGCTAGTGGGGTTGGTGGTGCTCTTGTTGACACATCTACTAGGGCATCTCCTATGTTGGTTCAGCTCAAGACAAGGGTGCCAAGGGACTCTTTTATTCCCTCTTTTTCACCTGTGAAAGGCCTTACTTTTGGCGATTGCATAGGGGAGTCATTCGGGACGTCTAGGATATTCTTTGAGGTGGCCAAATTATCCAAATCTATTTTCAAATTGATTGTTCCTACCATTACAACAACATATGTGTCTTTTGGGACTGATGTTATTGTTTCTACATATTATTACAAGAGGATGGGAGTCATTTGCAGGTTCAACAATCTTTTCCCTAGCCTCCATACTCTCCATGACTGGATATTACAACTTTGGAATCCTTTTATGTTAGGTAAACTTGACACTTACCCCACTGCTAGAGGATTTTTCATTATAGTGTTTGGCAATATCTCTGATAGAGATTTGATTTTATGTAAAGTGTGGGATTTCAAGTCCCATTTCCTTCTTATGAAACCTTGGTTTACTTTGTTCAACCTGATGACTGAAACCTTTAATGTTAAACCGATTTGTGTTTGGTTGCATTATTTTCCCCTCCAATTTTGGAGAGATAATTTCCTTGTGTCAATAGGTAATTCATTGGAAAAACTCCTGGCCATTAATTTCATGACATATGCTCATATTATGATTGATTTGGATACCTCTGCTAATTTCCTAGCTACCATCAATCTCATTGTTGAGGATCACACATGGGTCCAAAATCTTGATTATGAAGGTAACCGTTAAAGGTGTAGGGCTTCCTTTTGTACAGGTAACTCAGTAGTGGACTATCAAAATGGGAAGGAAAAACTAAGTAAATAAATTCCTTCATTGTGAAAAAATATGATCCTATCCATTTGGTGGTTAAGAGCTAACTGGATAGTGACCTTGTGATGAATTTAGACAAGGAATATGAGGTTGATGTTCCTATTTCGATAGTTTTGGAGGCCACAACCACTCCTAGTGTTGTTTTTGATGATGTACACCTGCATTCAATTGAGCATTCAAAGAATCTAGAAATTATCATCCCAATTATTTCTGAAGAAAATGTTGATGTAGGTTGGATCAATGTGGGCTATAAGAAGAAAAGGAAAAATGTTAAATACCCTCTCAAAATGTAGTTGAGATCTCATGGGATTGAGCTCAGGGATAAGATGATTTATAATGTGTTGTGAGTGTGTTTGTATCATTTTTAGATGCAGGTAGAGGTTGCTTCTTTTGATCCTCAATGCTTTATCTTTTCTCCTTTGTAAGTGGGTTTTTCGGTCTCTCTAAAACCAAATTATTTTTACCTTATATAAAAAAAATATTATTATATAGATTCAAAAACTAACGCATATTAAATATTTTGGTTCAAAATTAATTTTTTTATAAATTAGAAACTTAAAGTAGATTATTGTGTTTTATATGGCATTCCATTGGTTGAAGTAATGTGAATAAGATCCCTATACTATATTATCAGATATGATCTATGTCCAATAAGGATTCAATAAAAAACAAAAACATTTAACATTATTATTTTGAATTTTGATTTTTTTTAAGAATTAAATGTGGATAATCTCGAGCTGCAAAAATTTAAAAAAACTACCTTCCCACTCCCTCAACCACCTTCTGATGGGCTAATTAATATTTTGGTTGTTGAATATTTTTATACTGTTTAAATATTATTTCCTTTAGAGGATTTAAATCCCCGCTAACCCCTGTCACATGAAGCCATTCCTGCAAGGAATAAACTCAGGTTAATTCATCATTTGCTAAGTTCTAATGTTAAAGTTATTAAATTTTATTACTTTAACTTACTTAGTTTTTAGGTAGCTACTATCTAGTTGTCACATCCCTATATTAGTGGGGGCTATAATATTGTTACTTTACTACTTTTGAATGTTCCCAGATGTGATTAGTTATGGGCAATATGTTATTTTTACATATTTTCTATACTTAGTATATTTGATCCACTTTTCATGGATGTTTTTATTGATGTATAATGTCTATAAACATTGTAGCTTCTTCATTTGATATGAATGAAGGGTTTCCAGAATATTACATTCTTAATATTTGGTATCAGAGTTGGTTGATCCCAATTAGTATGTTATTGTGAGGATCCATGAATCACCAAGGAGGAAAGAAAGAGGTTGCAGAAGTTTTGGAGCACCAGAGGAAGTTGGAGTTGAATAGGAGAGCCATAGAGCCTCTCAACCCATTCCGATCCCATCGCATGCATATCCACATCCACTTGTGTTAATCTGCACATATTGTTACAGATTCTACAAATTTATTTTCTATAGCAACAGAAAATATGTGGATTAATTTTTTTTAGAGTGCTGCTATATTTGGCATACTATTGAAGGAGTGTGGTATATATTAAAAACCGAGCAATATGTAGAGCCACACAATTGATTCTGAGTACTAAGTTCACCGAGCTGGGCTTACTGTAGACTGTTCTGATCTACCTTTGCATTGAAAAGCCACCCTAGTTTTTTGCTGTATTGGAGTGAAGAGAGCCAACACATTGGTGTGATAGTAGACCCTTCTACATGAACTATTAGAGCTCCTAGTTGAGCTACATGTTTCAATTTATTGGCAAGTTTGAACAATATTAAGCAAACATTGAGTTTGTAAATACAATTGAGCTCCAAAAGAATTTGATCTCCCTCCTACGTCAACCATCTCAAATATAAGCCCATAAATCAATGGGAAGGTTTTTTTATTCATCAAACTCAACCTATAGATAATTTAACATGTTCCTAACAACAAAAATGAAAGCGACCATCTATAAAAACATAGGGTGAGATAACAATGATTGTAAATGCCATGTTGTAAATCTTTCTCTACAGAAAAGGGCGAACTGAGTCTCCAAAACGTCAACCCTAAACAAGTTGAAGTCGTCAACCTCAAAATTTGATCCTCCTCCTGTAAATCATCTTTCCAATCAAAACAACAAGGAGAATATAAAAATATGGAGCTACGAAAAACGTGGATATCTCGAAGCCATAGAGAAAGTAAGGTGCATGTGAGATAGGTAAGCCCTAATCGGGTCATTCCATTTTTTTATTATGTGAAAAATAAAAAATTGAAGGACAGAAAAAAAAATTCTAGTTTTTGAAAGGGGCCCACAAAGATAATGAAATTAGAATTTACCTAAGTCATAACTTTGAACTGGTACCTATGATTTGTTGGGTTTTAGAATGGAACATGGGTTGAAACTACAGTTAGGGGACAACAAGTCCCTCCTCTTTAATGGGAGAGGTTCCCTTATTGAAAGCTAGAAAAACAAATGTAAAAATCTACAACTATCAATGTTTGGATCCTGGTAACCTGGAGTGTTTTCATACTAAAAATATTATCAATCAGAAGGAATGGAAGAATAAAGAGATGGGAGAAGGAAGAAAATAACAATGCTTTTAGGAAATATAGATAGCAGAGTATCTCCCTACTCACATTGAACCAAGAAAATATAGAAAAGTATCAATTACTTCACTATCGATGCAAATATGCATACACAAAGTTCTAAATATTATACAAACTAGAACACAATGTTTATATTGAATGCAAAGCAAATGATCCATTGAATCAGACAGAGACAAAGAGAGATAATGGAGGAAAAAGAAAGAAATAACTTCTGTATTTAATTACTTCCAAATTTACAACATTACCAGAAAACCTGAATCCCTTTTCCATGGCCAAAACCGTGTTCTTATAACAATTCGTGTGCATCCATACTTTGTCCCCAAGAAAAAAATATCCAAAAGGAATAATGTTTGTTGCAGATCCACTTTTGGAAATTGCATGAAACAAATGCACTCATGAAAACTGGAGGTTCAAAAAGGCAAATATTTTTTCAGTTCAAGCATGATTACTTTAGCAGGGGTCATCTCATGATTTTCTTCTTCATGTGGTCCTAACAATTCTACCTTTTAGCAACTTTCATAGAGCTCAAGTGCTTACTCATAAGTCTTACCCATTTTTTTATCGCGTATTCCTGATAAACTCCCTTTTCTGATAATTAAACTTTATGTCTCTTTAAATTTATCGATTTGGCTCCACAACAAACCCAAAATTCATCTCATGAATAACGACAAGGAAATAGAGAGAGAAGAACGAAGAATGGTTCACATTTGTGTTCTTTGGAACTATGGTTCATTAATGGCATCAAAAACTAGATGAGTACATTTCTCTATCCTTTTCCCCTTTTTTACCATCAAATTTGGATCCTACATTTGGCAAGATCAAAGCAATGATAGCCATGCGGGAGAAATCTACCTTTCCTAACATTTGGGAGAAACAATGCAATTTCTCATTTTGCTCCACCCCTCTGCAGCTCCACGAAAGGTTGGACATGTGGAACCATATGAGTGGCTGAGGAAATGTAGTTCAAATCTTCCATTTAAACTCTTCAAACAAAAATCTCAAATTCTCAAAAACCTCCATCAGCCCGTTATTCTAATTTTATTCTTCAACACATGGCATCACCTGATTGGTTGTGGGGGTGTGTTTCACTTTTATACTTTATATATTTTGAAAAGGGGAAAAGTTCCAACCTTTCCCCTGAAATTCCATGCCTCTACCATTGAATTTTCAATGTAGGCCATGTGTCTCTTTGTAATTTGTTGTGGGCCTCAACTTAGAAATTATCCCTTCGCAAGAGCGGGACCGCGGGTCATTTTAGAAAATTTCACCCTTTTTCCATTAAATTTTCAACATAGGCCACGTGTCCCTTTCTGATTTTTTGCGGGCTTAAACTAAGAATTCATCCTTTCGCGTGGGCGAGGCCATGGGTCATTTTACAACTTTTCGTCCTTTGTGGAAACAAAGCTAATATTCCTAAAGTCCCCCACCAGTCCGCCAAAGCGCATATGAACTAAAAAATAGCCACGTGTCCCTTTCTAATTAAATGCGGGGCCACGATTCATTTTATAACTTTTTCCCCTTCCACCATAATGCCTTATAGAATAAAATCAATCCATTTCCCCAAGCTTCTGCCAAAACTGCTCCAGCCAATCAGGGACTGGCGGGGATGTGGGGCAAATCTAAATTTTTTTCCAAAATTAGAGCAAGTGATAAGTTCAAAAAGAAACCCATCCAACCACATCCTATAAGAATAAAATGCGTAGCTTCACCTTTATGAGCAAGAATTTGATGGGGAAAAGAACGAATGAAGTCGTAGGAAATGGGAAAACGCCATTTTTGCTCGCGATGAAGAATTTCTTTCTCTGTAAAAGGTTAAAAATAAAATATGCAAGGTTTCATGCATTCCAAACAATAAAAAATAACTAAAATCATTTCCCATCTATTAAAAATAGTTGAAACATTTTAAAGGAAATTTTGATTAAAAACGTTGTGGGAATTGAAAACGAGTATATGAGGAGTTTAAAACACAAATTTCTTCTATGTGAGGGCTCCAATTTTCATGAAATTAGATTTGAAAGTGTGGGGAAAATTGAGAGGACAACAACTGGCTCCTTCTGGGGATGATTTGGTAGAGGAAAGAGGCAAAATACAGAACCTTAGAGAATTCTGGGTAATCTAATCGAATCAATGTCTTAGATAATAGGAAACAGAGTTAAAAAGAAGCAATATAAACACAAAAGAGAACTCAGAAAGGAAACCAACCAAAACAAAAAAAAAGGAAATAAAAATGCTATAGAAAATGTACAAAGGGACCACCAAAACTACTAGGTTTTGAGAAACTTCAAAAAATTCCCACTATAAAGAAGTGGGAGAGGAGAACCATCCATGGAATCCAAGTAAAAAGAGTTATCACCAACAAAATGTCTAATTTTAAAAGAACCAAGCCAAAGGGAATCCAATTTACCATTGTTAACCCAAGGTTCATGCCTTTTGTCCCAATGAAGAACACTGTCTCCCACTTGAAAAGTTTTGGCCTTAGCCTTTTTATCAAATAGAGCTTTTACGTTGAGTTGATGAGATGATATTTTGTCAACCACTTGCAATCTTTCTTCATTCAACTTCTGGATGTGCATAATTCTTTTGTCCAATGAATTGGTAAATCTGACATCCCCAATGGCCTTCAACAAATGTAAGGCTGGCAGTTTTAATGTCACTTATAGCTTAGCTTCAACTCCATATACCACTTGAAAAGGAGGCATTCCAATGGCTCTCCTAGGTGTAATCCTAGCTACCCATAAAGCATCATATAGTTTCTTATGCCAATTCCTCTTAGAGTCGTTAACAAGCTTCCGAACAATGGTGACCATGTTATTTTTAGTTGATTCTGCTTGCCCATTCCCTTAGGGATAGTAATTTGAAGAGTGGGAAAGGGAAATGCCATATCCATAGAATAAATCCATCATCTCAGCAGAAGAAAAATTTGAAGCATTAACAGTGACAATCTTGTTTGGTATCCCAAACCTTATTAAGATGTTTTACTTGATGAAGTTGCATACTACTTGAGAAGTAGTACTTTTAATTGGAATGGCTTCCACCCACTTAGTGAAATAATCAGTTGTAGTCAAAACATGAGTATTCCCTGTACTTAAAGGTGGATTGAGTGTCCCAATGAATTCCAAACCCCATTGTTGAAAAGGTTCCTCAATCACCACTGGTTTGAGAGGTAAAGTAGCCAATTTCAGTCTCCCAACAAAGGTTTGACATGCTTCACACTTGCCTACCCACTTTGATGCCTCTTTGGACAAGGTAGGCCAATAATATCCAGCATGGAGGATTTTGTGGGCCATGACAGTAGAAGAGAAATGACCTCCACAGGCCTAGACATGAAAGGCTAAGAACAATCTTTTTTGCTACTCTTTGTCAACACATTTCAAAAACCTTCCATCTATCCCTCATTTGAACAATGCATTTTCCCACAACACATATTGCATAGACCTTAATTTGATGGATCTCTTATCCTTGGCACTAAAATGGGATGGAAATTCTTCATAAGTAAGAAAGTGTGCAATGCCAACATACCATTCGTTAGTTGAGCTGAGGAAAAGAACAACAGGGATATCAAATTCCTCCTTGGACAATTTCGCATTAACTCCTTCAGAAATGAATTCACATAAGCCCTTTCCTCGAATTAGCTTGGTGGGTTTAATGTCAAGATCATGCTCCTAAAATTTGGCTACCCAATTGCCTCTCTTGGTTTCAAATTCTTGTTGTGTAAGAATGGATTTAATAGTTGTATCAGGCACAAGCATAATAGAATGAGAGTTGAGGATGTAAAAATTAAACTGCTTCACAACTTTGACCACTACAAAATCATGTTTCTCCATCATGGTGTACTTTAACTTATGGGTTTTCCAAATATAACTCACGAATGCTATGGAGAGTTCATGACCTTTAGCATTCTCCTGGGTTAACACAACAACTAGAGTACTTTCAGTAGCATAACAATAGATAATGAAGTCTTTGCTATAATTAGGGCATGCCAATATTTGAGTCTTTACTAAAGATCTCTTGATGTCTTCAAATGCAACCTTTCCTTCAAAGGACCAACCAAAATTCTGATTCGCTTTCATCATGTGGGATATGTTCAAAGTAAGTTCAGCAAAATCAGGTATGGATCTTCTTAAGAAGTTGATCTTGCCAAAGAAAGAGTGCACACCCTTCTTGTTTGTGGGGAGAGGGATCTGTTGAATTACATGGAATCTTTCTGGGTTAATCTTTATTCCCTCCTTAGAGACAATGTGTCCCAATAATTTTCCCTTAGTGACACAAAAGAAAGATTTCTTTGGATTCAAGGAGATTCCATGCTCTCTACACTTTTGGACGATAGTTTCAAGGTGTTTTAAATGATCAGCTCTAGTTTTTGAAAACATTGTCAGATCATCAAGGTATATGACTATGAATTTTCCCTTGTGACTGCCAAAGGCCAAGTGCATTCCCCTCTAAAAGGTGGCACTAGTATTAATGAGGAAAAAAGGCATTCTCCTATAAGCAAAGGTGTTACAAGGAGTGGTAAAGGCAGTCTTATGCCAATCTGCAGCACTTACTTCTACTTGATTATATCCTGACAATCCATCAAGTATGGACAACATTTCTGAACCTGTAATAGCCTACAACACTTGATCCATTATGGGGAGAGGATAATTATCCTTCAAAGAGGCTTGATTCAAATTCCTAAAATCAACACAAATCTGGATCTCACCATTCTTCTTCCTAACAGGAACAATATTAGCAATCCACGTTGAATGGTGAATGGGGAAAATGATCTTAGCCTTCAATAACTTTTGGATCTCTTGAAATATTGTCTCAACAATTTTAGGGTTATACTACCTCTACTTTTTCTGGAAGGGCTTGATCCCAGGTTTTAGAGGAATCAAATGTTGCATCTATTTTGGCTGAAAAGGCTTGAGATCATCATAAGAATATGCAAGAACATTAGCATACCTTTTCAATAGATTTGTTTCTTTTTACCTCTCCTCTTGTCTGCAACACTTTCCAATGTTTACTGGCATGGGTTCATTAACACTCCTAATGTTTATCTTTTCATAGTCAACAGAATGCTAAGCTCCTTTGGAAGTTTTGGACTTGATGTACCTATCATGTTTATCAAATAACACTTCCAAACTTACCATCCCTTTACGTATCTTATTACCTCTCAGTTTTATGTAGCCATCATCATCCATTTCTTCTTTGTTATCTTCTTCATCTAGGGGTACACACTCTCAAGCCAGATTCCCACTTCCTTTAAAGTATAGTTGGTAAAAATTATCTCTAAGTTCAAGGAAGGAAAGAAAGTGTTGATCATCATTAAATACCTTCCAATCGTTTGCATTGTCAGGCACACTAGGCCTAAGAATCATCTCGATGGTTTATTTATATTGGGAGAAATTTGGATGAGGGATCAGTAGAGACCCCGAGACATCCAAGGAATCAGCCCTGGTGTTTCTTTCCCTTGGCATGGCTTTAATGGAAAAGGAATCAAGGAACTCAATGGAATCCCAAACTAGATTCCTGTAATGTTTCAACCTTCTATTCTTCACTTAAAAGAGATCTCTGACCTATTTTACAATCAGATCTACATCACCATGAGAAATGAAATTATTGATGCCCATCTCTATTTCCATGCTTAAATTGATGATGAAAGCCTCATACTCAACTATATTATTTGTGTTTTCAAATTGGAGCTTGAAGGAGAAAGGATGAATATTCCCTTCAGGAGAACTAAGCACCACACCAGCTCCAGATCTAGCTAAGGATCAGCTCCCATCAAATTCCAAAATCCAAATTCCATTAGGATCAAGAAGCACTTCCTTAGGATGGTTAGCCTCAACTTGTGACATGATAATGTAGTTACCATGACCAATGTCCTCATAAAGTATTTGTGTGTTTGGGTCATCTGTTTTTTGCACGATATATTCAGTGTTTTTCTCAGGCAATAGCTTCTTCATTTTCCCATTCACTGGAATAAGAGTATGTGACCAATCCATCATGATTTATCCTCCAACATCTTTGTAAAAATTCCTACTCAGCAACATGTTGTAGGAAGGGGGGATATCAGCTACCAAAATGGTATCTAAAATTCTCTTCTCTGGCAAAGCAACAAAGGATACTTGTGCATCCTTGATCCTTCTAACCAATGGCACTTCTCTACTTTCCATTGAGTAACATGAACTAAAAGTAAAGGTTAGGGTTAATCCTAGGGGATGAGCTACCTTAGCAGGCATCAAATTATCTAAAGCACCAGAATCAATAACAAAATTATTGAGTTTGTGGCCAGCTAGGAGGAGAGTGACATAAAATGGTTTGATCTTCTCATTAGGTGAAGTGATTGCTGCCACAAGGCTTGGTTGAGATGAAGAAGGAGTGGGCAAGAGACCTTTAGAACTAGGGGATGAAGGATTGGATTTGGAATTTACAAAGTCTACCATCTTAGCAAAGGCCTTGGGATGGGTTTGGTAGAATTCAACTTCTAAGATCTGGATCTTAGTTTTCTTGAGATGGTCAATAATGTCAAAAGAACCAGACGTAGATGGAGCATCATTGATAGGAGTAGATGAAAATTTTTACTTATCAACTTTGTCATTGGAAGGGTAAGAAGTTTTGGGAGTAGAAATAGAGGAGGAAGGAACAACATAACTTACCTTGGGTGTGGAAGAAGTTAGAATAGGAACTCCTCTACTTGCAGTCACTAGAATGACCGTATGAGGCTCCTTAGATATTTTAGCAGGTTGCACCACTTTCTCCTTCTTGTTGGCTTGTTCATGAGTCATGAAAACATATGATTCATTGTTCATATCTACAACTATTTCTTCATAATAACCCTCTTCATCTATACCTTCATTGGTGAGAAAATGGACATGAGATCCACTCAACTCTTATAATTCTTCATCATCTTCCTCTTCATGTTCTTCACATATTTCACTCTCCTCCTCATCATTAGGCTCTAGCACTTCACATGTTACATTGATTGGATATTTAACAGGTGAGCCTTCAATTTCCAATCTGGTCTGAGGAGATGGCAACCGATTTCTAGGCTGAAAAATTCTTCCTAGGAACATCCTGATAAGGATCATGCTGGGCTAACTACTTCTTGAGAGTAATGAGATCATTAGCAAGTTTTTGTATTGATGTCCTCTCAATATTCCCCCTCTTTTGAAAGTCAAAAATTGAAAATTTTGAGTTGATACCCTTCAGTGATGTTCTAGTGAAGTGAAAATTCAAGGAGACAATAAAAATTCACGTTTTTTGGAGTCATTTTGGTGATTTGCGGGTCTTTTAGAAATTTTTTTCCCTCATGTGCCAAGTCTGCAGGGCCTTCTGTTCCCTGATCAGCCGCAATCCCCACAAATATGTTAACTTTTGGTTCTTTTGGAACTTTTTGGTTTGTATGTTCCAATTTTGTTTGGGCTATCTGTTCCCCAATCGCCCGCATCGGCTGGATCGGGTCCTTTGCATAATTTTGTCCCATCTGTCCCAAAAGTGTATGTGCCTTCTGTTCCCGATTTTCCTGCATCATGTACATCAACTAAATGACATATTCATGTCCCTTGAGTCCCTCATGTTTCCAAGTTTCTGAACCACCTGTGCTCATTTGGACATCTTTACCCACATTGCCTGTGTTGGTCGGATCACGTCTTCATGTCCCTCATGTCCTAAATGTACCAAAGGCCATCTAGGACAGTTTTTTCCACTCTTCCCAATTATTTCCTTTTTAACTCAGTCCAGTATGAATTTAATACACATTTATGACCTTCTCTCTCCTAAACGGCTATTTAATGGGACTACCCTCTATGCATTTGACACACTGCTCACTTGCCATCATTCGCTCGAATCCCTGTAATTAAGATCATTTGCTCGTGCTTTTATTCCCTTTGCATTTTTCATTGTGGATTTGATCTGTGAAGGATTTTTCTCTATACGTTGAAAACATGAAGATTAAATTCCAAGGTCAAGAACACGTTTCGCCTCTTGAGTCCTCTATTCTCGATATCGGGGATAGTGAGGTTTGGTACCTAGATTTTGGCAATTTCTGGAACAAATTGACTAACCCTGATCCTTTCCCCATCGCGCAGATGATCAATGACAATGGTCTTGCGTATGCGGTGGGTTTCCCTATCTCAGTACAACGTGCCGACACCATGCTCACCTGTGGGCTCACTTTAACCCAGACACCAAGGAATTGTCTAATGTGCATGGGGAGCTAATTGCTAAACTAGATGTTGCTACCATTACTACTACTCTATGGATTCCAGAAGTTGAAGACTCCATTGTTATCAGTCAGGCTCAATCTTAGACTCTATTCAAATAGGACAGTGATAAATATAAGGTGAGGATAGAAAAATCATGGTTGAAGAACCCTAAGAAGGGAGCATCCCAACTTTCTAAGGCATTATTTAGGGCTGATTTTAATGAAGAGTTGTCTGATTTAATTATCTTGATAGCTCATGTCATGGGATTTCCCTCTACCAATGAATTCCACTTTTGGATGTGCCCTCTCATCAACATCGTCTGTGAAGGTAGTCAGAACATAAATTGGATAGAAATCATTTTCATTAATTTAACTGAGAAATTGTCCAATGTGTAACAGACTAAGAAGTTCTATATGACTTCTTATCTCATGTATTCCCTAGCAGCATCCTGGTAGTGGTTTGGATTCACATACATGGAGGGCCAGAAGGATGAACCCATTTATGCATACTGCCCTCAATTCACTCTTGAAACTAGAAACCAAAACTTCAGGAGGGTTAATGATGCCTTTACCATGTATATTGTGAGGCTCTTAGAAGGTGATACTGCCACGATATTTTCTGATGAGGCCATGGACCTGATAGCTAAGTATGGAGCTTTCTTAATTCAGTTCAGGAGGTTTTCATATATCAAGTTGGCTGGTTATGAGAACACATCTCTCAAGCTCCCCATGTTTTTTAATGACAAGATGGATTTGATTGAAGTGCGCAGGAAATTGGATAAATTTTATAGAACCTGCAGGGACAAGAAAATCTCAGGTCTGCATTTCCCTATTTCCTTGGGTAATTATACATGCAAAACAACCTTGGATGCTATAAATATAGAAAGGGCCCTTGCTCCCATCACTATCCACTTTTTCAGTCCTAGGACCTGTTTTGATTTGAATAAGTTCATTGAGCAAAACCTTAGAATTTATTATCATCACAGGTCAGATACAGAGGACTACTGGGCCAATTGTGTAGATGACTTTGAAGCAAGGCGGAAGCACTATGGAAGATTCTCTCTGCAACAGATAAAGGAGCTCAATCTCTACCAAATTCCTGAAGGGTTCTAAGATAATAATGAATACTAGCTGTCATATGAGTATGAGACATTAATCAGACATACTCCTTTGGAAGACCTAGATTGGTACAAGAAGGATAAGGATGACTTGGTTGAGATATTAGCCCCTGTCCTTGTAAGAACCAAGGTTTGGTTTGACAAAAATTTTCGAGAGCTTAGGAAGAATCAAATTGGATCTTCTTCTAGAGATACTTCAACACCTAGGAAGGAATCACATACACCCAGCATGGAGGTACAAGCACAAACCCCTCCTCCCTCCTCAAATAAATAACCTGAATCATCTACTCCCTCTTCTTCCACAAAAATGTATCAAAAGAAGGTAAAATAGGTTAGACAAGAGCCAATTGAGGAAGAACCCCTTTCAAGGCATTCATAACTACCTTTAGGGCCAAAGAATGTTATTGTTCTTAGTGAAAGTGATGATGGTGAGATACCAGACCCTGCAGGAACTTCAAAAGTTACAATATAAGAAGAGAAGGAAGTGCCTAGCACAAAAATGATTCCTCTTCTCAAGAACATCTAGATGCCTCACTCACATCTCTATTAGAAGCAATAGTGGTGAATACTTTAAGTGCCACGAGCTCAATTTCTCTTGGACCTCTTGTTCCTTCTTCTTCTCCATCTACTTTTGCATGGGTGCAACCCCTGGTTAATAGTAGGAAAAGGAAACCTTCTTCCCATTTGTCAGGACCAAAATTTGATGTTGTGGAAGCATTTTTAGGCACTAATCCTCCTCCTCCAGCAAAGAGAGATAAAACAACTTCAAGAATAGTGACATATGCTCAAGGCCAACAATTTCCAGTGGTTGAAAAGCCTAAAGTTGATAATGCATAGGAAGATCTATTAACCTCTAACCTGGAGCTTTCTAGGATTCCAATGGGAGAATCCACTCCTGAGAGTGAGGTACATAACCTCCAAGAAATAGTAACCAAGGTTATTGAGAGAGTGGAGAAGGGTAAATAGACTATAGAACAGTTGGAAGAACAAAATCAAGTTCTTTCTAGCTTCATCAAATCATTGTTGACTAAAGATAAAGTTTTGGATCCTGCTCCACTAACTGCCCTTCCACCTCCTATGATTCTCTGTCAGGATGAGGTTCAAAGTATCAAGGATATAAACATGTATTCCACTTATGGAAGGGCTATGGAAGCCATGGTTGATGACATGATCATTTCAGGATTGAATTTCATTCTAGTAGCCTTCAAACTCAATGAGAAGGTGGAAAACCTGCAACAAAATTTCTCCTCCTCTATTGGAACCATGGAAAAAGAACTGAAGCTTTAGAGTGGTTGCATCATAGATCTTCACCTAATGGAACATGCCAATGAAAAGATATTGATGGCCAATAAAGTTTCTGATGATGCCAAGGACAACTTGTCAAGGTCATGGGTTTTCAGTGTTGAATGGAAAATTAAAGTTCTTGAAGAAGCCTTGGGAGAATTGAGGAACAGTTGGCAGAAGGGAGAATCCTTCAAAAATTGTGTTGTGTCTACCTGCAAAGATATTCATTGTCATCTTCATGATGAAACTTCAGTGTTCCTTTCTCTCTCCAAGAGATTAAAACTTAGTTCAGGGCATTTGTTAAAGAAAACTTGTTCAAGGAGGAATTGATTACGAAAGAGAAGATAAAGGATATTTTCTCTCTTCAATTTGCTATTGAAGAGGCTAATAAAGAATACCTTGAGCATACCGAGTTTGATAAGGACATGGAGAAATTCCTATACACTTAGTCTCAAGCCACTGCCAACACATTAGTCCCATGAGGCAGAGAGATAGCTGAAGCATTGAAAAGATTCAGGAAACAGATTCTCAAGTCGGTGGGCCCTCCCCAGAAATAAGCGGATCTTTTCTCTTCTAGCTTCTCCTCTCCTACTTCTTTTTATGAAATCAAGCTCATTGTAAACTAATTAAGAATCTTGTGTCAAGCACTTCCTTAATTAATATTTTAGTTAAAAGAAACAATTATCAAGTGTAACCAATTTTTAAGTTATATAATGGGCCCTCTGCACCATTTTCAGAGGCTGGAACTTTGTTGATTTTTGAAAGTGTAAAGAAGTTAAAAATATATCAATATAATAAGATCTCTCTTTCTATTTCCATCTACTCTTGTTCTTTCATTGCTATCTATTAAAAGTTATTGGATCATTAGTTTGTTTTACTTCAAAAAGGTTTGTATTCTTGTGGATGTCATCTCTAGAACTTTGTGTCTATGAAATAACATCTTGTGGTTTTAAATGCAAATGATTCTATTCTATATGATTCCCTTATGGAATGAGTAAGGAATTATTTTGATATCTATATTTCCTGAGAGTGCTATTCTGCCCCCTCCCATTCCTTAATTCTTCTATCTTTTTCTACTGATGATCTATTATATCAAACACTTTCATAATATCAGATTTCCTCATCAAAGCTAAATATTATGCATTTGTAAATAGGTTTTTTCCTTTAAATAAGGGAACCTCTCCCATTAAAGAGGAGGGACTTTCTATCCCCTGACTGTTGCTTTCAATAAAGTCCTTATTTCAAAACCAACATGTACCAGCTGATCTGCATTATCTCTAAGAGAAGATGTGGAAGAAGGAGATGCTTTGGATTTGGATGATTCTCTCCTTAGCTTGCGAGACATGATCATATCATCTTCAACATTGAAAACAAATATTTGATCAACATCTAAAGTGGCAATATTAGCTCTTCTAAGTGCATAGCTCACTTTAGGAAGTTGGGCATTAAGGAATAAACATTTCTCAATCCAACCCATAGGGTGTGTTTTGTGGGATCTTGTTAACCAGTTTGTTGAATTTGGCCAAAAATTCCCTCATGGGCTCATGTGACTCTTTCTTGATTTGAGAAATCTAAGACAAAACGACATTTACATCCTCAGCAGGTTTGAAACATTGCTCAAACTAGGTCTTCATGGTGTTAAAATTGGTGATGGATCTAGTAGGGAGATGATAAAACCAATCACCAACATTATATTACAATGTCTCTACAAAAATTCTAATAGATATATCTTCATGTTCAACTCTAGGAAAACCACAAGTAAAAATGAACGCCGCAATATGCTCATCTGGATGAATCTTCCCATCACCTCTGAATTTAGGGAAATTATTTCTATTTCCTCTAGGAAATTCATGCAATGGCTGGGGAAGAGCAAGAGGCCCAACCCTTTGGCCCCAAGGAAGAGGAGTTGCCATCCTTGGAAATATTGTTTAGAGAGGAACTGAAACACCCACGAGAATCAAAGCATGGAAATTAGGATTGATTTGATCTAGAGGGATGTCACTCCCAGAAGTTTTGTCTCCAAAACGAGGAGTGTTTGCAGATCTTGCTCCTCGTATTTTTATTGATGAAGGGAGAGGGAAACGTTGATGATCCAGAAGTTAGAAATGAGGGTCTTCTTCCCTAAGGGTTCTTCTACCCTGAGTGTATCTTAGAGTCGCCAGATCAAAGATGATTAAGAAGTTGTTATTCAAAAACTAGAGTTCATTTGCAATGAATTCCCCAGTGGATTTGCCAAGAACTGTTGGGTTTCATAATGGAACATGGGTTGAAACCATAGTCATGGGACAACAAGTCCCTCCTCTTTAATGAGAGAGGTTACCTTATTGAAATCTGGAAAAATAAATGTACAAATCTACAACTATCAATGTTTAGATCCTCGTATCCTAGAGTGTTTTCATACTCAAAAGATTATCAATAAGAAGGAATGAAAGAATAAAGAGATGGGAGAAGGAAGAAAACAATAATGATTTTAGGAAATATAGATAGCAGAGTATCTCCCTACTCACATTAAACCAATAAAATATAGAAAAGGATCAATTACTTCACCACCGATGCAAATTTACAGACACAAAGTTCTAAAGATTACACATACTAGAACAAAAAGTTTCTATTGAATGCAAACCAAATGATCCATTGAATCAGGAAGACACAGAGAGAGATAATGTAGGAAAATGAAAGAAATAAATTCTGTATTTAATAACTTCTAAATTTACAACATTCCCAGAAAACCTGAATCCCTTTTCCATGGCCAAAACCATGTTTTTATAACAATTCATGTACATCCATACTTTTTCCCCAAGAAAAGAATATCCAAAAGGAATAATTTTTGTTGCAGATCCAATTTTGGAAAGTGACGTGAAACAAATGCACTCATGAAAACTAGAGGTTCAAAAAGGCAAATATTTTGTCACTTCAAGCATGATTACTTTAGCAGGGGGCATCTCATGATTTTCTTCTTAATGTGGTCCTTCCAATTCTACCTTTTACTAACTTTCATAGCACTCAAATGCTTACTAGTAAGTCTTACCCCTTTTTCTATCGTGTATTCCTGATAAACTCCCTTTTCTGATAATCAAACTTTACATGTCTTTAAATTTATTTATTTGGCTCCTTAACATACCCAAAATGCATCTCATGAATAAACGAAAAGGAAATAGAGAGGGAAAAATGAAGAATGGTTCACATCTACATTCTTTGGAGCTCTAGTTAGTTAATGGCATCAAAAACCATACGAGTACATTTTTCTGTCCTTTCCCCCTTTTTTACCTTAAGATTTGGACCCTACACATTGCAAGATCTAAGCAATGATGGCCTTGAGGGAGAAATCTGCATTTCCTAACTTTTGGGAGGAAAAGTGTGATTTCTCATTTTGATCCGCCCCTCCACAGCTCTGACAAAGGCGAGAAATGTTGTTCAAATCTACCATTTAAACTCTTTTAACAAAAATATCAAATTCTTAAAAACCTCTGTCGGCTCGCTATTCCGATTTCATTCTTCAACACGTGGCATCACTTGACTGATTGTGGGGGTGTGTTTTGATTTTATACTTTATCTATTTTGAAAAGGGGGAAAATTCAAACCTTTCCCCTGAAATTTCATCCCCCCACCATTGAATTTTCAACGTAGGCCATGTGTCTCTTTCTAATTTGCTACGGGCCTCAACTGAGAACTTATCCCTTCGAGAGTGGGGTTGCGGGTCATTTTAGAGCTTTTCACCCTTTCGTCATTAAATTTTCAATGTAGGCCACATGTCCCTTCTGATTCACTGTGGGATTCAACTCAGAATTTATCCTTTCACGTGGGTGGGGCTGTGGGTCATTTTAGAACTTTTGGCCCTTTGTGGAAACAAAGCTAAAATTCCTAAAGTCCCCTGCCAATTTGCCAAAGTGAATATGAGTTGAAAAATAGCCATGTGTCCCTTTCTAATTTGTTGTGGGGCCGTGGGTCATTTTATAACTTTTTTCCCTTCCACCGTAATTCCTTAGAGAATAAAATGGACCCATCACCCTGAAGTTCTGCCAAAAATGCTCCAGCCAATCAAGGACTGGCAGGGATGCGGGGCAAATCTAACATTTTTTTCAAAATCATCAAAAGTGATAAGTTCAAAAGAAAACTTATCTGGTTGCATCGAATGAGAATCAAACACGTAGCTTCACCTTTACGAGAAATAAATTGACAGGGAAAAGAACTTAGGAAGTTGCAGGAAACGGGAAAATGCCATTTTTGCTCCTGATGAAGAATTTATTTTTCTACAAAAGGTTAAAAATGAAATATGCAAGGTTCCATGCATTCTAAATGCATAAAATAAGAACTTAAATCATTTCCCATCCATTAAAAATAGGTGAGACATTTTAACGGTAGTAGACTGAGGAAATTTTGATTAAAAATGTCATAGGAAATGAAAACGAGCATCTGAGGAGTTTAAAACATGAATTTCTTCTATGGCAGGGCTCCAATTTTCACAAAATTAGTTTCGAAAGGGTGTGGAAAATTGAGAGGACAACATGATTGAGGTGCCATTTTATTTAAAAGTGTATGGTTTTTCGATCTCTACATCTTAGTCTAGATTTTAATAAGCTTTGTCTTGTAAAAATTTCAAGAAAAATGCATCTCCCAATTGGTGTGAAATATAATTTTGAGACTTTTTTGTCAAGGAAAAGAGGCCAAAGAGGCCAAAATTTAAAAAAAACAGTTTCCTCCTGGGAGACCTTCTTTGTACAAAAAAATAGCCTTCACTAAAACTTCCATAACTTTCTTTTTGTTTAGTGAAAAATTAAATTTTTTTTTTGTAAAATTCTAGATTCTTATACAAAATTCATAAAGGTAGTTTATGGAGATTTTTGTGGACTGATTTTTTGTAATAAATTTTTAAGGGCTGATATAAGGTGTAAGAAAAAAGTGTAAATTTGCAATTTTGTACTCACAATGTGTTATGTCCAAAGCATAATAGTAGTAAGAAAAAATAAGTGGCGTATACAACATTCAAAGATCCCCTGTTTAAATTACTATTAATAATCATACATTTTCATATAGTCCATCAATATAATATAACACATTATATGGGCACTTAAACAAAACAAGAGACAAAATTGTAATTGCACTATCATTATAAAGTGCCAAAAATGTTTTCATTCTCATGGAGCTAGTTGTCTTCACGTTTCACTCAGAATTTACAGGGGAAAGATAAAATACTTGTAAATTGTTCATTGATCGCTCAACAGTCGTATTTCTTGTGGATTAGAGAAATATGAATGGAGTGTATTTTATCGTTCCAGTGTCCAATTTTGAGATACGATCCAACCCAACAGAGGTTTTATTGAGCCAAGAGCTAACCCAATAGAGCTTTTCAAAACACTCATAGCTACTCATTTGTTTTTTGAGAACATGTGCCAACCCAAAAGAGGTTCCAGATATTCTAGAGATAGTTCCTGAGCCTATTCCATCTCTTGCAAACCGTTCAAAGGATGTAATTTCATCTAGCTACTCCTGTTTAGATAAGATCTAGAGAGATCATACTGAATTAAGTAGGGGAATGATAAAGTAATTTTATTTACCTTAGAATAGGTTTCGTTTAGCATGTGTGTGCTGATAAATATTTATCTCATGTAAACATATTTTGTTTTAGATTTTTTTCTCTCCTATTAACTTTAAACCATTATGAATTAAGGGGGCAAATGTTAGGAATAAAATTAGGTTAACTCATCATTTAGTAAGTTGTAATGTCAAAGTAATTAAATTTTATTTATTTAACTTAGTTAGTTATTAGTTAGCTATTATCTAGTTGTCACATCCCTAGATTAGTTGAGCCTATAATATTGTTATTTTACATCTTTGGAATGTTCTCAAATGTCATTAGTTATGAGCAATATGCTATTTTTGCATATTTTTTGTACTTAGTATATTTGATCCACTTTTAGTGGATCTTGTTACTGTTGGAAAATGTCTATAAACATTGCATCATCTTCATTTGATATAAATGAAGTGTTTTCATAATATTAATCATAGTATCCCATCCTCTCTCCTCCTTTCTAACATAAAGTCTCAGTTTTAACCCTTTTTCATACAAATTTCTGGTCCAGGAAAACATTAATATAATTTGTGGAGGCAATTATATATTTTAATATATGTGTTATTTTATATCTTTTTGGGACCATTTTTTGGGGAATGGTTTTGAGATGAAAAGGAAAATTATATATTTTTATATATATGGGGAAACAATATTAAAAGGGGGGGGGGTATATATATATAAATAGATATGCAGCAGCAATAGAAGAGGTGAAGTATAGATAGAAGAGAAGCAATTTGAAGGAAAAAGAAAGAGATGGAAAAATAGTGTGCAACAACATAGTAGAGAAGAAAGGAGGAAAAATATAGAGAAAGAAAAATACATAGTAGAAGATTGTGAAAGAGGGATTTTTTTGTAAGAAAAAGAAAAAGAATATTGGACAAAAGAAGAGAAACAAAAGGAAAAAAGAGCAAAAACTCAAAAATTGTAAAGGTTTGTTTTTAAATCAAATATATATTTTTGGTGTGTGTGTTTTATTTTTGTTTGTAGTTGTGTCTTTCCCTTACTGGTTATATTCGGTACTAAATTTTTCCAAAATTTGGATTAAGAGAAAACAAAAAACTCATTAGCAAAAAGGATTGACTTTTTTATTTTCTAGGTTGAGTTATAATGGATTGCAGTAGCAACTCTTGCAAAAAACATCCAATATTTTATGTGAAGAACTATGAGATTTTGTGAAATAAAATGAAGAATTTTTTCTCTTCTCAAGAGATATGGTAACTATTTGATGGAGGATATACAAAGGGAGAAGACCAAGCTACAATTAATGCATTGAAACTAGCACAAAATAATATTTTAAAAGAAAATAGAAGGATGCAAAATATTTAACATACATGTAGAATGCAATCACTGATTAAGTATTTCCAAGGATAAAAACAACTAAAAACTCCAAGAAAGCTTGAGACACATTGAAGAATGCTTATCAAGGAAGTGACAAGGTGAATATTGTCAAATTAAAGATGCTGAGGAGAGAGTTTGAAACTCTTTTCCTAAAAGACTCAGATTATATAAATGATTTATTTACAAGGACTATGACCATATTTAATCATATGGGGAGGAAATGGAGATGTGGTAGAAGAGCACAAAATCATTGAGAAGGTATTAATAAGCCTTTGAGTTATATTTGACCAAGTTGTGGTAGCCATAGAAGATTCTAAGGACTTAAAACAAATGAGTGTTGATGAGTAGATCAACAATATCCTCCAATGAACAAGTATTCAAAACAAATGCAAATGTTAGAGGTGGCGGGAGAGGAGCATATAATAGAGGAATAGGAAGATTTAGGAACCAAAAATAAGATGTAAGACCACCAAAAAGACTGAAATGCATGATGAAGACGTAGAGGAAGGATCAACAATACTTCCAGAGGTGGTTATACACAAACATATGATAAATAAAATGTGGAATTCTATTATTGCATAAATTTTGCGCATTATGCCATTGAATGCAAAAATTAAAAATTATGATTTGAGAAATCTTAATAATAATGCAAACTTCTCAAATAAAAAAGAAGATGAACTTTGAAAGAGTGAAAAGGGTGGATTCTTCCTTTTAACTTGTAATGTAGAAGACAAAGGAAATAAGAAAGTATGGTATTTGGATAGTACTTGTAGTAACCAAATGTGTGGAAAAAAAGAAATGTTCAATAAAATAGATGAAGGAATCAGATCTGAAGTAAAAATGGGAACAAATTAAAAAGTTATAGCTATGGGTAAAGGCATTGTATCCATTCTCACCAAGAAAGGAGACAAGAATCATATACATAATGTTTTCTTTGTTCCAAGATTAAAGTATAATCTTCTCAGTATTGGGTTGCTTGTCTAAAATGGATATAAGGTGAAGTTTGAGGATAAAGAATGTGTTTTATAGGATAAAGGTGGAAGAAAAAAGCTAATTTCAATAGTGTAGATGTCATAGAATAGAATGTTACCTTTGAGGGTGAAGAGTGTAATAGGTGCAACAACATTCAAAAGAATAACCATTGATGAATCCACTTTATGGAATCTCAAGTATTGGAACTAGATTTTTGGTGGATTACATGTTATTTATAATAAGAAAATGGTTGAAGGACTACCTCCTATTGAAAATATATATAAGGTTTGTGAGGCATGCATATTGGGGAATCAACATACAAATTCTTTTTCGTTAGGTAAATTATCGAGAGAAAACTCACCTCTCAAGCTAGTACATTAAGATTTGTGTGGTCCCATGAAAAATCCCTCCATGTCTAAAATTTTATATTTCATTACCTTTATTGATGACTTCAGCATAAAAACATGGATTTATTTCTTGAAGAATAAATATGAAACATTTGAAGTATTCAAGAAATTTAAGGCCATGGTTGAGAAGCATAGTTTCCATTATATAAAATCATTAAGAAGTAATACAAGGGGAGAGTATATATAAAATGAGTTTTTAAAATTTTGTAAGGAACCCGGGATCAAGAAACAATTCACAACAAGGTATACACCTCTGTAGAATGGTGTAGCAGAGAGGAATAATAGAACCATGCAAGCAATGAAAGGAAGCGTGTTGAAAGCAAGAGGATTGTCTGATACATTCTAGGCAGAAGCAGTTGGAACAAAATTATATCTGCTAAATAGAAGTCCTACAAAGATTATGAGGAAGAAAATACCTCAATATGAATGTATTGGAAGAAAAAAAAGTGTTGAGCACTTGAGATTTTTTGAATGTGTGGAATATGCACATATTCCAAAGAAGAAAAGAAAAAATGGGATAAAAGAGGAAAGAAGTGCATTTTTATTAGATATAGTGAGCAATCTAAAGCTTACAAATTATATAATCCAATTACTAAGGAGTTTATAATCAACCAAGATGTTCAATTCATTGAGGAAGCATCTTGGGAAGATGCACAAGTAGTGGAGCAACCTCAAACAAATGTAAATGCACCTATCATTGTGCCTGAACCAGTAGAAGGAAGAGCAAAAAAGGTACCAAGTTGGACACCCATTTCACAAAATGGTGAATCTTCAAATTACAACAACCAACAAAGCATGCAAGGACATGCAAATTAAGAATCTTCATCATCATATGACTCATTGTAGCAGCAAGGAAGAATGGGAAATGAACAAGGGATCTATGACCAGTTAAGGTATGAATAAAATGAAGATGAAGTGATTAATTTAGCTTTATTTTAACCAACATCTGATCCTATTTATTTTTAATAGTTTATTAAAGATTAAAAAATGGTGTGAAGCAATGGATGAATAAATGCATGCAATAGAAGAGAACGTAACATGAGAGTTAGTAGATCTTCCTTAAAGAAAGATAGTCATTGGAGTCAAGTGGGTTTATAAAACCAAGACTACTCCTAAAGAAAAAATTGAAATACATAAAGCAAGATTTATTGTGAAAGGCTACAAACAAAATGTTAATGGTGAATCACAGCAGCCCTGACTGTCTACGACTTGATGGGTTGATACTCTCAATGCGATTGCATAACATGAAGCTTTTACCAAGTTTGGGACCCTACAAATTGGGAAAGCTCTCTGGATGAAGGCCGTTCCTATTCCTCTGTTTAGATGCACACATAAAAATGCAGAGGGTTTACTCAAAAAACCTAATCTAACTTGCCAAGGAGATAGGGTAAGAAGATGCATAAAAAATAAACCTAAACTAACAAAGGTGATGCATCGAGGAATGAAGAACACCTGTCTTGCCAATAAACACAAACCATTAAAATGCAATGCAAGATCATGCACAGATAACCAAATTTGTAGTGAAAGATTAGGAGGATGCAAATGAACACAGAGAGGGTTGAGAATCATCCACAGACATGCATTATTTGCTCAAAAGATTGATAAGATACACTATAAAATGCCAAGAGACAAAGTTTCATTACAGTTTTAGATGGGAGGTTTGAACTCCACAAATTCACCTGCCAAAGAGAAGAAGGGAGGGGCAAAACAAGAATGTCCCACCTTTAGAAAGAAACCCCTCCGTATAATTTATAGGAAGAATGAGAGAGGGAAGAGAGAGGAAATCCAAATCTACCCCAACCACCTCTAGATTATATTTAATTCATCTCATTATGGCGGTAGGTGAGAACCCTAGCAAACCCAAAAAAATGGCGAACTATATTTTGGATTTTTTAAGAACTTGTTCTAACCTAATTAAAGATATCCAGTCATAGTTGGGTAGAGGACCTTGTAATATTTCTGAAAAGTCCAACCTTGCATGAATCTGAGCTCCCTATGAAAATTTATAGCCATTTGAATATCTGGGTCAGGGTTTGCTTTCTGTCGGTTTGGGGTGTCAACACTTAAAATGTTGCGCCTCCTAAAGATACGCCTCGATGCATCCATCCTCCTGTCAACATACTCTTAAGTGTGCCATAGGTGCTGAAAATGTGGTGTCGATGCCTTGCAACCTTCACTGCGGTGCAACCTTTTTCATGTCGATGTTTTTCAACCTGTGCCTTCCATCCTGCACCAGGGCACAACCTTTTTCATGTTGACATTTTTCAACCTGTGCCTTCCATCTTGGGCTAGGGTGCAACCTTTTGCATGTGAACATTTTTCAACCTGCGCCTTCCAACCTGTGCCAAGGTACAACCTTTTTCTTGTTGACATTTTTCAACCTGTGCCTTCCATCCTGTGCCAAGGCGCAACCTTTTTCAACCTGCGCCACTGGTGGCGTAAATAAATGTCAAGTTTTTACTTTCTTTGATTTCCATATTCTTCTGTTTGTCCATATTTACCTGGGGAGGGAGATATATACAACAATTTGGTGACTTAACGGGATCACCTTCATGCTAGGTAGAAGATCAATGGCCTTTTAGCAATCCATTGGGCATGGAGTCATAAGCAATAACCTAAAACCAACCTGATATCTTATCCAAAGCCTGATACTGCAACTCCTTCTCCGAGAGCACACTGAACTGTGGAAATTCACCCTGAGAGCAACAAAACCTGTGCCAAAGGACTTAGGGAAATTGAAACCTAACTACAACAAGACAAATGTGCATCCACACTTAGAGGAATTGAAATCTAAGCTAATATTTACAATGTTAAACCTTTTCCTTTTAGTAGCAATGTTTAAGATAGATTCTGTTAACCAAAATCTAGAGTTCTTCTCCATCCAATGGAGAAAATTGGAAGGCATTACTACTTTTACATCCCGTGACCATGTAGGGGCCACTCCAAATGGCATCAAACTTGGAATACCTTCCTGGTTTTTCCCGATCTGCATCCCATTTCAGAACTACGTCCCCTTCCTAGAAGGTCCTTGCTTTTACTTTCTTATCAAACCATCTTTTTACTAAGGCCTGATCTTTCTTAATCATTTGAACTACATGTTCTCTAATTTATTCTAATTCCATCAATTATGCATACCTGGCCTCCATTGGTTCATGAGCCCCAATGCAGGTAGTTCCAATGATATAGGAAATACTACCTCCTTCCCATAAACCAACTTGTAGGGAGAATTACCTATAGACCTCTTTGTTGTTATCTTGTCAGTCCATAACTCTGATTTTAGCTTGGTATGCCATGTTCTTTGGTTTTCATCCAAATTTCTTCTGATGATTCTTAGAAAATTCTTGTTCGTCGGACTCTACCCTATCCATTACCTTGCGGGTAATAATTTGAATAGGTGCTCAAATAGATTCCATTCTTGACATCCCATTATGTAATCTTGGAACCTATGAATTCCATTGCATTGTCTGATATGATAGTGGCTGACACAGTGAACCTGGTCACTATTCCTTCATAAAAGTCTAGTATGTTAGACTCATTTGCTTCTTTGAGCGCTATTGCTTTGGTCCACTTGGTGAAATAGTCCTTTGCTGTGAGAATCCACTTGTGGCCTTGGCTTGAGTTTGGATTGATGACCTCGATGAAGTCTAATCCCCATTGCATAAATGGTCAGTCAACCAAAATTGGGTGCAATGGAAGCGCTGCTAGTCTTTCTTTGCCTGTGAAGAGTGCACATTTCTTACACTTTCTTATCCATGTATAGCAGTTGTTGAACACTGTGGGCCAATAATACCCTGCCTTCATTATCTTGAGAGCTATTACCCATGGGGAAAAATGTCCTCCGGAATCTCCATCGTTAAAATATCGTAACACCCTCTCAATTTGACCTGTCCCAATGCACCTCAATATAACTCCATTGATGTCTTTCTTGAACAAAAAACCATCAACAAGCACATATGTAATGGCTTGTAATCTAAAGTATCTCCTCTTTGCTTTACTCATTTCTGTAGGGTATAGGCCTATCTGTAGAAAGTGTATCAGATTCTGAGTCCAACAGGGAGTAGGCACATCATCATTTTTCTATTCTTTACCATCCTATAGTACCAAGATAGTGTCTTTTTCATCACCTTCTTCAACTTGCTGACTTGAGGCTAGTTGTTCACATAATCCCTTTCCATGGACCAACTTAGTGACCTTAATTTTGATGTCATATTCCATGACACGAGTGATCCATCCTGCACGTTTCTCATTTAGATCCTTGTTTAGAAGGAAGTCCTTAACTCCCGCATGAGAGACCAACAATTGGATCTTGTTGTTTGAGACTAGGTTCTTGAATTTCTTTAAGCTCCTGATCACTATAAGGGACATTCTTTTCAATGAAAGAGTACCTAGTTTCCTATTCCTCCAAGCCTTGACTGAAGAAAGCAACTGGTTATTCTAATCCCTCTTTGTTTTACTGTACCAGGATTGTAAAAATTGTGTCTCCACCACAGAAGGCATATAGAATGAAGTCCTTAGAGAAGTTTCGATTGAAGAGAGTCAGAGCTTGAGATATAGCCTCTTTTATTGCCTTAAAACTTTCCTTTCCTTTAGATGTCCACTTAAATGCCATGATCTTCTTTAACATCAATGTTATTGGCTTTACGAGAGATGTAAAGTTTTGAACAAACCTGTGGACAAAATTGATCCTTCCTAAGAAGCTTTGAAGAGACTTCTTGTGACTTGGCAATGGCAATGCTCGAATTGCTTCAACTCTTTTTGGGTTAATCGTCAACCCCCCCCTTTAAAATAATATGGCCTAGAAGTTTTCCTTTGTGAGCCAAGAATATGCATTATTTGGGATTCAATGATACCCCAAATCTTCTACACCTCTAAAATACCTACCTCAGATGAAAGAGGTGATCTACTACATTTTTGGAGAATACAGTGATGTCGTCAAGATATATCAAAACTATTTTATTGATCAATCCCTTGAATGCCATATCCATTTCCCTTTGGAAAGTGGCTCCAGCATTTGATAGCCCAAATGGCATCTTCTTGTAGGCATAGGTGCCCCATTTGGTGGTGAAAGCTTTCTTGAACTAGTCATCTTCTTTCACCATTATCTGATTATATCCTGAGTAGCCATCAAGGAGAGATAATCTCTACGAACCAGCTACCACTTATAATATTTGTTACATTGAAAGAAGTGGGTAATTTTCTTTGAGAGATGCCCTGTTAAGGTCTCAGAAGTCCACACACAACCTAATTTCTCCACTTTTCTTCCTGATCGGAACCAAGTTTGCAACCCGGCTTGAGTGCTTGATCGGGACTATAATGCTTGCCTCTATTAGCTTGTTTAACTCTTTCTTCATTAGAGGCTCAATGTGAGGGTTGACTAGTCTCTGCTTCTTCCCAATGGGCTTAGCATATAGATCCAATTCTATGGTATGTTGTGCCAACTTCGGGTTGAATCCTCTCAAGTCTTCATAGCTCCAAGTAAAGACATCTGGAAATTCTTTGCAAAGCTGTATGAAATATTATTTCTCCTGCTCAGTGGCCACTTTACCAATTTGAAGTATTTTGCCTTCCCCAACCAGAAGTGGCTCTAAATATTCTCTCTTGACCTGTATGTATTAATTACAGAACTAGTTGTTAGGGTTGAAGATAGACTCCAATGTTACTAAACCCTTGGGAAGCTTGTTTTCCTGTAGCTACACTACTTGATCACCATAGTGTTGATCTAGTCTGTCCTGATTCCTAGCTAAGAATTCAACCTCTTCTTGCAAAGAATTGATGATTTGTTGATCGTTCTCAAACACCTACCAACTTGTGTTATTATCTAGAACTGCTGGCCTCACAATCACATGGATATGTGGTTGTATTTTTTCCCTTTTAATGTTTTCAACCACATCAAACGTTGCTCCAACTGCTGCAAGACTATATGTGGCTTCATTTTTCTTCCTTGCTATGGACACAATGTTGAAATTTTGAAATCCTCAATGAGGTCGCATACCCTATTCTTGTAGTTCTTCAGCAGGTCATTCTTTGTAGCATGTTGTCCCCTAACTTGGTTGACAATTAGCTCACTATCCTCAAACACCTGCAAGTTCTTTATGCCCTTTTTCCTAGCCTAATGAAGTCTACGAATCAATACCTCATATTCAGCCATGTTGTTTGAATAGGAAAAATGGAAACGAAAAGCTAGAAAATATTTGATGTCTTGTGGTGAAATAAACATTGAACCACCTCCAGCACCTTTTCTGCTTCTCGAACCATCAGAAAATAGTTGCCAAACTTCATTGTCATCCTTTTGTTTAGGCTAAATGATGTCGGGAATGGGTGAATTTTTTTCATGTACACAATACACGCCCAATTTAGATTCTTCAATTTCCTTGTATGGGTCGAATTCATGACTCTTGTTTTCCCATTCATCCAAAGTCAAATCAAGAGTTCCCTCGACCTTAGTACCTGTTTCTAGATCATTTGAACACTTCTCCTAATCAAAGGTTGAGAAATTTGCATTGATAGGACTTGGCACATGAGGTTCAATATGGAAATTGGCAATTGGTTCTAACCTGATAGTTGCTTTGGCCCCATACCTCGTCCTGAAAATCATGTGTGACAAATCTGTAGATAAATATCCACTGATTTTTTGTAGTGAAGTCTCTCGATAGACACAATGTAAAGAGTGGTAGAAGGTCAATCACAGACACATCTTACAAAGCTATAACATTATGAAAGGCATGTAGTGTTAGGATTAACCCTTTTTTGACCCCAACTATTCGAACTTCCATTCCATCCAACTATACTAATCCTTTCAACACTGGCTCATACTTCAGACTCAGTTGATTCACTATTTTCTTTGGCATCACTAAACTACTTGCCCCTCAATCTATCATGCAATTGTGTACCAAGTGGTTTCCAACAACCAATGACACATAGAATGGTAGAGGCTTCAAATTCTTTCTTGGTTGACCCCCACCCAGTTGCACTGCATTAGTGAGAACTTTCTCATGTCCCTGGTTCGATACATTCAAGGTAAACCAATTAGCCATTGCAGCTTGCAATAAATCTCATTGCCCTAAGATTGCCAGTGATTCCCACATGGAAATGTTCACATGTGTCTTCTTCATTTGATTGATGATGTTGAAAAGGGATGATCTATCTTTTTGTTGTCCCTTACTTGGCACAACCTTTTTTGGAGCTTGAATAGGTGCATGTGTTGCTATAACAGGTGCATTAGGCTGATTTTGCACATTTGGAACTACATTTGGTCTACTAACCCCTTGTTGTGTAGGAGTGGGCTGAGAAACAATTGGATTAGATAGTTGCCCCTCTTTTATTCTTCTCTTCTTTGACCGTGTGTTGACAACTATGCCTTGAAAAGGCTGTTGGTTAACTCCACAAAAATATTCCGTTTGCCAATTGGCCAATGTGGTTTCTGTTGGAGGTGCTTGTTGTTGTGTTTCTTTCTATTGATTCCCTACTTGGCTTGGTTCTTGAGACACACCAATGGTTTGCACCATCAAGGCTTGATTTAGTGCACCATTGAAACATGTTGATTGGTTGTGAGGTAGATTGCAAGGGTAACACCAGTCGTACTCATGTGCCATGTTGTTTTGTGTTGGAACCAAGGCTCTTGAGGATGTCATTGCATTTGGATCATATGCTCAAAATGGCCTGGTAGCTTGAGGTTGCCCCTGGTTTTGGTTTTGATTTACAGCCTGAGCTGGTGGTTTATTTTTTTGGTATGGGGGCCTAGCCTGCTACTGCACTTGATGCTGATACAGTCTAGAACTTTGAGCTTGTTATCTTTTGATAGTCACCAGCTCATTTCCAAGGTTATGTAGCTATTTCATAACCTCCTACAATTGCTTTGAAGTATTTGAAGAAGTAGATGCCTCATTATTGCTTTGATTTCTAGGAGTTGGAATGGGATCCAACTCTGGTGCTTGACTGGTTGTAGGATTTCCCATATCCAGATAGAGAGGCATTGGTGGCCTTGGTGCAAGCTTGCCAACTTGGATCAAACAGTTCTCTACTCTAATAGTTGTGTCATAGGCCCTTGGCAGTGTTTTCCCTCCCATTGATTGGATCATCATAGCTATGTCTGAATTTATGGCCTTTAAGAAATAAAGGAATGCACCTTCGACAGTTGGTCTAACAACTATTGGAATCCTGTCCCATGTCTGTGGGAATCTGAAGTTGAAATCTATCATTTGTTCATTAGAAGCTCTTTTGATTGTCGTCAGTTGTTCCAATAAAGACAAATTGTCTACCCTCTCCCCGAATTGGTTGCAAAGAGCTGAAAAAAGTTGGTTCCAATTCGTAATAGACCCTGCTGTTAGGCTCCTAAACCACAATAAGGCTTTACCCTTAAAATTTGAAGCCAACAACTTGACTGCAACATCCATTTCATTTATTTCATGGATTGCACATGCATTGGTAATATCCTGGATGTGGTCAATAGGAGTAGTATGATTTTATCCTTTGAAATAGGGGATATTCTTTAGCGCTACAACTGAAACTTGATTCTGAGCATTTAGGGTGAGTGGACTACTGCCCATGAAATTGACAAAGGGATTCAGTGGTAGATGTGCCATTATGATTGGCCTAAGAACTCTGGTTGATGTGAGAAAAGGTCTACCAGGTGGAGGTGTAGACAATGTCCGGTTAGGTGGAGATGGTGATCTTTGTGGTCCTCTTCCTCTCCTTCCTCTGCCTGGTGATATTTTCAAGTAGATAATTAGCCCCTCTTCTCAAGTATCAGACCTAGTTTGAATTCTTCTCATGTACCTAGGAAACTTTTGTTATTACACCATTGAATTTTATCCCTTCGGAGTTGCTAGATGTGTTAGAGAACGAGCCTCAAAAGGCTGGATTCTGCCAAGTTACACACCAAACCTAACAATATTAAAAATAGAATTTAAAAATTTGAAGGACCCGGAAGATACAGTTCTTCAATTCAGTTATTGGGTATTGTTGTGCAACTACTAATCCTCAAAAGGTACTGGTGAAGCTCAGGGCATGCAAGGCAACTTACAAAACCTGAAATACACTGTGTCAGAACTTGGGACATGCTCAACACCTGGGAAAACCCAAAATACTAAAAACTATGAAATTTTGAAAGTCAAAATCTCAAAAATATAAGAATACCATTTTGAATATTATCCCCCGATCTATCAATTGGTGAATTTTTGACTTGTTTTGAGTAAGTTAAGCCCTTGAAAATCGATTTTGTAGTTCAACCTGGAAGGTGAAAAAATCTGAAATTGTAAAACTTGCAATTTCTAAGTCCAATTTTCTTGAAAATTCCTTCAAATCTTGTGGAATTACCTCTTGGTCCCACCGAGCATGCCAAAACTATTGATGGTGAATCACAGCACTCCTGAATGTCTGCAAATCGATGGGTTGAGACTCTCAGTGTGATTGCATAACATGGAGCTTTTCCCAAGTGTGGGATCCTACGAATCAGGAAAGCTTTCCGGATGAAGGCTGGTTCCTATTCCTCTGTTCAGATGCACACATAAAACTACAGAGGGTTTACTCAAAAAACCTAATCTAACTTACCAAGGAGATAGGGTAAGAAGATGCATAAAAAATAAACCTAAACTAACAAAGGTGATGCACCGAGGAATGAAGAACACCTGTCTTGCAAATAAACACAAACCATTAAAATGTAATGCAAGATCATGTACATATAACCAAATTTGTAGTAAAAGATCAGGAGGATGCAAATGAACATAGATATGGTTGAGAATCATCCACATACATGCATTATTTACTCCAAAGATTGATACAATACACTACAAAATTCCAAGAGGCAAAGTTGCATTACAATTTTAAATGGGAGGTTTGAACTCCACAAATTCACCTACCAAAGAGAAGAAGGGAGGGCCAAAACAAGAATTTCCAACCTTTAGAAAGAAGCCCCTCCTTACAATTTATAGGAAGAATAAGAGAGGTGTTATCCAAAATTCACCGTCAAGGTAATTTTGATAACATGCATCAAATTATTCAGTCCCGAGCAAGTAGATTGATTCGAGGCCCAAAATCATGTCTTTTGGGGTCCCCTCACCTTTTTCTAACTCTCCCATCTAAGAAGAAATCCCAACAAGTTGAGAAAATGGAAAAAATGTAAAAAATAAGGTTACAGGACTATTTTAAAGCATTTCGGGTCTGAAGGGTTCGGGTCATACTGAGGTTCGTCGTACCAAGCTTGGGGCTGAAAAAACAAAGAAAATCAGCTAAGTCAGACATTTTTGTCCCAGGCGGTCTGCGGGACAGTTGGGACGTCGGGACGTGCGGGACACGAAAAGCCAAAACAACTAAGAGCATGGAAAATCGTCAAATTTTTGTTTCACGCGGTTTTGGGATGGCCATGAAAAAAGTACGCGTGGGACGCGAATCGGCCGATTTGCCGACAGATAGTCCATTTCAGGTGGTTCGGTGATATTTGTCCCAGGCAGTCCATGGGACAGTTGGGAAAAAAGTACGTGAGGGATGCGTGGGACGTGAAAAGGTGAAAAAGCCACAAACAAGAACAAGGAAGCCCGAATCGGCTAAAGTAGGATATTTTCATCTAGGACAGCCAAGCAAAAAGTACGAGCGGGACGCGAGGGACACGAAAAGCCGAAGTGGCCAAAGGCAAAGAAGAAAAGTCAATGTTTGACCTGTGAACTTCAAACAGCCATAACGTTTGATTCCAAGCTCCGATTTTCACAAAATTGGACTTTCTGGAATGAGCATGACATCCTCTACAGCACAAAAACTGGATTTCTTATTTTTAATGAGGATAGATATATTTAATTAAAATAAACATATTTGGCTCCAGTCAGTTAATGCTCATTCCCGTCAATAGAACATTGTTTTCAGAAAACACAAAAACAATAGAAACATTGTTTTGAGAAAACACAAAAACAATAGAAAATTGTTTTGAGAAAAACACAAAAGCAATAGAACATTGTGTCAAGAAAACAACAAAAACAATATATATATATATATCAAAAAAATCTAAAAACAAGGCAAAATTTTTCAAAAAATTCCTAAAAAGTAAAACACCCTACAAAATGGTAACTTACTTCTTATGGCTGAAACTTGTGTCTTGCGCATGATATTTTCTCCATATCCTGTTGGTTTGTCTCACATCTTCCCTGATTAATATGACTCGCAGATCACTGGATTCATAACCATTCACAAAAGCTAACTTCTTGCTTCGTCTATACTCTAGGGAACTTTTGGTTGCATGGTGCTGTTTCATTGCGCACAAATGCTTTTCATGGACCCCGTGTCCATTTTCATTTCCCCTTGCATGTATCCTTGCTTGGGGCATCATTTTTAACCCTTTTCGTTAATCATGAACTTGTGAATCTCTTCAGAACTCATAACAAAACATTTGTACAACTGTCTTGACCGTTGTTGGGTTAGATATGTGCGTTTGTACTTGTTTTCCCTGTTATATGAGCTTGTTTCCTTCTCGTATTGCATTGCATTATTGTATGTTGCGTGGAGTTGGTACTTTCAGCAATGGACAATTGTTCATAGTATGGCTTTTCATGTCATTCTACCTTTTTCGTATGCTTATATTTTTCATAAGGACCGATGATGTAGTTCCTATGGCAATATGATGACATCAAATTTGTTCTAAACAAATAAGCAGCTAGAGGTTAAGCTCTTCTCTCCCCTCATCCATATTTCTTCTACACGACTTCCCTTTCACCCCTAATTCTCCCTCTCCTCAGGGCATCCTGCCTCGTCCCCATTCTTCTACCTACTTCTCATGTTTTTCGATCGTCGATCAGCTTCCTTCATCACCCCATCGACACTTGAGGGGGCATCTCTCCCTCCTACTAATTTTTCTTCTATCCCTTCAAAATCTCTTTTGTCTACTATCTTTGAAGTGACATCACTTACGCCACCCCAAAGAGGGGCAAATGTAGACACCTATAATTACGCCCAAGCAATTTAAATACCTAAATTGCGCTAATTATCCCCTTTCTTGCAAATCAATGACATATCGTCAAAAGCACTCATTTTCCCTCATATCATCATTAATTAATTACACTAAGCTAATTATTTAAGTTTCATATCCAACAAATACCCTAATTAACGACCTTCCGTTAATAAATCACCCCTTCTACCTAGACTAATTAATTATTATTAATTAATTAGCTTTCCCTTCCATTTAACCAATAAATCAATATTTAATTGATTTAATCCCCTTATAATAGCCTAAATCACACTAATATTCTTGTAATTGGCTTCTATAAGCTTACACCTACCTATTAATTAATCACCTTTGATTAATTAAAATACCCCCAACTCCCATTACTTGCTAAACATGTATTAAACTCTTCTAAAGTAAGGTTACCTTTAGTAAAACAACCTTATCCATTCCTAATCATGTTTTACCTTTATCCCACATTCATATGAATGTGTTGAATCCTTTATCCTTTGGGCTATATAAAGAGCCCTCCACCTACCTTTTTACTTACACCTAAACTTTCTAAGAGAGCAAATGCAAAGCATATAGCAAAGAAACTAAGAGCTTGCACCTTGCCCTTTTGAGAGTTCATCATCTTGAAGAGTTAAGCCTCTTTCTTAAAGTGCTTGGGTCATATGGGAAGTGTCAAAAGGGTCTTGTAGCCCAACTTTGATTAGCCCCCATTCCTAGGTTCTTGGAACATTAAGGACAAATATTTTGATAGCCATGGAGCTTACTTAGGTCCATTCATTTATTTGTTGTTAGAGAATAGAGGAGTTTAGATATTTAGCATTGTTAGTTTCAAAGTTTGTATTTATGAATGCTAGCATCTAACCCTTGTTTAATTCTTATCATGATGGTGTTTATGCTTTGTTTTAGCTAAATTGTAGAACTATTTTAGGTGGTAGTTCTTGCTTCATTTGATTTAGCATTAAGCAAAGTATACATGCACACAAAAATAATCATATTGTATTTGCATGAAAATAAACAAGGAGGTTCGATGATTTATTGTGATAATATGTCATCAATTGCATTATCTAAACATCTAGTTTTTTATGGAAGAAGAAAAAATATAACTATCAGATATAAATTTATTTGTGAATTGATTAAGGAAAAATTGGAATTAAATTTGTAGGTTAGGGAAGAAACTAGTTGATATTTTACAAAACCATTGTATAAATAAAGTTTGAGATTATGAGATAAATTTGGCACCATAAATGGATCTTCCAGCTCAAAGGTTATATTTTATTGGCTCAGGATAAATGGTGGGTGTCAAATTTAATGAGATAATCTTGAGCCACATAAATTTAAAAAATCTTCCCTCCCCCTCCCTTATCCACCTTCTGACAAGATAATTAATATTTTTTCCGTTGAATATTTTTCTACTGTTGAAATTTTTTTTCTGTAGGAGATTTTAAATCCCGCCAACCCCTGCCACGTGGAGGCACTCCATGGTCTCCTATCCTCTCTACTCCCTCTGGACATCAAATTCCCGGGTTTAACCCTTTTGTCAAAAAATTTCAGGTCGAGGACAATATTAATATAATTTGTGGAGGTAGATATATATTTTAATATATGTGCCATTTTACATCTTTTTCGAGAATTTTTTTTGTGGCATGATTTTAACAAGAAAATAAAAATTATATGTATGTATGTGTGTGTGTGTGTGTGTGTGTGTGTGTGTGTGTGTGTGTGTGTGTGTGTGTGTGTGTGTGTGTGTATGTAGCAACATTAGAAGAGACGAAGAATCTATATAAGAGCAACAATTCAAAGGAAATAGAGAGAGATGGAAAAATAGTGTGCAACAGCACACTGGAGAAGAAAAGAGGGAAAATACATAGCAGAAGCTCGTGAAAGAGTGAATTTTTGTAAGAAAAATGAATAGAAGATTGGAAACAAGAAGAGAAAGGAAAGGAAAATAGAGCAACAACTCTGAAATTTTAAAAGTTTGTTTTTAAATCTAATATATATATATATATATATATATATATATATATCTATTATATCTATGTTTTTTAATTGTGTTTCTATTTGTATCTTTCCCTTACTGGTTATATTTGGCACTAAATTTTTGCAACAATTTTTAATGTTTTAAAATTTGAAATGAGTATTTTCATATTTCAATTTTATTTCCACTTTCAAACAGCCATGCCCATTAGAAAAAATGCACAAAACATATGTTCATGGGTCATTACATGTACTGTTATGGTTTGTGTAGGTTAGTTTATAATATTTTTTCACTATAATATGATTATGGAATGTGGGAGCTTGGTTAAACTTAATATTTATGTTTGTAATTTATCTTAATTAGGGTTAGTTTTATCTTTTATGCATTATACATATATATAGTTTTAGTGTATAAATATCTTAACAATGATGATTGTCGATTCATGAATAAATCTAATGAATATAATTAGGGTTGTATGAAGCTTCTTGATACCATCTTGTAACATGGGTATTGAGAAATAAAATCATTACTTAACCCATGATTTTGGATTAATGTCTGAAATATAAAATTCAAAATGGGCATAATATTTTTATCTAATATTAAGGCGGACAAGAGGTTAAAGTATGAATATTTTTCAAAAAGTATTTGTGGTAGGATATATGTATCAATAGGGAAGAGAGGAGGATTTTTTTAGAGAAGAGGAGGAAACATTATATTCGCTTCATTTTTATTGTATATTTTTTCAACATGGTGGCACGTAATTTTTGACAAAACACATGCTTTTTCAAAGTAGCATTGGTAGATTACAAGGATATCCTTCTTATTAACTAAAATTGACTAATACTATGTTGTGTGGGGGTAGTTAATATAAGCTATGAAAATCGTGAATAATGTAAATGATGTAGAAAAGAAGTTTGTAAATGAGCTAAAAAACTATGGAAAAGGAAGTGCTAACCATAATGTGTAAGAGAGAAGAGGAAATATTTAGCTGAATAAAATATGGTCATGGGATTGTGCTGCAGAGCTAAATGAAGAATTTAGAAGAAGGAACGACCATGTATAATCTCTGAAAAGGATGGATCTAGAGTATCTAGCTAGACTAGAGCTCCTGGAGAGGGGCTGGGGTGCATGAAGGTGTTCTGTTTTATAGAATGGGCGCTCTGGTTTGTGAAAAAACTTTGAAATTAGATATCACAAGATTGGGAGGTGATCTAGAGCCTTTTTATGTGTTGCATCAGATTCATTGTCCCATTTCAGATGTCTCTAATAATCCAATATGAAATAAAGACCTGTAAGACTCCAAAACAAGCATGAAACCCTAACAAAATAAAAATTCATATGAAGGGGTCAGAATGACCTCAGTTGCCACAATGGTGGACTTACTAAGTGTTGCACAACATCTTAGACCCAATGTAGGTATATGTGCAACTGTGTGGGAGCATGACTTAGGTTCCTCTTATGTCAGTCATACTTTGTGAAGTAGCGAGCAATAACTATGTGTAGAAAATGTAATAGTATGTGGGCATGGAATATAATAGAATACCTCCCCCTATGAAGTGTGATGCAAATTTCCTAGCCTTGTGCCTTAATGATGGAGCTATATGGATGCAAATGATCTCCAATGCAATAGATGGATGTAACACTAGATGAGTCGTAGTAGTAGATGATCCTCGGTCCCTCATTATGGTCTCATAACTTTATATTTATAGGGTTCTATCGATCTAATATCATAATTAACCCTGAAAAGGATGAGCACAAGAAATATAAAGACATCAAACAAATAGAAAGGGCCCGAAATGTGGTAGGAAAGAGCAAAATGAATTGGGGAGCCCCTGGTTGTACCAAGTTACCCCAGTACCAATTTGGGCACCCCAGTCAAGGCTAAAATAATGTGGTATGATAGTTTTTGATTGGGAATATGGGAGAAAGAGGTCAGTAATGAAGAAATAAAATAAAACAAGATGTCCAAATGATGGGGGTTAATTATTTCTTTCTTCACTCAAAGACCTTCTAAATAGTAGTATGACACTGGGATAACTAATGTCTAAAGTGCATGATTTTGTGACTTCATTTTTCTCTCACTTTATGTTGGTGAGTGGAAATCTCTATAACATAAAGTAGATAGAGATGCGTACCTGATGCTAATGTAGAGTGATGGATATTAGCATAGTCTACTTACTTTGATTTTAATTATTAGACTAGTTGTTCTATCTATTGCATTATTCTCTCCTTCTTATTTGTAACTTCTCCATCCATTTAGGGGAGTACTGTTTATTCATGTACCTATAAATAATGTACATGGGTTCTTTTTTCAATAGAATAATAAGAGAAATCAATCTCTATTCTCTCTCCTCTATTTCTACCTCACACTTTGGTATTAGAGCGACAAAATTCTGGCCTGTGTGCCTGGTGTGGAGTAGCATGAAGAAATACAAATTCAACTATGTAGGAGGGTGCGAAATCATTCACCTACTTGAGAAATCACTTGCATGGAGAGTCAAAGTCTTCAACAACGAGAAGAGAAGTCTATTTATTTTTCCTGCGTGAAGGAGACAACATGCATGGAACTACGTGAAGGAAGAAATTGCATGTAATTTAGTGTGTTCCAGCTACCTACTTGGAGCCTTCAACCTGTGTGGATATGAGATGTGTGGAGAGGATATTTCTTGTCATCTTCTATGTGAAAACTTCTATTTTAATTTTTGTCTTTAGTTATTCCTGTGTGGAGAAGAATTACCAGCTACCTACGTGGAAAGATAAGTAAACATCCTGCGTGGTATTTTTTGAGTTCTTTAACTATTTTGTGGAAGTTTAAATTTCCAATGCAAGAGAATATTATTTGTTATTCTCTCCTACTACAAGTTCCACTCTAGAATCCATGTGAATATTTATATTCCTACATGGAAAGGAGAAGTCTTTTGTCTTTAGCGTGGTAATTGGGAGAAGGAAATTATTTGCTGCTGTATGGAGTAGCTTCTGATTCCAAGGACATGGAACATGCAGAAAATTACATGTAGCTGCGAAGATGTCTGAAACTGGTACGTGAACACAAAGCCTAAAAGTGCTTGATAAATAAAATTAAAAAAAGACTATAGTGCCTAGCGAAGAAGCATCTCTTGAATATCATCTCCACCAAGATGATGAAGGACAAGAAGTAGATCTTACAACACTACACCGAATGTCGAGTGTAGACAACTCAATTGGGAGTGTCAATAACATGGTCGCCACTACCAAAAGCCAAAACATTGACTCGCTAGCAAGATAACACCATGAAGAAGCTCCGGAGGGCTCTGGGTTCTACTTTACATTGCTCAACAAGCTTTGGAACACTGGATATCTAGCCTTTGACAAGCTAGTTCAATAAGGACTTCTTGAATATTTCCTTTTCAACGTCAGTTGTAAAGCAAAGCAAGTACAGAAAGAATTAGAAGTCGAATACGACACCGACTATGAAGATGAAGAAGAATGCCCCAAAAAGTGTTGTTGTCTCATAGCACGTGAATATCATGAGCATCTACAAGCCAGTAATTCTCATTAGTGAGTCAAAGTTGTAATAACTCTTGAAATAAATAAATAAATAATTTTTTTTTACGATGTTTGCTCTGAAGTTACTTCTTACTGATGCTAAGTTGCTCAAAGGGACCAATTTTTTGGCTTGGAAAACAAAAATGATAACAATCCTTTCGTTTGAAGGATTATGGGGCATTGTCACAGGGTCTATAACTGCTCCCACAACACCTGATGAATTAATAAAGTATGAGATGGCTAGTGCAGAAGCCTTGATGCTTATAATGCTCAGTTTGAGTGACAATGTGAAACCACATGTTTGGAATGCGGACAAACCAAAGGAAGCCTGGAACAAGTTGGCAACAATTTATGAAGCCAAAAATCAAACGAAGATTCTTCATCTTCAGTCAAAGTTGCACACCCTCTCTATGGGGTCAGATGAGAAAGTGGAGGAGTTCTTATGTCATGTGGTTGATCTGAGATGGGAGTTATTAGCTCTTAGTGAAATGGAGGATGATAAAATTATCATCGTAATCACCTTGAGAGAACTCCCTTCTCAATTATGAGTATTTCTTATGACACTAAATATGTCTAAAAAAATAGTGACATTTGAAGAGCTTGCGAATTTTTTGTAGTAGGAAGATGCCATCACTTCATCCAATGAGGAGTCTTAGGATAAAGCCTTGTTCTCAAAGCCTTACCATGTCCAGAAGAATTAGAAGGGTCCCCCATAGAAGCCAAATCAAGCACAACCAAAACAACAGCAGAAAGATCAAAAGTCAAAGAGGTGGTGTCACATTTACAAAACCAACACTCACGACACTAATCACTACTGGTATAATAGCTTGAAATAGGGGTCTTCAAGTCATACAATCACATCCGGGCATGAAGATTTTTAAAATTCCAAATGACGTCCTCACTGGAGAAAGCAGAAGGGACATCTTGCAGCCCAAGAAGATGATGAATCTGATGAGGAGACATCAGAAGGAGCCCATAATGGTAAGAACCTTGTAATCATCTCTGAAACTTCTCGTCCCACGAAAAAATTCTGGTTGATATACTCTGGTGCAAGCAAGCATATGTTAGGTGACAAGAATCTGTTTGATTCACTACATGAAGAACCAATTAGAGATCAGGTTCGGATAGCCGATGACAAAGAATATGTTGTAGAAGGAATTGGAAATGTCACCATTCCTCTGAGACCACGAAAATGTACACTTACAAAGGTACTATATTTTCCTAGCTTGACTAGTAACCTCTTGTCAGTTACTCATCTCTTGCATCATCACCTTAAAGTATAATTTCTTATTCAAAATGGCATTAAATCATGCTTAATCAGTTGATAAGGTATGGTTCTTGCTAAATCATTTCTAAAAGATATGTTATTTTCTTTAGATGTTGTTTCATCTTCTTCAATAGCTTTATCTGCTTCTACAATAGAATCAACTTCCCTATGGCATTTTAGATATGGACACTTGTCAGTTAGTTCACTGCACCATATGAGTTCAAAATAAATGGTCCATGGACTACTCAAATTGTCTAGCTCCTTGCCTATTTTCCCTAGTTGTCTTGCAGGAAAAAACACAGAGATCCATTTCAAGCGAGAACCTTCCATGCCAAGAAGCATCTGGAGGTAGTTCATACCGATCTGAACGGCCCATTGCCTACTTCATTTTTAGGTTACAAGTACTTCAAACTATTCATGGATGATCAATCTCGCAAGATGTGGGTATATTTCCTGAAGAAGAAAAGTGAGGCTCTTCAACATTTCCAGAACTTCTATCATCGTGTTGTGAAAGAGACTAGACAACCACTTCTTCTACTTCACTCAGATTGAGGGGGGGAATTTACATCAAAGAAGTTCTTGGCCTTCCTAAACCAACATAGCATTAAGCAGAACCTGATTGCTTCCTACACACCCCAACAAAATGACATTGTTGAGCATCGAAATCAGATAGTGATGGAGATGGCTCGCTGTATGCTAACAACAACAAAGCTAGAGGAACATTATTGGGATGAAGTAGTACAAATATCTGTATATCTTCTCAATAGGGAAGTGACAAAGATTCTATAAATTAAAATGCCAGAAGAGGTATGGAGTGGTATAAATCCATCAATTTCTCATTTACGAGTATCTAGTTGCACAACATACATGCATGTCCCAGCTTAGAAGAGAAAGAACATTGAGCCAAAGTCACTTCTGTGCATCCTACTTGGCCTTATCACTACCTCAAAGGTGTACCATCTCCTGGATCCTAAGACAAATAAAATATACGAGAGTTGGGATGTGGTTTGTGATGAGTCATCCTTTGACTCAGTAGTGACAACGGAAGATCCATTACCAACCACCTCTCATCGAATAGTCTCCAAATCAGATGATGAGCCAGAGGAGACTACTCAGAGAAAATAATTACTTCCAGGAGAACTATTTTTTGACCTTGGAGAACTAGATAATGTGACTCCACATCAATCAACATGGAAACAACAAAGTTCTTCTCAAAAGTAGCCAAGTTCTCGTTTGAAGTGGGTATAAAGCACCATCAAGGACTCACATTTACAACAACTCCCAGATACATCATCTAGAGTAAAAACAAGGAGTAAAACAAGAAATGAGGTAAACTTTGCACTCATGAGCTCACTGAATAATATCTCTGAGCTAGACAATGTTCATGAAGCACTCAGTCAACCTCAGTGGAAGAAAGCCATAGATATAGAAATTGACTTACTCAAGAAAAATCAGACATGGGAACTTATCGATCTACCTACAGGAAAAAAACCCATATGCTAGAAATGCGTTTCGAGACAAAATATAAGGCAGATGGATCCATTGACAAACATAAAGCATGACTTGTAGAAAAAGGATATGTTCAGAAAGAGGGCATCGAATATGAAGAAACCTTTGCACCCACTGCAAAGATGAATATCATCAGAGTAGTTTACACACTTACATTACAGAAATGATGGACACTTCAGAAGATGGAAGTCAAGAGTGCTTTCCTAAATGGTGATCTGAAAGAAGAATTATACATGACCCAACCTGAAGGATTTTTTGATGAAGAGCATCCTAAAAAGGTATGCCATCTCATCAAATCATTGTATGGACTGAAACAAGCTCCAAGGGCATGGTATATCAAGATCAACGATCACCTTTTGTATCATAGTTTCACTCATAGCCCCTCATATTCAAATTTGTATATAAATAAGGTAGGCAAAGAAATTTTCATTCTTGTTGTATATGTAGTTGATCTTGTGATCACTGGAAGTTCAGAAGATCAGGTTGATATTGCAAAAAATGATCTCAAAAGAACCTTTGACATGACATATTTGGGGCTACTACATTATTGTCTTGGCTTGGAAATATGGTAAAAAGAGCATCACATTTTTGTCTCCTAGATAAAGTACACCAAGACACTCCTAGAAAAGTATAAAATGTATGACTGTAAACCTATATCCACTCCCATGGAGAAAGGCTTGCAACTTTGAAGATTCCAGGACTCGCCTCAAGTAGATGCTACTCTCTACAGGAAATTTGTTGGAGGGCTCATCTATTTGACATATACCAGACCAAAACTATGCTATGATGTCAGCTATCTTTCTAGGTTCATACAGGAGCCGAAGAAATGTCACTGGAATGTAACAAAGCATGTTTTGAGATATGCCCGAGGAACAACTGATTATGGTCTAGAATATAAGAAGAATGATCAATTCTTCTTACAGGGATACATTGACTCAGACCACGCCGGATCTGTTGATGACAGGAAGTCAACTACAGGATACATATTTCATCTCAGATCTGGACCCATCTCATGGATAAGCAAGAAGCAGAATGTTGTTTCTATCTCATCCACAGAGGCAGAATATCACGCCGCACGAGGAGCTATGTGTGAAGTGATATGGTTACATTGTATTTTAGATGATATGGGAATTCCTGAAAAAACATTCACCTATTCTCAATTATGATAATCAAAGTGTGTTGAAGCTCATGCAAAATCTAGTCTTTCATGAACAAACAAAGCATATTGAAATTGAATGACATTTCATTCAAGAGCACATCTTGAACCATCACATTCAGCTCCAATATTGTCCTATGGAAGCACAGGTAGCTAAAATTCTCACAAAATCGCTTGGCAAATTGAAATTGTAACTTGTCAGGGGTCACATTTGCAAGAATAATGTAATAAGGGGGGGAATGTTAGCATAGTCTATGTACTTTGTTTTTTTATTATTGGACTATTTTTTCTATCTATTCCATTATTCTCTCCTTCTTATTTGTAACTTCTCCATCCATTTAAGGGAGTCTTGTTTATTCACGTCCCTATAAATAATGTATGTGGGTTCTTTGTTCAACAGAATAATAAGAGATATCAATTTCTATTATCTCTTCTCTTTTTCTACCTCACAATGAAGTAAGAATTTTGAATGACTAGAAGAAGTGCAGAATGACAAAAAACATGGAGTAGCATGGAAACTAAAGATTAAAAATGCACAAAAAGTGATGAGAGTAAACCTAGGGAAGAACGCGTGTGTAGTTGTCGCGGTATGTGATGTACTTTCATGGTTAATAAAGTGTGTGTTATCATGAAGTGTTGTTATTGATGTTGTTGTTTTTGTTTCCCCCATTTTACTACTTGTTTCTCATACGACCAGACTTGCAAGGAGAAAAAAATAAAGTAGTCAAAAATGTATGTATGTATGTATGTATGTGTAAAAATGCAATGTAAAAGACACATGTATATGAAAGCATATAAATATAAAATACACAAATGTAAATGGAAAATGTAAATGGAACATGTACACCTGATCCATGTCTAGAAATAGAGTGTAGAAGGATATCTTGTACTTCACATTTTTTGGGTGATATCATGCCATAGGCCGAAGAATTGTAGGGGGGAAATGCTCTATGCCCTCCAAGCTCTATCTTCTTCCCTAAATGTGTTCGAATATATCTCTGTATTGTCCTAGTTTTTTAGGCTATCCAATGCCACTAACCAAAGTATTATAGAGAAGCACACCCACTCTAACCTCCAAGCCTATAACTAATTCCCAGAATGCAAAGGACACCATGTCTAACAAAATCCATTGTCTTTGGGTTTCGTAGACTGGTCAAAACCCACTCGTTGTATATAAATGAACAAAACTGGTGTAGAATATTTTTGTTAATATGTAAAAACCCTTAAATGATACCCCCTATTTTGGAACGCATTCAATGTCATGGAAAGGAGAATGAGGCCCTAAAATAGGACCAACTACATGTATGTTATAACCTTGAAAATTTATTGGTAAAAACCAAGGCACGCACAAACAAAAAGGCTATCCAAAGACAAGTTTAAACATGCATGCATATATACAACCATGTGTAATTTATGTAAACAGTGTAAAAGCTACCAAGAAATGTAGTAAACAAGCAAGAAGACAATGTAAGCCAAAAATCATGGGCTACAAACATGGGACACCACTCATTATGTCACAAGACATCCAAGGCCATCATTTCTACAAATAAAAAAAGTGTGTTCACACAAAATAAAGGGCAAGGACTGTATACAATTGCAAATAATAAAAAACAATGTAACAAACAAGTATGGAAACAAATATCCCTACATAACCAATGTTTCACATGAAGCATCCGTTACAATGTTAGAAAGATAACCAGTATGCTAAAATCATGTATAAGCAATTAATGTAAAGTGACATGTAAAAAATGAAACAAGAACATATATGAGTGACAAATGTGGATTCCCTGACTAACCAACATAGGAAGGGTAGAAGGAAAGCATCTATGCTATGTGTAAGAAAAATGTATCTGCAATAACAAATTGAAAAAGATGTGAACACACATGTGTGGATGATATAGATAAATGACATACAAGTAAGCTAAATAACATGTGTAATAATCTTCCCATGAACAAGAACAAGAAATGAAGAGTAAAAGCAACCTTAATATGCAGTATGCTATGGATGGATGGAATCCAATGAAAAATGGAGTGATAAGCACCGCATTCCCCCTGAGTGCATGGAAATGTATGCAATGAGGTTCATTTTATTTTCCCCCTCAGAATTCAAGAATGAACCGTAAATGAGAGTGTGTTATTGGTAAATGGTTGAGTAATTAAGTGTTGTAGCTAATGCATTGTGATGAATGTGTATATGTAATGATGAGATGTGACCTAGCGATGATGTGTGTGTGAATCTTATAACTGAAGTGTATATCATGACTAGATGAACATATAAGTCATAATTTATCCTAAGCCTATACCACTATGAGATGAAAGGATGAGTAATTATTTATCCCTAAGTATATATTACTAAAAGATGAAAAGAGGAAGTGGTGATTTATCCTAAGGTGCATACTACTACAAAATGATAAAATTGGTGATTATTTAGCCTAAAGCGTATGTCACGAACCTAGGATTGTCGAATGATGAAAGTTCAAATAGTATATGTGTGATGAGTATAATTTCCATTCCATTTGTAAACCATCAAATGTTTAGTATGGACCGAGGATCTAAATTGTGTTATCAGGTAATGAGTGCAGCGCATAAAAGGCAATGTAGTATATGTACCTGAAGACTACTAAAAGTTCCAAGAAAAGATAACATAACAAGACTAACACCACATAGTCTAATTAACAAATTTTTATTGAATATAAAAATAGTTACATCAATTATTAAAGCTTAATGGAATGTTTGAAATAACAAACATGGTAAATCATGCCTACTATAATATCCAATTGCTAACTAACTTAGACCTAAATAAATCTAGGAGAAATCAAATTGGGAGGTTTGTTGTTACTCCAAGGAAGTTGATATGGTCTCTCTGGCAATGAATACAATTTTATATTGGATACCCATCTACTAACCCCATTGAAGACTTGAGGCAATGATTGAGCTTGGCTATTAATCATATTTCTTATATGATATGCAAATCAAAGAATGGCTCAAAGTTTAAAGGTATGTGGTTAGTCCTTTTTATAGTTTTTCCTTTTAGGAAAACTAGCATCTTGGTGCATGTGAGATTAAAATCACAAAGTAGATTAAGAATTGATAATTGTGATTAAGGTTTGTGTAACGCCCACATTTTCGACGTTCTAAAACCACAATAATTCTTTAAAAATTATCTTGAAAGTTTCAAAAAAAAAATTAAATAGGTTGAAAGGGTGTTAACCCTATTATGTGTTTAATTAATTCCTACCAACATTTACTACACTGCAAGGATGGACCAGGTCTAGGTTAAATAAATAACTATTCTTAATTCATTTTAAGGTGAAATTAATTAAAAACTACTAGGAAGGTGCATAAATTAATTTACTTGCTTAAATGTTTTCCCACCTCTTAGATTCAGCTTTAACCCATATTTAATAAGCCCTTATCCTTGGTTACTCTAGTTCCACTATCTTAATAGCTTTAACATCAATTTCATTAATTTCTAAAAAATCCTATGAACTAAATATCTAACTTAACATACAAGGGTATTAAATGGCCCCATTCACCCATTTACACATACCTTTAAATTATTTAAATAACCCATAATACTTATTCTTACCTAAAAAATTTAGGGTTGATTCTCAACCCTTGGACAAATCAATTGTGGCCACTATATCTTAAGGTTCTATACTAACCCTAACTAACTTTATGGGATTTTATTAAAACCTTTTTCTTTTCCCCAGCCTCCTCATTTGGTCACTTTTATTTTTTTTTAATTTGTAGGTTGGAGAAATGGAAGCCATGGGAGCAAGGAAGGAAGAACCATGGAGGAACTTCATTAGAATCAAGCTTAGCTTAGTTTAGGTTATGGATTTATTATTGTAATGTCTTCCATTTGAATATTGAAGGGGTTTCCACTCCAAATCTGGAGTTATGATTTAGTTAATTCCATTTTTGTCTTCTATTTGGGAAAGAACCCTACTTTATTTTATATACATGAGATTGAATGATTTTAAATACCCATTAGAATATTTACAAGTTTAGAACAATGTATTTATACCTTTATGGCTTGCTGGTGCTTTCCTTTTCATATTTACAAGCTTAAATTTTTAGTTAAACCAAGTTTAAAATATCACCACCGTCAATGATGGAACCACCGCCCAAAGTAGACTAGTAGTCTTAGGGCCACCGCCCTACCTGGGTGACGATTCAAAAACTGCCTCCTTGACTGAGCGGTGGTTCAGAGACTGCCACTCCACATAGGGTGGTGGTCTTGTTCTTTAAAAACAGAACCATCAATTCTGTAAATTTTTCCAAAATTAAATTTTACTAGAGTGTTTTAAATATTATCCTTATCTTGAATTTATATTCCTAAAATCTCCAGTTGAAGGGTTTAATCCATTTGTTCATTCCATACTTAAATTACTAAATTTCATGATTTTTCATTTCAATAGTAACAAGGAAACAAATACAAGATCATTTTAATTTTCTTTTAATAAATTTTCTTTCAAGTTCAAGAGTAAGAAAGGATCTTAATCCATTCCTAATATTATTGTTTTTCTTTCTTTAACAAAATATTTTTTTTAACACAATAACTTACTTGAATTTTATTGCAACTATATTTACCTCATTTCTCTCTTGTCTTCTCATTTTGACTCTTGATTAAGTATCTAGAAGAGAGTTCATGTGGGAGTCTCTCATGGAACTTTGGACCCAATTCAAATGTTGATGATGCTATTGATGTGAAGAATTAGTCACCAAACTACTAATATCAACAAAACAATTCTCCTTGCAGCCTATCTTTCATTTGTGAAGAATCCTCATGCTCATCATATGAATTTGAGAGAAATATATGAGAGGAAGTTGGTACTGACTCTTCTTTATGTGGAAATGAGTCGAATGATGAATCATCACAAAGAAAATATTTATTCTAATTAATATTCTTTGTCTCATGATCCATGAGATGATACACAATTGATGTAGTATTGTACACCAAATATATACATTGGAGTGTTTTTACATCAATCTTCTTCATTTTCTTATTTGGGACATACATATATGTTGTATAACCATAAACTCTCAAATGAAAAATATATGGCTTATGATTGTTACATACGTATTTTAGTGTCTTTTCCTACAATATCTTTATATGTTCTTGGTTCCAAAGATATAAAACTCTCTGGACCACTTCTACTTATAATTTTTTCTCTAATTTCACAATCAATAATATGCAACAAGCGACCTATAGGATAGTCTGATTGCGACACTATGCAATTTGATTCTGCTTGGGAGTATAGGGGAACTAAAGTGATTTCTAATGCCATACTCTTTACAGAATGCCAAGAATTTATTTTACATGAATTCCCCACTCGATCTGAGTGGAAGGCAAGAAGGGGCTTCCTAGTTTTCTGAACAACTCGTTTATAGGATATCTAAAAATCGGTAATTGCTTCACTATTATTTTGGAAAAATAACACCCTTTTATTGTAATAATAGTCATAAATGAACAAATGGAAGTAAAAAAATCCCTTAAATGAATCAAGCAAGTTTCCGTACAAATTTGTATGGATGATATCAAGATGGTTCTCTAGATGGAATGTAATTGAATCAAATGGACCACTATATTTTTTTCCTGATAGACATCGAAGAAAAAGAGATAATGAATTAGAGTGTATGAATTACTCTTACCATATCCTTATAACTAATATGATATATGGAGCCCCCAAAAAGATGCCCATATTGACAATGCCATGGTGAATTGGATTCAATGGTAGAGGTAGATAAAGCAAATGTAGAGGATGAAATTACATCTAATGCAAATAAACTTTCCTTCCAGATATGCTATCAAGTAGCATACCTTCATATGAGATAAAACATGATTTAATGCCTTTCTTAACCATGAACTCCATCTTGAGCTTGTGATTCCAAATATTAGTGACATATAAAAGATTTTTGGTCAAGCTAGGGACATATATCACCTTCATGAGAGTAAGTACTATTTTTTCTAGACGAATCATGACATTTCCTATTCCTTCTGAAACATACTCCATGTTGTACGAAATATGAACCCGATCTCCAATGGGTTGATCAGTCAGTAAATCAAATAAATTTCTATCACCATTCATATGCATACTAGCACCAAAATCAATCACCCAAAAATTATATGATATTTGTGATGTTTTGGAGACTAGATCTACATCATCTTAATATGCCCCACAATTTTTTGATTTTGGGACATCCTCATATGGTTGGGATGTTTTTCTACTTCTTTTGGCAAGGAATCCACTTCAATTTCTTATAATCACTACAGCCAGATGTGTTGTCTTCTCTAGAATTACATTGTGTGTGGCCATTATACCAGCATTTTAGAGTGTTTTTCATATTTGTGTGGTAGATGTGACACCATCAATTCTATTTTTAAGACTTCTACTTCTGTTGCTACTTTTGTGGCTTCTTTTGTGTCTTCTTCTCTTCATGTCTCTTGCAATACTTCTGACTCTTTTGTTGCCTCAATATCAACTCTTTTTTTAGGAAAAATATTTTAGTGCTCCATTGATATGTATGGGTGAATAATAATTACATGAATTAATTATTATTAACATGAATGTAATGTTAATAATAGGTTAGTAATTTATTATTAGTTGTATAAAACAAAAATAACAAATCTATATTTCGTGAGTGTTAAGAATACAAGTTATTGAATTAGTAAATAATAATTACTTGAGTGAATGTTCATATTTTTTAGAAGTTTTTATAAATAAAGCAACTATAACAAATGAATTTGTTGAGTGAGTTAGAAACAACTCACGTAGGTGGAAAGTTATTATATCCACCTTTTATATTTTAGGATGGATATTTCCTATATATTTGGTGTGTGTACTATGAAAGCTAATGGGAGAATATTGAATATCTTTCTTGATTTTTTATCTTCTGTATCTATGATCATTTTGTAAATCTATAACATACTATTTATTTGGTATCAGAGTGAGTCAAAAAAATGATTTATTCATCTCATTTATTTCTATCATTATTTTTTTGTCCTTCTGATTGATTTCCCAACCTTGAGAAGAAAGGAGGAAATTTAATCTACCATAGCAGGAAAGAGACTACAATAGAGCTTTGCAATCATGAATTGACCTAAATCGTACTTTTCATCATTATGATCATCTCCCTAGAACATTTAGATATGAATTTTTTCAATTCAACATAGAATATGAGTGATAATGTTTTTTACAGTGATCATCGATGATTTTGATAATAGTCAATGATCTTGTTCCAATTGGCAAAGATTAGGTAAAATCACCAAAGATGTTGCTAAGTCACCAATAATTCCACTAAAATCATTGGTAATTCCTATAACCACTAGAAATAACATGAAACCAGCTTTCCGATGCATTTTTCTATTTGTAAAATGAATCTTTGGTTCTCAAGTTACCAACAAAATGTCAAAAGTATGTTTTTTTTTCAAATCCAAAGCTTCATCATGTAGATCAACAAATTTTTTATCATGAACCTCAAAGATAAATCAAGTTGATTTAGCAACATGAAATCAGAGGACAAAGGCAAATAGAGGTTTGAGGTTAATCAGTGACCTCTCGTTATTTGCCAACGACGGGGCCACATATCAGTATGGTGGAATTTTTGTGGTGTGATTATTTTCTTTAAGTTTTTGCAATGTTCTTTTTATTTTGTTTTCAAAGTTCTAATTTAAGTGATCCTATTGTTCTTGTGTGGTTTGAATAAGTTGAAATTTCACATTAACGGGGGGACATGATCCTAATGTTCCATTTCCATTATGTCAGCATTTTCTATGTGTCTATGAGCAACATTATTCAGTATTTTTTCCTATGCTATTCCCTGTAGTGAGATATTAATGAGAGTTTATAATAGTACTTCACTTATCATAATGTTGTTGTACTTAAACCAACTTAAAACCTTCATTTTTTGGTTTTTGGTAAACCATATGTAAAACCATCACCTTTGGGTTTGTGGTACTCCACTTTGTGAAAACACCATTCTCGGTTCATGGTTAGTTGTATGTAAAACAATTCATTGGGTTTGTGAGCATCTTATGAAAATAAACTATTCATGAAATAGGTGCAAGTACAAAGATATTTTTTCGCCATGTTCACACTAAGGGGGGGAATTTTAGGAAAACTATATCAGTGATTGATTGATATGTATGAGTGAATAATAATTATGTGAAGTAATTGCTATCTCAATTTTTCCCCAAACAAAATTGATCAAACACGATCTTGTGCAATAGGAAATCCAACAAATAGGTTACAGACATGCTCTAAAATGGAGGACCAGGGTCGAGGAAGGACCAAACAGTGTCACATAAAACTAGAGGCTCAAAGGAGAGAAACAGAGAAAGATTCAAAGTCTTCGGGCTCTACAAATGATTCAGAGTGAGCCCCAAAATTTACTAAGTATGGAAGGATCAGTGGAAGCCTCCATGTGCCTCATCGGTGCATCTATAAATATTAAACACAAAAACAAGACTCAAATGAGTGCGGAGCTTCCATATGTCCCATGCCTGAAAAGGGACAGATTCAGCTATTAAAAATTCCAAATGAGCAGAAAGTGGCACATGTCTTAGTGGTGCACATTCAAAGGTGCAACCCAAAGTGGAGAACCAAATGAGCACAAGGCTTTCACATGTCAACTCGGCATGTCTTCAAAGGTAAATCTAAAAGTGGGTCCTTAGACAAGTGTTGCACCTCCACGTGTCCTTGGTCAGATGTATGGCCCCGCCAAACAAAGGGACTTAGTCAAGAAACATAAAGGAACAAAGAAAAGCCGAGGAAGCTGCCACGTGTTAGCCCAATGCAACTTCAAAAGCAAAATCCAAAGGCGGTCCCCAAATGTGTGCCAGCCCTCCACGTGACCATTTTCCAAGTCAAAGTGGGAAGGTGGGTCTCTGGGTGTAATTTTTACTCTTTGGCTCCATTTCCAAGAGACATAAAGTATAAAAATGAACTGTGCCTCTGCCAATGCTAAGGGAGCCATGTGTAATGCCTAAATTACATGTAGGCTAGTGGGCCTTGGAGTGATTTTTGGCCAAACTTTTTATTTTTGGTGCCAAAAGGCATTGTTATCCCAATTTTTCCCCCAGATAAATTTGGTCAAACATGCCCCTACATAGAAGAAAACTAGAGGGTTGACTCTATTATGAGAACTCACATTTAAATCCAACAATCAGGCAACAACGGGACTCTACAATGGAGGAGCAAGATCGTCTAAGGAGGAAAACTATGTCAAAGAAACCAGAGGGTCTTAGGAGAGAAAATAGGGAAAGACTCAAAGTATTTAGGATTTACAAATGATTTAGAACGGGCCCAAATTGGCTAAGGATGGAGGATTCATTTGAAGCTACCATGTGCCCGAATGGCGCACTTCCAAAGATTGAATCCAAAATGGAGACTCAAACAAGCGCAAAAACTCCACGTGTCCCAGGTTTGAGGATGGGCAGAGTCAACAACTAAAGAGTCAAAAGGGAAAATAGAGTGGGCCTAAAATGACTAAGTATAAAGGTGTCAGTAGAAGAAGCCATGTGTCAACATGGCACTCCTTCAAAGGCAAAATCCTGAGTGGGTTTCTAAATGAGCACCAAGCTTCCACATGTTTAGGGTCTGACTATATGGCCTTGCCAAGAAAAACAGGACTTAGCCAAATATAAAGGAATAGAGAAAGTGGTGGAAGGTGCCACGTGTCTCTTCAGTGCACCTTCAAAAGGTAAATCTAGAAGCGGTCCCCAAACTAGTGCCAGCTCGCCACATGGCCATGTAGAAAATTCAAGGTGGGAAAGCGGGTCGTCAGAGGCAATTCAAAATTTTTTCCTCGAGAAAGTGTAAAGTGAAAAAATGAGTCGCACCTCCGCTGATGCCCAAGGAGCCACATGTCAAGCCTAAATTACATGCGGGCTGGTGGGCCTAAGAGAGACTTTTCACCCAAATGGAAAATGTGGACCGGCGTGCCTAAAGATGATCTTTTGACAAAATGAATTATGGGGCTGTGGGGAATTTTTTGCATTTTGTATTTTTTTTTCCAAAAGGCACAAAGTGAGTTTTGGGCTTGCAGACCCATTATACTAACTGGTTTTTTCCATTTTTGTATGTACTCGACCAGAACATTCAAATGGACATATCTTTCAATCTAGTGCCCAAAATTAAACAAATTTGGCACTGTTGGAACGGTCTCGACTTCCTCTACACCATGGGAGCATAAACATTTAATTTTGATGAGGTTAGGTGGGTGAAAATGGGAAAATGGCTTTTAGGCCATTAATGTAGAATCTAATTACTTCAACTGCCAAATCCGATTTGATCCGTTGTTCTTCCTTCTTCAACACGCTAAACAGGTATAACAAACTAGACTTGACAAATTGTAGGTAGATTTGTAGTGGGCATTGATGGTTGGTGGTTGAATTTTTAGAGTAGAGTCAAGTTTCTCTTCTCTCTTTTTGGTTTTCATCCCCTATATATTGTAACACTTTTCATTTAAGAAGGGAGAGACATTCTGGAATGTGGGGAATCTCTGTCAAAGTAGTTTCTTGACTCCATTTGAGCTGTAGGCATTCTCCTATGCCTATAGAGCATATCTGTGCCTTTGAGTACAGCATGTAATAGTCTATGCACCTTATAGAGAAATAAAATCTTGTTTCTTGGCGTCTTTCAACACTTGGAATCATTTTCTTGTTTCTCTATGCCTCTCTATATTTTGTTTTCTCCTTTTGATTATATTTCATGTTTGCAGGTGTAAAATGTCGTGCTTTGTGGAGTTTTAATGACGGATTATGATCTGGGTCCGTGTCACTTCTATTTGAGCTCCCTCAGTCCCCTTTTCCATGTTCATTCTCCCTCAATAGAGTATCTCGCCACTTCCTTTTCTAGTGTATCACCTCTTAGTGTAGGCTCTTTCACCCTCTCTCTCTCCCTATCTCCTTGGAATGGTTAGATTAGGTTAGTTAGATCCTTCTTGCACTGGAGTAGCTTGTGGCAGGTAGATTAGGAAGCAAGAACCAACTTTATCTAGAGGTACATCTCAAATTTTACATGTCCCACAGCTTGAGAGATGGTCCCATGTTGTGGAATCACACCAAATTCCCCACTCACACTTAGGAAATTTGGGGTGATGTGATTCCGCATGAACAATTTTGGCATGCCCGGTGGGAAATTGAGGTTATATCTTCCATCTTTACAAGGTGTATCATTACAACAAAAAATCATAAGCCACTGTGTGACCAGAGTAACAATTTTGGCATGTCCGGTGGGAGAGGTCTAAAGCACCTTACCACTTCATTTTAGCAGGTTGGTGTGTTCCTATTAAGGTTCATCCGTTTGAGGCACATTCAAAGAACATCTGGTGACTACATCTTGTCAATAGCCCACTGTCTGAGTTGTAGACCTTTTCCATCCATTTCCACTCATTTTTATCCATTTTCTTCTTCCATCTTTCATTTTCTCCCATTCCATGAAGTTGTGAAATCATGACTTCATTTCCTTCTTGGAACTCACACTTGCAGCAACAGTAGTGCAATCCACCTCCAATGCATTTCCCAACTCCTCGAGATCAATATTATAATCAAATCCATAACAATTATGCCTACCCATATTAGCAGGTTTAAAACTAGTTTGTCCATGAAGTTTATCAAGAACAAGGGGACACATATGATGGTGACAGCTACATGGAGAATTTTGGTTTCTTGGAGAAGATTCAAGGAATGGAGGATAACATGGTGCAGTCTAGTGCTACAATACAAATTAAGGCATTCACGATTGGTTTTAGGGAACCTTGTCCATGGGGAGGACATGTTCCAAGACATTACAACCCTCAAGAGAAGTTTGACTTCATGGTTGAATTATTGCCTCAACTTACATAGTAGATTGAGGAGATTGAAGCTTATGAGTTCGACACAAGACAACCTTGTCAATAGGTAAGACAATCACCAGCTCCTTGCCCTTCATTTTCTCTTTCTCAAAATTTATCTTTTCAACATGGAAAAGAGTCAAGCCCCTCACTTGTTTCCCCAAGTGTTGATTTATTTTCTCCATCTCCTGATCTCCCATATCATTTCAATTCTTATGCCCTTTTCCCTTCCAAACATTCATCCCCTCCAAACAAACAAGAAGTTCCACTTCCCTCCCCACCACAAACAATGGAAAAACTGGTTGAACCCCAACCTATAACTCCTCTTGCTTTCCCAAGGCCATGTTGGGAAGAGACTCAAGAATCCAATCAAGGAGAAAAACAACAGGAAGAACCCAACAATGAAGAAATGATATAATATTTGAAGCATTGGGCTTCCAAGTTTGGGTTTAAAAATATCCCCTTAATGGTTAAGTCAACAAAGGAGGTCAAGGTTGAAGAACTAGTGGTGGCTGAGGCTGAGATTGCTGTAGAAGGGAAAAAAATAAGAAGAGGAAGATCAATAGTTTGTTTTATTTGAATGCAGTTTCCCTAATTACACTATGTCTAAAGAGGATGTTGATCTAATCCAATCTACACAACCGGTTAAGGAGGAGGAACAACAAGGATTTACTCAAAATTTAAAATAGGAGTGCATTCTAGCTATGGAGGAAGACTGTATAGTTCCAAACGCTCCAAGTGTGGAGTAGGCCACAGAAGAACCTTCAGTTCTTCCTCCCACTTCACCCCCTCCATGCTCTAATGTTGAAGAAGAGTTTGAGCTTTCAAATTCCATGTTTAAAGAAGAGGAGAACCATGGTGATCAAGTTGTATACTAGGAGGACACTATGGAGGAGGTCGAGCACATGCAACATGACAACAAGGAGGCATATTATTTGTCAGAATTGGAAGATTTATTTGATGGAGAGGATCCCATGGATATCACAACATTTTCTCATCCATCATCCACACTCCAAGCATGTGATCATGTAACCATGGAGGAGAACATTCAAGTGAAAAAACTTGCACTTCATGACATCCCTCTGAAACCAAGTTTGGAAGATATGATTCTTCCATGTTCTTCACAGGAGAAGAAAGAGAAAAGGAAAGAAGATGCTGTCATCCCTCTCACACCATCCATCCAGGAAGGTCAACAACAAACTCCATCCTTGGATTTTAAATTTAGAGAAAGGGGCACATCCAAAGGATCATACCTTTCCCAAACAGATACTTGGCTTCATTAGAGCCAAGGGAGGAGCCACAACCAGTCATGCTTGATTCTAAGCATGAGGGAGAGCCTCAAAGTGCCAAGGATCAACAATAATACCTCTAGGAGCCAAGTGAGTAGTAGACTGAACAAGTATTTATCTTGTTTCCAGTTGATATGTTGATGATATGGGTGGGGAATCGACTTAAAGTCAGTTTTTCAATCATCCAAGGAGCCATATTCAATGACAAACCATTTACATGGCTTCCCCTTTTGAGATAAGGAATCTACTTTTCCCTGCCAGTTGTAGGATTTTTTTTATTCCCTTTTCTTTTTGGTTAGTATAGGAGTAGGATTACATTTTGTTTTCAGTAGAAGAACTGCTCGTGCACACTCTACATGTCTCATTTAAGGCATGTATGATTTTGGTCTTTGTACATATGTTTTGTTCATATTGCTCTAGAGGTGCAGAGGCCAAGCCCTTCAGTGTTCATGACAAAGAGACCAATAGTTTCCTGTAACAGTTGTTACTTTCAAATAAAACACAAATATAGAGAAACTAAAACTGGCTCTTAAGGTAGTCCATTTCTAGAATAGGTTCAGGGTCACTACACAAGCAGTCAGGCTCATAGTAGCTCTGGGATCAGATTTTCAAAGTTCAGATAATATCAAGATATCAATTATGACTCCATGCCCAATGGATTATTTAAGTCTATTGGTCCCTTCATCTAGTAGGAAGATGTCCCTGTGAGTTGCCAATTATTATCCCAAATTTTCTCCCCAAATAAAAATGGTCAAACACACCCCCGCACAGAAAAAAACTAGAGGGTCAACTCTGTCTTGAGAACTCACATTTGAATCCAACAATCAGGAAACAACTTAACTCTACAATGGAGGAGCAAGGTTAGCTAAGGAGGTAAACTGTGTCAAAGAAACCAGAGGATCTCAAGAGATAAAAAAGGGAAATACTCTAAGTCTTAGGGCTTTACAAATGATTCCGAACGGTCGGAAATTGGATAATTATAGAGGATTTAGAGGAAGCTACCATGTGTCCAAATGGTGAACTTCCAAAGATTAAATCCAAAATGGAGATTCACATAAGCGTCAGGCCTCCACGTGTCCTAGGTCTGAGGAGGGGTAGAGCCAACAGCTAAAAAGTCAAAAGGGAAAATAGAGCAGGCCTAAAATGACTAAGTATAAAGGTGTCAGCAGAAGAAGCCACATGTCGATGTGATGCTCCTTTAAAGGTAAAAACGTGAGTAGGTTTCTAAATGAGCATTAGACTTCCACATGTCTAAGGTCAGACTATATGGCCCCACCAAGAAAAAATGGACTTAGCCAAATACAAAGGAACAAATCAAGTGGCAGAAGGTGCCACATGTCTCTTTGGTGCACCTTCAAAATATAAATCTAGAAGCGGTCCCCAAACTAACGCCATATTGCCACGAGGCCATGTTTAAAAGTCAAGGCGAGAAAGCAAGTTGTCAGAGGTAATTTGAAATTTTTGCCTCGAGAAGGCATAAAGTGAAAAAATGAGCCGCACCTCCGCTGATGCCCAAGGAGCCACATGTCAAGCCTAAATTACATACATGCCAGCGGGCCTCGGAGAGACTTTTCGCCCAAATGGAAAATGCAGACCGCCATGCCCGAAGATGGTTTTTTGACAAAATCAATTGTGGGGCTGCAGGGAATTTTTTGCATTTTGTATTTCTGGTGCTAAAATGCACAAAGTGAGTTTCAAGCCCGGAAACCCATTCTATTAACTGGTTTTTACCATTTTTGTACGGACCCAACCCAAACATTCAAATGGACATATCTTTTGATCCAGTGCCTGAAATTCAAATAATTTCACACTTTTGGAAAGGTCTCGACCTTGTTTACACCATTAGATCCTGAAACTTTAATTTTGATGAGGTTCGGTTGGTTAAAATAGGAAAATTCCTTTCAGGCCATTAATGCAGAATCTAATTGCTTTAACTACCAGATCTTATTTGATTCGATCCATCATTCTTCCTTCCTCAACACACTAAACAAATATAAGGAACTAGACTTGACAGATTGTAGGCGGATTTGTGGTGGGAATTGATGGTTAGTGGTTGGATTTTTTGAGTAGAGTCGATTTTATCTTCTCTCTTTCCAGTATTCATCAACTATATATTGTAACACTTCCCATTTGAGAAGGGAGAGACATTCTATGATGTGGGCAACCTCTATCAAAGTAATTTCCTAACTCCATTTGAGCTGTAGGCCTTCTTCTACACCTGGAGAGCATATTTGGTCCTTTGAGAACTACATGTAATAGTTTGTGCACTTTATAGAGAAATAAAATCTTGTTTCATTGCGTCTTTCAACCCTTGGCATCGTTTTGTTGTTTCTCTATTCCTCTCTATCTCATGTTTGCTCCTTGTACATGTATTTCACATTTACAGGTATAAAATGTCATGCTTTGTGATGGGTTTGGATCTTGGACTATGTCATTTCTATCTAACCTCCCTCAGTCTAGTTTCCCTTATTCATTCTCTCTCAACAGAGTATCTCACCACTTCCTTTTCTGGTGTATCACCACTTAGTGTAGGATCTTTCACCCTCTCTCTCTGTCCCCTTGGAATGGTTAGATTAGATTAGTTAGATTCTTCCTGCACTGAAGAAGCTTGTGGCAGGTAGATTAGGAAGAAATAACGGGATTTCTCTAGAGGTCCATCTCAAATTTTACATGTCCCACAGCTTGAGAGATGGTCCCATGTTGTGAAATCACACCGAATTCCCCATTCATGCTTAGGCCATTCAGGGGTGCTGTGCTATGAATCTTTTCTTCTTCCCTCTTCACTACATCTATAAAAGGAGTTGGGCTCATTGTAAAGGGTTAGACAATTTTGTTTTACACCCTCCCATCTTCCCTTATATGCAAGAGAATTTATGGAGATTTCGAACCTCCCATTTGAATTGTAATACAAAGTTTGTTGCCTCTTGGCCACTGTAATTTACTGTATCAACTCTGAAGAAATAATAAATGTCTGTTGATGATTCTCAACCTTGTTGTGTGTTCATTTTTTTCTTCTGATCTCTCATTACCATTTGTTTATCTATGCATGTTTGTGTATTACATTTCTATAGTCTGTGTTAAATTGCAAAATGGGTGTCTAACATGCCTTTGGTGCATCACCTCATTAGGTTAGGTTTTTTTTCTCACATATTATCAGCCTTGTCTCCTTGGTAAGACAAATAATATTAGAATAGGTCATCTGCAATTTATTTGTATGCACCTAAACAAAGGAATAGGAACCAGCCTTCATCCAGAGAGCTCTCTTGATTTCAAATTCCCATAGTTTGAGAGATGCTCCATGTTGTGCAATCACACTGAGAGTCTCAACTCATCTAGTTGCATGCACTCAGGGGTGTTTTGATCCTGCACTAACATTTTTGGCATGCCCAGTGGTAGAAAAGTCTCCATTTTCTATTGCAAAATGATTGATATGGACATTTTGCAAGTTTTCAAAATTTAAGAATATTTGAAGTTGCACATCTGACGACTCCTAAAGAGACAGAATCCACTGGTTTCAATAGTCCAATATTTTCAAGTTCATGAGAAGAATAAAAACAAGGTCAAGAACTAGAGAGGAGGGACTATTTTTCTATCTGCACTTGTCCCCAGATAGAGGGAGAAGGGGAAGAAGATCTCAAAGGCCTATAACCCCACCAAATAGAGCCTTATCAACAACTCCTCCTGGTAAGCCATTCAATTAATCAACAAGGGTTTTCATGCCAATCATAATGGCACAACCACCCAATCCTTATGTCAATTTTACTAGTAGAATCCCACTCACCCTCAATGCACAAAATCTAGTCCCATTAGTAGCATTAAAGAGAATTCCATATTTCACTGGAGAAAACGAAACTTCTCCTAGTGACCATATTTAAGACATTGCAAATGTCTGTGCAATTCATGAGATCACTAGTATGGAAATTGCAGTTAAGTTGTTAGCCTCTTCACTCAAGGGTAAAGTTTCACAATGGTTTAGGAGTCTAGTAGCAGGATTTATTCAGACTTGGGACCATCTGTACAAAGCTCTCCATAACCAATTTGGAGAAAAGGGAGATAACATGTCCTTGTTAGAGCATTTGACAACCATCAAGATGGACCCTAATGAGTAGCTGACAGATTTCAACTTCATATTCCAAAAGACATGGGACATGATTCCATTGGCTGTAAGGCCCACAAATGAAGGTGCTTTCTTATACTTTCTTAGATCTCTAAATTTTTATATTGATTTGATGATTCAATTAGTGGGAGCCACAACCTTACCTATAGCCTATAACATTTCCATTAGAGTTGAAAATTGTTTAATTTAGCATGGTAATATTTCTCCTAGGCCACCTATGCCCCTATATCTAGAACTAGGAGATCTAAGCACTAGTCAAACACCCACATTAGCTCCTATACCTACTCCTAGGAATTAGAGATCAGCTAAAGCCTCCACCTCATCCTCTAGAATGTCAAAAGAGCTTCAAGAAGTTAAGAAATAGCTGCAGAACCTAGGGAATGAGTTAGTGACTATCAAAAGGAAGCAATCTCATAGTTTTAGGCCATATCAGACTCAAACTCAGTATCAAGCTAGACCCCCATATGAGCAAAATAGACCACAAGCTTAAGCTGTAAATCAGAACAAAAACCAAGGACAACCTCAAGCTACTAGCCCTTCCGGCCACATGATCCAAACATAAATTCTACATCAAGGGACTTGGTTCTAACACAAAATAACATGGCACAAAAACATGATTGGTGTTTCCCACGCAATCAGCCCCATAACCAATCAATGTGTTTCAATGGTGCACTAAACTAGGCCTTGATAGTACAGACCATTGGTGTGTCATAAGAGTCCATCCAAGAAGAAAATCAACAGCAAGGAGCTCAGCAAGAGGCACCTCCAAGTGAGACTATGCTTGTCGATTGGTAGGGTAAAGACTTCTGTGGGATAAATCAAACACCTTAGAAAAGTGTAGCTACCAATACACGGTCAAAGAATAGGAATATTGGAGAGGGATAATCACCAAAATCAGGTAATCCTCAACCCACCATTACTCCACAAGGTATTAGCACTCATAATGTAACTCCCAATATGTATAGTTAGTCCAAGCCACCTTCCAAACCCACTCAGGCACCAGTTGCAACGACCCATGTGTAAGAAAAAAAAGTACCAGGAAAGGGGCAATAAAAGAATAACTCATTTAACATCCTTGAACTAATGAAGAATAAAAATGTGAACATTTCAATGTGGGATTCATTGGCTATCCCAGGATAGAGAGATCTATTGTAGACTACTATGGCCAATTGATCAAACTCAAATCATTCCCCTAACTGTTATCCAAAATTCCCCCCCCGAGGGTAATTTTGATAACATGCATCAGAATATCCAAATCCCAAGAAAATTGATTGATTCAGAGCAAAAATCAGGCTTGTAGGGTCCCTTCAGGTAATTTTCTAACTCCCCTGGCCAAGGAAAAAAGGAAACAAGCTCTGAGAAAGTGCGGAGAAGGTTGCAGAAAGCAAGTAGTTCGGGCCAGGAAAATTTGTGAAAATCGGCTAAGTCCCAGTCCAGCACAAGTTGGATCAAATGGGACAAAAGTACGCGAACCACCCGAACTATCCGAAATGAGTCCAGGCGGCCCACTAAGCATTTGGGACAAGTGGGACTAAAGTACGCGGCGGGCGCGAAATGCCGGTTTGACCGAGAGAGAGAATCGGCCGAAATGAGCACAAAGGGGCCAAAATCAAATGGGACATCTGGGACAAATGGAGGTGAAGTACGCGAAGGAGCCGAGAGCCAATCAGAAGCTGCCATGTGTCCTCACAAGGGAAAAGGTCAAAAAGTCAAAGGGTGAGTTTTCGAGTGCTGATCCGAACCAATGAGAAGCTGCCACGTATCCAAGCGAAAACCCCACACAAAGGGATATGTCGTCGGGTCGTCCAAACCTGACGCACAAAGGAAATCAGGTTTCATAGTCGGGAAAACACGATGGAGAAACATGGCGCAAGAACATGTCGGAAGGGTTGAAAAACCCGACACCTAAGAAATGTGTCGGAGGGGTTGGAAAGCCCGACGCACAAAGAAAATCGGGTTTCATAGTAGGGGAAACAAGTCGGAAAAGCATGGGGCGAAAGCATATGTTGAGCCACCTCCCAAACCCAATGCAAATGGAGAGGAGAATCCCGAACCCAACGGGCTGAAGACCTTTCTCATCCAATCAGAGTCTGCCACGTGTCATCCAGGTGGCAATGCGCGGGAAAATATTTTAAAAATCTGTTTTCACCTGTTCCGTGCCCTAAATCCTCAAATTGTCATATCTTTTGATCCAGAGCTCGGATTTGCATGTTCCTTATATCAACGGAAAGCTAGTGAAATCCTCTACATGATTATAGGGCTAATCTCGAGTTTTGGTGCAGTCTAGAGAGAGAAAATTGAGAAACGGATCTGACACGTGGTAATGACAGAAGTGACATTTCAGTGACCAGTTTTAATGCAGCAGATAGCCCGCCATTTTGCCAGGATCCGTTGCTTCTACCATGATGAAATGATTTAAAATATGACCTGGAGGTGGTTGGAGGAGATCTGACTTTCCTCTTTCTTCCTTCTCTCATTCTTCCTATATATTGTAAGGAGTGGCAAAATATAAAAAGGAGTTGTTCATTCTTTCTGCTCGGCCCTCCCTTCTTTTCTTCTCTAGGGTTGAAAATGGAGTTCGAACCTCCTCCCTACTCTGTAATGGTGTTTTTTTTGCCTTTTACTAATGGAATGATGTTCTGTGTAAACTTCTAAAGCAACAAAACGTGTTTGTGATGCATCTGTCCATCCTTTCTCGTTTTTGCTTATTTTCTTCTTTCCTCTCTTCATTGCAAGTATTTATGCATGTTTGAACGTTCACTGCAGATCTGGAGCTATGTTCATGGAGTTTTGGGACACTTTCTGTGTGAAATCTATCCTTGGGCCTGTGATGCATCTGTCCATCCTTCCCATTGCTCACCTCTTTTTGTCCCATGGCAGTTTTGATAGATGTCCAACATTCTCCTTCTCTGGTGTATCACCGTTTTAGTGTAGGCTTTTGCTATTTTTCCCTTCTCTCTCTCTCTTTATCTCCTTGGCATGGTTAGATTAGGATTAGATTAGCTTACCTGCACTGGAATAGCTTGTGGCAGGTAGTTTAGGAGCAGGAACCAGCCTTCTCTGGAGATTCCTCTCTCGGTTTTACAAGTCCCACGCTTGGAGAGAGGTTTCCATGTTGTGCAATCACACTGGATGCCTGAACATCAACCTAGAAGCCTGATGTGCATCCAGGGGTGCTGTGATTTTGCACTAACAGTTTTGGCATGCCCGGTGGGACCTTAGAGGTCTAACAGTTTTGGCATGCCCGGTGGGAGCTTAGAGGTCTTTCACTTCATCTTTTGCAGGTTGATGTGTTCCTGTGAAGATTTCAGCCTTTAGAGGCACTTGCAAACACATCTGGTGACTCCATCTGATCAGAAACCCATTTCTCTGAGCTTGCAGACCCGTTTCCATACATTTTCATCCATCTTTCTTTCCATCCCTTTCATTCTTTTCCATTCCATGAAGTTGTGCAATCATGACTTCATTTCCATCATGGATTTCACATCAACAACAGCAGTATATTCCACCTCCAACACGTTTTACAAATCCTCCAGATCAGCATGCATACTCATATGAACAGCAGTGCCAAAGTCAGTTTGGCTATGGAGCTTTCCAAGAGCAAGGGTGTGCATACAATGAAAACCATCAGATCCAAGATGCTGGTCTGTTGGAGAAAATCCAAAAGATGGAGGGGGGGATGGTGCAGTCCAGGGCTCAGGCACAGATGAGAGCATTTGGAATCATTTGTGAAGCACCCTGTCCATGGGTGGGACCTTTTCCAAGTCATTACAGCCCTCAGGAGAAGCTTGATTTCATGATTGCAACGCTGCCTTTGCTTGCAAAGTGGATTGAAAAAATAGAAGTGTATGAGAGAAGTATTCAACAACCTTGTCAATAGGTAAACACACCATCTCATGCCTTTTCTTTTCCTCTTTCCCAATCTGTTTCAGTTCAGCAGTGTCAAGTTTCAAACTCTCCATCTGCTGTCCCAAATGTTGAATCCATTTCTCCACCTCTCAGTCTTCCACCACACCTCGATTCTTCTTTCCTTTTTCCTTCCAAACAGTCATCCCCTCCACAAGAGCTAACAGAAACACCCACTCCTCCAAAGAAACAAGAGGTTTCACCTCCTCCACCACCACAAAAAATTGTCAAATCAGTGGAGTTTCAACCTATCCCTCCTTTTGCATTCCCAATTCCATGTGGGAAAGAAGAAATTGTAAAAATCAGTCATCAAGGACAGCAAGAGGAAGAGCCAAACAGAAAAGAAATGACAGACAGCTTGAAGGTTTGGGCTGCCAAATTTGGGATGACAAGGATCCCCTTGATGGTCAAGCCTATAGAAGAAGCTAGGGTTGGAGAACAAATGGTGGTCAGGACTGATTTTGTTGCAGCAGAAGAAGAAGATCTTGCAGCCCCAACTTGTCCTCTAGAGCAGCAGATTGAAGAGTTTGACTTGAAAAACTTCATGCTGGAGAAGGAGTTCAATCAAGAGCAAGATTGCCTTCAAACATTGGAGGAAGGAGAAGCTGCTCCAAATCCAAAAGAAGAGGAGCACAATCTAGTTATCGAGGAGAAAAATGCAGATCCAAGGGCTTTGAGCACAAAGCAGGTTACAGAAGAACCTTCAGTTCTTCTTTCCACTTCATCTCTCTTAAGTTCTAGCACTGAAAAGGAGTTTGATCTCTCAAACTCAATATTGGAGAGTGAAGGAAACCATGGTGGTCAAGTTGCAGATCAAGAGGACACCATGGAGGAAGTTGAACACGAGCAGCAGGACAGCAATGAGGCAGTTTACTTGTCAGATTTGGAGGACTGTTTTGATGGAGAAGAGCCGGTTGAGTTTTCACCATTCTCTCTTTCATCATCCACATTCCAAACACAAGAGTCTACTGTCATGAAGGAGAGCATTCATTTGCAGTAGCCTGCATCTTATAGCATCCCTTTAGAACCAAAATTGGAAGATTTAAATCTTCCATGTTCTTCATCGGAGGAAGAGAAAGGGTAGAAGGGTCCTACCATTTCTTCCATGTCATCTATTCAGGTGGGTCTACAATAAGACTCCATTCTTGGAGCTATGGGCATATCAAATGGATCAAACCTTTCCCAATCAGGTATTTGGCTTCATTGGAGCCAAAGGAGAAGCCACAACGAGTCATGCTTGCTTCTGAGCATGAGGACGAGCTACAAAGTACCAAGGATCAGCTGCCATACCTCTTCAATCCAAATACAGAGCAACTAAAAGAGGTATTGGATTTTTCAGTTGATACCTTGATGATTTGGATAGAAGACCAGCTTCTTGTTGATTTTCCATCCATCCAAACAACCATGATCAGTGCCAAATCAATTCCATGGCTGCCAATTTTGAAGAAAGGAAGCTATTTCTCACAACCAGTTGCAGGATTTGTTTAGCTTGCCTTTGCTTCTAGTTAGAGTAGAGTAGCTAGGTTTGCTTTCAGCAGAAGAAGTGCTTGTGCACACTCTGCATGTTCCATTTGGGGCATGTATGATTTTTAGTTTTGTACATAGTTTTTGGTGTTGCTGGTTTTGCTCTTGCATAGTTCGTTTCATTGGTTTTTGGTGAGAACAACTCCATGCCCGGTGGGTTTCCAAGTGGCTCAGAGGAGAGATTTTCAAAGTTCAGATCAGTTTTCAGGCTATTACTTATGACTCCATGCCCAATGGATTGCTTCAGGCTACTGGTCTTTTCATCTAGCAGGCAGATGCCCCCGTTGAGTCGCCAAATTGTTATCCAAAATTCCCCCCCAGGGTAATTTTGATAACATGCATCAGAATATCCAAATCCCAAGAAAATTGATTGATTCAGAGCAAAAATAAGGCTTGCAGGGTCCCTTCAGGTAATTTTCTAACTCCCCTGGCCAAGGAAAAAAGGAACAAGCTCTGAGAAAGTGCGGAGAAGGTTGCAGAAAGCAAGTAGTTCGGGCCAGGAAAATTTGTGAAAATCGGCTAAGTCCCAGTACAGCACAAGTTGGATCAAATGGGACAAAAGTACGCGAACCACCAGAACCACCCGAAATGAGTCCAGGTGGCCCACTAAGCAGTTGGGACAAGTGGGACTAAAGTACGCAACGGGCGCAAAATGTCGGTTTGACCGAGAGAGAGAATCGGCCGAAATGAGCACAAAGGGGCCAAAATCAAATGGGACATCCGGGACAAATGGAGGCAAAGTACGCGAAGGAGCTGAGAGCCAATCAGAAGCTGCCACATGTCCTCACAAGGGAAAAGGTCAAAAAGTCAAAGGGCGAGTTTTCGAGCGCTGATCCGAACCAATGAGAAGCTGCCACGTATCCAAGCGAAAACCCCACACAAAGGGATATGTCGTCGGGTCGTCCAAACCCGACGCACAAAGGAAATCAGGTTTCATAGTCGGGAAAACACGACGGAGAAACATGGTGCAAGAACATGTCGGAAGGGTTGAAAAACCTGACACCTAAGAAATGTGTCGGAGGGGTTGGAAAGCCCGACGCACAAAGAAAATCGGGTTTCATAGTCAGGGAAACAAGTCGGAAAAGCATGGGGCGAAAACATATGTTGAGCCACCTCCCAAACCCGATGCAAATGGAGAGGAGAATCCCGAACCCGACGGGTTGAAGACCTTTCTCATCCAATCAGAGTCTGCCACATGTCATCCAGGTGGCAATGCGCGGGAAAATATTTTAAAAATCTGTTTTCGCATGTTCCGTGCCCTAAATCCTCAAATCGTCATATCTTTTGATCTAGAGCTCGGATTTGCATGTTCCTTATATCAACGGAAAGCTAGTGAAATCCTCTACATGATTGTGGGGCTAATGTTGAGTTTTGGTGCAATATAGACAGAGAAAATCGAGAAACGGCTCTGACACGTGGTAATGACAGAAGTGACATTTCAGCGACCAGTTTTAATGCAGCAGACTGCCCGCCGTTTTGCCAGGATCCGTCGCTTCTACCATGATGAAATGATTTAAAATACGACCTGGAGGTGGTTGGAGGAGATCTGACTTTCCTCTTTCTTCCTTCTCTCATTCTTCCTATATATTGTAAGGAGTGGCAAAATATAAAAAGGAGTTGTTCATTCTTTCTGCGCGGCCCTCCCTTCTTTTCTTTTCTAGGGTTGAAAATGGAGTTCGAACCTCCTCCCTACTCTGTAATGGCATTTTTTTTGCCTTTTACTAATGGAATGATGTTCTGTGCAAACTTCTGAAGCAACAAAACGTGTTTTGTGATGCATCTGTCCATCCTTTCTCATTTTTGCTTGTTTTCTTCTTGCCTCTCTTCATTGCAGGTATTTATGCATGTTTGAACGTTCACTGCAGATCTGGAGCTGTGTTCATGGAGCTGGGACACTTTCTGTGTGAAATCTATCCTTGGGCATGTGATGCATCTGTCCATCCTTCCCATTGCTCACCTCTTTTTGTCACATGGTAGTTTTGATAGATGTCCAACATTCTCCTTCTCTGGTGTATCACCGTTTTAGTGTAGGATTTTGTTGTTTTTCCCTTCTCTCTCTCTCTATCTCCTTGGCATGGTTAGATTAGGATTAGATTAGCTTCCCTGCACTGGAATAGCTTGTGGCAGGTAGTTTAGGAGCAGGAACCAGCCTTCTCTAGAGATTCCTCTCTCGGTTTTACAAGTCCCGCGCTTGGAGAGAGGTTTCCATGTTGTGTAATCACACTGGATACCTGAACATCAACCTAGAAGCTTGATGTGCATCCAGGGGTGCTGTGATTTTGCACTAACACTAACCAGCAAGAGAAAGTGTTTACCAATGTAGCTCAGTTTGGGGAAAATCATGGAGGACAACAAGGTAAGAATTTTAATGCCCCTCTATTATATGTTTCATTGATCATTGGGGACAAATTAGTACATAATTACATGATTGATTCAGGAGAAAGTATCTCTGTAATGCCAACGCAAATAGCCAATCAGCTGGGTATTCAATACGAAGTCATCTCCAAGGGGGTAGTGTAATTAGATGGAACAACGGTAAAAATGGTTAGAGTCATCAAGGATTTGAGCCTCACACTACACGTCTATCCCAATGTGACCATATTATAGAATGTATTAGCCATAGAATTGCCACCACATTTTACATTGTGTTTGTCGAGGGAATTCACTATTAAAATTAGAGGCTATCTATCTGCTGATTGGTTGCACATGCTTTTTAGAACAAGGTATGGAGCCAAGGCCACAATCATATCTAAACCCATTATGGATTACCATATTGAGCCTTATGTACTCAGTCCACTCAATGCCAGTTGTTGATCCTTTGATTAGGAGGACCTCCCAAGCAATTGTGAGGCAGATACAAGGTTGGATGGATTCCAGACTTGACCCTCGATGAGTGGGTGAACAAGAGGAAATATTTTGACCCCTATAAGGAGATGGAGGAATCTAAGATAGGAGCCTACTCTTTTCATGCGGAGAATCATCCTCTTCCTAACATCATTAAGCCAAACCACAATGATGACAATGAGGTATGGAATTTATCATTTTATGGCTCGAGAAGTAGATAAGGATCCAAAGGAGGAGCTATGCTTCCCCCCAAGGTATGAAATACTACTCAGCTTTTTGTTTCCAATTTTCTTGTTCAAACAACACAACATAGTATGAGGCTTTGGTCTATGAATTGCATTGGGCGAGGAAAAGGGATATTAAAAACTTGCAATTATTTGGAAACAGTGAGCTAGTTGCAAATCAAGTTCAAAGACAAAATGCTGCCAAGAACAATCTGCTAAAGAGATACAAGAACTAGGTATGGGAGCTCATCAAGGATTTTGAAGCATTCAACATCAATTCCATCCCAAGGAAGAAGAATGAAACAACAGATAGATTTACAGCAATGTGGGCAGCCTTTGATGTTGTGAAGAGTATCAAGAGTAATAAATCTTAGCCTCATATCAAGTTGGTTGTGAGGCCAGCTGTCCCTGGCAAGAACATGAGTTGGCAAGTATTCGAAAATGATCAACAAATTGTCAACTTTCTACAAGAAGAATCTGAGTTCTCCTCCAAGAAACAAGACATATTGGAGCAGAAATATGGTGATCAAGTGGGGCAACTGAGGACCAAAAAAATACAAAAGCGTCTTGTCACTTTGGAATCAATCTTCAACCTAAATGATTAGTTCTGAAAGGAGAAAGAAAATATTAAAGTGAAGGATGAAGATTCAGAGCCCATTTCCATTGATGAAGAAAAAATATTGTGGATTGAAAAGGTAAGTTCTAAACAAGAAAAATCTGAATTTGTTCATCTTTATCAAGAATTCCCAAATGTCTTTTCCTGGACTTATAAAGATTTAAGAGGTTTCAACTCAAAGCTAGAACAACACACTATCGTGGTGGATCCAGGATCTACATCTTTCAAATAGAAGTAAAGGCTAGTAAATCCTCACATTGAGCCTCTCATGAGAAAATAATTGAATAAGATAATTGAGGCCAACATCATCTTCCCTATCAAGCATTCAAGATGGGTTGCAAACTTGGTGCCCGTGGGGAAAATAAATGGAGAAATCGGAATCTGTGTGGAATTTCATGATCTGAATAGAGCATCACTCAAGGATCATTATCCACTTCCAATAATGGAATAGATCTTATAGGTTATAGGTGGCTCCAAGAGGTTTTCACTACAAGACAGATACTCAGGCTACAATCAGATAATGGTGAAATAAGAAGATCAATTCAAGACAACCTTCACCACTAAATGGGGTACATATGCTTATAAGAAGATGCCATTTGGGCTTTCGAATGCCAGAGAAACATTTCAGTGAGCTATGGACATGAAATTCAAAGTCTTGATCAACAATATAGTTCTAGTGGATCTAGATGATATCACCATATTCTCAAAGGATGTTGCAGACCATCTCTTCCACCTTAGACATGTATTTCAAAGGTGTAGAAGGTTTGGGGTGTCATTAAAACCAGAGAAGTGTGTGTTCTTGGCACATTAAGGGAATTTTTTTGGCCACATTATCTCAAGAGAGGGGTTAACAATTGATCCTAAAAGGGTTGAAGCTATCTGGACACTCCCTTTGCCACAACAAAAAAAGTATCTCCAAAGCTTCTTGGGGAGGATAAAATTTGTTTTCAGGTTTGTACCTGATTTTTCCACTCTTGTGAAGACTTTAACAATGATGTTAAAGAATATTCTCACATTTAAATGGACAACAGAAGGAAAAGAGAGTTTTTAGGCCATCAACCTTACAATATCATAGGCTCCAACTCTTATTAACCCATAATTCTCAAAAGACTTCATGTTATATGCTTTTGGAGGGTCAGAAACCATCTCATCCATCTTGTTCCAGCCTAACAAGGAAGGTTAAGAATAACCACTAGCCTTCTTCTGTCAGAACTTGGAGGACTAGAAGGTAAAATAATCTTTCTTTGAAAAACATGCCCTTATTGTTATTAGGAGCTTGAAGAAGTTCAGAGACTTGGTCTCAAACAATAAGATTCTATTGCTAGTATCCCATGTTAGTGTCAAGGATATTCTCCTAAACAAGGAATTGAATGAGAAGAGAGTAGGTTGGATCACTCGGGCAATGGAATATGAAATTGAGATCAAGGTAACCAAATTGGTTTGTGACAAGGGTCTGTGTGAGCATATTGCTTCCAAGCAACAAGCTAAGCCAGTGGATGAAGAAGGGGTTGTCTTATTACTATAGAATCATAAATACCAACTATTTATTGATGCACCTATTCCATGTTGGACCCAAGGCTTGGTGCGTTATCTCCAAACAGGTTTGTGCCCTCTGGAACGGAACAAAGAAAAAATGAGACACTTCATACTACAAGCCATCCCATATGTGCTTGTAGGTGATGTATTGTTTAAGAAGGATATCAATAGTGTTCTATTGAGGTTTATTCAAATAGGCCAAACTGAGAGAGTGTTGCATGAGTTCCATGATGGAGAAGCAGGTGGCCACTTCTCTCCTCAAGTAATAGTTCTCAAGATCATGAAAGCTGGTTATTATTGGCCTATAATGTTCAGGTGATGTTACTCATGAATCAAGAAGTGTAAGAAGTGTGCATTATTCATAGGAAAGGAGAAGTTAACAGACCTTCCTCTTCACCCAATTTTAGTGGATCAACCATTCATGCAATGGGGACTAGAATTTATTGGGGTGATTAACCCAAATTCAAGCCAGAGCCACAAGTGGATACTTACAGCAACATATTATTTCACCAAGTGGACTGAAGCAATGGCACTTAAGGAAGTAAATGAATCAAATTTCTTGGATTTCTATGAAGGAATAGCCATGAGGTTTGGAGTCCCTACCACTATTATATCAGATAATGCATTGGCATTCCTTGGTACAAGGATCATTGAATGGGTAGTCAGGAATGGTGTGTACCTCAGTACTTCATCAAACTATTACCCTCAGGGTAATGACCAAGCAGAGTCCACAAACAAGAACCTAATAAGGATTATCAAAATGAATCTTGATGAAAATTAGAGAGCCTGGCATACAAAGCTCAAATCAGCTCTATGGGATGATAGGATAACATCAAAGAGGTCCGCAAGTAACTCCCCATACAAGCTTGTACATGGAAAAGAGGCAGTATTTCCCATCTCATTGGAGCTTCTCACTTTGGAGCTCATGAAATAGTTGGAACTAGCTAAGTTTGAACCTATGGAAGTAGGAGAAGCAAGAGAGCATGCAATGCAAAGCATGTAAAAATATCAAGCCTTGATCAAGAAGGGATTTGATAAGAAAACAAGAACAAGGACCTTTCAAGAAGGGGACTTATTTCTAAAGTGGGATATAGATCGGGAAAAGCCAGGAAGGCATTCCAAGTTTGATACCATTTGGAGTGGCCCCTACATGATCACGAGGTGTTAAGGAGTTATGCCTTCTAACTGGCTAAATTGGATGGCAAAGAATTATAGATCCCAGTTAACAGGATCTATCTCAAACAATGCTACTAAAAGGGAAGGTTCCACCCATGTAAATATTAGCATAGAATTTTAATTTCCCTAAGTGCATAAGCACATTGTTTTGTTGTAGTATAGGTTTTGTTTCCCTAAGTGTTTTGGTGCATGTTTTTGTTGCTCTAGGTTTGCATTGTTATACAATTCCATGTACCTCTAGGTGAATGTGCTAGGACCTTCATCGTTTGCAATAGGGAGACCCATAGTTTCCATGACAGTTGATAGTTTTCTAATATAAAAAATACAGAGAAACTAAAATTGAGCCCCAAAACGTCCACTTCCAGAAGAACAGGATCAACATTGGGTCACCACCCAAGACTCTGTTCCCAATGAATACAACAAGATAATTGGTCTATTCATCTAGTAGGCATATTTACCCACGAGTCACCAAATTGTTATCTCAATTTTTCTCTAAAAAAATTAATCAAACATGACCTTGTGTGAGAGGAAATCCAAGGGATGGTTCCATCGTAAGAGCCCACACTTCAAATCCAACAAATAGGTTTCATATGAGCTCTAAAATGGATTTTTAGTGTAGAAGCACAGCACCCCTAAATGGCCTAGGTTTGAAGTGAGGCATTCATTGTGATTACACAGCATTGGACCATCTCTCAAGCTGTGGGACTTGCAGAACTTGAGATGGACACACAGAGAAATCTAATTCTTGCTTCCTAATCTACTTGCCACAAGCTACTCTAGTGCAACAAGAACCTATTCTATTCTAATCTAGCCATTCCAAGGGGACAGAGAGAGAGAGATAAAGAGGGTGAAAGAGCCTACACTAAGTGGTGATACACTAGAAAAGGAAGTGGTTGAATCACAGATCCGACTTCCTGAAGTGGAGAGAGGTGAGTAGAGGAGAGGGTGGACAGAATGCACCATGGACCAAAGATAGATTTCACATGGAACACCACTTCAAAACCCATTAAGTACATCTCCCATAACCTGTAATAGACATCAGATTATGCACAGTATACACTATAATGATGAGAGGTAAGAAGAGACAACAAAATAAGCCAAGGATGGATAGATGCATCATGAAACAGATTCTATTACTCCAAAATATTACATGGTACATCATCAGTGGGAAAGAGGAAATAAAATTCCATTACAGAGCCATGGGAGGATGTTTAAACTCCACATTCTACCCTAAGGAAGAAAGAGAGACGGGGGCAGAGGAGAAATAATTACCAACCCCTTTGAATATGCCCCTTATGTATAATATATAGGAAGAATGAGAGAGAGGAGGGAAGAATTCGAATCCTACTTCAACCATCTGAAGATATGCATTGAATCCTACTTTGAAATATCAACCACCATCAATCAATTACCCTCTAAAATCCACCTATAATTTATCGATTTTGGTTCCTTATGTCTGCTTGGCGTGCTAAGGAAGAAGAACAATGGATAAAATTAAATAAAATATGTTAGTTGAAGAAATCAAATTCTGTATTAATGGACTAGAATATGTTTTCCTATTTTTCACTGACTAAATCCTATTAATAATTATATTTTATGTTTTCATGGCATAGAGGTTGTCGAGACATTTCCAAAAAGTCTTCTCTCGCCCAAATCTGATTTTCCTGTCAAAATATATGGCAATCTAAAGATTACGATCATGGGTGCGCCATGTTTAAAGAGTCTGTCCATACCATGTCCAAGTGGAAACCTCACACATCTTGGAGATTCGAATCCATCCTTATGCTCTTGAAATCACAATGGACTGACACGTGGTGGATTCTGCGAGCTCTTTGGGATTCTTTGTATTTTTCCTAAGTCTCTTTGCTTGGAGGGGCAAAAAGTCTTACCCTAGACACGTGGAGGCCAGCCAAAAGTCTAAATTTTGAAGTAGCATCGTTAAGACACGTGGTGTCTTCCATCAGCCTACCTCTTCTTTGACTATTCAACCCCCCAACCCTGTACTTTTTTGGACCTAGGACACATGGAAGGCCTGCACTCATTTGAAAACCCACTCAGGATTTTACCCTTGAAGGATCTTTGCTAAGACACGTGGCACCTTTTTCCTAGACACTTATACTTAACCAATTTAGGCCCAATTTCTAGATTTGACCTATGTTGACCATTGGCCACATGTAGGTCTGGTGCAAGTTTGAGTCTCCACCGTGGGCTCCCATCTTGAAATTACATCGAGCTGACACTTGGAACCTTCCACCGATTTAGAGACTTTTTTAATGGCCAGTGTAAATTTTAGGGTTATGAACACGTGGAGGCTTGGCACTTGTTTGAGTCTTCCTTTTGGATTTAACCTTTAGAGGCACACCATTTGGACACTTGGCAACTTCTGTTGTCTCCTCCATATTTAGCCCATTTTAGGCTCACTCTGAATCATTTGAGAAGCATGAAGCCTTTAAACCTTCTCCATTTCTCTTCCTTTGAGCCTCTGGTTTCTTTGACACTGTTCTCTTCCTTTCCAAACCCTACTTCTCCATTTTAGAGTCCCACCTATAACCTGTTCATTGGATTTGAAGCATGGGTTCGTTCGATGGAACCATTTCTTGAATTTTTTCCTGTGTGGGGTTATGTTTGATTAATTGTTTCCAGGGGCAAAATTGGGATCAAAATTTGGTGACTCATGGGGACATTTGCTTGCTAGATGAAGAGACCAGTGGTCTTGAATCATCCATTGGGCATGGAGTCAATAATGATAGCCTGATACTGATATTTTCTCTGATCCACGAGCCCAAGCGTTTGCACTTGGTGACCCTGAACCTTCCTTGGAAATGGAATACCTCAATAACTTTTTTATTTTCTCTGCATTTATTTTATTTTGAAATTAGCAACTATTATAGGAAACTATGGGTCTCTGTCTTGAATACTTAAGGGCATGTCCTTGGTAGCTCTAGAGCAATATGAAAAAAACTTAAGTACAAAGAAAAAATCATATATGCCTTAAATGAGACATGCAGTGTGTGCACATGCACTTCTTCTGCTAAAAACAAAGTCTACTCCTACTCCTACACTAACCAGAGAGAAAGAAGCTAAAAAAATTCTGCTACAGGAAGGGAGAAGTAACGTCCCTTTCTCAAAAGAGGCAGCCATGCAAATGATTTGACGTTGAATATGGCTGCTTGTATGAGTGAAAAACTGAATATAAGCTGGTCCTCCACCCAAATCATCAAGGTATGTATATCAACCAAAAATACCTCCTCAAGTTGATTAGTATTGGACTCTTAGAGGTGTTGATGGTGATCCTTGGTGCTTTGAAACTCATCATCATGCCATGAAGTGGGCATGATTGGTTTTGGCTACTCTCTTGGCTCCAATGAAGCCAAGTACCTGATTGGGAATGATATGATCCTTTGAATGTGCCCTTTTCTCTAAAATTTAACTCCAAAAATGAATTCTTTTTGTGGACCTTCTTGGATGGATGGTGTGAGATGGATGATAAAATCCTCTTGCCTTTTCTCTTCCTTCTCTTGTGAAGAACATGGAAGACTCATATCTTCTAACCTTGGTTCCATAGGGATGTTGTGATACATAGGTTGTTGTTCTTGAATGACCTCCTTTATGGCAGTAGGCTCATATTATTCGAAGGTGGGAGATAGAGGAGTAAATTATTTAATTTCCTTAGGCTCCTCTCTATCAAAGCAATCCTCCAAGTCAGACAAATAATCTATCTCCTTGTTTTTCCTATTACATGTGCTCAATCTCCTCCATGGTATCCTCTTGATTTGTAATTTTATCATCATGGTTCCCTTCATCCTCCAACATGAATTTTGAAAGCTCAAACTCCTCTTCAACATTATAGATTAAAGGGGATGAAGTGGGAGGAAGAACTGAAGGTTCTTCTATAGCCTTCTCCACAATTGGAGCCTTTGAAACTGTATGGTCATCCTCCTTTGCTAAAAACTCAGCCTCAGGCACCATTGGTTCTTCAACCTTGACCTCTTATTTTTGCTTAACCATTAAGGGAATATTTGTAAACCCAAATTTAGTAGCCCAAATCTTCAAATTTTCTGTCATTTCTTTTCTATTGGGTTCCTCTTCTGGCTACCCTTGGCTGGTTGTTTGATGTTCATCTCCCAAAAATGGATTTGGGGATGCAAAAGGAGTGGTGGGTTGGGATTCAACTAGTTTTACTATTGTTTGTGGTGGAGAGGGAAGTGGAACTTCTTGTTTCCTTGGAAGGAAAGACTAATTGGAAGGGAAAGGGGCATATGAATCAAGATTAGGTTGAAGACTAGGAGATGGGGAAGGGAAGTTAACATTTAGGGCAGAAACTGAGGGGCTTGACTCATGACACTACTGAAATGATAAAAATTGAGGAAAAGAAAAGAAAAGCTAGGAGGTGGTGGACTTACCCATTGACAAGGTTTTCTTGTTTCCAACTCATAAGCCTCAATATCCTCAATCCATTGTGTAAGTTTAGGTAGTACTTCAACCATGAAGTCAAGCTTCTCTAAAGGGTTGTAATGTCTTCGAAAAGGGCCTCCCCATGGACAAGTTTCCCTAAAACCAATCCTGAATGCCTTCATCTGTGATGGAGGCCTAGAATGCACTATGCTATCCTCCATCCCTTAAATCTTCTCTAGCAGATTAGGATTATCCATGTAGCTTTCACCATCATATGCGTCCCCTTGTTCTTGATAAGATTCATGGCCAAACTAGTTTTGACCCTGCTCATATGGGTAAGCATAATGGTTTTGGATCTGATCATAATGTTGTTCTGGAGGAGCTAGGAAAAACATTAGAGGTGGAATACACTATTGTAGGTGTGAATTCCACGAAGGGAATGAATTCATGATTGCAAAACTTCATGAAATAGAAGAAAAATGGGATATATGGAAAAAAAAGTGAATGAAGATGGGTGGAAATAGATGGAAAAGGTATATAATTTCAAAGATAGGTTTGTTGACCAGATGGATTCACCAAATGTGCTTGCATGTGCCTCAAAACGTTAAACCTTAACAGAAACACACCAGCCTGCTAAAATGTAGTGGTAAGGTGCTTTATACCTCTCCCACTGGGCATGCTAAAACTATTAGTGTGGTCACACAATGACTAATGATTTGCTGTTGTAATGTGACACCTTAGAAAGATAGAAGATCTAACCTCAGTGTCCCACTGGGCGTGCCAAAATTGTTAGTGTAGAATCAAAACATCCTGAAATGGTCTAGGTGTGAAGTGGGGAATTTAGTGTGATTAGAAAACATGGGACCATCTCTCAAGTTGTGGGACTTGCAAAACTTGAGATGGAACTCCAATGAAATTTGGTTCTTGCTTCCTAATCTACCTACCATAAGCTACAACAGTGTAGGAAGAACCTATTCTATCCTAATCTAACCATTCCAAGGGGACAGAGAGAGAGGGGGTGAAAGATCCTACACTAAGTAGTGATACACTAGAAAAGGAAGTGGTTGAATCAAAAATATGATTTCCTAAAGTGGAGAGAAATGAGTGGAGGAGAGGGTGGACAGAATGCACCACGGACCAAAGATATATTTCAAATGGAACACCACTTCAAAACCCATTAAGCACAGCTCCCAGAACCTACAACAAACATTAGAGTATGCACATTATACCATGTAATGATGAGGGGTAAGAAGAAACAACAAAATAAGCCAAGGATGGACAAATGCATCACAAAAAAAAATTTATTGCTCCAAAATTTTACACGGTACATCATCAGTGGGCAAGAGGTAAGAAAATTCCATTACAGATCCATGGGAGGAGGCTTATATTACACATTATACTCTAAGGATGAAATAGAGAGGGGGGTAGAGGAGAAACAAAGACCAACCTCCTTGAATATGCTCCTTCTATACAATATATAGGAAGAAAGAGAGAGAGGAGGGAAGAATTTGAATTCTTCTTCAACCACCTTGAGATATGCGTTGAATACTACTTTGAAAGTTCAACCACCATAAACCAATGCCCCTCTCAAATCTACCTACAATTTGTCAATTCTGGTTCCCTATGTCTTCTTGGCGTGCTAAGGAAGAAGAAGAACAGATCAAATTAAATCAATTCTGGTAGTTGAAGAAATCAAATTCTTTATTAATGTCCTCAAATAAGTTTTCCATTTTTGCACCCACTAAATCCTATTAAGAATTATAATTTATGTTTCCATGGTGTAGAGGGTTTTGAGACATTTCCAAAAAGTCTTCTCTTGCTAAAATTTGAGTTTCCTGTCAAAAGATATGGCTATCTAAAGATTAGGGTCATGGGTGTGCCATTTTAAAGAGTTTGTCCATACCGGATGCACGTGGAAATTTCTCACATCTTGGAGATTCGGATCCCTCCTTATGTTCTTGAAATTGTGCTAGAGTGACACATGGCAGCTTCCACAAGATTCTTGGGCTTATTTTTATTTTTCCTATGTCTCTTTGCTTGGCAGGGCCAAAATTCTAACCCTAGACACGTGGAGGCCAAGCACGTGTTTAGAAACCCAACCCAAATTTTAATTTTGAAGTAGCATCATTAAGACACGTGATTCCTTACATCAGACTACCTCTACTTTGAATATTCAGCCTCCTGACCCTATCCCTTTTTTGGACCTAGGACACGTGGAAGGCCCGCGCTCATTTGAAAACTAGCTCAGGATTTTACCCTTGAAGGAGCATCATTAAGACACATGGCGCCTTCCACCTGCACTCTTATACTTAACCAATTTAGGCCAGCTTTTTGGATATGACCTCTGTTGACCATTGGACACATGGAGGGGTGGTACAAGTTTGAGTCTCTGCCTTGGGTTTCCATCTCGAGATTGTGCCGAGCTGACACTTGGCACCTTCTGTCGAGTCAAAGAATTTTCAACGGTCGATGCAAATTTTTGGGTTATAAACATGTGGAGGCTTGGCACTTGTTTGAGTCTACCTTTTTTATTTAACCTTTAGAGGTACACCATTTGGACACTTGGCAGCTTCCGTTGTCTCCTCCATACTTATCAAATTTTAGGCTCGCTCTGAATCATTTGAGAATCCCAAAGCCTTTCAACCTTCTCCATTTCTCTTCCTTTGAGCGTCTAGTTTCTTTGCCATTGTTCTCTTCCTTTGTAGACCTTACTTCTCCATTTTAGAGTCCCACATGTAACTTGTTCATTGGATTTGAAGCATGGGTTCATTCGACGGAACCATTTCTTTAATTTCTTCATGCATGGGGTCATGTTTGATTAATTGTTTCGGGGGGAAAAATTGGGATAACATGGAGGAGGAGGGTCGGGGAAGGACCAAATAGTGTCACAAAACACCAGAGGATCAAAGGAGAGAAACAAAGAAAGACTCAAAGTCTTCGGGCTCTACGAATGATTTAGAGTGGGCCCCAAAATTGGCTAAGTATGGAATAATCAGTAGAACCTTCCACATGCCTCATCAGCGCATCTCCAAAGATTAAACTCAGAAAGTAGATTCAAATGAGCGTGGAGCTTCCACATGTCCCAGGCCCAAAAAGGGACAAAGTCATCTGTTGAAAAGTCCAAATGAGTGGAAAGTTCCATGTGTGTTAACAACACACATTCAAAGGCGTGACCCAAGGCAAAGAATCGAATGAGAGTAATGCTTCCATGTGTCAACCTGGCATGTCTTCAAAGGTAAATCTAAAAGTGGGTCCTTAGACAAGCGTCGAGGCTCCACGTGGCCCTTTTCAAATGTATGGCGCCACCAAATAAAGGGAATTAGTCAAAAAACATAAATGAACAAATCAAAGCCGTGAAAGGTGCCACATGTCAGTCTGATGCAACTTTAAAATAAAAATCCAAAGGTTGTCCCGAAATGTGCTCTAGCCCTCCACGTGGCCATTTTGCAAGTCAAAGTGAGAAGGCTAGTCTTTGGGAGTAACTTCTACGTTTTGGCTCTATTTTCAAGAGACATAAAGTATAAAAATGAGCGATGCCTCCGTCGATGTCCAAGGAGCCATGTATCAGGCTTGAATTACATGTGGGTTGGCGGATCTTGGAGTGATTCTTTTCCCAAATGAAAAATGTGGACCGGTGGGCCTGAAGATGGTTTTTTGACAAAAATGGATTGTGGGGTTGCGGGACATTTTTTGCATTTTGTATTTTTGGTGCCAAAAGGCAAAAAGTGAGTTTTGGGCCCGCGGATTCATTCTGATAACTAGTTTTTGCCATTTTTGTATGGACTCGACTCAAACATTCAAATGGACATATATTTCAACCCATTGCCCAAAATTCAACAAATTTGGCTCCATTGGAAAGGTCTCGACCTCGTCTATGACATGGGAACCTGAAACTTTAATGTTGATGAGGTTACATGGGTGGAAAATGGGGAAACGTCTATAGGCCATTAATGCAATCCAATTGTCCCCAACAACCAGATCATATTTGATTCGATCCATCGTCTTCCTTCTTCAACACACCAAAAAAAATAGTGTGGCAGACTTGACAGATTGTGGGCGGTTTTTTAGGGGAATTGATGGCCAGTAGCTGAGCTTCAACTCAATTTTCCCACATCTTTTCTTCTTCCCTCTTCGCTACATCTATAAAAGAAGGAGTTGGGCTCATTGGAAAGGGTTAGCCAATTTTATTTTGGCCCCTCCCTTCTTTCCTTGTCTGCAAGAGAATTTTTGGATCTTTTGAACCTCCCATTCAAGTTGTAATACAAATTTTGTTTCCTCTTGGCCACTGTAATGTACTATATCGACTCTGGAGAAATAATATATGTCTGTGGATTATTCTCAACCTTTCATGTTTTCATTATTGTCTTTTGATCTCTCATTACCATTTGGTTATCTATCCATGGTGCTGTATTACACTTCTATGGTTTCTGTTAAATTATAAAATGGGTGTCTAACATTCCTTTGGTGCATCACCTCGCTAGCTTAGGTTTATTTTCTCACATCTTCTCAATCTTGTCTCCTTGGTAAGATAAAGTAGATTAGATTAGATCCTCTGTAATTTATTTGTATGCACCTGAATAGAAGAATAGGAACCCTCCTTCATCCAAAGATCTCTCTTGATTTCAAAGTCCCACACTTTGAGATATGCTCCATGTCGTCCAATCACACTGAGAGTCTCAATTCATCTAGTTGCAAGCACTCAAGGGTGTTGGGATTTTGCTCTAACAATAATTATTATTAGGGTGAATGTAATGTTAGTAATAGGTTATTAATTTGTTCTTAGTTATTTGATAAAACAACAATAACAAATATATATTTGGTGAATGTTAAGAATTTAGGTTAGTGAATTCGTAGATAGTAATTACCTAGATAATTATTATATATATATATATATATGTTAGTCATTTTAAAAAATTTGTTTCATATAAAACTACTATAACAAATAATTTTTTTGAGTGAGAAAAAAATCACATAGGTGGAAGAGTTTTTATAGCCACCTCCTATATTTTAGGATGGCTATTTCCTTTATATTTGGTGTGTGTAATATAAAAATTAATGGGAGAATATTGATTATATTTCTTGATTTTTTATCTTCTGTATATTTGATCATTCTATAAATCTGTTGCATACTTTTCATCTTTGTCTTCAAATTATTCATGCACTGTCTAAATGAATTCTTCCTACTACAGATAGTTCACTAGTTCAGTAAAGGTCACCTCCTTCCTTATTATGGTCAATGTGGCAATGTATGTCTTGAATTTGGAAAGAAGATCTTGCAATGTGAGAGAGAAAAATAAATTATCTTTCATCACTTTTCAAAGAACTCCAAGTTTCTCTGATCCGGAGGATTTTTCACTATGAAAATTTTCCCTAAACTTCCCTAAAATTGGACCATGCTGAAGGAATTATTGAGACCTTTCCGACGGTATGCTGAACTCCAGAAACAAAGTCCGTATGCAAATTCTATCGCCGGTCGAAGATGGGCCTCCAAACGGGTCAACTCTGGTCAATAGGTCAACCAGTGGACCAATGACAAGGTGACACGTGGTAGTTGGTGATGAGGAAAAATTGATGGTACTGTAATGTTTCAAAATAAGTTCCATGGTATAGAGCTCATCGCAAGCTTTCTGACGCATTTTGAATGGACCAAATCTAAGTTCGTATGCGAAAGATATGCATAGTCAAAGTTGCGGTCAAATGATGACGTGGCACACTCTAACGTGGACAAATGGCATATTATTGGCGTGAAACTTGGCAGGTTTGTAGTGGATTTATATTTTAAAATAATAATTTTAAAAATCTATTTAATCCATTCCATGTGAATAAATTCAAATCCCATGGTATAAGGAGGATTTTGTGGCCAAAAAAGCTATTTTAAGGCTTATCTTATCTCTTTCCCACCAAACGTGGGGTCAATGGCTAAATTGGGTGCCTAAACCTATGGAAGGGGGATTTGAAACCTTGCCAAAATAGTAATCAGCCTTCCCAAGCTGCCACTTTGTAGCAAGTGATAGAGAAGGAGATCACATCTATTTAAAGGGAAGCTTTTGGTAGGTTGGAAAGGGGGACAGCAAAGGACCAGTTTGCAGAGATCACAATGTTCGAGGCACTTATGGTTCGAATTAGGACTTGGTGTAAAAATGAAAGTTGTTAAAAATTATGAGAGATTTCCAGAAAGGTAACTTTTGTTGCATGAAGTGCTATATATTTTTCTGTGTAGGCGTTTTTCCATCGTAGTTTCATAGAACATGCACGAGGGGCAAGCAAAGATCTGTATTTTGCATCCACTTCTGATCCGAATCAGACCATGAAGTAAAAGGGGAAGTTTTTAATAATTTCCTAAATTTTATAGAAATTTAAACCTTATCTATATAGGTCTTGTATATTTCAAGTTGTAGACATTTTTTGAACGTATTTGCACAAGGAACAAACAGAAGAAATACTGTAGGAGCCACGGATGAACTTGGGAATGATTATGGTAAATTGCAGAATTCCTTGAGGTTTGAATCAGCTCATTTGCAGGTATAAAGGTCTGTTAAGTCAAGATTGAAAGGATATTGTACTTCATTGGACGTTTAATGGATCGATTCACTTTTTGTGAATCTGGAGATGTAGCCTTCGGGTGAACTCTGTTATCAATTTCTTGTTTTGTGGATTTGTGCATTTCAGTTTTTAAAAGCTTTTTATCAGTTGAAATTCATCATTGGATGAATTTTATTAATTGATAAAATAAGTATAAAATTGGAGTAAATGGATTAAAGGAACTTTCAGTATCCATAACCCACAACAAGATTTGAATACACTTATCATCTTAGATTCAAATGTCAGTTTGAGTGTATGATTAAAAATCAACTGTGAAGTAAAATGGATTTGTATTAGATTCAATCAATTCACTTAAAGTTGAAAAATCAGATTAATTGGTATTTTTGGAAGAGTTGAGGATTTTGGTTTCAAGACACCTAAAAATTGGATCAAATTAACTCAAGATCAATGTTGAGTCTGTAAATTTCAAAATCTGGAAATTTTCTAAGCACTTCAAAAAAAATTAAGTACCATTTTCAGATCAAGTTGGTATCAGAGCTGGTTTAGCTTTTGATTTGCATCAGTTGATTTGGTTCAGTTTGGTTTTTGCATTTTGGGCTTGATCTTTCATTTGTAGTGTGCAGAGTTTGGAGGAACAAGTGTGCAGGAATCATGGGTAAGATGTCTAACAAGACCAAGTTTGAGGAACTGGAAGCATGCAATCATCAAATTCAGGAAGAGAATGCCTTCCTGAGATGTCAGGTATTGGCTCTTGAAGAGAAACTTGACACATTGAGAAAAGAGCTAGAATCTAAGGATGAGCTCTTGATGGTGTTGTAAATTGATGGTCCTAATAAGGTACCAATTATTTTTGATGCCTCCACTATGACAGATGAGTGCACAGTAAGTATGACAACACTTAATTCCTCACCCAAAGCTAATTTGGATTCTACTATAGTGCTCGGTGAATTTGAAAAGCACACTAAAGGTATAGGATCTAAAATTTTGAATAACATGGGTTTTAATGGAATTAACCTTAGTAAGAATAACCAAGGTATAACTAACCCAATCTTGGTTGAGGAGAGACCTCGTTATGCAGGACTGGGATATGCTAGTGTAGGGGAAATGGAAATTGGAGAGAACTCCAAGACCGCTGGAAGAAGAAAAGCTTCTAACAACAAATAGTCATTCCCGTTAGCATCAGGTGGTTCATCCTCATTAGGAGGATCTGGTAATAATTCACCACGGAGAGGTATAAAAATCCCCCCACCTTCGGTTTACCATTGCTCAAAAATGAAAGGTAAACAAATTGATCCCTTATCTACACTGGAAAAATTTGGCTATAATTTTCAAGCTATGTTGAATAGTTATCCATGCACATTCTGTGGTTTATCTAATCATTGTGTGGCCAAGTGTAGGAAGTATAAATCCAGAATGGAACAGTTTGAGAAAATGCATTCTCCTAACCCGGGTTCGGCTAAGAGCAGTCAAGGTAAGGTTCCTAAAAATGTGGATCCTAAAAAATTGGATCAAAGGTTTTGTGACCATTGTAATAAACAAGGTCATGAAATTGGTAAGTGTTGGAACCTACATCCAGAACAAAAATTAAAGTTTGTTAAAAAGGATAAAATTTTTAAACCAACTAATTTGACCACTTCGGTGGCGCTGGTAAAAAGTGAATTGAATCAACCCCCTAAAAAGGGCAGTATGCTGAGTAAAGTGGGTAAACAATTTATCAGTTTTATGTTTGCATAGTTGATTATGGAATACATGCAAACTAACAAGGAAGTTTTGGAAATCCCACTAAATTGTGAAAAGGATAAGTACACAAATTTATTTTTCTTACTTGGTGTTGGTGAAGTATCGTAAAGAGGAAATAATTGGGTGACAGGTTTAAAATACTTGATGCAATTTTCTTTTTTAATGGTTTTATAACTTCATTTTTCAGCAGTATTTACAGTTCAGTGGGCATGATCATTGGTCAGATGTCTATATGTGGATTGTAGTTAAAATACTGTTATTGTGCAATTTGTGGCATGTAGGCATTGTTTGTAAGTGCACAACTTATACAAACTCTTTGTTTACTATGCATGACATTTGTACATTTGTAAGTCTTATTGATAGACTTAATATTTGTAACTGTTAGGTATAGTTGCAAATGGTATGTACAAGTTTTACACTAACAAGCTGTGAGTGCAGGTTACATTTGCATTGTTGACAGTGGTGAGTGCATGATCAGGATGTACAAAGGAATATGGCAGTTGCAGTGTCATATCAGTTGCAGTTTAGGCCATTGGGTTATATTACTATTATTGGTATTTGATTATTACAATTTTTATGGAAAAATTACCATGCTATAAATTGGGTTCTATGTTTGTATTATGCAGAGAACATGTGTATAGTTCCACAGAGTGAATTTCTATTTTGAGGTCAAAATGGTCTTACTGGGGAGGAGTGATCCGGAGGATTTTTCACTATGAAAATTTTCCCTAAACTTAGCTAAAATTGGACCGTGATGAAGGGCTTATTGAGACCTTTCCGACGGTATGCTGAACTCCAGAAACAAAGTCCGTATGCAAATTCTATCGCCGGTTGAAGATGGGCCTCCAATCGGGTCAACTCTGGTCAATAGGTCAACCAGTGGACCAATGACAAGGTGACACGTGGTAGTTGGTGATGAGGAAAAATTGATGGTACTGTAATGTTTCAAAATAAGTTCCATGGTATAGAGCTCATCGCAAGCTTTCCGACGCATTTTGAACGGACTAAATCTGAGTTCGTATGCGAAAGATATGCATAGTCAAAGTTGCGGTCAAATGATGACGTGGCACACTCTAACATGGACAAATGACATATTATTGGTGTGACACTTGGCAGGTTTGTAGTGGATTTATATTTTAAAATAATAATTTTAAAAATCTATTTAATCCATTCCATGTGAATAAATTCAAATCCCATGGTATAAGGAGGATTTTGTGGCCAAAAAAGCTATTTTAAGGCTTATCTTATCTCTTTCCCACCAAACGTGGGGTCAATGGCTAAATTGGGCGCCTAAACCTATGGAAGGGGCATTTGAACCCTTGCCAAAATAGTAATCAGCCTTCCCAAGCTGCCACTTTGTAGCAAGTGATAGAGAAGGAGATCACATCTATTTAAAGGGAAGCTTTTGGTAGGTTGGAAAGGGGGACAGCCAAGGACCAGGTTGTAGAGATCACAATTTTCGAGGCACTTATGGTTCGAATTAGGACTTGGTGCAAAAATGAAAGTTGTTAAAAATTCTGAGAGATTTCCAGAAATGTAACTTTTGTTGCATGAAGTGCTATATATTTTTCTCTGTAGGAGTTTTTCTATTGTAGTTTCACAGAACAGGCACGAGGGGCAAGCAAAGATTTGTATTTTGCATCCACTTCTGATCCTAATCAGACCATGAAGTAAAAGGGGAAGTTTTTAATAATTTCCTAAAGTTTCCAGAAATATAAACATTATCTGTATAGGTCTTGTATATTTCAAGTTGTAGATGTTTTTTGAACGTATTTGCACAGGGAACAAATAGAAGAAATACTGTAGGAGCCATGGATGAACTTGGGAATGATTATGGTAAATTGCATAATTCCTTGAGGTTTGAATCAGATAATTTGCAGGTATAAAGGTCTGTTAAGTCAATATTGAAGGGATATTGTACTTTATTGGACGTTTAATGGATCGATTCACTTTTTGTGAATTCGGAGATGTAGCCTTCGGGTGAACTCCGTTATCAATTTCTTGTTTTGTGGATTTGTGCATTTTAGTTTTTAAAAGCTTTTTATCGGTTGAAATTCATCATTGGATTAATTTTATTAATTGATAAAATAAGTATAAAATTGGAGTAAATGGATTGAAGGAACTTTTAGTATCCATAACCCACAACAAGATTTGAAAACACTTATCATCTTAGATTCAAATGTCAGTTTGAGTGTATGATTAAAAATCAACTGTGAAGTAAAATGGATTTGTATTAGATTCAAGCGATTCATTTAAAGTTGAAAAATCGGATTAATTGGTCTTTTTGGAAGAGTTGAGGATTTGGGTTTCAAGACACCTAAAAATTGGATCAAATTAACTCAAGATCAATGTTGAGTCTGTAAATTTCAAAATCTGAAAATTTTTTAAGTACTTCAAAAAAAAATTAAGTACCATTTTCAGATCATTCTCTCCTAGTTCCACTACGCAATGCAAGAATTCCTTTAATTTCTCTCCTTATTTCATACTTATTATATGCAGCTTTGACTAGAGATTGAGGATCTTTGTCAAATTATTTACTTTGTATATGGTGGAGAGAGTATCTCAAGACAACTTTGATGTCATCCCATCTCCTATGTGTGGTTGTAACTCATCAAAAATGTCTGAGAGTGATCAACATCAAGGGTTCTACATTGGCCTTGTCATAATTCATTTTCTCAAACTATGTCAGTCTAGACAAGTGCCATATGTGCCACTAAAGATCTCCTGTACATCTTCATATAGGAGAATGGTATACATATTCATCTTCCAAGTAACATAATTCGGCCATTTGAATATTTGAGAACTTGTATAACAATATTTTAGGGGCTGACATGATCTTCAGAATTGAAACTTTATTATTATGTTCAAGGTTACAAATCCTAACTGATGAAAAATAGAATGAAGGTGGGATTCATATGATCACTTATGAACAAATAGAACCAAGATAAAACAAGACTCCCAGACATAACTAACATCAAAAATAAGAAAAACATGTTAACGACAACCTGAGAGTCATTTGAGGATAATTTATGGTCTTTATATAATATCATATTTTTTATTATGAATAAGTTATCATTCAATCGAAGAGGCAAGGAACCTCGATTTTAGATCTTCCATAGTTATAGGACTTCCCATAAAATTTATCAGCTAGAAAATTAACATTTAAAGGATGAACATTATCCATAGCATCTTCACTATAAATATTCTTTTTTAACATGATCCCTATTTCGATTAATGGTGTTTCAGGAAATGAGACTAGAACCAAGTCCTCCAAATATGTATTTAAGTCTAAATATTGCCTTTGAATTACTTTCCAACACAAAATTATCTAGGAAGGAATCTTTCCACCATGTGGTTCTCTCATTCTTTTTCTTCGTCTTCTGACAGTCTGCAAAAATATATCCATAAAGTGAAGAATCTTCTATATTTGAAGGAAATTCCTTCATAGTCAATGGGCTTGGGTCCAGGTGTTGTATTGAACTTTAAGCTCTATGTTGGCAGGAAATACTCTTTATGTATGGATTAACACGTATTTGGGAATATATTGTATGACGTGAAAATTATGGTAATGGGAATCAACATTCAATAATCTTTCCATAGTGTTTCTAATGGATAAAAGATAGTTTGAATCCAAGAACTTTTCACATGGTATGTGTGCTATTCTAACCTAGAATAGTTTGAATGAAATTAATTTCAGTGAATGGAATGAATGAGGGGAACCAAGGTTTTTTGAATAAATATAATGGGATTATAAAACCATAAATGGTTTTCATATATGGAATTCTTATCACATATCTTAGTTAAAAAACAAAAACAAATCCATCTAACATAAGGGTATATGCCTAACCTACCTATTTCACAACAATACAAATATTACAATATCAATACCCCTTATTTTACTTTTTTAAATTAAAGGTAAGAGGTTTTTTTAATGGGATCGTATGGAGAATTACAAGAAGGCATAGAATCCAAGATATAAAACAATTACAACCCAAATATTAAATGTAACAACTACCCAGTACCGTAAGAACAAGCTAGGTAGGAGAAATAATATTCTTGAGAATGGAATTTTTTCTTATTGCGCACCATTTTCCACCCATCAGAAACCTCCTCAATGGGGATAATAACCTCAATATCTTGAATCAGAATATATATTCTCTTTTTTGTGAGAGTCAGAGGAGATATATTTTACTTTTTTTCTTTACACTAAATTGATACATTTTTGTTTTCTCCTTGATCCCACCCAAAGGAATATCTATAGTAGGAGTTTGAGGACTGTGTTAGACTCAATGTCCAAATATCCATTTGAATCCAAACTATTCTTGGTATCAAAAACCAAATTCTAAGGGAGGATGTTTTTCCACCAATTGTTTATCTCATTTTTACGCTTTTTCATCCCATAGTCAGTAATTTGTATGAACTAAAATGAAACACCTTCTACACCTGAAAGAAAAACCTTTGTAGTCTAATGACCGAGACCATGTTCACTTTAAGCTCGATGTTTACTGGTGGTAAAAATTAACTTTCAGTAGTCAATATGGTGTTCATTAACTCACAATCATTTAATCATCAAACTAGAGGACATAAGATTTAAAAAACACCAGTGTTATATGCACAATTATAAACAATTTAGGAGGTATAGAAAGAAATAACCATCACTGCGATACTTGAAAGAATAATTATTGAAATTAAACAATCTTATAACTGAAAGAAAATTGTTTATAAATACTATGACTAAAAAAGATCGCAGATTCAGAAATGCAGATAAAGAAGATAAATTGTTTCCTTGTATGATATTGGAATGAAAAAGAGTATAAAAAACTATTGATGGGTTTAGTAAAAAATAAGTGGGACATGACTTGGGTGCTAATCCCTACTAAATCTAGTAACTGAAGACAATTAAACATAACTCATATATTTTATTCAAATTTCATGAACATTACATCTAGGAACAAATAAATTTCTTCTCCTTATATTTCTATCTCTACCTATATGTGTATTCCTTATATATTTTCTATATATGCATCTTGTTTACAAGAAGACATGATAATAATATTTCAACTAGAAGCTCAAAGTAAATTAACTCAAAGATCCTTGATAGAACAAGTGGAAGATTTCAAATAGAATAGAAAGATATTTAACCCATACAATAGAGCTAGTAACATGTGTTTAGTTTATCTTCAATTAATGGACCAGTTCCCTTTAGTCATGTATAACCCCAATAATTTAGTTTTTCAGTAGTTTTCAATGAATAATTAGAACCATGGTTGAGTTAACTCCTAGTTCTATATTATCCAGTTGTAAATTTTCCTTTAATGACACATACATACTTGAAAGTCATTATTCAAGTCCTAATAGATCTTCATAATGTGGCTTCTTTGTTGTAGGTGATTCCCTTTGTTTGCGGATGGATGGGTTGCTGCGGACATGTCCTTTACTATAGACTAGTTTTAGTGGATAGTTCTTTTGATGCATATGAGTTACATCATATAGTAAGTTACTTAGAAGCATGAGTAACATCATACATATCATAATTCAAACAAATTATTAAACCCATAAGAATAAATGTGTGCAAAAAATACCAAAAAATAAATATAACTAGTTATAACTATATTAATTAGTAATCATGCCATAAAGTTCAAGTTGCAAAGATAATGTTCAGCAGTGTTAATGCAAAATACAAGTTCATAGCTACAATGGCTTGAAAACATTAAAGAACATGAGTTATTTATTAGGATATTTACACAACTCATCACACCCTAGGCTTAATTTCAAGAATTTCCTCATTCCAATGGTTCATATCACTACTGCCTCAAACTACATTCATTTTTGAAATCAATTTGTGTATCTATCCCTTCATCTTCTGAAAATAAGTATCCACCATTTATCATGAACATGTGCATAACTCTGTTTTGTATCCTTTCATTGAGTTGTCTATCAGCTTTCTATGGTGGTATTGAAAATGGAAATATTGGTGGGGTGATAACCAATAAGAAATAACGTCTCTATAGATTTAATAGAGATCTTAATGTATGTATTCACTCTTTTCAAAGTAGCCATTATATAAGGGTAAGATTTCATATCTTTCGTTTATAGTTGAGGAGATAGCTCATTCAATCACATCCTACATGTTTATACCACCATAATCTCATGATCTCTAATCATTTGTTTGAACTTTGTGTTGGTTTATTTTCTCATTTGCTAAAATATCCTCCTGATCTGTTTCCCTTTTACATATGTATCATACTGCTCTAAAAACTCTGTCTATTTTTCTGGCCTTAGCCCTAAAAAACAAGGGTTGGATCTTCTCTAATTTCATATACTCTTCCATTTTAGTTTTCTCTATCCAACTCATTTGTAAAAAAACATAGGGATTTAACTTGAACATTTCCAATGTATAGAATTGGAATCCAATCTCTATCATATTCAAGGGTATAATTGTACATATAAAGTTCATATAATAAGATCTGGAGTTCCTGAGTGATATTTTGATATAAAGGGAAGAAAATATTAGTTGAGCTGATATCATACGGTATGTTAGAATCAATGCAGTTAAGTTTGAGTTGAAACATTTGTTCTTTCAAAAAAAAACATAGCATTTTAAACATTTAAATATTTGATGGAGACCTGGATTTAAATATCTCATGGGCTACCTAAATTGTCTCTTCTTGCTCCTACTTCAACCTTATAATTTCTCTATCCTTTTTCTCCATTTCTTCCTTATGCTTGGAGATAAGGGTTTATTTTTTTCTCCCATTTTCCTTGTAGCCTATTAACATAGGTCTCAAATTACAATATCAATTATTCAATAACTGGAAGCATAGTTTATGTGGCCATCTCCTTACAAGGTTGTTTTACAGTGGCTTGAATAATTTCATGAATAACAACGTATGGTTGTAATTGTATTATAATTTCTTCCTGTGCACCATCATGTTGTGCATGCTCTCAAACTTGCTCAATTACTTCATTAGCTACCTAATAAACATATTCAAGAATGATTTCTTGTTCTTATTCCATGACTGGTTCAACTACTATAAGCATCTATCTTTGCTCAATTCCGTGCACTTGGTCCTTAATTACCTACTCAATAATATGTGGCATTTTTTCTTGTTCAATTTATTCTCAAACATACTCTTCCATTATCTCCTCTATATATTCCACTAAATGAACTCTCTCCTCACACTGATTTGGGTTTTTTTTATTTCTTCATGGGATGCTTATGGTGATCTTGTTCATGAACAATTACATCTGTGTCTCTCTAATCTATCTCCATTGGTTGAGGCTCAAAGTTTCATTTTGTAGCCTCCACATCACTATCTAGTGAGATGGGCATTAAATTAATTTTTCTGGAGGTCCGGGTTTTTGTTTTCATCCTATGGGAGTGCTTGGGTGGTGTAGGAGTGGATTTAGAAACTTCGTTTTACCCTTAGATGTGGAGGATTCAAAAAGTGGAGAACTCTAATAGGGTTTCAACAATGAAAATTCTCTCAGAGACATAGGTACATGGTGTTCTTTAGGAGGAGTTATATTTTAAGAAATTATAAGCTCTTTAGGTTGGGAGGTGGATGTTATACACTCACTTATATGGGAAGATGTTCTCTCAGTGCTCTTCATCCTATTTATCATCTTTCCTAAGAAATTATCTATACTATTTTCCCTTACAAAATCTTCCCACTATATCCAAGGATATTCCCTCTTCAAGGTGTGTTTCTCTACAAGGATTATAATGAAATGGTGTGGTAATGCAACCCTACCCCTCTATACTTCTCTACTCATTCTCTTCAATATCTCATGTAAGAAATTAGGTACATTTACTTTCCTATTGTTCTTGAGATGATTCAATAACTTGAAATGAGATTGTATTCAATACCAAATACCTTCCCTCACAAGTAAAGTACCTAATTACAAAATTTGTAAGCCCAACCCATAAGGGTTTAAGGAATGTTCTTTGTGTAACTTTCCTACATGAGATGAATTGGTCATTAGCATTTTTGAATTATCTCATGGCTCCTTCTAGGTTAGCCTTCTCTGGGGAATGGTTCTCCTTCAAAAGGTATGTTAGTTACTTTTGACAAAATATCATCATTGATTCTGACTGTTAAGCCCTTCACCCTTGACTTCCCGTCACTGAATGTGCTCAAAAATTCTTCCACCATTACTTCATTAAAACCCTTAAACCTGTTGTTTTAGTCTACCCAACCATTATCCTAAAATACTAAAAAATTCAAGGATGGCTCAAAAGTTTAGAATTATCAGTGGGCTCATTCGTTATCAAATATCCTCCCATGGTGGATATACATCTTGCTGTTGTTCCATACGCAACAATTCATCTTTGTTTGGAAGTAATATTGCTCAATTGTGTATTTTGGAGTTATTTTCATATCATGTTTTGTTCTTTGACACCGAGAGGACATGTAACATAGTTACTGAAGAGAAATCATTAATTGATGTGTCCATGTGAAGCATGCAAAGTGAAGTGACTTGAAGAAAATTTACTATATGGAAGGACACATCATATCTTGAAAGGAAATTTTCATTAAATGCATCGTAAACATGATGACTAAAAATAAATACTAAGTAATTATGATTATTATAATTATAATTTATTAAAGTGATTTTTGAGTGCACTTATCTCGATATTCATTGAAATGATGATGGTGCATGCTAATTTAACTTGTGTCTTGGTTACATGTAAGCTTGATATGATGTTGTGGACATGTGTTGAACTGATGTTGGTTGCTTAATAAAATAAGATGAATCTTAGATATGAAATTCTAATCTGTTGGGTGTCAATTGGTGTTTTTTTATCTCTGACATGTGCATGCATCATTGATCTTTTTTCATGCAATCATGAGTTCTACAAATGAAAAATATAAAAAAAGGGTTGTTTCATGTTTCTGCAAATGGAATCTTCAGTCATTGCACTCTCTCTTTGTCATGGAGATCATGCACTCTTATAATCACCTACCTTACATAATAGAACTAGAAAGGCTAATAAAAACAATTTTATTTTACCATGGAATATCCAGCAAGTTGAATTCACCAAGGCAACTAAAATCTCTCAATCCTCAACAATCTCATAAGGTGAGCCAACATGGATCAACCCCTGAGGTTATATCTGACATTCTTACTTCCATCCTACTTATACCTCCTCTAAATTGTTTCATGAATGAATCTCTATCAATTGCTTCTTATACAATCTCATCATATGACAATTCACCAATAAATTGAACCTTACAAGATCTATGGCAATGAGTTTCACAGCTCAATTAGGGATGATTTTTCAATTTCATAGTGGCCTAGCCACCTTATTATGAGCTTACTTATATGATCCCTATATTTTGAATCAAACAAGATTGCCTTGTCACCTTCCTAGTGTTGATGATCAAAATAGTCTCACCCCATTTTTCCTTTGAAATATGTCCTTTTCCAGTTTCTGTCATATTTTATCCCCTCGTATTATGCCTGAGAGATCTCTACTTTCCTTTTGTTTCCATAATTAGTCTTTCTTTTGAGCCGATGATCACGTATGGGTCCATATTTTTCTCCTTGTTTCTTTTATCCTCTGAGGGGGGTCTGTAATTTCAGTATCTCATTCTCTGTTCACTCAAAAAACTTGGGCTTTCCTATTCTTTCCATTTTTCCATAGTCGGGATTTGCTTTCCTTTTCATTTTTTCCCCAAATACTTGATGAAAAATGAATGGATGTAGCTCTGAAGAGCGTATTTGAGCCTTGTAACATTTTTGAATTCTCCGTCCTTAGAAAAAATTTCATCTCCAGGCTGAAATGGTCATTTTTTTGCATTTCATCTCCCGGTCAAATTTGCATCCTTATATCAAATGGGAACATGGCCTCTTTTGATTAGACACGGCTCAGATGGATACTTAAAAAATTCTATGAATTGCCTCAACTTAAAGATTTGTCCATGTGGAGGTTTCTGTTGCTTTGCTCGGACCTAGAAATTCCGCTTTTTATACAGTCAACACAGTTTGGTGAGATAGGCACACATGGTGAGGCCATGCTCATTCAGGGTCTCCGTTTTGGGCACCATTTTGAAATTGCGCCATGGAGACACGTTGAGGTCTATAATCACTTTACAGTTTTCTTGGAATTTTCAAGGGAAAAAGGAGACTACCTTAGAGCATGACACATGGCCGCCTTCTGCTGAGGTTCAAGCCTTCAGACAATTTTTGCTAGGCCAGGACATGTGGCGAGCCCGTACGCTCTTTCAAGGTATCAAATTCTTGGGAGCATCTCAAGTTGTGCCATGGTGACATGTGGGTGGTGTGAAAAGTCAAAGGGGCGGGGAAGCAGACCATCGGAGGTAACTTGGATTTTTTGCCTCTTGTCTTTAAAAGGATTAAAATCTCAAAATGGCTCGCAAGCCCGAAACAAGGATCAGTCAAAGATTGTTTCAAGTCAAAAAAGGTGGGGAGGCGGATCATCGGGGGGTAATTTGGATTTTTTTCCCCTTGATATTAAAATGACTAAAAATCTCAAAATGACCCACCAGATCGATAAAGGAAAGGTCAAATCTTTCTCCAGTCAACAAAAAAGGTGCGGACTCTCGAGGAAATTTGGAAAAAATTCCTTTTGGAAGAAAATAGTTAAAAGTAAAAAGGGAAGCGCGGTTACGCTGGGACCCACATTGGGACACATGTCAAGCCTGTTTTTTAAGATTGGAGCTTGCGTGAAAAACTTGGAAATTTTTCCCTCTTCTAAAAACGGGGTGAAATGGTAGAATTTGGCTACGGTTCCGCTAGGACCCACATTAGGACACATGTCAGGATCATTTCCCAAGGGTAAAGGTGTGGAGAAAAATGGAATTTTTCTCCATTTTTCCAAAAGGTTGTAAAAAGTCAAAGGAAGCCCCGGGCCTTCTTTAAAAGTTGAATCTTCCATGTGGATGACCCAAATTCAAAGTAAAGATCAACTACAACTATGAGTCTGAATCTCAATTTCCCCCCTGATTTTTAATAAAACACTCCTGGAAGTGTGAGTCTTCATGATTTTTTTGGTATTTCCTACATGCCAAACAGAGAGGGGAGTTAATTTTGATATCCAAGTTTGGTGGGAGAGATCTAGAGACATATTTCCCCATTTAAAATGGTTTGACTATCAGGGCTCAATCTGATTTTCTATTTTTTCTTCTCCAAAGCACGCAAGGAACCAGATTTGACAGATTAGGGGTGGAAGTGGTTGGAAAGTTGAAGGAGGAGTGTTCTACCAGAAGGAGTTGAATGCTGAGTTTTTTTCCCCATGAGCACCTCTTTTAAAGATCTGATTCTGGCAAGATCATGGTGAGAACTGGTACATTAAATGTTTTTGTCTTTTGGGGAAGAAGGGGCTCTGTTGTAAATGTTATAAATGGCACAAAGTTTTTGTGCAAGGGGTTGGAGGTTGGAGTGTTAGAGGTGGAAGAAAATTTGACAAAGCCTGTCTTTCGAGAAGCTGTCCGAGAAGCCTGTACATATTTTTTGTATTAAGTTTTATCATGTCAAGGTGGTTTCCAATTTAGATCCATTGACAAGCTCTAAGATTTTTCTAGAAACTTTCCCCTGCTGATAAATTTAATAAAATTCGAGTTATTTTGTGTGGATCTTATGCAAAATGTGTTTGTTTTACTTCTAAATATCTGCAAATAGTTTTCCATGTTTTCCTTTGCAATCTTGTATCAAAATATATCTTAATCACACATGTATCAATCGTTGTGACAATTTAGTGGCATTTGCAATCTCATTTCTCAGAAGTGATTTCATCTGGGCATGAAATAAATGATTTAAAATCACTTTTCTTTTAATTGTTGATAGAGATTGTCTGTAATCCTCTGCATGTACCTCAGGCGTGATTAATCTTAGGTGTTGATGTTTTATTAGGCCTTCTAACTAAAGCGTTCATGTTAGAATCTCATAGATTGTGTGAAAAACTGCTAATCTGGGCCTCCATTGAAGCATATATTCTAGTTAAAGGAACATTTTAGCTATTGTGAAGCATTATGTTGTCTAGACTTTCCATTTTGTAAGGGTTCTTAGAGATATGGAAAATCAATTTCATTCTGCCTCACCTCCCACAAAAAGTTCATTTAAAACAACTAATCCTTCCCATAACTACCCCTATTTGTCCTATGTGTGCACAAAAGCATAATTTCCATTACCAAAGCATGCAGAAACAATAAGGATTTCAAATGTCTTCTAGTAGCCTAAACCTTTCCTAGAGAATATCTCCACTATGTAGAGTAATAACTCAGTAGAGTTAGATTTTGTTGCATTGATCGTATTTTCTTCAAGGTCTCCTTGAAAACTTCATTAGGAAGGATATCTCCATCTCCTCCATAAACAACATGCTACAAAAGGGTTCTCTTACCTTGATTGAAAGGAACAACCTAAAATAGTGAGGATATATCAAATCCTCTTAAGGTGTTACCCACTCCTGCTTAAAGTGTGAGTGCCAAAAGGTTAGATAGATTGCTTCCCCAACTACAAAATGACATACATGATCATCTATCTTCCTATGAGCATCCTACCAGGTCCATGATGATGCTCAACCTCTGATGGAGATTAAATTTGGGTACCAACACGCTTCTGGCACCACTACCAAGGACATAGTGATTACAGTTCATGTTCAGGCCCTGGTAAAACACTTCTTATATAAACCAAGTGTTGTGTGCAATTCTTATAGTTTTTACACCTAGTGCACTACATTTCATTGATAGATCTGGGTAAAGAAAATTTAGAGTCTTTCATTTCCATTTTATAGTGCTAACAAACATTTGACAGATCATATTAGTGCATCTACACAACTAAGGTGGAAATCCTTAGTGGTGACTCCCTTTTGATTTGATTCATGATGAATACCAGCGTCTTAAACTCTGTCAAGTGAGATTTGTTACTAACCTTTGCAAATTTGGAAGGAAGAATATCTTTCTTTGCTAGGGATTCTACTAGGACATTATTTCTAGAGCTAGGAAAAGTTAAATCAGAAGCAAGAAAATCCTAAAGAGCTGTGAGAAACAAGCAGACAAGAAAGGGGATCTCCATTGATGAAAGTGATTGGCCTATTATTGAAGACTACAATTCATGTGCTTCTGAATCAGGTAGCCTCTTTGTGGAATTGTATTTTCCAAATGGAGAGGGGCCTTCATTTGATTTTGAAAATTTCTCTTTTCATTCTACCCCTTTCTTTTCAGAAATTGATAGGGATTTCCAAGAAACTAGGCCTTTAGGGGATATCCCGTTTGAAATTTATACCCCTGTGTTTCAACGACCTTCTTTCCCTCATCAATTTTTCACCCCTCCAAGGTCACCTCCTCAAAACAACATGGCCTTTCCCCCATCAAGACCACCATTTATTGTGAATACCTTTTGACCTATAAATTTTGTAAGGATAGCTGGTTATCCAAATGTAGTTCCTCAAGAAGTAAGGAGCATATTGCCAAAGTTCCAAGGAAACAATATTATAACTGGTGATCAACATTTAAAGCTTTTTATCAATATGATGGAAGAATTTGAGATTGAACATGAAGATGTGTATATAAATCTGTTTATCCATACTCTGGAGGAAGATGCAAGGGACTGGTATAAAGCTTTGCCAGACAATTCTATTGATTCTTGGACATAGATGAGCAATGTATTTAGATTGTAGTATGGTGATAGAATTGACCCTAGATTTCTCTGGACAAAATTTGAAAACATAAAAAATAATCCTAATGAGTTAGTACATGATTTCAACACAAGGTTTAATAAGACCTTGAGGATCTTTCCTATTAGGATAAGGCCATGTGATGAATCATGCTTGATCAAATATTCAGATGCATTTGATAAAAAGGATGCTTACTACTTGAGGGACAAAAACCCTACTAATTTGAGCTAGGAATTCACTATGGCCCTGCAGATTGAGAATAACATCAAGGAAATTTAAAAGCCTCCAAAGAGGGAGGGTATAAAACCCGGTTTAAACCAGAAAAACCACAAACAAGCAAGGCTGTATATTTGGAAGAAGTTGTGAAGAATTTGGCAGGGAGCTGTCAAAGAAATATCATACAAACTAGCCCGGGATGAGAAAAGGAATTGGGCAGAGTTCATAAGGTCAATAGAAGTAGCAAGGCCAAGATAGGTTCACAAGTCACCAAATATTTGATGATAGAGGTATGGGACCTGTTGGATTTTGAAATAGGCAGTCCCAAGGCAGGGAAAACTGAATTTTGCCTGATCCTTTTGCTGCTAGAGTTGTTGTTGTGGAGAGAAAAATGTCATTGATTGGGTGTGACATATGTTTCATGCCCCATGCTCTTTGTGAATAAGATCAGCAAGAAGAAGAAGAAGCTACTGATGACAATGATTATGATGTCTGCATGATGGGTTGTTCCACGAGCTCATAATAAGGGGAAACTTCAACTAAGGTGATAAGTTCCCAAACTGCTTCCACTTATTGGCACTACATTCATAAGGTACCTATTCTTCCTCCCTTTCATACTTTAGAAGTAGATACTGTACAAGCTTTTGAATTACCCAATAATGACTTTGAATACTTAAGGGATTTAATGATAAAGAAGTATGATGGGGGAATCCCCTATGAGGAAGATAGGTAGTTATTGATGAATGTTTTTCGTTGCTCAAGAGATGGAATATAACACAAGAAGTAAGGCTATCAAAGGGGAAGGGCCTCAAGCCAAGTAAAAATATCCCTTACTTTTAAACAATCCTAAAAATACTCCTAAGAAAGATGCACCTACAAAAATCCCTATAGTTCTAAACAAAAATCATACCCCTCTTCATGCCTAAGATATCCAAAATATTGCACCACCTGGTGAGTGTGTTAGCTTTCCTTCCAATGTCGCCTTGCCAAAGTTTGTCCCTTATGATATTGCCCAAGTCTTGAGTCAGATCAAGATCTTAGTTCCAAATTTTGAGTTGCTTTGGATCCTTGAGCACAAGAAGAGGGTATTGGAGTATTTTGGACTGAAAGAGGAGAAGACTGCCCTAGGCAGAAACATAAACATTGTGGAGACCCCACCAGTCCTTGAAGAACCAGAAGCACCACCAGCATCAGAAGAACTAGATGAACCACATGAGGTCTATTTGGGGATGTCCTTGGTGGAATCTCAACTAAATGTGGATCCATTCTAATCATTAAGGACAGATTGTTGCACAACTACATGTTTGAATCAGGGGCATCATGCAATGTTATGCCCCTTGAAGTCATGAATGAGTTAGACATCAAGGAAACAAAAACATATGGGAAGGTACTACTATGGATTCCAGAGAGGTGCTAGTGGTGGGATGTGTGAAGGGTCTGGTGGTACAACTTGTATCCTTATCCAGGCAGGAATTTGAAGCTTGATGTAGTTATTGTTGACTACCCAACCAAGTGGGGCATTATATTGTCTACAAATAGGGCTACAAGTGTTGGTGGGATTGTCCAAATGGACATGTCCTATGCTACCATTCCAATTGAAGGAAGCCTTTTCAAGTTGTATGGGGAAAATAAGATGTTGCACCTTATTGAGGATCCCAACAATGCATCTTATGAAGTATTGTACACAAGTGTTGATGATGATAACTTTGTAGAATTTGCTGATGGAAAGAAGCACAAGATTGAAGAATGGAAATGCCTTGAACAAACAGGCTCTCCTTGGATTTTTCTGTTTGATGGAGCTTGCTCCAAGTTTGGAAATGGTGCTGGTGTTGTTTTGCTTTCTCCAGATCAGGAAAAAATTGTTTTTTCCTTCAAACTCAACTTTGAGTGCACTAAAAACATTGCTGAGTATGAGGAACTATTATTGGGTTTAATAATTGCTTGGAAATATGGTGTCAAGGACATCATTGTCAAAGGAGACTCAAAATTAATAGTAAAACAAGTCAGAAAACTGTATGCAACAAATAATTAGTGAATGAAACAATACGAGCATGCAGTTTGGGATTTCATTGAAATGTTTGATTCATTCAACATTATGCATCATGATAAGAAGTTCAATGACTTGGAAGAAAAACTTGTAGTGCTGGGGTCTCATTTTAACAATTGTGCAGTGTCCCCATGTTGTGAATATGATTTGGAAGTGTTGACAAGACCCTCTGTCCTTGACAACATTAAACACTTACAGGTATTTGATGATGATGCTCAGATCAAAAGATTTCTATTGAACAAACAAGAATTTTCTGATCAAAGTATTGATTGGGAGCCATTGGTATGTGCAACAGAGGGGAAGGAAACCTTGTTTGACGAGGGCATCATCTAGCTAAAGACTAATACCATTCCTAGAGGGATGGTTTCTCTTGAGTCCAATTTTGATAATGTTGATCACATTATTAACATATGCATGACAGCCACGAGGCATATTGAGGAGCATGACCTTGGCACAAAGTGAGAAGCTAAGGAAGATTTGGTTAGGAAGAAATCTCAACAAGGAGGAAAAGTAGTCCTACATCCAATTGTTGAAAAAGTATTAGGATTGCATGGCTTAGACCTATTCTGAACTAAAATTATACAAAGAGGACCTGTTTTAACAAGTGATTCCCTTGGAGTCTAATGCAAAGCCATTTAGGAAGAAATAGAGGCCCATCAATCCAATCTTATCCCTAAAAATGCAAGAAGAAATGAAGAAGCTAAGAGATAGAGGGATTATTCAGCCCATAAGATATTCTTCTTGGGTTGCAAACCTAGTACCAGTAAGAAAGAAGAATGGTGATATCAGACTATGTGTAGATTTCAGGAATCTAAACAGAGCATCTATGAAGGATAATTATCCTTTACCAAATATGGAAAACATGCTATAGTTAGTGACTGGTTCTGAATTTCTTTCCACCTTAGATGGTTTCTTTGGTTATAGCCAAGTTGTGGTGAAGGAATCAGAAAGGATCAAGACAACCTTTACTACTCCTTGGGGCACATATGTATATGTTAGGATGCCATTCGGTTTGATGAATGTTGGAGACACCTTTCAAAGAGCAATGAATGTTTATTTTGCTGGTTACATCAATGAGTTTATTACAGGTTATCAAGATGATGTAACTAAATTTTCAAGGAAGAGGAAGTGATCACCTGCAGCACTTAGAGAAGATGTTGATAAGATGTAGGGAATATGGCATCTTGTTCAATCCAAAGAAGTGCCATTTTGGAGAGCAGAAGGAAAAATTACTTGTCCACATTGTGTCACAAGAAGGGGTGATGATTGATCCAGAAAGGGTAGAGGCCATCAGCAAGGTCCCAATTCCAAGGACCAAGAAAGGGATTTAGTCTTTCTTTGGGAAGATAAACTTCATTAGGAGATTCATATCAAACTTTGCTGAGTTGACCATACCAATCACTTCCATGCTAAAAAAGGACCAGGCCATGAAATGGGAGGAGGATGTCATCCAAGGTTTCAATGGGATTAAAGAGACACTAAAGCATGCACCTTTTCTAGCAGCTCTAGATTATAAGAAGCCCTTTCAACTATTTTCCTTTACTTTAGAGAACACTATTGCTTTTGTCCTGCTATAGAAGGATGATGAAGGGGCTGAGAGGCCAATTTCCTTTTTCAGTAAGGCATTGTAGGGGGGCTAAGCTAAAGTACACTATTATGGAGAAGAAAGCATTTTCCTTGGTAAAAGAAACAAAGGTTTTCAGGCCTTATATTCTAAGTTCTAAAATTATTTCTTATGTTCCCCACACTATGGTCAAGGACATCTTATCAGAGATGGAAGTCTTGAGCAAGAGGTGCAGGTGGGTGAAAAAGTTGCAAGAATATGACATGGATATCCAAATCACTAAGCTGGTGAGAGGTTTGGGCTTGGATAAGCTTATGGCTGAGATAAACTTGCAAACTATTGAGGTAAATGAGGTAGAAGAAGGTAGGGTAGATGTTTTTCAAACATTGATGAATTATGACTGGTACAAAGATATAATTTTTTATCTCAGACATACTGAACTGCCCTGAGTATTTAAGTGAGAACCAAAAGAGAGCCCTTAAGTTGGATTCCCAGAAATATGTGATTACTTACTATGGTTTAGCTTGTAAGAATCTAGAAGGAGTCCTCTTAAGGTGCATTACTGAAGAAGAATCTGCCAAGATAGTTGTTGATCTCCATGGAGGAGTTTGAGGGGGGCATTTTTCTGCAAGAGTCATGACACACAAGATCTTGAGGGTTGGTTATTGGTGGCCAACTCTCTTCAAGGATACAACCTTTTTGGTTAGAAGATGTGAGAGTTTCCAATGCTTCTCTAGAAGATTGAAATCTCCAGGCTCCCTTCCTTTGCAGCCTATATCAATTGAAGCCCCATTCAAGCAATGGGGGATGGATTTCATTGGTGAGATTTAAGACCCTTCAAGTGATGGCCATAGGTGGATTCTTGTAGCCACTGATTACTTTACAAAATGGGTGGAGGAAATCCCCACCAAGAAGGCAACACACCAAGTTGTCATGGAATTTGTGTATAAATGCCATCATTTGTAGGTTTGGGGGTGCCAATCAAGATTGTAGCTGATAATGCCATGAGCTTCAGAGCTAAACCTTTGGTGGAAATGTGTAAATAATATGGAATCAACTTGACATATGCATATAATTACAACCCCCAAGGAAATGGAAAAGCTGAGTCAAGTAATAAAATCCTGCTGATGATTATCAGAAGAACTTTGAAGTTGAACAAGAGAAAATGGGGTGAACAGTTCAAGTTTGTTGTCTAGGCTGATAGAATCACTGTTAAAAGACCCATTGGAAAGAGTCCATTTGAGTTGGTGTATGGAACTCAGGCCCTGCTACCTCTGCATATGCAATTATCCTCATATCAAGATTATAGCTGATAATGCCATGAGCTTCAGAGCTAAACCTTTGGTGGAAATGTGTAAAGAATATGGGATCAATTTGACATATGCATCTAATTACAACACCCAAGGAAATGGACAAGCTGAGTCTAGTAATAAAAACACTAAAGATTATCAAAGAGCCTTGAAGCTTGAATAAGAGAATATAGGGTGAACATTTGAAGTTTTTTGTGGATGATAGAATCACTATTAAAAGAGCCACTCCATTTCAGTTGTTGTATGGAACTCAGGCCTTGTTGCATATTCATATGCAATTATCCTCATATCAGTTCATTCAACAACTAGAGGATCAAGAAGTAAGTCCTTATGATGCTCGCATTAACCAGATTGTTGAACTTGATGAAGAAAGGAGGGCATCCCACCAGAGGCATGTAAAGTTCAGAGAAAAGTTGAAGAAGTTATTTGACAAGAAGGTCACTCCCAGAGCTTTCAATGTTGGAGATCTTGTGCTGCTATGGGATAGCAGGCATGAGGATAAGGGGCAAGCATGGAAAATTTGACTCACTATGGATGGGCCCTTACTCCATTGATATCAGGATTGGTGAACATACCTTCTTCTTGAAGGATTTGGATGGTGAATTGCTTGAGCTTCCTGTTAATGGAAGGCATTTGAAGCATTTCTTGGATTGATCCCCCAGGATCAAGGTAAAAAATATTTTTGTACAGTGTATAGTTTGTTGTTTGTTTCTTTCTTTTTGTGTTTATCACTCGCTCTAGTCCTTGGTGACCTATTTTTGCTAGTTTCTCTATTCATTTTTGGAAGATGGCTCTGTTTCTCTGATCTGCAAGCTAACTCCTTTACCCAATGGATATTTTTGGCACTTGTTCTACCGTTGTTCTTGTGGCACTCACAGGGAGTGCCCATCCCCAAGTCAGAGTCGATGTTGTGCTCAAAATAGTCTCGCCCCATTTTTCCTTTCAAAATCTGTCCTTTTACGGTTGCTGTCATATTTTATCCCCCCGTATTGTGCCTGAGAGGTCTCTACTTTCCTTTTGTTTCCATAATTAGTCTTTCCTTGAGCTGATGATCATGTATGGGTCCATATTTGTCTCCTTGTTTCTCTGATCCTCTGAGGGGGTCTCTAATTTGGGTCTCCCATTCTCTGTTCATTTGAAAAACTCAGGCTTTCCCATTCCTTCCATTTTCCATAGTCAGGGATTTGCTTCCCTTTTCGTTTTTGCCCCAAATACTTGATGAAAAATGAATGGATGCAACTCTGAAGAGCGTATTTGAGCCTTCTAACATTTTTGAATTCTCTGTTCTTAGAGAAAATTTCATCTCTGGGCTCAAATGGTCATTTTTCTGCATTTTACGATTTGAGAGGCATTTCTCCCAGTCAAATTTGCATCCTTGTATTGACAGGGAACGTGGCATCTTTTGATTGGACATAGCTCAATTGGATACTTAAAAAATTCTATGAATCGTCTCAACTTAAAGATTTTTTCCACATGGAGGTTTCCGCTACTTTTCCCAAACTTAGAATTTTTTTTATATAGCTAACACAGTATGGCAGAATAGGGACACGTGGCGAGCCCGCGCTCATTCAAGGTCTCCACTTTCGGCATCATTTTGAAATTACACCATAGAGACAAGTGGAGGCGTCCACTCACTCTACATTTTTCTTTTACTTTTCAACGGTGAAAGGAGACTACCTCGAAGTGTGACACATGGTGCCTTACACTAAGCTTTAAGCCTTCAGACAAATTTTTCTAGGCCAGGACATGTGGCGAGACCGAACTCTTTCAAGGTCCCAAATTCTTGAGACCATCTCAAGGTGTGCCATGGTGACACGTGGTGGTGTGAAAATTAAAAGGGGTGGGGAAGCAGACCATCAGAGGTAACTTGGATTTTTTCCCTCTTGTCTCCAAAAGGATTAAAATCTCAAAATGGCTCGCAAGCCCAAAAAAGGATTAGTCAAATATTGTTTCAAGTCAAAAAAGGTGGGGGAGGTGGACCATCAAGGGTAATTTGGATTTTTTGCCCCTTAATATTCAAATGACAAAAAATCTCAAAATGACTTGAAATCTCGATAAAGGAAAGGTCAAAGCTTGCTCCAGTCAATGACAGAGGTGCAGACTCTTTCAAAAAATTTGGAAATATTTCCTTTTGGGAGGAAAGAGTTAAAACCAAAACGGGAAGTGCGGTTCAGCTGGTACCCACATTGGGTCACGTGTCAGGTGTGTTTTTCAAGGGCAGAGGTGTTGGGAAATCTTGAATTTTGTTTCCTTTTTCAAAAAGGGGGTGAAATGGTAGAATTTGGCCATGGTTCCACTATGACCCACCTTAGGACACGTGTCAGGCTCATTTGCCAAGGGTTGAGGTTCAGAGAAAAATGGAAATTTTTTCCACTTTTCCAAAAAATTGTAAAAAGTCAAAGGAAGCCCTGAACTAGCTTTAAAAGTTGAATCTTCCATGTGGATGGCCAAAATTCAAAGTAAAGATCAACGAAAAATGTGAGTCTGAATCTGATTTCCCCCCCATTTTTACTGAAACATGCCTAGAAGTGTGAGTCTTGATGATTTCTTGGCATTTCCTACATGCCAAGTAGAGATGGGAGTTAATTTTGATATCTAAGTTTGGTGGAAGAGATCTGGAGACATCTTTCGCCATTAAAATGGTCTGACTATCGGGCTTGATCTGAATTTCCATTTTTCTTCTCTCGAGCATGCAAGGAACCGGATTTGACATATTAGGGGAGAAAGTGGTTGGCAAGTTGAAGGAGTTGACTGTTGAGTTTTTTGAAGAGATTTGCCCCATGAGCCCCTGATAACTTTTACAGATTTGATTCTAGGAATCACGATCATGATCATGGCGAGCACTTGTACATTAAATGTTTTGTCTTTTGGGAAAGAAGGGGCTCTATTGTAAATGTTATAAATGACAAAAAAAATTCGTGCAAAGGGTTGGACGTTGGAGTGTTAGAGGTCGAAGAAAATTCCTAAGAGGAAAATTTGATAAAGCCTATCTTTTGAGAAGCCATTTCAAAAGCATGTATATCTCTTTTGTATTAAGTTTGATCATGTCAAGGTGGTTGAAGTGTACAAGCATTAACAAGCTCTAAGATTGTTCTAGAACCTTTCCCCTACTGATAAATTCAATCAAACTCAAGCTATTCTATGTGGATCTTATGGAAAATGTGTTTGTTTTACTTTTTAATGTTTGTAAATAGTTTTCCATGTTCCCTATTGTAATCTTGTATCAAAATCTATCTTAATCACACAAGTCTTAATCCTTGTGACAATTTAGTGGCATATGGAATCTCAATTCTTAGGAGAGATTTCATATGGGGGTGAAAATAATGATTTAAAATCACTTTTCTTTCATTTGTTGATAGAGATTGTCTGTAAGCCTTTGGGTGTACCTCAAGCGTGATTAATATTAGGCGTTGATGTTTTATTAGGACTTCTAACTCGAGCCATCATGTTAGAATCTCATAGATTGTGTGAAAAAGTTCTAATATGGGCCTCCATTGAAGCACATATTCTGGTTAAAGGAACATTTTAGCTATTGTGAAGAATTATGTTGTCTAGACTTTCCATTTTGTAAGGGTTCTCAGAGGTGTGGCAAATCAAGTTCATTCTACCTCACCTCACACAAAAATTCATTTAAAACAACTAATCCTACCCATACTACCCATGTTTGTCTTGTGTGTGCACAAAAGCATAATTTCCATTACTAAAGCATGTAGAAACAATTAGGATTTAAAATGTCTTAAGTAGCCTGAACCTTGCCTAGAGAATATCTCCGCTATCCAGAGTGATAACTCGATAGAGTTAGAGTTTGTTGCATTGATCGTATTTTCTTTAAGGTCTCCTTGATAACTTCATTAGGAAGTATATCTCCATTTCCTTCATAAACAATAGGCTACAATAGGGTTCTCTTACCTTGGTTGAAAGGCACAACCTAAAATAGTGAGGATAGATCAAATCCTCTTAAGGTGCTACCCACTCCTGCTCAAAGAGTGAGTGCTAGAAAATTAGATAGATTGCTTCCCCAGTTACCAAATGAAAAACATGATCATCTATCTGCCTCTCAACGTCCTATCAGGTCCGTGATGCTGCTAAAACTTCCTAGTAGATTGAATTTGGGTACCGACATGCTTATGGTGCCGCTGCGGGGGGACATAGTGATTATAGTTCACATTCAAGCCCTGTTAAAACACTTTTTATATACTCCAAGTACTATGTGAAATTATTTCAGTTTCTACACCTAGTGCACTAGCTTTCATTGACAGATCAGAGTAAAGAAAGTCAGAGTCTTTCCATTTCTAGTTTCTAGTGTTGATAAACATTTGAGAGATCATATTTAGTGCATATGCACAACTAAGGTGGAAATACTTAGTGGCGAATCCCTGTGGATTTGATTCTTGATGAATACCAGTGTCTTAAACTCTGTTAAGTGAGATTTATTACTAACCTCTGCAAATCTGGAAGGAAGAAGATCTTTCTTTGCTAGGGATCCTACTAGGACATTATTTCCAGAGCTAGGAAAAGTAAAATCAAAAGGAATAAAATCCTGGAGAGATGTGGGAAATCAGAATAAAAAAAAGGGGATCTCCATTAATGACTGTGACCTGCCTATTATTGAATTTTGTGACTCAAGTGTTTCTAAATTAGGTAGCCTATTTTTGGAATTGAATTCTCCAACTAGAGAGGGGCCTTCATTTGATTTTGAAATTTTTTCTTCTCATTCTACCCCTATCTTTTCAAAAGTTGATAGGGATTTCAAAGAAACTAGGTCTTTAGGGAATATCCAGTTTGAAAGTTATACCCCTCTGTTTCAAAGACCTTTTGCCCCTCATCAATTTTTCACCCCTCCAGGGTCACCTCCTCAAAACAACATGACCTTGCCCCCACCCAAACCTCCATTTGTTGTGAATACCTTTGGACTTATAAATTTTGTATGGATGGCTAGTTATCCAAATGCATTTCCTCAAGAAGTAAGGAACAAATTGTCAAAATTCCAAGGAAACAATGTTGTAACTGGTGATCAACATTTAAAGCTTTTTATCAATATGATGGAAGAATTTGAGATTGAACATGGAGATGTGTATATCAAGTTGTTTATCCATACTATAGAAGAAGATGAAAGGGATTGGTATAAATATTTTCCAGACAATTCTATTTATTCTTGGACATAGATGAGCAATGCATTTAGATTGCAGTATGGTGATAGAACTAACTCTAGGTTTCTCTTGACATAATTTGAAAACATCAAAAATGATCCTAATGAGTTAGTACATGATTTCAACACAAGGTTTAATAAGACCTTGAGGAGATTTACTATTAGGATAAGGCCATGTTTGAATCATTAAATACAGATTGCTACACAACTGCATGTTTGAATCAGGGGCATCATGTAATGTTATGCCCCTTGAATTAATGAATGATCTGGACATCAAGGTAACAACATCATATGGGAAGTCTAATACTATGGATTCTGGAGAGGTGCTAGTGGTGGGATGTGTGAAGGGTCTGGTGGTATGACTTGCAGCCTATCCGAGTGGGAATTTGAAGCTTGATGTAGTTATTGTTGACTGCCCAGCCATGTGGGCCATGCTATTGTCTAGAAAATGGGCTGCAAATGCTGGTGAGAGTGTCCAAATGAACATCTCCTATGCTACCTTTCCAATTGAGGGCAGCCTTGTCAAGTTATATGGGGAAAAGAAGATGGTGTACCTTATTGAGGATCACAACAATCCATCTTATGAAGTATTGTACACAAGTGTTGATTCTGATAACTTTGTAGGATTTGTTGATGGAAAGGAGAACAAGATTGAAGAATGCAAATGCTTTGAATAAATGGGCTCTCCTTGGACTCTATTGTTTGATGGACCTTGCTCCCAAGTTTGGGAATGGTGTTGGTGTTGTTCTTCTTTCTCCAAGTTAGGAAAAAATTGTTTTTTTCTTCGAACTCAACTTTGAGTGCACTAACAACATTGTTGAGTATGAGCCACTGTTATTAGGTTTAAGAATTGCTTGGAAATATGGTGGCAAGGAAATCATTGTCAAAGGAGACTCAGAATTAATAGTAAAACAAGTTAGAAAACCATATGCCACAAAGAATCAACGAATGAAATAGTATGAGCATGCAGTTTGGGATTTCATTGAGATGTTTGATTCATTCAACATTGTGCATCATTATAGGAATTTCAATGACTTGCCAGGAAAACTTGTAGTGTTGGGAAACCATTTTAACAATTGTGCAGTCTCCCCAGATTGTGAATATGATGTGGAAGTGTTGACAAGACCCTCTGTCTTAGAAAACATTAAACACTGACAGGTATTTGATGCCACGATGCTCAGATCAAAAGATTTCTGTAGAACAAGGGAGAATTTTTTGATCAAAGTATTGATTGGGAGCCATTGGTATGTGCAACAGATGGGAAGGAAACCTTGTTTGGAAAGGGAATCATCCAGGTAAAGAATAATACCATTCCTGGAGGGATTGTTGCTCTTGAGTCCAATTTTGATAATGGTGATCACATTATTAATAGATGCATGACAACCTTGAGGGATATTGAGGAGCATGACCTTGGAATAAAGGGGAAGCCAAGGAAGATTTGGTTAGGAAGCAATCTCAACAAGGACGAAAAGTAGTCATACATCTAATTGTTGAAAATTTATCAGTATTGCATGGCTTGGACCTATTCTGAACTAAAAGCATACAGAGAGGACCTTTTTCAACATGAGATTCCCTTGGAGTCTAATGCAAATCCATTTAGGAAAAACGAGAGGCCCATCAATCCACTCTTATCCCTAAAAATGCAAGAAGAACTGAAGAAGCTAAGAGATGGAGGGATTATTTACCCCATAAGATATTCTTCTTGGGTTGTAAACCTAGTACCAGTAAGAAAGAAGAATGGTGATATCAGGATGTGTGTAGATTTAAAGAATCTAAACAGAGACATCTATGAAGGATAATTATCCTTTATCAAATATGGAAAAAATGTTGCAGTTAGTGATTGGTTATGATTTGCTTTCCACCTTAGATGGTTTCTATGGTTATAGCCAAGTTGTGGTGAAGGAATCATAAAGGATCAAGACAACCTTTTACTACTCCTTCAGGGACATATGTATATATTAGGATGGCCTTTGATTTGATGAATGTTGGAGCCACCTTTCAAAAAGAAATGGATGTTACTTTTTCTGGTTACGTCAATGAGTTTATTACAGTTTTTCAAGATGATGTAACTCTATTTTCCAGGAAGAGGAGTGATCACCTGCTTCACTTGGAAACGATGCTGATAAGATGTAGGGTATATGGCATCTCAGTCAATCCAAAGAAGTGCCATTTTGGAGTGTAGAAGGAAAAATTTATTGGCCACATTTTTTCACAAGAATGGGTGTTGATTGATTCAGAAAGAGTAGAGGCCATCAGCAAGGTACCAATTACAAGGACCAAGAAAGGGATTCATTCTTTCTTTAGGAAGATAAACTTCATCAGGAGATTCATATCAAAATTTTATGAGTTGACCATACCAATCATTTGCATGCTAAAAAAGTACCAGGGTAATCAAATGGGAGGATGCTGTCATCCAAACTTTCAATGGGATTAAAGAGGCACTAAAGCATGCACCTATTCTAGTAGCTCCAGATTATACGAAGCCCTTTTAACTATTTTCCTTTGCTTCAGAGAAAACTATTACTTCTGTCATGTTGGAGAAGGATGATGAAGGGGTTGAGAGGCCAATTTCCTTTCTTTGGTAAGGCATTATAGGGGGTTGAGCTAAAGCAAAGTATTATGGAGAAACAGGCATTCACCTTAGTAAAAGCAACAAAGGTTTTTCAGGCCTTACATTCTAAGTTCTAAAATTGTTTCTTATGTTTCCCACACCATGCTTAAGGACATCTTATCAGAGATCGAAGTCTCAAGCAAGAGGTGCAGGTGGGTGAACAAGTTACAATAATATGACATGGGCATCCAAATCACTAAGTTGGTGAGAGATTTAGGCTTGGATAATCTTATGGATAAGAGAAACTTGCAAATTTTTGAGGTAAATGAGGTAGGAGAAGGTAGAGTAGATGTTTTTCAAACATTGATGAATTCTGAGTGGTACATATATATAATTTTTTATCTCAGACATCTGAACTACCCTAAGTATTTTAGTGAGAACCAAAATTGAACCCTTAAGTTGGATTCCCAGAAATATGTAATTACTGACTATGGGTTAGTTTGGAAGAACCCAGAGGGAGTCCTCTTAAGGTGCAAAACTGAAGAAGAATCCCCCAAGATAATTTTTGATCTCCATGGAGGAGTTTGTGGGTGGCATTTTTCTGCAAGAGTCACACCACACAAGATCCTGAGGGCTGGTTATTAGTGGCCAATTGTCTTCAAGGATACAAACTTGTTGTTTAGAAGATGTGAGAGTTGCCAACACTTCTCTTGAAGATTTAAATCTTCATACTCCCTTTCTTTTGCAGCCTATATCAATTGAAGCCCCATTCAAACCCTTCAAGTGCTGGCCATAAGTAACTTCTTGTAGCCACTCATTACTTTACAAAATGGGTGGAGGAAATCCCAACCAAGAAGGTAGAACACCAAGTTTTCATGGACTTTGTGATAAACAACATCATCTGTAAGTTTAGGGTGTTAGTCATGATTGTAGCTGATAATTCCATGAGCTTTAGAGATAAACCTTTAGTGGAAATGTGCAAAGAATATGGGATGAACTTCACATATGCATCTAATTAAAACCCCTAAGGAAATGGACAAGATGAGTCAAGTAATATAAACCTACTGAAGATTATCAAAAGAAACTTGGAGCTGAACAAAAGAAAATGGGGTGAAAAGTTGAAGTTAGCTGTCTGGGCTAATAGAATCACTATTAAAAGAGCCACTAGAAAGAGTCCATTTGAGTTGGTGTATGGAACGCAAGACCTGTTGCATCTGCATACACAATTTGTCCTCATATCAGTTCATTGAATAACTAGAGGATCAAGAAGTAAGTCCTTATGATGCTCGCATTAACTAGATTGTTGAACTTGATGAAGAAAGGAGGGCATCCCACCACAGGTATGTAAAGTTCAGAGAAAAGCTGAAGAAATTATTTAACAAGAAGGGCACTCCAAGAGCTTTCAATGTTGGAGATCTTGTGCTGCTATGCGATAGAAGGGATGAGGATAAGGGAAAGCATCAAAAATTTTGCTCACTATGGATGGGCCCTTACTCCATCTATATAAGGATTGGTGAACATACCTTCTCTTGAAGGATTTGGATGGTGAATTGCTTGAGCTACCTGTTAATCGAACACATTTGAAGTATTTCTTGGATCGATCCCCCAGGATCAAGGTAAAAAATATTTTGTACAGTGTATAGTTTTTTTTCGTTTCCTGTTTTTTATGTTTTCACTCGCTCGTGTCCTTCATGACCTTTTTTGCTAGTTTCTCTGTTCAATTTTGAAAGATGGCTCTATTTCTCTACTGTGCAAGCTAACTCCTTTTCCTAATGGATATTTTTGGCACTAGGTCTACCAATTTTTCTTGTGGCACTCACAGGGAGTTCCCATCCCCATTTCGGAGTTGATGTTGGTGCTCAAAATAGTCTCGTCCAATTTTGGTTTTGAAATATGTCCTTTTACAGTTTCTGTCATATTTTATACCCTCGTATTGTGCCTGAGAGGTCTCTACTTTCCTTTTGCCTCCATAATTAGTTTTTCCTTGAGACGATGATCACCTATGGGTCCATATTTTTCTCTTTGTTTCTGTAATCCTCTGAGGAGGTCTATAATTTGGGTCTCTCATTCTCTGTTCACTTAAAAAAACTTGGGCTTTCTCATTCCTTCCATTTTTCACAGTCGGGGTTTGGTGCCCTTGTCATTTTTACCCCAAATACTTGATGAAAAATGAATGAATGTAGCTCTAAAGAGTGTATTTGAGCCTTGTAACATTTTTGAATTCTTTTTTCTTAGAAAAAATTTCATCTCCAGGCTCAAATGGTCATTTTTCTAAATTTTACGATTTGAAGGGAATTTCTCCTGGTGAAATTTGCATCCTTGTATTGATAGGAAATATGGCCCATTTTGATTAGACGCGGCTCAGCTGGATACTTCAAAAATTCTATGAATCACCACAACTTAAATATTTGTCCATGTGGAGGTTTCCCCTGCTTTTCCTAAACTTAGACAAATTTTTATACAACTAACATAGTTTTGTGGGACAGGGACATGTGGCGAGCCCGCTCTCATTCAAGGTCTCCGCATTGGGAACCATTTTTAAATTACTCCATGGAGACACGTGGACGCCTCTGCTCACTTTGAATTTTTCTTGGACTTTTCAACAGCCAAAGGAGATTTCCTCAGAGCATGACACATGGTGCATTCTGTTGAGCTTCAAGCCTTTTGACAAATTTTGCCGGCCCAGAACATGTGGTGAGCCTGCACTTTTTCAAGGTATGAATTTCTTGGGACTAACTCAAGGTGTGCCATGGTGACACGTGGCGGTGTGAAAATTCAAAGGGGCAGGGAAGTGGACCATCAAAGGTAACTTGGATTTTTTGGCTCTTGTCCTCAAAAGGATTAAAATCTCAAAATGGCCTGCAAGCCTGACAAAGGATCATTCGAATATTGTTTCAAGTTAAAAAAGGCGGGGAGGCAGACCATCGGGGGAAATTCAGATTTTTTTCCCCTTGATATTTAAATGAATAAAAATCTCAAAATGACCCACGAGCCCGATAAAGGAAAGGTCAAAGCTTGCTCCAGTAAATGGCGGAGGTGCAGAATCTTGGGGGAAATTTGAAAAAAATTCCTTTTAGAAGAAAAGAGTTAAAAGTAAAAAGGTAAGCATGGTTCCGCTAGGATCCACATTGGGACACGTGTCAGGCCCATTTTTCAAGGGCAGAGCTGCAGGGAAAACTTGGAAATTTTTCCCTTTTTCAAAAAGGGGTGAAATGGTAGAATTTTGCTGTGGTTCCGCTGGGACCCACCTTAGGACACGTGTTTGGTTCATTTCCCAAGGGCGGAGGTGCAGAGCAAAATGGATTTTTTTTCCATTTTTCCAAAAAGTTGTAAAAATTCAAAGGAATCCCTGAGCCTACTTTAAAATTTGAATCTTCCACGTGGATGGCCCAAATTCAAAGTAAAGATCAATGGTAACTATGAGTCTGAATCTGATTTTCCCCCCATTTTTATTGAAACACGCTTGGAAGTGAGAGTCTTCATGATTTCTTGGTATTTCCTACATGCCAAATAGAGAGGGGAGTTAATTTTGATATCTATGTTTGGTGGGAGAGATCTGGAGACATCTTTTTCCATTAAAATGTTCTGACTATTGGGCTCGATCTGATTTTTTCTTTTTCTTCTCCTGAGCATTCAAGGAACCAGATTTAACAGATTAGGGGCAGAAGTGGTTGATGAGTTGAAGGAGGAGTGTTCTACCAGATGAAGGAGTTGAATGTTGAGATTCTCAAAGAGATTTTCCCATTGATCACTTGAAAATTTTTAGATATCTGATTCTAGAAATCACGATCGAGATCATGGTGAGCATTGGTACATTAAATGTTTTTGTCTTTTGGAAAGAAGGGGATCTGTTGCAAATGTTATAAATGGGACAAATTTTTTGAGCAAAGGGTTGGAGGTTGGAGTGTTAGAGGTTGAAGAAAATTCCCAAGAGGAAAATTTGATAAAGCATGTCTTTTGAGAAGCCGTTTCAGAAGCATATCTCTTTCGTATTAAGTTTGATCGTGCCAATGTGGTTGCAAGTGTACATCCATTAACAAGGTCTGAGATTGTTCTAGAAACTTTACCTTGATAATAAATTTAATCAAACTCGAGTTATTATGTGTGGATCTTATGCAAAATGTGTTTTTTTTACTTTTGAATGTATGCAAATTGTTTTCCATGTTTCCTGTTGCAATCTTGTATCAAAATCTGTCTTAATCACACAGGTCTCAATGCTTGTGACAGTTTAGTGGCATCTGCAATCTCATTTCTCAGAAGAGCTTTCATATGGGGGTGAAATAAAAGATTTAAAATCACTTTTGCTTTTATTTGTTGATAAATATTGTCTGCATGCCTCTGGGTGTACCTCAAGCATGAATAATCTTAGGTGTTTATGTTTTATTGGGCCTTCTAACTTGAGCCTTCATGTTAGAATCTCATAGATTGTGTGAAAAAGTGATAATTTGGGCCTCCATTCAAGCAAATATTTTGCTAAAAGGGATATTTTAGCTATTCTGAAGCATTATATTGTCTAGACTTTCCATTTTGTAAGGGTTCTCAGAGATCTGGCAAATCAAGTTCATTCTTCCTCACCTCCCACGAAAAATTCATTTAAAACAACAAATCCTACCCAAACTACTCCTGTTTGTCCTATGTGTGCACAAAAGCATAATTTCGATTACCAAATCATGCAAAAACAATAAGGATTTCAAATGTCTTTAGTATCCTGAACCTTGCCTAGAGAATATCTCCACTATCTAGAGTGACAACTCGTGAGAATTAGATTTTCTTGCATTGATCCTATTTTCTTCAAGGTATCTTTAACAACTTCATTAGGAAGGATATCTCCATCGGCTAGACCTATCCCTCACGTAAGTTCGCAGGGGGTAGTGAGTTGGCTGCTGACTGGGCACTATCCAGTGTTTTCACGGAGTTAAAAAAAGTTAACACAACCCAAGTCATTTCAGCACCTCCCGTGACTGCTCAACTATACCTATCTATTCACATTTATTGTTATGAATATGCTGTGCCATTTCAAAGTATCATTTCAAATGTTTATTGAATGCTTCCATTAATTGCTAACTCAATTATATTCATTAAACTATTTACTCCACTTTTTGGCACCTCTTTTCTGTTTTTTTAATTATTTTTACATAAATGATTTATTTAAGTATTGCAAAAAAGAACAATATTCATATTTCATTCAGTTTTATGGAAGTTGAAGGAGATTTCTGAAGGTTGGCTATGAGAAAAGAACATTGCTCATGACAAGGAAAATTTGGAAACAATCTGTACATTACAAATCAGGTAAGAACATTACATTTTTTAAAATCAGTGATAAGTTCAACTCATCTTGTTTATTAATTTATTAAGTTTTTGAACTACTTTGCCAGTCATTTACCACAACATCATTTTATAGTCATCTATCAAATTTGAAAGGAATAACAATTCTGGTTAGTGTTTGCAAGATTTATTTGAAACAAGGATAACTGAAAACAAAGAAATTATAAGTTGAATGGTGATTCGGATACTTATATCTAATATTCAAGGTAAGATTTTTCCTGAGAGAGTTTTTTTTACAACAACAACATATTACGTTGTCGCCCAATCTAAATGATGGAATACGTTATATTTACAGGCTATGGTCATTATAGTGTATAAAAATATGATGCCACATTCTTATGTGCCTACATGATCTATATCAAAGTAGGTTACTTTCCCACGTAATACATTGTTGCGTCAACGACATGCATTTCTAGAGAGATTGTTTTGCACATCATAGTGTTATGAAACTATTCAAATTTGTTTCATTTTATTACTTTCAAATAATTTCAAATCCATTCCCTCCTACTATGAGTACAGCAATTTAACAACATATTACATTGTTACCCACGATAATGATGATCTGACTCGTTACTAGGCTACATAAGATACATGGTGTACTATATAAAAACTATAATTTAAGATCTTAGTGTGCCTACAGGATCTATATCAAAGAAGGTGGTTTCTCAACGTAATACGTTGTTTCTTTGACGACCTACATTTTAAAAGTTTTTTTTGCACTGAATAATCTATTCAAAGTTGTTTCATTCAATTAAATTGGAATACTTTCCAATTCATCCTCTCACACTTTAATTTCGACACGACAACAACGTATTACGTTGTCACCCAAACTAAATGGTGGAACACAAGTTATTTTTACAAGCTATATTCATTATAGTTGGAGTACCTCTTAGCTCGGTAAATCCTCCTCAAGGAGCATGTCATGTTCTCATATTCATGTTCTTGTTCTTCTCTACAATCTTGCCCTCAATCTTTCTTTGTATGCGTACACCTATCTTTTTGAACAATCAGCATTGAAGTCTGACTTCCAAGCATATAACCAATGACAAGTACTTTGAGTAAGGTTCCTGACTTCCCTCACTGTCCACATTTACCTTTTAATTCCTAGCTAGTAGTCTATTTATCCAACCTCAACACTCCATTTCTTCTCGAGTTCTAAAAAAAAACTCTCTCTTTGTCTCCATGTAATCTGTCTTAACTCAACAACACTCTTTTATGAACCTTAAATATCCTTGAATGCATATATAAAACTTCACCTTTGTTCTCCCTTGTGGAGATAATCCTTTATGAGACTGTTATGCACCCAATTTATCATCAAACAAGGTCTTCAAATGATACCATTCAATGATCAATTTTGCACTTCACGGGTTTTAGCCAACATGTGTACAATGTAGGATCATAAAAGTATTAAATCCTATTATTACGTTGTCACCCATACTAAATGATGGAGCACAATATTTTTACAGAGATATCAGTCATTATAGTGTATAAAAATGCAATGCACCACTCTTATGTTCCTAAAGGATCTAAATTCATTCCCTCCTACTATGAGTACAACAATTTACAAACATATTATGTTGTTACCCCTGATAATGATGATCTGACTCATTACTAGGCTACATAAGATACATGGTGTACTATATAAAACTATAATTTAAGATCTTAGTGTGCCTACAGGATCTATATCAAAGAAGGTGGTTTCTCAACGTAATACGTTGTTTCTTTGACAACCTGCATTTTAAAAGTTTGTTTTGCATTGAATAATCTATTCAAAGGTGTTTCATTCAATTAAATTTGAATACTTTCCAATGAATCCTCTCACACTTTAATTTTGTCACGATGACAACGTATTACATTGTCACCCAAACTAAATGGTGGAACACATTATTTTTACAAGCTATATTCATTATAGTCAGTGTACCTCTTAGCTCGGTAAATGTGCTCCTCAAGCAGCCTGTTGTGTTCTCATATTCATATTCTTGTTCTTCTCTACAATCGCGAACCTCAATCTTACATAAAACTTTGTATGCATACACCAGATCTTTTTGACACAATTAGCATTGAAGTCTAACTTCCAAGCATATAACCAATGACAAGTACTCTGAGTAAGGTTCCTGAAACTATCCTCACTGTCTACATTCCTTTTCCAATTCCTAGCTAGTAGTCCATTTATCCAACCTCAACACTCCATTTCTTCTTGAGTTCTAAAAAAAAACTCTCTCTTTGTCTCCATGGGACCAATCTATCTTAACTCAACAACACTCTTTTATGAACCTTAAATATCCTTGAATGCATATATAAAACTTCACCTTTGTTCTCCCTTGCGGAGATAATCCTTTATGAGACTGTTATGCACTTGATTTATCATCAAACAAGGTCTTCAAATGATACCCTTCAATGATCAATTCTGCCCTTTACAGGTTTTAGCCTACATGTGTACAATGTAGGGTCATCAAAGTATGAAATCCTATTATTACGTTGTCACCCATACTAAATGACTGGATCAGACTACTTTTACAGGATATAGTCGATATAGTGCCATATAAAAATGCAATGCACCATTCTTATATACCTAAAGGATCTAAATTCATTCCCTCCTACTATGAGTACAACAATTTACCAACATATTATGTTGTTACACCTGATTTGGAATGATGATCTGACTCATTACTAGGCTACATAAGATACATGGTGTACTATATAAAACTATAATTTATGATATTAGTGTGCCTACAGGATCTATATCAAAGAAGGTGGTTTCTCAACGTAATGCGTTGTTTCTTTGATGACATGCATTTTAAAAGTTTGTTTTGCACTGAATAATCTATTCAAAGTTGTTTCATTCAATTAAATTGTAAAACTTTTCAACTCATGAAAATCTCACACTTTAATTTCAACACGATGTCACAACTAAATGGTGGAACACATTATTTTTACAAGCTATATTCATTATAGTCACCTCGAAGCTCGGTAAATGGAGCCTGGTGTTCTCATATTCATATTCTTTTCTTCTGTACAATCTAATCTGGATCTTTGTATGCATACACCTATTTTTTGAACAATCAGCATTGAAGTCTGACTTCCAAGCATATAACCAATGGCAAGTACTTTGAGTAAGGTTGAACTTCTACATTTACCTTTTAATTCCTAGCTAGTAGTCCATTTATCCAACCGCAACACTCCATTTCTTCTCGAGTTCTAAAAAAACACTCTCTCTTTGTCTCCATGAAATCTATCTTAACTCAACAACACTCTTTTATGAACCTTAAATATCCTTGAATGCATATATAAAACTTCATCTTTGTTCTCCCTTGTGGAGATAATCCTTTATGATACTGTTATGCACCCAATTTATCATCAAACAATGTCTTCAAATGATACCATTCAATGATCAATTCTTACACTTCACAGGTTTTAGCCCACATGTGTACAATGTAGGATCATCAAAGTATCGAAATCCTATTATTACGTTGTCACCCATACTAAATGATGGAGCACACTATTTTTACTAAGATATAGTCATTATAGTGTATAAAACTGCAATGCACCATTCTTATGTGCCTAAAGGATCTAAATTCATTCCCTCCTACTATGAGTACAAAAATTTACCAACATATTATGTTGTTACCCTGATAATGATGATCTGACTCGTTACTAGGCTACATAACATACATGGTGTACTATATAAAACTATAATTTATGATATTAGTGTGCCTACAGGATCTATATCAAAGAAGGTGGTTTCTCAACGTAATGCGTTGTTTCTTTGACGACCTGCATTTTAAAAGTTTGTTTTGCACTGAATAATCTATTCAAAGTTGTTTCATTCAATTAAATTGTAATAACTTTTCCAGTTCATCCTCTCACACTTTAATTTTGTCACGACGACAACGTATGAAACTAAATGGTGGAACACGTATTACATTGTTCACCCTTAGCTCGGTAGTAAGGAGCCTGGTGGTTCTTCTGTAACAATCATGCCCTTAATCTTTCTTTGTACATACACCTATCTTTTTGAACTCAGCATTGAAGTTTACTTCCAAGCATATAACCAATGATACTTTGAATTCCTGACTACCCTACTGTCTTTACCTTAATTCCTAGCTCCCATTTATCCAACCTCAACACTCCATTTCTTCTCGAGTTCTAAAAAAACACTCTCTCTTTGTCTCCATGAAATCTATCTTAACTCAACAACACTCTTTTATGAACCTTAAATATCCTTGAATGCATATATAAAACTTCATCTTTGTTCTCCCTTACGGAGATAATCCTTTATGAGAATGTTATGCACCTGATTTATCATCAAACAAGGTCTTAAAATGATACCATTCAATGATCAATTCTGCCCTTCACAAGTTTTAACCCACATGTGTACAATGTAGGATCATCAAAGTATCAAATCCTATTATTACGTTGTCACCCATACTAAATGATGGAGCGCACTATTTTTACAAGATATAGTCATTATAGTGTATAAAACTACAATGCACCATTCTTATGTGCCTAAAGGATCTAAATTCATTCCCTCCTACTATGAGTACAACAATTTAACAACATATTACGTTGCTACCCCTAATAACAATGATCTGACTCGTTACTAGGCTACATAAGATACATGGTGTACTATATAAAACTATAATTTAAGATCTTAGTGTGCCTAAAGAATCTATATCAAAGAAGGTGGTTTCTCAATGTAATACGTTGTTTCTTTGATGACCTGCATTTTTATAGTTTGTTTTGCACTGAATAATTTATTCAAAGGTGTTTCATTCAATTAAATTTGAATACTTTCCAATTCATCCTCTCAGACTTTAATTTCAACACGAGGACAACGTATTATGTTGTCACCCGAACTAAATGGTGGAACACATTATTTTTACAGGGTATATTCATTATAGTTGGTGTACCTCTTAGCTCAGTAAATCCTCCGCAAGGAGCATGGTCATGTTCTCATATTCATGTTCTTATTCTTCTCTACAATCGTGCCCGCAATCTTTCTTTGTATGCATACACCTATCTTTTTGAACAATCAGCATTGAAGTCTGACTTCCAAGCATATAACCAATGACAAGTACTTTGAGTAAGGTTCCTGACTACCCTCACTGTTCACATTTATATTTTAATTCCTAGCTAGTAGTCCATTTATCCAACCTCAACACTCCATTTCTTCTCGAGTTCTTAAAAAAACACTCTCTCTTTGTCTCCATGCAATCTGTCTTAACTCAACAACACTCTTTTATGAACCTTAAATATCCTTGAATGCATATATAAAACTTCATCTTTGTTCTCCCTTGCAGAGATAATCCTTTATGAGACTGTTATGCACTTGATTTACCATCAAACAAGGTCTTCAAATGATACCATTCAATGATCAATTCTACCCTTCACAGGTTTTACCCCACATGTGTACAATGTAGGATCATCAAATATCAAATCATATTATTACGTTGTCACCCATACTAAATGATGGAGCACCCTATTTTTACAAGATATAGTCTTTATAGTGTATAAAACTACAATGCACCACTCTTATGTGCCTAAAGGATCTAAATTCATTCCCTCCTACTATGAGTACAAAATTTACCAACACATTACGTTGTTAACCCTAATAACAATGATCTGACTCATTCCTAGGCTACATAAGATACATGGTGTACTATATAAAACTATAATTTAAGATCTTAGTGTGCCTACAAAATCTATATCAAAGAAGGTGGTTTCTCAACATAATACGTTGTTTCTTTGATGACCTGCATTTTTAAAGTTTGTTTTGCACTGAATAATCTATTCAAAGGTGTTTCATTCAATTAAATTGGAATACTTTCCAATTCATCCTCTCACACTTTAATTTCATAACGACGACAACGTATTATGTTGTCACCCAAACTAAATGGTGGAACACGTTATTTTTACAAGCTATATTCATTATAGTTGGTGTACCTCTTAGCTCGGTAAATCCTCCTCAAGGAGCATGTCATGTTCTCATATTCATGTTCTTGTTCTTCTCTACAATCGTGCCCTCAATCTTTCTTTGTATGCATACACCTATCTTTTTGAACAATCAGCATTGAAGTCTGACTTCCAAGCATATAACCAATGACAAGTACTTTGAGTAAGGTTCCTGACTGCCCTCACTGTCCACATTTACCTTTTAATTCCTAGCTAGTAGTCCATTTATCCAACCTCAACACTCCATTTCTTCTTGAGTTCTTAAAAAACACTCTCTCTTTGTCTCCATGCAATCTATCTTAACTCAACAACACTCTTTTATGAACCTTAAATATCCTTGAATGCATATATAAAACTTCATCTTTGTTCTCCCTTGCAGAGATAATCCTTTATGAGACTGTTATGCACTTGATTTATCATCAAACAAGGTCTTCAAATGATACCATTCAATGATCAATTCTGCCCTTCACAGGTTTTAGCCCACATGTGTACAATGTAGGATCATCAAAGTATCAAATCCTATTATTACGTTGTCACCCATACTAAATGATGGAGCACACTATTTTTACAAGATATAGTCATTATAGTGTATAAAACTGCAATGCACCATTCTTATGTGCCTATAGGATCTAAATTCATTCCCTCCTACTATGAGTACAACAATTTAACAACATATTACGTTGTTACCCCTAATAATGATGATCTGACTCGTTACTAGGCTACATAAGATACATGGTTGTACTATATAAAACTATAATTTAAGATATTAGTGTGCCTACAGGATCTATATCAAAGAAGGTGGTTTCTCAACGTAATACATTGTTTCTTTGACGACCTACATTTTAAAAGTTTGTTTTGCACTGAATAATCTATTCAAAGGTGTTTCATTCAATTAAATTGGAATAATTTGCAATTCATCCTCTCATAGTTTAATTTCAACATGACGACAACGTATTACGTTGTCACCCAAACTAAATGGTGGAACAAATTATTTTTACAAGCTATATTCATTATATATTATGAATAATTCCTCCAATCAGGTTGATGATAATGAATTTTTTCTAGCCTATGTTTTTTAGAGTGGTGGCATGTTTGAGACCTAAAATTATTTCCATACTTTTATATTGCTAGTGATTATTTGTGATAGCCTTGAGAGCTATTTTTGGGTTGTTTCTCTTATATAAGGGAGCAGCTGATTTTAAACATTTCTCAACCTTGAATAACTTAGAAAAGATACTCTGTTATCTAATCTGATGATTTTGTTCTTCCGAACTTTTGGCTATTAAGTTATACTCACTAACTTCTTTGTGCATCTATAGTTTTGGCTTTCATGAGAAAAAGGATAGATCATGATCTACATACTTCATGCTTCTTTTTCAGATTTCCTATTGTTGCATTGATAATTTTTCCTATTGAAAACATGAGTGGAAATCATTATTGAAAAGAAAGAGGCAGTGAGATATCATGTGAGGGAGAAGGATTGGTTTTATAATAAACAATATTCAAATAATTCTATTTTTTTTAGTGATATGAGAGTGAAATTAATATGGCAGGCTCAATTTTATGGGATTATTGATGTCGTTTTTACTTTTTTTGTTGACCTGAATTTTTTTTAATAATGATCCTCAATTTATTTAACATATTGAACATTTGTGAATGCAGGTCTTATCATTTTAGTGTCAGCTATAATATAAATATAAAATGGTTAGTGTTATTGTCTAATTTTATAGTGTGTTAGCTTGAGCATTTTTTTTTTCCAAATTTTAATAATTTATAGTGTTATTAACATCAATGTATAATCAAAGAGACTCAAATTGGAAGCGCTTGTTAGACATTCCTATAAAATGTCCTCCGGAAGGACTGTTAGCTAGACTTGTTTGATGAACAAACAAAACGTGATGATTTCTTGTCTTCACACGATGTTTAAAATATTGATACAAAAATAAAAGCAGCAAAGTACATGTATGATAGAAATGATTTCCAGAGTGTGAGAGTATGGCAAGATCAAAATCCAAATATATGTTTTGAATACCAAGAGTATGAAGGAAATGTTGAGGAAGATGGTCACGTGTTGTTTATCATGGGCATTCAAATGCCGCAACAACTTGAGTGGATTTTAAAATATGGCCATAAAAAACATACTTGTAATGGACGCCACTTTTGGGACCAATGGAATGAAGGTATTCTCTTTTACATAATCTTATTAATAAAATAAATTCTGCAAAAAATATGTTACATTTTCTTACCAATAATCTACTAATTCACATTTTTATTGCATTGTCAACTCTCCATAGTTCAAACTCTATACCATCCTCACATTCGATTCCAAACACATGGGCCTACAAGTTGCATGGGTCATAATGTCAAGAGCTACAGCTAGCGACTCAACGCAATGGATGAAAAAGTTGGTGAATAGAGCACATGCTCATGTGCTTGAGTGGAAACTAAATGCTTTCATGGTAGATGATGCTAAAACTGAAATCAACGCTATTACGTTGTAAATTACCCTGTGTATATTGTTAGAATATATAAATTTAAATTATAGATATTACGTTTGCTATCAAATTTTTAAAATTCTAATACAATTCATTTTCAAATAGAGAGAAGTTTTTGGGTGTGAAGTACACTTATGCAGCTAACATGTAAGGAGGGGCATGGTTGAAGAATCTTTTTGCCAAGGTTAAGGAAGATCAAAATAGACGTGTAATGTTTAATAGGTTGGGGGAAATTATGCACCATTCAAATAATGAGGAGAGTGCTATTCAAATGGCACAAGATTTTTGTTACAGAATTTGTGGACGAGATAAAATTTATTAAATATTGGTAGGAACACTGGCTTCTAAGAATTGGAATGTGGGTGAGACATCTATGGACTTTAAAGCATGCTAGGCAAGAAACAAATGCTGCAATAGAGGCATATCACTCTATACTTAAGAGTAAGTGGTTATCTTCCATTCGAAAAACATCTCATCGCAGGGTTGACTGGCTGATACATCAATTAATCACAGTTGTTTTTATATATTATTAGTGGAGTCAATGTTGTAAGGAAAGTGGGTTCTACCTTAACTTCAAAGTGGAGAAACTAGAAAATAACAAATGGCTGCATGCACAATACATTCCTGATTATTATGTCACCTTCCATACCTTTGACCCACAGTTAGCATGGGTTCATAGCCAGACGGATGATACTTGTCACTATGAAGTATGGTATCAAACCCCACATTTGGCAATGTGTGAATGTGGAGTGTCAAAGAATGGGTACTTATGTAAGCATGTAATTAAAGTAAATATGAGGAAAAAGAATTCAGTGAGAGAAAACTTTAATGTTCAGGTATTCTAGGAAAAATGTTTTTCAAGATTTTCCAACATAGTAATTTATTGTATCTAAATTCTATTAATTGTGGGTTTTTATTCAAATCTTTGATTTATTATACTAATTTGTAATGTTATCTAGGGTTTATTTTGTGCTCCAAATGTTGCATGTGGAGATGAACATGTGGTTGATGATCCTTTTGGTCAAGAATGGAATCCTCCAAACACCTGTGAAGACTCTATACATGTTTTTCAACAAGATAAACATGTTATAAATGAAGAAGATGAACACTTGAGCCCACAAGTGAGAAGTATCAGAAAAATAGTAGATAACAGTCTTGTTGATCCTCTAAACAAGTCATTTCTTACTTTATTAGAGAACGCACTTGTGGAAACAACAAACTGATTGAGGGGGAAGCCAAATATCTTCTATATTAGGTCTGCAACATCCTGAGTCACAACCATTTAGACCTGTAGATGATGGATTCAACAATACACATCATCGAGAGAGAGATTTCATAGAGAAGATGTTGAATCAAAGGCACCCATGTCCAAAAAATAGGAAAGCTAGTTTTCCTATTGTAAAAAAGAGTTGCAGAACGCGATAGGGAAAGGGGGATTGTTGAAGAACTTGAAGATGAGACCAACACAGATGGAATTTAAGGGTATTTTTATAGAACAACTATTGTTATATAGTCTTTGTATATTTTTCCCATTTTGATAATCCATAGTCCATAGTCCATAGGTCATATTCATTTTGGTCTTTTTTCAACCACAGTGTGCAATGTCTATATAATAATGTTTGATATGCAAATCTATGAGTGCATTTTGCAAATATATATCCTTGAATCATAGAATTCTATCTTCTAATCATTCTTCCCTCATATCAATATCAATATTTTATCCTTTTGAAAAAAATATTGTAGATATTATATTTTGTTTTTGTTGCAGAAATTAAATTTTATGTGTTGTAAAAATTATATTAAGTTTTTGTTGCAGAAATTATATTCATTTCCTCCTACTTTGATTGCAGCAGTTCAACAACATATTATGTTGTTACACTTGATAAATTATAAACACATTATTAGTTTACAAGATATGCTCATTATAATATCTAAAACTGTGATACCATCTTTTTATGCTCCTACATGATCTATACCAAAGTAGGTTATTGCTCAATGAAATGGATTTTTAATGTTTATTTTGCATTTTATAATGTTATGTATCTATTCAAGGTTGTTTCATTCAATCACTTTGTAATAATTTCCCACTTATGCCCTTCTACTTTAATTAAAATATTTCAACAATGTATTGTGTTGTCATCCATAATAAATGATACAAGTTTCAATCTTTATAAAAATTTGTCACTTTTTAACAAAGGATATCTGTTTATCTCTTTATCAAAGTTACCCTAATCATGTCTATACAATGTTCTTATGGATTTGTTCTATCATGTAGTCAGCGACACTAAACATCTAAGGTAGCAGTGTTGTCTGTTGGTGCAAGAGAATTGGATTAGATGAATGCCTAAAACATTCATTGTAAAATGTGGTAGTGAAGGAAAGCTATATGTTTTGGAGATTTGGAGGAAGGACCTCTCACAATTTTGCAAATACTATTTTGAGTGAGGAACAATAAACAACAAGCTTTTGAAGGGTTCGCTATCATTTTTTTTAACAAATGCAAGAACATTACCCCACACTTAGATAGTTTCCTATTGGTGTGTCCCTTTCTTGGTATCATTTTTCATCAATCTCAAAATCATCGTTAGTAACTATCTTTGGGTATTGAGCCAAAAATATGAGTGTAACAAAAATATTCTCCATATCGGTAAACACTAAAATAATTTTGTTAATGAAAACTTCATTTTCAACAATCTAAGTGCAATACATGAATGTGAATACGTGAGAAAGAGATCATGTTCAAAGATTGAAGGAAAAAAATAAAATAGAAAACATATTATCAATTGATTACTGCATTATCAATGATTACTACCTTTGTCAAGATGTTGGGAGGATGTTGGCAAATTTTTTAGAGCTTGGCTTTGCACCTGCCAATTGCATTTGCTTGAAAGTTTCGAAGTTTTTTTCAACTGACCCATTTTTTTGCACATCAAACAGTCATTACAGTTCATTAGACACATACCTTTTAGGAATTTTGTCAAACAATTCACATGCTTGCACATTTTGCATACAGATCATGTCAGGGCACTTGAAACTAAAACATCTGACCAAATTCCCTCTCCATAATGCTTTAGTGGATGTCCACAGACTATTTCATCAGTCATGTTTTGGTAGAGGTTAGGAGTATGCTACAAAAGGTGAACCGATCAGTGTGGACACTTGTTGGCTGCATTCGGTGAAGAAACATCAATGTTGTGTCAAGATGTCCTTGTCTTCTGTTAGCTACAAATATGGTATTCCATGATACATCCCTGTGTGTGAAAAAAAAGAGCTTTCAAACAAGTTATTTTATAGCTCTTGCAATAGCTAGGTGTTTACTATGCCAATGGACAAAAAGATAAGGTGGTGATCTGAAAAACATCCCTTCTCTATAATATACTTTGGCTGATGTCCACACTCTGTTTCAACGATCCTATTTTGGCACAAGCCGGGAGTATGCTAGCAAAGGTGAACTATTCAAATTGGAGACCTATTGAATGCATTTGGAACAAAAATGTCAATACTTCATGAGGATGTCCATTAGTTGAAATTGAAGGGCAAGTTTCCCATGACTCCAACATTCTAGTTTTGAATCTAAGTCTCTCTTCTAGAGATTTTCTCTGTCATTTGTTTCCCTCCTCTTCATTACACCAACGACAACTATAAACACAATAAAAATAGAAAATACTTAAAGAGAAAAAAAAAGTGTGGTATATTAAGAATAAATTTTAACATATTGCAAAGGTCATAGCAAACTCGATAACTTTAAATACTATTAATAAGATACACGTGTATAGAGAAGGTATGCATAATCCCATTCATCTAATATGGACACAATACACAAGCACAGTCATACACACAACACACAAGTATAGTCCTAGTCAACAACATCCAATCACCTGTAACCTGACATTCCTCTTCTGCACACAATTTCTATAGCTATTAAATTTAAGAAGAATGGAGATTGACAATCTATAGTGCTCTTCTATGTACCAGATTCATCTATAATAGGTGATTAAATTTAATATGATTATTCCAATTTCTCAACGTTGTAGCTTACACAATTAACCTCATTGAAGTTCCTATTTGTGCTACCTCACCTCTTATACATAATGATGAGAATATTTCTAAATAGGCACAAGGTTTGCATCTTAATAATATCATAAGCATAATAGAGCAGGTCGAAGTGAACATTCCGAGTTGTCAGCTATGCAAGCCAACAATATGTACAACTACAGGAGAGCACACATTGGGTTTCTCTCGCTTCTCTTCATTTGCAAGAAGACTACATAGCTTTGATGAAACGCATTCTATGGACCCCACCATTCAGCTATAGTTTGCACAAAGTCTACTTCTTCTGTGTCCAAGCAGCAATACCAATGTGAGTAGAGAAGCATTTATGCATTCAACTAGTAATTGCTTCGCCAAAGTTTGATTCATTCTCCGAATTTATCTATCTAAATCTCTCTAAAGCTTTTTCATCAAATTGCACTAATGCTGTAGGGAACAACTGACACAAGAAATGGACACAATAGATAAGGGATGATGGCTATGCCAGGCTGCTTGAACTAAATGAATCGATAAGACCTTCATCAGTTACTATAAGTTGTTTGCAAAGTGTGTGTTGTTTGTTAAGGTATTACATCTAGTTATATAGGAAAACAATAACATTGTGTATATTCCAATGCATTGAATGCTAGTATTTGTTCTAAATTTACGCAGGGATGGTGAGTGTTGTAAGTAGTAGGTGAAGAGGATGTAGAATTTGATATAAATGTAGTATGGAAAGACATACCAAAAGGTAAATCCCCAAAACTAAAATATCTATTGTTGCCAACAGAAATAAAAATAGAAGTTAAAAAATCTGTAAACAAGAACAACAAATATGGTTGTAAAGAGGGAGAGATGCATGCTTATTGTTATCCAAAATTCACCCCCAGGGTAATTTTGATAACATGCATCAGATTATTCAATCCTGAGCAAGTAGATTGATTCAAGGCCCAAAATCATGTTTTTCGGGGTCCCCCCTCGGCCTTTTTCTAACTCTCCCATATAAGAAGGAATCCCAACAGGTTGATAAAATGGAAGAAATGCAAAAAATAAGGTTGCAGGACTGTGTTAAGGCATTTCGGGTTTGAAGGGTTCGGGTCGTACTGAGGTTCATTGTACCAAGCTTGGGGGTCGGAAAAATGAAGAAAATCGGCTAAGTCCTAGTCCAGGTGGTTTGCGGGACAGTTGGGATGTCGGGACGCGTGGGACGCCAAAATCCGAATCGACCGAAAGAGGGAAAAAATTGCCTAAGTTTTGTTTCCCAGATAGTTTGGGACATTCGGGCCAAAAGTATGCGCGGGACGTGGATCAGCTGGTTTGGCGCAAGTCAGCCCGAATCGAGCGGTTCGGAGATATTTATCCCAGGAAGTCCGGGACAATTGGGACAAAAGTACGCGGAGGACACAAACTAGCTGAATCGGCCGAAACAGGAGATATTTGTCCCAGAAAGTTTGGGACATCTAGGCCAAAAGTACGCGAGAGATACGAAAAGCCGAAAGAGCCGCCAACGAATGGAATCTTGCCACGTATCTTCACCTCAAACAGGAACAAGGAAGCCTGAATCAGGCAAATCAGGAAATATTTTTCCCAGATAGTTTGGGATAGCTGGGCCAAAGGTACGCAAGGGACGCGTCGGACGCGAAAAGCCGAAAGATCCGCCAACGAATCAAATCTCGCCACGTGTCTTCACCTCATTGTCCTGGCGGGAAAATTTTGAAATTTTTTCCAAAGGAAAAAAAAAAAGGGAAATGGTCAGGAAGGGCCTGTGTCCAATGAAATCATGCCATGTGGCACTTGAGTGGTGGAGCGCGGGGGAGAAATGGGAAAATTTTCCCAAAGTGAAAAATACCAATTTTTCGAAGGACAAAGTGCGCCCCTCAGGCCTGAACCAATAAAATAGTGGCACGTGTCCAAGTTTAAGGGCCCAAAAAGAATTTTCAGAGGATGATCCCATGAATGAATCAAATCCTGACACGTGTCATCCAAATGGCAGAGCACAGGAAAAATTCAAATATTTTCCCGCCGATCCGTTTTGGCCTTTTTTTTGCCCTAAATCTTCATATCGCCATAACTTTCGATCCAGAGCTCGGATTTTCACGTTCTTTATATCAATGGAAAGCTGGTGAAATTCTCTACACTATTCCAGGGTCAATGTTTCATTTTGGTTCAATTTGGAGAGATAAAATCTAGAAACGTCTCTGGCGCGTGGTTATGGCCAGAACTGACGTTTCAACAACGAGTTTTAATGCGAAATGTGTCGCATTCTTCTCCAGCACAGCCAAAAAATGTCAGGGCATGGGTCTGTAAGGATGCCCATGCTATTTTAATGCATCTGCATTTAATGAGGAATGGCTCCCACGTTTTTTCACATTTTCTCTCTCCTGGGCTCGACCCATGCATTGTAAAAAACCACATTTGGCTCATTTTTCAGAGGTTGTTCATCTTTTCAGCTCTACTCTCCCTTCTTTTCTTCTCCAGGGTTGAAAATGGAGTTCAAACCTCCTCCCCTTCTCTGTAATGGCATTTTTTTCTTTTACCATTAAAATGATGTTCTGTGCAAACTTCTGAAGCAACAAAAACGTGTTTCGTGATGCATATGTCCATCCTTGCTCATTCTTTGCTTGTCTTTCTTCTTGCCTCTCTTCATTGAAAGTATTTGTGCATGTTTTAATACTCATTATAGGTTTGGAGCTGTGTTCATGGAGTTTTGGGACATTTTCTGTGTGAAATCTATCCTTGGGCCCGTGATGCATCTATCCATCCTTCCCATTGCTCACCTCTCCTTGTTCCATGGCAGTTTTGATAGATGTTCAACATTTTCCTTCTCTGGTGTATCACTGTTTTAGTGTAGGCTCTGTTTTTTCCCTTTTCTCTCTTTCTCCCTCTCTCTCTCTCTCTCTCTCTCTGTCTGTCTCCTTGGCATGGTTAGATTAGGATTATATTAGCTTACTCGCACTGGAATAGCTTGTGGCAGGTAGTTTAGGAATAGGAACCAGCCTTCTCTGGAGATTCCTTTCTCATTTTTGCAAGTCCCACACTTGGAGAAAGGATTCCATGTTGTGCAATCACACTGGATGCTAGTATGATCAAACTAGAAATCTGATCAACATCCAGGGGTGCTGTGATTCTACACTAACACTTATGATGTGGCATATTGGAAAATATACCAGAAAGAGTCCTAAATATGGAGAATTTTTATTGTTCTATTTTTGTGGACGTCCATATCCTGTTTCAAACTCCTATTTCAGCACAGAATGGAAGTATGCTAGCAAAACCAATCAAAATGGACACCTATTGGGTGCATTCGGTGAACCATTACAACTCACAAAAGAGTCTCAGTAGTAGTAATAAATAGTCTCAACAGCAATAATAAATGCTATCAGTAAATTTGACAGGAAAAACTCATTACATTTTACAAGTCATGTCAGAAGAAGATCCAAAAGAGGATTTTGGCATAAATGGGCACTACATATGGATCTTACATTATTTTCTCATTCAAGGAGAAAAACCATAACATTAAACTTGAGTTTTTCTTTGACATAACTGAGTATCTTGGTAATTGTTTTACAAATAATGACACAATTGATTGTAATATCAAAACTTCAACAAATTAAATCTGAGAGCTCTTCAAATTTCTCCATTGCTTGTTAAGAGCAATGGAGTTTTGTGCTTCGATCCATCCTCAAATTTTTCTTTTATTTACTTTCATCTCATCAGGGGTAAGGTGTGTGTGAACTGATGCAGCACTCTTGATACCCTTTAATCTTTTTCCTTGATATGTTTACAAACAAAGGGCATATAAGTAAATAAAACTATGCAAATGTAAATGATAAAATAAGTTTATCAAAATTATAAATAAGATATTGTGTGGTCACCTGTTGTTGGGAAGAATGGATCCTTTCTAAAAGCTACATCTTAGTATCACCTTCACTATTACGCTACAAAAATGAAGAATTATTGATGCAAATTATTTCCTACATTAACTCGAAGAAAAAAATACAAATATTTTAAATGTTTTTATATTTGAATCCTAGAAGAAATTAGCAATGTAAATCTTAGTTTAAGTTACTTACCAAATCAGATGAAGAATGACCCATATTATGTATAATTTGTATGGAATCAAGAATATTGGATAACATTTTTACGTTTCTTACCACAAGCTTATTTGGTTGTTCCTCTTCATTCTACAAACAGTCAATTCCTATAAATACTATATAATACAATTAAAGAACATGATTGTTATAAAGAAAGAAAATTATAAGTAAAATGATATTGGGGTAAGGGAAGCTCCTGTAACAGCTGCAACAGTCAAGTAAGGGAAGCCAAGTTGGTATGAAAAGTACATAGTTTCATTGTGAATAATATGTTTCCATCATATAAATAATTATAGGGAAAATGCAAACCAGTTTTGAAAGATAAATACATAGAGGAATACTTCATAAGAATGTAATGGAAGGAAATGTATAGGGAAGTAGGAAGAAATTTAAACATTAGACTAGAAAGGAAAATCCTACAGTTTTCTTCTTTTCCTTGTGTCACCTATGCATGGTAAAATATGAATATGAGCTCTCACAATTCTATTGAATACTGAAATAAATAATGCATCATTGATATAGTCAATCAATTGGAAAAAAATAATTTACGTCAAAACATAGTTTTACCTCAATTGCAACATTGTCATCTGAATATTCATTCATTCGCTGCAAACATGACATAATGGATAAGTATACTTATAATCGATATAAAATCAATCAAATGTGCTAAAAACACAATAACATCAATAAAAATACAAATCAACACACCTTTGTCTCTTTTCCATCCTCTTTCTAGTTAATTGCCTTCAAGAAATCTTTAAACCAGATGCAATATGTCTTCTTCGATTCACCAATATTATCTGGTCCAATAGGTGGAAAATGCAGTGGAGCGTCATCTACATATGATTATTCTATGCATATGACAATGCAATCCCTTTCTAAAGATCGTCCATGGCATTTTGTTCCTAGTTTAGTTGCATGAATTTTAGCAATGCCAACCTTTTTTACATGGTCAGGCTCTAGGAACATAAAAAATTCTTCTCCTATTGTGAATTCATAGGCACCCATGTCCTTCACCTCATTCTTTGGTTTTCCCAGTTCCACCTCAACAAATTTTGGAAAATCAGTCACCTCAATCAATGGATCGGCCATATTTTTTACCTTATGATCCTCTTTGTTGATTTTTTCTTTATCATTCATATCATTTCCCTCACTTTCCTTTGTTCTAATGGAAATAGGTGTTGTTTGTACTGGTGGTTCATTTACCCATGCACTTTAAGTGTATGCTTCAACATTATTCTCTTCCTCATCACCCTGAAGCGGTAAAACCCAATTTTTCAAGTGCAACAACATAATAATTAATTGTTTATAAAAGATGTAGGTATAAATGCCAAATTAGCAATATGATTAAGTTTTAAGCACTTAAAATATATAGAAAACACAAATATTTATATTAGTAATTTACAACTATACCTTGTTTTCCATTGGATTGTTGTTTACATTCTTTTTTCGTATCAGATTTTCCCCATCAACATCAGTTGAGTCCTATTCATGCATTCAAGTCATGAAACATGTTAGAATCACATTTACACAATATTTTAACATGTTAATGAATTGAAAATGACACTTTATTATTCCAACAATGCTACTAATGTTTTTAATGAAAGCATGTTTCCTTACATGATCAACATTAATGGATTCTTCTTGGATAATATCCTGTACAAATGAAACGTTAATTTAAAATAACATAAAAAAATGTGAATAAACAAAATTAAAATAATTTAAAATTTAAATTATAATAAAAATGGTAAATACCTTATCCTTTTGTCCATTTAGTTCAGAATTTGTACAATCGGTTTTCATCAAATCCTTTTAATATTGCAGTGTTGAAAGGGTTTTTTTCCTTCTTTCCTCCCTCTTTTCTACACTATCATACTTCTCTACAAGCTTGGAAATTAGATATTTAGCTTGTTGGCTAAAGGATGAAAAATCTTGCACCTTTTCTTCCCGACAATAACGCTCAATTAACCTAGATTTGTACATATATTTAGAATTATTCAAGTGCCAGTCAACACTTCGCTTTGCAACCATATTTTGTACTTTTTTTTTGTTTTCCTTTTATACTTCCCGGTCGCACGTTTACCCGGCTTACGCCTATGTAATGGAGGGAGACCATTGAGATCATAGATGCAGTGATAGTTGATGTCTTTCAAATGCCATTTTATTCCTTGCATTTCATAGTTACAGCAAGGAAAGACCATGCACTTGAATCTATCCCTCTTTTCAATTTCTTTTATAATTTTACACTGCTGCAAATACTACAATTTACATCCAATAATTAAATAGTTTATGAGTAACAATTTATGTGTAGGAAAATCCTATAACTCTTTAGTTGAAATTATTATGCAAATGTAAAAATATATGGACACTAAAAGAACAACAAATTGGAAAATCCTAATAAATCTAAGACATACTAACATAAGTTGAATACTTGAATAAAAGTGTTTTATTCATGCAAAACAAAAATTCTAAATAACACTACTTAATGATCTTTGATGTTTGCACTCATTGGATGCTTTATGGCTCGGACTAGGCACCCAATCTTCATCTTCATCATCCTCCTTTACTTCATAATCTTCATCATTTTGATCACTATTGTCATCTATGTTTAGTTCCATGTCAAATTCTTCTTCAACATGACTATCCTTACCCTTTTCCTTTCCAAAATCTGAATTCCCTTTTGTTTGATCAACAAATGCTTTTTCTTCTTCAATTTTTTCATCGTTAATCTATGTTTATGTTACAAAAAAATACACTATGTTGTCAGAAATAAGCATTTGATAACACATAATCCACCACAAAAATTATATTTCAATAAAAAACAAACAGTCACATTTCCTTACCCGTTTCAGAAAGGCCATTGCAGCACGTGTTGTCATTCTTTTTTTTTTGTGGTTGATTTTTTCCACAACCGATATCTTCATTCATTTGATTTGATTTCTTTGAGGTTAAAAAATTAAAATTTAAAATTAATACATAATATATGGTCATGCATAGTCAAAATAAACAATATTGTTGAAAAAACATTGTTAAAAGTTTCATCAATACCTTTAAACACAAATGAAGATGTTGCTTTTGATGATTTCTTATTTGATTGCAATGACAATGGTATATCGAAATTATTTTATGAACACGACTAACTCTCACCACAATCATTTACTCAAAACAAATTTGAGAAAGAGAAGTGTTTAAAGCAACCCAAGAAAATAACATAACTAGAAAATCTTACCACAGAAAAAAAAATTATGATGATGGAGATGAATTTTTATTTGGTTATGTTCAAACAAGCATCGCTGAAATTAAAAAATATAGAAAGGAAATTCAAATCATCTACCAGCAATAAGATTATATCAAAAAATAGAACACATTATATTCCTGATATAATATCTACAATGTGTACCTATGGAAATACTAAAGAATTGAAGATTATATCTACCAAGCAAACATGATGGAAACAGGTCTGTAGCTTTCAGAAAAGTGATGAGAATTATAAGATGAAGACAATTTATTTATGGATTATATCAGCTCAGAAATGGCATTTCTAGATATCGTTCAAACAATCAAAAGATAGAGACATTCTCATAAATCATTCAGGAACAGCCTGAACATTCCATCTCGATGAGTTCAGCACATGTCAAAAACCTCACATTAGCTTCTGAAAAAAAAAGTCGATTCCACAAATGTTGGGGTGGCTTATTACTGCCATCTATATGGGTGGAAGACTTCCACAAATTAGTTTAAATGTGAGATTTTTGTAGTTGCATTTCAGTGCTTGCAAGGTCTCAGTTTGTACTGTTGTGATTTGTTTGTTTTTCCCTAGTAGAAATGTGGTGACTATACCATATGGATTAGCTTAAAAGGTTGAGCATTGTAATCAGGTTGAAACTCCAAAATTGTTGTAAATGAGTTGCAGTGAGTTTCTTTCTGCAATACCTAAGCTAACCATGTCCAAGTGATGATAAATGTTGGTTGCAGATTAAGAGAGGGACCGTTGAGGTATTCTCACCCTTCTAAGAGATATTTTGTAATTGATTTTTACTCTCAATTTGCATAGTAATTAAGTGGATCATAAAATTCACCCTTCTAATGTCGTTGTGTTAGCATGGCCTAAATCCACTCATGTTCATGTATTCCCTAACAGGGAATGCTACCTCTGTGGGAAGGTATATAGTTGAATTTATTTATGTTTTTAGCTACTTGTTTTCAATGAATTAATCTCAAGGATTAGATGTAACATGTTCCATTTATTTTTTAATCATGCTATGTTTATGTTCAGTATAACTGTGAGGACTCTAATCATGCTATGGCTATGTTCAGTATAATTGTAAGGACTCTAAAATGGGAAAAGTTAAAGCCAACTATGCCATGGTTGGTGGACGCTGGTGTATGTGTACAATTGGACTTCTTTGTATCCTTTATCATACACAATGTTATTGGGAGCATTTCATATAAGATCAGGAAGGTTAAGTCCATTTGAGTTTTTGCGAAAGAAAAAGGGAACGAGAAGAAAAGAATAGCAAGAAAGAAACAACAACCAAAGAGGCACATATTATCCCGAGAATTCCTCCGTGGATGCCCTTCTTCTCCCCCACTGGCATCCTGCTTACATCCGCTCCTGTGCAATGCGGGGCTCCGGTCTCGCCATTGTCCCGATCCTCGTCTCTCTTCTCCACTTTCTCGTTATCCACTTCTCTTTTTCCGTCCCGCCTTCATCTCCGCCTCTCCAGCCCATCCTCCCTTTTTCCCTTTACTCCTTTTTACCTCCCTCCTCTTTTTTTTTTCCAGGGCGAAGACCTAACGAGGAAACAGAAGAAGAAAGCGAAGAAAAAATGACAAGAAACGGGGGAAGACGGGAAGAAAAGGAACACAGGAAAAAAAATATAAAAAAGAACGGCCCAAGCCAACAAAAAAGAAAAAAAGAAGGGCAAGCAACGAAAAGGATGGGAAAATTTGTTTCCTCCTCAATTCGGTTGCATTATATGATCATATGTAAATTGCAATTTATTATTTAAAACTTTTCTTGAAGAAGGTTGTGAACACAGAAAGTTGATCCTTAACCTTCCATAGATTCTGTTGGACCAGAAGAAATGTAAAATGTCTGAATGTGTTTATTCACAATGAAGAGTGTATTAATACAGGAGAGAATTCAGTTAGTAGGTAACCACCTGTAACTGATAGGTCGGTTATACATAACAATGTATTAATTATGCCAACATTCCCCCCCTTAATACATTGTTTTTACAATCTACCCCAGATTTGTAAAAACAATGTATTAAGGGGGGGAATGTTGGCATAATTAATACATTTATGTGTTAATATTTGTTAAAAGACTATTGTAGACAGTTGTATAACTGTTTCTCTCTTCCTTCAAATGATAGGCGGACAAAATATTTTATATTGCTATTGTTGTGTATCAAATGATACTGTACACGCCTTTATATAGGTTGATAGGGAAGAGCCGGGAGAGAAACAGTTATACAACTGTCTACAACAGTCTTTTAACAAATATTAACACATAAATGTATTAACCAGCTAACATTCCCCCCCTTAATACATTGTTTTTACAAATCTACCCCAGATTCATCATCTTGTTAAGTCACGACATGTCCTATTTGCTTCTGTACCTCTTCTTTTCAAACGTATCCGAATTCCTCGATTTGAACTCGGGGAGATTTCGACGGTAGGAAAATCTACCATGGTCTCGATGGTCACGAGAAGTCCTCGTGTTTTCTTCCCCCGAATCGTTTGCCTCTGGTGTTGCATTGAAGAGATCTGTTGAGGAATGGATGGTTGAGAAGCTGCGAGGCCGTCCATCTTTTGCCTGCGTCTTTTTGCAGACAACATCTAATAAAACTCTGAAATTCTGTAGATGCACTCGGCGGGGCAGAGGGCGGATCCCCAAAACAAATGGCACACATCAGTGCAGGCCAATCTGCCTCTTCTCCACCCACTAGAAAGGGGAAATGTCCGGCGTAGCATTCCACGAGGGTCAAACCCAAACTCCAGATATCCCCCGTGTAACCGTTATAACTTCTGCCATAGCTCTGCGGGTCAAATCTCTCGGACTTCTCGTGACCATCGAGACCACGATAGAAGCACTTCATCTTTTATCTACACGCTTCCACACTCCTGCTTCCACGCCGCTCTGATACCACTGTTGGACCAGAAGAAATGTAAAATGTCTGAATGTGTTTATTCACAATGAAGAGTGTATTAATACAGGAGAGAATTCAGTTAGCAGGTAACCACCTGTAACTAATAGGTCGGTTATACATAACAATGTATTAATTATGCCAACAGATTCTTGCCCAGTTTGTTTACTATAAGGTTGGAAAAACTCAGATTCAAGAAGATGAAAGTGGAGATTATGAAGTTGTCAAGACCTAGGACTTTAATAATATGCACCTCTACAAATTTGTCTTATAAAGACATAATCAAATTGTTTCCATTTTCTTCATGACCAATTAATGTTGTTCTATTTCCATAATGGGGATATGAGCTCGCTACCCAGATAAATTGTTAGACCCACCCAACAATTCTCACAATTACGACAGTTAATTTGATGGAAAGTTCTCAGGTTGAGAATGCATATGTAACATGTGTCTCCATTGAATGATTGTAATTGTACTATGTCCCTACTCAGCAGAGGATATATTATATTTATGCTGACATAACCTTCAAGTAATTCAGGTCGCATGGCTGATATTTATTTCTTTTCCTGCTTTCAACCTGTAAAGTTTGATGACTATAATTTATAATTCGAACAACCAAAATTCACAAATTATCCTTATACTAATTATTGCACTATTAAAATGAAAAAACATTGATTAGGCCCACTACTCCAGGTGTGAAAATATTTATAATTCTAGAAATTGATGGTTTGTAATCCGTGTTTGAGGTTTTTAGCCGTAAATTACAGTTTCAATTTTAGACAGCCCGTTCACAGGCTATACAATTTTTTTTATTTTTTGGGTATTGTAATCTTCAATTTGTTTACATCTTCATTACCAAAATGTGAAAAAATTGGAGCTTTGAAACAAGGTGTGGACATATGCCAAAGTACTGTGCAGAAGGGAACAGTTAAAGTGCCCTGGTAGGTATTTATGCAAAAATTTGAAGCATGTAAATTATTCGAAAAAATTCTTGAGATATATTTTGTCTCCTAGATTGCGGGATATGCAACTTAGTAACTTTTGGGCTCTTTCAATTGGCATGTGCAAATCCAGACTCCATAAATCTTTCCAGCATCCTACTAGCCTCTGTAAAAATAAGGGTTTCAAGAGCAGGCCATGAGCAAAGATCAAAGTATGATGGAACATTGTTCATATTTTAAGGGTATTGATGAAGGATAGAGGAATTTAATAGATGGTGGGATTTAGTTGGATTAAAGGATATAAAATGGTGAATGTTTTTTTTGTGTAAGAGATGAATCACACCCATAGGTATAGGAGATTAATGCAAAGTTGCAGAGATTTACAGTAGGGTATGGGCATCCACCAAAGCATAATGGAAGTGATATTTCATAATTTCTAGTGTCTCAGTAAATGCAACCAACATGTGTCCAATCTCTTCAGTTAACCTTTCATATCATACTCCCATCCTCTGCCAAAATATGATCTTTGAAATAGGGTATGGACATCTACCAAAGCATTGCACAGAAGAGAATTTTGTCAGATATTTTAGTTTCAAATACCATGGTAGATATGTATGCATAATGTGGAAGCATGTGAATTATCTAACAAAATTCCTGAAACACATGTTTCTTTTGATGGTGTAAAATATAAAAATTGTTTTTGGCCAATTTTTTTTGCAAAGTGTCAAAAAAAATTAGAAGATCACTGTTTTTATTTTCTGGAGGCATCCCTTACAGGAGTTTCCCTTACACTCAACCAAATGCCTTCTTCTGCAATGAGTTAGGGAAGCTACATTTTTTATTTTACTGAGTCATGAAAATCAACCAAATGCACAGAGTGTAGATTAACCTAAAAAATTCCAGCTTATGGAAGGGATTATTGGACACAGCAATAGCTGATTTTATTCTGAGAAATAAAATCATGGATTTGCATCCATGGTGATGTCAAGGAATAACATCATTTCAAACAAAGACACTGTTCTTGCTGAGAGTATTGGCGATGTATTCTGTAAAGCCCTGTTTTATGACTCCATGGAGGTATCGTAACATTGAACTATTTTCAGGAAACCTACACATATCTGGAATGAAAACGTATATGTATTTTTGATGGCACTATCTATATGATATTTTTGAATACAGTTCAGAATAACCATTGTAAAACAGGGGAAGCTAACAGAAAACCATTGTTATAAGAATGGAAAACCATTGTTTGGAAGAGCCCATGCTTTGGATATTGTGCATGGAGGATGACAACTGCTCCAAACACATATGGAGAATGATACAACATGTTGGCACCTAAGGAGCAGACATGTTTCCATCCAAAACAAAATCCCACTTTTTATTTTATTGCATAATACCCAGTTATGGCGGCGCCCAGCTGATTAAATTCCACACAAGATGAAAACAAGAAAATGCAGCATGTATTAATATAATATAAATGATTTATTTTGTGTGTATGCACTTGAAAACTCTTGCAAAGGAATTATGTTGGTGCGCAAGGATAATTTCTGGACTGGCAGTGAGATTGTTTTGAAAAATAATAAAACTGGTAAAGTTTTATTTTAAACAAAAGATCTTTTATGACTCCATGGAGGTATCGTGACATTAAACTATTTTCAGGAAACCTGCACATATCTAGAATGAAAATGTATATGTATTTTTGATGGCACTATCTATATGATATTTTTGTATACAGTTCCGAATAACCATTGTAAAAAAGGGGAAGCAAACAGAAAACCATTGTTATATGATTAACCAATGTTATACGATTAGAAGCACAAAATAACATGTAAAATAGGGGAAGCACCTGGGAGGACATCAACTCTAGAGGAATCACCCGGAAGCTCAAGTTGTGTTGCAGAGATCCCTCGTTTCAACAGCTCAAACCAGGGGCATGGAAACTACATGGAAACCACTCAAACAGGGGGCTATGGCAGGCAATATCTTTTTCATGAAGGCGGAGCTATGATTTTTGAAAATGGAAGCATGTGAGAGTTGCACAGGATTTGACAGGAGTTGCTGAAACGATGGCTGACAAAACTAGCAATATTTATTAGCTTGTCAGGACGGGAATGGAGACAGAGTTAACGGAAATGAAAACGGAGAGTGGGTCAAATGCCACGAACGCCACGTAGATTGATGTGCCACCTCACTACCCCCTGCGAACTTGCGTGAGGGATAGGGTGAGCGATCTCCATCTCCTCCATAAACAATAGGCTACAAAAGGGTTCTCTTACCTTGGTTGAAAGGCATAACCTAAAATGGTGAGGATAGATCAAATCCTCTTAAGGTGCTACCCACAACTGCTAAAATCTTTAGTGCCAAAAAGTCAAATAGATTGCTTCCCCGACTACAAAATGACATACATGATCATCTATCTGCCTCTGAGCGTCTTGCTAGGTCCATGATGTTGCTCAACCTTTGAAGCAGATTACATATGGGTACCAACACCTAGAATTATCGTGTCTTTAGATACCAATCATGCCATTTCACTCTTTACTTCTGCACTACTTTTGTGTTATGTATTTCTTATTTTTATTAGAATAATAATAGTACATTGTTTTTTGTGGGGACGTTTCATCTCCTCCATGTATATTGTCCACCTTCCCGAATATGTCTATTCCTCTTCCACTGAGGTATTTGGATTTTACTATTATAATCCCATATAAATATGTTATTTGATGCTTTGAATCGACATCAAGTTCTATTTCTCTCTCATCGAATTCAATAGTGGTATGAGAGAAGCAATTTCTCAAGGTGTATTCTTGCAAGCACTCTTCCTTGACCATGATTTGCAGAGTTTCTATTTGTTGTGCATGGAGGTATTTATTCCAAGAAATCCTTCTGTGACCTGAGTCGCATTTTGGGAAAAAAAAGTTATCTTCTTTTACCTGAAACATGGCTTGTTTTTACATGTTCTGCTCAGATTTTTTACAGCGATTTGGGCAAAGGAGTATCAATTTTTTTATTGTACGTGAGCAATTGGCAGCGTAGATTTTCACTTTTTAACCTACGTGGGAGACTTGCGTTGAAAATAGATATGCGTCTAAACAATAGTAATTGGAAACGTGGAGACCTGTAATTATCTCAATTGAATCCTGGTGTAACATATATTTTTAGTGTGGCATTTTGTTTTTCTCATCTACATGTAGGTGTTTGGAGAAAAGAAAAACTATTTCTTTGACAAGCGATGTATTAGATGTGGAAGTACCTAGGTGAATTAGATAAATTTCACTGACCAATAAATAATGAGGCATGAAGAAGAAGTGACCTGTAGATTACACAAACCTGCCACGTAGAACACTTGACGGAGAAAAGTGACTGTAAGAGCACATATCACGCATCCTTGACACCGAGAGCAGCACTACGAGAAATCCTCAAGTTGAATCACCATTAATAGGACAAGAAAAAAGCACCATATTTTATTTCGCATTTCTTGATGCCCTTCATAATAGCAAAAATCTGCAATTTGAGGAGCTCATACATAAAGGACTACTCGAGTGGTTCTGGTTCGACATATGGTTCCAAGCCAATAAGGTTCGTACGGAGCTTGAAAAAGGTAATGCGGAAGATGATGAACATGAAATAAAATTCTCACAAAAGCATCCATTTCTCACTACACGAGCGTATCGATCCCACCTTCCTTCTCTTGTTCATCATTAAGAAATTGTATCTTAAAACAAGTAAAAATATAATTAAATTTTATTTTTGACACCACATTGGCTCCAAAAATATTGCTCTCTGATGCCCAGCTCTTGAAAGCACCTAATTTTACTACATAGAAGACGAAGATGAAGACCATTCTCCTATTCGAAGATCTTTTGGAGATCCTCACTGACACACTCACTCGACACCAATGCAGATGAATGAACAAATTATGAAAAGGACAATAAAAAATCCTTGATGTTGATCACATTGAGCATATTCGATGAGGTGTAGCCACACATTCAAAATATGAAAACATCAAAGGCATCCTCAAATAATCTTTCCATGATCTATGAAGCAAAGAATCACATAAAATTATACATCTCTAGTTAAAGATTCATACCATGAGTATGAAAAAAGGTGAGAAGCTGGAAGAATTCTTACATCAAGTGGTTGAATTACGAGCATAGCTGAGAATAGTTAGAGAAGTTGTTGAAGATAAGTTTTTTGTCCCTCTTGCATTGTGAGCTCTTCCGTCCTAGTTCAAGAAAATTATTACCATGTTAACCATCACACAGAAGGAGGTGATCTTTGCCAACTAGTAATTATTTTGCAACAGGAAGAATCCATTTAGTCAGTGCAAGAAGAGATTGAGGACAAAGTCTTTATCTCAAGGAAGAATAAGATGTAGAATCCTCACGTGGGACAATAAGAGAAACACATGCAGAAGCAACCAAATAAGCCACAATATAAGTAGAAGTCTAAAAATGTGAATCGATGGTATCCCATCTGCACCACGAATACAAATGATACTAAAAAATGTTGGTACAATGGTCACACACAAATAAATTATGGAGGAGATAACACATATCACCATAGTGATTCAAATAAATCAAAGTGGCATCCTTGCGGAAAGAATTAGAAAGGACATGTCGTAGCCCAACCAAATGATGACTAAGATGAATTTCTCCCAGAATCAACACATTGTGGAGCACATGAAGATGATTTGGTTATTGTATCCCAAACATTGCAGCCATCACATAATGTTTGGTTGATTGATTTAGGTGGTAACAAACATATGAAAGGCGATAAAAACTTGTTTGATTCGCTAACTCATTGACCCACTGCAGATCGGGTCCAAATTGTAGACAACAAGGAGTTTCTAGCTGAAGGAATAGGAAATGTGACCATTCCTCTTAGGGTGAAAACATTTACTCTCATGAAGGTGCTCTACGTTCCTAGTTTGACCAAAAATATCCTCTCTGTCTCTTAGCTATTGAATCACAAGCTTGAGGTGGATTTCCTGGTTGAAAATGGCATCAAATCATGTATGATATCTAAAGAAGGTACAATACATGCTAGAGATATTTTGAAGGATCATTTATTTACATTAGATTTTGTTTCATCCTTTGCAGTTGCATTATCTTCCTCAACAGTGGAATCTACTGTACTCTGGAATTATTGGTATGGACATATTTTTGTTAACTCCCTCTATACGCTTAATTCAATGGAGATGGTATGAGGACTTCCTCTTGTATCTCAGTGATTACCTTTTTTTCCTGGATTTCTGGTAGGGAAATAACATCGAGATCCATTTGAATCGAGTACATTCCATGCCAAGAACCGTCTCAAGGTTGTGCATACCGATTGGTGTGGACCTTTGTCTACCTCATTTAAGGGATTTAAGTACTTCCAATTGTTCACTAATGATTACTTCCACAAGACTTGGGTTTTCTTTCTCCTAAAGAAGAGCGAAGCATTTGAAATGTTATATACCTTCTATAAGATAGTTGTTTAACAAACCTTCTATAAGAGAGTTGAGAATTTACTAACCTTCTTAAAGGAGTATGACATCACATAGAACCTGACTACCTCCTATACTCCCCTCCAGAATAGAATTACAAAATGTCACATAATTTCCAATACAAAAGTTGGAGAACATATTTTGGGAAGAAGTGGTCCATACTATTGTCTATCTTCTTATCAATGAACCTACAAATATCTTGAAGGAAAATACACTAGAAGATGTGTGGAGTAATCGTAAACCTTCTATTTATCATTTCAGAGTTTTTGGATGTACTGCATATATGAATGTTTCAAAAAATAAGGGGAAGAAACATGATCCAAAAACACACTAATGCATATTTTTGGGGTACGATATAAGATCAAAAGCATATTGTCTCATGGATCTTGAGAGAAAGAGGATATATGAAAGCAAAGATGTCATTTTTGATGAGTCATCATTTCACTCATTTGCATAGAAGGAAGATTCAACATTGACCTGATCCCATAGATTGCTAACACATCGAAATGATGAGCATGAGTATTCTTCACATAAGAAGGATGAGTTGCAAGGAGAATTGATCATTGATATTGGTAACTTGGAAAAAAATTCTTCACATTAGCAGCAATTTCGACATCTGAAGTGGGTCCAAAGCACCAAGAGAGACTCCCACATGAACTCTCTTACATACACGTCATCATGAGTGCATATAAGAAGACATGCAAGAAATGAGGTAAATATCACACTCATGAGTTTAGTGGTTGATAAAAGTGAACCTAATTCAATTCGTGAGGCACTTAGTGAGCCAGAGTGGAAGAATGCCATGGATGCAGAATATGACTCCTTGATATAGAATCATACATGGGAGCTTGTCTATATTCCCATAGCTAAGAAGTCTATTGGCTACAAGTGTATTTTTAAAATAATATACAAGGTATATGGATCTAAGGACAAGTACAAAGCATGACTAGTTTCTAAGGGTTATGCTTAGTAGAAAGGAATTGACTATAATGAGACCTTTGTACCCATTGCAAAGATAAAAACCATCAGAGCTGTCTGTGCACTGACATCAAAACATGGTTGGAAACTTGAGTATATGGAGGTTAAATGTGGTTTCTTGAATGGTGATCTCAAAGAAGATGTATAAATGACCTAGGAAGAAGGTTTTTTTTATGAGAAGCATCCTCAGAAGGTATGTCCTCTAATTAAGTCTATTTATAGACTTAAACAGGCACTTAAGGTAGGGTGCATAAAAATAGATGATCACCTATTGAGCATGGGTTCACTCATATCCCCTCTAAATCAAATATGTATATCAAAAGGATATAACGAGATATTGTCATCTTTTTATTGTATGTAGATTTACTTGTGATCACATGGAGTTATAACAATCTTGTTTAAGGTGTCAAGAATTATTTGAATAAATACTTCGACATGATAGATTTGGGGCTAATTCATTATTGTCTTGGCTTGGAGATATTGTAGAAAAATAATCAAATTTTCATCTCTCAAATGAAATATGCCAAGAAATTCTAAGAAAAGTATGGCATGTTAGATTGTAAACCTATGTCCACTCCACTGAAAAAAGATTTACAACTTTCTAGGTTCCAATATTAACATCAAGTAGATTGTACTCTTTCTAGACAACTTGTTTGGAGTCTCATTTACTTGACATATACCCAACCAAACTTGTTCTTTGTTGTGAGATATCTTTCCAAATTCATGCAAGAGCCAAATAAATCTCAATGGGTAGTAGTAAAGCATGTGTTGAGATATGTCTGAGGTACAATTGACTATGGTATAGAGTATCAAAATAAATCGTAGTTCTTCTTGTAAGGATATACAGACTCAGACTATGTTGTATCCATTGATGAAAAGAAATCAACTTCAGGTTATATTTTTCATCTTGGTTTTGGAACTATCTCATGGATAAGTAAGAAGAAAACTTTTGTTGCTCTCTCATACACTGAGGAATACTATTTCACCACACGAGGAGATGTGTGTGAAGAAATTTGGTTACGTCACATTTTAGTAGATATAGGCATTCCTGGAGAAAATTTTCCCATCATTCACTGCAAAAATCAGGTTGTGTTAAGGCTTGTGAAAAATCTAGTTTTCCATGAAAGAACAAAGCACATTCAATTTGAATCTCATTACATTCAAGAACAAATTTTGAACCACCACATCCAGCTCTAGTAATTCCCGAAAGATGCTCAGATTGCAAATATACTCACCAAGTCTCTTGGCAAGGTGAAATTTGAATTTTTAATGGGGTACATTGTTAAAAATAATGTATTAAGGGGTAAATGTTAGAATAATAATAATAAATTGTTTGTTGTGGGGACGTTTCATCTCCTCCATGTATGATGTCCACCTTCCCGCCTATGTCTATTTCACTTCAAGTGAGGGAGTTGGATCGAACTATTATAAGCCTATATAAATATGTTATCTCATGCTTTGAATAAAATTGAAGTTCTATTTCTCTCTCATCGAATTAAATATTATTTTTGATTCATCCAACTCATTGAGTTGAAGAATAATTTATTTTGAGATTTTGATATATCTATGCCTAGCTCAAGTGTAGTCCTCAGAGTTTTGTGCTCAAATTCAATTGGAAAAACAACAATCTTTGCACATAAGATTTCAACTGGTGTGAATCCAGTTGTGGTCTTCCATGTTATGTTAAATTCCAATACCACCTTTGGAAGTATGTCCGCACAATATTTCCTGTGGAGTGTAATGGTCTTTGTCAAGATGGGCTCTCTCTCTCCCTATTTGTAACACATACTTGGTCATTAGCTTGTGGGTGATATTTTGTAGACTTCCTATTTCTTATTTCATACATAACCAAATTATAAATTACATCAGCAGTAAAATAAATACCTTGATCTATTTTGATTTCCGTTGGAACTCGATATGTAGTGAAGATGCTATCATATAAGAACTTGGTTACATTCTAATTTTTCAGGTTTGGCAATGCCTCCACCTCTATCTACTTGGTTAAATAATATGTACATTCCAAGATGTATTAATTTTTATGAGATTTAGGGTCTATAGTGCCAACAAAATATAATCCCCACTTGTTAAAATGGTGAAATACCAATTGAGCCAGAAATGGAATTTCATTAGATCTGGTAGGCTTTCCCATTCTTTGACACCTATCACATCTCTTGGTGTGTAATGCTTCATCCTTATGAAATGTTGGCCAATAATAACCAGTGGTCAACACCTGCTGCGTTGTTCCTTTTCCAATTGAATTCACAAGTGGTAGGTTATGAGGACATCAAATATGTCCTCGTCATCTATACACCTTATTATTTTATCCTCTCCTGTATGAAATGGAAATTCAGCTATCTAAGAAAAATGTACACTCTTTTCAACTATGTATTTCTTGTTAGAGTATAATTAATGTAGAGGTGTTATACCTAAGATCAAGTAGTTGGCTATGAGCGCATACCAAGGTATTATTGTAGAAGTAAAAAATAAGTTCTCATCTGGAAAGAAATCATCAAATTATTGTTTCTAATTGTTTATCTCCATCCTAGAGAGGAAATTTTCTACCACGTTATCCTTTCAGGATTGTCCACTATGGTGACATCAAATTCTAGCAAGAGGAACAACCACCTTATGATTATGTTTCTTACTTCTATATTTTTATCAAATATTTGATTATAACATGATCAGTGTGAATGAACACATAACCTATGATGTAGTGTTTGAATTTATTGATAGCATATACAACTCCCAAAAATACAGTGTGATTTAAATTTGCATATTTCAAGTTCTTTCTAACATAATAAATTACATAATTTAGAACTCCATATTTTTTCCCTAATACATCTCCAATAATATGATCTGACGCATTAGTTTGGATGTCGAAAGGTAGGTTCTAATTATGTCCTCTGAATATAGGAGTAGTAGTAAGCATTTTTTTTAAAGGTTGAAAATCATCTTCACAATGCTCAGTCCATACAAAATCATCATCCATTCCTAACAATGAAAAAAGTGGTGCTGCAATGTTTCTAAAATCTTGTATAAATCTTTTGTACTATTCATCATGGCCTAGAAAGATTCTAACAACCTTTCATTTCCTTGGTGTTGGACGATTGATTATAACAGATACCTTTATTGGATCAACTTGAATTCCTTCAGAGAAAATATAATGTCCCAAAACTATACCTTCAAACATCATCATGTAGAACTTCTCATTCCTGAAGGAGAAATTGTGCACTTTACATTTTATCAATACTTTATCCAAATTTTGCATAGCTTCTCCAAAAGTTCTTCCATGTATAGTGAAGACATCCATATAGACTTCCATGCAGTCATTTGTCAAATCTGAAAAGTTCCCCAAGACTACCCTCTGGATTGTAGCGGGGGCATTACACAAGCCAAATGGAAAAACTAGTTAGGAAAATGTTCCCCATGGCCATGTGAAGGTATTTTTTTCTTATTCCTCTGGTGTAATTTGGATCTTATTATAGCCATTATATCCATTAAGTAAAGATAAATAGTTTTTACCAGCCAAAATGTCAAGCACTTGATTAATGAAAGGTAATTGAAAGTTACAGTGCTTTGTTATCACATTTAACTCCATGTAATCTACACATATCCTCCATTTCCCATTATTTTATGGAACAATTATAAAAGGGGATACCCATTGACTATCTAAAATAGGGTATATAAATCCACCATCCAATAAATTTTTCAATTCTCCTTTTAAAATCTCTCTTGCTATTGGGTTCCTCCTCCTTTGTGGCTACCTGATTGGTTTAAAATTTTCTTTGATATAAATTTTGTGAGTGTAGATCCTAGGATGAATTCCATGCATATCACCATAATCCCAAGAAAATATTTTTTTATATTTTCGAATAAGAGAAATCAACAATTGATATTTTTATGTACTCAACATCTTGTTTACGTTAAGTGGTCTTCCTGATGTTATTTCCATTTGTTTGGAGAAATCCATCATTGATCAATAATACAATTCATGGGGATGAATTTGGTCAATAATACTATAATTTAGTATGCATTCATGGGGATGAATTTGGTCAGTAATACAATTCTTACGTGAAATAATCTTGGTGTTATGTTGCAGTAGAACATGGTTTAAGGGGAAACTTAGCATCTCAAGTTATCTTCAACTTCTTAATTTCTTACATGGTTAGTCTGCAAGACAATTGAGAGAACGAATTCTTCTTCCTGTTATTCAATTGTACTACCCAAAAATACTAGCAATCTAGTTGACAAGTGTAAATATTGACTCCACCGTATTATTTAGTGTCATTTCTTGTTAGATTGCCGCAGCTATCAGAGAGTGGAACATCATAAGAAGCCTTTTAGACATGTCACGTCACTTTCATAATAATGAAAACACTTTTTTTGAGACTACAAGATTTAAAATTTAGAAGTAATTGGGTGGTCACAAGAAGTTTGGGAACATGACAGTTGCACACTAATAATTAAATAAACAAAACAATTTTGGAACTGTGCTAATCTAATCTCTAGCGTTGGGGATGCACCCAAACAGATTTTTTTTTCAGGTTTAGATAGTAGAGATTATGGAGATGGGAAAGAGGTTCTTCAAATTATTTCACTATCATATACAGTTCGAACCATTGAAGGGATAAATGTTTCAAGCCCCACATACACTATTTCCATTTAAAAAATGAACTAGAAACATCTACACAGTAATAAGTGCATAAGAAAAATTCTCCCTCCAAAATAATCTCATGAGAAAGATCCAAAACTTGCAAGTGTGAAATATTTTCCATCTTCAAAGGAAATTATATGATATGGCAACCAACACGAGACAAATTGAGGTAAGTCAAACTATGAAAGGGATCAGTATTGTGTCTTCTTTGGGTTGAGCTTTCTCTGATAGGAAAGGAGGTGTGTCACTGCCATTGGATTTATTTGTTTTATGTAGAATAAGCTTTGGGATGAGGAAGCACTTCATACATACATAATATCAACTATATTGATATTTCCCTTTTCTCCTTTTGAGCACATGTGTTTTGTGCACTGTAATATTTGGAATGCCTTTTTTCTATTCATGTTATTTATCTTTAAAGTTGAGTAGTTGTTGTATTTATGAATACGTTGGAAGTGGCCCTCTTTTCCTGTTATTCCACATATGGATCTGCAATATTTGTCTCTTTCACCTGCCTCATGCCAAAATAATACCTTTGGAACTAGGTATGGATTTCCATTGCAACTTAATGGAAAAGGGTTTTTTTTCGCTTATGTTGTAATTACAAGTGCCCTGGTTGACATGTATACAAAATGTTGGAACATACACATGGCACGTGAACTATTTAAAAAAATACCTTAAAGAAATAAGGTCATTGAATGCTAGGTTTGTAGGATATACACAAAATGGGTTTGTTCGAAAATCCATAGAAATTTTAATGCAACACACTTGGCATATATTAAGCCAAATGCCTCGGTGTATTATTGAAATCCTCCCTGCTTATGTCATTTGGGATAATTTTTTAAGATATGTGTTTTCTCATGAAGTGTGGTTGTTGACAAATAAGAATATTTTGAGAAGGGTATGGACATGTTATCCATCAAATGATTTTTTTAAAAAATTGAAAATATTTTGAATAGAAAATGCACTAAAGAAAATTGATAGTTATTTATTGATATGAGACTACGGGGGGAGTGCTTCAAAAAAACATGTTCTAACCAAAAAACATTTTTGGAGGATGATCAGATATCTCTTCAAAACAAATATTAACTCTTTCAAGAAAATTTAATGGTGGAATTGTGGATGTGTGTAAACAGCTTAACAAAATTCGTGAACCTGATGCGGTCTCTTCGAACGCGGCGATCCCGAGTTTTGCATAAAAAGGATTTCATAATTTCTTGAATTTGGAAATTAAATGTTAATTAGTAAGAAATGTAACTCCAACAAATTAAAAAAAAAAAAAAAAAATTACTTCATTTGGAACTGTCAAACAAAAAAAAACTTATTGACCTCAAAATTCATGCGCATGGAGCACCACACAAAAATATACCGCAAAAATGAAACTCTTTACATGACCCTGGTAACATGAGACATTATTTGGAAAATTAAACAAGTTGTTTAAAGTTGATTAATTATCTTGCATGTATAATTTCTAAACCCACTTAGCTTATCAGTCACTTGTAGTGATGTGCTATTTTTAGTTAAAAAATGATCGGTTTTGGCTTACGATTGCCACTTAGCTTGAGCACAAATGAAAATAACTACCTCATACCATTAAAATGCCAAGAATATGATCATAACACACATATAGCTCAATAAAAACACCTTTGGAAGCTATTTTTGTAACTGGGTTTTGGGGCCCACTGCTCATTGTGCGACAAGAGCTACCGATGCAATTACGATCACTTGCCCCGAAGTTTCCCTTACAGCTAGAGCTCTGTGTGTCATAGTCAACCTCTTTTAGAAAAAATGAAATTTATATGTATGGGGGAATATGTAGGAATTAACAAAATTCGGTAATGAACTTGAAAAAAGTGTGTTCGAGACCTTGTTTGCATGCACTTTTGTTATTTTGGACTATTTTCTCAACCATAGCTAGAATCTCCCTTTTGAGTCTCATTTGACTTTTAGCCACGCGTGTGACCTCATAATACCATTGCAATTGTATGTATAATTTTAGTTTTATATTTTATCTTACATAAATGAGTTTTTAAATCTATGGTGATTTTCTCTGTCCACCCTCTTCTCTCTCTAAAAATGTTATGATACTTAATTGATTTGAAAACGTAAATGAATTGAGAAATATGAACTGGTTTGAAATGAAATGATAATGGAAATAAAATCTAAATGATTATGACATTGTGAGTGGAAAATAAAATGTCTCTTAACTTTCTCTCGCATCCTTATTGTGTCTTTAGTACTAAAATATTAACTGTAACTAAATATGAAAGCGTGAATGCATAAGAAACAAAACTTTGTCTTATTCCCTCTCCCTATCTCTCCTCTCTCTTGTATTTAATTAAAATCTTGAAAATGATGAATGTGTGGATTTATTCTTTAGTGTAGGGGATTTCCATACTCAGTCATAGGAATGGCACAAAGCTGGTTGCAGGTACTTCGAATAAGAGGAATTTTCTAGATGTGATATGTTGTAATTAACGAGTTGTCATTTTAAAGTTGCATTCATCTTGAAATACATGTATTACCATAGAATAATTACATGTATTGTTATTCAAAGAATTTTTACTGGTATATTTTATAGTGTCAAATTGGATGTGAAGTTGTATTCAATGTTACACCTATGTTAATTATTGGTTTACTTCCTTAATACCCATAATGCTAGGTATAATCTCCTCTCATCAAAACTAATGAAATCAAAAGAAAGAGATATAATGCCTTATGTAATTCTTCCTCCAATGTAGGTATTTTTCCAAGGTTATAAAATAATGATCATGTTAATAAAATACTCTAACCTCATTAACAATCTTCTATTTTTGCACCTAAGGCATCTTATTAAGGACCTTTTTCCTAATATATTTTAAGAGGTGGTGATTTTATGTTGTGAAATCTATCATATTGGGATGAGTGAGGTGATCATGCCTAGGTCTTGTAGGTATGACCATATCATGAATAAGTTAACCCCATTATGCGTAACATTCCTTGCTACCCTAGTGGGTGGCCAAAGCCTTGTAAGATAGTTGGTGGTTGTACCTATGATTGATCTCTTGTGAGATTTAAATTATGTGAGTGAAGACTACATTTTGAATATAATTACGTATTTACCCAATAATTGAAATAGGTCCTTAGGAATATTTTTTAATCCATAAGATTATTTGGGATATCTCTCTTTCAATATACACTTATACTTCCATGTCCATGAGCATTCAAATGAGTTGTCTTGTGCGACGTTGTAATCTTTGTAGTCTTAAATTCCTTAGTGTTATATAATGTTTAGAGGAATTTCATTTGTTCCAAAATGATGTTAACAGAGAACCAAAGTAACCACTTAAATGTATTTAGTAAAAAGGGTAAATAAGATGAAACTAAGGAATGACCACTATGAAAATGGTACATATTTGAGCAATGTGAAAACCAACTAAATCTAAAATGTGATTATAAAATGAATGTAATAAAGTAGAGTTCCACGACTAATATAACAACCTAATAAATCGAAAACCCAAATATGATGCATTATCACATGCTTTGTTTTCATAAATATGAATCAAACTATGACGCTAACGAAATAATTAAAAGTAACCTTGAGAATGGGATACTTGCAACTGTAGTCAAGTTCTTGTGAGATAAGGATAGTGCACTCTAATTGGACTTGTAAAATTTAGTAGCAATCTTGGCATCGTTAGGAATATATTAAACCTAGAATGAATCCAGAAGTAGAATCTATGCTTGAAACATGTATTTTACTCATTGTTACGGAGAGTGAAATATTAAGATGATGAAACAAGAAGTAGTTTTAAATGTAACATTCATCACTTAGATTGAAAAATATATATTTATAATGGGAACAAAGGTGTAATGTGCTCTTACATGCACAATATGATTGTGAACATATGAATTCCTAATAATTGTAAAGGATTGTGAATCAAGAATGACACAACTTAATCTGTTAACCTACATAGTTGGTTGTAATAACTAGAAGATGAAAAATGTGTATTGTTAGTATTAAACAATGCTATGAAATGAACTCAGGATAGGTTTTCTATTGATCTAATAGCCTTATCTTTTATTCATGTGAATATTCTTCCCTATAACAGGAGTATTTTCCCAAACCTAGTAAACATGAATCTTTCAATCAAACCCTTAAGTAAAATACTAGAAGACGCATGTGTGTATATATGTTCCTAATCACAATCATGTTATATAAAGTTATTTCCATAATAGAAATTATAAAGGAACCACTATAAGTGAAATGTTAAACAAAAACATGTAGCCTACTTGTAAAGGAACAAAGGGTCCCATGTTATGTGTTCTTCAAATAATTTTAGTCAACTATTTTTTTTTTTGAGAAACAAACCTTTAACATAAGAATTGAATATTAGGAGACTCATGGTTGTTTAAAATTAATTTATTTAGCAAATGAGATATGGAAAACTAATAGAATTAGTGAAAGGAACCAACCACACATTCCTTGTTAAAGACTAATGCTCTTCAAAATAAAGTACTTGGAATTTGAAAAATAAGAAATTTTAAACCTTATGTGTTTAATCCTATTAAAAACTATAAAGTTATACAATGGAAACCTAAATGTAATGAATATGTAAACATTGAAAAGGCCATGTTGTGGAGTATGCCTATCATATGTTTCTTACTGTAAATGGTTCGTTGTCCTCATTTACATTGTTTGAGTAATACATTGATTTGTACCCTATGTTATCCTATTTTATGAGTGGATTCATGTTTATGTAAGTGTCCTACGTGATGTCCAGTTTCTTTATTTGGATTCCATGTGGTGTTTTGTATCGTGAAATTAAAGTCCAAAAAAATATTCAGATAATTTATTATTGTATTTTGGTGTTGAAAATGTGGGTGTTACATCAATTGTATAAGAAATCTCTAGCATCATGAGTTTTGTAAAATAATCATGTTGTCAAACCCGCAACCTATGAATGCATCAATAGTGACCAACCATGGTCTTCTGAAACTAATAGGATAACTTACTAAACTTGATTTTGGTTTGAGTAAAATTTAATCAACAGGGTATTCCCAAGAGTCTACCACAAGAAACATTTCCTCCAGGACTTCTTCAGGTGTCATTGTTTATCTATCTATCAGTTGTAAGACTTTAGTTGTTGCCCATAGTCCTTCTAACTTCAGGTCATCCAAAAAAAAATTGGTCATGACATTTATTATTTCCAATAAGTCAATAAGAGTATTATTTATTATTTTTGCATTACTTGTAACATTTACCAAAGGAATTCCTATATATTTAATACTTTAGTAGAACTGAATTTCCAAACATGATATCAGCCAACTATCCAATAAATTTTACAGTGGATGGATCCACACTTCTTCATCCTGGATTTTTATGCATATATCTTTTACAAACTTATTGTAGATAGAAACATCCTTGATGCCTCGAATCAGTGTAATTTTGACACAAAAATCCTTTAGTTGATTAACAAAAACAAAATCAAAATATGACTTAGGGTGATATTTGTTTTCTTACAATCTCTCTAGAAATGGTGGTTCATTGATTTACATTTTACCCTTGTTGGAACTCTATCCACGTTGTTGCAGATCAATATGTAGCAACTCTTGTTCATCTACAATCTATATAATGGTGGGTTTACTTGGTGGAGGAAGTACTCCTCTTGAACAAATATGGATTTCATTAACATAAACATAATAAGAAGTGTATTGGGATGATTTGGTTGTATAGGCTAGGTAAGAATATTTATTGTTTAAGTTAGGTGTTGGTTCAGCTAGAAATTGAGTAGGCCTTCATTGAGAGCAAGATTGGGGGTTTGGCATCAGAGCTTACCACTATGGGTAAGGAGGTTGCTGAAATGTTTTTTGATAGTTACAAGGTAGGTTGTTTGCCACTATTATCCTGGTAACTAATGTTAGCTAAGGTATGGAGCTCAACCTTGATAAAAATTAGCCCTAGGTGGGGATTTCATATATGGATTACTAGCCCAATTTTAAAAACATGACACGGGATCTTGTGGGATACCTCCTTCTCTTGGTGGCCATGGTTTCCTTTGAGTAACATAGAAGAATTTCCCATCCTTTGCTTCTATAATTTTGAATTTAGGTTCATCCTCCTTCTCTTGTTCAATATTTTATAATCCTCTCCATCTGCAATCAACTTTCTTTCTTTTACATGCATGGAAAAGCTCTATAAGTGTTTCCTCTATAAATTTTCTCTACTTATTACCATGTAAATCATCAAGTTGGGTGGCCATGTCATTGAATATATCATGTTTCATGTTCTTGAACATGTTTATAATATTTGATTTATATGTATCCCCAATTCCTTTGGTAGTTGAGCATCCCTTTGATCAAGCACTTCTTATTATATTCTTGGTTGCTATGGAGTAATTTTTGTTGGATTTACAAATATCATCAAAGGTATCTTTTCAAATTTCTCCTTCCCCTATCATGTCCAAAGTGTCCATATCCTCCTCATTTAGTCCCTTCAAAAAATGTAACTTGAGATACTTCAGAGGTAGCCTTGTGTGTCTTGAATTTTTAACACTGAATAAGAAACTTTCCAAGTAATCTTCCAGTGTTACACCTTCCTTTTGTGAAATATTGATGATAACATACTCTCCTCTATTACTTTACCTGCAGTAATCTTGGTACATGGTCAAAAACATTTCCTTCATGTGTTGCTAGGTACTCAGAACATCTCTTCTTAAATCCATAAACCATCTCAAGGTTGCGTCCTTGAGTGCGGAAGGGAACGTCTTAAGCTTGTGTGCATAATTTTTGTAATCATAGCTCTTGCATAATACATAAAAATCAAACAACAAAGTGTATGGGTCTTCAGTTATTGATCCATGAAAGCTATGAAGGTTTGATGGAGAAATATTCTTCATTACAGCTGGATGATTGTTATTGGAGATTGCGAACTCTAATGTTGTCACCCATTCTTATAAATTTTAGTTCACCTCTTCTTCCATGATTGGATAATAAAGAACAGACTCAAAAGTATCACTTAGAGTGGGTTCTTCTAGCAACAATCCTTGAACCTATGAAGATTTGTTTTCTTGAAAATTAGATGAAGAAATTTGTGTCATTAGAAGATTGTGTAAAAATATATCATGGGCATATCTTGGATGGTGTATGGATTAAATAAATCATCTCAATCAACATACACTAGTGGGCATAAAGGTGTAATTTCCTAAACGTAAATTATTTCTAAGAAAAATGTAAACCCTCTCAAAAATTCTATAACTTGGTAGTATCCCTAGAAAAGACACTGAAAATGATGGTATAAATTAACTTGTGGAAATAAAAAATGTTGTCCATTAAATCAAAGTAATTTAATCATCAAATTATGGGACGTAAAGTTTAAATAATTCTAGTGTTATATGTACATTTATAGAAAATTTAAGAGGTGTGGAAAGAAATTATTCTTACTATAATACTTGAAAGAACATTGCTTAAAAGTAAACAAGCTTAGAACTGAAAGAAAATTGTTTCTAAATACTATGACTAAAACAAAGCTTGTAGATTTAAAAATGTAGATAAAGAAGATAAATTTCTTCCTAATATAGTCATGCAATGAAAAAAAGTAACAAAACTATGGAGGGTTTTAGCAGACCACAACTTCACCCTTCCTTGGGTGTTAATCCCTCATAAATATTGTAACCGAAGACCAATAAACAAAGCTCAAATCTTTTATTAAAATTGCATGAACATTAAATCTAGGAACAAACAAACCTCTTCTCCTTCTATTTCTATATTTTCCTATCTACTTACTCTATCTATGTTCTATATATGCTACCAACATTAATCATTATATTTTATACATCTTGTTTATAAGAAGATGTGAGAAGAAGAATTCACCTAGGAGTTAAAATAAATTAAGTGAAAGATCCTCAATAGAGTAATTAGAAGATGCCAAAAAAAAAACAAGATATTCAACACATACAGTGGATCTAATAATACGTGTTCAGTTAATTTACCAATTCCTTTGGTCACGTGTAACCTTAATCAATTAGTTCTTCAGTAGTTTGCAATGAATAATCAGATCCATGATTGACTTATCTCCCAGTTCTGCATTCTCTACTTGTAATTGTTCCTTCAACGACGCGTACAAAATTGAGTGTCATTCTTCACATTCCAAACTATCTTCATAACATGTCTTTTTTTCTATAGGTAATCCCTTTGGCTGCAGATGGGTTGTTGTAGATAAGACCTTTGATTTGGAGGACTTGGTACGCATGATTCTTTTGTTTCCTATGAGTTAATACATATAGTACGTTTCTTACAAACAAGAGTTGCATCAGAGATATCATAATTCAAACAAATTATTGAACTCATAAGAATAAATGCACACACAAAATACCACAAAATAAAGATAAGTAGATATAACTATAATAGTTGGTGCTTTGGGAATCAATGTGAAGAGTATCACCCAAAACATTTCCAATGGGGATAAACCATCTTGGCTACAAAAGTATAGGGGTAAATGGGGAAATCTAATCAAAACAATTTTGTAAGGGAACAATTTTGTGAGTGGGTTAAAAGAGGGAAATTGGGGTTTTAAGACAATGTTTAGTGATTGACAAACCTATAGTTTACCCACTATGATATCTTTATCATTTATTGAAGAAAAAACCACAATAAAAAATCATTTTGCATATGGATAGAGATCTAACCTTCTTAATACTAGTGGGATCTAATATTTAGATATCCATTCATGGAGGTCTAGTTCATTGGGCCATAAGCCACTAAATCTACATCTCAATGAATTCTCTTGGTAATAGCATCAAAATGAATCACTTCATCTCCAAATTTGATGTAGGGGTAATGACGGTACGTGTCATGGGTCCTCTACCCTACACAACGTCTTTGAAGGAAATGTATCAGTATTACGAGATCTACCAAATTTTATATCCTAACCAAGGAGGGAAGTATTAGTGAATAACCCAACAAAGCCTCCATTCACATAAGCATCCATAGAAAAGTAGCCACTCGAAAAATGGGGAATAGCCCTTCTACCACAAGGGGAGGGAACAATGTCACCACCCACACTAGCCTATGGAGATTTGGTGGGGCTTGTGGATGCATTCCTTGTTAGAGTTATTCTATGTTGTAGTGTGATCATTAGGATATTATTATTGTGGATAATATAATTGTAATGTAAATGTAAATTTACATATAGTATATAGTATTTACTATATGGTAACTAGTTATTAAGTAAGTTAGTAAGTTAGATAATAAAACAATATGGAATTTTTTTGCTATTGGTATTGTTAAGTTGAAACCATTTGGGAGAATTAGTTTCATAAACAACCAAATAAATTGTTGAGAAGTTGCATTTAAGATAGATATTTTTATGTGAGTTGTTAGTGTGCAGCTCCTATATAAGGGAGTGCTTCGTTATGGGAAAAAATATAGAAGAAGAAATAAAACCTAATCCATCCTCAAAACCTGGAATTTGCTAACATTTGGTAACAAAGTAGGTGAAGGTTTCCAGGAGAGGGTTTCAAATAAGAGAAATATGGGCACTAATTTTTGAAGAAGGATCTCCAAATTCATGATGTCTCTGGTAATGTAAGATTAATGTTTACATTTCAAATTTATCTTAACATTATTTATATCAGTTTAAGAAATCCGAAAGGAAAAAGCTTCCAAGTAGTGTTCAGTAAAATAGACATAACGTTTTCATAAAATGTAGGATTGAGGTGATCTATTTTCTGCTGGAAAGGTATTGAAAATAATCACAACTTTGTAGTTTTCATCTGTATCAGATTTGGTGCAAGAAGAATGCAAAAATAATGTTTTAAGTCACGTGAACAATTTTCTGAAAAAAAAATAGTATAGTTAAATACTTATATCATTGATAGTGTATTTGTTGTACTATTATTGAAAAGAATTATTTATTACAAGAATATTTCAGTATTTTGGTTAATAGTACTTGAAGAATATGGAAAGGCATAATCTAAACTAGATAGAAAAATTTGAAGGCCAAGATTTTCACACCTAGCAGCTACATATGTAGTTGCATCTCATAGAGATGGATTTATGGGATGTGGTGAAACCAAATTCAACTCCACCCACTAGAGGAAATGAATTGGAAAAGTGGAATGTGAAGGATCAGAGAGCCATGGGGACCATTGGATTAGGATTGTCAAAATCCTATTTACACCATGTGGATTTATCCAAATCTACAAAGGATATTTGAGATTCCGTCTCAACAAGATTTTCGGATTAAAAGCAGAAACAACAAAGATGTCACTAAAACAACATCTGTATGGATTGAAAATGGAAGAGATTCAGAAATCACAGATCATATTTGTAAGTTTCGTTCCTTATTAAATCGACTTGTTGGAATTAAAGAACATGTAAAAGATGATGATGTTAAACCTATTCTTCTTAATAGCATACCTAAGAGTTACTCAAATATTGTATTTAAGTTGAGTAAAGTTACTATTAGTCTAGAATGATTGATTTCTAAATTTTTAGAAAAAAGCAGTCATGAAGAACATGAAGAAGTACTATATGTAAGAAACAAACCTATCTCCTCATCTAAGAAGGAAAAACATAAAACAGAGCAAGTTCCTTCACATAGAAAAATAAAATGTTTTTATTGTAATGAGATTGGGCATGTAATACTAAACTGTAAAAAGAGAGCTCAAGATTTTATTGATTACAAAATAGATCAGAAAACCCTTCTAGTTGAGGTAGAAACTGATTGGGAACCCTACTCAATTGCTGAAGAATTTTCATGTCCTAGTGATGAGGATTACCTATGGTAGACTCTTCTCTTGTTAGAGGCAGGAGGCAATGGAGGAATGAGGACAATCAATGTCCTCTCGTCATTCACCAACGACGGGGTCACAGAAAGATGTGGTGATGTTATATTTCAGCTGTGGGGTGTGTTTATAAACAAGGGGTTGAAACTATTTTCATGTTTTGATTTTAATGTGTTCACATAGACTAACAACAGTTCCTGAGTGTCTATTTGGTGTGGGAGAAGAAAACTGCTTGACTCATCTTATAGGGGAAAAGCATCTACATACGGTCCTTTGACTGCCATACTTCGGTTGAAGGTACTTCGTTGGAAGGTGATCGGTCGATGAAGATGTTCATACGACAAGGATGATCATTAGCAGTAAGATCTAGTAGCAACAACTACTCCAACAAGTTCAATGTTTCTAGGAGCTCTTACCCCATGTTCACACTAAGGGGGTGTGTTAGAGATATTCTATGTTCTAGTGTGGACATTAGGATATTATTATTAAGGATATATTATTATAATGGATAATATAATTATAATGTAAATGTAAAGTTACATATAGTAAATAGTATTTACTATATGGTAACTAGTTATTAAGTAAGTTAGTAAGTTAGATAATAAAACAATATGGAATTATTTTATTATTAGTATTGTTAATTAGTTGAAACCATTCGGGAGAATTGGTTTCATATGAAACTAAAGAAATTGTTGAGAGTTTGCATATAAGACATAGATTGTTATGTGAGTTGTTAGTGTGTAACTCCTATATAATGGAGTGCATAGCTATGGGAAAAATTATAGAAGAAGAAATCAAAGTTAATCCATGCTCCAAACCTGGAATTTGCTAACATGTCCTATTCCAACGCCACCCAACATAGTTTAGGAATAGAAAATCATCTTTGACCTTTTCCCTTCCTAGCAATATTGCCTCCATAGACCATCATAGAGCCGAAAGATTCTCAGAGAACATCTCCACTATAAGCAGTCTCGCTGGTAACCTTACCTCTGCCATGAGAAGAGATGAGTGTGCCACCTTGGTTGCAATTAGGGTTTTGGTAGTGACGCGAAAGAGTCATTGAGAGAGTGACATTATTTGTGGTCAGTATTTAGATATTAAACTATCATGGTTTGGTTACACTCCAAAAAATCATACCACTTATTTTACTATATATAACAAAATTACCCATTTTCTCCGTGAAATTTTATTCCCTTTTTATTTTTTTCTCTTTAATATTGGATTAAATATCTTATATTTTCAAAAAAATCCATTTAAGGGCTGCTTAAAACCTTGATGAAATTCATATTCAAATTAATAACTAAAAATCTTCAATATGTGTAATTTTATCTATCTCCCTCTCTCTTTGTTTTCTATTTACTTTTATCACACTAAGGATAATTTTTATAAGATTTTGAAGGGTTATGTTTGGTTACATTCTTGTAATGTACATGCATTAATATTCATGAAAGCTATTCTCCTCGATAAATTAAATCCAAATGAAACCAATACACCTTAGCAATGAGACTATGAAGGATGTCCTTGTAATCTACCGACACTACATTTAAAAAACATGTGTTTTATATTAAAGTACATGCCACAATGTTTAAGAAATATTCAATCAAAATGAAGTGAATATAATGTTTCATCATCTTCTCTACAACAAATCCTCCTCTCTTCCCTATTGCTACATGTACACTGCCACAAACACATTTTTTTATAATATTCATACTTTAACCTCTTATACGCCTTAATATTGGATAAAATATTGTGTCCATTTTAAATTTATATTTGAGATATTAATCTGAAATCACAGGTTGAGTAATTATTTTATTTCTCAATCACCATATTACAAGATGTTATCAAGAAGCTTCATACGACCCTAGTGATATTCATTAAATTGATTCATGAATTGACAATCATAATTTTAAAGAAATTTATTCAATAAAACCAAATAAATAAATAAATAAATAAATATATATATATATATATATATATATATATAACAATACATAAAAGAGAAAATTATGCCTAATTAAGATAAATTATAAATATAAATATTAATTTTAACCAAGCTCCCACATTCCATAATAACATTGTAGCGTAAAAATATTATAAACCAACAAACACAAACCATAACAATTTATGTAATGACCCGTGAACAATTGTTTTGTACATGTTCTCTAATAGGTGCAGCTGTTTGAAAGTGGAAATAAAACATAAATGTGAAAATACTCATTTCAAATTTCAAACAAGCTTGCTGTAATCTCCAATGTTTCACTTTAGATCTAGGTGTAGGTGGAGAAAGTATGCATTGAAGTTGAGCACTTGGAAAATCTTCTGGACCATTGGGGGAGTGCCCATTGTGTTGTTAGTCGTATTCCACAATATTTCCCTCGCCGTTGCTCCTGCTTGCAAGGTCACCACTTGCTTTCCCATGGGCAACACAATTTTGACCGGGGTTCAGCTTGTGGGTGGCAAAGCACCTCTCCTTACTGGTAGGTCCCTTCTCTGCCTCCCTCCTGGACTCCACCAACTACTGGGGTGTTTGGTCGGCTGTGCTCTAGCAGTGGTGGTTCCGGGTGGTAGGTGCCTGACCAATCAAAGTTTCTACGTCTCTCTTTCGCTTTCTCACCCTCCCGACGGGGAAATGAGGAGGAGGAGAAGCAGGTAAATGGCTGGGAGCCACCTGATGACACCCCTGACACTACTCTTGGTGGTTTGTGTGGTGACCATCCAAAGAGCCCATTGCCACCTCCACCATCTTCCATATTTGTTGTTGTTTCCTAGCTCCATGTTTGGAGTTTTCTCTGGTTCTCTACACTTTTGTTTTAATCTTTTTTTATTGAAAATGCTTCTGTCGATATGACACTTTGCTACTCGTAGCCTCTGTATGGATACTTTGATCCTATTTATGGGGTTTAATCTTTTCCACCCGATTTTGGTATGATTAGCATTGTATTTCTTCTGTCATCTTTAATATATGATTATGCCTTTCAATAAAAAAAAATTCAAAAAATTAAAAATTAAAATTCACAATAATGATTTTAATTATTTTTTATTTATATTGAATCCTTGTTGGACATAGATTGGATCTGACAATATAATATAGGGACCTTCTTCACATGACTTTGACCCAAGGAATGATGTATAAAACACAATAATCTACTTTAAGAGTCTAATTTATCTAAAAAAATGATTGTGAACCCAAATATTCATGAATTAGTTTATAAGTCTATTTAATAAGTATATCTCCATGTAGAAGTTAATTATTTTGAAAGGGTAAAATATGTACTTATATGGTTACAATGAACATTGGAAACTAAAAAGGACAGGAAATTTTAGTATGTGAGATGAAAACATTGGAATATATTAATTGAAGAAAATTTTGAATATATAATTTTCTTTCAAACAATGATTAGCTGTATTACATGTGAGTTGTATTATATTATATATATATATATATATTTGATGTTAAAGTATATTACATGTAAATGGATTACAAATTTGGGTGGAATCAATAGATGATCAAATTCAAGAACTTTATAAAAAAAGACATATATTTTGTAAACCCTAAAAAAATTATGTAATTGGATTTAACTATGTGTAATACAGAAAATTTATAATGGTGTCAAAATTGAGAAATTAAAGATAAAACCATTATATTTAAACATTATGTGTGTAACGTCCACATTTTACACACACAATACAACAGTAAAAATACAAGAATATTTTTTTATTTACATTGCTCACTACACAGCACCAAAAGGTCTCAAAGTAAATAAAATCAACAACGCATAAGACACTTACATAAACATGATCCCACTCATACAATAGGACAACATAGGGCACCCATCAATGTCATACTCAATGACATAAACTAGGAGAATGACACAATTACAATAAGAAATTTTGGGTAGGCATACTCCACGACATGGAATTTTTATGGTTTACATCTTCATTAAATTTAATTTTCCATTGTATGACCTTATAGTTTTCAAGAGAATTAAATACCTAACATTTAAATTTCCTACTTTACAATATTCAATTACTTTACTTTACAAGGAAATATTCTTTAAAGGAGAATGTATGATTGATTCCTTTATCGAATATCATTAATTATCCATAGATAGTTTTTTAATTAATGTCAATTTTAAGAAGCTATGAATTTCACAATAACTCATTCTTACATTAAACATTTTTTTTTCAAAATGTGTTTAGTTGAAAATTAAATTTACCCTTATTATGCAAGGAAACCAACCTAAAGTTTTTGAGGGAAAATAATACGATTCAAAGGAGGTAAAGGTTAAAATTTCCATTTCCTCTAAAATTCCTTCCATTAGAAGCACATTTGTTCTCATACTATGGTTGTGTTAGTTCCAAATTAGTTTGATTCAATTTAGCATTTACACATCATTATTTTTATTTCTGTTTTATTTTTAGTGGAATCTATATTGGCTCAAATGCCTAGTCCCACCAAGATCAATTTGTAGTCATTTTTAACAAAATGTCAATCCTTAAATAAAAAATAAGGACTTCAAGTGAAATTTTGTTCCTAAACAATTATCACATATACTATTTTTTTATCTCGTTTACATTTTTTCTTAGGTCTCTTATTGGAGTCACTTTATAACAAAAAGAGTTGCAAAAGAACTTGTCTAACATCTTGAAGAAGTACATGACTGTAAGCATTTATACTACACATGAACCAAAAGTGATTTGTTTTCAAGGTAATTCCCATATTTCCACATTTCACAATTCCACATGTGAATTTTTTTTATTCTTAATGTCATAAAAGGGCATAACAAGGTATTATGGGACCAAGTTTCTAGTTTCCTGGTTTCTCTTAAGTCAAAATTTTTCAAATCAATTTCGTTTGCAAGGAATTAATTACAATTTTCTACCCACAAGTTAACCTACTAATCAACTAAGGTTTAGTTTGATTCCAATTTTTATTTAGGGATCTACACCTTATTATAGATCAGATTAAGGTGAGAAAACATATTTACCCCATACATTATTCTTATAAGACCAAGGCACTATATTGTCACTAGCCAAGATAACACATTTAGTTGTGAGGAACTAAAGAGATCGTTAACAAGAGTTTAAGTCCTAGTACAACTATTTCACTAGTTATGTTTATGTTGTCTAGATCCCACAAGGGTTTTGTTCGATGATGAAGTTAAGTTCTATATCTAACTTTGTAAGACTTGGTTGTCCAATAGGATACTAAGGAAGTGTTATTTCTACTTACTACATATATGGTAAGGTTACGTTGAATAGTCGTTGCTTTGAAAAATGAATCTTAAGGTGACATCTAAGGCAGTCTTTGCCACTCAACACAGTATAGGACCTGAAGAGAAAACAATATCCCTACCACATGCATGGTTATCATTCCTAGAAGGGAAACACATACTCTGGAAGAAAGTTAGACCATGTCGTTCCTAATTGACAAGTTCATGCCAATGTCACTAAACATACAACTATGGCGATAACTCAAACTAGGGACATATTTACTTAAGCCAGAAGGTTTCATTGAGTGTAGATATTTAAGTTCATTATAAGGTTTTGGTTCCTTCTATTTTAAGAAATACCATGCGAGAATGGTAGATATGCACATGTTTTAAACAGAGGTTGACTGTTATAATTAGGTTTCTTTTCTATATGTGCTAGTTAAATAACACACCACTCCTGAAATTTTATAATAAATTTCACGATGAGAATGCACTATAATATATTATATTTGATTTCATTTAACATACATAACCAAATTTATTTTACCAAACCTAAATTTGAATCAAAATGGGACCTATTATTAAATGCACATTTCCCAACACATTCCTAAAACTAGCATCTCATACATATTACAAAATTTCAAGTAGGAAATTTTCTATTACATGGAAATGACATTATAAATATATACATTTTCCAATAACATATATAGATTACAATAATAAGAAATGAATTACACCTCGCCTTTCTGCTATCTCACTTCCATCTGCAAAATTGTGTGAGCATGAAATCAGCAAAAACATCGTTGACATTCCATCCACCTAGATCGAGCATAATTAACGTTTTTAGTTTCCTCTTTAGATAATAATAATAATAGTAATAATTTGCATTCGAAGGTAGAGGGATAAAGGAACAAATTTATTTCATTTCATTTCACTACATTTCTTAACCAAGGAGAGAGAAAGACATAGGGAAGAGAGAAACACTATTTTTCCAAAAGTTAAATTTCACACAACAAGCCACAAGATAGAGTTCCAAACAGTTATTTACAAGTTTTGACAAGTTTCCACGGTGGTTTAGTAACCCAACTGGGGGTCCTTTCACTTTATTTTAAAGTTGTCTTGCTAATTACAAAACGCTCAAATTAGGATCAAATGATAAGAAACCACTTACAAACATTGTCTTCCGATGAGAAAACACACCATGGATAAATTTAAACGTATCCCCCTATATACCAAGAATTCACAGTAACTGACAGAATTCAGAAATGGTGTAATGTTTACAATTAGCAGATATTTTTCCAAGGCGATTGGTCATAATTGGCCTAGTTGCAAATGACCAAAACTTAGCTCAAGGACTCAAAAAACCACGTCCAAAACTACCATTCTATGGATGAATGTGAAATGAAAAATTTCCTACAAGTTCCCGTTATCCAAAGTTTTCCCTTCTCAGAAAAATTCATCAAATACAACCATGCACAGAAGCAAATTTAAGGGTCAGATTTGTTCTGTGAGCCCACATTCAAATCCAACAATCAGGGGGTAGGCGGGCTCTACAATGGAGGAGCAGGCTTGCCAAATGAGGCTGAACGTTGTTGAAGGAGATCAGAGCTCGATAGAAAAATATTGAATCAAGGGGAATGAATTTTCGAACTTCACATACGATCCAACTCGAGGCCCAAACCGGCTAAGTATAAACTAACTTGCGGAAGGTGCCACGTGTCAGCTCGATGCAATTCCAAAAGGTGCAAGAGAAATAGGGTCTCTAAACAAGCACAAAATTACCACATGGTTAGAGCTGAAAAAAGGGGTAGAGCGGGCTTAAACAAGATAACAATAGAAGGGTCAGGGGAAGCCTCCATGATCCTCAATAATGTAACTTCATAGATGTGACCTAAAATGAAGACCCCAAATGTGTGCCAGCCTGACACATAGTCAGGGACCGAGAAAAGCAACAGGGCCAAAATCAGCTAAGTATAAAAGAAATATAGCTAAGATGTCGAAGGAGCCACGTGTCTCATCGACACAACTTCAAAGGCATGGCCCAAAGTAGAGACTCAAATGAGTGTCCAGGCTTTCACGTGTTCCAAGTCTGAAATGGGGGAAAAGATGGCCATTGAATTGGCTAAAGAAAGAAGAGACAATGGAGGCCTCCACATTTCCAGTCGGTGCATCTTCAAAGGTTAGACCTAAAGGCTAGTCCCCAAACAAACAATGGATTTCCACGTGTCCAAAAGTCAAAAAGGGAACAGAGCTGGATGTTTTAATTTGCTAATGAAAGAAGAGACAGCGAAAGCCTCCACGTGCCTCGTCTGCGCAACTTCAAAGGTAAAATCTGGTGGTAGGTTCCAAATGTGAATTAATTCTCCATGTGTCAGCGTAAAAATTTATAAAAACACATAACAAACCATAACGTATTATGTATAACCCGTGAACAATTGTTTTTGTACATTTTCTCTAATAGGTGTAGCTGTTTGAAAGTGGAAATAAACATAAATGTGAAAATACTCATTTCAAATTTCAAACAAGCTTGCTGTAATCTCTAATGTTTCACTTTAGATCTAGGTGCAGGTGGAGAAAGTATGCATTGAAGTTGAGCACTTGCAAAATCTTTTGGACCATTGGGGGAGTGCCCATTGTGTTGTTATTCGCGTTCCACCATATTTCCCTTGCCGTTGCTCCTGCTTGCAAGGTCACCACTCGCTTTCCCATGGGCAACGCAATTTTGACCAGGGTTCAGCTCGTGGGTGGCGAAGCACCTCTCCTCACTGGCAGGTCCCTTCTCTACCTCCCTCCTAGACTCTGCCAACTACTGGGGTGTTTGGTCGGTTGTGCTCTGGCAGTGGTGGTTCTGGGTGGTAGGTGCCCGACCAATCAAATTTTCTATGACTCTCTTTAGCTTTCTCACCCCCCTGACGGGGAAATGAGGAGGCGGAGCAGCAGGTAAATGGCTGGGAGCCACCTAATGACACCCTTGACACTGCTCTTGGTGGTTTTTGTGGTGACCATCCAGAGAGCCCACTACACCTCCACCATCTTCCATATTGTTGTTGTTTTCTAGCTCCATGTTTGGAGTTTTCTCTGGTTCTCTACACTTTTGTTTTAATCTTTTTTGATTGAAAATGCTTCTGTCGATATGAAACTTTGCTACTCGTAGCCTCTTTATGGCTACTTTGATCCTGTTTATGGGGTCTGATCTTTTCCACCGATTTTGGTATGATTAGCATTGTACTTCTTATGTCATCTTTAATATATGGTTATGCTTTTCAATAAATTTTTTTTTCAAAACATTAAAAATTAAAATTCACAATAATGATTTTAATTATTTTTTATTTATATTGAATCCTTGTTGGACATAGATTGGATCTGATAATATAATATAGGGACCTTCTTCACATGACTTTGACCCATGGAATGATGTATAAAAACACAATAATCTACTTTAAGAGTCTAATTTATGTAAAAAAATGATTGTGAACCCAAATATTCATGAATTAGTTTTTAAGTCTATTTAATAAGTATATCTCCATGTAGAATTTAATTATTTTGAAAAGGTAAAATATGTACTTAAATGGTTACAATGAACATTGAAAACTAAAAAGGACAGGAAATTTTAGTCTGTGAGATGAAAACATTGGAATATATTAATTGAAGAAAATTTTGAATATATATGTTTCTTTCAAATAGTGATTAGTTGTATTACATGTGAGTTGTATTTATTATATATATATATATATATATATATATATATATATATATATATATATATATATGATGTTAAAGTATATTACATGTAAATGGATTAAAAATTTGGGTGAAATCAATAGATGATGAAATTCAAGAACTTTATAAAAAAAAGATATATATTTTTTAAACCCCCAAAAAATTATGTAATTGGATTTAACTATGTGTAATACAGAAAATTTATAATGGTGTCAAAATTGAGAAATTAAAGATTAAAACCATTATATTTAAACATTATGTGTGTAACATCCACATTTTACACACACAAATACAACAATAAAAATACGGGAATAATTTATTTATTTTTACTTACATTGCTCACCACACAACACCACAAGTTCTCAAAGTAGAGAAACTCAACAACGGATAAGAAACTGACATAAACATGAACCCACTCATATAATAGGTTAAAATAGGGTGCTCATCAATTTCATACTCAAATGACATAAACCAGGGGAATGACGCTAATTATATTAAGAAAAAATTGGTAGGTATTCTCCACGTCATGACCTTTTTATGGTTTGCATCTTCATTAAATTTAGTTTTGCATTGTGTGACCTTATAATTTTCAAGAGAATTAAAGACATAAGGTTTAAAATTCCCTACTTTATAATCTTCAATTACTTTACTTTGTAAGGTCAATAGTATTTAAATGAGAATGCGCGATTTGATTCTTTTATCGACTATCAATTAACTATACATAGATAATTTGTTAATTAAAGTAAATTTTAAGCAATCTAAGAGTCTCCCAATAACTCATTCTTATGTTAAACGTTTTGTTTTTCAAAATATGTTTAGTTGACGTTTAATTTTACCCTCATTATGGAATGGAAAGCAACCTGAAGTTGTCATGGGAAAATAGTACAATTCAAAGGAGGCAAAAGTTTAAAGTTTCCATTTCCTATAAAACTCCTTCCATTAGAAGCACGTATTGTTCTCATACTATGGTTTTTTTAGTTCCAAATCTATTTTTATTCAATTTAGCATTTACACATCATAATTTAAATTTCTATTTTATTTTTAGTGGACTCTATATTGGCTCAAATTCCTAGTCCCCACCAAGAACAATTTGTAGTCCATTATTAACAAAATGTCAATGCTTAAATCAACCATAAGGACTTCAAGCGATTTTTTTTTCCCTAAACCAGTAGATCACATATACTCTTTTTTTCATCTTGTTTACATTATTTCTTAGGTCTCTTATTGGCAGTCACTTTATTAACAAAAAGAGATACAAAATTACTTGTATAACATCTTGAAGAAGTACATGATTGTAAGCATTTATCGCTGCACACGAACCACAAGTGGTTTGATTTCAACATAAGATCCCATGTTTCCCGCATTTCACGATTCCTACATGTGAAATTTATTTTATTCTTAACATCATAAAAGGGCATAACAAAGGTATTACGGGACCAAGTTTTCTATTTTCCTTGTTTCTCTTAAGTCAACATCTTTCAAATAAATTTTGTTTACCAAGGAGTTACTTAAAATTTTCTACGTAGAAGTTAATCTCCTAAGCAACTGAGGTTTATTTCGATTTGAATTTGCATTTAGGAATTCTACGCCCTATTATAGATTAGACTAAGATGACGAAAAACATATTTACATTATAAACCATTCGTATAAAAGATCAAGGCACTATATTGTCACTAACCAATATAACAAATTTAGTCTATAATGAACTAAAGAGATCACTAAGAAGAGTTTAAGTGATAGTACAACTATTTCACAAGCTCCATGTATATGTTGTTTGGATCTCACAAAGAATTCATTCAATGATGAAGCTAAGTTCTCGATCTAACTTCGTAAGACTTGGTAGGCCACTAGGATACTAAGGAATTATTATTTCTACTTACTCCATAAAAGGTAAGGTTATGCTGACATAGTTGTTGCTTCGAAAAAAGACTCTAAAGGTGACTTCTAATGTGCAGTCTTCGTCATTCAAAACATTGACAGGACCTTAAGAGAAAACAATATCCTTACCAAACGCATGGTTACCAATCCTAGAAGGGAAGCACATACTTCAGAATAAAAGTTTGACCATGTTGTTCCTAATTGACGGGGTTCACGATAATGTCGCTAAACATACGGACTATGGTGATAACTCAAACAAGGGATATTATTTACTTAACCCAGAAGGTTTCATCAAATGTAGAGATTTAAGTTCATTATAACATTTTGGTTCCTTCTATGTTAAGAAATATCATACGAAAAGGGTAAATATTCACAAGATTTAATCTAGAGCTTGAGTATTATAATTAGGATTCTTTTTTATATTTGTTAGTTAAATAACACAACAATCCTGGAGATTTCATCATAAATTCCACGATGAGAATGCACTATAATATATTATATTCCATTTCGTTGAACATACATAACCAATTTTTTTTACCGAACGTAAATTTGAATAAAAATGGCACCTATTGATTAAATGCACATTTCCCAACGACATTCCTAAAACTAGAATCTCATACGCATTATAAAAATTCAAATATAAACTTTTCTTTTACATGGAAATTACATTGTACATATATACATTTTCCAATAACATATATAAATTACAATAATAAACAATGAATTACACCATCACCTTTTTGCCATCTCACTTCTATCATACAAAACCGATGTGAGCATGAAATCAACGTATAACATTGCTGGCATGGAATCCACCTATATATAACATAATTAAGGTTTTTAGTTTCCTCATTTACATAATAATAATATAGTAATAAATTGCATTCTAAAGAAGAGGGATAGAGGACACAAATTTATTTCATTTCATTTTAACTACATTTCTATAACCAAGGAGAGAGAAAGAGGTAGGGAAGAGAGACAGAAACACTATTTTCCCAAAAGTTTAATTTCACATAACAAGCCACAAGATAGAGTTCCAAACAGTTATTTATAAGTGTCAATAAGTTTCCACGGTGGTTTGGTAACCCGACGTGCGGGTCCTTTCAACTTTCTTCTCACGTTTTCCTACTTGTTAAAAAATGCTCAAATATAGGCTCAAAGGCTAAGAAACCACTTTCAAATGTTGTCTTTCGATGAGAAAACACACCGTGGAGTAAATTTATATGTATCCCCCTATATAAAAAGATTTCACAGGCACTAAAGGAATTCAGGATTGGCAAACATGTTATACATTTAGTGGCCATTTTTCTGAGGCCATCGGTCGTAATTGGCCTAGTTGGAAATGATAAAAAATTAGCTTGAGGGCTTAGAAAACCACTTTAAAAACTATCATTTTATGGAGCGAATGCGAGCAATGAGGAATTTCCTGTAAGTCCTCCTTATCCCAAGTATGGATAATCTCGTCAGAGTTCGATCGGAACTAATAACCCTGGTACAGACAGAAAATTTAAAAGGGTGACGGGTTTGTCCTGTGAGACCACCGATCGTAATTGGTCAAGTCAGGGGGTAGTCGGGGCAATCTGCGAATGGAGGCCTAAAAAACTTGTTTTCCCAAACAAATGAGGAATGAACGATTTTCTCAAACTGAAGGTTCTAGGTAATTTTCGATAGTAAAAATACTAGAGGTTTGTAAAGGCAGATAAACATTTTTCAAACTCAGGTTTCAAACATACGGGTCAAACTCGAAAGCCCAAACTTCCCAAGTTTTAACTAGCTCCGTAGAAGGTGCAACACATCGGAGCTCGACGGGGATTCCTAGAGAAGCGGAGAAGAGAGAAAAAGGGTGCTCTAAATGAGGATAAGATAATGCTTGACGTGACTCTCTAGCATAAAAAGGAACACATATGAGCGGGCTTAAACAAGATCACTGTACGAAGGTTCAGAGTTTTGTTTTGCACGAGCCTCAATAGTGGATTTTTTATTTTTCTAACTTACAAGGTAGACACCAAACAGGTGCCAGTTTGGCATTGATGACTCAGGGACCTAGAAAAGTAACAGGCCCAAAATTGGCTAAGTGATAAGATAAAAATAGCTAAGATGTGGAAGGACCCTACGTGTATAATCAGTGCATAAGGTTCAAAGGTCATGGCCCATGAGTAGAGGATAAAATTAGCACTAGGATTTCAGTGATGTCCCCAAGTCTATAATGGAGGAGTTTTTGGCCATTGAGTTGGCTAAAGAAAGAAGAGATAGTGGATGGCCTACAAAGTTTTCAATCGGTTGCATGTACGAAGGTTAGGCGTTTAAGGCTAGTCTACCAGGATACAAACAATGTGATTATCTACGTGTCCAAAAGTCACATATGTGCCATAGCTGGATGTTTTATTGGCTAATGAAAGAAGAGATAACGTGAAAGCCTTCCATGTGCCTCGTCTGCACAACTTCAAAGGTAAAATTTGGTGGTAGGTTCCAAATGTGCATTAATCCTAAATGTGTCTAGGGTCAGACATGCGGTCCCCATGCCAAACAAATTGGACTTAGCCAAAAATGAGCAAAGAAATAGAGTAAATCCACAGAAGGACTCCACGTGTCTCTTCGGTGTAACTTCAAAATCAAAATCAAAAAGTGGCCCCCAAATGCATGTCATGCTCTACACATGGCCATGTTTCAAGTCAAAAGTAGGAAGGCATGTCATCGGACGAAATTTGAATTCTTGTAGTTTTTCTTCGAAAAGTGTGCAAAGTGAATTTCGGGCCCGCAGACTGAATTTTTACAAAATAGGTTTTTCACCATTTTTTGTTTGGATCCAATCCAAGTATTCAAATGGTCATAACTTTTGATCCAGTGCTCATAAATTACAAATAAAAATTTCACCATTGGAAAAGTCTCGACCTTGTCTATGCCATGGAAGCCTGAAATGTTAATTTTGACAAGGTTAGTCTGGCCTTGAAAAATAGGAAAACATATTTTGTGCTATTAATGAATGATCTGATTGCTTCGACAACCAGATCAGATTTTATTTGATCTGCCATTCTTCCTTCTTCAACACACGAAATTTTGAAACATAGAGAGGTAGACTTGAAATATTGTGGGCGGATCTATAGGGGCATTGATTTCTGGTAGTTAAGCTTCCAGATCATGATTTACCACCTCTTTTCTTCTCCTCTCTTTGCTTCATCTATCAAGGTAAGAGCTTGGCTCATTGTAAAGAGTTGCAAATTTTGGTTGTAGGACCTATTCTTCTCTGGTCTGTAGAGAATTCGTGGATCCAAACTTTCTATTAAGACTGTAATGCAAGGTTTTTTGCCTCTTGTCCAACTGTAGGTTCTCTGTATCAATTTGTGAAGCAATAATACATGTCTATGGATGAATTATACCCTCTTTTGTGTTTCATTTCCTTCCATCTGATCTTTCATTTCAGTATTGGTTACCTGTGCATGGTAGTTGTATTACACTTTAATGGTATGTGTTTGATGCGCAAAGCCAGTGTTTAACATTCCTTTGGTTCATCACCTATATTAGTTTAGGTTTAATTTCTTGCATCTTCTTAACCCTGTCTCCTTGGCCAAGTTACAATAGATTTTAGGTTAGGGATCCTCTATAAAAAATTATGTGTGCACCTGAAAAGAGGAATAGGAACTGCCTTTGATCCGAAGACCTCTCTCGATTTCAAAGTCCCAAAACAGCTTTGAGAGATGCTCCATGTTATGCAATCACACTGAGAGTCTCAACCCATCTAGTTACAGAGGTTCAGGGGTGCTGTGAATTTATGCACTAACAGTTCCCCTATATATGGATAATTTGTCAGAGTCGATAGAACTAAGAGCTGGTAAATGGGTTTCAAATGGTGATAAGTTTTCCCGAGCCACCGATCATAATTGGTCTAGTTTGACCTAGTAAAATTGTGACCAGAAAACTTCAAAACCTATTTTCCAAAATAAACAGGAATGTGATTTTCCCAAACCAAAGGTTCCAGGCTATTTTCTATTAAAAATACTTGAGGTTTGCGAAGGTGGATAAGCAATTTTTTTTAGTTCTAACAGCTCCCTACAAGTGCAAAATAGAGTTGGAATCAGGGTTCCTACAGATGCAGTGAAGAGAGTGCAAATGATCAAACAAGGTTGATGTAATGGTTGACACAAATCTCTACATAAAAAGGAACACATAGGATGCTTGACATCTCATATATGGGGTTGAGACTGCTGTTTTGAAGTATCTAGAAATTACATAATTCTAACTGCAAGGTAGACATAAATGTTGTTTTAGTTGACGGATCAACTAGATGTCACCAATACCAATGAAACCAACTCCAAATTTTGATACCTCTGGGTCTAACAGTGCATAAGGTTTTTGTTTCTCTTTCCACAATTGATTCTATCAAATTACAAGTCAGTAATATAAATCATAAAGAGGAGTTTTGTTGTTTCATGCTAATAGTCTGGTTACAAATTTTCCTAGATTGTGTCCAAAGGAGGCATTTAAGTTTATGCTTACATGCTACCAAGTGTTATTTGGATAACATAAGTGTAAAATTTTGTTTTATTATTTTGAAAATCACGTTTATATAAAATAATCAAATGTGAGATGCCCAAGGTTTTAAATTTATTTAGTTACAAATGTAAAACTAAATTATGAGAATTATGAAGGATAAGATGAGACAAACCATGCCTGGGAACAATGACCAAAGCAATTATGATGGGCTCCAAGATCACAACACTAAATTTGAAAACATCACCTATGAGAGTGGCTATCCAAGACTGTATTTATTTAGGTGAGATGTATCCAAGTGTTCCCACAAGTTCTGGTGTCACATGTGTGTCATACTAAAAACTTTCCATTGAATGGCTGAGATCTACTAAATGGCTTGGAAATTTTTTGTTTAAGATAATATTTCTCAATTCAATATCCCGATGCACTATATGTAGATTTGGCATACCCTATGCAACTATGCCAATCCTCTATGTATTTCGTGAGGTACCTTTCTCTTGCTATCCTACAACTAGTATCACATCTCCATCTGGCCTTTCATGCAACCAATAATTCAAGGTTCTATTTTATAATAAGATTAAATCAGCAACTGATCATTCCCATGTAAGCAATACCCTTGCAAGGAAATAAGTTTTTTGTGTTGGGATCTTTACAAAGCCTCTACTCCCAATGATGTTTTCCTAATCGAATTTTACTGTCCCCTTTAAGATATCTATGCAACTATAATTTCCTATTGAATCTAAATGAATCAACTCGCCCCTAGTAATTATTATAGGAGGTATTCAGATGAATATGCAGATGGTACGCAAAAAGATGTTATATGGAGCACAAAAAACACTTCTGATGGGTATTCCTTTGTGAGATCTGATGAGGTTATTTCACACAACATTGTTTGACTAGAATAAGGCTAGGATTGAGTTGTTGCAGGAAGAAAATTCATCCCCATGAGTCCTCTCTATCCTAGGTTTTCTTATTATTTACAAACATTTGTCTTCGTACACATATCTAAAAGAGAAAAGAAAATGTAATAGATGACACCACTCAGTCATCTGCCAGATCCTTAGAAGTTGACAAAAATACTCCATATGAAAATATAGAAAAATTAATTCAACTGATTATTCACGAGGAATCCCGTACCCTTCTCTAAAAATCCCATTTTGAAAGAGGCTACACAGGAGGCTGGAAAAAAAATAATAGATTTCCATTATGCTTTGATAGAAAGTCCATGCCCTGTTCTAGCATTCACCTTTTGGCGTAGGCTTGGGAGGAAGCTGGAGCAAGGCTATGGAGGCCAAATCTACACCTACCAATAGAATTTCCTTGAAGGTTTCTAATCCTTTTCAACAGACACCTTAAATTTCCCTCTCTGCAATCTATCCAATTATTGCTAAATTTACAATGTTAACTCGGTTTTAGCATGGGTATGTCCTCTGACATCTCCAACTTCTACACTCACTATGATTATCCAATTATTGATAAATTTTCAAGCGCCAACTTGTGTTCCTGCATGTGATGAATGCCTCTAGATTTCAATAGAGTGCATGTACTATTATGCAGGGAAAATGACAAGTCTGGTGTTTTGTGGTTTCCCATTCCTTTCCAAATTCTCTCCTTAACACACCACCATAACACAGACCACCATCCTTCACCAACCCCTTTCAATTCTTCCACCTCCTTCCCCACCAACGCATTATTTTCCCCTCATTTTTTATAATTTAATTAAATTAATATATTTAATTATTCATTTATTTATACGGGAAACACATCTCCCTCCCCTTATAAGAGCATCATACTTGATGTGACGTAATGCCAAGGTTAGAAGAGGGTACTCATACGAAAGGATGAACAGTCAGAGACTCATGTCACCAGTGAAAAGATACTTGTTGCAAAATCCCAACCACAAGGAAGGAGGCTAGGTTTGACATGTTCTTACTGTTATGTGAAGATTGGTAGTTTTTTAGTTTACATTATTACGTAGTTACTATTTTCCCTTTACAATATTTATCAATCTCAATCGCTTAATACTTCATTGTTTTTAAATTTTAGGTAATTCATTTTACTTTGTGGGTGCCCAAATGAACTAACATCACAATACCACATCAAGGCCAAACACAACACTAATGGTTTACAAGAAAACTTTATATGTACCTTCACAACCATATCACATCACAAGAAATCAACCGAACCATGGAAAGAACATACATAAAACTCACAATATAGTACTTGTAACACATGTTCCATACATAAAAATATTCATAACATAAACAAATACAACAACATGGAATCTCCAACATGTACACATATAAAGGTTTCATGCAACTTGAAATAATAATTTTAGCTACATAGTGTCAAAAATGGATCAAAATGTACCCTCAATGACAAGCTTCAATCCTCACATCACAAACTATACCCATACTTACATGAGTGCACATAAATCATAAATAAATAACATACACATCCAAAAACATCACAAAATAACTCCATATACCTCCAAAAGTATCACAAAAAAACTCCCCTATACCTCCCAAAGCATCACAAAACAACTCCATATACCTCCTAAAGCATCACAAAATAAAATACCTCCCAGTGCACTAATCACACACAAACACATCAGTTATATCTCCCTCAAGTCTCTTATGCCTCCCTCAATTCTCTTATACCTCCCTCGAGTCTCTTATGCCTCCCTTAAGTCTCTTATGTCTCCCTCATGTCTCTTATGGCTCGTTAAAGGAGGTCGGTCACCCTATGGCCCTAGGTACATAGAGTCCAGACACCCTTAACCCAAGTGACATAATAACTCCTAGTTCAAAAATCTACAAGTTATATGTAACGCCTTGGGGCATACCCTCATACAAAAAACTGGCCCCATATGTTCCACCACTTCATGATGAATCCCATGACCTTATTCCAACACACTACGGCATTAGAACCAACATAAAAAACTGTTTCAAATGCCAAGTTGAAAAAACCTCCAACCTTAGGGCTAGGCTATAAACTTTTAAACTTGAATAAAAAAATATAAATATAAGTAAAGAAAATTTCCAATTAGCCATAGTTAGTGCAAAAATTTGCATGTTAGTGCAACAATCAAATAAAATTCCCAAAATATAAGAACATGTTAATCAAGAAAATAGTTGGTTCTAGCAATAAAAATAAAATATTCAAGTTACGAATAAAATACATATATAGAAATAACACATTACCATAACTATGTGGCCTTATACAGAGACCAAAGGGGTATTCAATTAGTTTCTAACACTTAGGCATCAAGCCTTAGCTCGTAAAGAGCAACATATCAAATAATAAAAATGTCAACATCTTTGTCTGAATCATCCCTCCACCGCTTTATTTGATATGTTAATTACAAGTTTCTACCCACAAGTTAACCTCTTAATCAACCGAGGTTTAGTTTGATTCCAATTTGCACTTAGGGCTCTACACCCTATTATATATCAGATTAAGGTGAGAAACCATATTTATCCCCATAAAACCATCTGTAAAAGACCAAGGTGCTATATTGTCACTAGCCAATATAAGACATTTGGCTCAGAGGAACTAAAGAGATACATAACAAGAAGTTTAATTCATACTGCAACTATTTGACTAGCTTCAATTGTATTATCAAGATTGCATAAGGGAATTCATTCGATGATGAAAGTTAAGTTCTAGGTCTAACTTCATAAGGCTTTGTTTTCCATTAGGATACTAAGGAAGTATTAGTTCTACTTACTCCATATATGGTAATGTTACGCCGCATAGTTGTTGCTTCACAAAATGAATCTTAAGGTGACTTCTGAAACAACCTTCACCACTCAACACATTGTAGGACCTGAAGATAACACAATATCCTTACCAAAAACATGGTTAGCAATCTTGGAAGGAAACCACATACTCCAGATATAATCTAGACCATGTTGTTCCTAATTGACAGGTTCATGCCAATGTCGCTAAACATATGGCTATGGTGATAACTCAAACTAGGGATCTTATTTACTTAAGAAAGAATGTTTCATCAATTGTAGATATTTAAGTTACATTATAAAGTTTTGGTTCCTTCTATTTTAATAAAGATCATGCAAGAAGGGTAAATATGCACATGTTTTAAACTAACATTGATTGGTTAGAGTTAGGTTTCTTTTCTATATTTGATAGTTAAATAACACAACACTCCTGATATTTCATAATAAATTTCATAATGACAATGCACTATAATATATTAAATTCAATTTAATTTAACATACATAACCACCTTTTTTTACCATACCTAAATCTGAATAAAAAAGGCACCTATGATTAAATAAACATTTCCTAAGGCATTCCTAAAACTAGCATCTCATACATAATACCAAATTTCAAGTATAAAATTTTCTGTTACATGGAAATTACATGTATACATATATAAATTTTCCAATAACATATACAAATTACAATAATAGAAAATGAATTACACCCCTCCTTTTCACCATCTCACTTCCATCCTGTAAAACTGTGTGAGCATGAAATCAGCGATAAATTATTGACATTGTATCCACCTAGATCTAGCATAATTAAAGTTTTTCATTTCCTCTTCACATAATAATAATAATAATAATCTATATTCAAAGGAAGAGGGATAGAGACAAAAATTTATTTCATTTAATTTCACTACATTTCTTAAACAAGGAGAGAGAAAAAAGATAGGGAAGACAGAGAAACAGTATTTTCCCAAAATTTAAATTTCACACAACAAGTCCACAAGATAGAGTTTCAAATATTTATTTACAAGTGTCAACAAGTTTTTGTGCTAGTTTGGTAACCCCGATAGGGGGTCCTTGAACTTTATTTTTACAATGCCTACTGGTTGAAACACACTCAATTTAGGCTCGGAGGCTAAGAAACCACTTACAAATGTTGTCTTTTGATGAGAAAACAAACCATGGGTGAATTTCATTATATCTCACTATTATACCAAGAATTCACAGGAACTGGCAAAATTTAGAAGTGGTGAACAATTTACGATTGGCAGCCATTTTTTTGAGGCCATCGGTCGTAATTGGCCTAGTTGCAAAAAATCAAAGTTATCTCAAGGGATCAGTAAAACACGCCCAAAACTACCATTTGATGGACGAATTTGCAACGAGAAATTTACTACAAGTTCCCCTATATATGGAGAGTTCATTAGAGTTGACATAAATGAGAACTAGTAAATGGGTTTCAAATGGGGACGGGTTTTCCAGAGCCACCAATCGTAATCGGTAAAGTTTGAACTAGTGAATTTGTGACCAGAAGGATATAAAACCTCTTTGACAAACTAACCAGGAATGTGATTTTCCGAAACCGAAGGTTCCAAGAAATTTTCAAGTAAAAATAGTTGAGGTTTGCGAAGGCAGATAAGCATTTTGTTCCTTAAGTTTTAAATGGTGGGTAAGAATGAAACCCAACTTTTTAGTTTTAATAGCTCCCTAAAAGTGTAAAATGGAGTGACAAGGTTCCTAGATATGCGATGAAGAGAATGCAAATGGTCAAATGAGGTTGAGTTAATGCTTGATGCAGATCTCTACATAATAAGGAACACATACAGAGCTTAAAATATCATGTACGGGGTTTAGAGAGTTGTTTTGTGTAACACCCGCAAAAATGGCATTCTAGGAACATGTTAAAACATGACACTTATCCCGAATATTACAACTTTTTTAAAAAAAGTTGAAAGGTTACAAAGGTGTTAACCCCTAGGGTATATTAAATTAACTTACACCACTAAATTCAACTTCACGATTGATAGCCAAGTCTAGTTAAAAGATTAAATATTAAAATTACTTTACCTCTAAGGTCGATTAATTAAAATTCAACTAGGAAGGTTCCATCGTTTAATTCTCTTGGTTAATTATTTTCTCTTCTTTATTTGATGTTCAATCCTAATATGGTTAACCTCATGCTTAATTAATTTATCTTCATTATCCTAATAGCTTAAATTACTTTTTATTAAAATTCTAAAACATGCTAAGAACTAATAAGAACTTGGTACCCCAAGGAAGTTAAATGGCCCCCATTCACCCATCTACACATACCCTTAAGGATTTAATTTACACCTTTAAAAATACATTTCTACGAAACAAAAGTAGGGTTGATCATCAACCCTTAGATCAAATCAATAGTGGCCACTAGATCCTAAGGTTCCAAAATAGCACTAAAATTCCGTATTAATTCTTATTAAAACCTTTCCTTTATTCTATTTTCCTCATTTGGTCACTTTTCCTTTGTTAAATTTGTAGGTTGGAGAGAAGGAAGCCATGAAAGCAAGAGAGGAAGAGCTATGGAAGATTCTGCAAGGAGATCAAGCTTACATTAGTTTAGTTGTAATTTTTATCATTGTAATTTGTTTCATTTAAGGATTGAAGGGATTTCCTTTACCAATCTAGTTTTTTTTCAAAGCTATGTGTATTTGGGTTCTCTATTTGGGGAAAACCCTACCCTCATAAATTTAAATGAGAAAGAAACTTTTTTATCTACAATTTGTAGGTTTAATTTATTTAAAAGACAATATTTGAGCATTATTTAATTTTTGGTAGTTTCTTAGGTAAATTTATAAACTTAGAATTTAGTATATACAAGTTAAAAATTGCACAGGCGTGGATCCGAGAAGTTCTTCTGTAACTGACAGAACCATAGCCCAGAGCAGACTAGTAGTCCTGGGACTAGCACCCTACTTGGCTGACAAACCATGAAGCACCTCTTTATGGAGTAGAGGTTCTGAGACCGCTGCCTTTTCTGAGCGTCAGTTACAAGACCGGCACTATACATAGGGCGGCGGTACTTTTCCTTAGGAATAGAACCTGAAATTCTGAGTTTTCTCAAAAAAAAAAGTTACTAAAATGTAGTAAAATGCATTCTGAGATTAATTGTATACACCTAAAGTTTACATTTGCAAGGTTTAGTTCCATTTATTGAATTATTCGATAAAAATACTCATTTTGAAGCATGTTATCTATTCCAATAAAAGTACAACTACTTAAAAACATCATTTTCATTTTGTTCCACTAATTTCCTTTCAATTCCAAGAGTAAAAAGGATCCAAATCTACTTTTAAAATTTTTTATTTTTATTAATACAAAATTCAACATTCCTTATCCCACATTTGTTCTCTTTCATTTTCACTAAAACACATGTATTCAAAATAACTACAACCACTTTGTTATACATTCAATTTTACTATGCATATTGTTAGTGCATAATCATATCACCCCCAAATGGCCTAGTTGTGAGTGGGGAATTTGGTGTGATTAGACAAGATTGGACCATCTCTCAAGCCATGGGACTTGTAAAACTTGAGATGGACCTCCGGAGAAAGTCGGTTCTTGCTTCCTAATCTACCTGCCACAAGCTACTCCAGTGCAAGAAGAATCTAATGTATCCTAATCTAACCATTCCAAGGGGACAAAGAGAGAGGGGGGGTGAAAGAGCCTACACTATGGGGTGATACACCATAAAAGGAAGTGGCGAGATACTATGTTGAGGGAGAATGAAACAAGGAAAAGGGGGACTTAGGGAGGTCAGACAGAAGTGACACAGACTTAGATTCAAATCCTCCATCAAAACTCCATGAAGCATGACATCTTACACCTGTAAACATGAAATACATAAACAGGGAGAAAAAATGAGATAGAGATGCATATAGAAACAAAAAAACAATGCCAATGGTTGAAACATGCCACAAAACAATATTTTATTTCTTTATAAGATGCACAGACTATTACATGGGTGGTCAGAGGCACAATTACGCTTTCTAGGTGTAGGAGAAGGCTTGCAACTCATATGGAGTTGGGAAGCAAATTTGAAAGAGTTTCCCCACATCCTAGAATGTCTCCCCCTTCTTAAACGAGAAGTTTTTACAATATATAGATGATTAAATTTGGAGGGAAAGAAGATAAACTCGGCTCTGCTCTTAAAATCCAACCACCAACCATCAATGCCCACCAAAAATCTGCCCACAATCTGTCAAGTCTTGTTCCCTATGTCTGTTTGGCTTGTTGAAGAAGGAAGAACGACGGATCAAATAAAATTAGATTTGGTAGTTGAAGTAATTGAATTCTGCATTAATGGCCTGAAATATTTTTTCCCATTTTTTACCCACCTAACCTTGTCAAAATTAAATTTTCATGCTCCCATGGCATAGAGGAGGTTGATAACTTTCCAATGGTGCAAATTTTTTTAATTTCAGGTACTAAATCGAAAGATATGCCCATTTTAATATTTGAGTTGGGTCCATAAAAAAATGGAAAAAACTAGTTACCATAACGGGTCCGTAGGTCCAAAAGTCACTTTGTGCCTTTTGGCACAAAAAAAATACAAAATGTAAAAAATGCCCCTCAGCTCCACAACTCATTTTTGTCAAAAAAACATCTTCGGGCCCAATGGTCCACATTTTCCATTTGGGTGAAAAGTCCTCCCCAGGACCGTTGGCCCACATGTAATTTAGGCATGACATGTGGCTCCTTGGGCATCAGTGGAGGTGCAATTCATTTTTATACGTTACGCCTTTTGAGCCAAAAAGTTTGAATTGCCTCTGATGACCCACCTTGACTTTTCAACATGGCCTCATGGAAAACCAACGCTCATTAGGGGACCACTTTTGGATTTTACTTTTGAAGTTGCACCAAAGAGACATGTGGCACCTTCTATAGCTTGCTATGTTCCTTTGTATTTTGGTTAAGTCCTTTTTTGCTTGGCATGGCCATATGTTTGACCTTGGACACATGGAGGCTCCACGTGCATTCAAAAATCCTCTCAGGATTTTACCTTTGAAGGAGTGTCATGTCGACACATGGCTTCTTCCACTGACACCTTTAGACTTACTCATTTTAGGCCCGATCTACCCCGCTTTTTTAAATTTTTAGCTATTGACTCTACCCTCCTCGGACACGAGACACGTGGAGTCTTGGCTCTTGTTTGAGTCTCTGGATTTGGCTTCGACCCTTGAAGGTGTGTCATTTGGACACTTGGCAGCTTCTACTAGCCTGTGATTTTTCAATTACCAATTTGGGCCCGCTTTGTGCCACTTTTTAACTTGGACTATGTGGAAAGCACGTGCTTGTTTGAGTCTTTACTTTTGGATTTACTTTTTGGAGATGCACTGATCAGGCACGTGGAAGGTTCCACTGTCTCCTCCATACTTAGCGAATTTGGGCTTACTATGAATCATTTGTGAAGCTCAAAGACTTTGAATCTTTCCCGATTTTATTTCTTGAGAGTCTTTGGTTTTCTTTGACACTGTTTGCTCTTCCCCGATCCTGGTATTCCATTATAGAGCCTGCATGTAACCTTTTTGTTGGATTTGAAATGTGGGCTTGAACGATGGAACCATCCCTTGGATTTTATTTCACATAGGGTCATGTTTCATGAATTCTGTTACGGGGGCAAAATTGAGATAACAATTTGGCAACTTACGGGGACATCTGTTTGCTAGATGAAGAGATCATTTTCCTTGAAGCATCCATTGGGCATGGAGTCAAGAATGATATCCTGATATTGATATTTTTTTCTTTGAAACTTATCTCCAATTTCCTATCCTTTTTACCCCAAACTCGCCCCACTGGGGATTTACCTTTTCCCGAGAATGGACTGTCTCGAATCTTACTTTAGTTTCTCTGTATTTGTGTTTTATTTAAAACTAGCAACTGTTACAAGAAACTATGGGTCTCTCTGTCATGAATACTGAAGGGACTGGCCTCTATACCTCCAGAGCAATACGAACAAAACTTATGTACAAAGACAAAATTCATACATGCCTCAAATGAGACATATAGAGTGTACACAAGCACTTCTTCTGCTGAAAAAAAAATCTACTCCTACTTCTATACTAACCTGAGAGAAAAGGGACTTAAATTTTTTTTCTAACTGACAGGGAGAAGTATCTTCCTTTTCTCAAAAGGGGCATCCATATAAGTGATTTGACACTGAATATGGCTGCTTGTATGAGTGAAAAACTGACTATAAGTCGATCCTCCACCCAAATCATCAAGGTATCAACATCAACAAATAATACCTCCTCAAGTTGATTGGAATTGGGCTCTTTGAGGTGTTGATGGTAACCCTTTGTACGTTGATACTCATCCACATGCCTTAAAGTAGGCATGACTAGTTTTGGCTTCTCCCTTGGCTCCAGTGAAGCCAAGTACCTGATTAGGCACGGTCTAATCCTTTAGATGTGCCCCTTGCTCTGAGTTTTAACTCAAAGAATGGATTCTTCTTGCTGACCTTCCTAGATGGATGGTGTGAGAGGGATGATGACATCCTCTTTCCTTTTCTCTTCCTTCTCCTATGAAGAACATGGAAGAATCATGTCTTCCAACCTTGGTCCCGGAGGGCTGCTATGAAGTGCAGGATGTTGTACTTGAATTTTCTCCTTCATGGTAGCAGGCTCAGATGCTTGGAAGGTGGATGATGGAGGAGAAAATGATGTTATCTCCTGAGGATCCTCTCCATCAAAGTAATCTGTCCAAGTCTAACAGGAAATATTTCTCATTGTTTCCTTATTGCATATGGTCTACCTCCTCCATGGTGTCCTCCTGATCTGCAACTTGCTCACCATGGATCCTTTCATCCTCCAACGTGAAGTTTGAAGGCTCAAACTCTTCTTCAACATTAGATATTAAAGGGGATGAAGTGGGATGAAGAACTGAAGGTTATTTTTTGGCCTACTTCACACTTTGAACCTATGAAATTATATGATCCTCCTTCATAATGGGTTGATCAATCAAATCAAGACCTTGAAATGAAATCAAAAAATCTTCGATGATGTTTTCTTCATTGAGTGTATTCAACTCCGATTTGATCTCTCCCAGTTACTCCTCTTTAATGGGGCTTAGAGGTGATTGTTCCTCTTCTTTAACTGGTTATGCAGCTTGGATTAGATCTGTATCCTCTTCAGACAGAGTGCCATTAGGGACACTGCATTCAGAGAAGATAAGCTACTAATTTTCTTATTCTTGTTCTTGTTCTGCAACAAACTCAGCCTCAGCCACCACTGGATCTTCAACTCTAACCTCCTATGTTAGCTTAACCATCAAGGGGATCTTTGTAAACCAAAAATTTGGCAGCCCAACTCTTCATATTTTCTGTCATTTCTTCTCTGTTGGGTGCCTCTTCTTGTTGTTCTCCTTGACTGGATTCTTGAGTCTCTTCCTAACATGGACTTGGGAAAGCAAGACGAATGGAAGGTTGGGGTTCAACTAGCTCTGCAATTGTTTGTGGTGAGGAGGGGAGTGGAACTTCTTGTTTGTTTAGAGGGAATGATTACTTGGAAGGAAAAAGGGCAAAGGAATAAAGATGAGATGGAAGAGTAGAAAATGGAGAAGAAGAGACAACACTTGGAGAAGCAAGTGAGGTGCTTAACTCATGACACTTCTAAAATGGTAAAGCTTCAGAAAGAGAAAATGAAGGATAGGGAATTGGTGACTAACTTACCCATTGACAAGGTTGTCATTTGTCTAGCTCATAATCCCCAATGTCCTCAATAAATTGTGTAAGTTAAGGAAACACTTCAACCATGAATTCAAGTGTCTTATGAGGGCTATAATGTCTTGTAAAAGTGCCTCCCCATGGACAAGGTTCCCTGAAACCAATCATGAATGACTTCATCTATCTTGTACCCATGGATTGCACCATGCTAGCCTCCATTCTTTGGATCTTCTCCAACAAACTAGAATTGTCCACGTAGCTGTCACAATTGTATGCATCCCCTTGTTCTTGATAAGATTCATGGCCAAACTGGTTTTGACCCTACTCATATGGGTAGGCATAATGGTCCTATATCTGATCATAATATTGATTTGGAGGAGTTGGGAAATGCCTTTGCATCAAGTGTGAGTTTCATTAAGGGCATGAAGTCATGATTGTAAAACTTCATGGAATAGAAGGAAATGAAAGATTAGAAAAGAAAGATGAATGAAAATGGATGGAAAAGGTCTACAACTCAGAGAATAGGTCATTGACCATATGAAGTTTCCAGATGTTCTTTGCATGTGCCTCAAAAGGATGAATCCTAACAGGAAAACACCAACATGTTAAGATGAAGTGGTAAGGTGCTTGAAACCTGTCCCATTGGGCGTGCCCAAACTATTAGTGTATAATCACAGCACCCCTGAATGGCTTGGATGTGAGTGGAGAATTTAGTGTTATTGCACAACATTGGACCATCTCTCAAGTTGTGGGACTTGGAAAACTTGAGATGGACCTCTGGAGAAAGTTGGTTCTTGCTTCCTAATCCACCTGCCACAAGTTACACCAGTGCAAGTAGAATCTAATCTATCCTAATCTAGCCATTCCAAGGGGACAGGGAGAGAGAGGGGGGGTGAAAGAGCCTACACTAAGCAATGCTACACCAGAAAAGGAAGTGGCGAGATACTTTTTTGAGGGAGAATGAAACAGGGAAAAGGGGAACTGAGGTAGGTAACATAGAAGTGACACAGACCCAGATCCAAATCCACCATCGAAACTCCATACAGCATGACATCTTACACCTGCAAATTTGAAATACATACATAGGGAGAAAACATGAGATAGAGAGGCACAAAGAAAAAACAAAACAATGCCAAGGGTTGAAGATGCCACAAAACAAGATTTTATTTCTCTTTAAGATGTACAAACTATTACATGGGGTGCTCAGAGGCACAAATACACTTTCCAAGCAAAGGAGAAGGCTTGCACCTCAAATGGAGTCAGGAAACAACTTTGAGAGAGTTTCCCCACATCCTGAAATGTCTCCCCCTTCTCAAATGAGATGTTTTTACAATATATAGATGATGAAAATCAGAGGAAAAGAAGAGAATCTTGATGTAACCTAGAATGTGCAAGATAACATCCTAGTCGCACTGGCATATCACTTAGCCTAGACCGAGCATTCACCCGAAGCATGCAAAGGTACCAGATTCCTCTTTAGGGTTGCTGTAACAAGATGTTAGCATGAAAAATATGGAAACATATAGATTCACAACTAATCCATCATTCTATAGTGCATAATAATCACAAATTTATGGAAGAATAAGTTTGAACGGTAACCATGATTGAAATACTAACATTTACTACATAATTACGTAGAATAACACTTAGATTCAGCCAATACCTTCCATCTACTAATAAGTATAGAATCTCGTTACAGTACCATCAATTCATATAAGTGCATATGGATCTGATACACGCATATACTACTCTCTTTGTTACATAACATTCTCCTTTTCTTTCACTCTATATATCTCTATATATATATATCATATTATACATCTAACCTTATATATTTACAGGGTGGGGGACTTTCCCTTCACCACTTAACTACTTTAGAAATAGGTCACATGCTAATGATAGCCACATGCCATTTACAATTATAGCCACACATGAAAGTGCACTATCTATAGTTCTTTTACAGATAACTGAAGTGTTCATTATATTCCTATCTTTTCTTTATGCAAAGATGCTTCAAACCGCTTCTCCAAATATAGATAATGCATGGCATGTGTGTCCATACTTCGTTGGTGTGTTCCACACGCCATCTCCTAAATATAGATCTTCTACTGAAAGTAGGTTAAGTCCTAAAATCTGAGCTTTCCTTCAGCACATGGGTCGTTCCTATCTTTCCGCGCCTTCGATCCTAGCTTTCTATCCCACATGGAATCCTTGTGTGATCTTTTCCAAGTATTCTCTGATCAAAATTACCCCAAACTAGTCTCATTGTCATCCTAATGATGGAAATTTCTAAAAATTTGAAGTAAAGAATATCAATGAAAGAATAAGAATGAAGAATGTGGAAGAATAAAAAATTTATATGAGGTTATTCAAGCAACCTCCTATGTATCAATTGCCAGCATCAGCTCTGGATACTCCTCTTTTATTGTTGCCTCTAAATCCTACCATTAAGTGATTTCCTCTTCTTCCTTCTCTGGAATGTCCATAGCAATGCATTCTTACTCATCCCGCTCAATTTCCCCTTTCTCATTTTACAGAACCAACACAACACCTAACATAGATGTCATCCTTCCTTCTGAAAGATTCATCTTCTGCACAATCAGCTTTTCAAGCTCTTCTAGCCTAGTCTTATGCGGTACTTATGCTGCTATTAGGGCCTCACGCTTTGTTTAACTATTGCTAACCTTTCTACAAGGCCCAATGTCTCATCCTTCATGGCCTCCTAAACCTCATTATTCTCTTCCAATGTCTTAGTGTTAATGAGCACCTCTGGAGCTGTATATATATTCAAATCTTGATCCACCTTTTTCAAGACTTCTTGTAATTCCTACAACATCCCCTCATAGGATGCAATTTTTTGCATCATAGATGATTTCTCCCGCTTTGCATTCTTCTATGATTGTTCTGGCACTTACATGCATAGAGTTTCATCTTCGAGCACCAAGTCCACCAACTTTCTGACATATTGTATCACTAAATGAAATTTTGTGGTACCTTGGGTTCTAAGTGTTGCCTTGCTTTGATTATAGTGTCCCTAATCTCCTCTGCGATGCTTATAAAGATGTTATTCTTCCTCTGTGCAAAGTTTTTTTCCTGTGCTAAGCACGCTACCTCCTCATCTTTTTTCTTTACCTCTTCACACAACACTCTAATTGTGGCGGCTTTATCTATGTTCCTTCTAGCCACTTCAATATATATTTTTACTAGTGCATTGCTAACCTACTTGTCTGACATGATAGTAGGTGTTGCCGTCATATGTCTAGCCTAAGGCATCTTCTTCAATCGCCTTAACATGCATGCCTCTTCACATACATTGAATTCAGGATCTTCCATGTGGGTGTGCATCAACAAGAATATTTTCTTTCATGTTCAGACATTAAACATATCTTCATCCATCAACTCCCATCCAAACATATCCTTCTATGTGATTGTACTCTGGAAGCAAGTGCAGACAATCTTTCCTGTGTCTTTTGCATACCCCATGGCTAGTGGAATGTGCTCTCCACTCACCCTTCTAGACCTCTGCTGCTTAGGAACCCTAGCCTTCAAATTTGGAGCTTGCATCTCCATGTCCTATGTTTCCCATGTAGTTGTTTCCTCTGGCCTTCTCTCTTCTCCATCCTTCTCCTTTTATGCCTCAACCTTTTCTTCTATGTTCTCTAGGGGTGTAGGAGATGTAAGTGTGCTCTCCTCATATTCTTATGCCTTCTCACTCAACTTCATCTTCCTTCTTCTCTGTGTAGTTGCTTCCTTCTATGGTGAGAGCCGAGGTGATTTACACATAGGAATCGGGGGTAACACATTGGGTCCTTGTTATCCTAAATACCCTTTTAAATCTGGGATCCCCTTGGACTATACTCAAGTCCTCTTCATCCCCCTCTTATGGCTAAGGTGGTGTACCAACATGCTCAGCATATTTATGACTTGTAGGATGTCTCCTACCTTGATGATCCAAACCACCACTATCTTAACACTCTTCTTCCTCATCTTTTATCTCGATATTCTCTGTAGGCTTGAGCACTGGGACATTCTCCATTGTATGCTTCCCCTTAGGCGGTGCAGAAAGCATGAACTCACCTTCCACGTATTTTTTATTCTCCATCTTGGGCTTCAAATGGAGATAACACTATCCCCACATCTGCCACAACCATGATTATTTGCTTGATGTTCAACACCTCCGAAATAATTCTCTTTGTGTAAGCACTTCTGCTAGGATACACATACTTCTATCGCAATGTATGGTAGTCACATTCTACCTTGTCTGCATTGAAATTTAGTCTTCCCATGTCTGTAAACCTATGCATGAAAGCCTGAAAATACCTCGTGGTGAATGCGTAAGGTAACTTGCACCAAGGGCTCTAGGCTCCATCTTTCATTGGAAAGCACACAATGCAGAAGTGCTGGTATACAAAAAACTGAACTAATTTTCCTACCACTACTGGTAGGTCCTTTGGAACACGTCATTCATCCCCAAATGTCATGCAGAGCCTGTCATACCACTTCTCCACCCTTTGTCGTTACTTCATTTGTGGCCCCCTGCATAAGTGCTTATTGAACCTGTCAACTAGGGACATATTATCCATGGGGTATTACCATATCTTCTCTTTTGGTCCATTTGGTACTCTAATTTCCATGAAGACGAATGATAGTAAGACAGCCCCAAAGCTGATCTTTCCTCTAGTACGCGCTTCTTTGACTATCGTCTCTACAAAATAGCCTACAATGTTGTAGATCATCCCTTTTAACATCCTTCGCGCCATTGTGGAACCTCATAGTGTTTAACTATGACCACCACTCCTGATCATTCAACTTGGTAACTAGGTGTACTGTAGATTATACAACTACGAAGTTCTTTAACTTATCTATGTCCATTCTACCTAGAGCCTTCAAGTATCCCAACTCTTGTTTGGTCTTCAAAATCATGGCTTTGTCTGGAAGGCCACATTTTATATCTTCTCCCGTGGCCTTCAGACTTATTACTGATGAAACTAGTGTGAATGAAATTCTAAATCTATGTCTTGCAAAGGAGAAGAACTCTTTGTGTACCCTGCTCATAAGCCACTGGTACAAGGGTTCATACTTCCAAAAATATGGCAGCTCACATAACTGATATACCCCAATTCTCTTGAAATTTTTCTCACCTACATCGTCATATATTGGCATGTCATCTACCGTGCACTTGTTTTTTCTGGTCATCAGTAAAGAATCAAGCTCCTTCTTGTTTTCCAACATCCTATGGTTTTATTTGCTCACTTTCCTTTTTCTAATGGGTGAATCCCATTCTTTTCCGACAATAACCCCTTATAGGTATTGCATTTCTGAGAAATGGTTTTCAAGTGCCATTTCTTCTTCTTTAACAACTACCTTCTTCTTTTCTTTAACTGCTCCTGTAGCTGCCTTCTTTGGTGCAATTTTTACCTTTAAATTATTTCTTCTTCAACCATGTAACTTCATGAATCAAACCCTAGCTCGATCCAACTTTGCTCAAGGTGGAAACCTTATAACCTAACTCTCTTATGTCTCCCTGCTTCGCTCAAACCCTTCACCACTGTGGACACAAGCTTCTTCGAGCACAGATCTAGTTACCATGCTTGATGTCACACCCTTTGCACCTTAAATCGATCACTCAGCTCTTCTTCTGAATACTCTTAGTTACATACAGTAAAAATGAATCCACATCTCTTCCTTATATACAAATTTTCAAATTTTGATGCATTTATTGCTCCTCACCTACAAAATATCCCTTAATTTATTGACCAAATCTGCTCATTCCACGTGGTACATTTCCACACCTAGTTATAACCTTCTAGCACAAATTCCTACCTTTTGGTCATAAAATTCTCTTCAGTGCGCACTCCTATGTCCGAGCACCTCATCACTGCACCTTCCCCTAGTAGCTAACATGGCCTACGCTTACCTTGTGTTATACTTTTCCTTCATCCATCTTCATCCTTGGTCACCTTTTGATACGCAATCATCTTTAAATAACACATGTAGTAGCTTATTTATTTTACCTTCCAAGTCCCTCAGTCCTTTTTTTGAATAACAAAAACCACCCCACACTAAAATTATGTGCAATCCTCTACACATAAAAATTCTTCATATAGTAATTAGCTTCATCCATGTAAGCACGCTTATTCCAAAAACAACATACTAAATTGATAAAGCATAGCGACAATGAAAGAAATATATTAAGGAAATACTGAATTGAAAACCTAGACTAATTGACAACACTGACTTATTAGAAACACCAAGAAGACTTATTTATAGTAGGGCTTCAACCTACTCCCGTTAAAGTAACTGGGTAGCCATGTTCCATCAAGTGCATCTAATTGGCATGCACCTGAGTCAAGTATAGAAGTTATAACATACGGCCCCAACCAGTGTACCTTGAGCTTGCCTGGATAGCGCAAGAACTTTGAGTCATAAAGAGGAACCATGTGTCCAATGTAAAACTTCTTATCTCTTATGTTTCTATCATGCCATCCTTTCTGCCTGGCCTTTTTCTACTTCTGACTCCAACGTGCTATGGCTCAGTACTCTTCTAGTTGAATCATCTTTTCAATCTGTTCTTCTAAATCTTGTTCATAAACCAGACCTCCAGTGCGCGTAATGCAGAAATAAGGTAACATAAATTCTATAGGAAGAACAAATTCTGTGCCAAATACTAACTCAAATGGTGTGGCTTTTTTCAATCTTTTGTAAGTTGTTTTGTATGCCCAAAGCACAACTAACACCTTTTCATCCCAATACTTTCTCCCAACATCACATATTTTGGTCAAAGTCTTGCTCAAAATCTTGTTGAAAGCCTCAGTAGTTCCATTTTCCTAAGGATGGTAAGGTGTAGTTTTGTGGTGTGCAACCATAAACTCATCCAATAGGATCCTAATGGTCTCATTCAAAAAATGTGTACCTCTATCACTTGTTAAGCTGAAAGGACACCCATATCATGTAAGAACATTCTCCCATAGAAACCTAGCTGTTTTAACTGTCGTATGGTCTTTCGTAGGGGCTGCTTTTTCCCATCATGTGATATAATATGTGCAAGTAATGATATAGCGCTATCAATTCCTGCATGCAGTTATTGAAATAGGTCCTACAAAGTCAATGGCCCATTTCTTAAATGGTTTGGCACAAGTAATTGGTCTCAAAGGCATCTCATCTCTCTACCCTAGTTTTCCCAGGTGCTGAAAATGATCACATGGCTTGCAATAGTCTTTACAATCTTTATACAGTGTCTCCCACCATAATCCAATAATTAAGATCTCTAAGTAGTCACATCACTTGAATAATGGCCTCTTGCAATACCACCATGAGATTCTTTAATGATATCCTTACGCTCATGCTCCAACACACAATGACATAATACCTCATTTTTAACTAACTTTTAAAGGTCACCACTGATCAACATAAATGGTGCCACACGTATAACAAGCTACTTCTTTTCTAATGATGTCATTCCCTTTGGAGCCATACCTATTCGTAGAAAGACAACAATGTCTTCTAGTTCCGTGGGTGCACATTGCAACCTGTATAGTTGTGCATCTGGTAGTGTCTCTTCAATTGTCTATGCATCCTCTCATGTATTGATTCTAGATAAATGTTCTGGTCTAGATTTGTTTTTCCCTGGCTTTACTACAACTGTGAAGTCAAATTCTTGAAATAGGAGCACCTGTCAACACATGCCCCCTTGTAAAACTAACTTATTTACCAAGTACTTTAATGCTTTGTGATATGTATAACAAAAAATGGTGTTGCTAATAGGTACTATCAAAAATTGTATAGTGCATAAATCATTGACAAAGCTTCACGCTCCGTAGTTGTATAATTCCTTTCAGCAGGATTCAGGTTCCTACTAGCAAAATAGATTGGATGATCAACAATACCTTCACTAGGTTGAGTTAGCACATCACCAATGTCCATACCAAAAGCGTCCACATGCACATGAAATGGTTTACCCCATGAGGGAAAGTGTAAAATGGGTGTGGTAGTAATTTTATCTTTTAATACCTCAAACGCGCGATGCTGCGGTTCTCCCCAATAAAATGTACCATTTCCTTTTAGCAATTCTTCAAAGGGTGCTATAATTCTAGCCTATCCTTTTATAAAATTTCTATAATATCTTTAATGGCCCAAAAATGTGTGCACCTCACTTTGACTGGTAGGTGCTTCTAAGCCTAATATGACCGCAACCTTGGTTGGATCAACTAGTAAACCTTCCTTGCAAATTATATGTCCTAATAATATCACAAATGGCATAGTAAATATACACTTTGTAATATTCAAAGAGATACTCAATTTTCTACATCGTTCAAACTTTAAGCGTAGATTTTCACAATGATCTTTCACAAGCCCATATATTGTCAAAACATCTAGATATACCTGTAAGAAGTTATGAATAAAATCCTTGAACGCCTGAACAACTATGCATGAGAATATAGAAGGTGCAGTTTTCAATCTGAAGGGCATCATTGTACAGTCAAAATTTCCCCATTTAGTTGTAAATGTTGTCATTTCTTGATCCTGTTGTGTTATCCTAACCTGATGATACTCAAAAAATCCATATGTGAAAGAATAGATTTTGCACCCTGGAACTCCTTCTAATATTTGCTCAGTGAATGGTGTAGGGAAAGGATCTGTGATGCATGCAACATTCAGCTCCCTGTAGTCCACACATATCCTAATCCGTTTATCCTTCTTGATATTAATCACCATTGGGCTAACGCATTCTGAATTATAAAGGGGCTTGATAATTCCATATTTCAAGATTTTATGAATTTATTCTTTTACCTTTTCATGTAAATTAGGATTCATCCTATAAGACCTCTTCCTAACTGGCTTGCGCACCGTCCTTAAGTTTGATCTTCATTTCCCTAAGTGAATCATGTATGCCTTTCAGCTCATGCTATCCTCTAGGGAATAAGTCCTGATAATCCTAGAGTAACTTGATGATCTTTGCTACCTCCGAGTCTAACCAGTAGTCTCTAATGATGGCATCCTTAAGCTCAACCTCTGAACCTATATTCACCTTCTTTGTTTTTATGGGTTCATGGTAGGTGTGTGTATCCTTGTCTGCACTATCCAAGACCTTGCGTACTCCATGTGAATGTTCAATATCTAGGATCTCAACCTCCTCCTCATCCACGAGGTAGAATATCTTCCCTTTCTCTTTCTCAAGTCAAGCGCTCTCAAGCAATAAGGAGTATTTTTCTTCTTCCTCTGCAAAACATGCTTCGAATTCGACCTCGCTGAAAACATTATTGAATATTCCCTTATGCTTTTGCACTATCTCCCATAGTTAAGAACTTGAAAAATTTTAATGCCTCTACTACCGAAGGTTGGGATGGGAAATAATAAAAGGTCTAGGTCATACTTGCAATCAAAATTTTCCAGTTCCTAGTTTCTCTATGTAGTTCTGCATATACATACCAAGTGCATGTGCATCCTTGGAGTGTGGAATACAATTTATGTACCTAGAATGACAATGGTAATGCTTCCTTTCCTATTGTCCAGAGTCTCTCACACTGTTGAATGTGATGTTGAACAAGTTGACTACCATGATAAGTATAGATTTGCGTAGGTGCATTATGCCTTATAAACTTGGTAGATAAAGCTATTCCAATCTCTTCCCAATTTATATGATTATCTCTGTGGACTACCCACCAACATGTTTTTGTCACACGTAGCATATATACTAACATATCCCTCCATTTAACTGGATCTACCCACTGTGAATCCATAGCCTTCATAAAGGTAGAAATATATTTTGTTAGTGTATACCAAGATACGGTGCCACCGATCCGTTGAATTGAGTGAGATCTATTTACATGTGCAACTACACTTTTCACCTCATGCCCTACCAATTCATATGTACCATAAGCCCAACTGTTACAAGTAATACTCGTAGTATCACTAATAGAATGAGAATATTACCACTATAGAATGCCGTCTTTTGATGGCTCGTTGACCTCTGGATCCTGAATACTGTATACATAGACTGTATTCAAATCCTCCTCACTTAGATGATCGACATAGGGTGTAGAATTCCCATGTATCATGGGTATCACAACCATTTCCTCCTTGTTTTCAAAGCTGATATATACCTTATTGAATCTCAAGTCAACATTATTCACATAACACCAAGGGTGTCCAAGCAAGGCTAGAAAATTATCTGCTTCTGTAAGTGCTAACACCTCAAAATCCCCAGTAAAATTGGCTTCTTGTATAGTTATAGATGCATTATTCAACACTCCTATAGGAGTGGCCTTAGTCCAGTTTGCCATAAATAAAACATTAACCGATGGTTACAATGGTGGTCTCCCTTTTATCCAAAATTCACCCCTCAAGGTAATTTTGATAAAATGCATAAAATTATTCAGTCCCGAGCAAGCAGAATGATTCATGCCCGAAATCATGTTTTTGGGCCCCCCTCGGCTTCTCTCTAACTCTCCAAACCAAGAAGAAATACCAACAAGTTAGAAAAAAATGGAAAAAATGAAAAAATAAGGTTGTAGGGTTTTTTTACAGCATTTCGGGTCTAAAGGGTTTGGGTCGTTCCAAGTTTGGGGGTGAAATACAAAGAAAATCAGCTAAGTCAGACAATTTTTTCCCAGGCGGTCCGTGGGATAGTTGGGACAAAAGTACACGTGGGACACGAAAATCCGAAATGGTCAAAAGTAAGAAAAATCATCAATTTTTTTTTGCATGGTTTGGGATAGTTGGGAAAAAAGTACGCACGGGGCGCAAATTAGCCGATTTTCTGCAAGGCGGTCCATTTCAGGCAGTTCGGAGATTTTCGTCCGTGATAGCCGGGACAAAAGTACACGAGGGACGTGTGGGACACGAGAAGGCGAAAAAGCCGCAAAAGAGACAAGGAAGCCCGAATCAGCCGATGTGGGAGAATTCATCTGGGACAGCTGGGACAAAAGTACGCGTGGGACGTGAAAAGCTGAAACGGCCGAAGGCAAAGAAGAAAAGTCAATGTTTGACTCGTGAACTTCAAACGGCCATAACTTTTGACTGTGAGCTCCGATTTTCACAAAATTTAACTTTTTGGATTTCTTATTTTTAATGAGGGTAGATATATTTAATTAACATAAACATATTCGGCTCCAGTCAGTTAATGCTCATTCCCGTCAAATGACAGAAAATGCCTACCAGACCCAAAATAGTTGCCCGTACTCAAAAGGCCATAACTTTTGCATTTCTCAACAAAATCACACAAACATGGTACCGTTGGAATCATGGATCTGAGACCAATGTAAAGAAATCAAGAAATTCTATATTTGATGAGATATTGATGGATATTTTATATAAAATGTGGTCGGGTTCACAACAGCGTTTTTTTTTGGTAGTTGGGACTGCAATTAAGGTGCATGGTCATCATTCTTTCTCTGCTGCAGCACCTGGGACAGTATGGGGAGCCTTTTGCAAGTAATATACAATCATTTTACTCCATTCAATGCCTCATACAGGTGGTTGAAGGACAGATTTCGGGATTTCCATTTTCCCTTCTCTCTTTCTTCTCATTTTTTCTATAAATGGGAGTGTTGGGCTCATTGTAAAGAGGGAGTTTTCCATATAGTAAAACTATGTCAAAATTGCTTTGTGAAGCCAATGTGTTGTAGAAACTTGTAGTGGAATCCTTGCATGGTGATCCAGGCCCTTATCTTGTAATAGATTTAACTGTGCATATCATGAAGCAATAAAATATAAGTTTGTGGATGTATCTTCCCCTGCTATGTTTTCTTACATCCTTCTTGCCCCTTCAGTCTTGATGACAAGAATATTGTGTCTACTTTATGTTCATGCAGGGATCCACTATCATTGTGTATGTTTGAAATGTTGTTGTAAAATGCATTTTTGTTGGAGATCATGGGGGGAACTGTCATCACTCCCTCTAGTGTGCATTTTGCTTCTTTATCTCACACATTGTAAGGATAATGTCACACACCCTCCTTTTCTGGTGTATCACCGCTTTAGTGTAGGCTTTCATTTTATGCACTCTCTCTCCTTGGTCCCTTAGAAAGCTAGATTAGAACAGTTAGTTTACCCTGAATTAGAGTAGATTGTGGCAGGTAGTTTAGGAACAAGGACCAGCTTTCTCTGGAGGTCTATCTCAAGTAGCAAGTCCCACAACTTGGAGATAGTACCCATGTTATCCAATCATATCGTGAGTTCAAGTATATGCACTTGTGGAAACATAAGGGTGTTGTGATTCGCTGATAATACTCCCCATTTGTACCCAAGCATCTAATGTCAACACATTTACTTCCACACTTGTATCAATCAATATATTACTCAACAGCTACCCATCCACAATAACATTCAAAGTAATTTATTTGTCATAATCAATGCTATCAGGGGGAATATTGGCATGAAGAATCTACCTTTCAGTCTCAATACTTACACACAGAGTGTTCCCTTTCATGCAACTCCCCAATAGTGTAATAATGTGCTCCTGGTGCAGCATCTTGCATACCTCCTGCAGATCATCGATATCAGTTTGAACTATCTCTGAGGTTCTCTTATGTTCCTTAAAGTATTATATCTCTCCCTAAACATTCCTTAGCACTTCCATGTTATCCTGGTAAACTTCCTTCTGATGAGAAGGATTTTGGTATCTTGTATGCAAAACTTCCTCCTTGGTAATCATAGTCTTCTGATGCAATGCCTCTCGTGCATGTGTTGCTTCAATGCATGTAGTGATCTTTACTATTAATGCCTCAAGTCCTTCAGTTATCTTGAGCATCCACTGGTCTCCTTCCTCACGTTGTATTCTAACCATTCTGGTGCCTTTGTTTTATTGCTTATGTTGCTTTCTCAAATGCTCATATAGGTCCAGGAACTCTTCATAGCTACATGGTTCTTCCCGCAAAAAGAACATGCATGATTATGGGGACATTCACACCTATAGTGGTCAGGAGATCCACACATATAACATGTTCCATGAGGAAACTCCCCTCTTCCTCCACCACGGCTGCATCCTCCATATTCACCACGATATCCACATCCCCTTCCATAACCCCCTTCACAATGCCCCTCATTCCTTTCATAGCATGTTTGAGTATGATCCTGATCTAGGTGCTCATTCCTACCCTTGGAATTATCTATTATACATGTCTGTCATACTCCGATGTCTATAACATCATGGATCTGACCAATTAACCGAAAATCCTCAGTATCATAGGTCGTGGACCTACAAATCTTGCAAAAGCAAGATACATTCTTCCTTATCATGCGCTGTAACAAAGGACAGTGACTAGCATCATGATTCAAATGGAAATTTTGACAGTCCAATAACAATGAATGTATAGATCTGTGAGGACAACTATCCTTGGTGTGACTTTCCACTTCACAATCTGTATAACAAATTCCTCAGTGCATTTCATGGGCTGAATTTCCTAACAGCTTCTCTAACTGCTTAGCCATAGCTGTCATCTATGCCTTTAGGAATGGACTAACTCCAATGTCAATGCTCCCAACTACCTTAGTGTAGAAAGCTACTTCCAGTACTTCGTGCAGATCCATGTATGTGTTATGTGACAATGTCCTCCTAAAAGGTGTAATCAATCCTCTAATGAACCATTGTGCATGTTGGCTAGTGTGTATATCATAAGATAACTTAGATAGAAGTGTCTTAAAATGGGCATCATACTCACGTACACTTTTAGTAGTGCCTTGCTTGATATCTTTGAGCACATTTATACTCTTCTGCTCAAACTCAGGAATATGGAACTCTTTTAAGAAAGCATCCCTTAGTGCTGAATAATCGACACAAGTTTGATCAGTGTCAAATATTCTATACCAGCTATTCACACGCCCCTGTAATGTAGTAGCGAATTGGCTTGACTTTCACTTAGCAGCTGTAATCCCCTTAGTATGCCATAAAATTTCTCACATATGCACATGTTCGGCAGCATCCTCTATACCTCTATATTCTGGAGCACGAAGATACATCTCCATATAGATATTATGTGGTTGCTATGGACCTTGACCACCTGACCCAGAACCTCTTGTGATCCCTTTGCCTCTAGAACCACCAGATCCACCAGAACTAGAACCACCTATATGTCCTATTCTACCACTTGTAGTTGGAATAGGGCATATGGATGTAATCTCATGTCCTCTGATAGTAGTACTATACACTATCCCTACAGTCTGTGAGGAAGTCCCACTTCCAGAGGTGAATCTAGCATTTTACGCACTTACGTTCTATGTAGATGATACACGTAAAAAAGTTCCTCCAAATAACATTGAGGTTGTCTGTTCTACCAGTGATGTACTTGATCCCTGGTTTACTCCTATCCTCCTACTTCCCAAATTATTTTGCTAATTACTTGTCGTACTCGATACTAGAAAACCAAGTGCAAAGGCTAGGTCACCGGGTGGATTAAGATGCATGCCTGTGGCCCAAGTAATATTTGTTGGCGTACTTCCATTCGAGGTCGAGAAGGGATGTCTATCATGCTTTCCAAGATGGGGAAGTTTCTACTACTTTGGCTCCACATCTTCCACGTGAGCCATAAATCATTCACGAGCTAGCTCTCTCCTTAGCACCATACTTTCTGCAACGAAACATTGCTTCTCTATTTCCCTCTCACGTGCCTCATTATACTTAAGCCACCTTTCCTCTCTCTTCTTTTCTGCCGCTAGGTCCGCCATCTTAAAACCAAACCTGTTCATGCCTTTGCATGTGGTGAAGTTTAGCTAGCCATCAGTTTACTTTCCAGGTTCAAGGTTATCATCAAGATCTTCATTTCCAGTCGAATACCATGAAAATACGTTCCTCTTGGATACCTCAAAAATGTGAATTCAGCTACCTCTGGGCAAGAGTACGTCAAAATTGAATATTCAAGAATATAACTATTTAGAACACCACAGAACCATGTATCCACTGTGCGAGTCTAGATTAGATCAGCATCATAAAGGGCCTGAAATTCTTCTTGTGTCCAGATAAGTGCGCGATACCTCCAATTCGGCTTAGATGCATAAGCAGTAAGCCACTCATATAGTTCTACTGGAAAGATAGCAGAAAAGATCTCATATAAATTGTCATATAGGTTTTATTCTACCCAAGTTCGTGTGTTAAACTTAGATCTAGTACTGAATCGACATGCATATTCTTCCTCCAGATTGTCTATCGATTCCTCAATACTTGCTAGAGTTAGTTAGTATGTATTCAATGCAAACCATCTTGAAAACTACTGAAAAAGAGGTCCCGTCAATGGAACTAATGATGCAGCCTAGAATTTGCAAGATAACATCATAGTCATGCTTACATATCACTCAGCCTAGACTGATCACTCACCCAAAGCACACAAAAGTACCAGATTCCTCTTTAGGGTTTTCTTAATAGGATGTTAGCATGATGAAGATGGAAACATATAGATTCACAAATAATCCATAATTCTATAGTACATGCTACTCACATATTTATGAAGAAAAAGTTTGGATGGTAACCATGATTGAAATACTAACATGCACTACAAAATTATATGGAATAACACTTAGATTCAGCCAATATAATCCATCTATTAATAAGTATAGAAGCTCCTTATAGTGTTATTAATTCATCTAAGAACATAAGGATCTGATACACATATATACCACTTGAGTTGTGTTACATGACATTCTCGTTTTCTTTCACTATATATATATATATATATATATATATCTTATTATAAATCTAACCTTATATATATATATATATATATATATATATATATATATATGGTGGGGGAGTTTCCTCTCACCACTTAACTAATTCACAAATAGGTCACATGCTATTGATAGTCACACGCTATTTACAATTATATAGCCACACATGCAATCGTGCTATCTATAGTTCTCTTACAGATAACTGAAGTGTTCATTCTATTCCTAGTTTGTCTTCATGCATAGATGCTTTGAACCACTTCTCCAAATATAGATAATGCATGGTGAGTGTGTCCCTACTTCATTGGTTTTTTCCACATGCCATCTCCTAAATATAGATCTTCTTCTCAAAATCAGCTAAGTCTTGAAATCTTAACTTGCTTTCAATGTGTGGGTCCTTCCTATCTTTCTGTGCCTTCGATCCTGGCTTTCTATCCCATGTGGACTCCTTTTGTGATATTTTCCAAGTATTCTCTAATTAACAAAACTCGTCTTTGGTCTTAAAATACAAGAAACAACCATCAATGCCCACCGCAAATCTACCCGCAATCTATGAAATCTGGTTTCGTATGTCTTTTTGGCATTTTAAGAAGGAAGTACGAAGAAATATGTTTTCCCATTTCACCTGCCTAACCTCATCAAAATTAATGTTTCAAGCTCCCATGGCGTAGACGAGGTCGAGACCTTTCCAACGGTGACAAATTTGTTGAATTTTAGGCACTGGATTGAAAGATATGCCCATTTGAATTTTTGAGTCAGGTCCATACAAAAATGGTGAAAACTAGTTAGTAGAATGGGTCCGCGGGCACAAAATTCACTTTGTGCCTTTTGGCACCAAAATAAGTACAAAATGGAAAAAAATGTCCCACAGCCCTGCAATTCATTTTTTTCAACAAAACATCTTCGGGTTTGACGGTCCACATTTTCCATTTCGGCAAAAATTCCTCCCTAGGCCCGCTATCCCACATGTAATTTAGGCCTGACATGTGGCTCCTTGGGCATCAGTAGAGTTGCGGTCCATTTTTATACTTTACGCATTTCGATCCAAAAAATTAAAATTACCTCCGATGACCCACTTTGACTTTTCAACATGGACACATGGTGAGCTTGTACTCATTTGAGGACCGCTTTTGGATTTTTCTTTTGAAGTTGCATCAAAGAGACACGTGGTGCCTTCTGTGGCTTGCTCTGTTCCATTGTATTTTGTCTAAGTCCTTTTTTTCTTGGAGGGGCCATATGCTTGACCCTACACATGTGGAGGCTCCACGTGCATTTGAAAACCCACTCAGGATTTTACCTTTTAAGGAGTGCCATGTCGACACATGGCTTCTTTCACTGATACCTTTATACTTAGTCATTTTAGGCCCGCTCTACCCCCCTTTATGATTTTTTTAGCTCTTGACTCTACCCTCCTCAAACCTGGGTTACATGGAGGTCTGAAGCTTGTTTGAGTCTCTAGATTTGGTTGTGACCCTTGAAGGTGTGTCGTTTGGACACTTGGCAGCTTCCGTTGGCCTGCGATATTTTAATTTCTGATTTGGGCCCGTTCTATCCCATTTTATAAGTTGGACTATGTGGCAAGCCCGCACTTGTTTGATTATTTTCTTTTGGATTTAATTTTTGGAGATTCACCGATGGGGCACGTGGAAGCTTCCTTTGTCTCCTCCATACTTAGCCAATTTGGGCTAACTCTGAATCATTTGTGAAGCCCAAAGAGTTTGATTCTTTCCCTGCTTTCTTCCTTGAGAGCCTCTAGTTTTCTTTGACACTATTTGTGCTTCCCCGACCCTTCTACTCCGTTGTACAACCCACCTATAACCTTTTTTTTGGATTTGAAATGTGGGCTCAAATGACGGAACCGTCCCTTGGATTTTCTTTTGCATAGGGTCATGTTTGATCAATTCTATCGGGGAGGGGGGAAAAATTGAGATAACATACATTTTTAACATCTTACAACTTCTATATTTCTTCTTTCTCTTGTACAATAATGCAATTTCACAATGAATTTAAAATTTGTTTTCCCATTAAGTATAGCTCATGTATTTCTAAAACAAATAACTTCTTTCTCACAAACAAACTAAAAATTCAAATAAAGATAATAATTTTCTTTTCTATTTCACAAGAGTACCTTTACAACACAAATATATCTCTTTTTCAATATACAATACAACTTTCATATCAAATAATTGATTGTAAATTTCCTTCACAATATCAGTACAATGTCCTCCACTTAAAGTGGCAATTCATATAAGAATATAAGAAAAAAAATGGAATACAATATTATAAGTTCTTCCACTCTAAGTTGGAATAACACTAAGGAAAATTTATCACAAGAAGGATTTTATAAAGACTCAAGCAAGAGCTCTAAGCTTCACATCACCAACAAAATAGCTCATTCAATATTTTCTTGATCCACAACAAAATGGGGGGAGGGGAAACACTCTCCATCCAACCAAAATATCAAATTAGTAGGAGAATCCATCCTCCCCATTGGCCCCTGAGCCCCAACCACATAACAATGAGAGGTGAATCCAACACATGGCAACAACAAGCTTCCACATCAAAAACCAAATTGTTCACAACCATTCAAAAAATATAACCAAATCAACTACAAACACAAGGAGGAAAAACAACAAAATAAACATGGCTTAAAAATGAAAAACAAAGGAGCAAGAATCTATGGGGGGGCCACTTATGCCTCCCAATGGGAAATGGGTTCCCACCTTAAAAATGCAAATCTCAAATACCCTACATACTCTTATGCCTCCCTCATTCTCTTATGCCTTCCTCATATAAGAACAAGTAAGAAATGAAATCATTCCTTGTTCAAGGAGAGGCACCCAACCCAAACTCCCTCCAAAAAATGAAACAAATCTTATGCCTCCCTACATGAATTCTCCCCATATTACTCTCCTAAACCACACATAGGAAATCTATCCAACAACCCAACAAGCATTCCAAACGCTAAAAAAACAAGCACACAAACAAAAAATAAAGGAATAACATAAGAAAGATTAAAGTTCCTACCTTCCCATAGTAGATCTTGTTCCAAGAGTCAATTTCCAAGCTTTTTCAAACCCAAGCAATCACCAACAAGCTCCCATAAAGACCACAAGCTTTTTGAAATCCTCTAAATCCAGGAAATGAAAGAGCACAATAGAATGGAGTAACCCCAAAACAAGCAAAAGATCTTGAATAAATAGAAAAGGGAGAGAGGAGGGTGAGGAGGTTCCATGTAGGATGCCACATCACTCATCCTCAACTCAACCTCCCAAGTCAAACCTCAACCCTAATGCACCATAAATTGGTGGGTGAGAGGAATAAAAAGATACTTACACACACAAACCAAGCCCACACCCCCTAAGGACAAAATTAATTACAAGAAAGAAAGTGCAATAAATATTTTACCTTTTTTATCTTCCCAAAACACCTAATGGGGTCTATTTTTGACCCCCCAACCCACAGGTAGGGTTGACATAGCAATGTAAGAGGTGTGGGACAAGTTTAACTTGTCCCACAAGCCTTCAGAATTGGTCCTTGAGGCCAAATTTGAATTTCTATGAGGGGGTAGAGTGTACAACACTCAAGATCACAAGCACTAAATCTTACAACACAAAACCCAAGAGCCATCTAGTCTAATAAATGAAGACTTTTGGTCACATCCATAATTATTTAATAACAAGATTAATTAAATTTAATTGAGACATTTAAACCCATTAAGATAAAGGGGAAGAATACATCATTTTCTAAATAATTAAAATAAGGAAATTACATCAATAAAAATTGCATACTACATTAAATAAAAAAAACTAAATAAAAGACAACACATAACCCCTTGGTCACAATTTCCCCCTAACAATAATTTAAACACACACACAAATACATGTTTTCATGGTGACCCTTGTTTAATTCACCTAGAATTCCAATGTGGTTGGTCTCCAATCCCATCATTGTTTGTAGTGAATATATTTACCTGCAAAATACATAATACCTCCTTATACCTCGTGGCCGCATTAAAACATCCAAGATAAAACATGTAATATAAATCCAAAATCATCTATATATGCATCAAATCATCATCTAGGCAATTACGATATCATTTACAATTTCTAACATCTCGATTCTACATTTCGACAATATCAATAGGATCACAAAATATCAATGTGACGAAATATCACATGTCAAAGTATGTATATATATATAACCATGTCAAAATTCATATCAAAATCAATATGAAATGTACTTAATAATCCAAACGCATCATATATGAATCGAAATCAACACAATCTAGTATCTATAACATCTAACATCATGCTAAATCAAAATCTACAATAATATCCATAAGTGTAGTTGAAAGTATCAAAATCAATAACAAAAATGTGTCAAAGGGAAGTGAGCACTACATTGTGAAAATCTCTAGAAATTGCATAATTCTAACTTACAAGGTAGACAGAAAGGTTTTTTTAGTTGACGAATCATCTAGTTGTCAACAATACCATCAACATGAGCACAAAATTTTGATACCTTGGGTCTAATAGTGCATAAGGTTGTGGTTGCAACTACGAATGACAATCAAATTATAAGTAGGTGATGTAAATCATGAGGAGGAGTTTCATTGTTTCATGCTAATAGTCTACTTACAAAGTTTTCAAGATTGCGTCCGAAGGAGGGGTTTAATTTTGTTGCTTGCCTACCAAGTGTTATTTGGATTACATAAGTGCAAATTTTTGTTTTATTGTTTTAAAAAGAAAGATTATATAAAATAATCGAATGTGAGAAACCCAAGGTTTTAAATTTCCTTATTTAAAAATGTAAAACTAAATTACGAGAATTATGAAGGAAAAGGTGAGATGAACCATGCATGGGAACGATGAGCGAAGCAGATATGAGGGGATCCAAGATCACAACACTAAAGTTGTACACATCACCTTTGAGAGTGGTTATTCAGGATTGTTTGTATTCAGGTGAGATGTATCCAAGCATTCCCACATGTTCTTTGGTCACACTTGTGTCATATTGAAAAATCAACCTTGAAAGGCCGAGATCTGATAAATGGCTTCAAATTTTTCATTTAAGATAATATTTCCTGATTTGATATTGTGCTGCACTATATGAGGTTTGCATACCCTATGAAAATATGTCAATCCTGTACCTGCTCCTTAAGATACCTTTATCCTGTTATCATGGTCCAATATCACACCTGCATCTGGTCTTTCATGCAACCAATAATCCAAGCTTCCATTTTTCAAGTAAGAGTAAATTAGCAACCAATCATTCCCATGTAAGCAAGGAAACAAGTTTTTTCTATTGGGATCTTGGAAAATCCTCTACTCCCAATGATTTTTTCCTAATCGAAATTGATTTTCCCGTTTAAGAGATTTACAACTATAATTTCCTAGTATCTGAATGAATCAACTCACCCCTAGTAACTATTACAGGAGGTATTCAAATGAATATGCAGATGGTATGCAAAAAGATGTTACAGGGAGCACAAACAACACTTCTGATCATGGGCATTCATTTGTGATATTTTATGAGGTGATTTTACAAAACGATGTTTGACTAGAATGAGGCTAGGACTGAGTTGTGTCGGGAAGAAAATGTATCCACATGAGTCATCTCTATCCTAGGTCTTCTTATTATTTACAAACATTTGTCTTCTTGCACATCTCTAACAGATAAAAAGGAAGGGAATAGATGCCACCACTTAGCCATCTGCTAGATCCCTAGAAATGGATCAAAACACTCCATATGAAAATACAAAAAACTTAATCCGACTGATTATTCATGAGGAAGCATGTACCATTCTCTAAAACTCTCATTTTGAAAGAGGTTGCACAGGAGGCTGGGAAAAAAAATAGATTTCCATTATGCTTTGTTGGACCTCCATGCCCTGTTTTACCATTCAACTTCAGGTTCAGGTTGGGAGGAAGCTGGAAAAGGCCGTGGAGGTTGATTTTACACCTACTAATAGAATTTTCTTGAAGGTTTCTAAGCCTTTTCAACAGACAGCTTAGATTTCCCTCCCTGTAATCTATCCAATTACTGCTAAATTTATAATGTTAACTTGGTTTCAGCGTGGGTAAGTCCTCGAGATCTCCAACTTCTGCACTCACTGTAATTATCGAATTACTAATAAATTTTTAGCACCAACTTGGATTGTAGTGTGATGAATGCCTCTCAATTTCAATAGAGTGCATCTACTATTATGCAGGGAAAATGAGAGGTTTGGGTGTCGTGTGGTTTCCCATTCCTTTCCACAGCCCCCTCTAGACATCACCATGACATAGACCACCATCCTTCACCAACCCCTTTCAATTCTGCCACCTACTTCCCCACCAACGCATTCATTTCCCCCCTCTTTTTTTTGTAATTTAATTTAATTAATATATTTAATTATTCATTTATTTATATAGGCACCACAAAGTGTGTTGCACAATTTTGATATTGATTATATAATGTTAAAATTTATATTAAAATAATTATGAGTCTTGGAAGCTATAGGTCAATGTATCATGTTTTATTGATTTTAATTATAGTTTGTTCAAAAATATGTGATGTTTAAACTATTCTAAGAAATATTTATTTGTAAAAAGTTATTCACAACAATATAGAAAAGATATAATAACAATTATGTACCAATAGTATGATTGGTCATTGTCATAAATGTTTTGATAAATATTTGAAAACCTTAATAGAAAGAGTATCAATTGAACGTAGATATAACATTTGTAATTGATTCTTGGATAAATGATTGTATGTAGAACCACCACTACATGTTTATGTAATCTCATGTAAAGAAATTGGTTTTAATAAGCTAAAAAATGCATTATTGAGTTTGTTAAAATAAGCTCGCAAGGCTGGCTATAACTATATTAATTACAATTTTTTGAGAAATGATTTCACCAATAACATAAGCTGCAAACCAGATTTATACTTAAAAATAACTAACAGGAAGACATTTCAATAGTTTGAATGTATGTAGATTGGTTAATAAGACGTAATTGGAGTGAAATATGGGTAATACACCAAATTTATAAATCCCACTATATTATTGTATGACTCTTCAAATGTCCACAAATAAATAAATCCCAAATTCAGAATGATTAAGGAGCTTCCCTTTATTCCACAAATGGATTTTATACAAAGAATAGCTTCGTCACTGTATTAATCCGTAACAATAAAAATGATAGTGATGAACATGATGAATAACATCCCACAATTTTAATACGAATTTACCAAGTAATACTTGATTCCACCACATATTTCTAAATTTCTAAATATTTAGTGATGTCATATTTAGTTGATCTCCCTTGAAATTTCAGCAGTGAAACCCTCTCTTCGTAGCACAACCACTAAGCACAAACACAAATAAAAAATTTAACAAATATGTTTAGATAATCTTTGACAAAAAAAATGTTACCCTAGTCAGATGAATAACATGGAAATAATATAGGCGATCCAAAGAAATTCCATCTTTAACATAATACAGAAAAAGTGGTGATGTGAAGGAAGAATAGGGTTTTGTTGTTTTGCCACAATGCAAGATGGGCATACCTAAATCATCTGCGGTAGTGGAGCTCGGATCATGTTCGATTTTCACTCTTTTCTTTTCACTATGAATCGTAACCGTTTGAACCCTGGGTACAGCTTCGAGTGAAGTTTGGATCTTCGTTTCATCAGTTTTGGAGCATATTCCCTGAACATTAAGAATTATTTTTAGCAGCGACATCGTGATTATTATGTCTTAAGATTATTATGTCTTAACCTCCAACCAACAATTAAACTTTGAGATGATGATATTTTCCTTTTGAACACAAATATATTTATAGAACAAAAAGCAGTGTATGATACAATAGCGAAAATGCGGAGGATTTGCAAGGAAACCCCTGTAAACGCGGTAATTGAATGAAAATGTGCTTCTTCTCACATGCTTCTGATTTTAATTAGATATTCTACTCAAAAAGTGGAAGAAACCAACCTTTCAAAGGTGACGATTTTTTTATCACGCAGTAGAACGAGAAATTTCGTAGACCAGTTTTGCCTCTGCAAACCAATGTTTATAAGGAAAACAGAAGTGTATTGGGCAAGGAAAATGAAATAATAGTGAAGTTGTGTGTTGCTCTTACTCATGATCAAACACGTTCAGTGATTTTGAATTTCAATGCATTAAATGACAATCTGCCCAGTATTCAACATTAATCGTCCGCAATACGCTGACATTAAAATCAAACAATTTCAGGGCACCTTCTGGTTGCATGAATTTGTTCATTGTATGGGTTTTGTTAAGAAATAGCACAATGAAAATTACTTATCGAACATGAATTTCCATGGGTTTTCCTCTGTCGTGTTATTTTCGTCGATGCAACAGATACTTTTAGCCATTTTCTCGCTTAAAACTTCTTTCCCTCAATTTATAATGATGAAAGTTCCGTGCGGTTTAGGGTGTGCAGCATCATGTTTATATTTTTGTGAAAACATTCGAAGTTGTATTCATATCTCACATAATCTGTAGGGCGTATCTTATGAACATAGTCATCGGTGTATCTTGATCAGGAATGGGATGTACATCTTACAGTTGTGTAACACCCACATTTTACACACAAAAATACAATAGTAAAAACATCATGATGATTTTTTTTATTTACTTAAATTGTTCACTACACAACACCACAAGGGCTCCAAGTAGAAAAACTCAACAACGCATAAGACACTTACATAAGTCATCAACTCACATAGACACATGACAACACCATATACATGTTGATGTCCCGCTTTCCCCAAAGAACAAATGATAGCAATAACCCAACCACAATATAGGGACTCAAGAATTGGCAAACCCACAACACATCATTACCATGATTACATCTCCATTACAATTAACATTACAAGAACATTATTATATAAGGATAATTCTATCATTTTTCCACCTACAAATTCTTAAATTCATTTCACATTCAACTTACTGTTCAACCATTTAATTTTTTTCTTTATCCCTTATGACAATCTCCATAACCTACATAATTATTTGCCATATTTAAATTTTCATACAAAGTTCCTAATTCTATCGTTCTTATGTAAAAGGTTTGTTTCTTAAAATATGTTTAGTTGATGTCTAATTTTACCCTCATTACGCAAGGGGATCAACAAGAAGTTGTTGAGGGAAAATAATATGATTCAAAGGAGGTGAAGGTTCAAGTTTCCCTTTCCTATAAACTTCCTTCCATTAGAAGCACATTTGTGCTCGTACTATGGTTAGTTTAGTTCCAAATTTCATTTGAGTCAATTAAGTATTTACATGTCATAATTTTATTTTGTTTTATTTTATTTTTAGTGGATTCAATATTGTCCCAAATTCCTAGTCCCACCAAGAACAATTTTTATCCATTTTTAAAAAAATGTGAATGCTCAAATCAATCATAAAGACTTCAAGTGAAAATTTGTTCCTAAAACCATTATCACATATAGTCTTGTTTCTCATCTCGTTTACAATGTTTCAGAGGTATCTTATTAGCGTCACTTTATAACAAAAAGTGTTACGAAAGTAATTTTCTAACATCTTTAAGATGTATATGATTAGAACATTATAACTACAAACAAACCACAAGCTAACCTACCTAATCAAGTTCATGAGGTTTGGTTTAATTCCAATTTACACTCAGGGCTCTACGCCTGATTATATATCAGATTAAGGTGTAAAAACATATTTACCCTATAAAGCCTCTATAAAATACCAAGGAACTATATTTTCACTCCCCAAGGTGACATATTTAGTTGAGAGGATCTAAAGAGATCATTAACAAGAGTTTAAGTCATAGTACAACTATTTCACTAGCTCCATTGTCTCATCTGGATTCCACAAGGAATTCTATTCAATCTTCGTAAGACTATGTTGTCCACTAGTATTCTAAGGAAGTGTTAGTTCTTCTTTACACCAAAATTAGTTAGACCATGTCATTGTTAACCATTGGGTTTATGAAAATTTCGTTAAACATATCGTCAATGACGATAACTCAAAATCGACTCTTATTTACTTAAACAAGAAGGTTTCATCAAGTGTAAAGTTTAAGTTCATTATACAGTTTCAATTTCTTCTATGGTAAGAAGGATCAACCATGAAGAAAAGTTATGCATGAATCTTATACTAGGGTTGAGTGTTTCACTTAAATATTTTTATTACATTTACAAAGTAAGAATACAATATACTAATTAATTAATCGTCTATTGAAAATTGGAAATGCACAATAAGATTTTAAAGTGAAATCCATTTAACATACATATATAAATTTTACAATAGAAAATTTGAAGATCAAGATAACACCCATGTGTAGCAGGAACATTTCCCTTAAACGCTAGCATCTAACATATTACATAACTTCAATTATAAACCTTTTCATACTTCGCAAATGTTGAAATATACTCTAAAATTTCATTTAACACACACACACACACACACACACACAGAGATATATATATATATATATATATCCAACCTTTTTACCATATGTAAATATGAATTAAAATTACACCCATGATTAAATGCACATTTCCCAAAGTATCCCTAAAACTAACATCTCACATATTACCAAATTTTAGATATAAACATTTTTGTGACATGGCAATACATTATACATATATACATTCTACAATGGCCTCCAAAACTATCGAAATAGGAACATCAACCTTATATTCCTTGTCTGAATTCATCACAAGGTCACTATCCAATAAGCTCTTAACCACCAAATGGATAGGATTAGGTTTTTTCACCACGAAGGTATTTCTTTGCTTAGTTTTTCCTTCCATTTTGATAGTCCACTGCTGAGTTACCTGTAGAAAAGGAAGCCTTACAGCTTTAACGGAGACCTTCATAATCAGGATTTTGGACCCATGTGTGATCCTCAACAATGAGATTGATGGTAGCTGGGAAATCAGTAGAGGTATCCAAATCAATCATAATATGAGCATATGTGGTGAAATCAATGGCCAGGAGTTTATCCAATGAATTACCTATTGACACAAGGAAATTTTCTCTCCAAAATCAGAGGGGAAAATAATGCAACTAGACACAAATCGGTTTAACATTAAAGGTTTCAGTCATCAGGTTGAACAAAGGAAACCAAGGATTCATAAGAAGGAAATGGGACTTGAAATCCCACACTTTGCTTAAAATAAAATCTCTATCAGAGATATTTCCAAACACTATAATGAAAAATCCTCTAGCAGTGGGGTAAATGTCAAGTTTACCTGATATAAAAGGCTTCTAAAGTTGTAATATCCAGTCATGGAGAGTATGGAGGCTAGGGAAAATATTATTGAACCTTGAAATGACTCCCTTCCTCTTGTAATAATATGTAGAAACAATAACATCAATCCCAAAAGACACATATGTTTTTGTAATGGCAGGAACAATCAATTTGGAAATAGATCTGGATGATTTGGCCGCCTCAAAGAATATCCTGGGCGTCATGAATGACTCCCCTGTGCCATCACCAAAAGTAAGCCCTTTTACAGGAAAAAAAGAGGGAATAAAGGAGTCCCTTGCCACCCCCATCTTGAGCAGAACCAACATAGGAGATGCCCCAGTAGATGCATCAACAAGAGCACCACCAACCCCACTTGCAACAATTGCATGCAGATCTAAGGAGGTCACGTGAGAGCCAATGCCAGTAGGGAAGGGAAAAGGAGGGAGTCCACCCATCACCGAGGTCGTCGAAGAAGAACAGCCACCATAGTCAGAGCCACCAAGAAAAATATTAGAACTAGGTTAGGGCTTGCTGCCACATCCAAATCCACCACTGCCATGCCCAAAACTAGAAGTGTTAGGGTTATTACGTCCGTTGGGAGATCCCATTATAATTGTAAAAAAATTAAGTAAATGTCCATGTGGAAATTTTTTATTTCTAAAAGGTAAAATATGTACTTACAAGGCTACAATGAACATTAGAAACCAAAAAAACAAGAAATGTTTTCCTGTGAGATGATAACATTGAAAGATATTTAATGAAATAAATTTTTAATATTTTATTTTTCAGAGAGTGATTAGCTATATTACTTGTGAGTAGGATAAAATAATGTGATGATCAAGTATATTACATGTAAATGGATTAAAAATTTGAGTGAAAACAATAGATGTTTAAATCAAAGAACTGTAGGAAAAAAAGACACATATTTTGTAAACCCGGTCATTGTAATTGGATTTAAATATATTTAATACAAAAAAATTATAATGGCATCAAGATTGAGAACTTCAAGGTAAAACCATTGTATTTAAACATTATGTATGTTTGCATAGTTGTGATAGTGATTATATAATGTTAAAATTTATATTAAAATAATTGTTACTTGATCTTAAGCTATGGGTCTTGGAAGCTATAGGTCAATCTATCATGTTTTACTGATTTTAATTATAGTTTGTGCAAAAATATGTGACGTTTAGACTATTCTAAGAAATATATATTGTAAAAAGGTATTCACAACAATATAGAAAAGATATAATAACCATTATGCACCAATAGTATGATTGGACATTATCAAAAATGTTTTGAGAACTATTACAAAACCTTAATAGAAAAAGTATCAACTGAACATAAATATAACATTTCTAATTGATTCTTGCATGAATGATTGTTTGTAGAATAACCACTACATGCCTATGTAATTTCATGTCATAAAATTTAATAAGATAAAGAATGCATTATTGAATTTGCTAAAATAAGCTCCCAAGGTTGGATATAGCTATATTAATTACAACGTTTTGATAAATGATTTCACAAATAACATAAGAAAACAAAATTTACACTTAAAAAGAACAAACAATGAGAGATTTCAATAGTTTGAATGTATGTAGATAGGTTAATAAGATGTAATTGGAGTTAAATATGTATAATACACTGAATTTATAAATCCATTATATTGTTGCGGGACTCTTCAAATGTTTATATCTAATGTTGACCTCCTTCTTTTGCACAAATAAATAAATCCCAAAATCACAATGATTAAAGAGCTTCCCTCTATACCACAAATGGTTTGTATACAAAGAATAGCTTCATCACTGTATTAATCTATAACAATAAAAATGGGTATTAATCTATAAAAATAAAAATAATAGTGACGAACACGATGAATAACATCCCACAATTTTAATACGACTTTACCAAGTAATACTTGATTCCACAACATATTTCTAAATATCTAAATATTTAGTGACGCCATATTTAGTTGATCTCCCTTGCAATTTCAGTAGTGAAACCCTCTCTTTGAAGCACAACCACTGAGCAAAAACACAAATAAAAAATTTAACGAATATTTTTAGATAATATTTGACAAACAAAATGTTACCCTAGTCAGATGAATAACACAAAAATAATATAGGTGATCCAAAGAAATTCCATATTTAACATAATACAGAAAAAGTGGTGATGTGAAGGAAGAATAGGGTTTTTTTGTTATGCCACAATGCAAGATGGGCATACCTAAATCATCTGTGGTAGTGGAGCTCAGATCATGTTTGATTTTCACTCTTTTCTTTTCACTATGAATCATAACCATTTGAGCTAATCAATAATCTTCCATTAATCAAATAGTAATTGACCATGTTTCCAAGTATTGAGTAAAAAACCCATGCAAAACCCTAATCACTTTGGAGCTCTGGATTTTCTAAGGAATGAAGTGGCGGTGTCGTTTGAGGCTATGGGGGAGTGGTATCAGATAGCCCTTTTGTGTTTTCTGAAATAGTTGGTGGTTTTTTAAACAGTGCTTGCTACCTGTGCAAGCAGTGAGATCTGTATTCTATGGGAGACGTGGTTTTTTGAGATGGTGGTTCTGCTCCCATATCCCCTACTGGCGATGGATTGAATGATGGCGAGTTACATGATGGCTCTGCCCTAGATAAGTGTGCTAGGGGATCATCTAACATCTTTGAGGATGTCAAGGGGGGTTTTGACCTAGAATAATGTGCATCCTGAACATCGCGGCTTTATTGGTGTTTACTTTCATAAGGGTCCCTTGCTCTCTAAACCGAATAAACATTTTGTTCACATCTCTGGTGCTTCTTTCTGTGGTTGTATGGCACTTTATGAACTTATTCTAGAGGTAGGATTGGATAAAAATAAGACCCTTTTGTAGGGTAACATGAGTATGTTGAATGATAAACCCCTTGTTCATGAATCTTTCAAGGATGAATTTTAGGTGAAAGGAAATAGGAATAGTAGCCTTCTGGATTCCAAGAGTTACAATTCAATGGCTTACGAAAAATCTACCCCATCAGTTGGTTTAGTGAAGAGCTAGTTCTATCTGAAGATGTTTTCAAGAGAAATGGTTTGATATGCATATTTAAATTTTTTTATCCAAGTATGTTAGTGCTTCATGCTTGAATATTGAGGAAATGGGGTCCGTTCATGATAGGTAGGTTGGATGTATTTCCTAGTGGTAGGGGTTATTTCATAGTTTCTTTTTCTGATGCTTCAGATAGGGATCTAATTTTTGGGAATGTTTGGGAATTTGAATCCCATAGTATATTGATGAAAATGTGGGTTCCTTTGTTTAACCTAGTTTAGCATACCTTCCATGTAAAAATAGTGTGGATTCATCTACCATATTTAGCCCTCTAGTTTTGGTTGTAAATCTGTTTAACTACTCTTGGTAATACTTTAGGGAAATGTTTGTCTATTGACCCAAAAATATAATATTTTGAGCACACAACATATGTTATAATCTTGGTAGATATGGATACTTTTGTTGATTTCTCTTCCAGTATTGAACTAAAATATAAGGATAGAATTCTGATTCAAAATATGGACTATGAAGGGTTTATCTTTAGGTGTAGAACATTGTTTTCTCCTTGCCATTTAGATTTTGATTATCATTGTGAGGATCTTATTGAGCAAAATAAATAGAGATTGAATATCTCTTACCTAGTCTTATTTAATCAAAAACACATAAAATATTTATAGGGACGTGTACAAACAATACTCCCCAGAATGGATGGAGCTACTCCCTAGAATGGAATGAGTTGTTACTAACAATAAGAGTGAATAATGGAATAAACAAGAAAAACTAGCCTAATAATAAAATATTACGTAGACTATACTAATATTCCCCCTGTTATTAAATTATTCCTGTAAATGTGACCAGCGAAAAGCTAAAATTTCACTTTTCCAAGATATTATGTGATAATATCAGAAACTTGTGCTTTTGTAGGACAGTGCTGGAGATGAATGTGATGGTTCAAGACGTGCTCTCAAATGAAATGACAATCAATCTCAATATGCTTTATTCGTTCATGAAAAAAATAGATTCTGCATGAGATTCAACACACTCTGATTGTCACAATAGAGTATAGGTGATTATTTTTTAGGAATTTCCATCTCATCCAAAATGTGACGTAACCATATCACTTAGCACACAGCTCCTCATGTGGCACAATATTATGCCTTTGTGGATGAGATAGAAAAAAAAAATTCTTATTTCTTATCCACATGATAGGTCAAAATCTAGGATGAAATATGTATCATGTGATTAACTTCCTATCATCAATAGATCCAGTGTGGTCCAAGTCGACATATCCTTGTTGTTGGTGCTCAGATTAGTCTTGCTCTGTTTGTCATTGAAATTCCTTAGTTTGCGGCCTCTAAAATGTTTTCTATATCCCTGTGTTGGTGCTTGAAGACTTTGTCCTCCATTTGGTTGCCATGATCATTCGCTTCCTTGGTCAAAGATCACGTAAAGATCCAAAATGTTTTTTTCATTTCGCACTCCATCTGAAGGAGTCTGTAAATTGGGCGTAAAGTTTGGGTTGTTCCTTTCTTTCCATTTTCCACAGTCACATTTCAATGTCCCTGCTATTTTTGTCCCAAATACCTGTTGAAAATTTGTTGAATGTAGCTTGGAGGATCATGTTTGAACCTTATAACATTTCAAAATTCTCTATCCTTGAAGAAAAATTCATCTCCAGGCTCAAATGGTGGTTTTCCTGCATTTTTACGGTTTAACGAGTGTGTTTTTCCCATCAAATTTACATCTTGGCATGAGTGGAAACGTGCCCCTTTTTGGTTATATGTGGCTCAGTGGGGCAGTCTAAAAACTCTATGGCTCGCTTCAACCAAAAAATTGTCCACGTGGAGGAACGACGCTCGTTTGAAAACTCACCTTTTGATTTGGCCTTGGAGTTGCACCTGGGGGACACATGGAGGATTTCGCTACTTTTCTTGAACTTGAAAAAAAAAATTCATACAGATGGCACAGTTTTGGTGGGCCATGGACATGCGGAAGGCTGGTGCTCATTTGAGAATCCGCCTTAGGGTCCCACCTTAACAATTACGACAGGGAGATATGTGGAGGCTTCCGTTGGCTCCACTTTGTACTTAAAATTTTAAAAGCAATTTTCTAAGACTTGGGACACATGGTGAGCCCACGCTCATTCAAGGTCTCCACTATTTAGCACCATCATGAAGATGCACCATAAAGACACATGGAGGCTTCTATCGAGTCTTCCCATATTTAGACTTTTCAAGCAACTTTCTAAAATCTTGGGACACGTGGAGGGACAGCACCTGATTGGGGATTAGCCCTTGATTTTTATTTTGAAGAAGCACTAGGAGGAAACTTGGAATCTTGTACTCACTTTACCCTTTTTCTTGGACTTTTCAATGGCCAAAGAAAAGTCTCGTGGACCCTAGACACATGGCACATGTAAATTTTTAATAGACTCTATTGGACTAAGACACATGTTAAGCCCACACTTATTTGAGGTCTCTGCTTTTGGGGACCATCTCAAAATGCACCATTAAGATACATGGAGGATTTTGCTAGGTCCTTTTTTCACTGAGACTTTTCAAAGGCCAAAAGGCATTTTTCTTAGGCCCCAGGGTACATGGAAGGCTCACGATTGTTTGAGACTTGCCTCTATTCTTCTCCTTTGCAGTTGCGCCAAGGAAAAAAGTGGATGACAATGATATAAAGTGGAAAAGGAGTAGGAGTAATGGTTGTGCATTTAACATGTTTTCTACCATTTTTTCTCCAAGACTCTTGGAGATGTGAATACGCACTATTTTTCAGCATTCTTTGATGAAATTCTTTGTCGTCTCTGTGATTAAGGTGCCATCGAATGGATTCAAAAATTCAATTTTGAGTCCAAGGATTGTTAAGGCCGATATTTTGAAGTAGGAATTACTCAGGAACTCGAAAAAATGGGAATTACCAAAGGAAAGGGATGCGGGGCAGAAATGGCAGAGGAAAAAGTGTGAAAAAGGATGAAATGATGAATGTACAGGCACATAAAGTGAAAAATGCATTGCCTCAAATGAAAAAAGGGATGACCTGTCAGGTCCAGCCATGCAGAGGCTTCGAAAAAAGATTAAAAATGGGATTTATCACATGATAGAATCAAAATGATTAAAAGGACTCCTAAAAAGTGATGGCATGGCATCCTAGTCATTAGTTGAGAGTCCAAGAAATGTGATCAGTTCATAATTGGTCCAACTAACAGATTTCATATCTGAATTTGTTAAACTTCGTTGTCTGAGATAAATTGGTAACAAGCAAAGGTCCACCAAATATTCTTCTCTTTTGAGGGAAAAATTGTGTGAGAAAAGTGTATAAATGCAATGAGAATACTCTTGCAAATGGTCAGATTTTGAATTCTTGGGAAAAAAATTGAGAAAGTCATCTCCGCGAGAGACCAAAGCCGAGATAACCTGTTATTTTATTCTGTGTTAGATTTTCTGTCATGTACAGTTGGTTGCATATGTATGGCTATTGACAAGCACTGAGATTTCTCTAGAAGCTTTTCCCTGCTGATGAATCTAAGCAATTTATGAATTAATTTGTGTCTAATGTCTAGTAATTTGTGTCTGCTTTGTTTCAAAATGGTTGCAAATAGTTTTTGTCATTCGCATTGCAATCTTATATTCAAATCTTTGTGAAATCACACAGGATCTCATCCCTATGACAATTTAATGGTATTTGCAATTTCATTTTAGGACGATCCTTCATCTTGGATGAGATAAACAAATTTAAAATCAATTCACTGTCATTTGTTGATAAAGATTGTCTATAAGTCTTTGGGTGTACCCTAGGCATAATTAATCAAAGACTTTAGTGTTTAATTGAGTCGTTCGATTTGATCCTTCGTGTTGGAGTATCAAAGATTATGTGAAAACGTGTTGATCTTGGCATCTTTTAAAGCACACCTTTTGGTTGAAGGAATGTCTTAACTGTTATGAATCGTTTTGTTGTTGAATTTGTTCATTATTGTGAATTTCCTTTGAAGATATGGTATAATCAACTTTATCCTACATCTCCCACCAGAATCATTTAAAAACCATTGATCCACCTTGAACTACCCCTGTTTTCCCTGTGTATCTACAAAGGAAAAAAATCTACTTGCAAAATAATGCAGAACAATCAAGATTTCTTAATGTCTTCAGTAGACTTAGCCTTGTGTTGAAAATATCTCCATCGTTTAGAAATGACAAATCTTAAGAGTTAAATCATGGAGTATTGACCATATTTAACCAAGGTTCTCTTCATAGAATTTTTCCAAATGAAGGATATCTCCATCTCCTTCACCAAACAGAGGTTACACTAAGGTTCCTCTCACCCTGGTCGAAGAGGTAGAGCCTAAACTAGTGAGGACAGGTCAAATCCTCTTAAAGGTGTTATCCATCTCTCCACAAATCTGAGTAACAAAGGGTTAGTTAGATCTCATCCCTGGCTACAAAACGACACACACTATGATCTATCTACCTCTAAGCTCCTTGTCGAATCTTTGTTGTTGTTTGGCTTGAAAAGGAGAACGAATTTGGATACCAACAATCATGGCACCGTTACCAGGGAATCTTTAAAGTATTTGAACAAAGATGTACACGTACAGACCCTGGTATTTCTTTTTACAAATTTTAAAGTACAAATACATTGTAGAAACGCCATTATTTTCTCAGATATGTAAGAATTGTTCAAGGTTATGAGTTCTGAGTGCAATATTTCAAACTTATATATTTATTATACTACGTTTTGTATCATCATTGAAAAATTTGGGTAAAATAAGAGCAGGTCTTGTAAGCTTTGCATGAATATGGTATTGACAGACATTTGATAGGTCTTTCATAGTTCATTTACATGAACTAAGCTAAAAATACTTAGTGGTGACTCCGTGTTGTTTAAATTCTTTATAAATACCATTGTCTTGAACATATATCAAGTAAGATTTGTAACTAATATCTCCAAAGCTGGAAGGAAGAAGATATTTCTTCACCAAGGACTCTAGTAGAAGGTTATTTCAAGAGATGGGAAAGTCTAATTCAGAAGGAAGAAGAATTTGGAAGGCTATTGGACATCAAGAATCAAGAAAATAGATATCCATTGGTGAAACTGATCATCCTGTGATTCAAGATTGTAGTACTTCCTCAAGTCCTTCTGAATCAGGTAGCCTCTTTGTTGAATTAAATTCTCTATCTGAAGAGGATCCATCATCTATATTTTAAACATTTACTTCTCAATCTACTCCTATATTTTCAAGATCTTATAGATTTTTCCAAGAGACAGAGCCTTTAGAGGGAAGTCATTCAGAAAAATTGTATCCCTGTACCACATAAACCCCTCACTCCTTAGCATTATGTTCTCCTATAAGATCACCTTCTCAGAATAATATGGTTGAGCCTCTACCTAGACCTCCATTTGTCATTAGTAATTTTGGTCCCATCAATTTTAGAGGTATGAATGGCTATCCAAATGTTGTGCCACAGGATGTAAGAAACAGATTGCCTAAATTTCAAGGAAATAATGCAATAACTGGTGATCAACACTTGAAACTCTTTTTCAATATGATGGAGGATTTTAAAATCTAGACTGTGAAGATGAATACATTAAATTATTTATTCATACTCTAGAAGAGGATGCAAGGGACTGGTATAAATCTCTTCCAGATAATTCTATTGACTCCTAGACAGAGATAAAGAATGCAGTACGGTGATAAACAGACCCTAGGTTTCTTTTATTAGAGTTTTAAAATATAAAAAATAATCCTAAGGAATCAATGCATGATTTCAACACTAGATTTAATAAAACATTGAGAAGACTTCCTATTAATTTGAGGCCATGTGATGAATCATGTCTGATAAAGTATTCAAATGCATTTGATAAGAAAGTTGCTTACTATTTGAGGGATAAGAACCCTAGGATTTTTAGCAGGCCTTTACCATGGCTCTGTAAATTGAGAACAATATTAATGTAGTTGGAAAACCTCCTAATAGGTAGGGTGTTAAAATGATAAACCTCTAGAAGCCTCAATCAAGTAAGGATGTGGATATTGAGGAATTTGTAGAAAAATTTTCTGAGGATGTCAAAGAAATATCTTATAAGCTGGCCAAGGTAGAGAAAGGAATTGGGCAAGGTTCTCTGAGTCAGCATAGGTAACAGGGATAACAAAGACTTGCAAATAATCCTAGAAATGATCAGAGGTCTGATGACATAGGTAAAGGAACCATGGGATATAGAAAACCCCAACCTAGGGAGAATAGAGTTGTGCATGATCCTGTAAATGCCAGAGTTGTTGTTGAAGAGACAAATCAAATGGATTTGTGTGAAAAATGCTTCTTACCCCACCTGCCATGTGAATTAGATTGGCAAGTTAAATAATTTGATGATGATGCATGCATACTGGACTGCTCTACAAACTCACAATAAGGAGCAACTTCAACTGAGGTAATAAGTGCAAGAATTGCGGCATGTTTTTGGGACTACATTCACTAGGTACCTCTTCTTCCTCCCTCTCGTGCTTCATAAATATATATGGTACAAGCATTTGAACTTCATAATAACGATTTTGAGTACCTAAGAGCTCTAATGATTAAGAAGTATGATCAAGGAATCCCATCAGAAGAGGATAGATAACTATTAGTGAATGTTTTTGTGGCCCAAGAAAAGGAGTATAATAGAATAAATAAAGTTGTCAAAGGGGTAGGGCCTCAAGCCAAAACAAAGACCCCAGTTCTCACCAATGTCCCAAAAGAGAATCGAAAGAAAGATGCACCTGAAAAAGGCCATGTTGACTCAAGTAGAACCGATGTTCCCATCCACGCCAAAAATGTTAAAAACTTTGTGCCATCTGATGAGTTTGTTGACCTTTCTCCAAATGTTTCTTTTTCAAAGTACATTCCCTATGACATTGCCCAAGTTTTGAGTTAGATCGATATTTATGTCCCAATTGCGGAACTTCTTAGGATTCCTGAGCATAAGAAGAGGGCTTATGAGTCTTTGAGATTGGGGGAAGATAGGAGTGCCTAAGGAATAAATATAAATAATGTAAACACTCCTCCTTCAACCATTGCAGACCTAGAAACACCACCAACATTAGAGGAGATTGTCGAACCACCTGAACTCTACTTGGGGGCATCTTTATTTGAGTCTCAGTTAAATGTTGATCCATTTTTTACAAAACTGATTATTAAATCCAGACTGTTGTATAATTGTATGTTTGACTCCGGAGCATCATGCAATGTTATGCCTTTTGAAATCATGAATGAATTGAACATTAAAGTGACAGTAGATTATGGCAAGTGTACTGAAATGGATTCTTTAGAGGTCCCAGTTGTAGTGTGTGTGAAGGTTTTGGTGGTACAACTTGCAGCTTATCCAGGTAAGAACCATAAACTTGATGTTTTCATTGTTGATTGCCTTGCCAAATAGGGCATGATATTATCAAGAAAGTGGGCTGCAAGTGTTGGTGGAAGTGTTTAGATGGATATGTTTTTTTCCACCATTCCAATTAATGGTAGCCTTGTAAAGTTGTATTGAGAGAAGAAAATGTTTCACCCCATTGAAGATCCAAATAATGCTTCTTATGAAGTGTTATATGTTGATGTAGATGCAGATAACTTTGTGGAGTTTGCTGATGGTAGGGATAACAAGATTGATAAGTGCAAATGTCTTGATCAAGTGGGTTTACCCTGGACCTTGTTATTAGATGGAGCCTGTTCCAAGTTTGGAAATGGTGCTGGCATTTTTCTTATATCTCGAAGCCAAGAAGAGTTTGTCTTTTCTTTCAAACTTAACTTTGAATCCACTATCAACATTGTTGAATATGAAGCATTGTTATTAGGCATGATAATTACATGGAAATATGGTATTAAGGATGTCATTATCAAAGGATATTCATAATTGATTGTCAAGAAAATTAGGAAACTGTATGCCACTAAATATCAGAGAATGAAACAATACAAGCATGTAATTTGGGATCTGATTAAAATGTTTGACTCTTTTAATATTGTGTGCCATGATCGAAAGTTTAATGTTTTTGCAGACAAGTTAGCAGTGCTAGGATCCATATTTGGGAATTGTACAATGTCTCCATTTTGTGAGTATGATGTTGAAGTACTAACAAGGCGATATGTCCCTGATAATGTTAAAAATTGGCAAGTGTTTGATGATGATGCCCAGGGTAAATGGTTTCTACAAAGCCAAGGTGAGTTTGCTGATGAGGATATAGATTGGGAACCAATGGTATGTGTTGCTGAAGGAAAGGAAACATTATTTGGCAAAGAAATCATCCAGTTGAAGAAAAACATGATACCTAGAGGTTTGGTGTCTCTTGAGTTGAACTTTGATAATGCTAATTGCATTATTAAAAGAAATATGTTTGTTTCAAGAGATGTGGAAGAGAAAAACATGGGTACAAAGGAAAATCCATGTAAAATTTGGTTAAGAAGCAATCTCAGCAAGGAAAAGAAGTAGTCCTATATTCAATTGTTGAAGAAATATCAACATTGCCTAGCTTGGTCTAACTCTGAGTTGAACACATACACGGAAGATTTGTTCCAACATGAGATTCCTCTTGAATCTAATACCAAGCCTTTTAGGAAAAAATAGAGGCCCATCAATCCAATCCTTTATTTGAAAATGTAATAAGAACTAAATAAGTTGAGAGATGGAGGGATCATTCAGCCCACAAGGTATTCATCTTGGGTTGCAAACCTAGTGCCTGTCAGAAAAAATAATGGTGACATAAGGCTATGTGTAGATTTCAAAAACCTAAATAGAGCATCATTGAAAGATAATTACACTTTATCAAACATGGAGAATATGTTATAATTTGTAATAGGTTTTGAATTGTTATCTACTCTGGATGGTTTCTCTGGTTATAATCAATTTTTTGTGGAGTCAGAAAGAATAAAGACTTCCTTTACTACTCCTTGGGGAACTTATGTCTATGTCAGGATGCCTTTTGGCTTAATGAATGTTGGAAAAACTTTCCAAAGAGAAATGGATGTAGCATTTGTTGGTTATGTAAATGATTTTATTGTTGTTTATCAGGATGATGTAATTGTGTTCTCTAGATATAGAAATGATCACTTGGAACACTTGGAGAGAATGTTGATAAGGTGTAGAGAGTATGGCATACCATTTAATCCCAAGAAGTGCCACTTTGGAGTACGAAAGGTAAAACTACTTGGTCACATTGTATCAAAATAAGGGGTAATGATAGATCCAAAGAGAGTGGAATCCATAAGTAAGGTTCCAATTCCAAGAACTAAGAAGGGAATTCAATCCTTCTTTGGAAAAATAAACTTTAACAAAGGTTTGTGTCTAACTTTGCGAAGCTGACCATCGCCATTACTAGCATCCTAAAGAAGGACCAAGTTATCAAATGGGAGGAAGTTTCCATTCAAGATTTCAATGGGATGAAAGAAGCACTAAAGCATGCCCCTATTTTGGCAGCCCCAAATTACAAAAATCCTTTTCAATTTTTTTCTTTTTCTTGGGAAAACACCATTGCATTTGTTTTGTTACAAAAGGATGATGAAGGGGCTGAGAGAACAATTGCCGTTTTTAGTAAGGCATTGCAGGGAGTAGAGTTGAAATACACCATCATGGAGAAGCAAGCATTTTCCTTGGTGAAAGAAACAAAGATTTTCAAACCCTACATTTTGAGTTATAAATTTTTTGCTTATGTTCCCCACACCATGGTGAAAAACATATTATCAGAGATGGAGGTCTCAAGAAAAAGATGTAGATGGTTGAACAAGTTGTAGGAGTATGACATGGATATCCAAAACACAAAATTGGTAAGAGGTTTGGGCCTAGATAAGCTTATGGCTGAGAGAAACCTGCAAACTATTGAGGTGAATGGAGTATAAGGAGAAATGGTAGATATACTTGAATAGTTGGTAAGTTATGAATGATACAAAGAAATAATATTTTATCTCAGACATCTATGTTGCCCTGAATATCTGAGTAAAAATCAGAAAAGAGCTCTTAAGTTAGCCTCTCAAAAGTATGTCATTACTGATTTTGGGTTAGCTTGGAAGAACCCCAAGGGAGTGCTCTTGAGATGCATTAATGAAAATGAGGCCTCCAAAATAATTGTTGATCTTCATGGAGGGTTTTGTGGGGGACATTTTTCTGGAAGATTTACAACACATAAAATCTTGAGAGCTGGTTATTGGTGGCCAACTCTCTTCAAGGATACAACTCTATTGGTGAGAAAATGTGAAAGTTGACAATATTTTTTTGTAAGAATGAAAGCTTCAGGATCCCTTCCTTTGCAACCTATGTTAGTTGAAGCCCCATTCAAACAATGGGGAATGGATTTCATACGGGAAATTTTTTATGCTTCTAGTGCCGGTCATAAATGGATTCTTGTAGCCACTGATTATTTCACTAAGTGGGTGGAGACAATCCCCACCAAGAAGGCAACACACCAAGTTATCATGGAATTCATGCTAAATCAAGTCATATGCATATTTGGAGTACCAGCTAAAATTTTTGTTGATAATGCCATTAGTTTCAGAGCCAAACCTTTGGTGGAAATGTGCAAAGAATATGGGATCAATTTGACATATGCTTCTAACTACAATCCCTAAGGAAATGGACAAGCTGAGTCCAATAATAAAAACTTGTTGAATATCATTAGAAGAACCTTGAAGTTGAACAAAAGAAAGTGGGGTAAGCAAATAAAGTTTTTTGTTTGGGCTAATAGAACCACTTTCGAAAGAGCTACTGGTAAAATTCCATTTGAATTGGTATATGGAACTCAAGCTTTGCTGCCTCTGCATTTGCAATTGTCTTCATTTCAGTTTGTTCAACAGATTGAAGACCAAGAAGTTAGTTCATATGATGCTCTAATAAATCAGTTATTGAGTTGGATGAAGAAAGAAGGGTATCACATCAATGACATGTGAATTTTAGAGAAAAGTTGAAGAAGCTATTTGACAAGAACGTGACACCCAGAGCTTTTAGCATTGGGGATCTTGTGCTTTTATGGGATATCAAAAATGAAGATAAGGGCAAGCATGGTAAATTTGATGCATTGTGGATGGGACCTTATTCAATTGATATTTGAATTGGTGAAAATAACTTCTTCCAAAAATAATTAGACATGGAACTACTTGAATTGCTTGTTAATGGAAGGCATTTGAAGCATTTCCTTGATTGATTTCTCATAATCAAGGTATACTCCATTTGTACAGTGTATAGTTATTTGTTCTCGTTTGATGTTGTGTTTTTGTTTGTTCTGGTCCTTGGTGACCTGGTTTTGTTGGTTACTCAGTTTGTTTTTGGAAGGATGGTTGTGGTTGTTATGCTCTATAAGCCTTTTCTTTAACTTCATTGCCCAATGGTCTATTTTTGGCAGTTGGTCTGCTATTTATTCTTGTGACTCTCAAAAGGAGTGCCCATTCGTGATTCAGATCTTATGTTGGTGCTCAGATTAGTATCACCCCATTTTTCATTGAAATTCCTTAGTTTGCGGCCTTTGTCATGTTTTCTATCTCCCCGTGTTGGTACTTGAAGACTCTATCGTCCATTTGGTTGCCATGACCAGTCCCTTCCTTGGTCAAAGATCACTTAAAGATCCAATTTTTTTTTTCATTTCTCTGTCCATATGAAGGAGTCTGTAAATTGGGTGTAAAACTCGGGTTGTTCCTTTCTTTCTATTTTCCACTGTCACGTGTTTTTTTCCTTGCTATTTTTTCCCAAATACCTATGGAAACATGATTGAATGTAGCTCAGGGTATCATGTTTGAACCTTACTAAATTTCCAAATTCTCTGTCCTTGAAGAAAAAATTCATCTCCGGGCTCAAATGATGGTTTTCCTACATTTTTACAGTCTAACGGGTGTGTTTTTCCCGTCAAATTTACATCTCTGTATCAGTGGAAACGTGACCTTTTTTAGTTGGATGCGGCTCGATGGGGAACTCTAAAAAATATATGGCTTGCTTCAACCTAAAAATTGTCCATGTGAAGGAACGACGATCATTTGAAAATTGACCTTTTGGTTTGACCATGGAGTTGCGTCGAGGGGAAATGTGGAGGATTCCGCTGCTTTGCATGAACTTAGACAAAAAATTTCATACAGAAGGTATAGTTTTGGCGAGCCATGGACACACGGAGGGCTGGCACTCATTTGAGGATCTGCCTCAGGGTCCCAGCTTAGCAATTGCGACAGAGAGACATGTGGAGACATATGTCGGCTCTGCTTTGTACTTAAAATTTTAAAAGGAATTTTCTAAGGCATGGGACACGTGGTGAGCCCGCACTTGTTTAGGTTCTCCGCTCTTGGGAACCATCATAAAGTTGTGCCATAAAGACATTTGGAGGCTTCCACTAGGTCTTCCCATATTTACAATTTTCAAACAACTTTCTAAAAGCCTAGGACACATGGAGGGATCATGCCTGTTTGGGGAACCACCTGTGAATTTTATTTTGAATAAGTGCCAGAAGGACACTTAGAGGCTTCCACTCACTCTAACCTTTTTCTTGGACTTTTCAATGGCTAAAGAAAAGTGTCTCGGACCCTAGACACATGGTGCCTTCTGCTTAACCTTCAAATTTTTAATAGACTCTACCAGACTGAGACGCGGGTTGAGCCCACACTTGTTAGAGGCCTCTACTTTTGGGGACCATCTCAAAATGTGCCATTAAGAAAGGGGGAGGCTTCCCCTGGCTCCTTTTTTCACCGAGACTTTTGAAAGGCCAAAATGCATTTTTCTTGGGCCCAGGGTACATGGAAGGCTCACGCTTGTTTGAGACTTGCCTTTGTGCTTCTCCTTTTCAGTTATGCCAAGGAAACAAGCGGACGAATATAGTATAAAGTGGAAAAGGAAAAGGATAAATGGTTGATGTGCATTTCACCTATTTTTCCACCATTTTTTCTCCAAGACTCTTCGAGACAGGAATACGCAGTGTTTTTCATCATTCTTTGATCAAATTCTTTGTCATCTCTATCAATAAGGTGTCATTGAATGGATTCGAAACTTAAATTGTGAGTCCAAGGATAGTTAAGGCTGATATTTTGAAGTGGGAATTACTCAGGAACTCAAAAAAGTGGGAATTACCAGAGGACTTTGATGCGGGGAAGAAATGGCAAAGGAAAAAGAGGGGAAAAGGATGAAATGATGAAAGTGCAGACACAGAAGCCGAAAAAGGCATTGCCTCAAAAGCAAAAAGGTATGACCTATCAAGTCCAGCTATGCAGAGGCTCCAAAAAAAGATTAAAAAGGGTATTTCTCACATGACAGAATCAAAATGATTAAAAGGACTCTGAAAAATTTGTGGCATGGCATCTTAGTCATTAGTCGAGAGCCCACGAAACGTGATCAGTTCACAATTGGTCCCCCTGGCAGATTTCAGATATGAATTTGTTAAAGGTTGTTGTTTGAGACAAATTGGTAACAAGCAAAGGTCCCTCACATATTCTTATTTTTTGATGGGAAAATTTAGCAATCAAAGTGTATAAATGCAATCAGAATACTCTTGCAAATTTTCGGAGTTTGAATTCTTGAGAAAAGATTTGAGAAAGTCGTCTTCCTAAGAGACCAAAGCTGAAATAACCTATTTTTTTCTTCTGTATTAGATTTTCTATAGTTTCAAGTTGGCTGCAGATGTATAGCCATTGAAAAGAACTAATATTTCTCTAGAAGCTTTCCCCTACTGATGAATCTAAGAAATTTTTGAATTAATTTGTGTCTAATATGTAGCAATTTGTGGACCTGCTTTGTTTTATAAAGTCTGTAAATAGTTTATGTCATTCCCATTGCAATCTTATATTGAAATCATTGTGAAATCACATAGGATCTCATCTCTGTGACATTTTATTGGTATTTGCAATTTCATTTCAAGATGAGCCTTAATCTTAGTTTACATAAACAAATTTAAAATCAATTCATTGTCATTTGTTGATAAAGATTGTTTGTAAGTCTTCAGGTGTACCTTAGGAATGATTAATCAGAGACTTCAGTGTTTAATTGAGTCTTTCAATTCGAGACTTCGTGTTGGATTCTCAAAGATTATGTGACAACATGTTAATATGGGCCTCCATTAAAGCACACCTTCTAGTTCAAGGAAAATCTTAACTATTCTAAAGCTTTCTGTTGTTGAATTTGTTCTTTATTGTGAAGTCCCTTCGAAGATATGGTATAATCAACTTTATCCTATTTCATCTCACACCAAAATCATTTAAAAACCACTTATCCACCCTGAACTACCCCTATATGCCCTATGGGGGTACGTCAAGTGTGAGGATCAATGATCACTCGTGTTTGGAATCCTCCAGTCACTTTGTTGTAGTCCCCTGCTTCCCTCAATGTGTCTGACTATCTCTCACAAAATTGCAATTTGGAAGTGAAAAACATCATGATCTTCCATTTATCAATTTGATGATCATTGAGAGATTATTTTTCCATGGTTATCTCTCTATAAATTTGTGCAAAAGAATGATAATTATCAGCAGACTCTTTCAATATTTAGTTCCAAAGGTTACACTCATAGGTTCCCATCCTCCCTCCATTGAACTCTTCAAAGTAACATGAATCTAATGAATTTAGGATAAGATCAATAACCCCTTGTTTCTTTAAGGTCTTATCCATGTACTTCCAAAAATCTGTGTTCCAATGGAAATGATTAGTTATTTTTCCATCCCCGTGGTACAAAACGATACACTCCTATTGATCTATCTACCATCTAATGATCATACCTTCTTGTTTCTGTGATGCTGACATTGACTTGATCAGGACCTTCTTCTTTAAGGAGATAACCAACATCCCTCACCATGCAGGGTTAGGTTCCAATAAATATCATATTGGCACATAGACCTCTCTTCCCATTCTAAGTCCCCTTGTCCCTTGATGTCAAATCCATTAATGGAAATGGGTGTGTACTGGTATCAATATTTCTCACCTATGAGGTTCCTCCTTCATCATCAATCTTAATTATTCATCCCTAATCACCATTAAGTAATCCTAAACCCTCATTTAATTCATTTCCTGCTCCCTGGAATCCTAGGCATTTTGTTCTCCCTGAGGCCCACATGTTACATAGCATTTTATGGTATCTATGGCACTGAGTATCCAAATGTTTTTCATGAGGTCTACCTACCCATTTTTCCATCCTAAGAAAACCTAACTACAGGTCCTTATCATCTAATGGGTCTGTAATGAGTCACCTCATAAGTTATTTCATGAAGAGTCATGGTGTGAAGAGGTCATTCTAGGCTTATTCCACTAGTCCTAGAGCACGTGGTATGGTATGACGACCGCAAGATTTGGTGCAGGTGCACCCATACTTGTCACTATCAACCCTATGGGAATCCACCTTTATCCCTGACACTTTATCTGAGGATGTACAAGGCTTATGGAGATTTCATTCTTTCAGAGGTATAGTGCATGGATGAGGTACCTTATTTTGTTGTTATCTGTGAAGACAAGATAGGAATAGTCACAAGTAGAGCTCTGACTTGGAGATGGAGAGTTGTCTATAGCATATTTGGAGCATGGGTGGTGAGTTTCTGGTCAGTTTTTAGAGGCTTGGATCTACTATGTACAATTTCATGCATTATATTCCTCAAGTTTCAGGGCAAATCTTGTGCAGGATCAGATATCTTCCAGGAGAATTGTCTCTACCCTCTTAGGTAACATCGGGTTTTGGATCATATGCAAAACTAGCTCGAATTGGAAACTTTAGATGCTCATATGTGAACTGTGTTACATCAAACTCATGAGATCAATTTCTAGTTGCAAACATCATGACCCTACCTAGTCAAAAAACAACTAGGTACCCATCTGTAAATGTTGGCAAGTACTATGCCGAGTACGTATACTATTGTTTGCTAACTCATTGCCCTTTCTGATTTTACAGTCACCCATACTTCAGATCCAACTGAACACCAAATTTGTTACGCATTCATGTCACTTCATATCTGTTTGTGCCTTAGCTCTAGTCATCCAACTAATGTTAGCCAAGTCAACATTGACCAGTATCAGTCTTGGAAATTACATTGGCCTTCAGATTTAATAATTTTGGCAAGTTACATCCTTGAGTATGTCAAATCTATGGTTTGCTATATCTCAGTGCAGGCTCTCCAACCTTTTTTTTTCCAATCAGCCTCATCATCAACTTCAAATCTACCTCAAAGGTCCTCAGGTCTATATTTTCTATCACTCTTTTATTTGATCTGTTCCATTCACCATTGACCTTTAATCCCTATAATCTCAGGTGCACCAAAGGACCTACATAGGTTTGATCTTAATTTCTTTAGGTTAGAGACATCGTCCTTAGGCAAGCAGATGGTTTCAAAACCATTTCAATGGTTCTGTATTACAATTCCTGATGTCTGATACCGATCCAAGGTTTTTCTACAAACACTGATCGTTTCATCACTTATCGTATCAGAAAATACTCAATTTGAGCCCTATTCCACCAACTAAGAACTAGATGTTCTCTACTTGGATAATGGGAGAGGTTTATTTTTAGGAAACCCACCCATCTATCATACCAATCTATTCCTCGTGAAATGGGTCATCTTTTGATTCTCATAGGTCATCTAAATTGGGTGGAAAGAAGTTCTCTGGTTTTTTTCATGATGGCACCCAAATTCATCATCATCTCATCTAGAGGTACCATGACACATGGAATGATCAAAAAACGGAAATGGATGTTTTTGTAGTCACTTATTTTGATCCCATTCAATCTAATCTGAATTTCATGTAAATCAGGAAAATTGTTCAACATAAACTGACGTAGCCGATAAACATAGTACACATTTTGATCCCACATCCAGTTTAGCATCCCTTATCCAATAATTACCTCCACCTCATGTAGGGACCCCACTACATGCTATGATTAAAACTTACCATCTCTCCAAGGAGAGGATGCATAGGTTGGCATCACCGACAACCATACATTCTCGTAATCCCTACAGTTGGTAGCCAAAAATGGGGATTATGGTTTCATAAGTAATCTTGTTTTTTCCTCCCAGTGATGCAAGAATCCAAAACACATGGTATACCTGAGCCAACAGTGCACTTTGCCTAGGAATATACTAGATGGTGCTCCATGATAGTAGCTACATTGTCCAAAAGTGTCCACCTGGTGAATCCTACCAATGTTCTCTAAATCCAAATCCTTGGTTGGTACTTTTCATGGAATCACAAACATAATAACTCACATTAGTTGGTTACTTGGTTCCTTTGCATTGGGATAGTACCACACCCTGTGATATGAATTCACACCTACTTGTATGCAAAACAATCCCATACAATTCAGGGCATCATCTCCATACATATGTCGTCATGTTTATCTAGCAGCAGCATAGTTTCTCAAGTGCAATAGGCTCCTAGCAGTCTGCACATAAAGATAGGCAGTCACATGATCCCGTACACATCCATCCAAAGTTACGTACCATTGCTATACTAGTACAGATACCCAAATGTTCTAGTAATCCATCTTCCATCTATATATCAATGCAACCATCAACCCTACATCTTGATGTGACCCACTGGTAGTGCCAGAATCCTCCTAGCAGCCAATGGTTGTCTAATATACTTCCACTCAGCAATGCCAATACACATCTACCCACATGACCATCTTTAACATATCCAGGGAAATCTGAAACAACTTAATGCAAGAGAGGGTATCTCTCACCTGTAATACACATGCAATAAATACATCACCTTAAATGATTTATCAAATAATTAAATCAAATGTTTGACATTTTCATTAAACATATCTATGAAGATCTACCCAATCACCGCTGATTGTATGATCAATGACTATATGCAGACATTCCCACCATAAATTTTGACAAAAAGCACAAGAAATATAATAAATCACATGAATCACATGCGAAATAGAGAAAGAGAGATCTAGAGAGACCCCTCTCTTGGTCCTTTACCTCTTCCTATATCACTTCCACTCACCTCCATCTCTCAAAATACACTAAGGTAATCTGCATTTGCAAATAAGAGATCTCAAATTCGTTTCAAGAACCACATCGTAAATGAGGAATCCTTATGTTCCTAGGAATTGGTTTTGCTAAACTCTTGCCATTTTGATCACCAATGATTTTCAATTGGCACCGAATCGCCTATCCCAGAAATACTAAGATGCATCTAAAATCATCACCTATTGATAAACCATCAGTACACAGTCTTACCTCTTTTGGTCTCAATAGACCTCTCTAGCTCACATGCACAATACTATAAGCAATATTATATTCTAGTTTCTTTGCATGCCCAACACCTTGTAAGAATTTTGATTTTTGACCATACATCAAGTGTCTGCACACAAAGAATGTCACGATGTTGGCTTTGACCCTCTAGTATAGTTACTTCTATGTTTCCTGCATGGAAGCACTTTGCACTAGATCCTCTCTCTATTGACAACTGATTTGGTATTTATTCCCTCAAACACATGTGTGTAAGTGGTACACTATTTGAAAATACTTCCAAAGGCTATTTTAATATCCCCTAACTAAAATATTTCTAAGTATTATCCTTATCCATCTCTATTTAACTCCTCTAGCGTGGACATTTCAGACTACATGTCACCAAATTCCAGAGAATCTTAAAGAAAATGTATCCAAAAATAGAACAAAATATCTTCAATCCAATGACCAGCTAACAGTGGGCCATTGGATTGAGGGGGTGAATAATATCCTTACGAAAAAAGCTGGGGCATACAAGTGCATGGTCTTATTTCTTGAGGTGAATGGTTGCCCACAAATAACTCAATAATAAAGGGGGAAATGTAGAAACTCCATTCATATCACCCTAGGTGACCCATATGCATATTAAATGCATAAAAAACATTATTCAAATTATTACTTTCTATCCTAGGTCCCTAGATCCTTGGGGACCATCAACTTTTAGTCTGACCCTTTACAATCCTTCATACATCACCCAAACGTAAAATAATATATTTATCCTCCCTCTAACCACCTAAAACCACCCTAGCCTAATTGTATCCTACCGCATTCCCATACCCCTAACCTCTTCCTAACCAGTATTCTCGACCTCCCACCATATTGAATAACAACCCTATTCCTTGGATGATGCATTTTTTTAAACCATTTTTCATAAACCTTACATTATTTGGTTTGTATACTCTCTGAATAAATCATGATGGTAATCCGTACATCATTGGAAATTGATTTGCAATGCTGACGTCAATTCTAATGGACTCTGCCACCATCTTCTTATGTTTCCTAGTAAGTCATAATTTGGATTTAGGAACTGTTAGTGCAAAATCACAGCACCCCTGGATGCAGATCAGGCTTCTAGGTTGATCACTCAGGCATCCAGTGTGATTGCACAACATGGAAACCTCTCTCCAAGCGTGGGACTTATGAAACTGAGAGAGGAATCTCAAGAGAAGGTTGGTTCCTGCTCCTAAACTACCTGCCACAAGCTATTCCAGTGTAGGCAAGCTAATCTAATCCTAATCTAACCATGCCAAGGAGACAGAGAGAGAGAGAGAGGGAAAAACAACAAAAGCCTACACTAAAATGGTGATACACCAGAGAAGGAGAATGTTGGACATCTATCAAAACTGCCATGGGACAAGGAGAGGTGAGCAATGGGAAGGATGGACAGATGCATCATAGGCCCAAGGATAGATTTCACACAAAAAATGTCCCAAAACTCCATGAACACAGCTCCAAACCTGCAATGAACATTCAAACATGCACAAATACCTGCAATGAAGAGAGGCAAGAAGAGAACAAGCAAAAACGAGAAAGGATGGACAGATGCATCACAAAACACGTTTTGTTGCTCCAGAAGTTTGCACAGAACATCATTCCATTAATAAGAGGCAAAAACGCCATTACAGAGCAAGGGAGGAGGCTCAAACTCCATTTTTAACCCTAGAGAAGAAAAAAAGGGAGGGCAGAGCAGAAAAGATGAACAACTCTGTTAAAATTTTTAGCCAAATCTAGCTTTTTACATTGCATGGGTCGAGCCCAGGAGAAAGAAAACATAGGAAAATGTGCCAGCCCATTCCTCATTGAATGCTAATGCATTAAATCAGCATGGAGGACCTTACCAACCCATACCCTGCCATCCTTGACCGATTTGGAGGATAATGCAACCCATTTGTATTAATTTGGCCACTGAAATGTCACTTCTGGCCGTGCAGAAGAAGAATGCGATCCATGTGCATTAAAACTGGTTGTTGTAACGTCGCTTCTGGCCATTACCACACGTCAGAGCTGTTTCTCAATTTTCTCTCTCCAGACTACACCAAAACTCGAGATTGATCCCCAGAATCATGTAGAGGATTTCATAAGCTTTCCATTGATGTCAAGAACGTACAAATCCGAGCTCTGGGTCGAAAGATATGGCGATCTGAAGATTTAGGGCACAAAACAGACCAAGATACGATTTTGAAATATTTCCCACGCTTCTGCCACCTGGATGACACATGGCACGCATCTGATTGGTCACGAGCAATTCTCTCTCCTATGCCTTTCGGTGGGATTCCTTTTGAAATTTCCTTTTTGGCCCCTTAAACTTGGACACGTGGCGCTATTTCATTGGTTCGGGCTAACTCAGTGCTCGAAAACTCGCCCTTTGACTTTTTGACCTTTACCCCTGTGACACGTGTCATGATCTGATTGGTCGATGGGTCCACCGGCTCTTTCGCGCCCTTCGCGTCTTTTTGTCCCGGATGTCCCAAACCGTTTGGGACATAAACCTCCGATCGCGCCTGAAATGAGCTTCCTTGTCCCTCATTCGGCCGATGACACGTGGCGCTGCTTGATTGGATTTTGGCTCCTTCGGCAATCCGCATCCCGCACATCCCTTTGTCCCAGATGTCCCAGTGCTCCTTGTGCTGATTTTGGCCGAACCGGCTAGTTCGCTTCCATTTGTCCCAAATTGTCCCTGTGCTTCGCGGGACAAATTCTTCCGATTCGGCCGGTTCGCGTCCAGATGTCCCGGATGTCCCAAACCGTTTCGGGCCGCCTCGACTCTTTTCGCCCAGTTTGGCCGGTTCACGCCTTTTTGTCCCAGATGTCCCATTTGCTTTTGAACCGCCTGTTCTCATTTCGGCCGAACCAGCCGGTTTGGGTCCTTTGTGTACTCTTGTCCCGAACTGTCCCGCTCAGCAGTTAGTCAATTTTTCTTCCTCTTTCGGCCGGATCGGCTTTTCGTACCCGCCGCGTACTTCTGGCCCGATTGTCCCAAATGCACTTAGCGGGCCGCCTGGAGGCTTTTTGGCTGATCCGCATCTTTCTATCCCACACGTCCCAAAGGTGACCTTGAGCAGGACTTAGCCAATTTTCATGATTTTTTCCTGGATCAACCTACTTGCCTTTCTGCAACCTTTTTCACATTTTCTCAAAGCTTGCTCCCTCCTTCTTCGGCCAGGGGAGTTAGAAAAATATCTGAGAGAACCTTAGAAACATGATGTTTTCTCTGAATCAATCAATTTTCCTGGGACTTGAATATTCTGATGTATGTTATCAAAATTACCTTGGGGGGTGAATTTTGGATAACAGTTTTGGTGACTCAGCGGGGTCATCTGCCTGCTAGATGAAAAGACCAGTTGCCTGAAGCAATCCATTGGGCATGGAGTCATAAGCAAGCCTGAAAACTGATCTGAACTTTGAAAACTTCCCTCTGAGCCACTTGAATCCCACTGGACATGGAGTTGTTCTCACCAAAAGGCCACTGAAATGAACTATGCAAGAGCAAAACCAGCAACACCAAAAACTATGTACAAAACTGAAAATCATACATGCCCCAAATGGAACATGCAGAGTGTGGACAAGCACTTCTTTTGCTGAAAGCAAACCTAGCTACTCTACTCTAACTGGAAGCAAAGGCAAGCTAAACAAACCCTACAACTGGTTGTGAGAAATAGCTTCCTTTCTTCAAAATTGGTAGCCATGCAATTGATTTGGCACTGATCATGGCTATTTGGATGGATGGAAAATCAGCAAGAAGCTGGTCTTCTATCCAAATCATCAAGGTATCAACTGAAAAATCCAATACCTCTTTTAGTTGCTCTGCATTTGGATTGAAGAGGTATGGCAGTTGATCCTTGGTACTTTGTAGCTCATCCTCATGCTCTGAAGCAAGCATGACTGGTTGTGGCTTCTCCTTTGGCTCCAATGAAGCCAAATACTTGATTGGGCAAGGTCTGATCCGTTTGATATGCCCATAGCTCTTATTTTTAACTCCAAAAATAGAGTTCTCTTGTAGACCCACCTGAATGGATGATGTGGAAGAAATGGTGGAATCCTTCTGTCCTTTCTCTTCCTCCAATGAAGAACATGGAAGATTTAAATCTTCTAATTTTGATTCCAAAGGGCTGCTATAAGATGCAGGCTGTTGCAAATTAATGCTCTCCTTCATGGCAGCAGGCTCTGGTGTTTGGAATGTGGATGATGAAAGAGAGAATGGTGAAAACTCAACCGGCTCTTCTCCATCAAAACAGTCCTCCAAATATGACAAGTAAACTGCCTCATTGCTGTCCTGCTGCAAATGTTCAACCTCTCCCATGGCATTCTCTTGATCTGTAACTTGAAAACCATTGTTTCCTTCACTCTCCAATATTGAGTTTGAGAGATCAAACTCCTGTTCAGTACTAGAACTTGAGAGAGATGAAGTGGAAAGAAGAACTGAAGGTTCTCCTGTAGCCTGCTTTGTGCTCAAAGCTTTTGGATCTGCACTTTTCTCCTCCACAAGTGGGATGTGCTCCTCTTCTTTTGGATTTGGAGCAGCTTCTCCCTCCTATAATGTTTGAAGGAAATCTTGCTCTTGATTGAACTCTTCCTCCAACATGAAGTTTGTCAAGTCAAACTCTTTAATCTGCTGCTCTAGAGGACAAGTTGGGGCTGTAAGATCTTCTTCTTCAACAAAAACAGTCCTCACCACCATTTGTTCAACCTTAGCCTCTTCTGTAGGTTTAACCATCAAGGGGATCTTTGTCATCCCAAACTTGGCAGCCCAAACCTTCAAGTCATCTGTCATTTCTTTTCTGTTGGGCTCCTCTTCATGCTGTCCTTGATGACTATTTTTTTCAATTTCTTCTTCCCCACACAAAATTGGGAATGCAAGAGGAGGAATGGGTTGAAACTCAATTGATTTTACATTTTTTTGTGGTGGTGGAGGTAGTGAAACCTATTATTTCTTTGGAGGAGGGGGTGTTTCTGTCAGCTCTTGTGGAGGGGATGACTGTTTGGAAGGGAAAAGGAAAGAAGAATTGAGATGAGATGGAAGACTAAGAGTTGGAGACATGGGATCAACATTTGGGACATCAGATGGAGAGTTTAAAATTTGCAAGTCCAAATGAGATGATGCTACTTGAGTAATGGGAAGAGAGAAACCAGATGATGGTGTAGAACTTACCCATTGACAAGGTTGTTCAACACCGAATGTATAGGCCTCTATTTCTGCCGTCCATTGTGCAAGTTGGGGCAACATCTTTCTCATGAAGTCCAACTTCTCTTGAGGGCTGAAGTGTCTTGGAAAAGGGCCTCCCTATGGACAAGGAGTCCTGTAACCAATTCTGAAAGCTCTCATTTGAGCTGTTGCTCTGGACTGCACCATCTTTGCCTCCATCTTTTGGATTTTCTCCAACAGACCAACATCTTGGATCTGATGGTCTTCATTGTATGCATACTCTTGCTCTTGGAAGGCTCCATAGCCAAACTGAGTTTGGCACTGCTGCTCATATGGGTATGCATACTGATCTTGAATCTGCTCAAAATGTTGATTTGGAGGATTTGTAAAACATGTTGGAGGTGTGATATACTACTGTTGTTGATGTGAATTCCATGATGGAAACGAAGACATGATTGCACAACTTCATGGAATGGAAAAGAATGAAAGGGATGGAAAGAAAGATGGATGAAAATGGATGGAAACGGGTCTGCAAGCTTCAGAGAAATGGGTTGCTGATCAGATGGAGTCACCAGATGTGTTTATAAGTGCTTCTAAAGGCTGAAATCTTCACAGGAACACACCAACCTGCAAAAGATGAAGTGAAAGACTTCTAAGGTCCCACCGGGCGTGCCAAAACTGTTAGTGCAAAATCAGAGCACCCCTGCATGTAGATCAGGCTTCTAGGTTGATCACTCAGGCATCCAATGTGATTGCACAACATGGAAACCTCTCTCCAAGTGTGGGACTTGTGAAACTGAGAGAGGAATCTCCAGAGAAGGCTGGTTCCTGCTCCTAAACTACCTGCCACAAGCTATTCTAGTGCAGGCAAGCTAATCTAATCCTAATCTAACCATGCCAAGGAGACAGAGAGAGAGAGAAAAGGGAAAAAACATCAAAAGCCTACACTAAAACGGTGATACACTAGAGAAGGAGAATATTGGACATCTATCAAAACTACCATGGGACAAGGAGAGGTGAGTAATGGGAAGGATGGATAGATGCATCACAGGCCCAAGGATATATTTCACACAGAAAATGTCCCAAAACTCCATGAACACAGCTCCAGGCCTGCAATGAACATTCAAACATGCACAAATACCTGCAATGAAGAGAGGCAAGAAGAGAACAAGCAAAAACGAGGAAGGATGGACAGATGTATCACAAAGCACGTTTTGTTGCTCCAGAAGTTTGCACAGAACATCATTCCATTAATAAGAGGCAAAAACGCCAGTACAGAGCAAGGGAGGAGGCTCAAACTCCATTTTTAACCCTAGAGAAGAAAAAAAGGGAGGGCAGAGCAGAAAAGATGAATAACCTGTTATTTTTTAGCCAAATCTGGCTTTTTACATTACATGGGTCGAGCCCAGGAGAGAGAAAACATAGGAAAACGTGCCAGCCCATTCCTCATTGAATGCCAATGCATTAAATCAGCATGGAGGATCTTACAAACCCATACCCTGCCATCCTTGACTGATTTGGAGGAGAATGCGACCCATTTGTATTAATTTGGCCGCTGAAATGTCACTTCTGGCCGTGCAGAAGAAGAATGTGACCCATGTGCATTAAACTGGTTGTTGAAACGTCGCTTCTAGCCATTACCACACATCAGATCTGTTTCTTGATTTTCTCCCTCCAGACTACACCAAAACTCGAGATTAGCCCCAGAATCATGTAGAGGATTTCACTAGCTTTCCATTGATGTCAAGAATGTACAAATTCGAGCTCTGGGTCAAAAGATATGGCGATCTGAAGATTTAGGGCACGTAACAGACCAAGACGGATTTTGAAATATTTCCCGCGCTTCGTCACCTGGATGACACGTGGCATCCATTGATTGGTAGCGTGATTCTCTCTCCTCTGCCTTTCGGTGGGCTTTCTTTTGAAATTTCCTTGTGGGGCCCTTAAACTTGGACACGTGGCACTATTTCATTGGTTCGGATCAGTGCTCGAAAACTCGCCCTTTGACTTTTTGACCTTTTCCCCTGTGACACGTGTCATGATCTGATTGGTCGGGTCCGCCGGCTCTTTTGCGCCCTTCACGTCTTTTGGTCCCGGATGTCCCAAACCGTTTGGGACATAAACCTCCAATCCGCCTGCAATGGGCTTCCTTGTCCCTCATTCGGCCGATGACACGTGGCGCTGCTTGATTGGCTTTCAGCTCCTTCGGCGATCCGGATCCCACGCGTCCCTTTGTCTAAGATGTCCCAGTGCTCCTTGTGCTAATTTCGGCCGAACCGGCCAGTTCGTGTCCATTTGTCCCAAATGTCCCTGTGCTTCGCGGGACAAATTCTTCTAGTTCGCTTGATTCGGCCGATTCGCGTCCAGATGTCCCGGATGTCCCAAACCGTTTTGGGCCGCCTCGACTCTTTTCGCCCGTTTCGGCCGGTTCGTGCCTTTTTGTCCCAGATGTCCCATTTGCTTTCGAACCGTCTGTTCTCATTTCAGCCGAACCGACCGGTTCGGGTCCTTCGCGTACTCTTGTCCCGAACTATCCCGCTCAGCAGTTAGTCATTTTTCTTCCTCTTTCGGCCGGATCGGCTTCTCGCGCCCGCCCGTACTTCTAGCCCGATTGTCCCTAATGCTTAGCGGGCCGCCTGAAGGCTTTTTGGCCAATCCACGTCTTTCTGTCCCACACGTTCCGAAGGCGACCTTGAGCAGGACTTAGCTAATTTTCACGATTTTTTCTGGATCAACCTACTTGCCTTTCTGCAACTTTTTCACATTTTCTCAGAGCTCGCTCCCTCCTTCTTCGGCCAGTGGAGTTAGAAAAATATTTGAGAGAACCTCAGAAACATGATGTTTTCTCCGAATCAATCAATTTGCCTGGGACTTGAATATTCTGATGTATGTTATCAAAATTACCCTAGGGGGTGAATTTTGGATAACATGAATATCATTCTGTCTTCTGCAATTAAACTCTTGCCATCATTGGTATCTGAGCGGATGCCTTCTCAGCGCAGTCTCCATTGCAATCACGGTGGATGAAGGAGTTTGGAAATTCACAGATCTTGTTTGGTATTTTTCTCGATAGTTTTATTGAATGGAATCATTCTGTTCTGCTCTCTTTTATCTAGCAATTGGTGTAAGCAGGACGTGTCTGCACAATTAAAATGCGTAGCATATAGAAAAGCGTGGCAGTTTTAAGGCATAGAAGTTTAGTATAAAATCAGTGTGTGCTATGCGTGGAGGAGCTTGAGCAGCGTGGCAAGGCAGAGGTGCCAACAGAGAAAGTGCCAAAGCGCAGCAAAAGGGAGGCAACTGTCATCATTGTGGAACCGCGACAGTGACAGGATTAGCGTGTTTACCTGCATTCTAATTGGATTTTTACTATTTCCATAGTAAGGTAATTTACTTCCTACTTCACCATTTTTTCGTTTCTCCAGTAGTTATTATGGACATTCACTTGGAAAAATACTCAGGGTTAAAATTTCATACATGGAAGATGAAGATTCAAATGCAACTTATGCATAAAAACTTATGGGGTATAGTAGATGGGAAAGAGAAAAACCCCACAGACGCCGCCAAATTAGCAGAATGGCAGTGCAGAGATGATAAAGCAAAAGCCATTGTTGGCCTTGCTCTCTCCGATTCTGAACTCCATCATGTTGATCTCAATAAATCTTCCAAGGACATGTGGGATAATTTAAATCAATTATTTGGAGCGAAAGCAGTGAACGTGAAGTTTTCCCTAAAAATTCAGTTATATAGATTCAAAATGGAAGAAAGTGTTTCTATGTCTAGTCACATTAATAATCTTCGGTCTCTGCTCCAACAACTAGTAGAAGTCAAAGCTATGATAGAAGATGAGGATGCCAAAGCTATCCTATTAAACAGTCTATCTTCCAAATACAACAATGTTGTTTTTACTCTCAGTCAAATTCAGTCTAAATCTCTAGATGACATGATCATGGCTCTTCTCGCAGAGGAAAAATGCATAACTGATGATGTTGCAGAAGATGATACTCAACAAAAGAAAGGTCATACAATGTGGAACTGTCATATCCGAGCAAGAGATGTTCTACAAGGAAATATAAAACACAATGGAGCTAATACTGCTCATATAGAAGATCCACAAGATTCTGACGAGAGTGAGGAAGCTGTTGATGAGATTGGCTTCACATCATCTCTAGTATTGTAAGCATCTGTACAGGAGGACGGAGGATAATGGAGGCTGGAGGAAATCCAGCGACCTCTTGCAAGCCGCAAGCGACAAGGCCACCGACAAAGATTGTGGCAGAATAAGGTATTGAGGACCTATTCCTCAAATTTTGGCTTGTTTATTTTAGTTTCAGTTTTGTGTCGTGTTCCTGTTGTTTTTTTATTCAATAAAGTACAAATGATACGAAGTTTCCTATTTGGAACCTTCTAATTGAAGAGCGTCGTGGGGAACAGAAAAGCACTGAAAGCAACGCATGGTACTCGCCCTGGGTTCGTGGTAATCCTGTAAAACCACCGAGGTATCATCCTCTTGGGTTCATGGTATCCGTGTAAAACCACCAAGGTAAAATCCACTTGGTTCGTGGTAATCCTGTAAAACCACCGAGGTGAACAGTCGGAAAGTGTTCCTGTCCCTCTAGGTTTCTGGTCAACCTTAGAAAAAAACCATGTGAGACCATGTAGGCACATGCTCGTGTGAAGACCCTCTTTGCGATGTTCTCTTTAAGGGGGGGACCTATTATCAGGAAATGTATGTTTGTACGACCAATGTATTAAGGGGGGGAATGTTAGCATTAGTTTAATATAGTTTAATATTTAATACATTGTTATGGTGGACAGTTATAACTTTCACCCTCCACCCACAACCTTTATAAGGGTCTGCACTCTTGTTTATAAAAACACGCATTGAATGAATATCATTCTGTCTTCTGCAATTAAACTCTTGCCATCAACTGAGCTTCTAAGAGTAGATGTTTTGGTGCAGAATTGTAATAATAATAATAATTTTTATTCATTTCTAAGAGATATTACAACTTTTACTCACTGATGAGAAGTACTAGTTCGTCCATAACCCGTGATGCTTTGTGGGGTGTTCTTCTTTTTCTTCACAATCGACATCATAGCCAGCTTCGAGCTCTTCAAGCACTCGTTTCACCTGGTAGCTAACGTCGAATAGAAAATATTGTAGAATGCCTTTCTAAACTAGCTCGTCAAAGACTAAATTATTGGTATTTCGAAGCTCATTGAGAAAATAAAACTAGAACCTAGAGATCTCTTGAGCATCTTGACAGTGCTCTTGTGCTTGCGAGTATTCGGTTTGGCTTCTTGTAGTCTCGATATTTTCATGACCATTCGACATTCAACATTGGCGTGAAATAATCACTGTTGCCATGATGGAGGCGTATTTTTCAGACAATAATGGAACTCTTCTTTTTTACGATGTACCATGTTTAAATCCTTCACTCGAGTGTATTTTAATAATGTTGATCGCTCAAATGTATATGGAAGAGGCTTTTGAATTTCAAGACAACACAGACACGTCCTAGTGCTAGAAGGAGATTAAATTGCTTTGGCATATGTCTTTCAGGATACATGCAACCAATTATCCTCTACGCATGTCACCCTTCTCTCTCCCTCTTCCATGCAGTAGGTAGATGGTTACTTGATACGCAACCTTTCTTTACACCCACGCATCAAACCAGATCAAACAACAGACCACGTCTAGCCAAAAAAATAGAAGTATGCAACGTCCAGCATACCAGAAACTCCATGTGCAAAATTGTTGTTTGATAGAGGCCAGTTTAAGCCTCAATTTCCAAGTTAAAGCAAATATGAAAGGACCTCTTACCAGATCTAGGCTTTCCTTTTCAAATCTTCGCACTAGAAAAACATAGAGAAGATCTCCACGCACAACAAATGATCTCCACGTAGTTTCTAAATCTGGTAAATTTCCACGTCCAACTCTTCCTCCACCACGTGGCATTCTGGTATATGGTCACGTGGGAAGAGAGTTTTATCCCATTGGTAACAAGAATGGGATTCTCTAAAGACACCACGCAGCAGGTTAGATTTCAACGCAGCAGATTTTTAAATGTTCCCCACATAGGTTTAATTTGACCAGAAAACTATAGTACTCTACGCAGACAATAGTTAAGAGAAAATATTTGGATCAGATTCTCCCACAGCCTTTCCACATCCAGATGCCTTCAATGAAGCTCCACTCTCCACGTTTGAAGGATTCATCTAACACACAGGTAATATATCAAGTTATCTCTGATACCAGATTGTGAGGAGCTTATTGAATAGAAAAAATCGAGATTGAATATAGTTTACTCAGTCTTATTTAATCAGAAGCACGTACAATATTTATAGGGATCTGTACAAACAATACTCCCCACAATGGATGGAGTTACTCAATGGAATGGATTGAGTTTTTACTAACAATAAGGGTGAATAATAAAATAAACAACAACTACTAGCCTAAGAATAAAATACTATGTAGACTATGCTAACAATCATTTGGGAAGAAAACATGTCAAAGGAAGAAGCTCATGGTGAAATAATTCTAATCCTGGAAACCTGGTTGTAAATGATCCATTAGATTTTAATTTTGACTCTGAGTCAAAGAAATTAGATGCTCCAAAAAGAAAAATCTCAAGGAGCAAATTGAAATTTTGATACCAATTCACAATAATGAAAATAAAAATCTAATTACGAAAGAGGATTGGAAATTTGTGAGTAGGAAAAAGAAAGGGAATATCTCTCCCCTCAAGATGCAGTTAAGATCCAAAAGGAAGGGGTCTCAATGTTGAGATAGTCTGTGTGTTTTTGTCTTATTGTTGTTAGTTTGATGCTTCTATTTGTTTGGTTGTCTTGTGCTGCTAGAAGAGGTAGCTTCATTTGTTCCTCAATGTCTTCTCTTTTCTCCACCTTTTGTATGGGGTAGGGTCCCCTTAAAACTTTTTTACCTACAATAGAAAATAATAATAAGATACATTACAAATATGTATGTCCATGTTATTCTAACTCATATAACAACTAGCTTTATTTTAGATAGGTTGTTCTAACAACCTGTATTCTCCCCTATCCCTAAAATCTCTCACACTATTCCTACATTAGTTTAAAAAGTCACTTACATTATTTGAATAATATGCTCCCCATATTAAATATACACAAAAAATAAGTAATATTTAATAAAGTGGGAAACTAACTAATGCACCCATGTTAGGACTAATTCCTAGCATCCCCCCCCTCCTTAATTCTAATATGGCGAGTGAACACTCTTGTAGCAGTGATGTTGGTTAGCATTGTTGTCTAGATTTGTGTTAACGTTTTAGATCCACCTAATTTACATTTCCCTCTCTCAATTGAAAAACCCATTGGATGTCAATTTCCACCAATAATACATCCAAAATTATTTCCCTTAGAATTTTTTCCAAAATATCTACTACCCTCATTCTCAGAAAATAAATATTTATTTTTATAAGCACCGTTTAAGAATATTTTTCTACCCTTAAATATTCTCTCACTATGATAATCAACACCCTTTTAATATTGCTTCCCCTCCCTTAAGAATAAATTCCATTTTTTTGTTTTGTATTAAAAGTATACCTTATCCGTTAAATCTGTGAGTTTGTGGGTTTGTGTTTGCATTTATCCCAAAATTAATTCCAGTGCATTTCTGGACAAGCCATACAAGATAAGTATGAGAGGCTTCCAAGAAGAAAATTGATAATAATTTATTATGGATTTCATTCACTGTATGGATCCTAGGGAGTTACCACAACCATCAGGGTGGAGAATGCCATGAGTTTTTTGCCGTGCCAAGGAAATTTGCCCAAGCCAAGCCGATTGATCTTGCTACATGAGGGATCCAAAGACGGATTCGTTTTTTAAGGGCGTAGAGGATCTAATCGAAGGAATTGCAGAGGTACCAAAACAACATAATCAGAGTCCGATCTTGTTGGGAGAGGCAAAGTCAACCGTTTGAAGTCCTCAAACGGGATAAAAATCAATCTGAATGTAAGGATAAATGTTATATGTATATTCAAACATGCAGATCTGAATCAGATAAGTCACGGTGACTTGGGGAATTTTAAAGATCTAGATGCATATTTGAAAAGCCAAATTGCAACTTACTTCCAGCTAAGGTTGACATATCTCCATCCTTTTTAATAATTTCATTATTGTTATCTCTTGATTGTGAGAAAGATATCACCTCCACGTCTCTCGAGGACCCTTGAGATGAACAACAACCGAATCAAAACTTGGATATTTTGAGCTATTTTCCCTAGCAAGAAGCTATTGTGAGTTGCTTTGGAGTGATCAGCTATAAAAGAAGTTAAATCAACAGAGTTGATGCCAAAATATTTAGAGCCAGTTAAGTGCCGAGATGCCCGAGTAAATGGAAATCAACAGAAACACGCTCACAAGCCTTTGATCTCAGTCGAAGCACTTCTTTATCATGCATATTTTTATACTGTGCAACAATAAAAAACCATATAAATCTGAAGCATGCACAACAAATAGCACCCAAAAACATCTACAAAACTATATACTGCAATATATATCTTTTTTTTAAGTTTCTAATTTTTAAATGAAAAAGGAACATGATGGAGTGAATAAAATATTAATCGAATGGAAAATATGGAGAGTGAGAATCATGTAGGTGATTTATGAATGCCACAAGTTTGTACATGGTCTGCAGTACAAAACTATTGGCAATATGTAAGAAAGGTTCAATGGAAAAATTTGCAATTGTACGTTGGGTACATTACATAGCAATTAAACCATTTTAAGGAAAAAACTTCTGAATAGAGGGTGGACACAATGGTGTAGATTCAGCTCTGATACGACATGATAATGGAACCCCATTTCTAGAAGAGCCAAAGTATCAAACGTGCAGAAGCATGAATTAAACAATCATCTACCATTAATCAAATAATAGGATACATTACAAATATATAGGCCCATACTATTCTAACTCGTATAACAAATAGATTTATTTTAGATAGGTTGTTATAACAACCTGTATTCTCCCCTATCCCTAAAATGTCTCACACTATTCCTACATAAGTATAACAACTCACTCACATTATTTGAATAGTATGCTCCACATATTAAATATACACACACATTAATTAATATTTAATAATTTTGGCAACTAGCTAATGTACCCATGTTAGGACTAATTCCTAAAACCCTTAGTCATGACTACATTATTCTAGAATGCCAAAAAAGTCTCTAATATCCTCAAACATTTTCTCTCTTATTAGCTTGGTGAAGATGGTTGTATATTGATCTCCAAAACTCTAAGTAGATCTCACCGTTTTTCATCAGCTCTCTGATGATATAATACCTTGAACCTATATGTTTTCTTCACTTTTCCAAAAGCATGAACATTCTTGTCGAGAGAATTCATTTAGTTTTTATCGAATAAGATATTTGTTTCTCCTTATTGCTTTTGTATCAAGTTTGTTAGTATCCTTCTCATCCAAAATACTTGAGAGTGCTTTTTTTCTATTTCATATTCTACTCCTTCTAATCAAAGTGTGATAATATGATATTTCTTACATTCCCATGAGAGTGCGCTTAGTCTAAAATTGAAAATATTTTTAGATGCAATCTTTGCACTATCAATGCTAGAAGAAAAGTAACTTTCTATGTAACTAATGATTTTTAACTCATCTGATATGAAATATAAAATTTCACGATTTCTAGTTCCACTCAGATATCTGAAAATCATTTTCAGTGTTTGTCTATAAGATTCTCTTAGAAACTCCATGAATATTGATATAACGCTTACCTGAAAATAATAATTTTAGTCATGTGGCTACTTCTTGTTGACCACTTTATTTAGATTTATTTTGTGTATAAGGAGGTATCATTGAAGGAATATGTAATAGAGTCATTTCTTTACAATCATCTTGTGTAATGTTTAAAGATTCACTTGTTTCTCTATGATTCTTCTTATATGAATTTACCATCATTGTTGTTAAGGACTTCAATATAATTAGTGGTCGCTCCAGAAGGAGCAAGGTTACGCCGACGTGGATTTGTTTGGTGAGATCAATAATTTGTTTGGGTCTGCATCATGGAAAATGGTCTATAATACAAGTAGTCTTGGAGCAAAGGTGATTTTCATCAAGCTGTAGAACGTTTTATTTCCCACCATTGTGCTGATCTTTATACTTGAGTTGGGCTGGCATGGTCTGGTTTGTTGTAGAGCTTGGACTTGTACTGGTATTTATACTTGGGATTGGCTGGTATGGTTTGGTTTGTTCTAGAGCTTGAGCTTGTATTGATCTTTATACTTGGGGTGGGCTGGTGTGGTTTGGTTTGTTCTAGAGCTTGGGTATGAGGTAGTAATGTAGCAGTACAAATTTTAACTAAATATAAGATAGCTTTATGGGCTTCTATAAGGGGATCTCATATGCCAATCAAAAATGATATCTAACAATGTAGAAAAAGAGAAAGGGGTGTGGATTGTTAGGATATATTATTAATTATGCATAGTTAGATTATTTAATTAATTTTATTAATTAAATAATTAATGGTTAAATGGTTATATGGTTAATCAACCATATTTGTCAGTATTCACATTGTTATATTGTTATAAACAATATATTTGTTTTTTATTTAATTGTTGCTTCCCGGATGATTTGGAAGCTTGTTTAGTCTGGTTTTTGGTTGCACCTGTGCAACTCATTCTTCTCGATGTATATGGCTGTGCAATATCTATAAATATTGCAGCCTATTCAATGTACTGTTTACTGATTCAGATCAATAAAATATACACAGGCTTCCGTCCCTGTTTCTCAATCAACATTTGGTACCAGAGCGAAATTTTGGCCCTGTGAAGGAGTGGAAAAAGAATGCAGAAGAAATAGAGAAGATTGGAGAAGAGTATACAGCAATAGAGAGCCTGTGCAGCCTCCTGTAACCTCCCAGCCTCATCTCTGCCTTTCCACATTCCCCAGTTCGTTCCAGGTGTTTGGAACGCAAATTTTTTTTGCACTGGCAAAAATAGCTACAGGTATTGAATTTTAAAAAAAAAAATAAAAAAAATTCCAATCAAGGTTTTGTTTTACTGTATTTGGAGATTGTTTTGCTTGTTTGGAGGACTGTCTGTGCACCTGCAGTGAATACAAAGAGCAAATAAATAAAAAAAAAAGGAGGCGTTTTTCTTCATCTAGCGCCTGTACAAGAAAAAAAAAAAGGCATTTTTTTAGAGCATACGTGCCCTTGGCTGTCCCCCACGGCCTTCATAGCAAAAAAAAATGGTTTTTTTGAGCTTGCCCACGCCGTTTGCTGCCCCCAGCACCTGCACAAAGAAAACAAACGTTTTTGTGAGCAAATACAGTCAAAAAAACAGCGCCCCAAGTCAAAAAACGCCCCCAGCATTGCAAAAACGCCCCCAGCATTGCAAAAACGCCCCCAGCATTGAAAAAAACGCCCCCAGCATTGCAAAAACGCCCCAGCATTAAAAAAAAACGCCCAGGCAAGAGAAAATGCGGCCAAGACAATAAAAACACAGTTCAGGCATTCAAAACACAGCCCACGGAGAAAAATACAGCAAAAATACATGCTGTACAGTGCGTCCAAAGCAAAAAACGTGGCCCCAGGAGGAAAATACAGCGCCCATACAAAAAACGCGGCCTGTACTTGCATATTTGTGCGTGGAAAGCAAAAAACGCGGCCAAAGGAGAATACAAAGGAGTGGAGGTAAAAAGAAAAGCTCCAGATCCGTTTTTTGGGCAAATACAACCCTAAAAACACCCCTTCACCAGCATGCACCATGTGGAGGCTCACCAAGCTGCATTTTTTTAAAAGGTAAGTCAATTTATTTGACATTAAATACAAATTTCTTCCATTCATAGTCCAAGCGCCCCAAGTGGCCAAGTTGGTTATTGCATGTGCCTTAGGAGTGAGAGGTTTGAGGATCAAATCCCACTAAAAACACTCAAAAACTCTCCTTTTGCATCTGGCGGGAATTCTGGCGGAACTGCTAAATTTAGCAGGCTTTTTTGAAGTTAGTTACGACTAACTAAATTTAGCGGAGAATCCCTAATTTAGGGTAAAAAAAAATTTTTTCTCCTATTTGGTCTGTTTTCTCATTCCAGACATTTTTTTCAAAAGGAGACCCACCTAAAAATTGCATTTTCAGCTATTGTTTTGCAATTTTTAGCATTTAGGGCTCAGGAGGTCACCAGTTCCCCGAAACTGAAATTTTTTGCCTGTCATTCAAATTGTATTATATATTGTACTAATTTGCAGGTTGCCATAGTCAACTGCAAAACTTTGTAACTGCTCAAAAACTGGCAGAATTGTAATCAAAAATAGTAAATTTGGTTCTGTAACACTCACGAGATCCTAGATCTCATTCGCAGCGTTTGGTATATACAGTGCCTCTGGGAAGCGCTTACGGGTAAAGCCGTCACGACTACTACTGCACTTAACACCTAATATAGCTGCAACAATGTCGTCTGGGCATCGTCCCTATAAATCGACTGGGAGTAATAAGGTCACAGTGCACACATTATGAACCATCCCATCCGTCTGTGAACGATTGCAAGACATAAATCCGGACTGAGAAATTATCCAAGTATATAGCAAAGTTACGCGCGCGTATGAGGATATTTCTTTGAGCCAGTGTCAATAATCGCACAAACCCCATCAGTACTGTCTTGGTACCACGTATCGAATTCTTTCACGTACGTTAACGCCTCTTTCACGTACCGCCGGGTATATAGAAAGGGCGAGCTTCTTCCACGTACGGACGGGTATATCGAAAGGGCACGTATATAGAAAGGTTTGGTATATCGGACTGACAGTATATAGATTGGGAGACCTTATACCTGGAGTGATAAGAGCCAAACCCTGTCAGTAATCTCTACAAAATGGGCACCAATGCCCCCAAATTTTTTCTTCCGGATTCACAATTACTCAGAGGAAGTAACTATGCTGCTTGGAAGACAAAAATCAAGACACAGCTTGAGTTTGAAGAAATATGGCCTGTTGTGACTGGTACTCTAACCAGATCACCAACGGATGCAACACAACAACGAAAATTTGATAGAGTAGATCAAAAAGCAAAGCTCATCATCTTGTTTGGAGTATCTGACGATGTGCAAGTCCACATTCGAGATGCTACATCAGCAAAAGAAGCTTGGGATAAACTGAGCACAATATATGAGGCCAAGAACAAGAATGTCATACTCAATTTGCAGAGTCAGTTACATACGTTGAAATTCAAACAGAATGAGAAAATTGAAGCCTTCCTAAAAAGAGTTACAGAGTTGAGGGCTTCACTTCTAGCCCTAGGAGAAGAGGTCAAAGATGAGTCTCTCGTTCCCATTGTTCTGAGAGCTCTCCCTTCTTCTTACCGAATTTTTGTCACAACTCAAAACTTGTCAGATACGACAATTAGTTTTGACAAGTTAGTAAACCTACTGCAACAAGAGGAAGCAATGCACAACAAGGATGATGAAGAGGAGCAGGCACTGTCTTCACATCAAAAATGGAAAGGAAAAGGTAAAGGAAAACCTAAATCCTATCAAGAGTCCCCACATCAGAATCAGTATCATGGGGACAATCAACAGAAGAAGCGATGTCCCATTTGCAAAAGAGGACATGACTTGTAAGAATGTTGGTTTAATACATATAAGAAAGGTTCATCAAGCAATGCTAGACCTCAACAACAACAAAATTACAAGGGACATTCAAACAATTATCACGGGTATAAAAAGGGGAACTGGAAAAGAAGATCCCACCAGCAAGGTAATATTGCTGAGCAACAAGATCAGTCAGACAATGAAGACTTCTTGTTCACTGCTCGATCAAGTGAACCATCCACGTCATCTAGTGAGGTCTGGTATGTTGATTCGGGAGCCACTCAACACATGACCGGCCACAGAGACTGGTTTATTTCAATGAGGGACACGCCATCGAAAAATCATGTTTCGTTGGGAGATGATTCTTCATATAAAGTACAGGGGATTGGAAACATTTCTCTACCCCTTGGTTCACGCAAATGCAAACTATCAGATGTTCTATATGTCCCTGGGTTGACAAAGAACCTTCTTTCGGTCAGTCAACTCCTAGATTACAACCTGAAAATTGACTTTGATAGTCAATCCGGCAAGAAAATGTGTTTGATTCGAGATAAATCCAGAGGCTCGAAAATAATTGCAAAAGCCTCAAATGTGGGAAGAATGTTTCAACTTGATTTCATTCAAAAAAATGATCAAGCACTCGTGGCTAAAAACTCCATCTCAGCTCAGTTGTGGCATAGGAGATTTGGTCATGTAAGTTTCAAATATCTCGACACACTTCGCCGGTGCAATATGGTACATGGGCTACCATCTCTTCAGAAGGATACAGACAAGTGTCCTCACTGCTTAGGAGGGAAACAACACAGAGTTTCATTCCAAACAAGTACTTTTCGAGCTCATGGAAAACTTGACCTGGTTCATACCGATCTGTGCGCTCCAATGCAGCCAAGTCATTCAGGGTTCCAGTACTTCATGCTCTGTGTTCACGACTATTCACGCAAAATGTGGATTTTCTGTCTTCGCAAGAAAAGTGAAGCCTTTGAAACGTTCAAAAAGTTCAAAGTGGCAGTTGAGAAAGAAACTGGTCATCACATCAGAACTCTCCACTCAGATCGAGGGGGGGAATTCACCAGTGATGAGTTCAGAGACTATCTACAAACTCACGGGATTCGTCGACAATGCCTCCTCCACACACACCGCAGCAAAATGGTGTTGTCGAGAGAAGAAATCGTACTATCATGGAAATGGTGCGATGCATGATCGATGATTTCGAACTTGAAAAGACATTTTGGGCAGAAGCAACAAAAACAGCAGTGTGTTTGCTAAACAGAGCGCCCACAACTGCTCTTGATGGAATTACACCACAAGAAGCATGGTCAAAAAGGAAACCATCCATTGCACACCTCAGAGTATTCGGGTGCAAAGCCAGCATGCACATACCCAAATAGAACAAAAAGAAATTGGACATGAAGTCACAAAATCTCATCTTCATTGGATACAGTGAAGAGACTCTTGGGTACAGACTGATGGATCCTAAGACCAGAAAAGTCTACACAAGCAGAGATGTTGAGTTTTTTGAGAAGAAGGAAGCAGAGACTCCTCCTCCGGACTCGCAAGATGTAGATTTTTCACCAGTTGTAAAAACTGAAGCAAATGTTCCCTCAAAAGATGAAAGTGATGATGGGGATGATGGTGTTGATCAGATAGGACCACAACCCATGGGAACAGCTCAACGTATGCCTAAATGGTGTACAAGCACATTACGAGATGCAAGACTGGATGCTCCACCAGATACATCCACCCTTGGACCACGGACTCGCAGTAAAGCAAGAGAAGAAGTTAACTTTGCTTTGATGAGTAGAGTTATTGAAACAGACGAGCCATCTACAGTCCAGGAAGCCCTACAGTCAAAAGCTTGGAAAGATGCCATGGATTCTGAATATCAATCAGTGATGAAGAATAACACTTGGCAGCTTGTCGATCTTCCACCAGGGAAGAAACCCATTGGTTGCAGATGGATATTCAAAACTAAGTACAAAGCAGATGGGACAGTAGACAAGTGTAAAGCAAGACTTGTAGCAAAGGGGTACGCACAGAAAGAAGGCATTGACTATGAGGAGACATTTTCTCCCACAGCTAAGATCAAAATGATCAGGATGATCTTTGCTCTAGCTGCTCAGTTTGGATGGAAAGTTCACCAGATGGACGTAAAAAGTGCCTTCCTGAATGGAGATTTGCAAGAAGAAGTCTACATGACTCAACCTGAGGGATATGTAGTACCTGGTCAAGAAGAAAAGGTATGCAGACTCAGGAAATCTCTGTATGGCCTCAAACAGGCACCCCGGGCATGGTACATCAAGATTGATGAGCATCTCATACAACATGGATTTGTCAGAAATCCATACGATCCCAATCTCTACCTCAAAAAGCAAGGGGGGGAGATGGTAATTATTGTAGTTTATGTCAATGATCTAGTCATCACTGGCAGTTCAGTGAAGATGATTGATGAAACAAAGAAAGATCTTAAGCGATCATTCGACATGACAGATCTCGGGCTTATGCATTATTGTCTTGGACTGGAAGTATGGCAGAAAGAGAATCACATATTTGTTTCTCAGATGAAATATACCAAGACAACGCTCGAGAAGTTTAGGATGATGGATTGCACACCAATTGCTACACCTATGCAGAACAGATTACAGTTATCTCGTTCAGATCCATCTCCTGAGGTAAGTGCCACTCTCTATCAGCAGCTGATTGGGAGTCTCATTTACCTGACCTACACTAGACCAGATATCAGCTTTGCAGTGAGCTATCTATCCAGGTTCATGCAGGAACCCAAAGTTTGTCATTGGAAAGCAGCAAAGCGCATCTTGAGATATCTCAAAGGATCAGTGGATCTTGGTCTAGAATACAAGAAGAACGAAAACTTCTTCTTGACTGGATATTCGGATTCAGATCATGCAGGTAACATTGATGATAGAAAATCCACTTTTGGATTTGTATTCTTTATGGGATCTGGACCAATATCATGGGCAAGTAAGAAACAACACTTTGTTTCTTGCTCTTCCACAGAAGCCGAGTATCGTTCTGCAGGAGAAGCTGTCTGTGAAGCGATTTGGCTACGTCGCATACTGGAAGGACTTGGAATACCACAGGACAAACCGACCACCATGTATGTTGACAATGAAGGTGTTCTCAAACTTGTTCGCAATCCAATTTTTCACGAGAGAACAAAGCACATTGAAGTTCAGGTTCATTTCGTACGCGAACATGTGTTGAAGCACAACATCTAGCTTCAATTTTGTCCAACAGCTGAACAACGAGCAGATATTTTTACAAAGTCACTTGCACGTGACAAGTTCGAGTTGTTCAGGGCATTTCTCTCCTCATCTCTTCAGACAATGCACAATTAAGGGGGGGAATGTTAGGATATATTATTAATTATGCATAGTTAGATTATTTAATTAATTTTATTAATTAAATAATTAATGGTTAAATGGTTATATGGTTAATCAACCATATTTGTCAGTATTCACATTGTTATATTGTTATAAACAATATATTTTATTTTTATTTAATTCTTGCTTCCCGGATGATTTGGAAGCTTGTTTAGTCTGGTTTTTGGTTGCACCTGTGCAACTCATTCTTCTGGATGTATATGGCTGTGCAATATCTATAAATATTGCAGCCTATTCAATGTACTCTTTACTGATTGAGATCAATAAAATATACACAGGATTCTGTCCCTGTTTCTCAATCAACATGGATTGGCATCAAATTTCAGCCCTGCCCGACTCATTATGCAGCACTTAGATAATCAAGCAACACAATGGGTTTCACTCATTTTATGTGGAGGTGACAGCAGGTGGTATTGCTAATCATTTTTTGGTACTTAATTGACTTCTATTTCTTCTCTGGGCCTTCTCTGATGTGTATTTTTCAGCAGTACATGGACCTTGTGGGGCACCCTATCCCAAACCCATACTGGTGAATTCTATTTTACACTATGTACTAAGCCAATTCGCTTGTCAAATGAAATGTTTGATTTTTTTCATTCTTAATTGTATGATTTACTATGATTACGCGAAGGGGTTTAATGTACGATATATACTTATGAAACAAGAATAAGCATAAGTGGAACATAGAAGCATTCTCATAAAGGGATACAAGATGATTTTTTTGTGAAACAAGCAGACGTCGTTTACGAGTTACAGAGATTTCAGTAAAATTTTATCAAACAGGCATTTAGTAGCCAGACCAGACAACTATAAATAGTTTGATGCATGTAGACATATGTAGTCACACCAGCCAAATAAATTAACATCGTAAGAATATCATGAAGTATGTATTTATCTTCAAAAGAAAGAATCAGGTTGTACTACAATGGGGGTAGTTTTGCTATAGACCGACTCAGATGTGTAGAGAATGTAATGTCAAAAAAGAAATAGGGAACAAATAGAAAAAGTAGAAAACCCACGAAAAGACAACGGTGGAAGATAGAAAATCAAGAAGTTGTCTACTTTAGCATCCCGCGCCACTAAAATGGTCAATAATAACAAACCTTCAAATAACTATTGTCGAGAAGATGGCCAAAAGAATGGGAATTTCATTATAGCATTTTTCAATGACCGTGATTACATTACACAACCTACACTGAATGAAACTTGCTTCGAAGCCGATATTTAACACAGTTTTTGAGTATGCTAGCAAAGGCAAATCAATCATGTAGACACCTATTGGTTGCATAATGTGAAAAGTCTCATCGCTGCATATGTAAGCGTCATTATGCTATTTCTTTTTGAGACACCATTACTGAAAATAAAATTGATGGAAAACTAACTGCTCATTTTGTATATTTTGACGTATTTTTAATGCAGAAGATAATTTTGGTCAAAGTTTTTTTTCTCTAAGCCTGTGTGATTAGTATTTTCTGAGAATTATTAATAAAAATGAGTAATGGAATCCATGGACATTTTGATTGTTTCCCATCTTTTTTGCCTATGTCTGGCAAGTTCCAGGTTTATTGTGTAACAAGATGGTGGCATTTAGTCACAGCAGTTATGGTCTGTATACAGTGAAATTGTTCTTGGGGAACCGCTTAGGGGAAACGAAACATAAAATATTGAATTGAATGCATGATAATTGAATGGGATTTTCTTTACATATTAGATTGGATGAAATCTGTCTTGTGTTCCTCATGATGTGTTGTTCTAAACAATTCAGGATGGTTTCAATCAAAATGCAAGTTGAGGAGGTTGTTATGTTTGTTGCTGGGGCTGCATGACACATTTTAGGACTACACTTTTAAGGAAACATTGCCAAAAAATAAACCAAGCCCCCAAAAGAGGTCCGCTAAAGGCTCACATCTTTTGGCACTGAGCCTTCACACAAAACAACCATGGATATTTGTAAGTAATTCCCCATAAGGTGGGTAGTTATGAGGTCCTTTATCTATATAGAGAGCTAGTGATACACGAGTTGAAGGATGCTATAAAAGATATAAAGAATGGAAAGTCTCAAGGCTTGTGTTTAGGGAAACTTGTTATAAATGAAGGAACAAATATTACCTAAAAGAGATCATCTGATATAAGACCCATTCCATGAAAAAATGTCACAAGTGCGTTACCATCAAATTTAGGATCTGTGACCCCATTTTCTACTATATAACCCTGAAAATAAGTACACATTAAAACAAGATTGGATTTATTATTGCAGGGTACATGATATGTAGCCTTCAATATTTTATCTACAATTCAATAAATTCATTAGCTACCAATCCTCGTCAAATTTCTGTTGAGTAGATGTAAATGAGCAATAATATAATTTGAGTGTCTGAATCCGAACAGATGAAAACAAAATTTGCCAAGTTTATTTATAAAATACACACAGAAAATAGAAAAATAGTAACATATGTAAGATGTGGGTCTTGAAAATAAGTTAGTTGGGCTACGGTTCACTTGTGAAGATGGTTGCAATACAACCCACTAGGGTTTGAAACCTGCAGAATGCTAGGCCATCACATATTAAAAGAATGAGGCTGTATGCAAATGCAGGACATATTTTTGCTGAACAGCTACCCCTCAGGCCTTTGTATCTTAACTGAAGGAAGTAGGTTTATCTCTACAGCCCTATAAGGGGAAGAAGGAAAAAGTACGAGTAGTAAAATACAATATTAAAAATATTAATAAAAATACTGAGGAGCTTAACCGTGTTCATAAATGAATCTATCAAAAGTTGAGAAACCTAGACCACCATTCAACCACAAAACAACAGGATATTTTGCCGGATTTCCTTGTGATGTAACAAAGTAGTAGTACAAAAACCTCCTGTGATCCTTGTCCACTGTTACATATCTACAGGTCAAAAAAATGCACAATCAAAGTCACCATTAGCAGCAATGTAAAAGAAGAAAATATTGAATACATGGAAGAAAGATGATCTCTATTAGCCAGTTCTTATTTTCATGCCAATCAGTAGGTTAATAATTTTTAATACGGTGAAAAAGAATCTGAGAGAGAAAAGAGTATTGGATACATCCATACCCTCCATAATGTTTTGAAGGAAAACTACCGTCATAACTAGGCATAGATTTTATCAATTCTTTTGCTGGTGTTGCAGTTGCATACCAGTGAAAACCCACCAATGCAAGAAAGTACCATGTCCATATAACCTTCCCAAAGGTCATTGTGAAATAGCAAAGGACAGCCCCGAATATGAAAATTCAACTGCAACAAAAATATTTTTGGAGCGAATTACTAAAAGATAGGATCCAAATAGTGCAACTTCAGTCTTTGCTGCAATTCATAATTCTGACATAACCTCACAAGGCCTATCGATTTCTGCAAATGGTTGTTATTTAGTTAACTTTTTCACACCATGTAATGCAGCATTAACTATGAATGGCAAACTTTTTTTATAATTATTTTCATGAAACTGGAGATCCATTTTGGTAACCCAGTCTAAAAATGAAAGTGTACTTTATCTGCTACTGTATCTGAAGTTTGAAACTAATGGTTGAAATTCAATTCCTAGAAATAATAGAAAACTCTTTTAAATTATTTGTTTCTATATTTATTCTTGATTCATCCTGAAAATAGCCTGTTTTGACTAATTCAGGGTTCTCGGCCTAAATTGGGATGTTCAAGCAAAAACTCAATCTTTCACTCCAAATAGTTGAAAGTTTATCATGAAATTTTTTTTGCTGTTTTTAGCAAAAAATAGGGTCAGGATCACAACGTGTTCTAACAAATGGCAGATTTTGAATTTTCTCACCCTATAGTCTAAGCACTTCAGGTGTAGAGGATGGTCTCATACGCTGAGTTATCCTGAAGTCCAAGTATAGTTGGATGCATAAGGTGCGAGGCATCGTGTGCCTTTCTTGTATTTTTGAGAGACCTCATAGACTACTGCTTGCCATGAAATGAAGATAATGAGTCAATTTTCTCTTGAAATTTCTCTTCTAAAGTAAATGGAGCTGAACATGGAATCAACCATGGTCCACAGGCCAATACGTGAGTACTATGCAGGGGGCACCTGCTATAAGAAGGCCCAGTTTCTGTAATAGACCTGTGCTAAATGTAAATGAGGTCAGCTGCTTACAACAATTAACTAAATAATATATAAATTGCAGTAGTCTGGGGTAAATTTTATTTTGAGGCATTTGAATAGGTATTCCAAGTCTTTCCATGACATAAATAAAAATATTTTATTCTTTTTTAAGTCAAAAATCCTTTCTACCAGTTACACAGTAGGAAGAGCTTATACACTCTCCTTGTCGCATGGGGTCTAAAATAAGTCCAAAAAGTTTTGGCTCCTAGGCTTGAGAAGAAATTCTATGTAAATATTCCATTTTACCAGTTAAACAACAAAAGAGCCTATATACCCTCCTTGTTCCATGGGTTTAGATTAATTTCCAAATAGCTTTGTCTGCTAGGCTTGAAAAGAAATTCAAAATTCGTTCTAATTGATGGCTATGATAATTACGAAGTATAGTTTTTTTTTTAGGTCACAACCAAGACACCAGTTTGGTGTATGAGTCTGCTCTTATGAAATCCTACAAGGGAATTTCATTCCATTAATCTTATATGTTGTAAGAAAATTGTACCTCTGCTTCCGTCTTGATGGCTATGCAATGTTGATGCCAATTCCACCTAACTCATACACATGAATATTGTGGAGCTTGGAAAAAACTCTGAACTTCAACATGATATCACTGACAGATTGCTTGATGAATATAAGAGACCGTCTTAGTGCAGAGACTACAAGTGGAAATGGAAAACCACATGAACATTGATTTGCTTAAGGAGATCACTTGCCCTTTCCTTTCACAGTGTGACAATGCTATAATTAGAAATTTGAGATTACTTCCAAAGGTTCTCAATTTTAAAACATGTCTAACAACTGTGCTCTATTCACTTCTCCTTTCTAGGTATATGTTTCAAACATGCTACAGGTGATATCATTGAATTTAAGGATGAGGATGCTGGAAAATGCAGATGACTGAAGGCTATCCAAAGAAACTGTATTTTTCTAATTGTTACATGATTGAATACTTTTCATACTTGTTTCTTCCTTTGGGAGCAGCAAGATGTTTTGCAAAATGGTCACTTGAAAAGTTATCTTGATGGTGGAAGTACTTTTTACAAAATTAATTTGAGAAGATTTGATTTCTGGTAGATAGGATGATTTCAATACAGTCTATATTTGTTAGCTGTAGGGAGAATCCTATAAATGGGAGGAGCCAGTAGATGACCATAAGGTGAAAAGGTAATGGTCTAAAACTCTGGCCCTAACCAACACACCAACTTGCCCTATGAAACCCATGAGAGATTAAGCAGCATTTCAATTCATATATATACATCCTTACGCCAAGAGTAAGCTGATCCTTGTCAATCAGTCAAGGAATACATCAATGAGCCATATAAGATTTTATAATGTATGTAAAATTATCACAAGAGTATGCTCCTCAATTATGTTGTTTACCAAAAGTAGATTCCTAATCCTAGTAAATGGGAATTGTCTGAAGGTTCTCAAAGAAGAAGCAGATTATATCCAATTTGTTAGGCTTGGATAGTAAGGGAAAAGACTGTCTCAAGCTTTACATGATTTGGTATTATTCTTTCAGAATCGGGGCTTCAAGGATGACCTATGCACCATTACCAAAAATATGCTAAACCTTTATATGATTTGAAAGCACAGGGGCTCCAAAGATGCCTCAACTGTCATTATAAAAAAAAATGATGAAGCTTTATACTTTTCCTGCACAGGTGTCTCATGAAGCGTTTCCAATGGCCAACATAAATAAACAAAGAATCTTCATCATAAAAATGGGAAGGTTAATTTTTTTTTGGAGATTATGGAGAGGGGACTCAGAAGTTTGCAGCACTCATAACGATTCATTGATTTTTCTTACAAAATAATACCACTAAGTATTGTTTTTTTGGTTTTTTTGTTTTTATTTTTCATTTTTGGTTGGAGAACAAACTAGCTGACAGGTATCTACTGCTAACTTTAAATGAAGAACTTGCTTGATAATTTTAACTGCAGGCAAAACAAATTCATGTCTTGTGGAACTATTTTGCTACAAATAGGTTTGATTTATACTCATCAGTAAAGAAATTTAATTTAGAGAAAGATAAAATCTTACTCTTCTTTGGACCCCCTCCATGGTACAAATTACTAAGTTGCCTGAGGAGACATGTTGTAAGTTATTTTCTTTCTTTTAATAGTTCATGACCACAATATAAATTACTCAAATTCTACTTTGTTGTCCAACAGTTATAGAATGGTGATATGTGTGGAATATCCTATAAATTCTAAGCTTCAAGTGTATCACAACATTTTGAAAATCCTGGGCATTGTGCATTTCTGTCTGACGCACAGACCATTTTCTCTTCGTGTTTAGAGGGCACAAAATATTAGAAATTAATTGCATAGTTTCAATACTTAAGGTAATGGTTGATGACTGGTGATAAGTGGGTGAATGTACCAAAGAAGGTGCTCAAAATCCAACCAATTTCCATCGGCTCTTTGACATGTAATACTCCCACTTCTGAAATCAATTCCAGTGACTACCAGGAATTCCTAGTTACTTGTCTCTTCATTCAATATATCTAATCTCTTACACAACTCAACATTGAATTCATGCACAACATGACTATGATAAGAAACAACTACCTCAATAAAATGCCTATAAATAAAGTTACTGAAGGTATAAGCACTCACAATGACACACAAGTCTACAATAGAGAAAACAAACAGAGGAAACAATCTGCTTTAAAGAAAACAATTTAGTCACGAAGTAGGTTTTGCATGAAGCCACTATCAATGTCGATGTGGAAGAAATGGTCAAACATCTAGAGCCAACACTGAGCAGCAGTAATTTCCGTCATCTCAAACTCTAGGTTTGATTCCATCTACTGAGCTTTCTAGGTCTCAAAAATGGTTCAAATGAATGGAAGAGCTAGGATTGCCAGGTGAACCAACACTGAGGAGCAGTAAATTCAATTTAAAAAAATATTTGTGCGTATTAACAGTTAAATAACTACCGATCTACAACCAAATAGGTTTGGTAACAAATGGTGTTATCAGTGAAGTCATAGTTTCTGTGAACTAATTATATTTGATGTTTGAGTTTAGATGTTCATGGAGAGATTCGGTCGCTGACATTTCTCAGAGTTGTTAATTTGGTACAGTGACATAAATAGTAAGAAAAAAACAAGCCATATCAATACCTACACAAGGACCATGTATAAAACCAGCCCTCAATTCAAATAAGCTACATTAAAAAGATATAAAACAGAAAATTGCACTCCATACTTACCCCACATTAAGTGAATTAAGCTCAAAGTATTATTATTCTCAAACCTACATAGGCATTAAATCCTTCAATGGAAAATGGTGCGGTGATGAGAAGTAGAACTCGTGGTAGTGTACAATGTCCATGATGGAAATAGCTAAAAATTTGAATTCCATTTCATTTCAAAATTAGTAAAAATTAGACAGAGAATGCAAAATTTCCTTGAATAGGAGGAATCAATTAAGAGGAAGTTAAGAGGAGAGGAATCAATTCCTAGTATGGAAAAGTGAGTTCCAAGCGGAGGCGGTGTAAAGGCACAATTCTTTCCACCCAAGCTTGAGAGTTCCCACATATTCCACAAGCGAAAAACCTTGGCAAGGAAACATGTTTAGCAAGAGTTGTGCTTGGGCGAAAGCATTCCCACTCATGGGAAACTGCCTGAATTCAGAGTGGTGCAGATAGTTTCTCCAACTCTCAAATTTAACTTCTCCCATCCGAGCAGGTGCCCCAACTACCAGGATGTTTAATCTCCTATGAAAGAAGTTGTTTCTCTACAACATGGGGTTGTATGTTGTCCTCAGAGACAATCCTTTGTCTTCCAGTCACCTCTTTTGATCTTTGATTAATTTGGTCTTGGTTTTCTGGTACTATTCGTAACTAAAGACCTCCATGAACCGAAATGGCCCGAAGCACAAAACCAAAGTTTTTGTTCTCATGACCCACCATTTATAAAATAAATAAGTGAATTTATCCAAAATATAGAAAAAATGTTCAAAGGAAAGACAAAAATCAAGATGTCAAGAGAAAGAACAACATCATCAATAGAAATTCCAACTAAAATGGGGGAGTCCACTGAATATACAAAGAGTGTATGCTAAAGTAAAGGTTCAAAGAACACTTATATAGCTCAGTTTGTAAAAAATATCCAGTAATTAATTCAAAAAGGAAAAGTTCTGATCCCAGTGAGTTTGGTTTCCAAACTAATGCCTTCTAGCCAATATCCCTGCAAGACTGTGACATCCAACCATCAACCTCTGGCATGAAAAGACTTGGATTCAGAACTGGAATAATGGTTCAATCTTTAGAAAAGCTAAAAATTTCAAGCAGGAGAAATATGAGCTAACAATGTAAGGAAACAAATAAACCCCATATGCATAATAAAAGACCAAAAAAATTGTTACAGGTTTGGATACACTTTTTACGCTAGATGAAAAATAACAGTAAACCTGAAAAGTAAAATCTCATTTATGCAGATAAAATTGTCTACAACATATGTGGACCCAGGCCACTATGTTGATTGTCTTAATAAACAGAAATGATTTACCTTTGAGTTGAACAAGAAACTAAGAGTTAATAGAATGATATTTAATACTGAATCACCACTCCTAGGTACAAAGCCAATAATACTAAAAATGGCTTCATGTGGACAGGTATTCAAAAGTCAAAATAGCTAAGAGATTTCTCAAAAAATTAACAGAAGTTTTGTTTTCTATAGAATGCTCGAGAAGAAATAAGTACTTCCGAATACCAACTGTCATTATTTCACTGGAATAGTTTGCACCTCCATGTAAGCCTTGAATTTTCTCAACATCTTGTCATTCTTGGACATGGATTGGTTGTACTGAGTGACATAATCTTCTTAAGCACTGAGAGCTACAAGGGAAATAACATCTATTTAAAAAATAATCAAAATGCTCAAGTCTATGGCAGGTACTGATGCCTAAGAGTATTATGGGCCCATTTCTATCAAACACAAAGAATACCATACTGGTAGTACTAAAATACTCCTTTTATGTGACCTATATATGGTGATATTAGCAACTTCTTTTAGTACAAAATTTGAGGCTAAAACAACAATCGAACAGGGTTTAAATTTGGACTTCGTTGCTTTTACCTTTGTTAAGTTTGGCCTCATTTACCATGAGATCGTCGTTCTGGGATCAACTCATTGCCTATAGTTTATATGTTGGCCCGTCTTCAACTCAAACTTGGTTGTGCTCTGCATTATGTGAGCTAGCTTATTTTTGTTTTATTACGGCTTGACTCATATTTGAGTTTCTTGATAATTTCCTTCTAAACATAGCTCGTGGGCAGTGCATTATGCTTGTAGCTACTCTGTTTTATCATTTTGGATCTATTTGAAACTCTATGGATTTCAAACCAAAACTTGAAATCCAACTCAGCATACTTGAAAGCAACTCGAATGTAAAGCTCGGATTATAAATCAATTAAAGGGTATAAAGAGAAATCACGTCTCAATAGCACTCCACAAGCATCTCAGTTTTCCCCATGGCATGTCCAGCCTTGCCATGAAAATGTCTTGACCTATCTTGTGGGGTTTTGTAGCCCAATCTAAGCTAGTAATCTGAGTAATTCTCATTCTCGGGACCACCATCCCTTAGGTGCCATGGACTGCCTTAGCAGGCTCCTTCATGTGGCATATAAACAAGAGATGATTGACACAATGAAGAATTGCATTGAGAACAAGTATCATCATTGTTCTACATGAGAATAGCCTTCAAGAAATCAATCATCGCATTCCATGAAATCACTTTTCTTTGAGGAAATTTGTCAAACAGTTCACGTGCCTTGTGTATTCTTTCACATTTTGCATACATGTCTAATACATGTCTAGCAGGGCATTTACAACTACGACATCTGACAAAAATCCCCTTTGTATTATACTCTTATGGATGTGCACACCCTGTCCCAAAGCTCTTAATTTGGCAAAAGCTGGGAGTATGGTGGCTGTAAGATGAGAAAACGTTTGGCTGTTCATCAGTTTTTTCAACAAATCCATTTTGTGCATATCCTGCGATCATGGCACTCCTTGAGATCACAGCTCTTCAAGGCATTTTATCAAACAGTTCACATGCATTTTCAATAAATTCATATTGTGCATATCTTGCAATCATGGCATTCCATCAGTCCACATTTCTTTGAGGTATTTTATCAAATAGTTCACATACCTTATCTATGCTTCCACATTTTGCATACATGTCTACCAGGAAATTGCAACTACATCAGTCAAAATTCCTCTATCCATTATGCTTTGATGGCTGTAAATGCACATTCTACTTGCTACACACAACCCCTCTGAAGATTACATATCTTCAATTATTGCAGGCCTGTATTTTCACGAGCATGGTTTCACAAGGAAAGACAGTGACCGTAAAGAATTTGACCAAGTGAAAAAACGAGACCGTTTCTCATGGAATACAATTATTGCAACATACAGAAGACATGGTTGTCCTCACAAGGCAGTCAGACTGTTTCACCATAAGCAACAAAACAGGTCTTCAACCCGATCAATTTACAGTTGCCAACATACTCCCAGCCTGTACCAAAATGGGAGCTTTGGAACAGGGTATGGACATCCATCAAAGCATATGTGGGAAAAACTAACAGCGAACCCAAAAACGACAGCTGGCTACACCATGACAGGCAGGTCGAAGCTGGTTAAGCAGGAGAGCGTCGTCATTGGAGGTCTACTGCACTATAGCCACACCTCTGGCGTAATTATAATAAATAATGTTATTGGATTATACAATTTTTTCACTGTGGTATCCTCATTGATTCTACAAAGATACAATTTTGTACCTTGTTGTTCAATGTCTTCTCAATTGGTATGGGACATGTGTATAAACCCCACATCCACATCCTAATGTTTAGTCTCATGGATGTCAGACAATAATTTTTTTTTTTTGCATGTGTATTGTGATATCATATTACTAACACTATGTTTTTGGACATCTATTATTAATAATGTACTGCTACCACATTCTATAGATTCTACCCAATTACTATTTGATATTTTTTTCCTTTAACATGTTTCTTACCATGTCTATGGTGGCTTTATTCTTCCTTTTCACCACACCATTTTGCTAAGGTGTATATAAGACAATTAATTTCTCGTATATAAAAGCATAAAAAATATTCACACCATTTTTATCAATTCTTACAAGTTTAATACAATTCCCAGTTTACTTCTTAAATAATAAAAATGGTGAAGTATTATTTTATCTTTTATATATAGAAAAAAATATTACAAATTATTAGGAAGGATGCTTAATATGTTTTCTACTATCAACTTATTTTCAAAAGTGTCATCACAAGACATAACTTGATCAATAGTCATAATTTTTTACTAAAGAATGAATTTACAAATCTATACTCCATTCATAGCACTAAAATTTCCTATTAGGGAGTTACAACTTATATGCTTAAAATTTTCCTTTCTTTGATATATTGATTGAAGGATGTCCCATCACTTTTTCAAATTATTTTGCTGTTGCAACCCTTAGAAAATTAATTTCATTTACTATTTGAAAATTTATGAGAAATAAACACATTACGCACAACTGAAAGTGCACTTCAAAATGTAAAGTAAATACTAAACTAAAAGTAAAAGTCTCAATGTTTAGTCTTTTAAGGATGCATTGTGAGGGGCTTGTAATAGGAGTGGGGGATTATTGGAACCTAAACGTAATAATCCTATTCCTTATGCAAAATCTACCCCATCTGTTAGTTTTTGGGGATGAGGTTATTCAATCTGAATCAACTTTCATGAGAAATGGACTGGATTGTAGATTCAACATCTTTTATCGGGGTCTTTCTTTTCTGCACACTTGGATTTTGAGTCATTGGGGTCCTCACATGGAAGGTAGGCTGGATATATTTCCCACTTCTTGCGTAATTTTTATTTTTGCATTTGCAAACCCTTTAGATACGGATCTAATTTTTGGAAAAGTGTGGGATTTTGAATCCCACTTGCTTTTAATGAAACAGTGGTTTCCTTTATTTAACCTGGTTTATGATACTTTCCAAGTTAAATCGGTATGGATTCATCTTCCATATTTTGCCCTTCAGTTTTGGTTAAAAAATTCCTTAACTATTATTGGAAACACCTTAGGGAAATTATTAGCCATTGATAGAAATCCTCATGATTTGGAGCATACAATGTTGGCTTGAATCTTGGTTGATATGGATACATCTGTTGATTTCCCTGCCACTGTTGATTTGAAATTCCAAGATATAACATGGACTCAAAATATTGATTATGAATGGTTTCTCTTTAGATGCCATACTTTATTTTATCTTGGCCATTTAGCAGCAGATTGTCATGTGGTTAAAAAATTTCTAAACAATGAAGCTCATGGAGTAAGAACTCTAATCCAAGTCACCTGGTGGTGAATGATGTCATTGATAGTGTACATGACTCTATTTCTTTGAAATAAGTTGAACCTAAAAAGCACAATGAAGTATCGATTCCCATCCAAAATAATGAAAATGTACTTCCAAATACAAAAGTGGATTAAAAAGTTGTGAGTAAGAAAAATAAAGGGACTATCTCCTCCCTAAAGATCCAAAGGGAAGGCGCTAACTAATTGAGATAGTTATTGGTTTTACTGTTCTTAGTTTGATGTTGTTGTTTTTCGTTCATCGGTTCCGCTGGAAGAGTTTGTTTTGTTTTTTTCCTCATTTTATTATCATTTTCTCCATATTTTTTATGGGGTATGGTCCCCTTAACCCTTTTTCATTACTAATAAAAAAAGTCACCAAATCTAGTGTTTTACCCTGTCAAATATTTTATTGATTAGAGGACATTGGTTTTCCTCCCTCGTTCTTTGTCTCGATCATTTTATAGCATTGCTACTTTCTCAAAATATATGGATTTGAGAATAGTTTTACAATAATGGACATCATGTTACACTAAAAGTGAATTCGTACAAAATTAAGAAATTTCTTATTAATGTTTGTATAACTGACAGATTTACGACACAAAATCCTAAGACCATTACTTATTGGATAATTTATGGCATATAGAAAATCCCAAAATTAACTTTGAATCAAATTGTAATTCTAATATTAACCAATATAATTTTTTAGGAATCAGACCCAACATCCACTTTTTTAGGGACTGGTGTAGATGAAATTGGAGATGTAAAGTCGAGGTCAAATCCCTTGATGGAGGGGGTTTCTTATTATGCTTTTCTAATAAGAAGGATATGCAAAATGTTATTAATGGGGCCCAGTGGTTCTATAGTAATTTGGCCTTGAGTTTTTAGAGATAAGAACTAGGTGCCTCACACGATCTCCCTTTTAATTCTCTCTACGTATGGATTCGGCTCCCTGCCCTCCCTTTAGAGTTTTGGAAATCTGAAATTTTCTTGGGTGTGGCCAGATCTATGGGGACCTTGATTGTTGTGGATTATACTACCTTAGCAAGGTCGAGATTTTTTTTCTATCATGTTGTGCTTCTCTATACTAGATGACACTAAAATTCCGAGGAGGATCTTCTTGAATTCCCCACACAATGTCTGGGAACAAAAAATAAAAGTTGAAAGTTACAAGATTTTCTATGCCCAAGTGTAGCAAAGTGTGAAGCAGTCCTTCCTAATAGGAGAATTAGTATTTTGTTCTAGAGTGTGAGGATAGGGAATGTGGTTTAGATACTGAAGAATTTGTTAATATTTATTCTGAGGTCTCTGAGAATGAAGCGTCATTGGCTGGAACTACGAGTATTGACAGGGACAAAAAAATTGGATGGAATCCTACGAATGGTTCTACCTGTGGTAGTAACTGGCTGCTTCAAGTAGAAGGGAGGGAAAATATTTCAAATTATATGGGAGCTATCTTAAATGTGAATACATAGCTCTATGAACTTGAATTTGCGAAATGGTTGGATGTTGCTTGCTAGATCTTGACGTGACATTGGTGGTTGATCTTGGTAGAGGTGAAATACTACACATAGATGGGTCTTCTCCAGTAAACGATGGTAAGGAGGTTCGGTGGTCAATGGTGAAACATAAGAAGAATTGTAAAAATTACCACCAAGCCATGAAAATGTGGTCTATGATATCAAAGGGATAAGGGCTAGGTCGTTAGGGCTTCCCTGGTTCAAGTGGCCTTAACCATTTTTGGGTGGTAAGGCCTTTCTTCTCTTGCTCTTCTCTATAGAGCTTGAACTAGATTTAATAAGAAAAATACAATGGAAATAGAATAATGGAGTTTTGATATTGAAAACTTCCGGGATATATTACACTGGAGGGTTTACATACATATATAGGTAAATGACATCCTTAAAGTAAGGAGTCAACTTCTATCCCTCATATCTCTCTCATGATCACTCAACATCCCACTTATCTCTCCCAATACCTATTCTCACTCAACAAACCTAGAATCTCTCTAAGAGATCTCTACGAGTTGTCACCAACTCATTATTTGCACAATAATAATGTTCACAATATTAAAATATTCCTAACATTCACTCCCCTATTGTTAACATTGTTATTTCCACACATACACTCCCCTAATGTGAACAATGTAGAGAAAAACATTCACACGTCTTCTACAGCTTGCCTGCCTCTGCATGCTCATGATCTTGGTACGTTGAACCTCTGTTCACCAAATATGAACCCCTGTTCGACAAAAAAATAGACCTCTGTCCTAGGTACGAGCCCCTGTTCATGAACCTCTGTTCATCCTCTTCAAGAAAAACATGATGGTGCTTTTTATTGTGCTTTTATCTTTCTACTATAACATATTTACATCAGGAGGTTATAAAACGAAATACAACTCTGAACAGGAATGTGAAATCTGTTCTTATTACAAACAATGAAACACACAACTGAAATACTTGGCCACCAAATCAATACCGCGGCCTCGTCGATGGTGCCTGATGAGAGGTCGCCGATTGACCTCCTGCCTCCGTTTCCTCCAACCTCCATCTGAATGTCCCTACTAACTCAGCAGAAAGTATAGCCGAGGACGATACGCGTTCCCTGTCACGATACAGGGCAGGGTCGAGGGGCGGAGCCCCCAAAGCCAAGAGTAGTTTTCATTGGCATTTTTCCTTAAAAATTGAGTGTCGGATTACACTGAAAATGCACTCATTTGTCCTTTTTTTTATTTTTTAACAACTTGTCGACTCAATTTTGATGACAATAGAATGACAACAAATAGATACCCTAAAATCACCTATTTTAACATTTTTAATGACTCTCAAAGACACTAAAAATAACTCAAGACTTCAAAAATATAAAACCTATTGTATATCGACTAAATAAGTTAAAACTCGTATCAACCTTATAAAGACTAAGACTCAATTTTTTTTTATTTTTTTAAATTTTTTTGATGGTAACATTCAAATATTACTTTTTACTATGTCACATTAACTAAAACATAATCTAGAAACTAAAAGCTTTCACTCAACCAACCTATAACTCAAACAAAACAAAGACTTAACTTGGGAGTTAGAGGCGTGGAACAGTAGAACGTGCCAAGTAGAAAGTGTTGAAGACCAAATGAAGGCAAAAAAACTGGACACGTGGATGTTCCTTCCAATGCGCGCATCTATCAATTACACTGCCATGCTCACAGTATGAATCAAGAGGCACGTTTCAACATCTTTCAGTTATTGTAGTAATTGCAGAAAATCCAGACGGAGATGCAGTATAGCCAGCATACCCAACATGAAAAACTATTTGTGAAGAATTCCCACTGGCATGAGGGACGATTAGATTTGTGTTTTAGAGCTCCGGATCTGAAGAATGAATGTCGATACTCTTGAATATATTGACCTCGATTATCCCAGATCCGGTCAAAGAGAGGAACCAAATAGCTTATACCGTCTAAAAATTTCTCTCGCAGATCTTCACAGATTCATTGCATGCATTTTTGATTTCATCTTGCGGGCCTCATCATCTTATCTTCATTTGTATAGGGTTCCCAATCCCTTCAAAATATGGTTTTACCTAATATATATATATATATATATGTGTGTGTGTGTGTGTGTGTGTGTGTGTGTGTGTGTGTGTGTGTGTGTGGGTGTGTGTGTGTGTGTGTGCGTGTGTGCGTGTGTGTGTGTGTGTGTGTGTGTGTGTGTGTGGTGTGTGTGTGTGTGGTGTGTGGTGTGTGCGTGTGTGTGTGTGTGTGTGTGTGTGTGTGTGTGTGGTGTGTGTGTGTGTGTGTGTGTGTTTGTGTGTGTGTGTGTGTGTGTGTGTGTGTGTGTACATTGAAAAAGGAAAAATAAAAAGTAATTAAATTATTATTTTGATGACATTGACATGTGAAATCCTTTATTTATAAGGATTCATAACTTAATCACTAATTAATTCAAAAATATGTTGTCATGGTAAATTTCTATCCTAAGTTATTTAAAAAAATTTGGCTCTCACAACCAAGCCCACACTCGAAAAATCCCTGAACTGGGTAATTTAAACCTTCCCTTTCGCCAATATCTTACATTGTAAACCCCATCATGGCTAAGAGGGATGTGATAGATAAATTTTAAATTGTGTTTAATGTGTAGGTAATATGATGGGAGGAAATACATTCATTCATTTCGATCGAATTTTAATGAGCTATTCCTGGATCCCCAAAAATGACTATTTTCAGACTATTTCTACCTAGAGAGAACCCCCAGGAACATACAGGGACAAGTCAAAGCATCTAGAAAGCATGTGAAAAAACTATGTAATCATATAAGGTAGTTTAGGAATGTTCTTGAAGGAAAATAAGGTTTAAGAACATGTTATGTAAAATATTTGGTCTTTGTGAGAAATGTATTGGGATTTTTAGGAGCCTCATGAATATTTATAAGCTCATACCCCATGAATTGGAAATATAATAGATCCTAGTTCTTTTTGGAATCATCAAGGAAATATTTTGGCAACATTTATATCTGTAACTTTGTCTGATAGTGCGACACTAAGGTCCTTCCAAACTTTATAACTTGCCAAAAATTTTTCAAGAGCCTCATGGAGATTTTAAGCCTACCAAAAGCTCAATTGAAATTATTTTTAGTTCTCTTCATGAACCATATGATGTGTTAGTCTATGGTAATCGTAAATTCTTCTTTCCACTTAGTCTATTAGCACACATCTTGAGGAAAAAATTAAAATATTAGTAAAATTTGATGAAGAATTCATTTTCAAGACTTATAAATAGGCTCATTAGATTATTTAGACCTTTAAAATAAATATTTATATATTGGATGAATAGATTTCATTAAAATTTTCTCCTAGGGTGAAGAAACCATGTTTTCAGCGACCTTATCAGTTCTACACGCACATTAACAAAGTCTAGACGCACATAAAAAAATCTAGATGCGTGAATAAAATCTCTAAGATTCCCAAAATCATGTTATAGATGTGTGAATACATTATTTTTTCACTTGACATCAAACTTTGTCACCCAACAATGAGTTCTAGGTGCCTGGGAGGAAACAGAAGAATGACAATAAGGTGAAGACATGTAACAATTTTATGTGCCAAAAAATGTATTCACAAGACCAAAAAGTTTATTCATGCATCAATAAGTCTTAGGAGTAAACATGTGACATTATAATGTTTACATTTGAATACAAAATGAATTCACACGACCACAAATTCTAGATGCGTGACAAGAGGTTTATAACAACCTAGAGATGTTGTCGTGCATCTAGAAGAGTCTGGTCATGTAAAAATGATATTTTGGGTGACCCATTGATGATATCACACGTTAAGATGTTTTTAGGTGACCAAAGGATGTTGTGATGTGACCAAAAGATAAATTAGGGTATTTGCATCACAAAGGAAGGTGACAGGTCATGAGTGGCAAAGGAACATCAAAGGTCATGAAAGGAATTCTAAATGTCAACATGGATGAAGGAAGGTTAAAGGTCATGTTCAAGAGATGAAAGCGAAATCTTGATGCTATATATATGAATGGCACCCAGAATTTCAATGGGATAGTTAATTCTTCTTTAATTTCTCTCATTATCTTTCTAGAAACAGGTGTATTCATTTCTTCTATTTTGTGTCTACTACTATTCTATATCCATCTCAAATTGTACTTCATCAGTACAATGTAAATTATGAAACATGATGCAATAAAACTTTTTGTTTCTTTTTTAATGTTCCATTTTATTTGTGAATGGTTTTTTTCTTATTAATGCAAGTGAAAAATTATGATTTTAATGCAAACAACTATGCTATGCTATTTTTTGATTCAAATCCTCTTCTTATTTTCCTCTCATATCTCCCCCAGTAAGAAATTTTCCTCCCTTGTATGACATACAAGTAATTATGATAGGTGTAGGGAATTATTCATGTGTTCCCATGTCTTCCTGCCACCCAATAAGTTAGTTTAGAATATTCTCATTTCCTTGTTTTTAATTAATTAAGACCCCATTCAAGCAATGGGACTCAGTCCCGAACATTAGTCATGAGAACTCACTAATTTTCCCAATCGACAAATTTTTTTTCTAAAAAATATTGGCACCCAATGTAGGGAAAATTTATCATGTCTCAACCCAATATTGATTTAAAAAATTAAAAAAAAAATTATATATTCCAAAAAAATCATAAATTCTGAAATTTTTAAAATTCATCGAGCCTTATGTATTCCAATTATGTCTATTTCTGGTAATCCCCCTATCCTTAGCCCTAACGTTATACTCCATATCTAGTAATATATTTCCTCAAATTTGAGGGAAACAATTTGGCATAGCAGAGAAAACATATTTCATTACTTTGCTGCTACAAGAGTTCTAGATTCTGAAGAAGAATGTGCACAAGCTTTGGAAAGATTGAAACAAGTTAAAAACCAACATATGAAGATCCTAGAAGAACATTTTCTTAATTGCACATTCTAGTTGGCTGATAAATGGTATACAATATCTGCAAGAGCTAGTGATGCGTCTGATTCTAATTTTAAAGAACAGTTGCAAGCTAATTTTGGACTTCTTATCAATAAAACTTAAAAAAGAACATGTTGACAATACTTCAAAAAATATTGATACTACGTCATATCTTGAATACACTATTGATGAAGTTTTGGTTGAACCTTTAAACTACGTTCTTCCATAAGAAGAAGTTATTGAAGAAAATATTAAAAGAATCCAATTACTTCTTTAAATAGTTGAAGTAGAAGAAGAAGAAGAAAGGTAAGAAGAACCACCAATATATTAGTAAGCACCTCTAGCTTGGGTTTAAAATAAAATTCCCTTAGCTCTCACTTATCCTCTGCATTATCTACCTATAGGGTCAAGAAATAACATCCACACGTTCCATGGTGATGGGAAGCAACATTCTAGATTACCACATCACAACTGTCATCACTAGTTGTGGAGAGCTACGATATCGATATGAAGATGTATCATTTTTCATTTTCATAGAACCTTTATAAGATGCAATGACGGTTTTGTTCTACCAGTTACTAGCTAGATCTATAACTAATTGGAATGACATTGATAGTAGGAGCAGGAGATAGATACAAAATTATTCAATGTATTCTATTCAATGTGTTTGTTTCAAATAAAAGAGAGCAGAGCCATATAAAGGCTATAGGAGGAGATGGACAGTTACAACTGTCCACTAACAAACAAATGTATTAACCTAAACTAATGCTAACATTACCCCCCTTAATACATTGTTTCTACATATGTACCCCCTAAAGAAATCAAACTTCACCTTGCTGAGAGGCTTGGTGAGAATTTCTGCAACCTAAAAAATCAGTAGGGTAGTACTGGGAGTTGAATTTGGTGGTTCAAGACATGTTCACAAATGTAGTGACATTAAAACTCAATATGCTTTGTTCATTCATGAAAAACAGGATTCTTCACAAGCTTCAACACACCTTGATTGTTGCAGTGAATGATGGGAGGTTTCTCGTCAGGAATCCCTATATCTGCCAAGAATGAAATGTAACCAAATCACTGCGCACATAGCTCCTCATGCAGCATGGTATTCAGCCTCAATGGATGAGATAGCAACAACATTTTGCTTCTTGCTAATCCATGAGATAGCTTCATATCTAAGATGAAAAACATATCCATGAAGTGGATTTCCTATCCATCAACGGATCTCGCATAGTCCGAGTCTATATATCCATGTAAGAAGAACTTAGTGTTCCTCTGATTCTCTAGACCAAAGTCAAGTGTACCTCAGACATATCTCAACACATGCTTTAATTTTATCCCAATGACATTTCTTCGGCTCCTTCATAAATCTTGGTGAGATAGCTCACTACAAAGGAAAGATCTAGCCTGGTATAAGTCAAGTAACTGAGACTCCCCACAAGCTTCATGTATTGAGTGCTATCTACATGCAGTGAATCCTAGAATCTAGATAATTGCAAACCTTTTTCCATAGGTGTGGACATTGGTTTACAATCTAACATTCCATACTTCTTCAGGACTGTCTTAGAAAATTTCATGTGGGAGACGAAGATATGATTCTTCTTCTGCCATATCTCTAAGCCAAGACAATATTGAAGTAGCCCAAAATCATTCATGTTGAAGGATTTCTTTAGATCATTCTTTACATCAACCACAAGATTGTTAGAACTTATTGTGATCACAATATCATCTACGTGCAAAACTAGAATATACAATCTTTGTTCCTACGTTCTTGATATACAAATTTGTATCTGAGGGGCTACAAGTGAATCTATGCTGCAATAGGTGATCATCAATTTTTATATACCATGCCCTACGTGCTTGTTTGAGTCCATAAAGTGACTTTATCAGACGACATACCTTGTGTGGTTTATGCTCATCTACAAACCCTTCAGGTTGGGTCATGTATACTTCTTCTTTGAGATCACCGTTCAGAAAATAACTCTTGACATCCATTTGCTGAAGTTTCCATCCATTTTGTGCTACCCAATGCATAGAAAACTCTGATGGTTTTGATCTTCGCAGTGGGTGCAAAGGTCTCGTCATAGTTAATTCCTTTTTGTTGAGCATAAACCTTTGCAATGTCTCATGCTTTGTGTTTATCGATTGAACCATTTTCCTTATATTTTTTTTTTAAAAAAATCCATTTGCAGCAAATGGATTTCTTACCTAGAGGTAGATCGACAAGTTCCCACATCTGATTCTGAAGTAGGGAATCATATTCAACATCCATATCTTGTTTTCCACTATGGTTGGTCTAATTCCTAACGAACAGTGTTAGGTTCCATGCTAGCAACAACTGAACTAATGAGTGCAAAATTTACCTCATGTCTGGCTTGACTTCATGTTCTGAATCCCATAGAAGTACCTAGAAGTGAGTTCAGGTGTGCATCCCCAATAGTATTCTAGACCCATTTTAGACGTTGGTGCTGCTTCTGTTGATGTGAAGATGTGTTGTCTAGTGTGCCTAGATCAATGAAAAAGTCTCCACTCAGCTCTTCTTCTCTCTGAGAAGAATCATCTTGCCCATCATCTGGATGTGTGACAAATCTATGTGATGAGGTCGGTACAAGATCTCCAATGTGTGGCAGGGAGTCAAAGGATGACTCATCACACACCACATCTCGACTCTCGTACATCTTCTTCATCTCAGGATCCATGAAACGATATTCCTTGTAGGTAGTACTATATCCCAAGAAAATACATGGTAGTTTCTTTGGATTGATCTTCTTCCTTTTCTTATCTGGAACATGCATATATGCAGTACAACCACAAACACTCAAATGACAGATAGAAGGTTTACGACCAGTCCCATACCTCTTTTGGTGTCCTGTTCTGCAAGATCTTCTTGGGTGCCCAATTGAGTAGATACACTGATGTTTGGACTGCTTTTTCCCAAAAATGATCTTCCAACTTGGCGGTAGAGAGCATACAACAAGCCATCTCCATGACAGTCATGTTTTTTTGCTCAGAAATCCCATTTTGTTGGGGCATGTAGGGTGCATTCCGATGTTGTTGAATGCCATGCTACTTTAGGTATGTTAATAACTTCTTCGATACAAATTCCCCCCCCTCGATCTGAGCAGAGGATAAGGAGAGGATTCCCAAACTACCTGGTGGCTTGCTAGTAAAAGGTTTGGAAATTAGCAAATTCCTCACTCTTCTTCTGGAGAAAATATACCCAAATTTTACATGAGTAATCATCAATGATGAGCTAGAAGTATTCAAAACCTTAGAAGCTAGCTAGCAGGGGTCCGCACAGATTGGTATGTACAACTTAAAGATGCTCCATAGAACGATAAGATCTCTATTTGAACAAACCTTTGTGTTGTTTTCTCACAAGACATCCTGAGCAAATAGGTAAGGAATGGGGGAGTGGAGGAAGCCCTCTTACCATTTACTTGGCACTGAGCTGATGTAGAGCCATGGAAGAAAGATGACCGTATCAAAAGTGCCATAGTGCAGTGGACACCACCATTGAAGTAGAGAGATAAATATTAGATGATGTGACTGCATGTAGTGTAAATATACGGCCCTTCAGAAATGCTCGAGCAATTACTGAGTCTCCCTGGGAAATGATGTAGGACTTGACCCCTTTCTCAACAAAGAATTCAACCTGTATTCGATGATTAAGAAGCTTGACTCATAGACAAGAGATTTGAGGTCAAACCTGGAACATATAGCACCTTCATGAGTGTACATATTTGTGTCCAAAGAGGAATGATTACATCACCAATCCCTGCCGTAATATACTCTTGATTATCTGTGATGGTGATTCGGATCTCTAGTGGGTGTGCACTCACGGTATGGAACAACTTCTTATTACCAGTCATGTGTTTGCTGGCACCCGAAATCAATCAACCAGACACTTTCTGATGGCTATAAAGTCTGTGAGACTAGGACAATGTCTAGATGAGTTGTGTCTGGAACCTCTTGATCAGAGGAGGCATCTTGTTGAGTAGCAATATGACCCTTCTACTTCTGATTATGAGCACACCATTGGGATTTCTTGGAATATCCTTTGCGAGAAGTACTCTCTTCACAAGATTTTCCATGCTTGAGACCGTTCTAATAACAGTTCATAATTGTGTGCATATTTAAGGAGAAAATGTGGCACCATCGATATGCCTTGTTGTTCTGCTACTTCTGGGGTGGCCGCTATGGTGGCCGCTGAGAAGGTTGCTCCTATGGATGCTACTTCTGATTCTAGGGGGTTGACTGCCCTTTTTGAGCCTTGTTGCTATGATTTTGCCTCGTGATGAGAGCCCTTGTCTTCGAAGGCTTCTTGAACATTCTGAATGGCTTCTTCCTGTTGGAGATAATTCACCAGTTTGGAAAAACTCATCTCCTGTTGAGTAATGGTCAATGTGGTTATTAGTGTCTGAAACTAGGAAGGAAGAGCTTGCAAGGTCAGTGGGGACTAGTAAATTTTCATCCACTGGTTCACTGAGAGCAGAAATATTCTACACGTAACTCGGCCACATGCCATAAGAAGGCTTCGACTCATTCACCATCATGCATACTCATTGTGTGAAGATTTTTTTGAAGATGCAACATCTTCGTCAGATTCTTGGCTTTATAGATGGTACACAACGAGACCCATGATGTAGAGGAAGTGGTTGCTTCCCGAATGTGAGGTTGAATCTCATTAGAAAGGCTCAAAGTGATAAGCATTAATTCTTTTGCATCGGCATTTTCATACTTAGCCCAATAAATCAGTGTCTATGGGAGGGGCGTCTATCCTAAAAATGATCCCTCAAAGGTCGTCAAACTAAAGAATCATCCGCATCCTAGTTTTCCAAGCAGATAAATTTGTCCCTTTTAGCAACTGGGCATCCGACAACAAAATGCAAGGAGCAAACTTTTCGAAAAACTCAAAATTTTATTTTATTTATTGATTGTTCAAAAAATGATTATAAATTCTTACCGAAGGAACCATATCACGAAGATGGGCTCTATAATCTCATGCAATGAGACACGGACACTCCTATGGGCATTCTACTTCGTGTTCATCATCTACATCATAGCCATGCTCCAATTCTTCGTGGATTCGGTGTGCTTGACAACATACGTTGAACTAGAAATAGTCAAACAATCCTTGATGCACCAATTCGTCAAATAATACATTGCCGGTATTCAGCAATTCATTAGGAAAGGAAAAAATAGATCCTGGTGGTGTCCTCTTGGGCTCACAGAGGTTACCCAGTGGAAGGGTTGCTTGTAACACTCTCAACATCAGAAATGTGTGACATGTACGTGCCCTCTTAGCACTCTACTGGGGAAATCACCGCTGGAAGGGTTTGCACTTGCCTCATAGGCTTACTTCATATTCCAACATTGTAGGTCCCTTTTGTGATTGCAATACAGGTTTACCACGCTGAGGGAAGAGGAGATATTAAACCACCAAAATTAGTATGATTTTGGTCTTTGCCAAATAATTTTTTTTTATTAATGCCACAACATAAGTCTTTTAGAGCTCTAAAAAGATCACCAAAGAGCAACGTATCTACAAAATGTTTCCACCTACGAAATGCTTCCCGCTATCACACTTACATGACGAGGTCTCCAAGGGGTGATTCAGTGCATATGCTTAGTTGGTATTTCAGAAATCAAATGCTTGTTCATGTCGCTGCTCCTTTTCACTTGCTCCAAGGGTCAAACCAGCAAGCATGTTACACAAGTTTCTATGCACACATTGCTGCCAAATACTCTAGCCATGTTTCAATTCCTTTACCTTGGTCTTTAACAGGTCGATGCCTATTCACTTAATGGCTGCACAGGTTGGAATATTCATGCTAAACACCAAAACGTAAGTCTACACCACATGCCTCCTCCTTGTCATGTTTTCACTAGTTTGTAACGTAGGTCTCCAAGTAATTTTCCATGCTAAGGAAATTCTTGAAGCTATGATACCAATGATGGTAGAGACAAGAAATATTTATTCAATGTATTCTATTTAATGCGTGTGATTCAAAAAAAAGACAGTAGAGCCATATAAATGCTATAGGAGGAGATGGACAGTTATAACTGTTCACTAACAAACAAATCTATCAACCTAAACTAATGCTAACAGACATGAAGACCATGTTTGAAACTAGATTCAAACCTGTAGAAGATTCTCATGCACATTTCACCCAATGGTTTCAACTAAGTAAAGAACCCCTTGAACGAATGACTGAGTTCATAAAAAATTTCAACAAGATGCCTTACAAGATACCTAAAGTGGTCCTACCTAGTAAAGACAACAAGATAAGATTCTTCACAAATGCCCATTTTCCTTAGGTGGGTTTTATGTTAAGAAGAACTCAACCAATATATTTGGACGAAGAATAAAAATATACAATCTAAGTGGAAGATTATTTGATCATGTTAGGAAATATTAAAAACTTTCCAGGTAAGGAGAAATTCCAAAGCACAAGCACGGGTACATAGAGATTCATTAGTCAAAAAACTTGCTGATGATGTCTTGTCTCTTAAGAAGGACCTGGATCAACCTTTCATGATCAAAGAGGCACTCAAGAAGAAATTTTAAAATACATAAAGGATTGGCCCAGTGTATCAAAAAATTTCTCTAGAGGATCCCCCTATCAATTCATCCTGCGATACATATTGTGATAATGAACATGCAACTTTTGGACAAGATGATGATGAAGAATAAGAAAATGGGCTTGAAATTGAAGAAGTTGATGATGATGACATCAAGGAATTTTAGTACTCATCCTAAGATGATAGTGAAGAATATGGTGCACCAAGTTTCTCTTTACCTTATTTTCCAGGGCCTAGGTGATTCCTGAAACTTGATTTTTTTCATGTGTAGTTGAGATGTCGAATTACTTTCCAACCTGTACAACCAAAATCCAATATAACCATGTGGAGAGGGAAGGTGGGGGTTGAATATAATTTGAAATAACTTAACCACATTACCCATCTTTGGAAGAAGTTGATGATGATGACATTGGGTAGTTCGAGTACTCATCTTGAGATGAAAGTTAAGAAGATGATGCACCAAGTTTCTCTCTTACCTTAGTTTCTAGGGCCTGGGTGATTCTTGAACTTGAATTTTTTCACGCATAGTTGAAATCTCGAATGAATTTCCACCTGTGCAACAAACCATCCAATCTAACCATACAGACAGAGAAAGGAGGGTTAAATATAATTCTAAATAACTTAACCACCTAACTTCCCCATAGTTACAACCTTAGGATATTAGGATTAAATTAATTTATTAATCCTGCTCTAGTACCATTTTATGACGAGGGGTGGATAATATATTAATTAACATTATTAAATTTTATGTTTAACATTATAAATAAATGTAAATGTAAGTGTGAAAAATTTAAATAAAAGTTACTAAAACCATAAAACACAGTGACATAGTCTATAACATGGAGAACCCCTAAACGGGTAAAAAAATAGAGAATAAATCTACTAAGTGAGAAAAAATTTACATCCACCAGTCCAGTAACTCCCTCCTCACTTCTACTACCTCTTTTTACCAGGATTTACCTTCAGATTCAACAATTCAATATTATAATTTGATATGATAATCGTTATCACGAATATGAACTATGATCATATTTAAATAAAACCAAAGGGTGTTTTCCTTCTTAAGTGATGGGGCACAACCCAATTTAATTAGTTATTTAATGAAATTAACCAAACACCTAATATAGAGTTTATATTTAAATAATAAGAATATAAATTATTCTATATTATTTAAATATAAACTAAATATTATGATACACTTAATATTATAGTTGTAACACTAAGGATCCAAGATTCGGTATATTGATTGATATGTAACCAACCCAACACATGATAAGATGAAATAAAACAAATTTTCATAGTTTTGGGAAAATAGAACACATATTACGAGATAAAAAACAATGAATTAGAAACCATGCTTGGTAGTTTTACAGGGTGAGGTCAATGAGTATAACCCAGTTGAGAAATATAGTTCCAAGCCCAAGATCAATATGAATCTCCAACATTCTTGGCAGAAAGCCACGGTCTAGGCATTCACAGAGTTAAATGGAGGCATAATGCTAAAGTTCCAAGTCACATTTGGAGGATAAGTAGGATAGAGCCACACACAGTAAAAAATTCAAAGGCATCGCTTTCAAATCAGCACAAATAATGCACAATCAGTTCAAGAATCTATATTGGCAAGCCTATTTTCATGAGATAATGAAGTAAAAATAGAAACAATGACCTAGATGAGCTTCTTACCTTGGCCAATGCGTAATGCTTGAGAGGGCTCAATGAGCCAATATGGTAACACACAACCTCCAGTGTAGAGTTGAATTAAACCATAAAGGTCTAATACCAAGAAAAATCATGAGTAGAGAAATCCAATAAGTTTAAGGAGATAGATCTGCAAAACTCATCGAGTTGGCAAGATAAACAAAGCCAAAACTAATCTTTGAAACAAATCCATACCGAGTTAGAGATACCTAGATATGGAAAGGGCTCCAAAATTTTGAGCATAAACAGATAAAATCCCAACTCACGCCATGATAGAGATCAAATGCAAAATCTAGAAACAAAGGAAATCAAAATATCGAATCAAATAAGAGTTCAACTATAACATGAAAGCAATAATAACATAACCATAATCAAATAGAGCTCAATGCCAACATCCCATCACCGATCCAAAGATGCTCGAGCCGTATGATAGGGTAAAAATAGAGCTCCATTGCAGTAGTAAATCCCTCCATGGTCATGGAAACTCAAAAAACCCATCTCAAGAAGAAAATATTTTTAAAAATAGTCGAAGTAATGAAATCCAAACTAGAATACAAATCTCTAGCAACAATAATGGCCTCTATAGAAGAAAATTTTCGCAGCATTTCTCCTCCACCTAGAAGGTTCCATAAAATGCTAAAGTACAAATGAGAAGTACTTAATAATTATGTTTCTTACCCTAACCCATAGAAATAAGCCCTTAAGTGAAACACAACAAAGATCAATAAACCACGGTTACTAAATTTTCGAAACCCCTTATGCATTTTTCTGTGTGTATAAGAGTGAGTAATTATTTGCATGATGAGAAATGTGCATGTTTATAATCATGGTCAAAATTAATAATGCATGATTGGATGGAGGGCTTATGTAAAGTCAAAGACATTGTATAAATGGCCACGCTAAGCCATGATAGGTTATGCATGAGATAAAAACAAAATCATTGGTTACCCAAAGAACATACTTGTAATCCAAAAAAAATAAGGGAAAAATAGCCTTTTGGAGGAACAGATAAAAATAATTTATATTCCAAACAAAGAAAAGACATTTTTACCTTAATTTTTGCAAGTATGTCCATACAATACCTTAGCTATTGCAAAGAATGAGTCAAAAGCAGACAACAACACATTGACCGAGAATTTGTTTAATCCTTTTTATTATTTAATTGTAAATGTGTGCATGTAGGAGAGGTTATTTTTGGATTAGCTTCAAATAGACAACTTGGCTAATTTTGAAAAGCACTATTTTGGAGGCCTGGGGTGGGCTTTTGTATTTATGCCTTGCTTTTGTAAGAGCATAGGTGGGATCATTGTTCTAGTCATGTGTCTAGGCCATGTCAGGTTTGTATTATATCACCTAATTAATGAATAAACACTTATTTGCTTAACTTGCAACTTTTAGAAGTGTGTCACAACAGTGTATTGGTATGTTTTACTGAATATTTATTTCCTTTGGATGTTTTTTATCTATTACAAAACCATATTTAAGTTATTTTGAAGCTTATACACGTCATATTAAGTGCATATTTTGTTATGGTAAATTATAGTTTATGATAGTTAATTTCTGCATTACTATGGTAATTAGGTAACTATGTAGTGTATTTATTTGTTATATCATTTTTTCCCGAAGGGGTTTTGTCACTAAAATTTAGTAATACTCTTAGGCATATGTAACAGTGGGCAGCAACACCAGATTTGGAGGAGTATGTGTCTTTTTTTGGAGGACCATGTCGCTGACCGAACGAGCCCCCACTGAGTTCCTCTATGCATTAGGTATTCGAGCTAAAAATTTCTTCATACTAACTCTGACCGATATCTCCACTTATCTCTGCATTACCACCAAGCGAGTTGGCTGCCTATTTTCTCACCAATCCAAACCGAGCCAACAAAATAGGCCGAGTTATGCATTGACGTTGCATTGAGTTGCATTTGTTTCAGATTGAGTTGGTTCATTCATTAAGAGTATTGATCGGGCTGCTTTGATGTATTATTTCCATGTTGAATCATTTCTTATACCGTGTTATTTGCAAAGGCGGCGAGTCTTTCATCAGTCTAGTTTTTTGTTAAGCGGAGGGACTAAACATTCAAATTTGAGCCATCTAGATCTATACCCTAAGGTGTGTCATAATCCTCCAAACCGAGCCGTCAAAACCTTGCAATAAAAAGCATAGGAAATTATGCTGCAAAATAAAGTCAAAGAAAACAATTATTCGAGTCCCTTTTCCTGCATCAAAGCGGCGTGGAAATAAACCTGCAACGACCTAAAATCCCAAAACCAAATGGTGGACAACAAAAAAATGACGGTTTAAACAAATAGACAGGCATAGGATATAAACAGATAAAAGTAGTGGAAAGGAGATAAGAGAGGAGGTCAGATCTGCTTCACGCAGAAAAAGCTGAACTGCCCTTCTACTAAGTAGTGGCATGTGGACCTCTATCAAGTAGACCAAGTTGACTATGTTCAAATGTTAGTCAACTTTGTTTTTTATTTAAATATATTTTTCTTCAGTTCATAGTCGTAGTGCTTAGAGTGTCGAGTATGTTAGGGTGAATGATTTGGGGAGGATTAGTTTTGGGTTCGACCCCTCCCCCAACGACTTGCAGAAAACTCTACTAAAGGCTCTAGTTACAACTAAACAAGCCACCAACTTTAGCAGAGAACCATAAAAAAGGGTAAAAACTTTTTCTCTCCCACATCACTTATTTTTTCATTCTAAGCATTTTTTTTTTAAAAAGGGGTTGATTAAAAAATTCATTTTGAGATTTTATTTTTACGGTTTTTCACACCGAGAGTCGTATTGAGCTCTAAAGACCACCACGTCTCAATAAACAAAAAACATTGTCTATCATTCAATTTTTTGGCATATTGGATGAAATTGTGATATTTCAGAGTATTTTTTAGTGCATTGTACAAATTTTCAGGTTGGCATAGTCAACAAACAAACCATTGTAACTACTTTCAAATTGGCAGAGATTTATAATAAAAAAATTGAAAATTTTGGTTCTATATCACTCACGAGATCTTTGGATCTCTCTCGCAGCATTTGGGATAAACAGTGCCTCTAGGAAATGCTTACGGTTAGATTCATCGTGACTACTACTACAGTTAACGCCTAATATAGATGCAACAATGTCATCTTGGCATCGACCCTTTAAATCGACGGGGAGTAATAAGGACACAATGTAGACACTTTGAGCCCCCCCATTCGTATGTAAATGATTACACAACATAAATATAGACAATGAATTTATCCAAGTATATAGAAAAGTTACGCATGCGTATGAGGATATTTATTTGAGCACACAAAACCTTTTCAGTACTATCTTCATACCACGTATCAGATTTTTTCATGTACGTTAACGCCTCTTTCACGTACTGTCGAGTATGTAGAAAGGGCGAGCTACTTCCATGTACCAGTAGGTCTATCAGAACGGCACGTATATAGAAAGCTTCGATATATAAGATTGATGGGATATAGATTTGGAGAGCATATACTTGGATTGAGAAGAAGCTTATCCTTTGTTAGTTGATTTTACAAAAATGGGCACCAACGCCCCCAAGTTCTTTCTTCCAGATTCTCAACTTCTAAGAGGAAATAACTATACAACATGGAAGACAAATATCAAGACACAACTTGAGTTTGGACATATTTTCAATGTTGTGGATGGTTTTGTAACAAGATCAACAACTGATGCAACTCAACAGTAACAATTTGATAGATCCGATAAGAAGGCCAAGATGATAATCTTGTTTGTAGTGTTCGATGACATGCAACCGCACAATCGAGATGTCAAATCATCCAAAGAAGCATGGGATAAATTGAGCATAGTGTACGAGGTCAAGAACAAGAATGTAATAGTTAATTTGTAGAGTAAGTTACACACACTGAAGTTCAAACAAAATTAGAAAATAGAATCTTTCTTGAGAAGAGTTATAGAATTGAGGGCTTCACTTCTAGCCCTAGGAGAGGAGGTCACTGATATAGCTCTCATTCCCATTCTTTTGAGATCACTCTCTCCTTCATACAATTTTTTTTATGACAACACTCAATTTTTCAGTTCAGACAATTATCTTCGAGAATTTGGTTAATATACTTAAACAATGTACAACTTATAGAGGATTTCCAAGAACTACTCTGAGTTATACGTCAATATTTTTTTTAGAGTAGACTATAGTCCATGCATAATCATTTAATGCTTCCTTTTGATCAACGCTTTTTCCTTGCAACATATCTTTTTTTTTTAAATCCATGATTTGTTTAACCACTGCAACATTCCACATATCTTTATTTCTTTGTAAATCAAGATTCATTCCTTATTGTCTATTGTTTCCAATAATCAGTGCTTTGGTTCTTGCAGTCACCATTACCAGTTTCTAACTCCTCAATCATCCCAACATTCACAATAGTGTCTATGTCCTCTTCTTTGTTTGGAACAATATACTAGACCTCCTCGCTTTAAACGGGTAGCAACATCTGATTCCTCCACCTCTAGATCTTCCTCCACATCTTCATGCTCCAGATCAGGATTTTCATCCCCACAAAAGAAAGAATTATCTTCTCTGATTTCTTGACATTTGGTACAAAAAATACTTGAGCTTTCCACTTCAAACCTTTGTTCCCAAATTCCAATTGAGAAGTTAAAAAAAATCTTTTGGGTATCTTTTTTCCCCTAGGGATAGAGATACAAAGTCATCCAAAACCTAATCTAGATCATGCCCTCATGGTCGTATCAATATAAATCAACATTACAATTGATCTAGAAATCCCAATAAAAAATAGACCTCCCCAAACTCTAAAGGGAGAGCAGGGAGACGAATCCACACAGAGAGAGATTTAAACACTATATTATGTAACAAACCTGGTTCCCAGTGATGAAGACTCAGAGTTGCATTGTCGAATAACCATAAGGCTTTCTAAAGCACATTTTTCCTATCTTTCTCATTTTTGAAGTAGAATAGAAAACCTTCTCTTGTCACAACCCTAACATCTACATTACAAACCCATTTCCTTTTACACCAATCTCTAACAAGATATATATTCGGCCTTTTACTAGAACACATGCCAACAAGTGCAAATTTTAATCTTACCTTAGCTTTTTCAATTACAAATAAAATAATTTCCAAGTGTGGGTCATCAAATCATATTTCTAGGAAGGATAAAGTTTAAAATAGTTCTGATTGTTCTCACTAAAAAGTCTTGCAGCCCATGTTGAATTCTTGTACAAAATGCAAGTGTTATACAGAGTTTGCATTTTTCTAGAGAAAATTGTATCCCAAAAATATATTTTAACCATTTAATATTATTCCAAAAATAAAAATGTTTTTCAATCAACACACGTCTTTACACTCCTTTCCTGCAACTATAGAAAAATAAAGGAAAGCACTTTCAATAAATGATCCTTCTAGTGTTGGGTCATGTGTACTTCTTCTTTAAGATCACCATTGAGGAAAGCACTTTTTACTTCATCTGCAACAGTTCCCATATTTTTTGCACTGCCATTGCATAAACAACTTTGATGGTTGTAATCTTTATAGTGGGTGTAATGGTATCCTTGTAGTCAATTCCTTATTTTTATCATATCCCTTTTAAAAGAGTCATGATTTATACTTGTTGATATATCCATTTGCCCTATCTTTTTATTTGAAAAACCTCAGGCAACCAATAGAATTATTTCCTGTAGGTAGATTGACAGGTTCCCATGTCTAATTCTAAATCAACGAGTCATAGTATACATCTATGGTCTTCTTCCACTCTATTTGACTAATTTCCTAATGAACTATATAAGTTTTGGTTTTATCAACCACTAAACTCATTAGTGCGATATTTACCTGATTTCTCTCCTCTCTTATCGTTCTAACTCTTGATTAAGTGTTTGGAAGAGAGTTCATGTGGGAGTCTCTCATGGCGCTTTAGACCCACTTCAAATCTTTACGATGCGATTGATGTGAAGAATTATTCTTCAAACTACCAAGATCACAAAAAAACTTTCCTTGCAGCTTGTATTTCCTTTGTGAAGAATCCTCGTGCTCATCATCTAAATGTGAGAGAAATCTATGAGAGGAGGTTGGTATTGAAACTTCTTTATATGGAATTGAGTCGAATGATGACTCATCAAAAATAAAATATTTATTCTAATTAATATTCTTTGTCTCACGATCCATGACATGATACACATTTGATGTAGTATTGTACCCAAAAAATATACATTGGAGTGTTTTTACATCAGTCTTCTATAAATTGAGAAACATGGGCAGAAGTCTGATTAAATTTATTAATCTCAATCAATCATTTACATAGGAAGGAACTGCAATACTTATAGGTATTGTACAGCTGAATACAAACAAGAAACTAAGTTACACAGGGACAACCACATTCCAAATTACAGAAGATTACAATAACATCCGGGAAGCATAAATGAATAATTACAATTATATTGTTAAAACAATATAACCACACCTGTATGCAGACATACATACAATTAGATGGTTATGAAGGAATATAACCATATAACAACATTATTTAATTAATAACATTAATTCAATAATTTATTATATAATGCATAATTAATTAGGATAATAATAATATTTTATCCTAACATTCCCCCCTTTAATTGTGCATTTGTCTCAAGGGATGAGGAGAGGAATTCTCTGAACAACTCAATCTTGTCATGTGCAAGTGACTTCGTGAAGATATCTACCCATTGTTCAGCTATTGGAAAAAATTGAAGCTGGATGTTGTGCTTCAACACATGCTCACATATGAAATGAACATGTACCTCAATGCGCTTAGTTCTCTCATGAAACATTACATTGAGAACAAGTTTGAGAACACCTTCATTGTCAACATACACGGTGGTCAGTTTGTCGTGTGGTATTCCAAGTCCTTCTAGTATGCGACATAGCCAAATCACTTCACAGATAGCTTCTCTTGCATAATGATACTTGGCTTCTATGGAAGAGCAAAAAACGAAGTGTTGTTTCTTACTTCCCCATGATATTGGTCCAGATCCCATAAAGATTACAAGTCCAGAAGTGGATTTTCTTTCATCAATGTTGCCTGCATGATCTTAATCCGAATATCCATTCAAAAAGAAGTTGTCATTCTTCTTGTATTCTAGACCAAGATCCAGTGATCCTTTGAGATATCTCAAAATGCACCTTGCTACTTTCCAATGACAAAATTTGGGTTCTAGCATGAACCTGGATAAATAGCTCACTGCAAAGCTAATATCTTGTCTAGTGTAGGCCAGGTAAATGAGACTCCCAATCAACTACCGATAAAGAGTGGCACTTACCTTAGGAGATGGATCTGAATGAGATAACTGTAATCTATTCTCCATAGGTGTTGCAATTGATGTGCAATCCATCATACTAAAATTCTCGAGTGTAGTATTTGTATATTTCATCTAAGAAACAAAAATATGATTCTCTTTCTGGCATAATTCTAATCCAAGACAATAATGCATTAGCCTAAGATTTTTCATGTCGAACGATTGATTATGATCTTTCTTCATTGCATCAATCATCCTCACTGAATTGCCAGTAATGACTAGATCGTCGACATAGACAACGAAAATCACAATCCCCCCCCCCCTTACTTTTTGAGGTAAAGATTGGGATCATATGTATTTCTAACAAATCCATGTTGTATGAGATGCTCATAAATCTTGATGTACCATGCTCGGGGTGCCTGTTTTAGGCCATACAGAGATTTCCTGAGTCTGCATACCTTTGCTTCTTCACCAGGTACTACATATCCATCAGGTTGAGTCATGTAGACTTCTTCTTGTAAATCTCCATTTAGGAAGGCACTTTTTACATCCATTTGGTGCACTTTTCATCTAAACCGAGCAGCTAGAGCAAAGATCATCCTAATCATTTTGATCTTAGTTGTGGCAGAAAAAGTCTCCTCATAGTCAATACCTTCCTTTTGTGCATACCCCTTTGCTACAAGTCTTGCTTTATGCTTGTCCACTGTCCCATCTGCGTTTTCCTTTGTTTTAAATATACATCTGCATCTAATGGTTTTCTTCCCTGATGGAAGATCGACAAGTTGCCAAGTTTTATTCTTCATCACTAATTCATATTCAGAATCCATGGCATATTTCCAAGCTTTTAACTATAGGGCTTCCTAGACTGTTGAGGGCTCATCTGATTCAATAACTCTACTCATCAAGGAAAATTTAACTTCTTGTCTTGCTTTACTGTGAGTCCGTGGTACAAGGGTGGATGTATATGGTGGAGCATCCATTCTTGCATCTCGTAATGTGCTAGTACGCCACTTAGGCATATGCTGAACTATTCTTGTGGGTTGTGGTTCTATCTGATCATCACCATCATCCCCATCCTCACTTTCATCTTATGAGGGAACATCAGCTTCAATTTTTACAACAGGTGAAAAATCTACATCTTGTGAGTCTGGAGGAGGAGTCTCTGCTTCCTTCTTCTTGAAAAACTCGACATCTCTACTGGTGTAGACTTTTCTAGTCTTAGGATCCATCAATCTATACCCAAGATTCTCTTCACTGTACCCAGTGAAGATGAGTTTCTGTGACTTCATGTCCAATTTATTTTTGTTTTGTTTGGGTATGTGCATGCTTGATTTATACCCAAATACTATGAGGCGTGCAATAGATGGTTTCTGTTTTAACCATGCTTCTTGTGGTGTTATTCCATTAAGAGCAGTTGTGGGTGCTCTGTTCAACAAATACACAATTGTCTTTGCAAGTATGGAATCATCGATCATGCATCTCACCATTTTCGTGATAGTATGATTGCTTCTCTCAACAACACCATTTTGTTGCGGTGTGTGTGGAGGAGGCATCTGTTGATGAATCCCATGATTTTTTAGGTACTATCTAAACTCATCACTAGTGAATTCCCCCCCTCGATCTGAGTGGAGAGTTTTGATGTGACGACCATTTTATTTCTCAACTACTACTTTGAACTTTTTAAAGGTTTCAAACGCTTCACTTTTCTTACGAAGACAGAAAATCCACATTTTTCTCAAATAGTCATCAACACAAAGCATGAAGTACTGGAACCCAAAATGACTTGGCTGCATCGGATCACAAAGATCGGTATGAACCAGGTCAAGTTTACCATGAGCTTGAAATGTAATCCTCTGGAATGAAGCTCTGTGTTGTTTTCCTGCTAGGTAGTGAGGACACTTTTATGTATCCTTCGGAAGAGATGGTAGCCCATGTACCATATTACACTGGTGAAGTGTTTCGAGATATTTGAAAGTTACATGACCAAATCTCTGATGCCACAACTGTGCAGAGGTGGATTGCTTAGCTACAGGTTCTTGATTGTCTCTGTGAACAAAATCAAGTTGGAACATGCATCCCACATTGGAGGCTTTTGCAACTATTTTTGAGCCTCTTGATTTGTCTCGAATCAAACACGTTTTCTTTCCAGATTGACTATGAAATTCAATTTTTAGGTTGTGATCTAGGAGTTGACTGAATGAAAGTAGATTCTTTGTCAACCCAGGGACATATAGCACATCTGATAGTCTGCATTTGCATGAACCAAGGGGTAGATAAATGTTCCCAATCCCTTGAATTGTATATGAGGAATCATCTCCCAATGAAACATGATTTTTTCATGGCATGTCCATCATTGAAATAAACCAGTGTTTGTGGCTGGTCATGTGTCGATTGGCCCCCAAATCAACATACAAAACATCACTAGTTGACGTGGATGATTCACTTGATCAAGCAGTGAACAAGAAGTCTTCATTGTCTGACTGTTCTTTTTTCTCAACAATATTACCTTGCTGATGAGGTCTTCTTTTCTAGTTCCCCTTTTTCTGCCCTTAATTGTAGTTAGAATGTCCCGTGTTAGGTTGTTTTGGAAGTCCATAGTTGCTTGATGAATCTTTCTTATAAGTATTATACCAACAATCTTTTAGGTTATGTCATGTTTTGTAGATTGGACATTGCTTCTTTTGTTGTCTATCCCCTTGATACTGATTTTGATTTTGGGTTTTTTTATAGGAATTAGGTTTTCCTTTACCTTTTCCCTTCCATTTTTGATGTGAATATAATGCCTGCTCCTCTTCCTCATCCTTATTTTGCATTGCTTCCTCTTATTGCAATAGGTTTACCAGTTTGTCAAAACCAACTATCATATTTGACATGTTTAGTGTTGTGATAAAAATGCGGTAAGAAGAGTGGAGTGCTCTCAGAACAATGGGAACGAGAGCATCATCTGTGACTAGTTCTCTTAGGAAAGAGTCTATTTTTTCATTCTGCTTGAACTTTAATGTGTGTAACTGACTCTGCAAATTCAATATAACATTCTTGTTCTTGGCCTTGTATACTGTGCTCAATTTATCCCACGCTTCTTTGGCTATTTTGACATCACAAATGTGGGGTTACACATCATTAGACACTCCAAACAAGATAATGAGTTTGGATTTCTGATCTGCTTTATGAAACTGCCGTTGTTGTGTTGTATCAGTAGGTGATCTGGTTAGAGTACCATTCACAGCAGGCCAAATTTCTTCAAACTCAAGCTATGCCTTGATTTTTTCCTTCCATGCAACATAGTTGTTTCCTCTTAGTAGTTGTGAATTCGAAAGAAAAAATTTGGGGGCATTGGTGCCCATTTTGTAAAGATCACTGACAGGATTTGGCTCTTATCACTCTAGGTATAAGGTATCCCAATCTATATACTATTAGGCTGATATACCGAACCTTTCTTTATACATGCCCTTCCGATATACCCAGAGGTACATCGAAGAAGCTCGCCCTTTCTATATAACCAGCGGTACGTGAAGGAGGTGTTAATGTACGTGAAAGAATTCAATATGTGCTACTAAGAAAGTACTGATGGGGTCTGTGCGATTATTGACACCGGCTCAAAGAAATATCCTCATACGCATGCATAACTTTTCTATATACTTGGATAATTTCTTAGTCTAGATTTATGGACATCATTCACAGACGGATGGGATGGTTCATAGTGTGTACACTGTGACCTTATTACTCCCCATCGATTTATAGGGATGATGGCCATACGACGTTATTACAGCTATATTAGGCATTAAGTGTAGTAGTAGTCGTGACGGCTTTACTAGTAAGTGCTTCCCAGAGGCATTGTATATATCGAATGCTGTGAATGAGATCTAGGATCTCATGAGTATTTTAGAACCAAGTTTTAGCTATTTTTATTATAATTCTACCAGTTTTTTACCAGTTACAATGTTTGCAGTTGACTATGGCAACCTGTAAATTAGTAGAATATAACTCAATATACAAATTACATTCAAAAATCTGGAAAAATAGAATGACAGGCAAAAATAAAATTGTTTTGTGGGCCCTAGTGGCCTCCGGAGCCCAAAACGACCCAAAATTTTGGAAATTGCTAAAAAATGCCCAAGATGAAGTTTTTGGATGGTACTTTTTCCAAAAATGCCCGTAATGAAAAAACAGGCCTAGTGGAGAAAAACAAATTACCCTAAATTTGGGGTTTTTCTCACTAAATTTTTAGAAGTCTGTTTAGTTATGACTAAACTGTTTAGTGAGGGTTTTTTGGCTAAATAGCCCTCTAGAAATGGCATTTTCTCTATTTTCACCTCTAAAGTCAAATGATTTTAAAAACTTTTGTTTTTAGTGGGATTTGATCCACACACCTCCCATTCCCAAAGAAAATGTGCTATCCACTAAGGCGCCTATGCATTTGTGTTATAAAATGAAATTTTTTATTTAAATAAAGCCAAATTTCTCTCAGCTTTGGAAGAAATGACTTGGCTGAAGTGGAGGCACCATGTGGAGCTTGTGTGGAACTCTTAGGGTTTCCTCAAAATGAGGATATGAAGTGTGATATATTCTTTAGCTCCTCCCTTTTGTTTCTACCATTTTTTTTATTTGTCTCCACTAAAGTTTGACTTGTTTTCACAGTTTTTTCAGGTAAGGCTGTTTATTGATTTTTCTTTCGCCTATCATGATCGATCTGGCTTGTTGTGAGTTGGTTCCATTGTGTGATTGTTTGATGCCACATTTTGGATTTGTTTTCAAGGCTATGGACATGTCTGGAGGTCGCAGGTGTTTACTTCACGGAACTGGGCAGGGGGGCTCAATGTTGGCATGGAGATGCAAGGCCGTTGATACCAAAAAATAGCATGCCCTCTATGAGAGAAGGCCAATGTAAACAATTCCTTTGCTTGATGTAAACAATGTCGATGTAAACAAAGTTTGATCACTATTTTTTTTAATGGAAATAGGTACACAATCCGCTAATAGAAGATAACTCGGCCTGAGGAGAATATAATGTCTCTAGAGTTGGTGATAGGCAAAAGAAATTAAAAACCCCGATCTAATGCAAAAGACCTGTCAATGTAAGCTTGATCTACAAATTCTCCTCCAAATGTAGAGCTAGGATAAATTTAGCATAGAGTCCTCTCGGCTTGGCAGTACCACAAGTGTTTGTTACAACTAACACTGTCACCAAATTTAGTGACAAAACCCCTAATGGGGAAAAATTGAATTTTTTTTATATTTACAATAAAATTCTTGTATATGTATAAGCTCCAGAAACAAATTTTCCTGGTTCAAATAGCACCAAGATTAAAAAAATTGATTTTTGTTTACCTGGAGAATGCACAGGAGGTTGTGAGACTGCAAGGAGGCTTGGGAAGCTACAGGAGGTAGCACTGGTTCTCCGGTGTTCAAGATTTCTTCTTCAACGAATTATCCTTCCTCTACAAACTTTCTACAACCTTGTCAGGAGCTTCAACCAGCTTTGGTACCAAATGTAAATTGAGAAACAGGGGCGGAAGCCTGATTAACTTTATTAATCTCAATCAATCATTTACACATAAAGGAGCTGGAATACTTATAGGTATTGTACAACTGAATATAAACAAGAAACTAATTTGCACAGGTGTAACCACATTCCAAATTACATAAGATTCCAATAACATCTGGGAAGCATAAATGGATAATTACAATTATACTGTTAAAACAATATAACCACACCCGTATGCAGACATAAATACAATTAGATGGTTATAAAGGAATATAACCATATAACAACATTATTTAATTAATAACATTAATTAAATAATTTAATAGATAATGCATAATTAATTAGGATAATAATAATATTTTATCCTAACATCTTCTTCCTTTTCTTATTTGGGACATACATATATGTTGTATAACCATAAAATATTGATAATAATGGTATAGATTTGATACCAAATGATAGAATAGAATAAGATTGCAATGACCAAAGAGGGACGGAAGCCTCACAAATATTATTGATCATGAAATCAAATTACATAACAATGCAAGAGCTATAATATTTATATCTATTAGACAACCTCATATGGATAGACATGACACCCTATCAGGCACCAACTACGAGATGATAAGACCCATCTCACATGCACATGTAATTACTACTAATACTAATATTGAATCCAATTCACTAGACTAGAGTGCACATGTTGCACATTATTAAATAAAAGACAATGTAATAAAATGCAATAAATATGCCTATGCTAAATTATGCTAACATTCCCCCCCTTAATTTTGCATAGTTTCCAATGAAGTGGAGAGGAACTCTCTGAACAATGTGAATTTGTCACATGCAAGTGACTTAGTGAAAACATCTACCTTCTATTCAGATGTAGGATAAAAATGGAGTTGTATGTTGTGCTTCAAGACATGCTCGCATATGAAATGAACCTGTACTTCAATATGCTTGGTTCTCTCATGAAATACTGAATTGCGAACAAGCTTCAAAACTCCTTCATTATCAACATATAATGCAGTAGAATTCTGTTGTGGTAGACTAATTCCTTCCAGTATTCGGCGTAGCCATATTGCTTCACAAACAGCTTCACCTGCAGCTCGATACTCTACTTCTATAGAAGAGTGGGAAACAAACTTCTGTTTCTTGCTTCCCCATGATATCGGGTCCAGATCCCATAAAGAAGATGAAGCCTGATGTTGACTTCCTATCATCCATGTTTCCTACATGATCTGAATCTGAATATCTTGTCAAGAAGAAGTTGTTGTTCTTCTTGTCCTCTAGACCAAGGTCAACTATACCCTTTAGATATCTCAGTATTCTCTTTTCTGCTTTCCAATGACATATTTTCGTTTCTTACATGAAGTGTGATAAATAGCTGACTACAAAGCTAATATCTGGTCTAGTATATGTCAGGTAAATGACACTCTCGATCAACTGCCGATAGAGAGTTGCATTCAACGGTGGTGATGGATCGGAACGAGATAACTAAAGTCTCACTTCCATAGGTGTAGCAATAGGAGTGCAATCCATCATCCTAAATTTCTTGAGCATTTTCTTGGTGTATTTCAACTGTGACACAAAGATATGATTCTCTTTTTGCCATACTTACAAACCAAGACAATAGTGCATGAGCCCGAGATTTGTCATGTCAAACGATCGATTAAAATCCTTCTTTGTTGCATCAATCATCTTCACAGAACTTCCTGTAATGACTAGATCGTCGACATAAACAACCACAATGACAATCTCCCCCCCTTGCTTTTTGAGGCAGAGATTGGGGTCATAAGGATTCCTTTCGAATCCTTGACTTATGAGATGCTCATCAATTTTGATGTACCATGCCCGGGGTGCCTGTTTTAGGCTATATAGAGATTTTATGAGTCTGCATACCATCATCTCTTTTCCTGGTATTACATAACCCTATGGCTGAGTCATATAAACTTCTTCTTGCAAATCTCCATTAAGAAAGGCACATTTCACATCCATTTGGTGGACTTTCCAACCAAATTGTGCAGCTAGAGCAAAGATCATCTTGATTGTCTTGATCTTGGCTGTGGGAGCAAATGTCTCCTCATAATCAATGCCTTCTTGTTGTGCATACCCCTTTACTACAAGCCTTTCTTTATACTTGTCAATAGTCCCATCTAATTTGTACTTAGTCTTGCATATCCATTTGCATCCAATGGGTTTCTTCCCTATTGGAAGGTCAAAAAGTTGCCATGTGTTGTTCTTCATCACTGACTGATACTCTGAATCCATGGCATCTTTCCAATATTTTGATTTTAGGGCTTCCTAAATTGTAGATGGCTCAACTGTTTCAACAACTCTGCTCAGTAGGGCATAATTGACCTCTTCACAAGCTTGACTGCGAGTTCTAGGTCCAGGATTGGATGATGTGCTAGGTGCTTCATCCAAATTTACATCTCTTATTAATTGAGCATACCATTTAGGTAAATTCTTAGCTGCTCCATTGGCTTGTGGTTGATCCAATTTTTCACCATCATCCAATTCATCACTATCATCTTCAATGGGAACATCAAATTCTGTCTTCACAAGAGGTGTATTCTACATGTTTGTTGAGTCGTTGAGTGGAGCATCTGCTTTTTTCTTCTCAAAGAACTCAACATCCCTACTTGTGTATAATTTCTTTGGTTTTGGATCCCATAATCTATACCTTAGTGCTTCTTCGCTATATCCAATGAATATCAGTTTCTCAACTTTCATATCCAACGTGTTCCTATTCTTCTTGGGTATGTGCATGCTATCTTTACACCCAAATACTCTTAGGTGTGCAATTGATGGTTTCTGATTCGACCATGCTTCTTGATGTGTCACTCCTTCAAGATCTACTGTGGGCACTCTGTTCAACAAATAGAATATAGTTCTTACAGCTTCTACCCAAAATGTCTTTGTTAAACCTGAGTCGTCAATCATACATAGCACCATTTCCATGATAGTACGATTCCTTCTCTCAACTATACCATTCTGCTGTGGTGTGTGAGTAGGAGGCATTTGTCGACAAATCCCATGAGATTCCAAGCAAGTCTTGAACTCATTTCTTATGAATTCCCCCCCTCGATCTGAGTGGGAGAGTTTTGATCTTGCGACCAACTTCATTCTCAACAAGTGCTTTGAACTTCTGAGAATGTCTCAAAGGCTTGACTCTTGTTTCTTAGACAATATATCCACATATTTCTTGAGTAGTCATCAACACAAAGCATGAAGTATTGACATCCAGAATGACTTGGTTTCATGAGCCTGCAAAGATCAGTGTGCACCAAATCAGTCTTTCCCTTAGCTCTATATGTGTTCTTCTGGAAGGGTACTCTGTGTTGCTTTCCAGATAGGCAATTGTGACACTTGTTAGTGTTGTGCTTGACTGTAGGTAATCCTTTCACCATGTTTCCCTTTTTAAGTGTTTGAAGATAGCCAAAACTGATGTGACCATATCTGCGATGCCATAGTTCTGCAGATTGTGTATCTTTGGGCACTATAGCTTGACCATCCTTGTGGACAAAATAAAGTTGGAACATGCATCCCACATTGGAGGCTCTTGCTAAAATATTGGAACCTCTTGACTTATCTCTTATCAAGGAAAATTTTTCTCCATTATTACTATCAAAATATAACTTCAAGTTATGATCAAGGAGTTGACTAACTAATATCAAATTCTTGGTCAACCTAGGTACATACAATACATTTGTGATTTTGCAGTCATGCTTTCTAATAGTTAATGAAATGTTTCCAATCCCCTTGACAATGTATGATGAGTCATCACCTAGTGGCACATGGTTCTTGTTAGGTGAGTCACGTAGTGTGTAGAACCAATCCTTGCGTCCAGTCATGGTGTCGAGTTGCACCTGAGTTAACATACTAGATATCTTGCGCATACTTGGTTTCTTTATCAAATTGAGTGAGAATGCATGTGGTTTCCTTCATCTGAATTATCCTCATGTTCGGAAATGTACCCTTGTTTTTTGGGTTTTCTTTTCTAATTACCATTTTTCTACCCTTGATTGTTGTTGTTGTTAGACTTCCCTTTATTTGAATTATTGTTACCCTGTTGGTTATTGGGTTTTGAATTGCTTGATGAACCATTTTTGTAGGAATTGTACCAATTATCATTGATGTCATGTCCCCCTCTATTGCAAATGGGACACTTCTTGGTGTTGTCTTGTTGACTTTGTTCCTTTTGTTGGCTTTTATTTTGTTAGGACTTCTTATTATTGGACTAAAATTTCCTCTTTCCTTTATGATTGGAAGATAGTGCTTGCTCATCTTCATGATCTTTGTTGTTCATTGTCTCTTCTTGTTGGAGTAGATTGACCAAATTCTCAAAGGTGACTGTGTGTTCACTCATATTGATAGTTGTCAAAAAGATTATATAGGATGGTGGAAGTTCTCGCAACATAAATGGTATGAGGTCTTCATCACTTATCTCTTTTCCCAATGCTAATAGAGATGCCCTCAAAGTAGGAAATCATCTCAAAAAAACTTCAACCTTCTCATTGCACTTGAAATTGAGATTATGTAGTTGTGATAGTAGGTTGAGGATGGCATTCTTGTTATTTGCCTCATAGATTGTGCTCAACTTATCCCATACATCCTTGGCCAATGTCGCATCTCTAATGTGGGGTTGCACATCATCTATTACGCTAAACAAGATGATCAACTTGGCATTTTGATTGGCCCTGTCAAATTGAACTTGTTGTCTTCCATCATCAAGTGATCTTGTTGTTTTTCCATCTACAACTGTCCATATGTATTCAAACTCAAATAGCATCTTGATCTTCGGTTTCCATGTAGCATAATTGTCTCCTCTAAGCAATTGTGAATCTAGAAAGAAGAACTTTGGTGCTTGTGTACCCATTTCTGTAATCTGAATTTTTGACAAAAGGTAAGGCTCTTATCACTCCAGGTTTATGGTATCCCTCTCAATATACCGGCAAGCCTGCCGATATACCAAACCTTTCTATATACGCTCCCTTCTGATATACCCATCGGTACGTGGAAGAAGATCAACCTTTCAATATACCAGTAAGTATAGAAAGAGGTGTTAATGCACCTGAAAGAATTTAGTACGTGGTACTTAGACAGTACGGAGAGGGGTTTGTGCAAGCACAAATGGATGAGAGGGCTCAAATGTGTCTATATTGTATCCTTATTACTCCCCGTCGATTTTCTAGGGTCGATTCCTAGATGACATTTAGGTAGTTGTGCTAGGCATTAAGTGTAGTAGTAGTCACGACGGCATCACCTGTAACCGCTTCCCAGAGGCACCGTATATACCAAACGCTGTTATGAGATCAAAGATCTCGTGTGATAGAACCAAACATAAAATAAAAAATTTTGCACTTTTTTTTTTTTCACTTTATGCACCCATATTAGTACAACATGCTCTAAAAGTACATCAAAATGAAGTTTTTTTGTCCCCCCTCTTTAGAAAAAAGGGTCTAGAATCACAAAATACACAATTTAGTCAAAAAATATTTCTTACCCCCCCAGTAGGTGTTTTTCCGCTAAATTTAGTGGTGGCTCTAAATGTGTTTGGTGAACTTATAAATTTGGAAATCTCCCAAAATTTAGTAATTTCTCCAAATTTTCTAAAAAAAATAATATAATAAAAAATATGGAGAGAGTGGGAATTGAACCGCTGACATGTTTGTTCCCAAGATCCAAACAAACAATCTGAATATTGTTTTCACCTTTTCTCACAAAACATGATCTGGGTTTTTCTAAAAAATTTATAGCAGTATCATACAATCTTTTCCCTAAAAACAACAAAATTTCAAAAGAATCGTAATCTTATATTTTTGATATTTTGCTAATTTACTAGCTAGAGCTAATTTTTTTCAGAAAAAATGATCCAACTTGTATGGACTTTTCGTCACATGTAGAAGCCAAATTTGAAGATGATGTAAACTGCAAAGTTGTGCGCCTCCTTATTATATTTCTAGAAAAAAAAATTGGAACATCAATCTGAACATTGTATGAAAAATTTATGTTTCTTTTTTCTAAGAGCTATCTACTAAAATTTTGTTGACGGGAATGCTTCAACCTTTGCTCTCGAATTCTTCACACCTCCACTTTCAGATCTGATTTTTCTTTTGAGATCTGATATTTTTTTTTTTAGATCTGCATTTTTTTTCAAGATCTGTCTCCTTTGTTTTTAAAGATCTCTTTTTCTTCGCAAATATTTTTTTTTTTTTAGATCTGTAATTTTTTTCAAGATCTTTCTCTTTTCTTTTTAAGATCTCCATATCTGAAATATTCCGCCAATTTGTTGGATCAATTGGCTATGCCAATAACTAATCAAAAAAAAAAATTACCTTCCAAATAAGTGGATAGGTCAAATTTTAGTTGAGGGATGCTTGGAAGGAATGGAGGCTATAGGATGCTTCAATGGCTCTCCTTTGATACAAATCTTCTTCTCCAATGGATCCTCTCCAATAGTGCTCATCTTCAACCTTACTTGGATAGAATCTGCTCTGATACTAAATAATAATAATGGTATAGATTTGATACCAAATGATAGAATAGAATAAGATTTCTATGACCAAAAAGGGACAGAAGCCTCACAAATATTATTGATCATGAAATCAGATTACATAACAATGCAAGAGTTGTAATATTTATAGATATTAGACAGTCTCATATGGATGGACATGACACCCTATCATGCACCAACTACGAGAAGATAAGACCCATCTCACATGCACATGTAATTACTACTAATACCAATATTGAATGTTATCCAACATAAGAATATTGAATGCAAGTCACTAGACTAGAGTGCACATGTTGCACATTATTAAATAAAAGACAATGTAATAAAATGTAATAAATATGCCTATGCTAAATTATACTAACAAATATCAAATGAAAAATATAAGGCTTATGATTGTTATATACCTTTTCTAGTGTCTTGTCCTGCAAAATATTTGTATGTTCCTCATTCCAAAGATATAAAACTCTCTAGACCATTTCTTCTCAAACACATTTCTCTAACTTCACAATCATTAATATGCAATGAGTGATCTCCAGGATAGTCTGATTGCGACACAATGCAATTACATTCTACTCAAGAGTATAGGGCGAAGTCAAGTACTTTATGATGCCATACTCCTTCAAGAATTCCAAGAATTTATTTTACATTAATTCCTCACTCGATCTGATTGGAAGGAAAGAAGGGGCTTCCTGGTTTTCCAAAGAACTCGTTTATAGGATATCTAAAAATTTGGCAAAATTCTTCACTATTATTTTGGTAAAAAGAACAATATTTTCTTGTAATAAAATTCATCAATGAACAAATAAAATTACAAAAATCCCTTAAATGAAGCAAGCATATGTGTGCATAGATTAGTATGGATGACCTAAAGATGGTTCTTAGGATGGAATGTTTTTTTCTATTATACATTGAAGAAAAAGAGGCAATGAATTAGAGAGTGGAGGAAGTACTCTTAAAAAATATCCTTATAACTAAGCTAATAGATGGATCCACAAGATACATGCCCATATTGATAATACCATAGTGATGTGGATTTAATGGTGGTGGTAGATAAAGAAACTATAGAAGATGAAACTGCATCTAATGCAAATAAACAATCGTTAATGAAATTTCTATAAAGTAGTGTACCTTTTCATGAGATCAAACATGATTCGATGCCTTTTTTAACCATGAATTCCATCTTAAGCTTGAGATTCAATATATTAGAGATATAAAAGATATTTTTGGTCAAGTCAGGGACATAGATAACCTTCATGAGACTATATATATTTTTTTCTAAAGGAATGGTGACAGTTCCTATTCCTTCTTAATCATACTCCATATTGTATGAAGTTTGAAGCCGATATCCAATGGGTCTATCAGTAAATAAATCAAACAACTTCCTATTTCTAGTCATATGCATACTAGCGCTAAAATCAATCAACTACAAATTATGTGATATATGTGATGTTTAGGAGACTAGAACCACATCATCTTAATACGCACCAAAATTTTCTTATTTTGGGACATCCTCATCTGATTCATCATCTGGCTGGGATTATTTTCTGCTTCTTTTGGCGAGGATTCCTCTTTGATTTCTTCGAATCACTACACCTAGATGTGTTTTCTTCTCTAGAATTATTTTTTGTGTGGCCATTATGGAAAAAAATTAGAGTGTTTTTCATATTTATGTGGTAGATGCAACACCATCGATTCCATTTTTGAGACTTTTGTTTCTATTGTTGCTTTTGTGGCTTCTTTTGTGTCTTCTTCTCTTGATGTCTCTTACGAGACTTCTTACTCTTATGCTACCTCAATATCAACTCTTTTGTTAGGAAAATATGTTAGTGCTCCATTGATATGTATGGGTGGATGATAATTATGTGAATTAATTAGTATTAAAGTGTATGTAATGTTAGTAATAGGTTAGTAATTTTTTATTAGTTGTATAAAACAAAAATAACAAGCCGATATTTGGTGAATGTTAAGAATGTAATTTATTGAATTAGTAAATAATAATTACATGGGTGTATATATATATATATATATATATATATATATATGTTAATATTTATTCAGAATTTGTATTATATAAAACAACTATAACAAAGGAATTTGTTGAGTGAGTTAGAAACAACTCACGTAGGTGAAAGAGTTGTTATAACCACCTCCTGTATTTTAGGATGGATATTTCCTATATATTTGGTGTGTGTAATATCAAATCTTAAGGGAGAATACTGAATATATTTCTTGATTTTTTACTTTCTATATCTATGATAATTCTGTAAATCTACAACATACTATTCATCTAGTATCAGAGTGAGTCCAAATAAATAAATTATTCATCTTGCTTATTTCTATCATTGTTTTTTATCCTTCTAATTGAGTTCCCAACCTTGAGAAGAAAGGAGGAAATTTTGTCTACCATAGTAGGAAAGAGACTACAACAAAGATTTGCAATCTTGAACCAACCTAAATCATACTTTTCATCATTATGATCATCTCCCTAGAGCATTTAGATATGATTGTTTTGCAATTCGGAAAAAACAATTTGTGATTGTATTTTTTACAGCGATCGCCAATGATTTTGATAATCATCAATGATATTGTTCCAATCACTAGAGATTAGGTAAAATCACCAATGATGATGCTAAATCAAAAATAATTCCACTAAAATCACTCGTAATTCCTAAAACCACTAGAAAGAACATGAAAACAACTTTACGATGTGTTTTTCTTTTTGTAAAATAGGATCTTTGGTTCTCAAGTTATCATCAAAATGTCGAAAGTGTGTTTTTTGTCAAATTCAAAGCTTCATCATGTAGATCAACAAATTTTACATCATGAGTATCAAAAATATATCAGGTGGATTTTACAGCATGACATCAAAGGAAGAAGAAAAATAGAGGTTTTAGGTGAATCAGTGACCTCTCGTCAATCACCAACGATGGGGCCACATATCAGTATGGTGGATTTTTTGTGGTGTGAGTATTTTCTTTAAGTTTTTGCAGTGTTCTTTATGTTGTGTTTTCAAATTTATAATTTGAGTGATCCTATTGTTCTTATCTAGTTTGAGTAAGTCAAAATTTCACATTAAGGGGGGAAGCATGATCCTAATGTTTAATTTCCATTATGTCAACATTTTCTATGTGTCTAAGAGAAACAAAATTCAGTTTTTCCTATGTTATTCCATGTAGTGAGATATTAACGAGGGATTATAATAGTACTTGACACATAATAATGTGGTTGTAGTCAAACCACCTGAAAGCCTTCATTTTTTTGTTTTGGTAAACCACTTTATAAAACCACCACTTTTGGTTGTTGGTAAACCATATGCAAAACCATCACCTTTTGGTTTTTGGAACTCCACTTTGTAAAAACACAATTCTCGGTTCATGATCAACTGTATGTAAAACCATCCGTTGGGTTTCTGATCATCCTCTAAAAATTAACTATTCATGAAAGAAGGTGCAAGCTCAAAGATATGCTTTCCCCATGTTCACACTAAGCGGGGGAATGTTAGGAAAACAATGTTAGTGCTAGATTGATATGTATGGGTGAATAATAATTACATGAAGTAATGATTATTAAGTTGAATGTAATGTTAGTAATAGATTATTAATTTGTTATTAGTTATTTGATAAAACAACTATAACAAATATATATTTGGTGAATGTTAAGGATTTAAGTTAGCAAATTAGTAAATAATAATTACCTAGGTAATTATTATTTATATGTATGTTTGTAATTTTTTAGAAGTCATTTTATATAAAACAACTATAACAAATGGATTTTTTGATTGAGTTAGAAACAACTCACGTAGGTGGAAGAGTTGTTATAGCCACCTTCTATATTTTAGGATGGCTATTTCCTTTATATTTTGTGTGTGTACTATAAAATATAATGGGATAATATTGATTATATTTCTTTATTATTTATCTTCTGTATATTTGTTCATTCTGTAAATCTATTGAATACTATTCATCTTTGTCTTTAAATTATTCATGCATTATTTGAATGAATTTTTCCTACTATTGATAGTTCACCAGTTCAGTAAAGGTCACCTCGTTTCTTATAATGGTCAAGGTGGCGATAAATGTCCTAAATTCGGAAAGACAATCTTGCAGTTTGAGAGGGACAAGTAACTTATCTTTCATCACTTCTTAGATAACTCCAAGTTTTTCTCCTAGTTCCGCTACGCAATACAAGAATTCGTCTACTTTCTCTCCTTATTTCATACTTATTATATGAAGCTTTGACTAGAGATTAAGGATCTTTGTCAAATTATTTACTTCGTATATGGTGGAGAGAGTATCTCAAGACAACTTTGATGTCATCCCATCTCCTATGTGTGGTTGTAACTCATCAAAAATGCTGAGAGTGATCAACATCAAGGGTTCTACATTGGCCTTGTCATAATTCATTTTCTCAACTATGTTAGTGAGACGAGTGCCATATGTGCCACTAACGATCTCCTATACATCTTCAAATAGGAGAATGGTATACATATTCATCTTCCAAGTGACATAATTAGGCCATTTGAATATTTGAGCATTGTATAACAATATTTTAGGGGCTGACATGATCTCAGAAATGAAACTTTATTATTATGTTCAAGGTTACAAATCCTAACTGATGAAAAATAGAATGAAGGTGGGATTCATATGATCACTTAAGAACAAATGAACCAAGATAAAACAAGAATCCTCCACTAACATCAAAAGACATGTTAACACTAACATCAAAAGAAGAGGCTAGGAACCTCGATTTTAGATCTTCCAAGTTATAGGACTTCAATAGAATTTCTCAGCTGAAAATTAACATTTAAAGGAAACATGTTAACGTTTTTCAACAACCTGAGAGTCATTTGAGGATCTTGATTTGAATGGTCTTTATATAATATCTATTTTATTATGAATGGGTTGGGTCCAAGTTATCATTCAGGAAGACTCCAAGAGGCAACAGGAACCTCGATTTTAGATCTTCCAAGTTATAGGACTTCAATATGGAATTTTATCAGCTGAAAATTAACATTTAAAGGATGAACATTATCCCCAGATATAGCAACTGAACAATCTTCACTACAATGGAAATTGTTTTTCCCCTCAACATGATCCCTATTTCGGTTAATGGTGTTTCAGGAAATTTTTCTATTCTCCTCGATCTGACTAGAACCAAGTCCTCCAAATATGTATTTCTTGGGGAGTCTAAATTCTTGATTTGAATTACTTTCCAACACAAAATTATCTGGGAAGGAATCTTTCCACCATGTGGTTCTCTCATTCATGATTATAACTGAAACAAAATTGTTTATAAATACTATGACTAAAACAAAGCTTGTCAATTCAGAAATGCAGGTAAAGAGGATAAATTGCTTCCTCGTCTAATCATGGAATGAAAAAGAGTAAAAAAAATATGGAGGGGTTTAGCAGACAATAAGTGGGATCTACCTTGGGTGCTAATCACTACTAAATATTGTATCTAAAGACTAATAAATAGAACTTAGATATTTTATTAAAATTGCATGAACATTACATCTAGGAACAAAGAAATTTCTTCTCCTTCTATTTCTATCTCTACCTATCTGTGTATTCTATTTCTATGTTCTATATATGCTACCAACAATAATCCGTTTATTTTATACATCTAGTTTACAAGAAGACATGAGAATATTATTATTATTCTCCTAGGAGTTCAAAAAAATTAACTAAAAGATCCTCGATAGAACAAGTGGAAGATTTCAAATAGAATAATATGATATTTTAAAACATACAACAGAGCTAATAACAGGGGTTTAGTTTATATTTAGTTAATTGACCATTTATTTTAGTCATGTGTAACCTCAATAATTTAGTTTTTTAGGGTTTATTTTTATCTCCCATTTTCATGTTAGCCTATTACCATAGGTCTAAAATTACAATAACAAGTATTTAATAACTAAAAGCATAGTTTGTGTGGCCATATCCTTACAAGGTTGTTGTAGAGTGTCTCTAACAACTTCATGAATAATAACTTATGGTTGCAATTGGGTTATAATTTCTTCCTGTGCACCATCATGTTTTGAATGTTCCAAAACTTTCTCAGTTACCTCATTAGCTATCTAATCAACATCTTCATGAACATGCTCTTATACTTATTCCATGACTGGTTCAACTACTATAAGCATCTATATTTTCTCAATTCCATGCACTTGGTCATCAATTACCTACTCAATAACATGTGCCATTTTTTCTTGTTCAATTTATTTTCCAACTTCCTCTTCCATTTTCTCCTCTTTATCTTACACTAAATGAACTCTCTACTCACACTTAGCTGGTTTTTTTTGTTCCTTTATGGGATGCTGATGGTGTTCTTGTTCATGATGCTGATGGTGTTCTTGTTCATGAAAAATTGCATCCGTGTCTCCCTAATCTATCCCCATTGGTTGAGGCTCAAATTTTAATTTTGTAACCTCTACATCACTATCTAGTGAGATGGGCATTAAATTTGTTTTCTGGAGGTCCTGGGCATTTTTGTTTTGAGCCTATGGAAGCACCTCGGTGGTGTAGGAGTGGATTTAGAAACTTCCTTTTACCGTTGAAGGTGGAGGATTAAGGTGTGTAGAAATCCAATAAGGTTTTAACAATGAAATTTATCTCACAATACATAGGTATAAGGTGTTCTTCAAAAGGAGTTAAATTTTAAGAAATTATAGGCTCTTGAGATTGGGAGATGGATATTGTAGTCTTAGTTACATGGGCAGATGATCTCTCAATGCTCTTCATCATCTTTCTCCCATTTCCTAAGAAATTATCTATACTATTTTCCCTTACAAAATCATCCATCTCATGTTATAAGCATAGAATCCCTATGCAAGCTAAATCATCTCTAAGAAAAGTTATAAGGCTACGGTGTGACAATTTAGCACCACCCCTATATTCTACTTGTGCTACTCATTATCTTCAATCATCTATTACAAGAAGTTATGTACATTTAATTGCATGTTCATTCTATGAGATGCTTGTGTAAATAGTGGCCCATCATATGAATGTATTCAATGTGGAATATCCTTACTTCACAAGTAAAGTAATTAATTGAATAAATGTTATTTTATTCTTATTCAAATCAATTTATCTGATAAAAATATGAAGGGACGTGATGTTTGTGTAGCTTGGCTATGTGAGATGCATTGTTCATTAGCATTTGTGATTTATCTCCTAACATCCTAGGTATTGGGTTAGATATCATTTAGAAATGACTACTCCTATGAGTAGCTAGGTCAGTTACTATCTGTCAAACTGTGATCATTAAGTATATGACTGCCAAGCCACTTTACCATATGACTCCCCATTACTTAGAATTTATTGGAAAATTTCATCCACCATATAAGCTAATACATTTAAACCCTGGGTAGAACCTGTCAAATGTAGTCTATGGTAATCACAATATACAATTGAAAATACTACAATTATTTAGGCAATAGTTTTGAAGTATAAAAATCCAATTTTGGTGGTAAAGTAATCATCTCCATTCAAGTAACTTTTACAACACATTGTTGTGATATTTTGCTCAACCTCGGTTCCATACACAACAATTCATATCCTTTTTGAGATAGCATAATGCTTCTGTAAGTGGTTTCTCTATAGTATTGACCAGTAATCTTGGATATCATTCTAATGTTCTTTGAGACCGAGTATGGACACATAACATGGTTACTGTAGCCTTGAAATCATTGGTTTATTTTTACCATTTGAAGCATGCAAAGTGGAGCATTAACATCACACTTAATCATGTTATTCCTATGGAGGGACACATCATTGACTTAAAAGGCCTTAACCATCATTAGAATTTTCATCAAAAACATTGGTGACTCTGTTGCATAAATCAGTTTGTATTTGATAATTGTACAATAGACTGTGGATATTTGAATCTGATTTGTATGAGTGCACTTGATAAGTCATCTTTTGACCATGGCATTGATGACCTGAGCACATACTCAGTTAACTTGTACTCATTTGGTTGCTTGTCCCAAGATTGACATGGTAATTACCAAAATGTAGTATTTTGAGAAATGATAGCTTTGGTTGAGCCTTAAGAAAATCATAGATGACTCTTAGATGCAAATGAATTCTCATATGATGGGTGAAAATTGTTTCAAGACTATCCATTACATATGCATGCATCGTTGATATTATTTCCTGGAATCATCAGTTCTGGAAAATGTAAACTTGATTAAACAATTGTATCATCATGATGCTGTCTAAGTGGAATCTTCAGTCACGTGCAATAATCCCTAATATGTTGACAGATATATCATTGCACCATTATAATCAACTGTACATGTTAGCCTAGCAATAAAACCACTCACATTCAAGGGGAATCCAATACACCATGAGCCAAGAGTGATGTTGATCACTAGTATATCATGACTAATTGACCTTATCACTTATATTTCAAGACCTTTGATAATATCCACTCTAATTGATACTTTATAAATTACCTTATGCAATCATCGTCATTAGTTATTTCAAAATTTTGCATAAGATGTAGCCAAGGAGCTCAACCCCTAAGGTAATATCTGACATCCTTAATTCCATCCTTGTTGTACCCTAACTCTAAATATGTTTCATAGGGCCATGTGGGTATCTCTAGTGGAACATAGCTGATGTACACCATCTCATGTAGTATTTGCAACCTGACTATATGATAATTTTTGTTTTAATGTACTCAATTGAAGTGAGTTTCACAACTCATATAATTTGAATTGATTTACTACAAATTCATTAGGTGTACTAAACACCTTATTATGAGATGACCAATAGTTGTTCATAATCATGTGTCATGATGTGATTAATCACCTTACTAGCACTATCGTGTCTTTAGGCAAAAGGTCATGCACTTTTGACTCTTCGCTTTTGCACTACTTCTGTGTTATGTACTACTTGAGACTTTTTAGAATCACATGTATTAAAACATACTCAATTTTTGTGGTGACTGTTATCACCAAATCACAGCACCCTTATGTTTCCATACAAGTGCATATACTTGAACTTATGATGTGATTTGTATAACATGGGTACTATCTCCAAGTTGTGGGACTTGCTACTTGAGATAGACCTCCAGAGAAAGTTAGTTCTTGCTCCTAAGCTACCTGCCACAATCTACTCTAATGCAGGGGAAACTAACTATTCTAATCTAAATTTCTAAGGGACCAGGGAGAGATGAATGCATGAAATGAAAGCCTACACTAAAGTGGTGATACACCAAAAAATGAGGGTGTGAGAGTAGTCTTCAAATGCGTGAAATACAGAAGCAAAATGCACACTAGAAGAGGTGACAATAGTTCTCCACAATCTAGCAAAATGCATTCACAACAATATTTCAAACATACACAATGATAATGGATCCCTGCAAGAACATAATAATAGACACAATATTCTTGTAATGAAGGTTGAAGGGGCAAGAAGAGTGCAAGAAAACACAGCAGGGGAAGATACATCCACAAACTTATATTTTATTGCTTCATGATATGCACAGTTCAATCTATTACAAGATAAGGGGCCTAGATCACCATGCAAGGAGTCCACAACAAGGGCCTGCAACACATTGGCTTCACAAAGTAATTTTGAGCAGAGCTTTGCTACAAAAACTACCTCTTTTTTTACAATGAGCCCAACACTCCAATTTATAGAAAAATGAGAAGAGAGAGAGAAGGGAAAAATGAAAATCCTAAAATCTATCCTTCAACCACTTGTAAGAGGCATTAAATGGACTAAAATGATTATATATTACTTGAAAAGGCTCCCCATACTGTCCCAGGTGCTGCAGCAGAGAAAGAATGATGACCATGCCTCTTAATTGCACTCCCAACCACCAAATAAAACACTGTTATGAACCCGGCCACGTTTTATAAAAAATATCGATTCAATATATCATCAAATCTGGAATTTTTTGATTGTTGTCAGTTGGAATCAGAGCCACGATTCCAACAGTACCAATTTTGTGTGATTTCGTTGAGAAATGCAAAAGTTATGGCCTTCTGAGTGCGGGCAGCTATTTTGGGTCTGGCAGGCATTTTCTGTCATTTGACAGGAATGAGCATTAACTGACTGGAGCCGAATATGTTTCTTTTATTTAAATATATCTACCCTCATTAAAAATAAGAAATCCAATTTTTTTGATGCAGAGGACGTCGTGCTCGTCCCAGAAAGTCCAATTTTGTGAAAATCGGAGCTCGGAGTCAAAAGTTATGGTCGTTTGAAGTTTCACGTCCTCCAAAATTTCCATTTCATTAATATATGTATTAGGAATAGGATGTTGTTAAGTGTAATTAGTAGTAGCGTCCGATAGAAGATAACGGCGCCGTCAGTACGGTGCCGCCAATAATGTGGAGTACGGTAACAGTCAAAGTACAATAGGAATGTTGTAAAAAGTAAATATTTGTCGTAAGTGGTCCGGTAATGTTAAAATGTCAAAGTTTGGGTAATTAGAGAAGTAGGGTCTACATGATTAGGAATTAGAAATATTATATTGGTAATAAGGACAAGGAGTGAGGTCATAAATATTTTGTGTATTTTATTTGTAAAAATTCTAAAAATGTGGAACCCATGTAAAATGATAAGGTTTATCTTATCTTAACAGATAAGCTTACATGTACAGATAAGAGTTAAGGTATGGAATATGATTCGTCAGAGTGGATTTCTTATCCTATCTTAGAGATAGGATGGATAAGCCTGGAAGTTCTATAAATAGAGAGGCCACCCCCCTCATTTAGCATAGAAAGAAGTAGTGAGAAATATTGTAGGAAGTGTGCGAAGGAAGCCATCAGTTAAAGGTGTGTTGAAGAAGCCATCGAGAGGTGTAATTGTAAAGTTTCTCCCATAGTCTTGTTGAAGAATCTCATGGGTGAGATTGTAACAGTTTCATGTTAATATTATAATTTATTTTGATATTTCAGATTTTTCGTCATTCTGTCTTATCATAGTCAATGGTATTCTTGTGTTATGTTGTTGTTTTGTTTCCAGATTACGTCCACCAAACTAAAGGCTGTGCATTAGTAAATAATCATAGCACGAGGAGTTCCCGGTGAAGAATTATCATAGTGCCGGATTGCTGATGACATTTTGGTTCCGTTGCCGGGACCATTCCTCGTTGGTGGATTTTCTGGAGAGATATTCCCACTAAGTCAAAAATCAATTGGAGGGTAACCTTGTTTTTACTGTGCATAGTAGTTACCATGGTAAAGTCATTTTTACCGTGAATAGTAGTTACCATGTTAAAGGCATTTTTGCCATGAATAGTAGTTACCCTGGTAAAGTCCTTTTTGCTGGGAATAGTAATTACCGCAGTAAGGTCACTTTTTACCATGAATAGTATTTACCGCAGTAACTTCACTTTTTACTGTGAATAGTGTTTACCACAGTAAAGTCAGTTTTTACCGTAGTAAGTCAAGTTTTACCATAGTTTACCGTGGTCATTTCTATTTTACTGTAGAAAGGTGTAAAGTCACTTTCTAGTATAGTGATTCCAATTATTTGTGCACATAAGTCTTGTTAATTGTACTTGTGGGTTGGTATTTCACGGTGGTTACTTTTGAAAATGGGAAAGATTCCTGTTTTTTCAGCTCAATCTAATGAAGATGCTTCTTCTTTCATTCAAGAGTTTAAACGATCTTGTATTTGTAATGGCCTTATAAGAAGGGAACAATGGACTGAATTTTTTCCTACCTTTTTGGATGGTTCAGCACTTAGGTGGTTTGAAACACTAGGTGATAATGTGAAAAATTCATGGGATTTATTAACTGAAAGTTTTCTTGAAGAATTTGGTGAACAACAGAAATATGCAGATCTCATGATCGAGATCACAAAGCTATCCCAAGGAGAGAAGGAGAAGATAAGGGATTATCATGCTCGTGTTCTAGAGCTAAGGAGGAAGCTCGATGCCCAGATCCGGAAGGAAGGACTAGCGGATGGGTTGATGAATGGCGTGGATAATCTCCTCTGTAAGCACTTCATTCTTGGGATGAAGCCAGAGATCAGACAACGAGTGAAGTATGACCGCCCAGCCACCATTGAACAAGCAAAGGAGATTGCAAGAAGGCAAGAAGAAAGCATGGAAGAGGAGCCCAAAGAAATTGTTGCTAAAGTAGAGCCTACACCAGCACCTTTGGTCCTGAATCCACAACCACTCCCGGTGAGCACAAATATTTCTCCTAATACATCTACTGAGTATGAAGATCTGCTCAAAAAGATGGGTCAGTTAACTATTAATCTTCTTCAAGGAAAGGAATTTAGTTCTCAGGGAGGAGATAGAGGTCCAAAGAGAAATATTTCTGAAGTTGTTTGTTATGGTTGTTATAAAAAGGGTCATTATAAGTATAATTGTCCAGATAGAGCTTCTACATCTAGTAAGGGAGATAATGATAAAGGAAAAGCACCTGTGAATTCTTTTGATGTAGTAGATAAGAGCAGAAATAATGAAGTAGATGTGTTTGTAACAAAAAGAAAGAAAGAAAAAGATAATCAAGATGGAAATGATCCTAAGAAGATGAAAGAAGAAACTAGTAAGAAACATAGGAGAAGAAAGTTGGGTGTGCAGGATTTTCTGATTTCACAGGGGCAAGGACCATACTCCATCTTGGAAGATCTGTCCAAAAGGCCTGCAAATATTACATATGGTCAACTCTTGGCTATGTCTTCTGAGAAGAGGCGGGAGTTGCGAGGTGGACTCAATGCTCGAAGAAGGAAGGAGGTTGAGGTCCCTGTTTTGGAGGCAGAGGCAGATCCCTATGCTCCACAAGCTGAGGTATTATGTAATGGTATTTCAATTCATGATGTCTTAGTTGATGGAGGTGCTGCAGTTAATGTAATGACTGAGTCTGTAATGAATATGTTGGGGTTAAAAATTGATCGCCCTTCAACACTTATGTTAAGGTCATTAAATAAGGGAAAAACTAAACCAGAAGGTGTAATTTCAAATGTGGCAATATCTGTTATGGGTGTGGTATGTGTGGTAGACTTTCAGGTGATGAAAAATGGTACTGTTGCGTACCCAATGCTGCTGGGAAGACCATGGCTAAGGAGAGTTCATGCAAGAAACTACTGGAATGAAGGTTTCATGACACTTGGACGTGGTAGAGAGAGGGTGAAGATAAACGTGATCCCTCGACATCATAAAGTAGAACCTGTGGATTCAAGTGATGAAACTGATGATTGGACATCCTCTGATTACTCTAGTACCAGTGAAGTGGACACTGAAGATGAAGAAAGCGAGGTGGATGTTTCAGTCATGGATATCCTGCCAGTCACACCAACTCATGACCCCATAAAATTATCTGAAGAAGAAGTTGATGATCGTCTCCAACAAATAAAGATTGGTGATGCTGTGATGGAGAGTGAGAAGGAATCCTACCTCCAGCTCTTTCGAAGGTACATACACCTATTCACTTTTGATTACAAGGAACTCCGCCAAGTAAGTTGGGTAGAACATTGTATTGAGCTGGTAGATGGTGCTAAGCCCATAAAGCAAATGCCATATAGAATGAATCCTAATTTTTCCAAGACTGTAAAAGAAGAAATAGATAAGTTGCTTGATGCAGGATTCATATTTGCTGTGGAGAATTCAGAATGGGTTTCTCCCATTGTGATCTCAATAAAAAAGAATGGGAAGCTACGCATTTGTGTTGATTATAGGAAGCTCAATAAGGCAACAAAGAAGGATCATTACCCTCTTCCATTTTCAGATCAGATCTTGGACGAAGTAGCTGGCCAGGAGTGCTATAGTTTTGCTGATGGATATAGCGGCTACAACCAAGTTCGTATAGCAGAGAAAGATCAGCTGAAGACCACGTTCACCACTCCTTGGGGAACGTTTGCTTATAGAGTTATGCCTTTTGGGTTGTGTAATGCTCCAGCAACATTCCAGCGTTTAATGAATAGGGTGTTCGAACCCTACATTGGGACCTTCATCAGAGTATTTCTGGATGATTTTTGCATCTATGGGAGCAAGTTGGACCACCTGCACCAGATGGAGACAGCATTTCAAAGGTTAGATGAAGCACAAGCCTCACTAAACCCTACAAAGTGTGTCTTTGGATGTTCTAAAGGCGTTTTGTTAGGGCATGTTGTATCCAGAGATGGTATTGGTACTGATCCTGATAAAGTTTCAAAAATCAAAGATTTACCATTTCCTATAAATAGAAGTAAGTTGAGATCATTTTTAGGCCATGTGGGTTACTATAGAAGGTTCATCAAGAATTTCTCAAAGATTGCACAGCCACTAACCCAGTTCTTGAAGAAGGATGTTGCTTATGAACCAGGAAACAAGGCGCATGAAGCTTTTGGACAACTGAAGGAAGCCCTGGTGTCTTCACCTGTTTTGAAGAATCCAGATTGGAGCAAGCCATTCATTGTGTACACTGATGCCTCAGATGCAGCACTAGGTAGTACTTTGAGCCAAAAGGATGAAAATGGGAATGAACATCCAATTTACTTTGGGAGCAGACAAATGAGCAGTGCTGAGGTAAACTATACTGTAACTGAAAAAGAGGCTCTGGCTATCATTTTTGCTGTAAAGAAGTTTAGAAATTACTTGCTAGGGCAGAAATTTATAGTTGTAACGGATCATCAGGCTCTGAAATATATTGTCAATAAGCCTAACCCATCAGGGAGGATAGCAAGATGGATAATTTTGCTACAAGAATTTGAATTTGATATTATAGATAGGCCAGGAAAGAAGCATGTCAATGCAGATGCACTCTCTCGAGCCTATGATGGTTTAGGATCATCTTGTGATGATGATGATTTTCCCGATGCAGCATTGTTCTCCCTTGACACAATCCCTAGTGAATACATAGATATTTGGAATTATCTGAATGAATTCAAGTTTCCGGATGGTGCCAATGCAAAGACTAAGAGAAAGATTACTCAAGCCAGTCGTCCATACTCTATTCTGCATGGAGCATTATTTCGAATAGGACCTGATGGACAGTACAAGAGGGCAGTTGGACGTGATCAAGGAAAAGAGCTTCTAGAAGAATTCCACAATGGTACATGTGGAGGGCACTTCTCTGGACAACTTACAGCAAGAAGGATCTTGGATGCAGGTTATCACTGGCCCACTCTTTTTAAAGACTGTTATAATTATTGTAAGACATGTGATATTTGTCAAACACATGGTAACCGTAAGACTTCATCAGCTCCATTATGTCCTATTCTTCCCCTTGGTCCCTTTGAAAAATGGGGAATAGACATTGTAGGTCCACTTCCAACTACATCACGTCAAAATAAGTATATTGTAGTTGCCACAGATTATTTAACCAAGTGGGTTGAAGCTAGGCCATTGAAAGCAGCTTCCATGGATGAAGTGGCAAGGTTCATATATGAACGCATTGTCACCAGATTTGGTTGTCCATTAGAAATTGTAACAGATCAAGGAAGCCACTTCATTAATGAGGTGGTAGAAGCCCTAGTCAATAAGTTTTCTATCAAGCACAGGAAGGCAACAACATACAAGCCAAGCACAAATGGACAGGTGGAACGAACAAATTTTGTGCTGTGTCAAATTCTAGCAAAAGATGCAGCCTTGCAGGTACATAAATGGGATAAAAGGATTCATGCAGCATTGTGGGCATATAGGGCAACATCAAAGTCAGCAACAGGATACTCCCCATTTCAGTTGGCCTATGGCATTGATCCAGTTCTTCCTATTGAGTTTGATATTCCCACTGTGAGAGTTATGAAAAATGAAAGGATGGATGAAAGTGATTCAGTAAAAGAAAGGTTGGTACATCTTCATTTGCTAGAGGAAATGAGGGAAATAGCAAAGGATACAAGCCATAAGAAGAAAATGAAGCAGAAGGAGTACTTTGATCAAAAGATCCGGTGGTCTCCATTTCAAGTAAATGACTTGGTTCTAGTATATGATTCCAGATACAAAAAAAGAAGACAGAGAAAATTTCTTCCAAAATGGATGGGGCCCTACAAAATAGCAGCTGTGCATGAAAATGGTACGTACCGACTGGAGGAATTGGATGGCACTCCCATTACGAAATGGGTCAACCACGACAAGTTGAAGATTTTCCAAGCACCAGAATAGTCTACTCCGAGGACGGAGTAGAAGCTAGGAAGGGGGAAGATGTCGACACTAAAATTTTCCTCCAAAATTTCCATTTCATTAATATATGTATTAGGAATAGGATGTTGTTAAGTGTAATTAGTAGTAGCGTCCGATAGAAGATAACGGCGCCGTCAGTACGGTGCCGCCAATAATGTGGAGTACGGTAACAGTCAAAGTACAATAGGAATGTTGTAAAAAGTAAATATTTGTCGTAAGTGGTCCGGTAATGTTAAAATGTCAAAGTTTGGGTAATTAGAGAAGTAGGGTCTACATGATTAGGAATTAGAAATATTATATTGGTAATAAGGACAAGGAGTGAGGTCATAAATATTTTGTGTATTTTATTTGTAAAAATTCTAAAAATGTGGAACCCATGTAAAATGATAAGGTTTATCTTATCTTAACAGATAAGCTTACATGTACAGATAAGAGTTAAGGTATGGAATATGATTCGTCAGAGTGGATTTCTTATCCTATCTTAGAGATAGGATGGATAAGCCTGGAAGTTCTATAAATAGAGAGGCCACCCCCCTCATTTAGCATAGAAAGAAGTAGTGAGAAATATTGTAGGAAGTGTGCGAAGGAAGCCATCAGTTAAAGGTGTGTTGAAGAAGCCATCGAGAGGTGTAATTGTAAAGTTTCTCCCATAGTCTTGTTGAAGAATCTCATGGGTGAGATTGTAACAGTTTCATGTTAATATTATAATTTATTTTGATATTTCAGATTTTTCGTCATTCTGTCTTATCATAGTCAATGGTATTCTTGTGTTATGTTGTTGTTTTGTTTCCAGATTACGTCCACCAAACTAAAGGCTGTGCATTAGTAAATAATCATAGCACGAGGAGTTCCCGGTGAAGAATTATCATAGTGCCGGATTGCTGATGACAGTTCGGCAAATCAGTTGATTCACGTCCCGCGCGTACTTTTGTCCTGGCTGTCCCAAAACCACATGAAACAAAAAACTTGATGATTTTCCTTGCTTTCAGTCGTTTCAGCTTTTCGCGTCCCTCGCGTCCCGACGTCCCAATTGTCCCGGGGACCGCCTGGGACAAAAATGTCCAACCTAGCCGATTTTCTTTGTATTTTGGCCCCAAGCTTGGTACGAAGAACCTCGGTACGACCCACACTAGTACAACCCGAACCCTTCAGACCCAAAATGCCTTAAAACAATCCTGCAACCTTATTTTTCACATTTTTTCCATTTTTTGTAACTCGTTGGGATTTTTTCTTGGATGGGAGAGTTAGAGAGAAGCCGAGGGGCCCCCAAAAACACGATTTTGGGCCTTGAATCAATCTACTTGCTCAGGACTGAATAATTTGATGCATGTTATCAAAATTACCTTGAGGGTGAATTTTGGATAACAGTGACATTTCATCTTCTCCACATATGTTGTCCACCTTGCCGCCTATGTCTATTCCTCTTCAAGTGAGGGAGTTGGATTGAACTATTATAATCCTATATAAATATGTTATTTGATGCTTTGAATATACATCAAGTTCTATTTCTCTCTCATCGAATTCAATAGGGGTATCAGAGCAAAAATTGCTCAAGGTGAATTATTTTAAGCACTCTTCTTTGAGCGTGATTTGAAGAGTTTCTATTTGTTGTGCGTGGAGGTACTTATTCCAATAAATCCTTGAGCAACCTGCGTCGCATTTCGGGAATTTTTTTTAATCTTCTTTTACTTGAAACGTGGCCTGTTTTTACATCTTCTACTCAGATTTGTCTACAGCGACCTGGGTAAGGGCATTTCAATTTTTTTATTGTACGTGAGCAATTGGCAGCATATATTTTTTCTTTTGAACCTGGCTGGGTGAGCTGCATTGAAAATAGAGATGTGTCTAAAGAAGAGTAATTGGAAACATGGAGACATGCAATTATCTCGAACTAAAGCCTGACGTAAGATCTATTTTTGATGTGGCATTTTGTTTTTATCCTCTGCATGGAGATGTTTGGAGAAAATAAAAAAATATTTATTTGACAAGCGATGTATTATATGTGCAAGTACCAAGGTGAACTAGATAAATTACACTCACCAATAAATAATAAGGAGGCCTGAAGAAGACATGATCTGTAGTCTGTAGATTAGACAAACCTGCCACGTAAAACACTTAAAGGAGAAAAGTGATTGTAAGAGCACATGTCATGCATCCCTGACACAGAGAGTAGCGCTGTGAGCAATCGTCAAGATGAATCACCATTAAGAGGCCAAGAAAAAAGCACTGGTTTTATTTCACATTTCTCGATGCCCTTCATAACAGTGAAAATCTGCAATTTGAGGAGCTGGTATGTAAAGGACTACTGGAATGGTTCTTGTTCAACATATGGTGTCAAGCCAAGAAGTTTTGTACAGAGCTTCAAAAGGGCTATGCGGTAGATAATGAACATGAAATAAAACTCCCACACAAGTGTCTGCGTCTCACTGCACAAGTGTACCGAGCCCACATTCCTTCTCTTGTTCATCAATAAGACATTGTATCTTAGAACAAATAATAATATAATAATATTTTATTTTTGACACCACGTCGGCTCAAAAAATATTGCTCTCTGATGCCGAACTCTTGAAAGTTCCCAATTTTACTACATAGAAGACAAAGATGAAGACCATTCTCCTATTTGAAGATCTCTGGGAGATCGTCACTGGCACACTCTCTTGACCCACCAATGCAGATGAATGAATGAAGTATGACAAGGCCAATAAAAAAGCCTTGATGTTGATAACATTAAGCATATCTGATGAGTTGTAGCCACACATTCGGAATGTGACAACATCAAAGGCATCCTAGGATACTCTTACCATGATATATGAACCAAAGAATCTGACAAAACTATACATCTCTAGTCAAATATTCATACCATGAGTATGAACGAAGGTGAGAAGGTGGGAGAATTATTATGTCAAATGGTTGAATTACAAGCATAGATTAGCATAGTCAAAGAAGTGGTCGAAGATAAGTTGTTTTTCCCTCTTGCATTGTGAGCTCTTCCATCCAAGTTTAGGACATTTATTACCATTTTGACCATCACACAGAAGGAGGTGATCTTTTTCGAACTAGTAAATCTTATGCAATAGGAAGAAGCCATCCAGTCGGTGCAAGAAGAGTTTAAGGAAAAATAATTTATCTCGAGAAAGAAGACGAGGCAGAAGCTTCACAAGGGACAATAAGAGAAGCAAATGCATAAGAAACCAAAGAAGCCACAAAATAAGTAGAAGTCTAGAAATGTGAATCGATGGTGTCACAATTGCACCATGAATACACATGATACTAGAAAGTATTGGTAAAATGGTCACACATAAATAAATTATGGAGGAGAGAACATATCTAGCTATGGTGATTAAAATAAATCCAAGTGGAATCCTCTCAGAAAGAAGTAGAAATGACATGTCACAGCCCAACCAGATGATGACTCAAATGATTTTTTCCTAGAGTCAACACATTGTGGTGCATATAAATATGATTTGGTTATTGTATCCCAAACATTATAGCCATCACATAATTTTTGGTTGATTGATTCAGGTGGCAGCAAGCATATGACAGGGGATAAAAATTTTTTGATTCATTAACTGATCAACCCACTAGAGATCAGGTTTGAATTGTAAACAAAAGGGATTTTTCAGTAGAAGGAATAGGTAATGGGACCATTCTTCTCAGGATAAGAACATGTACTCTCATGAAGGTGATATATGTTCATAGTTTAACTACAAATCTCCTCTCTATCTCTCAGATGGTGAATCACAAGCTCAAGGCGGAGTTCCTAGTTAAGAATGACATCAAATCATGTATGATATCTAAAGAAGGTATGATACATGCTAGATATTTTTTGAAGGATCATTTATTTGTATTAAATGTACTTTCACCCTTTGCAGTTGCATTACTTGCCTCCATGGTGGAATCCACTACACTCTGGTATTATTGGTATGGACATATTTCTATTTGCTCCCTCTATCATCTCAATTAAAAGGAGATGGTATGAGGACTTCCTCCTCTATCTTAATCATTACCTCTTTTTCCTTGATTTCTAGAGGGGAAACAACATCGGGATCCATTCAAGTCGATTACATTCCATGCCAAGAACCATCTCTAGGTCGTGCATACTAATCTATGCATACCTTTGTCGGCATCATTTAAGGGATTTAAGTACTTCCACTTGTTTAATAATGAATACTTCCACAAGACTTGGGTGTTCTTTCTCCTAATGAAAAGTGAAGCATTTGAAAATTTACACACCCTCTATAAGAGAGTTGTTTAGTAGGTCGACAAGCCCATTCCTGTCCTTATCTCAAATCAAGGGGGGAATTCATGTCGAAGAAATTATTGGCATTCTTGAAGGTGTACGACATCACATAGAATCTATGTGCCCCCTATACTACCCTCTAGAAAGGAATCATAGAATGTCACATACTTTCCACAATGAATTTGGAGAACATTTATTGGGAAGAAGCGGTCCATACTGTTGTATATCTTTTGATCCATGAACCTATAAAGATATTTAAGGAAAAGACACTAGAAGAGGTATGGACTAATAGTAAACCTTATATTTATCATTTGATATTTTTTGGATGTACTGCATATATGCATGTTTCAGATAATAAGAGGAACAAACATAATCCAAAAACACATTAGGGCATATTTTTGGGATACAATACAACCTCAAAAGCATATAATGTCATGGATCTAGAGAGAAGGAGGATAGATGAAAGTGGAGATGTCATTTGATACGAGTCATCATTTCAATAATTTAAACAAAAGGAATATTCAACATCGACCTCATCTCATAGACTGCTCACACATCTAGATGATGAGCATGAGGATTCTTCAGAGAATAAGGATGAGTTGCAAAGAGAATTACTCTCTGGTCTTGGAAACTTGGAAAACAATTCTTCACATCAGCAGAAACATCAACATCTGAAGTGGGTCCAAAGCACCATGAGAGATTCCCACCTGAACTCTCTTCCATACACTTCATCATGAGTTCATACGAGAAGACATGTGAGAAATGAGGTAAATATCACCCTCATGAGTTCATTTGTTGATAGCACCAAACTTAATTCAGTTCGTGAGGCACTCAATGAGTCAGAGTGGAAAAAGGCCATGGATACATAATATGACTCTTTGAAACTGAATCAAACATGAGCTTATCGATCTTCTTGCATGTAAAAAGTGTATTGGTTACAAGTATAGTTTTACAACACTATACAAGGTAGATGCATCTATGGACAAGTACAAAGCGTGAATAGTTACAAAGGGTTATGCTCAGTAGGAAGGAATTGGCTATGATGATACCTTTACACCCACTGTGAATATCAAAACCATCAGAGTTGTTTGTGCAATGGCATCACAACATAGATGAAAAATTGAGTAGATGGAGGTGAAAAGTTCTTTCTTGAATGGTGACCTCAAAGAAGAGGTATACATGACCTAGGTAGAAGTATTTTTCGATGAGAATCATCGTTAGAAAGTATTTCATCTAATTGAGCATGGATTCACTCATAGCCTCTTTGACTCAAATATGTATATCAAAAGGATAGGAAGAGATATTTTCATCTTTGTTTTGTATGTATACGATCTTGTGATCACATGGAGTTATAAAAATCTTGTCGAAGATATGAAGAATGATTTTATGAATTTCTTCGACACGATAGATTTAGGACTACTTCACTATTGACTTGGATTGGAGATATGGTAGAATAATAATAATATTTTCATCTCTCAAATGAAATATGCCAAGACATTCCAGGAAAATTATGGCATGTCATATTGTAAACCTATGCCCACTCCAATAAAAAAAGGTTTGCAAATTTCTAGGTTCTAGGATTCACCTCTAGTAGATGGTAATCTCTATAGACTACTTGTTTGGAGTCTCATTTACTTGGCATATACCATACCAAACTTGTACTTTATTGTGAGATATATTTCCATATTCATGCAAAATATGAAGAAATGTCACTAGGTAGTAGCAAAGCATGTGTTGAGATATGTCTGAGGTACTGTTAACTATGGTCTGGAGTATTAAAAGAAATGTAATTTCTTCTTGCAGGGATATACAGACTTAGACTATGCCCGATCCATTGATGAAAAGAAATAAACTTCAGGTTATATTTTTCATCTTGGTTCTTGAACTATCTCATGGATAAGTAAGAAGCAAACTATTGATTCTCTCTCATCCACTGAGGAATATTATTACGCTGCATGAGAAGTTGTGTGTCAACTGATTTGGTTACGTCGTATTTTAGCACATATGTGAATTCCTAAAGAAAATCCTTCCATCATTCACTGCGATAATCAGGGTGTGTTGAGGCTTTTGAAAAAATTAGTTTTCCATGAAAAAACAAAGTAAATTTAATTCAAATATCATTACATTCAAGAACAAATTTTGAACCACCACATCTATCTCTAGTACTTCCCGAAAGATGCTCAGATTGCAGATATACTCACCATGTGTATTGGCAAGGTGAAATTTAAATTATTTAGGGGGTACATTGTTAAAAAAAACATATTAAGAGGGGGATGTTAGAATAATAATAATAATAATACATTGTTTTTTGTGGGGACCTTCATGCCTATGTCTATTCCTCTTCTAGTGAGGGAGTAGGTGTTAGTGCCATTTTTGAGCTTGCACCATATTGCCCTAAAATTTTCAAATTTGTATTTGCTCAAAAATATTTTATCCTTTGAATTGATAGTCTGAAATTCTTCCCTTTCAATTTAATGCTTTAAAAATGCTCACAAACTTGTTGTTTTGCCCTAATTTGAAAGAATAATCAAAGTTTGACATTTTCTATGCCCTAATTTTTCCAATTTTTGCAAGTTGTGTCATTTTTTTTATTTGCCAAACCATGGGAAAATTAAAATTGATCAATTCATACTTGTTTGTATTTGAAAATCCAAATCCTAGTTCGGTAATGTTGTAAAAAGATATGGTTTAGTTGATTCAAAATCGAAAATCTGTAATCCTTGGTGAAAAAATTCAATTCTAGGGCATCCCTAGAATTTTTTACATTTTGAAGGTCAGACGGGTGTCAGTTTCTCATAAAATTTATCCTCATAATGTATTGGCAATGTGGCAGGTTTGCATTGGTTGAGGAAAGGCAAGGAGGTGCTATAAATTTTCATTTTTCACCTTTTCAAGCAAATGACGCATTTTCGGGCCCAGGGACCTTTTTTTAAATAATTTGCCTATGTGGCATGTTCTGATTGGTAGGCGGGATGGCATATGGTCGGATTCCCTTAACGGTTTTCAAACTTATTTTACAAAAATTTTAAATTCAAAAATTGTCCCAAAGCCCCGCAACTAATCAGGAGTGGACACATGTCCTAAAAGACCAAAAGAGGGAGGAGCGAGCCAAGGGAGGACTTAGAGTTTTTTGGCTCTAATTCTATAACACTTCAAAATGTGTTTTGGCCCCACTCAAATCAAAGACAGACATGTGGCAACACGGCAGGCACAAGGCGGGCCAATAGAGGTAAAAGGAATTTTTTTTCCCTTTTTCAGAAAGAGCTCAAAATCAAACTTTTAAGCGTTGGCCCGATAGCAAATCAATGAGCGACACGTGGAAGAGGAGAAATCGGAGGCACAGGCCCATGTAGCAGGGTTCATTTTAAGACACCCCTATAAAATTGAAGGTGGAAAATACCTGGCGAATATCCCCATAACCAGTTTCAGCGAAAGGCGAATTTGATAGTATTAAAAAACAAAATTTTCGTTTGGTTTTTCAAGGCTCCATCAGTGACGTCTGACAACACTAGTTCATAATGACGCATGTCACTGGCGCGACACTTGTTTTGTAATGATGTGCGACACTAGAGCAACACTAGATAGTAATGACGCGCGACACTGGCGCGACACTAGCTCGAAATGACGCACGACACTGGCTCGTAACGACGTCACTAGCCCCTGATGACGCGCGTCATTTGCTCCTACTGATGCGCATCACTTGCTCCTATTGACATGTGTCATTTTCTTCTACTGACGTGTGACACTATCTTCTATTGACACGTGACACTATCTTCTATTGATGCGCGACACTATATTCTATTGACGCGCGACACTATCTTCTATTGACGCGCGACACTATATTCTATTGACGTGCGACACTATATTCTATTGACGTGCGACACTATCTTCTATTGACGCACGACACTATCTTCTATTGATGCGCGACACTATCTTCTATTGATGCGTGACATTGTAATCAAATGACGCGCGTCATTGTAACCTGTTGACGTGCATCAATAGGGGCCAGTGATGCCCTATTTAGGATATAAATACCCTTGTGCCACTCATTTTCTCATTTTCGTTTTCCCATTCTTGAATTTTTGCAGGTCTAAATCTTTGACAAAGACGCAATAACAACTATAATGTCGACTTCACATGCTTCCCAATTGCAAGTTCAGCAAGAAAATCAAGAGAATCTAACTCAATCAATTTCCAAGATCAACTACAGGAATCCCTTATGCTCTCACATCCATACGGCTTTAAAGATGTCTTTAGAATATCAAGCTATAATGGAAGAGTGTGAATTTATAGGGCTTGTTAATATGCCCCATTTCAAAATAGATCCAGATATTTTGAATTACCTTTTGTCATGCTACAATTCAGAGGACGGTATATTTTATGTGACTCTGAATGATGCCCAAATGTTCCAATTCACTATTGAAGCAAATGACATACATCAGTTTACTGGCCTTCCTATCAAAAATTTACCAATTGTTACAACCAAGGCAACACTCCTAGAAGAAGACAAGAAATTTCTCGAATCAACGTACGGTTTCCATGTTGATTGTAAGTATAATTCCTTTTAATTCATATTTTTTAATCTGATACAATTTTCTGTTATAAATTTAAAGTAATATTCACTGTTTCGCATTTGCAGCCCATGTCAATAAATCCAGGCGTGGTGTAGATACACAATCAATTGCACACCACTTTCTTGCTGCACTTATTTCATTTTTTCAAGCCAGAATTGTTTTGTAGGGTCGCCAAACGGATATACCAAATTGGGCCATTGCATATATTTGTGCCACTATCTCAAAACATAAATTCGATTGGTGCACATATCTATCCAAAAAAATAAGAACTGACATAACAAATTCAAAACTCTCAGATAAACCTTTCATTTATTCAAGAAACTATCTCCTCATCTTCTACTATGAGGCACTTTTAAATTTAAAACATAAAGAGATTTCTACTTGCTCTGATGAGGCTTTGAAGAAATTCTCAATTCCATTTGATGAACAACAGGTATAAACTATTTAGTTTGTAATTGTATTACAATTTTCGTCATTACAGTGCACAGTTATTAAAACTTAAATTTTAATGTTTTGCAGAGAAGATATCTTGAAGCCATTCCAAGAAAAAAAAGATGTCGAGAGGAAGAGGCCAACAACACACGGAGGATTCGGGTGACTCCCAATCTGAAATGGAAGCTCACTCTCCAAACCCTCAAGCGTTTGAACTCATTAAATGCTAGAGAAGTAATACATTCTCATATATTATTTACAAATTCCAAAGTTGCATATTTATTTTTCAATTTAAATTTTAACCAAATGAATTGACAACATTTAATATTGATGAATTACAGGGAATTTGGAACCTTCTTCCCCAACTCACTCCATACAGTCGCATGCATTCATATCTTCTGAACAGCCACTGAGTTAAACTCCTACAAGGCCACCCGTGGCACCGAAAAAAAAAACCCCTCGACAACAAGGTACAACTTTTCTATAGTACGTTTAATTTCGTAGTTTTCACTTTATGAATTGTTTTATTATTTTTCATTTTTTTCTTGTACTTTTCAGCACATGTCAGTCATGATCAAACCAAGGCACCGACACCCACTCAACCATTAATTTTTAAAATGCCAACCAGAGGAACAATGAAAAAGAACATTGGTAAACGCATGAGTTTTGCTCCGGCCCCTAGTGGGACACTAAACCTTGACACCTCATTTCGAATTCCAACTCTCTCAATTGGTGGCTTGCCCAGTGCAACGGGCATATCTGTTTTGAACAATATAAATTTAGATGAAGATTATTTGGGCATTGATAGCAATGACCCAACTGGTTTTTTCGATACCCGCGAGATGATTCAAGGCCAGAAGGTATACTTCAAATTTCAATTTTAATATGCTTTACAATTTTGAATTACATTCTGATTTAAATTTATTTATCTAAATCTTGATTTATTTTTTCAAAAATAGGATCAGCCCACCCAAAGGCAGAAACAAGGAGCAGTTGATCTTTGTGAAAGCCCCCATTCTTCTCCAGCAAGATCGTCTACATCAGATTCAGATAGTGAAGAGTTCCCACCTTTTCCTTTGGAGAACTTAATAGGTAATGATTGTCAATCCCATGTCAGTGAGTTTATTATTCCTCATATCCAACAGCTGATAGAATGGGAGAGAAGGGCTAAAGTTCTTATCAATGAGATTATTAGTCATTATGAAAATTATTGGCAATGGGATAGTTTATACGCTGCAGTCCAGAATCAACCTACGAAGATGGATTCCTTACTCACCCAAGTAAAATGTGGGACTGTCACATTTAACAAAAACTATAAAGACAACATTTTAGATAAGGCACTAAACAAATTGGAAAATATTAGTGCCGAGGACCAGGCATATTTTAACAAATGGTCCAAGGACAAGGATTTGGTATCAATTGCAAATGCCGAAAGAGATAGAGCGGTTGTAAGTACTATTACATTCAAACAATCATTTTTGTTAATTTGAAATTTTGAATTTACATTAATATTTTGAATTGACATTACTCTTTTTGTGCAGTTGAAATATGAAAATTTGAAGATTCGGGCAAAGGTTTTGCAAGTGCACTTGGAAACAACAAAGAACAGCTTATCCACAGCAAAAAATTTGAAGAAAAATATTGTTTTGGTTAACAAACAAAACAATACACTAAAGCGGATAATTAAAGAGCATGGTCTCGACCCTGACATATTGTTCAAAGCCAAAGCAGCTGCTGATCCAAATTTGCTGTCGCATGGAGATGCAACAAATCAAGAAGAAAGAATTTTAAAAAATCTGGACAGCGCTGCTGAAGATCTTATAAGTTCAGGGGTTATTTCTGGTGTTGGGGAAAGAGGTACAGCCACAATGGAAGAAGCCGTTGGGGAAGAGAGCAGAGTAGAATTGTCTAAAGAAAAAGAGGGTTTTGAAAATTAGAAACTTTTATTATTGAGGAAACTTTAAATATTGAATTTGAAAACTTCTACTATTGAGTATGTACTATGGTATTTGAATTTAATTATATGGTGATTAGATGGTGATTATCATGAATTATATGTATGTTTCTTGTTTACTTGCATTGTCATGAATTGTATGTGGATGTAGATGATGAATGATGACAATTGATAATCAATGATAGATGATGATGAAAGACGATGATCAATTTAATGTGTACAATGTAAAATTTAGTGCCTAAATATCTTGTGGGACTTTAATTATCTTGAAAATTGTCTTTGGGGAAAAAATAGCAACTAAGATTTGAAACAGATCTTTACTATTTAGGATTTCTCCTTAATAGACTTATGGTGTCAGAAAATTCTATTTTAAAGAGATTCACCTCTATATTAGTGTGTAATCTCTCATTACAGAGCTTATTTGACATCCAAAATAGTCCAGACCATTTGTTAGAAAATAACGTTTTGCTAGAAACAATCATTGATGTAGAGGCTAGATTAGGCAATTATGAAATAGTTAAATTCCAGGCCATAAGAATTAGAGCTTGGGAAATAATCAAGACCATGGTTTAAAAGATATGGTTTTTTTTATCATGGATATTGTTTTGTGTAGAGTAGATTATGGAGGCTATGGAGGATAGATTAACCAAAGTTGGAATAACCATGTCATTAAAAGATAGGTCAAGCTTGATATAAAACTTTGAAGTTTAATGTAAAACATATAAGGTTTTTATCATGAAGATTAGTCTGTATAGATCAAGTTCATAGGTTGAAGAACTGGATCATTTTTTTATATTTGATAAGGGTGAAGAATAATTGTGGATTAGAACTGGGAGGCTATAAGTTGGAATAATTTTGAGTGTATAAGAAAATATTGAATTTTGCAAACATGATCATAGTAAAATATGTTGTATAGGATTCACATATTGAGATTCTCTCTTCCGGACTGATTCTTGGAGTGGTTGAATTAAAAAATCTCTTTTTTTTCAAATTTTTAAGGTGGTGCATATGATCATAGCTCAATAAGGTTGTTTACATATTGTATTAGTTACAAGAAGGCTTGAAAGATACAATAAGGGTAAAGTGATCAAAATTGTTGTGTAACAGAAATTTGTTTTTACTTTCTTCTAATTATCATTGTTGAGTTGATGAAATACTTGGTTGACCCGTGCAATGAGTATCAAAGTATAAAATTCCTGCTACCACTTTTTTTTGTTTTCCTTTGCTGAAGATACAATGTTCAAGTGTATGTTTGTAGACAATTTTCTTGAAGCTCCACCATTTCTATGCCTTGAATTGATTAATCATGATCTCCTTGAAGTACAATCTATAAAATCAAGTGTCTAAAATATTGAAAAAAAATTTACAGCTCAACATAAAGTTCTCTGTGCAAGGTTGGATCATCTTAAAAAGGTAACATTGTGTAAATTTTGTCAAGAGTGCAAGGTTGGATCAACTTAAAAAGGTAACATTGTGTAAATTTTGTCAAGAGTGCCTTACTGGTACCTCATCTCAAACTCAGTCTTAGCATATATCTTGAAGTTTCTTTATGAACTTATCAAACAAGACCCTATCATCATCAATTACACACCAATCACTATTTGTTTCTTTGGTCTGGGGATAAATTTGAAGTCTTCATCTCAATTGGCTGCATTGAAAACATGAAGGGAATTTCCTCTAGTGAAAAAGAGGTGAAAACTTCGAATTCCATTAAATTTTGGATAAGAAATCAATTATTTGGTAGTCTCATTCTTTCTGTGTATAAAGACATTCATCTAGTTACTCATCACTCCTGATGCGCATCAATGGAACGTCAATTATTTTGACCGACGCACGACACTGGCCCCTATTGACGCGCGTCACTGTCATCTATTGACACGCGTCACTGGCATCTATTGACGCGCGTCACTGGCATCTATTGACGCACGTCAGTGGCATCTATTGATGCGCGTCACTGGCATCTATTGATGCGCGTCACTGACATCTATTGACGCGCGTCACTTGCATCTATTGACGCGCGTCACTGGCATCTATTGACGTGCGTCACGAGCATCTATTGATCCGCGTCATTGGCATCTATTGAGGCACGTCACTGGTATTTATTGAGGTGCGTCACTGGCATCTATTGACACGCGTCACTGGCATCTATTGACGCGCGTCACTGGCATCTATTGACGTGCGTCAAGTGAAGCCATTGACGCCCGATTTAGCCTATAAATACCCTTCAACTGGTCATTTTCTCGTTTTCATCTTCCAGATCTTGAATTTTTGCAAGTCTCAATGCTTCCCAACTGCAAGTTCAGTAAGAAAAATCAAGAGAATCCAATTCAATCGATGTCCCTTATGCCCTCACATCCATATCGTTAATATGCCCCGTTTCGAAACAGATCCGGATATTTTGAATTACTTTCTGTCATCCTACAATTCAGAGGACGGAATTTTTTATATGACTCTGAACGATTGCCGAATTTTTCAATTCAATATCGAAGCAAATGACATCCATCATTTTACAGGCCTTCCGTTCAAAAATTTACCAATTGTTATAACCAAGGCAACACTCGTGGAAGAAAAGAATTTTCTCGAATCAACGTTTGGTTTCCATGTTGATTGTAAGTATAACTCATTCTAATTCATATTTTTTATTCTGTTTCACATTTTTAGCCCATGTCCATATATCTAGGCGTGGTGTCTAATATGTAGCATTTCTGAGTACATGTAATTTTTGCAATGCTAGTGTCCAAGATGAGCTTTGTAACTTTGTTTTACCTGATGAGTGCAGTGGAAAAGTTTTTTTTAAAAAAAGATCTTAAGAAAACTGATGGAACCAAGAAGGGGAAATTAATTGATGTTCCCAAACCTGATGATGCAAATCAAGCAGGGGGGAAGAATTCTGATTAATGTACTTTAATATTAACGGAGGGTGACTCAGCCAAGGCTCTTGCAGTCGCTGTAAGTGTTTGTGCCTTGAATCAGGGAAATATGAATACTGAATTTGGTAGTATTGTGACATGTTTCGACATCACTTTCAAATTTAATTTTTTGTTATTTTAGTTATCTTTATCCTATCATGTGGCAGGAATATCTATTTTTTGGGAAGCTACCACTCACCAACAAATCGAGAATAAAGAGATAGTAAATAGAAAAAAATTCCTTGGTCTACAGGAAGATAAAATATATGACAGCATTAAATCTTTAAGATATGGCCATCTGATGATAATGACAGACCAGGTACATGATCTTTGTATAGCGCTGTTTAGTTTTTGTAAATGCTCCCCCTGTATATTTGGTTGTGTTTCGAGACTTTTTATATTTGTTTTCTAAGCCTCCAGATGTTATGTATCTCCATGGCTAATGTCAGCACATGTTGATGTAGGCAACTCACAAAAATGGAAATGTGTTATCTTTCTACACAATTCCTGAGTATGAAGCTTGGAGAGAATCATTGAGTGGATCGATAACCGGCTGGACCATATAGTGCAACAAAGTAATGCTAGTTTGTTTTCTCTTTATATGTTTTCAAGTTCTGGTTTTGTTCACTTGCTGATTAGGTATCACTTGTTGCTTGGACCATACAGGGTTCCCGGTTTGGGCACAAGTACTTACAAAGAGGGCAAGGAGTATTTCATAGATCTGGACAAGCACAAAAAAGATTTTGTGTGGGTTGATGAGAAAGATGGAGATGCTTCCTCATATCAATCAGCTTATAGAATGGGATAGAAGGGCTAAGGTTCTTATCAATGAGACTATTAGTCGTTACGAAAATTATTGGCAACGGGATATTTTATACGCTGCAGCTGATCCAAATTTGCTGTCGCCTGGAGATCTCTGGTGTTTGGGAAAAATGTACAGCCACACTGGAAGAAGCCGTTGGGGAATAGTGCAGAGGAGTAGAATTGGATAAAGAAAAAGAGGGTTTTGAAAACTAGAAACTTTTATTATTGTGGAAACTTTAAATAATGAATTTGAAAACTTCTACTATTGTCTATTGTGTATGTACTATGGTATTTGAATTTAATTATATGGATTTACATACAATCTTTAATTTTAATTGCATTAGATGTTGATTATCATGAATTATATGTATGTTTCTTGTTTACTTGCATTGTCATGAATTGTATGTGGACGTAGATGATGAATGATGATAATTGATAATTAATGATAGATGATGATAATGAGGATATGATAATGATATGGTGATGATATGATATATATGGATGATGAGGAATTTTATGTGGACTTATATTTAAAATCGTATAATGTATTGTTTATCCTGAATTTTATGTGAATTTTATTAGGAATTTTATGTGGACTTGTATTTAAAAATAAATTAAATATAATTGTAAGAAATCAAGAAAGAATCATCACTGGTAAGAAATTAAACATAATTTCAAATATGCTAGGGTTTAGCTTACCTCCTGCGTATTGCAATCATCAAGGGTAACATGACATTGTAGATGGAGGGGTGAGTTGCCTGACATTGTCAGTCCTGAGAAGTGCCAGCAACATCTTTAAATATATAGACCAACAATATCTTTAAATAAATGTAAATCTAAAGAATTAGACCTATAACGTCTTTAATGATAACAAGAGCTGAAAAAATGTAAAGTAACAAACAATAAGATTATGTTGAAGAAGATACCTATTTAAAATTGAAATCATCACCGATAATGTGCTATATCTTTGTCTTAAAAAATTCAACACAAAAAATTGATTAGTAGATAGATGGGTGAGTTGCCTGACATTGTCAGTCCCAAGAAGTAACAGCTTCCTCAGATGGATGTCAACCCATGTTTTCAAAAAATTAAAAGATTGTATTTAACTAAATGTAAATACATACACCTATAACATCTTTAATTATAACCATAGCTGAAAAAATGAATAGTAACAAACAATAAGATTAAGGGGAAAAAAAATACCTGCTTAAAGTTGAAATCATCACTGCCACTGGTAATGAGCTAGATCTTTGTTTTAAAAAAATCTAACACGAGAAATGGATTAGTAGATAGATGGGTTAATTGTCTGACATTTTTAGTATATAGACTTGTAACATCTTTAATGATAAAGATAAAAGATAGATAAAGAAGATACCTACTTAAAGTTGAAACAATCCATTATCAATAGCTTCATCAAAGTCGATGTTGTCTTCTGTAGAATGTGACGAAGAGCCAATTACACTCTCAAGGTTGGGAATATTTATACGTGTAGCTGTATTATTTACACCTCTTCTTTCGCAAAGGGAATTCTAGTGAGCAATTGCTCTGTCAAAAAATGAATAGAAACAAACAATAAGATTAAGGGGAAAAATATACCTGCTTAAAGTTGAAATCATCACTGCCACTGGTAATGAGCTAGATCTGTGTTTTAAAAAATTCCAACACGAGAAATGGATTAGTAGATAGATGGGTGAATTGCCTGACATTTTTAGTATATAGACCTGTAACATCTTTAATGATAAAAATAAAAGATAGATAAAGAAGATACCTACTTAAAGTTGAAACAATCCATTATCAATAGCTTCATCAAAGTCGATGTTGTCTTCTGTAGAATGTGACGAAGAGCCAATTACACTCTCAATGTTGGGAATATTTGTACTTGTAGCTGTATTATTTACACCTCTTCTTTCGCAAACGGAATTCCAGTGCACAATTGCTCTGTCAAATAGAAAGGTTTTGAGGGAGTATCGAGAAACGTAACACCTCATGTAACTTTTCAGATTTTTATCCAACCTGTTTCTCAGTTTTGATTTTATAAATGACAATGCACTGAAAACCCTTTCATCCTCCATAGACCCCAAAATCATTGTCTGGCATAACTCATATAGTCTGAAATATTCACTGATATCTTCTTGTAAGATAGAACTTTGATAGATTCCTCACCACAACCTTGTAATAGCACCACTTTCAGAAGGTTGATCTAAATTCCTATATTGGTTCCTCATTGTTGTTACGAAATTTGTTGACTGAAACTTTAATAAATCGACATTCAGTATACCTTTGATTTCCGTACCCTTGAGCTCTGACGTCTTTGTAAATTGTTCCATTATTATACCCATTGATTTATGGAAATGCTTACTGACAAAGTTTGCACGGCCACCTTCTGTATTCCAAAAATTTGGATTCATCACACCCATGGCTTCCAGAATTTTATTTTTACAGAAACGTTCCCTAATTTCTGATGACAAGGTTTCTGAAAATTTTTTAATCTTTATTCTGGTTTCAACTATCATAGACTCAAACAAATTACGTGTCACGAGAACATCTTCTCGTTCCGATCCTGTAATATCTTGACGTTTTTGCAAAATGTGCATCGGTATTTCCCTCCCATTAACAGAGATGCATAGGTGATTGTGGATATTAAATCTCAAAAAGGTGTTAGGATTTTTAAGATCTAATAAATCTCTCCAATTTTCAAAAATAGGTGCAGCAAAACTATCCTGGGAATAGTACAATATATCAAGACTTTGACATACCATTTTCCTCATCCGTATAAAATCCACAATATAGATTAATCTTCCCTGTGCATGCTTCATCAGTGTATTGATCTCCTTTAACATTGGAAAAATACCAACCAATGTAAGCAATGTCTCCAAATCAGTTAAGCGGAACAACAGGTCCCTTGCCCTATCAACTTTATGATGGTATTTGTGCATGAAACCAACCAATGAAGGATACTCCTCACGAACTCTACATGCAGGTTCATACAAAGATATCCATCTAGTCTCCACATCCTTTAGAATTTTTTTGCCATCTATAATTCCAATTGCAAATTTTTGGAACTCGAGAAAATTCTTCGGGCTGCTTGACATATAGGCATGAAGTTATCTTATGAGGTCTTCTAATTTAGCAACATTTTCGTGGTTGTTTACCATTTTATATGCTAAATTCATTCTGTGAGCCATACAGTGAATTGGTAGCATATATGGGGCCACTGTTGTTTGTAATCTAACACACAGCCCTATTTGGTGACCCTACATGATAGATGCACCATCTGCTCCAATGCATACCAACTTCATAGCAATTTCATAATCAGTCATACCAGCAACATCTTTCAAATGAGAAACAACTATTTTATATAGGTTTTCAGCATTGCAGTTTTCAACCATTTTCATAACACCCAACAGATGAGGTGTCCTTATATGATTTTCTAATGTATAGATGTGGATACATACCCATGCGGTGTTTTCGATTGTTGTCACTTCATCAATTGAAAGAGAGATAAAGTTTTCTTTTTTTACATTCTCTTTCAAATCTTCCTTCTCTATCATTGAGAGGCATTTTGCCATTTCCCATCAACTACTCTCAGACCAATGAGACTGAGGTACATTCAACATTCCATTAAATTGATACAAAACTTTGAAATCGAGGAAATCCGACATCGCTCTTCCTTTTTTAAGTATTTGAAAACGAGTAGAGAATTGTATGAATTTTGCATGTAGATTTGTTTCTTTCATCTTACCAATATGCGATGTGATTGTTCCTCCCTTTCCCAACAAATGTCTATGTTTTTTCTGCTCTACCTCATATTCCGCTACGTATCTAACATGCATGCACTCCTTTTCAGTTTTCCACCTATGTGTTTTGATTTTCTAGCCATCCGCCCCCGTTACAGTTAAATATTGTTTTCCACAATGTTTTTCTATAGTGTCCAGCTTCAGTTGCATTTTTTTTTGCTTTCCCAATTTCCACGTACATATTGTACATGTACATTCACATGGGATTTCTTCAGAATTAGATGATTGTACAGGTTCAATAAATGGAAATTTAGCTGCCCAATCAAACTTGTATGTCCTGCCAATGGTCCACATATTCTTGTTCGTTTTCAATGCTTTACTTTTTTGAGTAGAATTTTGAGCAATATCACAATCACCTGGTTTCCTCTTTCTTGGACCAAAGTTTGATTTTGATTTCTGTCTTCCATTTTTCTGAGTGTTTATATCTTTGATATCTAGCTGCACTTCTGGTTGCACCCCAACAAGAACAATATCTTCAAGATCTGGCATATTATCGTAGGTTTCATTTGTTTGACTGTGATACTATGCAGAATGCATGTCCACCTCAATAATACCTTCCACACAGTCAGTATTCTGATTCTTTTTGGTGGCATCTATATGATTGGTATTTACAATATCTGTATCGGTAGAGTTTCCAAAATACTTGAAGAGTGATTTCTGAGATTTCTTACTTACTTTTAGGTTATTCGTATTCTTTGAGCTGGCACCTTCCATTATTCTGAAAAGAGTCCTGCGTCAGCAAAATAACCAAGAAGCGACTCTGTCCAGTCTCTGAGGTCTTGTCACACGTGAACTATCTGAGGTCGCGCGTCAACTCTTCCCAAGTCGCGCGTCAACACTTCCTTCTGTCACGTGTCAACCCTTCCTCTGTCACGCGTCACTTCCTAGCCCAAGTTGCGCGTCAGTAAAGCTCTTGTCGCACGTTAATATAGCTCTTATCACGCGTCAGTACAGCTCTTGTCGAGCGTCAGTACAACTCTTGTCGCACGTTAGTACAGCTCTTGTCGTGCGTCAATAATGCCCTTGTCGTCCGTCAACACTGTATTTGTCGCGCGTCAACGATCACAGGCTAACACTAATATGAATCTCTGGTGCTCAAGGGTATGCGAGTTCAAATTTCACAGTATTGGTAATTTGGTAAGCTACTTGAGGTATACTACCCGGCGAATCACATAGGTTTTTATAGGAGATGTTTTCAAATGAAGGCGAAGCCGACCCCCCAAAAAAAATATACTATATATTTTAGGCGAACAGGACACCGACCCACTCTGAATAATTCACCTTTTCAAATTTTCCTAAAATGAAATTTTCGCCATATTACGAATATTCGCCGCTAAAATTATCCCTGCCATGGAGACAAAAATGAGAATTTTCCCTTGGCTTAAAGGGAGTAAAAATGAAGATTAAGCCCGCAGGTCCTCTGCAAATGAGAGATGGACACGTGGCAGAAGACAAGGCGATTCGGCTGGCCAGTGGAGGCAGAAGGGAATTTTTTTCCTATTGCAAAAAAGACTCAGAATAAAAACTTGGAGCATTGGCTCACGACGAATCAAAAGGAGACACCTGTTGAGGGAGAAATCAGAGGTGTGGGCCAGCCGGGCAAAAAGTGAAAATTTTCAAATTTTCCAAAAAGGGTCAAAATGCGTAGAATTGAAGCACGATCCCAATGGGACCCACCATGTGTGACGTGTCAACTCCAAAATTCAAAGGTAGAGGGGCAGGGATAAAATGAAATTTTTTCCAAATTTTCAAAAGGTCATAAGTAAATGTTTTAAAACTGGGCCCAATCCAATCATTTTTTGCCACTTGTTCGGCCATATCCAAAAATTAAAAAGGTAACTCAGGCTTATTTCTAAGTCCACATCTTCCATGTGGAGGGCCTGGATTAAAAGATGGATAAAATCAATGGTTGCTATGCATCCATTTGTTTTGACCACCATGTGAGCTCTAGGAAGTTTGGAATCATGATTTTTACATCAAAATTCATCAAATATATAGTGATTTTGTGTCGTCTTGGCCTCCCAGGATCATTGGCATCGGTTTCATGGCTCAATATTTTGATTTGAGATGTTTTTGAAGAATTTTTTTTCCCCAACCTGAGAAAACACGTGAAATGACAAAATCAAAATTTGCATAGGTGATTTGAAAAGGTAAAAAGGTGAAAATGATGAGCAAAAGGTGTTTGTATGCCTTAATGATGAAAAACATGCCTCTAGGATGGATAATGATCCAGATAATTGTAATGATTTAATCTTTTTGGGCACACCTAACAACCTGCGAATGTTTTTCTATTTGATGTCATTTTCATTGAATCATAAGGATTGTTTTGTAACAAATTTGATCCCATGGCATATTCTTTGCTTGGGAAAGAAGACTCCAAGATGGTAAGATAAATATAATCCATTTTGGAGAAATTAGATGAGGTTGGGAAAAGTTGAAAATCACGAACAAATTCTGAGAGAAAGCTCATTTTCTAAGAAACCCACCAAAGGACCAGAATAATTTCTTCTATGTTGGATCTTCATGTATGTGAGTTAGTTACAATTGTATAGCCATCAGATAGCTCTGATATTTTTCATGAAACTCTCCCCTGCTGATGAATCTAACAAGCTTTTGAGTTAATCTATGTTTTCCTTCCCAATATGATGTTTGCTATCATTTTTGAATGCCTGTAAATGTATTTCAGTGTTCTTGTTGCAATTTTGCATTGAAAGTATTTAGAAATCCCATAGAATATCCATTTCTAGTTGATAGTTTAGTGGCATTTGCAATCGCATGTTCAGAAGAGCCTTCATTTGATAAGGAGATAAACAAATTTAAAATCAGTTTACCTTCCTTGACTGCAGAGATTTTCTGTAAGAATTTGGGGGTACCTTAGGCATGGTTTGATCATGGATTTTTGTGTTTAATTGAGTTCTTTACTTCAATATTTTTTGTTAAGTTCTCAAAGATTATGTGAAGAGTGCAACCTGGGCTTCCATTTATGCATCTTCTGGTTTGAAAGAATATAATCATTATTTGAAGCATTTTATCTTATAGTTGTTCAAGTATTGCCAAAGATCGGATATATCCCAGTTTGTCTTATCAACACCCCACAAAAAAATCATTCAGAATAACTAATCCTACCCATACTACCCCTGCATTGCATTGTGTGTCAACAAAATAATCTAACCCATCTAGAAAAATGCACAAGGCAAATCAGGATTATACAATGTCTTCAGTAACCCTTTCCTTGCATTGAAAATATCTCCATAATCTGGGAGTGACAACTTGTGAAAGTCAGATTTTGAGTGTTGATCATATTTTCCCAAGGCCTTTTCATACTATTTACATAAATTGAGGGATATCTTCATCTCCCTCACCATTTGGGGTTACAATATAGGTTCTTTTACCTTGGTCGAAACACATAGCCTAAAATAGTGAGGGTCAAATCAACTCCTTTCAAGGTGCTATCTATCTCTCCACAAATCTGAGTGCCAGTTAGATCACATCCCAGGCTATAAAACGACAGACATCATGATCTATCTGAGTTCAAGCTCAATGTCATATCTCTGATGCTGCTCAGACTGAAAAGGAGAAAAAATTTAGGTATCAACACTTTTTTGGCACCGTTGTTAGGGACTTCTTGGACTTTCTTGGTGTTTTTTAAGTGTTTGAAGAGTTTAAGCATTTCTGAATTCAAGTATTTAATTTGCTACATTGTTAAAATATCATTTTATGCTTCAGATCTAAAAGTTTTAAACAAGGGTTTCAATTTTTGTCTGCCCTTTTTCCATTTCCTAGCAGTTCATACACTTTGGGTGCATTTTGATTGACTGATTCAAGAAGAAGGAGGTCTAATTTATAAAGCCTTGTAAAGGTTTTAGTACTAGAAAACATTTGATAGATTATTTTAGTGCATTCTTGCACAACTAAGGTTAAATTCCTTAGTGGTGAATCCATGCTGATTTGATCTTTAAAATATCAGTTGTCTTACCTTTCTGTCATTTATAATTTGTTACTAATCCCTGCAAAACTAGAAGGAAGAAGATACCTCTTCATCAAGGACTCTACTAAGAAGTTTTTTATAGATTCAAGAAACTCAGAGTTAGAAGGAAGAAAAGTGTGGAAGGTTGTTGGAGACTTGGCTGCAAGAAAGGAGATCCCTATTGTTGAGTTTGAAAGTGAGTAGCCTGTTATTGAGGACTGTAATTCTTCTTCAAGTGGATATGATTCAGACAATCCTATTGCTGATTTGAACTCCCCATCAGGTGAGGGACCTTCTTGTGCATTTTAAAGGCTTGCTCCTAAATTTTCTCTTGTATTTTCTAAATTTTCTAGAGATCATCAAGAAGGAGATCCCTTAAGAGATATCTATTTGGAAGTTTTCATTCCCATTCCCAAGAGACCTCTCACTCCTCATCAGCTTGTTTCACCTCCAAGATCACCCCCACCAAACAATATGGTTCAGCCTAGATCTCCATTTGTTGTTAACACCTTTGGTCATATAAAATTTAGAGGAATGGATGGTTACCCAAATGTTGTCCCATAAGATGTTAGAAATAGGTTGCCAAAATTCCAGGGTAACAATTTTATTGCTAGTGATCAGCATCTCAAACTTTTTGATAATATGATGGAAGATTTTGAGATAGAGTTTGAGGGTGTGTATGTCAAATTGTTTATTCATACACTAGAATAGAATGCTAGATATTGGTACAAGGCTCCACCTGATAATTCTATTGATTCATGGACTGAAATGAAAAATGCATTTAGGCTGTAATATGGTGACAAAACTGATCCTAGATTTCTTTTATCTAAGTTTGAGAATATTAAGAAGAACCCTAAAGAATTAGTCAATTACTTCAACACAAGGTTTAAAAAAACTTTGAAAAGGCTTCTTGTTGGTTTGAGGCCTTGTGATGAATCTCGTTTAATCAAATATGTAGATGCATTTGATAAAAAGGCAGCCTATTACCTGAGAGACAAAAACCCTACAAATTTGAGGTAGGCTTTTACCATGGCACTGCAAATTGAAAACAATATTAAAGCCATTAGTAAACCTCTCAAGAGAGATGATGTAAAATTTGTAAACCCTGAAAAACCTCAAGCTAGCAAAGGTGCTAATTTAGAAGAGGTTGTGAAAGAAATCTCATACAAGTTGGAAAAAGATGAGAAGGGAATTCGGTAGACTTCACAAGGTTAGCCTAGGTGGAAAGCATAAAACCATGATAGATTTAGAAATCATCCTAGGGGTGATAAAAAACAAGATGATAGAGGTAAAGGACCTATGGGAGGGGGAAATAGACAACCCCAAGCATGTGAAAGTAGATTGGTTCCTGACCCTCTAACTACCAGGGTTGCTACTGTTGATGAAGTTGTTGATATGGATTGGTGCGATAGATGTTTTCTTCCTCATCCTCCATGTGAAGTGGACAAACAAGTTGATGAAGCTGGTAATGAGGATGGAACTGATGATGATATTTGCATGATGAGCTGTTCTTCAAGCCCACAAGGAGGAACAACATCTACTAAAGTAATAAGTGCTAGGACAGCTGCAACTTTTTGGGATTGCATCAAATGGGTACAAGTCTTTGTCCCCACTCATGCTCTTGAAGTTTACGTAATGTAAGATTTTGAAATTCCTAACAATTAATTTGAATACTTAAGAGCTTTGATGATTAATAATTATGATGGTGGTATCCCTTCAGAGGAAGATAGACAATTGTTAATGAATGTTGTTGTAGCTCAAGAGAAAGACTATAACACTAGAAGAAAACTTGTTAAGGGAGTTGGGCCTCAAGCCAAACATAAAACACCCTTGCTCAAAATCATTCCAAAAGAAGTTCCCAGGAGAAACGCACCTGTCAGAATTTCTGTTGTCCCAAACAAAAACTATAGTCCTCCTCATGCCCAAGCTGCGAAGAATCCACTACCATCTAATGTATCTTCTTTTCTCCCTTCTAATATTATTTTTCCAAAGAGTGTCCCCTATGACATAGCCCAAGTATTGAGCCAAATCAAAGTGAGTGTTCCAATCATTGAGTTACTTAGAATTTCTGAGCATAAGAAGAGAGCATTTGAGTACTTGGGATTGAAACAAGAGTAGGTTACTCCAGGCAGAAATGTAAATGTTGTTAAAACTCCACCTCGGATCATTATTGACCTTAAAACACCACCAGCAGTAGAAGATCTTGGAGAGACACCTGAGGTATATTTGGGGACATCTTTGGTTGATTCCCAATTGAATGTTGATCCATTCTTCACAACTTTGATCGTAAAAGATAGGCTACTTCACAATTATATGTTTGATGCAAGTGCATCATGTAATGTCATGCCTCTAGAAGTCATGAATGAGTTGGATATCAAAGTGAAAGCTGCCTATGGGAAGTGTACTACCATATATTCAAGGGAAGTTCTGGTGGTTGGTTGTGTGAAGGGTTTGGTAGTGCAACTTGCATCCTATCCGGGTAAGAATTCGAAGCTTGATGTTGTAATTGTTGACTGCCCTGCCAAATGGGGTAGGATTTTGTCAAGAAAATGGGCTGCAAGTGTTGGTGGTAGCGTTCAGATAGACATGTTAAACTTTATGGTGAGAAGAAGATGTTGGACCTAATTGAAGATCCTAACAATGCTTCCTATGAAGCGTTGTTTGCTGATGTAGATGTTGAGAATTTCATTGGTTTTGATAATGGAAAAGATAAGAAGATGAAAAAATCAAAGCTCCTTGATAGGGTAGGTTCTCCATGGACATTTCTATTTAATGGAGCTTGCTCCAAATTTGGGAATGGTGCTAGTATAGTTCTTCTTTTTCCTAGTTTGGAAGAATTTGATTTTTCCTTCAAAATTAATTTTTAATGAACTAAAAATGTAGTTGAGTATGAGGCATTGTTTTTGGGGTTAAGAATTGCATGGAAGTATGGAGTGAAAGATATTGTTGCAAAAGGAGACTCAGAGTCGGTTGTCAAACAAATAAGAAAACTATATGCTACAAAAAATCAGCATATGAAACATTATAAGCATGCAGTTTGGGACCTAATTGAAATGTTTGATTCCTTTAATATTGTGTATCATGAAAGAGGTATCAATGCTGCTGCTAACAAGTTGGCAGTGCTGGGTTCTAGATTTGAAAATTACACCATTTCACCTTATTGTAAATACAACATTGAAGTGCTAACCAAGCCATCTATCCTTGATAATGTGAAACATTGGAAAGTGTTTGATGATGATTCTCTAGTGCTAAGGTTCTTGAAAAACCAAGGGGAATTTACAAATCAGAATATTGATTGGGAGCCAATGATGTGCATGACTGAAGGAGGAGAAACTTTGTTTGGAAAATATATCATCTAATTGAAAACAAACACCATTCCTAGAGGTCTTTTTGCACTTTAGTCAAATTTTAACAATGTTGATTGCATCATAAATAGAAACATGTCTGCCTCAAGGGATGTGGCAGAGCATAACTTGGGAACTAATGGTAAACCAAGGAATATTTGGTTGGGTAGTAATTTAAGTAAAGAGGGAAAATAGTCCTATGCCCAACTCTTGAAAAAATATCAAGATTGCCTTACTTGGTCCTATTCCGAGCTAGAAGTATCTAAAAAAAACTTGTTTCAACATGAGATCCCTCTTGAGGCTAATAATAATCCATTCAAACTGAGGTTAAGGCTAATTAATCCACTTCTCTCCATGAAAATGCAAGAGGAGTTAAAAATGTTGAGAGATGGAGGTATTATTCTGCCCACTAGATATTAATCTTGGGTTGCAAACCTTGTGCCAGTCAGAAAGAAGAACGGAGACATTAGACTTTGTGTGGATTTTAGAAATCTAAACAAAGCATCCATGAAGGAAAACTATCCCTTGTCAAATATGGAAAATATTTTGCAACTCGTGATAGGGTCTGAGTTTCTTTCTACATTGGATGGTTTCTCCAAATACAATCAAGTGGTTGTCAAAGAATCAGAATGACTTAAGACAACATTCACTACTCCTTGGGGAACATATGTTTTTTGTAGGATGCCCTTTGGTTTTATGAATGCTGGTGGCACTTTACAAAGAGCAATGGATGTTGCTTTTGCTAGTTACATCAATGAGTTCATTGCAGTTTACCAAGATGATGTGACTATGTTTTCAAGGCAGAGAGATGATCATTTTCAGCACTTGGAGAAGATGTTGATCACATGTAGGGAGTATGGTATTTCTCTTGATCCAGAGAAGTGTTATTTTGGCATGTAAAAGGCCAAGTTTTTGGGACATATTGTGTCAAAATATGGTGTTATGATAGACCATGAGAGAGTGGAAGCAATCAGCAAAGTACCTATTCCAAGAACCAAGAAAGGCATCTAATATTTCTTTGGTCAAATTAATTTTATTAGAATTTTTTTTTCCAACTTTGGTGAGTTGACTCTTCCAATCATAATCTTGCTAAAGAAGAACCAAGTTATCATGTGGGAGGAGGCTTCCATTCAATATTTTGAAGGAATTAAGGATGAACTTAAACATGCACCTATTTTAGCAGCCCCAAACTATAAGAGGCTTTTCCAAATATTTTCCTTTGCCTCTGAGTATGCCATTGCTTCTGTTTTACTGCAAGAGAATGAGAATGGGACTGAGGGACCTATTTCCTTCTTTAGTAAGGATTTACAAATAACTGAGATGAAGTATACAATCATGGAGAAACAAGCATTTGCCTTGGTGAAAGGAACAATAGTTTTCAGGCCTTGTATATTGAGTTCAAAAGTTGTTTCTTATGTTCCCCACACCATGGTGCAAGACATCTTATCCAAGATGGAGGTCTCAAGAAAAATATGTAGATGGGTGAACAAACTACATGAGTATGATATGGACATCCAAACCACAAATTTGGTAAGAGGTTTGAGTATTGCTAAGCTCATGACTGAGAGTAACTTGCAGAATGTGGAAGTGAATCAACTAGAGGAAGAAAGGGAAGATTTTCTTAAAAAATTGGTAAAATATGAGTGGTACAAAGATGTGATCTTCTACCTCAGACACCTATGCTGCCCTAGTCACTTAAATAAAAATAAGAAAAGAGACCTCAAGTTGGCTTCTCAAAAATATATCAACACAAACCTTGGGCTGGATTGGAAGAACCCTGAAGGTGTTCTCTTGAAATGCATAGCTGAAGATCAAGCTCCCAAGATAGTTTATGATTTCCATGGGGAGTTTGTGGAGAAAAATTTTCTGAAAGAGTAACAACACATAAGATTTTGAGAGCTGGTTATTAGTGGCCTAATCTCTTCAAAGATGCAACACAACTGGTTAGAAAATGTGATTGTTGCCAACATTTCTCTGGAAAACTGAAAGCTTTACACTCCCTTCATTTACAACCTGTATCAATTGAAGCACCTTTCAAGAAATGGGGGATGGACTTCATTGGTGAGATTTGAGATCCTTCTAGTGCTAGCTGTAAGTGGATCCTTATAGCTACTGATTATTTTATAAAGTGGGTAGAGGAAATTCCCACCAAGAAAGCAACACACCAAATATTTATGGACTTCTTGTTGAATCAAATCATATGCAAATTTGGAGTCCCAGTCAAGATTGTAGCTGATAATGCCATGTGCTTTAGAGACAAACCTTTAATAGAAATGTCCAATGAATATGGAATCAATCTACTTTTTCTTCAAACTATAACCCACAAGGGAATGGACAAGTTGAGTCCAACAATAAGAATTTGTTGAAGATCATTAGAGGAACCTTGGAGCAAAACAAGAAGAAATGGGGTGAAAAATTTAAATTTGCAGTTTGGACTGATAGGATAACTCCTAAAAGAGCTACTGGTAAAAGCCCATTTGAATTAGTGTATGGAACTCAGGCTTTTCTGCCTTTGCACCTTTAATTATCTTCATTTAAGTTTTCCCAATAGTTGGAAGATCAAGAGCTTGGCCCATATGAATCAAGGATCAATCAGATTATTGAGCTTGACAAGGAGAGAAGACCTTCCCATCAAAGGCATGTTAGATTTAGGGAAAAATTGAAGAGATTTTTTGACAAGAAGGTCACTCCTAGAGCATTCAATGTTGGAGGTCTGGTTTTGTTGTGGGATAGTAGGCATGAAGACAACGGCAAGCATGGAAAATTTGATGCATTATGGATGGACCCTTATGCCATTGATATCAGAATTGGTTAACATACCTTCTTTCTCAAGAATTTAGATGGGGAATTACTAGAGTTACCTATTAATGGCAGACATTTGAAACATTTCTTGGATTAATCCCCAAATTTGAGGTCTACATAGCTTGTACAGTGTATAGTGTTTGGTTTTTTCTCTGTTTTTGGTGTTTTGTCGGTTTTGTAGTTTGCCTTGCTGTGTGGTAGCAATTTTTGTTAGGTTCTCAGTTGATTTTTGGATGTTTTGGCTCTTGACTCCTTTTCCCAATGGATATTTTTGCACTTGGTCTACGTTTCTTCCTCGTGGCACTCACTGGGAGTGCCCATCCCCAAGTAAGAGCCGATGTTGGTGCCATTTTTGAGCTTGCACCATGTTGCCCTAAAATTTTCAAATCTGTATCTGCTCAAAAATGTTTTATCCTTTGAATTGATGGTTTAAAATTCTTCCCTGCCAATTGAATGCTTTAAAAATGCTCAAAAACTTGTTAGTTTTCCCAAATTTGAAAGAATAATCTAAGTTTTCCCTTTTCTGTGCCCTAATTTTTCCAATTTTTGTGGGTTGTGTCATTTTTTTTCGCTTTGCCAGACCGTGGGAAAATCAAAATTGATCAATTCATACTTGTTTGTATTTGAAAATACAAATCATAGATTGGGAATGTTGTAAAAAACATGGTTCAGTTGATTCAAAATCGAAAGTCTGCCACCCTTGGTGAAAAAAATCAATTATAGGGCATCCCTGGAATTTTTTACATTTTGAAGGTCAGACGGGTGTCATTTGCTCGTAAAATTCATCCTCAAAATGTATTGGCAACGTGTCAGGTTTGCATTGGATAACGAAAGGCGGGGAGGTGCTTTAACTTTTCATTTTTCACCTTTTCAAGAAAATGGGAAATTTTCGGGCCCAGGGACCCGTTTTTTCAAAATTTGCCTACGTGGTATGTTCTGATTGGCAGGTGAGATGGTGGGTGGTCAGATTCCCATAAGGTTTTTTGACCTTATTTTGTAAAAATTTTAAAGTCAAAAATTGGTTCAAAGCCCCGCAGCCAATCGAGAGTTGGCACGTGTCCTAAAAGACTAAAATAGGGAGGAGCGGGCCGAGGGAGGACTTAGAGTTTTTTGGCTATAATTATATAAAGCTTAAAAATGTGTTTTGGCCACACTCAAATAAGAGGACAACAAGTGGCAGCATGGCAGGCGCAAGGCGGGTCGGCGGGCCGATGGAGGTAAAAGGGAATTTTTTTCCTTTTTCACAAAGTGCTCAAAATCAAAATTTTAAGGGCTGGCCCACTAGCAAATCTATGAGCAACAAATGGAAGAGGAGAAATTGGAGGCACACTCCCGCAGAGAAAAAATTGAGAATTTTCACTTGGCTTAAAAGGATTAAAAATGAAGATTAAGCCTTCGGGTCCTCGAAAAATGGGAGATGGACACGTGGCAGAGGACAAGGTGGGTCAATGGGCCGAAAAAAGACTTATAAACAAAATTTGGAGCACTGTCCCAAGACGAATCAGAAGGAGACACGTGGCGAGGTAGAAATTAGAGGTGCGGGCCCACGAGGAAAAAATTAAAAAAATTACAATTTTCCAAAAAGGGTCCAAATGAACAGAATTGAAGCGTGATCCCAATGGGACCCACCATGTGCCACATGTTAGCTCCAAAATTCAAAGCTGGAGGGGCGGGGACAAAATGATTTTTTTTCCAAATTTTCAAAAGGTCATAAGTAAATGTTTTAAAACTAGTCCCGATCCAATCATTTTTTGTCATGTGTCTGGCCTTATAAAATAATTAAAAAGGTAACTCAGCTTATTTCTATGTGGGCATCTTCCATGTGGAGGGCCAGGATTAAAAGATGGATAAAATCAATGGTTTCATGCATCCATTTGTTTTGACCGCCATGTGAGCTCTAGGAAGTTTGGAATCACGATTTTTGCATCAAAATTCATCAAATTTATAGTGATTTTGTGTCATCTTTTCCTCCCAGGATCATTGGCATCGGTTTCATGGCCAAATATTTTTATTTGAGATGTTTTTGAAGAAATGTTTTGCCCCAGCCCGAGCAGACACTTGAAATGACACAATCAAAATTTGCAGAGGTGATTTGAAAAGGTAAAAAGGTGAAAATGATGAGCAAAAGGTGTTTTCATACCTCAATGATGAAAAAAATGCCTCCAGGATGGATAATGATCCAGATATTTGTAATGATTTAATCTTTTAAGGCACACCTAGCAACCTGCAAATGTTTTCTATTTGATGTCATTTTTATTGAATCATGAGGATTGTTTTTTAACAAACTTGATCCCATGGCATATTATTTGCTTGGGAAAGAAGGCTCAAAGATGGCAAGATATATATAATGCATTTTGGAGAAATTAGATGAGGTTGGGAAAAGTTGAAAATCATGAGAAAATTCTGAGAGAAATCACATTTTCAGAGAAACCCACCAAAGGACAAGAATAATTTCTTCTGTGTTGGATCTTCATGTATATGAGTTGGTTACAAGTGTATAGCCATCACACAGTTCTGGGATTGTTCATGAAACTCTCCCCTGCTGATGAATCTAACAAGATTTTGAGTTAATATATGTTTTTCTTTTCAATATGATGTTTGTTATCATTTTTGAATGCCTACAAATAGTTTTCATTGTTCTTGTTGCAATCTTGCATTGAAAGTCTTTAGAAATCACACAGAATCTCCATTTCTAGTTGATAGTTTAGTGGAATTTGCAATCTCATGTTCAGAAGAGCCTTCATCTGATAAGGAGATAAACAAATTTAAAATCACTTTACCTTCCTTGACTACAGATATTGTTTGTAAGCCTTTTGGGGTACCTTAGGTGTGGTTTGATCATGAATTTTTGTGTTTAATTGAGTTCTTTATTTTAGGATTTTGTTGTAAGTTCTCAAATATTGTGTGAAGAGTGCAACCTGAGATTCCATTTATGCCTCCTCTAGTTGAAAGAATATCCTGATTATTTGAAGCATTTTATCTAATAGTTGTTCAAGTATTCTAGAGGTTGGCAAAAATATGATATTTCCCAGTTTGTCTTGTCAACACCCCACAAAAAAATTCATTCAGAATAACTAATCCTACCCATACTACCCCTGCATTGCATTGTGTGTCAACAAAAGAATCTAACCCATCTATTAAAATACAAAAGGCAAATCAAGATTATATAATATCTTCAGTAACCCTTTCCTTGCATTGAAAATATCTCCATAATCTGGGAGTGACAACTTGTGAAAGTTAGATTTGGAGTGTTGATCATATTTTCCCAAGGCCTTTTCATACTATTTGCATAAATTGAGGGATATCTTCATCTCCCTCACCTTTTGGGGGTTACAATATAGGTTCTCTTACCTTGGTTGAAAGGCATAACCTAAAATAGTGAGGGTCAGATCAACTCCTTTCAAGGTGCTATCCATCTCTCCATAAATCTGAATACTAGTTAGATCACATCCCTAGCTACAAAATGACAGACATCATGATCTATCTGACTTCAAGCTCCATGTCATATCTTTGATGCTGCACAAACTGAAAAGGAAAAAAAAAATTAGGTACCAATAGTAGGATCGAACTATTATAATCCTATATAAATATGTTATTTGGTGCTTTGAATATACATCAAGTTCTATTTCTCTCTCATCGAATTCAACAGCCTTTTTGATTCATCCAACTCATTGAGTTGGAGAATAATTTATTTTGAGCTTTTGATAAATCTATGCCTAGCTCAAGTGTAGTCCTTAGTGTTTTGTGCTCAAATTAAATTGGAAAAACAACAATTTATCCACATAAGAGTTCAAATGGTGTGAATCCAGTTGTTGTCTTCCACGTTGTGTTAAATTCTAATACTACCTCTTGAAGTCTATCCACACAATATTTCACGTTGATTGCAATGGTATTTGTCAAGATGGCCTCTCTCCCCCTATTTATAACACCTACTTGGCCATTAGACTTTTGGTGATATGGTGTAGACTTCATATGCCTTATTTCATTATCCTTAACCAAATCATAATTTACATCAGTAGTAAAATAAGTACCTTGATCTATTTCAATTTCTGTTGGAACTCCATATCTAGTGAAGATGCTGTCATATAAAAAATTGGATACATTCTCACCTTTCTGGTTTGGTAATGCCTTCACCTCTATTCAATTTGTTAAATAATCTATGCATACCAAGATCTATTAATTTTTATGATATTTAGGGTCTATAGTGCCAGAAAAATATAATCCCCACTTGTCAAAAGGGTTAAAAACAAATTTAGGCTGAAATGGAATTTCACCATATATGGTGGGCTTTCCCATTCTTTGTCACCAATCACATCTCTTGGTGTGTATTGCTTCATCCTTATGAAATCTTGGCCAACAATAACCAATGGTCAACACCTGTTGTGTTGTTTGTTTTCCAACTAAATGCCCTCCACAAGGTTCACTCTGGCAGGCTATGAGAACATCAAATATGTCCTTGTTATCTATAAACCTTCTCATTATTTCATTCTCTCCTATATGAAATATAAATTCAAATATCTATGAAAAATTTACAGTCTTTTCAACTATGTATTTCTTCTTAGAGTATAATTAATGTGGATGTGGTATACCTGAGATCAAGTAGTTAGACATTACTGCATACCAAGGTGTTTCTATAGAAATAAAAAATAAGTTCTCACTTGGAAAGGAATCATCAACTTCTTGTTTTTCAATTTTTATCTCCATCCTAGAGAGGAAATTTTATACCACGTTATCCTTTACAAGATTTTCCACTATGGTGACATCAAATTCTGGCAAGAGGAGCAACCACCTTATTATTATTTTTCTTACTACTATGTTTTTATCAATTATTTGATTACAACATGATCGGTGTGAATGAACACATGATAACCTATGATGTGGTGTCTAAATTTATAGATATCATATACAACTCCCAGGAAATTATTTTTTTACTATGTATTTTAACTTTACATACTGCAAGTTCTTGTTAACATAATAAATTGCATAATTCAGCACTCCATATTTGTTTTCTAAGACATCTCCAATAGCACGATCTGATGCATCAGTGTGGATGTGGAAAGGAAGGATCCAATTAGGTCCTCTTAACACAGGATAATTAGTTATCATTTGTTTTAAAGGTTGAAAATCACCTTCACAATGCTTAGTCCATACAAAATAATCATCCATTTCTAACAATGAAAAAAATGGCGCTTCAATGTTTCTAAAATATTGTATGAATCTTCTGTAATATCTAACATGGCCTAGAAAGATTCTACCAACCTTTTGTTTCCTTGGTGTTGGACGATTGAATATAATATATAACTTTTTTGTATCAAATTGAATTCCTTAAGAGGAAATATAATGTTCCAAAACTATATCTTCAAACATCATCATGTAGAACATCTCATTACTAAAGAAGAAATTGTGCACTTTACATCTTATCAATACTTTATCCAAATTTTGCATAGATTCTTCAAAAGTTCATCTATGTATAATGAAGTCATCCATATAGACTTACGTGCAATCATTTTTCAAATCTGAAAATCTCCTCAAGACTACCCTCTGGAATGTAGCAGGTGACTTACACAAGCCAAATGGAATAACTGAATCGGAAAATGTTGCCCATGGGCATGTGAAAGTAGTTTTTTCTTGGTCCTCTGGTGCAATTTGGATCTTATTATAGCCATTATATCTATTAAGAAAAGATAAATACTTTTTACTAGCCAAAATGTCAAGCACTTGATCAATGAACGGTAATTGAAAGTTATATTTCTTTGTTGTTGTATTCAACTCCCTGTAATATATACATATCCTCCATTTCCCATTCTTTTTTGTCACAATTACAAGAGGTGATACCCATTGAATATCTTAAATAGGGTATATAAATCCACCATCCGATAAGTTTTTCAATTCTTCTTTTAAAATATCTCTTACTATTGGGTTCATCCTCCTTTGTGGTTACCTGATTGGTTTATAATTTTCTTTGATATAAATTTTATGAGTACAAATCCTAGGATAAATTCCATGCATATCTTCATAATCCAAAGAAAATGTTTTCGAATATTTTTGAATAAGAGAAATAAAAAAATTCTCTTGTTGTCTACTCAACATCTTATTTGCGTTTAGTGGTCTTCCTGGTGTTATTTCCACATGTTTGGAGAAATCGATCATTGATCATACGTTGGTGCTAATATAATTTAGTATGCATTCATGGGGACAAAATTGGTGAATAATATAGTACTTACCTGGAATACTCTTGGTGTTATGCTATGGTAGAACACGGTTTAAGGAACAACTTAAGCATCTCAACTTATCTTCAAATTCTTCATTTCTTTGATAGTTATTCTGCAAGACGGTTAAGAGAAAGAATTCTTCTTCATGGTCTTCAATTGTAGTTCTCCATGTTGGCATAGATTATGTAGATAATAACTATATATTATTAAGATTTTTTTTGTGTATCCCATTATTCTCTCTCCCTGTTTGTAACCTCTCATTTTATTTTAGGGAGTACAGTGATTTCTCTTAACTATAAATTTGTACGTTCTTCTATATAATAAATATGAGAGATATTTGATATCTATTCTTCCTCTAGTAATTGCTCCTAAGAGTCTGGTATCAAAGTGCGAATGTTTGAAAATAATAATGGATATATTTATCTATTTTTTCTCTCTATGTAGACAAGTAGACCACAATCAAATCTATTGCTTAGCCAATCCTAGATGTTGAAAGATTCTAGCAACCTATACATATAATTCTTGTATGCGTGGAAAGAAAATATTGGAGAAATTAAAATCTTCTGAAGCGATCTATTTTGACGTCCTCTATTCCTGTATTGAGGAGAGATGGAGGTGGGCATATATACTTCTTGCTGCATGGAAAGGAAGAGGATGAGGCATTTTCTTATTGACAAAAGAATAAATACTCTCTTCTCACGTGGAAATAAACAACATGTTTTGTTATATTTCTCCTAATTTGTGGATTCCTAGAGGAACACTCATCACAACCTACATGGAGAGGCTTGGACGCATATGCTGCTGCATGGAGAAATATGGAATCATCTGCTACTGTGTGGAGGATCTTGAAACCTGTGTGGAGATTTTGCAGCGCCCAATAATTATTATTTTATTCATGAACGTGGAGAAAGACTGGTTTGAAACATGGAGAGATGGGATGTTTAGGAGAAGATTTGCGTGGAGACTCAGCTATTGCGTGAAGCCAGATGCTTGCAAGAACAAGAAGCCAGGGTAATTTTTTCTGCAAAATATTATTTTAATTGGCTAGATAAATTAAAAACATTATGCTAGTCTTACCTGATATAGCCGCGAAGAATTTAACGTTTCCATTAAAATAAAGGAAGAAATCTCTCAGACCAACACCGTATGTCATGCACGAGTGAAAACATTGGACCTGCTAAAATCCAAAACAAAGTATCGTAAGCCAAAGAACATCATCTAGAAGCTCAAGATAGCTCCGGTTTCTATTTCGCCTTGCTTAACAAGATTCGCAACACCGACAACCTTGTATTAAACAAACATGTTCAAAGAGGAATTCTAGATTATTATTTTTTCAATGTCAGTTACTAGGAAGAAAGAGTTTGAGAAGAGCTAGAAGCTGTTTATGATGTAAAATGTGAAGATGAGAACGAACGCCCCATGAATTTTCATCATCTCTTAGCACATGAGCATCAAGAACATCTATGAGATAGTATCTCTCACTAGTGAGTACAAAATGTAATATTTCTAGTCAAGCAATAATTAAATAAATATTATTTTATTTTATTACAATGTATGCATCAAAACTGCATCTTTCCGATGCTCAATTACTTAAAGGGCCAAATTATGCAGTTTGGGAAGAAAAGATGTGAACCATACTTCAGTTTGAAGGATTGTGAGGCATCATCACAGGGCCAGTGACAGTTATCACTACCCCTCATGAACTCGTAAAATATGAGATGGTTAGTGCCAAGGAATTGATGTTGATCATGTTGACTATCATCAATGATGTGCAACCGCATGTTCGGGATGCAGAGAAATTACAGGAAGTATGGGATAAACTATTAACCATATTTGAGGTGAAGAATCAGACTAAGATACTCCATCTTTAGTCAAAAATGAATACCCTATCTATGGGGTCAGATGAGAAAGTTGAGGATTTCTTACATTGGGTGGCTGATCTACGAATGGAGTTATTAGCGCTTGGTGAAACAGGTAGAAGACAAATATTCTCGTTCCGATCACCTTGAGAGAACTCCCTTCTCAGTTCCAAGTGTTTGTTATGACACTAAATGTATCTAAACAAAAGTGACATTTGAAGAACTAGTGAACTTGTTGCAGCAGGAAGAGGCCATCAATTCAGTCAAAGATGGGCCCAGGAAAAATCCCTTTTCTCAAACCCCATCGTGGCTAGAAGAATCTTAAAGGTCCCCCAGAAATAAATCACAAGCACATCCAGAATCAGCAACAAAAAGCTCAAAATTCCAAGAGGTGGTGTCAAATATGCAAAACCAACACTCACAATAGTGATCACTGCTGGTATAATGGCTTGAAACAAGGGTCTTCAAGTCAAACAAGCACATATGGGCATGATGATTTTCAAAAATTCAAAATGACACCCCCACGCTGAAGAAAGTCAGAAGGGACATCTCACAGCCCAACAAGATGATGACTCTGATGAGGAGACACCATAAGGAGCCAATTGTGGTAAGAACCTTGTACTAGTCTCTCAGACTTCTCAGCCCACGAAGAAAGTCTGGTTGATAGACTCAATGAAAGTAAGCATATGTTAGGTGAAAAGAAGTTATTTGATTCACTGAATGAATAACCCACTGGAGATCAGGTTTGGATAGTAGATGACAAAGAGTACTGTTGTAGAAGGAATATGCCAACTGTACCGTTCCTTTGGGACCACAATAATGTACACTTACAAAGGTACTATATGTTCCTGGCTTGACTAACAACCTCTTGTTCAGTCATTCAGCTCTTGAATCATCACCTAAAGGTAGAATTTATTTTTCAAAATTGCATCTAAACATGCTTGATCTCAAGACAAGGTACGGTTATTGCTAGAGCATTTTCTAAAAGATAAGTTATTTGCTTTAGATATTGTTTCATCTTCTACAGTAGCTTTATCTGCTTCAACACTAGAATCTACTTCCCTTTGGCATTATATATGGTCACTTGTCTGCTAGATCATTTACATCAGATGAGTTCACAAGAAATGGTACATGGACTTCCCAAATTGTCCAGTTCCTTGCCTCTTTTCCCTGAGCTGTCTTGCATAGGAAAACAACATAGGGATCCGTTTAAGGTGAGAACATTCCATGCCAAGAATGTCTAGAGGTAGTTCATACCGATCTGAAGGGCCCATTGCCTGCTTCCTTTTCAGGATACAAGTACTTCCAACTGTTCGTGGATGACTACTCTCAAAAGATGTGGGTTTTTTTCTTGAAAAGAAAAGTGAGGCTCTTCACCATTTCAAGATCTTCTATCAACGTGTTGTGAAAGAGACCGAAAAACCTACTTTTTTACTCCCCTCAGATCGAGGGGGGTAATTCACATCAAATAACGTTCTTGGCATTCCTAAACCAACAAGGCATTAAGCAGAACCTGACTGCTCCCTACACACCACAGTAAAACGACATTATTGAGTGACGTAATCACACAGTGATGGAGATGGCTCGTTACATGCTATCAACAACAAAGCTGGAGGATCAATATTGGGACGAAGCAGTACAGACATATATTTATCTTCTCAATAGGAAAGTGACAAAGATTATACAAAATAAAACACCAGAAGAGGCATGGAGTGGTAGAAAGCCATCAATTTCTCATTTATGAGTATTTGTTGTACAACATACATGCATGTACCAGCTCAGAAGAGAAATAAATTTGAGTCAAAACACTCACGTGCATCCTACTTGGGCTATAACACTACCTCAAAGGCATACCGTCTCATGGATCCTGAGACAAAGAAAATAAATGAGAGTCGGGATGTGGTTTGTGAAGAGTCATCCTTTGACTCAGTAGTGACAACAAAAGAACCATTACCAACCACCTCTCACCGACTAGTCTCTGAATCAGATGATCAGCCAGAGGAGACTACTCAGAGAAAAGATGTGCTACCAGGAGAGCTATTCGTTGACCTTGGAGAACAGGATAATGTGACTCCACATCAATCCTCATGGAAACAACACAGTTCTTCTCAAAAGTAGTCGAAGTTCTCGTTCTGAAGTGGGTATAAAGCACCATCAAGGAATCACATTCACAACAACTCCCAGATACATCATCTCAGAGTCAAAACCAAGGAGTCAAACAAGAAATGAGGTAAAATTTGCACTCATGAGTTCACTGATTAATAGCTCCAAGCCTGATAATGTTCGTGAAGCACTCAGTCAACCTCAATGGAAGGAAGCCATGGATGCAAAATATGACTCAATCATGCAAAATCAGACATGGGAACTTGTCGATCTACCTATAGGAAAGAAACCCATTGGCTACAAATGGGTTTTCAAGACAAAATATAAGGCAGATGGATCCATCAACAAACATAAAGAACATGATTGTAGCAAAAGGATATGCTCAGAAAGAGGGCATCGAATATGAAGAAACCTTTACACCCACTATGCAATATGAAGACCATCAGAGTAGTTTGTGCACTTAACAACACAGAAAGGATGGAGACTTCAGCCATATGGACGTCAAGAGTGCTTTCCTAAATGGTGATCTGAAAGAAGAAGTGTACATGACCCAACTTGAAGGATTTGTTTATGAAGAACATCCTAAAAGGTATGTCGTCTCATCAAATCACTGTATGGACTGAAACAAGCTCCAAGGGCATGGTATATCAAGATCAGCATGATCACCTTTTGCAGCATGGGTTCACTCATAGCCCCTCAGATTCAAATTTGTATATAAAGAAGGTAGGCAAAGAAATTTTCATTCTTGTTGTGTATGTAGATGATCTTGTGATCACTTGTAGTTCAGAAGATCAAATTGATATTGTAAAGAATGATCTCAAAAAACCTTCGACATGACAGATTTGGGGCTACTACATTACTGTCTTGGCTTGGAGATATGGAAAAAGGAGCATCACATTTTTGTCTCCCAGATAAAATACACCAAGACACTCCTGGAAAAATATAGAATGTTGAGACTGTAAACCTATATCCAATCCCATGGAAAATGCTTGCAAATTTCAAGATTCCAGGACTCACCTCAAGTAGATGCTACTCTCTACAGGAAATTTGTTGGAGGGCTCATCTATTTGACATATACTAGACAAGATCTATGCTATGATATCAGCTATCTTTCCAGGTTCATGCAAGAGCCGAAGAAATGTTACTAGAGTGTAGAAAAGCATGTTTTAAGATATGTCCAAGGAACAACTTGATTATGGTCTGGAATATAAGAAGAATGATCAATTCTTCTTACAGGGATACGTCGACTCGGACCACACCGGATCTATTGATGACAGGAAGTCAACCACAGATACATTTTTCATCTTGGATCTAGACCTATCTCGTGGATAAGCAAGAAATAGAATATTGTTTCTATCTCTTCCACAGAGGCAAAATATCACACTCGTATGAGGAGCTGTGTACAAATGAAGTGATATGGAGTACAAATAAATAGACATTCTCTATTGTGATGACAGTGTTGGTGTATTCCTGAAAAACAAAGAATATTGAGATTGATTGTAATTTCACCTATTCATCTATTATCCTACAGAACCAATCAGAGGAAAATGTAACACCTGCTAAAAACAACCCACTTGAGACCCAAGAAACTGTTAGCATACATTGGATAATTTATATTTTTTAGGTGTCTATTCTATCCCTTTATCTTCTCCTTCTAGTATTCCATTATTCTCTCCTTCTGTTGTGTAACCTCTCCATTCATTTAGGGGAGTCCAGTACAATTTCTTTCCTATAAGCACAATACTGTATGTGATCTCTATGTTGAATAGAATAATATGAGATATACAATCTCTATTCTTTCTCCTTCATTACTTTTGCCTCACAGTTTGGTATCAGAGCGTGTGTTTGAAGTGGCAAACAAATCTGTTGGATGTTGAAATATTCTTGCTTCTGCGTTGAAATTCCAGTGGACTTAGCTCTGCGTGAGACAGATAGAAGAATTTGAATTACCTTGCAAAGGAGCAGAACAAAATGTCAGAGTTGATACCAGCGACCTGTAATTAGCACACGTGGAGGAGGAGTCTCATTGATCAACGTGAAAAAAAAACATTTATCAAAAGTGCTTGAACATGGAGATTTGTGGAAAGTTTGGGATGGAATATTTTCCTGCTGCGTACATTCTATAGCGTCCTGTAAAGGAAATCTGTGCTCTTGAAAACATTTTTTAAAAAAAAAATACGTGGACATTTTTTTTTTGCTGTTCTTTTTGCGCTAAAGACAAGAACCAGTGGCCTCTCTCCCCATTTGCTGTTTTTTCCATGCTACGTGGAAGAGACAATACTCAGCGTGAGTATTTATAATTGCATGAAGAAAAAAAAGAGGAGAAAAGACACGTGGATTTTTTTAAAAAGAAGGTGTGTGGAAAAGTTGAAGTTTTCTTTCTGTTTGTTTGTTGTTGTCCTTGGAAAACCTGCATGGAAGGAAGGAAGCATTTAATTTGTTTCTTTCTTCTACCTGCTGTGTGGAGCATTAAAATTTTGAAGCGGCCTGCATTTTTACATAAATGAGAGGAAACTAATGCGCGTGTGGAGGAAGAGAGAGTGAACTCTCCCCGAGATAATGGTCAACCTGTGTGGATGCTAGTGTAAAAGACTCCACAACCTGTGCGTGGGAAGACCAAAAGCTACATGTAATGACAAGAAGAGACTCACTTGCTACCTGAAGTTTTGTGGAGGAAGTCTGATACTGACAACGTGGAGTTTCTTCAACACTACGCCAAATGTCGAGTGTAGACAACTCGATTGAGAGTGTCAATAACACGATCGCCACAGCTGAAAGCAAGAATATTAACTCGCCAGCCAGAGAACACCATGGAGAAGCTCCTGAGAGCTCCGGGTTCTACTTTGCTCTGCTGAATCGAGCTTCAAAATACCGGCAATCTTGCATTCGACAAGCTAGTTCAAGAAGGACTCCTTGAATACTTTCTTTTCAAGATCAGCTGCCAAGCAAAGCGAGTACGGGAAGAATTAGAAGCCGGATACGACGCCGATTGTGACGACGAAGAAGAATGCCCTACAAAGTGTCACCGTCTCACAGCACGTGAATATCACGAGCATCTACGAGCCAGTAATTCTCGTCAGTGAGTCTAAATTGTAATAACTTTTCAAATAAATAAATTTTTTTTATTACAATGTCTGCTCCGAAGTTACTTCTGTCTGACGCTCAGTTGCTCAAAGGGCCTAATTTTGTGGCCTGGAAGACAAAAATGAAGACAATCCTTCAGTTTGAAGGATTATGGGGAATTGTCACAGTGTCTGTGCCTACTCCCACAGCCCCCGATGAACTAACAAAATATGACATGGCTAGTGCTAAAGCCTTGATGCTGATAATGCTCAGTATCAGTGATGATGTGCAACCACATGTTCAGAATGCGGAGAAACCCAAGGAGGCTTGGGACAAGTTGGCAACCATTTATGAAGCCAAAAATCAGACAAAGATACTTCATCTTCAGTCAAAGCTACACACCCTCTCTATGGGGTCTGACGAGAAAGTGGAGGAATTATTGCGTCGCGTGGCTGAGCTGAGATCAGAGTTATTAGCGCTCGGTGAAACAGTGGACAATAAAATTCTCATCCCAATCACCTTGAGAGCACTCCCTTCTCAATTCCGAGTGTTTGTTACAACACTGAATGTGTCTAAACAAACAGTGACATTCGAAGAGCTTGTGAATTTGTTGCAGCAGGAAGAGGCCATCACTTCATCACATGAGGAGTCTCAGGACAAAGCCTTGTTCTCAAAGCCTAATCGTGGCCAGAAGAATCGGAAAGGTCCCCCAGAGAAGCCAAATCTAGTGCAACCCAAACACAGAAAGATCAAAATTCAAAGAGATGGTGTCACATTTGCAGAACCAATACTCACGACACTGATCACTGCTGGCACAACAGCTTAAAACAAGGGCCTTCAAGCCATACAAGCACATCCGGGCATGAAGTTTTCAAAAGTCCAAACAATGTCCCCATTGGAGAAAGCAAAAAGGACATCTTGCAGCCCAACAAGAAGATGATGACTCTGATGAGGAGACATCAGAAGGATCCCATTGTAGTAAGAATCTTGTACTCGTCTCTCAAACTTCTCAAGCCCACAAAGAAAGTCTGGTTGATAGACTCTGGTGCAAGCAAGCATATGTCAGGTGACAAGAAGTTGTTTGATTCACTACACGAAGAGCCAACTGGAGATCGAGTTCGGATAGCGGATGACAAATAGTACATTGCAAAAGGAATAGGGAATGTGACCATTCCTTTGGGGCCACGAAAATGTACACTTACAAAGGTACTATATGTTCCTGGCTTGACTAGCAACCTTTTGTCAGTTACTCAGCTCTTGAATCATCACCTTAAGGTAGAATTTCTTGTTCAAAATGGCATTAAATCATGCTTAATCTCCCGACAAGGTACGGTTCTTGCTAAATCTTTTGTAAAAGATAAGTTATTTGCTTTAGATATTGTTTCATCTTCTGCAGTAGCTTTATCTGCTTCAACAATAGAATCAACTGCCTTATGGCATTTTAGATATGGACACTTGTCGGTCAGTTCATTGCACCAGATGAGTTCAAAAGCAATGGTCCGTGGACTACCCAAATTGTCTAGTTCCTTGCTATTTTCCCTGGCTGTCTTGCAGGAAAACAACACAGAGATCCGTTTCAAGTGAGCACCTTCCATGCCAAGAAGTGTCTGGAGGTAGTTCATACCGATCTGAACGGCCCATTGCCTGCTTCATTTTTAGGATACAAATACTTCCAACTGTTCATGGATGACCACTCTCGCAAGATGTGGGTATATTTCCTAAAGCAGAAAAGTGAGGCTCTTCAACACTTGTAGAACTTCTATCATCGTGTTGTCAAAGAGTCTGGACAACCACTTCTTCTACTCCACTCAGATCGAGGGGGGGAATTCACATCAAAGAAGTTCTTGGCCTTCCTAAACCATCAAGGCATTAAGCAGCACCTGACTGCTCCCTACACGCCCCAGCAAAATGGCATTGTTGAGCGTCGCAATCGCATAGTGATGGAGATGGCTCGCTGCATGCTATCAACTGCAAAGCTAGGAGAACGCTATTGGGCTGAAGCAGTACAAACAGCTGTATATCTTCTCAACAGGGCACCGACAAAGATTCTACTGAACAAGATGCCAGAAGAGGTATGGAGTGGTAAAAAACCATCAATTTCTCATTTACGAGTATTTGGTTGCACAGCATACATGCATGTCCCAGCTCAGAAGAGAAAGAAGGTAGAGCCAAAAACACTCCCGTGTATCCTTCTTGGCTACAATACTACCTCGAAGGCGTATCGTCTCATGGATCCTGAGACAAAGAAAATATACGAGATTTGGGATGTGGTTTGTGACAAGTCATCCTTTGACTCAATAGTATCAATAGAAGATCCACTTCCAAACACATCTCACCGATTAGTCTCTGAATCAGATGATGAGCCGGAGGAGACTACTCAGAGAAAAGAAATGCTGCCAGGAGAACTATTTGTTGACCTTGGAGAACTACAGAATGTGACTCCACATCAATCCTCACAGCAACGACACAGTTCTTCTCAAAAGTAGTCAAGTTTTCGTCTGAAGTGGGTATAAAGCACTATCAAGGACTCACATTTGCAACAACTCCCAGATACATCATCTGGAGTCAAAACAAGGAGTCAAACAAGAAATGAGGTAAACTTTGCACTCATGAGTTCACTGATGAATAGCTCCGAGCTAGATAATGTTCGTGAAGCACTCAGTCAAACTCAGTGGAAGGAAGCTATGGATACAGAATATGACTCACTCATGAAAAATCAGACATGGGAACTTGTCGATCTACCTATAGGAAAGAAACCCATAGGCTGAAAATGGGTTTTCAAGACAAAATATAAGGCAGATGGATCCATCAACAAACATAAAGCACGACTTGTAGCCAAAGGATATGCTCAGAAAGAAGGCATCGACTATGAAGAAACCTTTGCACCCACTGCGAAGATGAATACCATCAGAGTAGTTTGCGCACTCGCAGCACAGAAAGGATGGAGACTTCAGTAGATGGACGTCAAGAGTGCTTTCCTAAATGGTGATCTAAAAGAAGAAGTATACATGACCCAACCTGAAGGATTTGTTGATGAAAATCAGCCTAAAAAGGTATGTCGTCTCATCAAATCTCTTTACGACCTGAAACAAGCTCCCAGGGCATGGTATATCAAGATCAATGATCACCTTTTGCAGCATGGGTTCACTCGTAGCCCCTCAGATTCAAATTTGTATATAAAGAAGGTAGGCAAAGAAATTGTCATTCTGGTTGTTTATGTAGATGATCTTGTGATCACTGGTAGTTCAGAAGATCAGGTTGATATTGTAAACAATGATCTCAAAAGAACCTTTGACATGACAGATTTGGGGCTACTACATTACTGTCTTGGCTTGGAGATATGGCAAAAGGAGCATCACATTTTTGTCTCCCAGAAAAAGTATGCCAAGACACTCCTGGAAAAGTATAGAATGTCTGACTGTAAACCTATATCCACTCCCATGGAAAAAGGCTTGCAACTTTCAAGATTCCAGGACTCACCTCAAGTAGATGCTACTCTCTATAGGCAATTTGTTGGAGGGCTCATCTATTTGACATATACCAGACCAGATCTCTGCTATGCTGTCAGCTATCTTTCCAGGTTCATGCAGGAGCCAAAGAAATGTCACTGGAATGCAACAAAGCATGTTTTGAGATATGTCTGAGGAACAACTGATTATGGTCTAGAATATAAGAAGAATGATCAATTCTTCTTATAGGGATATGTTGACTCATACCACGCTGGATCTGTTGATGACAGGAAGTCAACTACAGGATACATATTTCATCTCGGATCTGGACCTATCTCATGGATAAGCAAGAAGTAGAATGTTGTTTCTATCTCATCCACAGAGGTAGAATATCACGCTGCACGAGGAGCTGTGTGCGAAGTGATATGGATATGTCACATTTTGGATGACCTGGGAATTCCTTAAAAACAGTCACCTATTCTCTATTGTGACAATCAGAGTGTGTTGAAGCTCATGTAGAATCCAGTCTTTCATGAAGGAACAAAGCATATTGAAATTGACTGCCATTTCATTCGAGAGCACGTCTTGAACCATCAAATTCAGCTCCAGTACTCTCCTACTGAAGCACAAGTTGCTGACATTCTCACTAAATCCCTTGGAAAAGTGAAATTTGAATCTTTCAGAGGTCACATTTGCAAGAATAATGTAATAAGGCAGGGAATGTTAGCATACGTTGGATAATTTATATTTTTTAGGTGTCTATTCTATCCCTTTATCTTCTCCTTCTAGTATTCCATTATTCTCTCCTTCTGTTGTGTAACCTCTCCATTCATTTAGGGGAGTCTAGTTCAATTTATTTCCTATAAATATTGTACGTGAGTTCTATGTTGAATAGAATAATATGAGATATACAATCTCTATTCTTTCTCCTTCATTTTTTTTGCCTCTCAGTTGTAGCTCATGTAGAATCCTTTTTTTCATGAACGAACAAAGTATATTGAGATTAATTTTCATGTCATTCAAGAGCATGTCTTGAACCATCACATTCAGCTCCAGTACTATACTTTAGAATTACAAGTCGCTGATATTCTCACCAAATCTATTGGAAAAGTGAAATTTGAACTTTTAAGGGGATAAATTTGAAAGAATAATGTAATAAGGGGAGAATTTTGGCAAAGATTATGTAGCTAATAATTATGTATTATTATGAGAGTTTTTTTTGGTGTATCCCATTATTCTCTCTCCCTATTTGTAACCTCTCCTTTCATTTTGGGGAGTATTTTTATTTCTCTTCACTATAAATTTGTATGTGTTTTCGTATAATAAATATGAGAGATATTTGATCTCTATTCTTCCTCCACTAATTTCTCCTAACACCCCAAACCTCTCCCCAATCCAATTAACATCTGTAAAGTATGAATCCACCGTATTGTTCAGTGTCATCTCTTGTTAGAATGCTACAAATCTAAGAGAGTGGAAAATCCCAAGTAGCCTTCCAGACCTTTCACATCACTTGCATGATAACGAAAACACTTTTTTTCAAGATCAGATGCATTAACCGTTTGGAAACACCAAGTAAACATTGAATGTTTATCAGTAATTGGGTAGTTGTAACAAGTGTGGGGACATGACAAGTTCACACTAATAATTAAATAAATAGAACAATTTCGGAACTTTGCTAATCTAAGCTCTAGCATTAGGGATGGACCCTAACAGATAATAGTATTTCAAGTTTAGATAGTAGATATTGTGGACACGGGAAAGACGTGCTTCCAATTATTTCTCTGTCATATATAGCTCAAGCCGGTGAAGGGATAATTTTTTCAATCCCCGCATACCCTTTGTCCGTTTCAAACATGAACTAGAAATATGTACACAATAATAAGTGAATAACCAAAAGTCTCCCTCCAAAATAATCTTGTGAGAAGGATACAAAACTTGCAATTGGCAAATATTGTCCACCTTTGAAGGAAATGATATGATATGGCAACAAACACCAGAAAAAATTGAGGTTAAGTCAAACAATGAAAGGGATCCGTATTTTGTCTGAAGTGGGTTGAGTTGCCTTTGATAGAAAAGGAGGTGTGTCACTACCATTGGATTTATTTTTTGTATGCAAAAAAAAGCCTTGGGATGAGGAAGCACTTCATCCAGACATAATATCAACTATATTGATTTTTTCCCTTTTCTCCTTTTGAGCACATGTGTTGCATTGCACTGTAATCTTTGGAATTTATTTTTGTTATTCATGTTATTTAAATTTAAAGTTGAGTACTTTTTGTATTGACGAATACGTTGGAGGTTTCCCTCTTTTCATGTTATTCCACGCGCCTCTTTCACCTTTCTTATGCCAAAAATAAAAGGTTTTGAACTAGGCATGGATTTTCATTGCAACATATTGGAAAAGGGTTTTTTTTCATAGATCTTGTAATTGCAAGTGCCTTGATTGAGATGTATTCAAAATGTGGGAACATACACATGGCACATTAACTATTTAACAAAATGCCCTAAAGAAATACGGGTCACTGAATGCCAGGTTTGCAGGATATAACAAAAAATGTGTTTGTTGGAAAATCCATACAAATTTTAATGCAATGCTTTTTGGCATATATTAATCCAAATACCTCAGCGTATTACTAACACCCTCCGTTGCCTATATCATTTGGGAGAAGTTTGTAAGATATGGGCATCCTCATGAAGTGTGGTTGTTGAAAAATAAGAAGATTTAGAGAAGGGTATGGACACGTTTTCCATCAAATGAGTTGTTGAAATAGTTGAAAATATTTTGAATAGAAAATGCACTAAATAAAATTTCTAGTTATCCATTGATATTAGACTACGGGTGGAGTACCTCAGCCAAATATGTTATAACTGAAAAAGATTGTGGAGAATGCTCAGATCGCTCTACGGAACATGTATTAAATATTTCAAGAAAATGTAAAGGTGGAATTGTTGATGTGTGCAAATAGCTTGACAAGATGCGTAAACCCGATGCAGTCTTATCAAATGCAGTGATCCCAATTTTTATGTAGAAAGGTTTGGTTTTCCCCTTTTCACTTGCAATAAATTCCACTTTCATAATTTCTTGCATTTGGAAATTAAATTTTAATTATTAACAAATGCAAATCCAACCAATGATACAAAAAAACCTTACTTCATTTGGAACTTTCAAACATTAAAAAAGTTATTGACCCCGAAAGTTATGCGCATGTAGCGCCACACCAAAATATACTGTAAAAATGAAACTCCTTGCATGACCTGGGTAACATGATACACTATGTGGAAACCTTAACCAAGTTGTTTGAACTAAATTAATTCCCTTGCATGTGGAATTTCTAAGCACACTTAGCTTATTAGTCACTTGCAGTGACGTGCCATTTTTAGTAAAACATGATTAGTTTTGGCTTACACTTTTCATTTAGCTTGAGCAAAAATGAAAAACACTACCTCATACCTCTAGACCACCAACAAGATGATCGTAATACACCTCAAGTTCAATGAAATCACCTTGAGAAGATTTCTTTGTAAGTGGGTTTTGGGGCCCATTGGTCATTGTGCGACAAGAGATACTAACGTAATTACAATCATTGGCCCCAAATTTGTCATTATAGCTATAGCTCTACTCATTGTAATCAACCTTCATCAAACACGATGAATTCTATATGTATGGGGGAATATGTTCATGAATCAAAAAACTTTGTGAATGAACTTGGAACAAGTGCGTTCAAGACCTAGTTTGCAAGCACTTTTGTTGTTTTAGATTGTTTTCTAGACCATATCTAGAATCTACTTTTTTAGTCTCATTTGACTTTTAGCCATGTGTGTGACCTTGTAATACCACTGCAATGCTATGTAGAATTTTGTTTTGATATTTAAATGTATGGTGATTTTCTCTCTCCACCCTCTTCTTCTCTAAAAATGACTCTGATACTTGATTGATTTGAAAACATAAATGAATTAGGAAATATGAATTGGTTTGAAATGAAATGATAATAGAAATGAAATGAGAATGGATATAAAATTTTGACTGCAAAATAAAATTTCTCTTAACTTTCTCTCGCATCCTTACTCTCTCTAGTACCAAAATATTAAGTGTAACTAAATATGAAAGCGTGAATGAATAAGAAACGAAACTTTGTCTTCTTCCCCATCCCTCTCTCTCTCTCTTATATTTAATTGAAATGTTTATAATTATTAATGTGTGGATTTATGCTTAAGTGTAAGGGATTTCCATACCCAGTCCTAGGACTAACGCAACGTTGGTTGCAGGTACTCCAAACAAGAGAAATTTTGTAGATGTGATATTTTGTAATTAATGAGTTGCCATTGTAAAGATGTATTCATCTTGAAATACATATATTACCATAGAATAATGACATATATTATTTTTTAAAGAATTTTTCTTGGTATATTTTGAAAACGGAATACCAATGTGGTTATAATTTATAGTGTCAAATTGGATGTGAAGTTGTACTCAATGTTATACCTATGTTATAAAGATATTGAACAAATCTTTTACTATGTTAATTATTGGTTTACTTCCTTAACACCCACAATGCTAGGTAGAATATCCTCTCATCAAAACCAATTAAATTAAAAGAATGAGCTATAATGTCTATTTTACTTCCTCCTCCCATTTGAGTCTTTTTCCCAGGTTATAAAACAATGATCATGTTAATAAATACTCTAACCTCATTAATAATCCTCTAGTTTCACACCTAAGGTGTCTTTTTAAGGACCTTTTTCCTGAATATTTTAAGAGGTGGTGATTTTATTTTGTGAAACCTATCATATTGGGATGAGTGAGGTGATCATGTCTATGTGTTGAAGGTCTGACAATATCATGAATAAGTTAACCCCCTTGTGCATAATATTCCTTGGTACCCTAGTGGGTGGCCAAATCCTTGCAAGATAGTTAGTGGTTGTACCTACGATTGATATCTTGTGAGAACTAAATTATGTGAGTGGAGACTACATTTTGAATTTACTTGCATATTTACCAAACAATTGAAATAGGTCCTTAGGAGGATTTTGTAATGCATAATATTAGGGATATCTCTCTTTCGATATACACTTATAATTCCATGTCCAAGAGCATTCAAATGAGTTATCTTGTGTGATGTTGTACTCTTTATAGTCTTAAATTCCTTACTGATGTATAATTGTTAGAGGAAGTTCTTTTGTTCAAAAATGATTTTAGCAGAGAACCAAAGTAACCACTTAAATGCAATTAGTAAAAAGGGTAAATAATATTAACCTAAGGAATGACCACTACAAAAATGGTATACCTTTGAGCAATGTCAAAACCAACTAAAATGTCAAATGTGATTATAAAATGAATGTAATAAAGTAGAGGTCCATGACTAATACAACAACCTAATAAATCAAAAACCCTAATATGATGCGGTGATCACATGATTTGTTTGCATAAATATGAATTAAACAATGATACTAATGAAATAATAAAATGTAACCTTGATATTGGGATACTTGCAATTGTAGCCAAGGTCTTGTGAGATAAGGATATTGCACTCTAGTTGGACTTGTAAATGTCAACAGAACTCTTGGCGTAGTTAGGAATACAATAAATCTAGGATCACTCAGGAAATATAATCTATGGTTGAAACATGTAATTTACTCAATGCTACGAAGAATGAACCCTTAAGATGATGAAACAAAAGTAGTTTGACATGTGAAATTTGTCACTTAGATTCAAAACAAAAAATATATAAGGGGAACATAGGTGTAATGTGCCCTTTCATGCACAATATGATTGTGAAAATATGAATTCCTAATAGGAGCAAAGGATTGTGAATCAAGAATGATACAACTTAATTAGTTAACCTACATAGTTGGTTGTAATAAGTGGAAGACAAAAAAAGTGTATTGTTAGTATTAAACAATGTTATGAAATGAACTCAGGATAGGTTTTATATTGATCTAGTAGCCTTAATTTTTCTTCCTGTTAATATTCCTCCCTATAATAGGAGTATTTTCCCAAACCTAGTAAACACGGCTCTTTCAATCAAATCCTTAAGTCAAATACTAGAAGAACCATGTGTGTTTATACATTCCTAATCACAATCATGCTATATAAAGTTATGTCCACAAGACAAACGATCGAATTCTAGTGAAATGTTAAAAAAAATCATGTAGCCTAGTTATAAAGGAACAAAGGGTCCCATGTTATGTTTTTTTAGATAGTTATATTTAACTAAACAATTTTTGAGAAACAACCTTTAACATTAGAATTTAATATTAGGAGACTCATAGTTGTTTAAAATGAATTTATTTAACAGATGAGCTATGGATATTGAATTTAATGGGATAATGGAACAAACCACACATTCTCTTGTTAAAGACTAATAAAGGTAATGAATATGTAAACTCTTCAAAATAAAGTACTTGCAGTTTAAAAAATAGTATGTTTCGTAAATTTTAAACCTTATGTGTTGTTTAATCTTACATCAATTATATAAGACTTGAAAACTATAATTTTGACTATCCAACAAAAATTATTTGTCATACAATGGAAACCTAAAGGTAATGAATATGTAAACCATGCAAAGGACATGTCAAGAAGTGGAGTCTTCCTATCTTATGTTTCTTAATAATTGCCTGTAATTGGGTCATTGTCCTGGTTTACAGTCGTTTGAGTAAGATATTCATGTGTACCCTATGTTATTGTTTCAATGGACTGTGCACAAGAACCCTGGCAGGACAGCAAGATAGAAACCCTCCTATTGTATGAGTGGGTTCATGATTTATCACATTGGGTATGTTTCGTATGTTATAGCAAATTGTGATGTCTTTTTATTGCAGTTTATTTATTTAGTTTCCATGTGGTGTTGTGTATCGTGTAATTAAACAATGAATCAAAAATAATTATTCTGATAATTTTATCAAAAGTGGATTGTATTTTTGGTATTTGAATTCATAGGGGTGAATCAAATGTTGGCGTTACATCAATTTTCAAAAGCTATAAGACTTCTCTAGCATTATGAGCCTTTTTGTAGAGTTCTGATCATATTTTGACTATCCAACAAAAATTATTTGATCCTTATGAAGGATTTAGGACTGTCCCATTCAATGAGATGTTGGGAGGAGCAAGTTTTTATGGGGAAATGAGAGCCAATTAATCTTATCAGACCTTCTGGGTATTCATGAAATTCTAAATGTTGTAATTTTAGAGTTAGTCAAGATGGTGCAAAGAAGTAACATGCACTAGGTCTCATTGCTAAAATAATCATGTTGCGAGGCCTATAACCTATGAATGCATCAACAGTGATAAACCATGGTCTTCCCAAACTAATAGGATAACCTCCTAAAATTTCTTTTGGTTAAAGTAAAATAAAATCAATAGGGTATTCCCAAGATTCTACCACTAGAAAAATGTCCTCCAAGACTCAATCAGGTGTCATTGTTGATCTATCTATCAGTTGTAAGAATTTAGTTATTTCCCTTAGTCCTTCTGACTTCATGTCATCCCTAATTTGTTTGTTCATGACATTTATTGTTTCCCCTAAGTCAATAAGAGTATAATGTATTGTTCTGTAATTAATTGTAACATTTACCAAAGGACTTCCTGGATCTATATACTTTAGTAGAACTGAATTTCCAAACATGATATCAACCAACTATCCAATAACTTGTACAGTGGATGGATCATTACTTCTTCAACCTGGTTTTTTATGCATAGATATTTTACCACCTTATTGTAGATTTTCACATCTTATATGTCTTGAATAAGTGGAATTTTGACACAAATATCCGTTAGTTGATTGTAAAAATCATAATCAAAATATGACTTGGTGTCATATTTATTTTCTTACAATCTCTCTAGAAATAGTGGTTCATTGATTTGCATATTACCCTTGTTGTAAGTTTGTTCACATTGTTGCAGATAAGTCATAAACGTATTCAAGATATTTTACAAATCAACATGTAACAATTGTGGTTCATCTACAATCTCTTTATTGGTGGGTTTTCTTGGTGGAGGAGGCGATCTTCCTGAGAAAAGATGGATTTCATTAACATCAACAGAATAAACATTGTATTTGGATGATTCAGTGGTATAGGACAACTGAGAAGCTTTATTATTGGGGTTTAGTGTTGGTTGAGCTAGCAATTTAGTAGGCCTTGGTTGAGAGAAAGATTGGGGGTTTGTGTGGTTCCCACATTGTTATAGCATTAGTTATTTGTTGAATTTTTTATTCATAGACATGATTTGACTGGGATTCGATATATTTTACACTTTATGTTATGATAGTTGATCTTCTTGGACATACATGATGATTTGGGTGTGTAACGCGAATTTGAATTGATTATTATGTTGACACCTTTCATTAGATGTTGCAGATACTAACTTATTTTGATGTTGTTTGGACCTAATTGATATATTTTGGATATTTAGTTTAGTCACATGTCTTGCTTATATGGATTATTCGTTTATTGACGAGAACATATGATAACATGGATGTATGTCATTTAAATTTATCTCTATGGCTAATTCATCATAAATTGTGTGTAATTGTGTATGTTTTTACATTTACGATTCCATGATGATGTTATGATATCATAGATTTCATTGATCTCTTATTGAGTAGTTGATTTACATTGTATCAAATAAGTGTGTTTAAGGTGTGCATTAAGTGTGTAGATCATAGGTCACAGGAGAACATGGGTTTCAGGGAAGTTACATAACTTATTCACAAGCAGTCCACAAGGCTAAGTCCTAGCCATGTTAACTTTATGATGCCTTAGTGTATATTTGTATTATTTGGGCACCATGAGTGACCCTTATTTGTAATGTTGTATATCATGTAAAATTAATTATGTTTAGGTTTTTTATGTTGTTTAGGTTGTATATCATGTAAAATTAATTAAATATAAATTTCCAAAATATAAATCTAAATTCAAGGGTTCACACTTGACACTAATCCTCTCTAGTTGGAGAGCTTTTGGAGGTAGGCTTTGATTTATCTCTATTTGTTATTTTTCATGATAGATCTTAGAGTTGTAAATGGTTGTATGTTGTGTTTGTTTCTTGTGTTGTTTGTTGCTTAAGTATGTTTTGTATTTATTTTTTTCCATCCATCATATGGATTGATGGATTTTGGAGTTTTGTAGGAGAAGAGGGAGCGATTTTCCCTCTTAAACCTCATGGCTTGATGGATAATCCCTCTAGGTTCTTTCACTCCCCTCATATGGTTTGAGGTGGGGAAGGTGGTTCATATGGTTTGAACCCCTTTCCCCATTCTTGGAGAGGAAACCCAATGGGTTTGAAAATCCTCCCAAGAAGGATTTAGGAAAATGGGTGGAGCAATAATGAGGGTTTGATGTCTTGGAAGAATAAGGAGGTTGTGAAGAAATTATCAGTGTGCATCCTATGGTTGGACCACACCTTTGGCACGTTGGATATCTCATCTTCTATTCCCCATTTTTGAGGATGAATATGGTTTTCTCCTTCTTTCATTTGTTTTATAAATTATGTGTTTTCTTTAGTGCTTGGCCTTGTCTTTTATGTGAATACTTTTTTGTGAGTGTCTCCCTAAATCTTGTGCACATTTGTTGAAGCTAGCCCTCTCTCCCATGGGATTGAGGGAGGCTATCATGTCTTCCAACCTTTGGAAATTCATGTAATGATGCCTATAGGTTGGGTGGTAAAATGAAAATTTTCTCCTATTGCTGGTTTCCCTGAAAGGAACTCAAAGTTGGAGCTTAAGTATGGAGATGATTGGAGTTTCTTGATATCATGAATCCTCTTTTTTTCTTAAATTTTTGGTGAAAACTACTCTCATTTTAATCTCATGAATGTGGCTGTTTGGAAAGTTCTTCTTCTTGTAATGGTCCCACTTTGTGATTTGGAATCACTTTTAAATTAATGTCACAGTTGTCTATGTAAACACCCTTCAATCTTGAAGTGAAGTATCTTAATGTTTTCCTTGGTATATCTTAAGTATTTGGAAACATGTTTTATTGGTGAGATTAAGTTCCTTAGAAAGAATTTTTGTAAAATTGATGATTCCTTAAATATGAAATTATTGGATATCTTTCTTGTTTAAAAATATGAAATATTCATTTATCTTTACATTTGAAAAGAAAGTTATTCCAACATGGAGATTTAGGATTTCACATTGTATGGAAATATTATCCTTCTTGCAATACATCGCTTTCTTATCAAATTTTTAGCATTATTGAAGGAAAATAAATTAGTATTCTTGAAATGCATCTCTTCTTGTAAAATTTTGCAACATAGTGAAGGGAATAAATCAGTTTTACCCTCTTCCTTGTTAACAAAATAATTTTATTAGTGAATCAAAAGTGATTAAAAATCATCTTTACTAAGTTTTAAATTTGTTTCCAATATTCTCTTTTCATTTGGAATAGTATGCTACATCCCTCCTTTCCTCAAAATTTTGAAATTCATTTTAACACAATTAGATATTGAACAATTCTAAGTTTCATACGTCACAAAAATAATAACAATAAAATCTGTTATTATTCAACTTGAAATGAATTGTTCCACATTATAAATATTACAAATATATCAAAAATGCATTTAAATGTTTATAGCTCATAATCATACTATATATATATATATATATATATATATATATATATATATCATACTTTATATAAAACAAAGTAAAAATAAATTAAAATATAAAAAAACAAAACAAAAAGAAAGTGTAAAGAAAATTGCAGTGAAGTTTAAAGCCTTACCAAAGAAAAAGAAAAGGAGAATGGGGAGGGGTTGAGCCCTCCCCAATCCACACACCCACACCTAGCACAGTAAATTTCACTGGCTACTCCCTTCCCACGCAACCACCTCACACAACTCCATTCCCCAATCCCTTATCCCTCAATACAGAACTCCACTACTCACCCCTCTCAACACTTCCCTTCCATTTTAAAAAACCCCCTTGATTGGAAACCTGTGTTTTTTTATGCAACCTGGTTTTATTAAAATCAATTATTTTGGAACTCACACACACACACACACACACACACACACACACACACATATGCAGTTTTCCCCTTCTACAAAATAAAAATTGTGGGTATTCTAGCATACCCAATAATCTGAGATTTCCTAGTAAGAAAACAAACACAAAAAAATAACGTAACATAATAATGGTGCTTTCCTTAAAAAAATATATGAATTTTTGTTTTTCCATAGCCTCCTCAACCTACACCAAAACGAGACGAAATGAGAAGAGAAATAGAAAAGAAAAGAAAATAACATAAAGATTTTTAGGGAACCTTTAGCGAAAGATTCAAATCAAGGGCCAAGAGTAGATTTATCCTAGGGCTCACATTTAACCCTTCAAACTTTAAGTCATGGGTATTTTTATGGGAATGGGAAATAAAGTTAAAAGGTGTTGTGCAGGAAAATTAATTAAAAAGGGGAAACTAATTAAAGTGAAAGGGGTGTAGAATTATTTAAGGTGACCCTAGAAAACTTAATAGAAATAAATAACTTAATTTGGCTTCAGGCTAGTGATTTTTTATTTTGGGTATGTTGGTACCCAAATTTGTTCTCCTTTTCAAGCCAAGAAACAACACAGATTCAATAGGGAGCTTAGACGCAGATAGATCATAAATGTTTTTCATTTTGTAGCAGGGGAGAAATCTAGTTGTCCCTTTGTTACTTGGATTTATGGAGAGATGGATAGCATCTCAAAAGGATACGATCTTATCCTAAATATTTTAGGTTGTGCCTTTCAACCAAGGTAAGAGAACCTATTGTGTAACCTTTGTCATTTGAAAGGAAATACATGTACCTTTCTTTTGCTTAAATTTTATAGAGAAGGCTTTAGGGAAAATATGATCAACACACTAGATCTGACTCTCATGAGTTGTCACTTCCTGATCATGGAGATATCTTCACAATAAGGAAAAGGTTACTAAAGACATTTAAGACCTTGATTTGTTATGCATACTTTAGTAAAAGGATTTTGGTCTTGTGTGGGTACACAGAGCAAAAATAGGGGTAATATGGGTAGGATTGGCTGTTTTAATTTGATGTTTTAGTGGGAGGGGAGGCAGGATGGAATTGACTCACCAGATCCTTGAGAGTTTATGAAAAATGGAAAGATTTAATCTTGATAAAATGCAACAAACAGTTAAATTGTTTCCTTAACTAGAATTTTTGCTTCAATGGAGGCCCAGATCAACACTCTAGACTTAGCTATTCCTCTAAGCACCATTGATATCAAGTCATTTTTAGGACATGCTGGGTAATATAGATGCTTTATCAAGGATTTGTGTAAAATTGTTGCCCCCATGTTCAATTTTCTTAACAAGGAATGTGAATTTCTTTGGGATGAAAAGTATCAACATGATTTTGAAGAAATAAAAGAAAGATTAATCATCGACCCAATATTGAGAGGACCTAGTTGGGAAAATCCTTTTCACATCAAAATAGATGCCTCAAATAATTCCAATGGAGTAGTTTTAGGAAATAAATATGAAGAAGGAAAAATGTATGTTATCTATTACCTTAGCAAAAAACTTACTCCCATTGACAGAAATTACACCACCACTAAAAAATAATTTCTTATTGTGATCTATACATTTAATAAGTTTGGACATTACATTATAGGGTACAAAATATTTGTACATACAGATCACTCTGAAATTAAATATTTAATGAACAAACTAGTGGTTGGAGTTATAATAATTAGATGGTTATTAATTTTACAAAAATTTGATATTACGATTATGGAAAATCTAGGTAAATCTAATGTGGTAGCTGATGTCTTGTCAAGACTAACCACTTTAAGGGAGCAAGATCTGGTCAAGGACAACTGTTTAGATGAATAATTGTTTGTTACTTCAGATGATACACCATGGTTTGCTGATATGGAAAATTATTTTGCAACAGGGAAGTTTCCTCCTTCTTTCACTAAGAAATAAATAAAAAAGTTAATCAAAACCAGTGCACAATTCAAATGGTTAAATGGAATGCTATTTAAATGTGGTCCTAATTTGGTTTTACGCAGGTGTGTAAGAGAAGATGAAATCTTTGACATCCTTCAGGCATGTCATGATGAACCAAGTGGAGAACACTATTCAGTGAAAAGAACAACTAACACGATACTTGGCACTAGTTATTATTGGCCATCTTTGTACAAAGATGTCAAGAGATATATCAAGCTGTGTGATCTTTTTCAAAGGATGAGAAAACCAACTTTCACCAATGAAATGCCTCTACAACCTCAAGTAATTATAGATCCATTTGAAATATGGGGATTGGAATTTTTTGGTCCCTTTAATCCTCCTTCACAACAAAAGGAAAACATTCTTATGTGTACTGATTATGTGAAAAAGTGGGCAGAAGTGTAGGCTTTAACAAATGCCACTGAAGAATCAGTTATCGATTTCCTTTGGCACATAATTATGGTAAATTTTGGAGCACCAAAGAGCATAGTTTAAGATCAGGGACTAAAATTTATGTCTAATATGATCCATGAATTTTACAATGTATTATCAGATCAATCATAGGATGTCATATCCTTATCACCCACAATAAAATGGACAAGCTGAAGTAACAAAAATATAAGTGGAAAGCATCCTTACCAAAATAGTTGAAGCTGGAAGAACGAGATTAGGTAAAGAGACTACCTAAAGGTGTCTGGGATTACAATACAACTTGAAAAACTACAACAGGGTTTTCATCATATGAGTTAGTCTATGGGAAAAATTCCTTGTTGCCTATTGATTTTGAAATAAAGACATTGAGGACAACAGTTAAAGTGGGTATTGAGTTGGATGCATCTCAAAGGGAGAGAATCCTTAAACTCAATGATTTGGATGAATTGAGGATGGAAGAACTTCAGCAGAAAGAGATAATCCATGATCAAAGGAATTAATGACATGATACACATATTAAGAAAAGGAAATTCAAAGTAGGAAAATGGGCATTACTGTTTGATTCTGAAGTATGAACAATTCAAAGGTAAATTGAGAACTAGATGGTTGGGACTCCTATCAGATTGAGAAAATATTTTACAATGGTTCTATTCAGTTACTTCCCATTCATGGAAGAAGAAGAAAACACTTTGCCAATGGTCATAGGCTAAAGCTCTATAGGAAGCCTCCTACTAAGGATGATTTCTTAAGGTAGATTGAAACAGGTAAATAATTTGATCATATGCAAGAACCCAGTTCTTCCAAAATGATCAAATAATCAGATGGAAAGATCCATAATAAAGGGATGATAATTAAAACCAATAAATGGAAGAAAAAAAACAAGGGAAAAGAGTGAAAACTAGTAAATGGCATTCTCTTCCCCCCAAAAAAAGTTTCTCTCAGAGATCAATTGAAAACTAGTAATGGTGGTTGATCTCAAATAAATGGCTAATTCAAAATTTAAAAAAAAAAATTTGGAATTCTAGTTTTTTTCCTTTTGTTTCACTTTTTAGGAATAACGAGTCATCATGATGGAGAGATTACATCATCAAGGATGGTAATTATGTTTTTAACTTATTAAAGGTTAGATTAAAATTTTGCATGTGTGATTAGATTTGATTTAAAATTTGATATGATGAGTCATCTATTGTACATCATGATTAAAAGTGAGTAATAATGAGAAAGATATTGATGAAATAAATTGGCAGCATAGTTATAAAGAGTTATTATTTGTGTGGAAACAAAAAAGTAAAAACTAGTTACAGAGAAACTTCAAGGAAGAAGTAGCGAATTAGGTTTGCATTCCGCAACTACAACACAAAAGTTCCATAGCTAAGTACAGTAGTTCCACAACTAAATTCATAAATTCCGCAGCTAAGCGAAGATTTCTTCAGCTAACCCGTAAAATATTAGAGGAGAATGAATTTGAATCACCTTTGTGTCATGGAGATTAAAAAGAAGTTAGAACCAGAGGATGATACCCAGCTCATTGTAGGTAAAGAAGTGGAAGCTATATTTCGACAGGAAGGATGGCTGGAATTGTTGGGAAAGTTCCGCAAGTATAACAATGAATTGGTAATATAATTCGTTATAATTTTAGAGAAATCCAAGACAAAGTTTAGAAATGTTTTCATTCCTTTTTCTGTGAATAGAATAAGTAATATATCTAGAGTGATAATTGTGCTTGTCTCAAACCCTGTCAGAGGGACATTAAAAGAACTCGTTGAAACCCTACTAAAAAAGTGGGAAGCTGAACCCCAGTATATTTACAACATGAAGAAAATCATAAAAGGGGTGAGAAGGGCCAGCTTACCCAAATCCCTTGACAGAGTGGCATTTTGGATAATCAATTATTTAACTTGTGATGGTCAGTTCGGGTCGGTAGGAAGAGAAGTTCTGAAGATACTCATATATCTTAGATATGGAGCTACAAAACTAGAATATATAATAAACCTTCAAGGGTTTCTTTTTGACTCCATCCATACAATGCCCCCGAGGTATTCCTAGGGTGTGGAAACAATCAGACATCATGGGTTAGTGCATTTAGTGTGTCAACACCATTTTCTTTCGAAGAAAAATGGAGAATAAATGTGGGAGAAATTTCTTAGCAAGTTTAATCAAAACCCTGATATTCTTAGGAGAGTAATAACATATCCTTCTACTCCTTCAACTAATTTGAAAATTGGTGCCACTGCAGAAGAAAAGAAATAACTAGGTGGAGAGGAAATACAAAAAAGAAGAAGATCTGGAAGAAGGACTAAAACTCCATAATCTATTGTTCCTTTTAAAGAAATTCCATCCTTTACAGTAGCTATAGGAGAGCCAATATCTATCTCTAACAGTGACAGTTCACCTAGAAAAGAGCAAGAGGTGAAAATAGGAAGAATCTCTATGAGGAGACCCATTTCTGTACATTTTGAGGCTCCTCAAAGAAGGAGAATTCATAAAAGGTCTATAGAAATCCTAGAGGAAATGAGAGAACAGGAAAAGATGAAAAAGGAAGCTACTGATATTTTGGGAAGCATGGCCATGACTTCTCCTGGACCAAGAAAAATAGAGATAGAAAAAGAAGATGAGATATTTGAGGAACAAGTTTTCCGAAAGATGGGTGAATTAGCAGCACCATCACATGAAGAAGATGAATTAGCATCTTGGAAACAGAAATTGAAATCCCCTCTGGTAGAAGAAGAATGCTTAACCCCCAAAGAAATTTCAGAGAAAGAAGAGAAACAAAAAGTTAAATAGGATTTGTTTTTGTCTAGAGAATAACTCAATATTAGAGAAAAGGATGAGGAGTTGAATTTTCTCAAACTTAAATTGGAACAAAGAGAAATGGTTACTGGGTAATTAACAGCTCAGCTCTCTAAGAAGACTAAGGAATTGAAAAGAGTTAAACAAAAGATAATGGAGAAAGAGGAAGAATATCAAAATTCTAGAAAACAAACTGCTTTATCAACAGTTTCTGCACAAACTGAATTAACTTATTGGCCACTTAGATAGCTACGGGATGATACTTGCAAAGAATTCAGTGAAGCCAAGACATCCATGAACCTTGTCTCGATTCTCATATATTTTCTTTATCTCAGGATCCATGAGACGATAAGCCTTTGAGGTAGTGATATAGCTAAGTAGAATGCACGGGAGCGTCTTTGGATCAATCTTCTTTCTCTTCTAAGATGGAACATGCATGTATGTTGTGTATCCAAATAATTGTAAATGAGAAATTGATGGATTTCACCAATCCATATATTTTCTAGCATTTTATTTTGTAGAATATTTCCCGGTTCCCTGTTGAGAAGATATACAGTTGTCTATACTACTTCTGTCCAATAGCGTTCCTCTAGCTTTAATGTTGTTACCATGCAGTGAGCCATCTCCATCACTGTGTGATTGTGATCCTCAACAATGCCATTTTTATGGGGTGTGTAGGGAGAATTCAAGTTCTAATTAAAACCTTCTTGGTTTAGGAAGGCCAAGAAATTATTTGATGTGAATTCCCCCCCTCGATGTGAGTGAAGTAGAGGAAGTGGTTGGCCAGTATCTTTCACAACACAATGATAGAAATTCTAGAAATGTTGAAGATCATCACTTTTCTTCTTCAGGAAAAACACTCACATCTTGCGAGAGTGGTCATCCAAAAATAGTTAGAGGTATTTGTATCCTAAAAATGAAGCAAACAACGGGCCATTAGGATCGATATGAACTACCTGCAGACGCTTCTTGGCATGGAAGGTGCTCACCTAAAATGGAGGCCTATGTTGTTTTCTTACAAGAAAACCATTACAAATAGGCATGATAATGGAAAATTTGTGTAGTCCATGGACGATTGTTTTTGAACTCATATAATGCAGTGAACTAACCAACAAGTGACCATACCTAAAATGCCAGAGGGCTATAGATTCTACTGTAGAGGCAGATAGAGATACTGTAGAAGATGAAATAGTATCTAAAGCAAATAACTTATTTTTAGAAATACTCTAGTAATAAGTGTACCTTTTTCTCGAGTTTAAGAAATATTTAATGCCATTTGGACAAGAGGTTCTATCTCTAGGCAATGATTTAGGAGCCGAGTCACTTACAAGAGACTGTTAGTCAAGCCAGGAACATATAGTACCTTTGTAAGTGTACATTTTCATGGTCCCATAGGAATGGTGACATTTTCTATTCCTTCTTCAACGTACTCTTTGTCATCTACTATTTGGATCCTATCTCTAGTGGGTTGTTCATTCAGTGAATCAAAAAATTTCTTATCACCGGACATATGCTTACTTGGACTAGATTCTATTAACCATACTTTCTTTGTGGGATGAGAAGTTTGAGAGATGAGTACAAGGTTCTTACCATAATTGGATCCTTCTAATGTCTCCTCATCAGATTCATCATCTTGTTGGGCTGTGAGATGTCCCTTCTACTATCTCTGGTGGAGCCGTCATTTGGAATTTTGAAAACCATCGCACCCTGATGTGCTTGTTTGACTCGAAGACCCCTATTTCAAGCCATTGTATGAGCAATTATCAGTGTCATGAGTATTGGTTTTGTAAATTTCACACCATCACTTGTGTTGGTGCTCAATTTAATCTCACCTTGTGTGTTTAAAATCTCAGTCCACATGGTTTGAAGTGTTCTTTATCTCCTTGTATGGATGTGTGAAAGCTTTCTCCTGCATTTTGTTACCATTATCGGTCCTTTCCTTGGATCGTGGATCACATCGAGTCTTGGTTTTATTTACAGTCTTCTCTTCGCGGGGAAAATTTTTGTTATTGGGCATCTTCCACGACTGTGTCTCCTTTGTAAATCTTGTCCCAACATCGATGGATACATGGTCCTTTTTGATTGGATGCAGCCCAACGAGTCTTTTTGCTGAAACTTTTCACTTTTGTTACATTTGTAAAAAATGCCAAATTGGTCTTGCGGCCCTGATAGTATATAATTGGCTATTCAACAATGTGAAGTTGTAGGGAAATTTTCTTACTTTGACCCCGAAGAAGGACACATGGCGATTTGAAAGGTCAAATGTGGAGACACAAATCATCAGAGGATTTTTAAGATTTTTTCCTTGTTGTGAAAAGGAGAAAAGTTATAAAATGATCCGCAACTCCGCAGGGGACAAATTAATGTTACATGTTTGATTCAACATTGAAAATTCAAAGTGGGGAGGCAGGTCGCTAGAGCACTTTAGAGTTTTTAAACTCTATTTTGAATTGAAGTAAAAGTATAAAAGTGATCCGTGAGTCCACTGGGGCCTACATCAAAAGTTAGAAGCAAAGAGGTGGATCACTGGGGCATTTTGAGATTCTCAGGGCCACTTCAAGTCAAATATTTTCCATGTGGAGGTCCTGTGCTCATTTGAGGATCCACCTTTGGGTCTTACCTTTGGATTTGCACCAAGGAGACACGTGGAGGATTCTATTGGCTCCTCTTTATACTTAGACTTTTCAAGTGCCCGATGTAACTTTCTTAGGCCTGGGACATGTGGAGGGCCCACGCATGTTTGGGGACTTGCCCTTGAAATTTACTTTTGAAAGAGCACCAAGGAGACACGTGGAGGTTTCCGCTAGATCTTCCCATACTTAGAATTTTTTCAAGTGTCCGATGCAACTTTGTCAGACCCTAGACACGTGGAAGGCCCACACTTGTTTGGAAGTCCTTATTTTGAGCTTCATACCAAAAAGTGTCGAAGAGACACGTGGAAGATTCTGCTGGCCCTATCCATACTTAGACTTTTCAATAGCCAAGGAAACATTCTCGGACCGTAGGCACGTTGCACCTTCCGCTAGCCCTTAAACTCTTTCAACAACTTTACCGGGCTTAGACATGTGGAGAGCCCGCGCTTGTTTGGGGTCTCCACTTTTGGGAACTATATCAAAAGTGTGCCGAAGAGACACATGAAGGCTTCCACTAGATCCTCTTTAAACTAAGACTTTTTCAATGGCCGAGGAAACTTTCTTACACCTAGGGCACATGGAGATGTTGTGCTCGTTTGAGGTCCCACCCCTAGAATTCATCTTTGAATTTGGGCTGAAGAGACATGTGGATGCTTCCGATGGATGTGGAGGCTGTAATAAGTTCACAAGTTCTTTGAATGTGACTACACTATTGGATATATTTAGTGTCATAATGAAGACTCGGAATTGAGAAGGGGGTTCCCTCAAGGTGATCAGAACAAGAATTGTTTCTTCTACCTTCTCACCAAGAGCTATTAACTTCATTCATAGCTTGATAAATCGACGTAAGAACTCCTCAACTTTCTCATCGGATCCCATAGATAGTGTATGCAATTTTGACAAAATATGGAGAACCTTAGTCTTATTATTCACCTCAAAGATGGTAACTAGCTTGTCCCATGCATCCTTCGGTTTCTCTACATCCTGAACATGTGGTTGCACGTCATCGACGATACTCAACATTATCATCATCAGTGCTTTAGAAGTTGCGATGTCATATTTAATGAGCTCATCAGGGTTGGTTGAAACTTATGCGGATCCTTTGACAATGCTCCACAATCCCTCAAACTACAGGGTTGTACATATATTTTGTTTTCCAAGCCACATAATTTGGCCCTTTAAGTAACTGAGCATCGGAAAGAAGCAACTTCAGAGAAGACATCTTAATTAAAAAAAACTTTATTTATTTATTTAAGGAGTTATTACAAATTTTACTCACTGATGAGAAGCACCCTGCAGGTAGTAGATGCTCACAATACTTGTGTGTTGAGATATGGCAATGCTTTGGGGAGAATTCTTCTTCATCTTCACAGTCGGTGGCGTACCTTGGTTCTAGTTCTCTTCGAACTCGCTTTGCTTGACAGCTCATGTCGAAAAGGAAATATTCAATAAGCCCTTTTGGAACTAGCTCGTCAAAGACTAGATTGCATGTGTTTTGAAGCTCATTGAACACGGAAAAATAGAACCCAAAGATTTTAGGGTCTTCTGGACTGTTTTCTTCTGTGTGCGAGTTGATGTTGTAGCTTTCAACAGTCTTGTTGATGTTGCGGCTTTCAATAGTCTTGATCATGATATTCACACTCATCATTCGGTGTTGGCTTTGAGAGAATCCACGTTGGCTTGTTCGAGGATTCTTTCTCTTTCACATAGAGGATTGTGGCTATGCTGGTGCTAAGTTACGGACTTGGTCAAGTAAATACTCAACAATTTGATGATGAAAGTCCTCCAATTTGTAGTCAAACTTCTAGGATCTCTTTTCCTACGAAGAATCTTGTACATTTACTACAGGAAGTATTTTCCATTTACAGAGTGAGAGTTGCTAACAATTCACGTAGCAGGGGATCTTTACCTCTCAAACTTTCCACGCAGGTTTAGTGAATGGAGAAAAGAAATTCCATGCAATTTTTTCCTCCACAACAGAACAAACTTGATCAACCAGCTGGTCCACATCCACCAGCCTTTCTCTCCTCTCCTCTTGCTTCTCTAACGCTTCACGCAGGCATAAAAGCTCTTCACACAGCAACAAATATCTTTCATATCCCAAATCCCACGCAGAAGTCAAAAGGTTCTCTTTTCCACGTAGTTGATTTAACTCTTTGCAAACTTCCACGTAGCTTGTTCAAGACAGCTCTCGACGCGGGTGTATTAGAACAGGTCACTGGAAACAAGTAAACTGTTAGTGCTTTGCAATGATACTTCTCCCACATGTTGCACGTCGCTGGAACCATATACAAGTCGCTGGTATTAAATACAGATCGTTGCAATATCTTTCACACATCCAGGATTGACTAAGCCAAAGCCGACTTAGAATAATACAATTAATTATATATGTCGACGCAACAACACCACTGCAAACTTGAAACGCCCAGGATCGACACAGCAGCAGAGAATAAAAATAAAGAAATATCTCCGTTCTTTTTCCAAGCATTCACGCTGTGATACCAGATTGTGAAGAGCTTATAGTGGAGAGAAAAAAAAAAATTCTCATGTTATTCTATTAAACAATGGAACCAAGTACAATATTTATAGGTACGTGAATCAACAAGACTCCCCGGAATAGGTGGAGTAGTTATAAACCATATGAGAGAATAATGGAATAGATAATAACAACTAGTCTAAGAATAAAATACTAAGTAGACTATGCTAATATTGTTAACAATTTAGAAACATTATTGGTGATTTTCCCTAATCTCTGGAAATTGGAACAAGACTATTGACGATTATCAAAATGGGTGATCACTCTAAAAAACATGATCACGCATATTATGTGCCTAATTGCAACAAAATCATATCTTAATGGTCTATGGAGATGGTCATAATGATGAAAAGTATGATTTAGGTTAGTTCATGATTGCAAAGCTCTGTTGTAGTCTCTTTCTTGCTATGGTAGATGCAATTTCCTCCTTTCTTCTCAAGGTTGGGAACTCACTTAGAAGGACAAAAAAAATGATAGAAATAAGTGAGACGAATAAATTTTTTTGTTGAACTCACTCTTATACTAGATGAATTGTATGCTACAGATTTACAGAATGATCATAGATATAGAAGATAAATAATCAAGACAGATATTCAGTATTCTCCTACTATATTTCATATTACAGACACCAAACTTATAGGAAATATCCATCCTAAAATATAGAAGGTGGCTATAACAACACTTTCACCTACGTGAGTTGTTTCGAACTCACTCAATAAAATCATTTGTTATAGTTGTTTTATATAAAACAATTTCTAAAAAAATATTAACATATATATATATATATATAATAATTACCCAAGTAATTATTATTTACTAATTCAATAAACTACATTCTTAACATTCACCAAATATCGATTTGTTATTTTTCTTTTATAAAACTAATAACAAATTACTAACCTATTACTAACATTACATTCATGTTAATAATAATTATTTCACGTAATTATTATTCATCCATACATATCAATGGAGCACTAACATATTTTCCTAATAAAAGAGTTGATATTGAGGCAGCAGAAGAGTCAGAAGTCTCTTAAGAGACATCAAGAGAATAAGACACAAAAGAAGTCACAAAAGCAGCAACAGAAATAGAAGTCTCAAAAATGGAATCAATGGTGTCACATATACCACAAAAATTTGAAAAACACTCTAATTTTTTTTTATAATGGCCCAGACAAAGTAATTATAGAGAAGACAACACATCTGGCTGAAGTGATTTAAAGAAATCAAAGAGGATTCGTCACCAAAAGAAGCAAAAAAAAATCCCAACTAAATGATGAATCAGATGAGGATGTCCCAAAATCAGAAAATATTGGTACATATTAAGATGATTTGGTTCTAGTCTCTAAAACATCATAGATATCATATAATTTTTGTGTGATCGATTTTAGCGCTAGTATGCATATGACTTGCGATAGGAAGATTTTTGATTTATTGACTGATCATTAGAGATAGGGTTCAAATTTCATAAAACATGGAGTATGATTCAAAAGCAATAGAAAATGTCATCATTCCTCTAGAAAAAATAATATGTAGTCTCACAAATGTGATCTATGTCCCCATCTTGAACAAAAATCCATTGTCTGTCACTAATCTTTTGAATCACAAGCTCAAGATGGAGTTCATGGTTAAGAAAGGCATCAAATCATGTTTTATCTCATGCGAAGGAACAGTACTTTATAGATATTTCTTGAAGGATCATTTATTTTCATCAGATGAAGTTTCATCCTCTTACCATTTCTTTATCTACCACCACCATTGAATCCACTTCATTGTGCCATTATCAATATCAACATCTCTCCAGTGGCTCCCTCTATTAGCTTAGTTATAAGGATATGGTAGGAGTACTTCTTCCACTCTTTAATTCATTACCTCTTTTTCTTAGATGTCTAAAAGGAAAAAAACATAGGGTTCCAATTGATTCGAGTACATACTATCCCAAAAAATGTCTTGAGGTCATCCATACCAATCTGTACGGATACTTGCTTGCTTCATTGAAGGAATTTTTGTAATTTCAGTTGTTCATCGATGAGTATTCTTACAAGAAAAGGGAGTTCTTTTTCTGAAATAATAGTAAAACACTTTGCAATTTTTTGATATCCTATAAGCGAGTTGTCCAGAAAACTAGGAAACCCCTTTTTGCCTTCCACTCAAATCGAGGAGGGGAGTTCATGTAAAATATATTCTTGGCGTTCTTGAAGGAGTATGGCATCACAAAGCACTTGAATCCCCTGTATATTCCCAAGGATAATGTATTTGCATAGTATCACAATCAGACTATCCTAGAGATCGATCGTTACATACTATTGATTAAAAAGTAGTCCAGAGAGCTGTATATCTTCAGAACCAGGAACATACAAAGATCTTGTAGGAAAATACACTAGAAGAGGTATATAATGATCATAAGCCTTATATTTGTTATTTTATATCTTATGGTTATACAACATATATGTATGTCGTAAATAAGAAAAGGAAGAAGATTGATGCAAAAAAACACCAATCTATATTTTTGGGGTATAATACTACATCAAATGTGTATCGTCTCATGGATCATGAGACAAAGATTATTAATTAGAATAAATATTTTCTTTGTGATGAGACATCATTTGAATCATTTCCATATAAATAAGAGTCAATACCAAACTCATCTCGTACAATTCTCTCACATTCAAATGATGAGCATGAGGATTTTTCATAAAGGAAAGACGAGCTGCAAGGACAATGTTTTGTTGATATTTGTAGTTTGGAGACTAATTCTTCACATCAATCGAATCATCAACATCTAAAGTGGGTCCAAAGCACCATGAGAGACTCCCATAGGAACTCTCTTCTAAACACTTAGTCAAGAGTTGGAATGAGAAGAGAGAAGATAAATGAGGTAAATCTCGCACTAATGAGTTCATTGGTTGATAGCACCAAACCTTATATAGTTCACGAGGAACATAGTCAACAAGAGTGGAAGAATGCCATATATGTATACTATGACTCCTTGATTTAGAATTGGACATGGGAACCTGTTGATCTACATGCACGAAATAAGTCTATTAGCTGCATAAGGTTTTACAAAACAAAATATAGGGAAAATGGATATATCGACAAATACAAATTAGGAGTCTTTTGAAAGGGATATGATCAAACAGAAGGAATTGACTATGAGAATACCTTAACACACACTCTGAAGCTTAAAACCATCAAATTTTTTTGTGTAATGGAAGTACAAAAAATATGGATGTTTTAGCAGATGGAAGTAAAAAGTGCTTTCCTCAATGGTGATCTTAAAGAAGAAGTAGACATGACCCAGCACTTGCATAATTTGTATAACACTTGCATTTTGTACAAGAATTTAACTTGGGCTGCAAGACTGTTTAGTGAGAATAATCAGTAGTCTATTAAAATTTATCCTTCATGGAAAGATAATTCGATGACCCAAAGTTTGAAATTATTGGATTTTTAATTGAAAAAGCTAAGGCAATCTTAAAATTTGTGTTTGGTGGAAGGTATTATGGTAAAAGGCTGAATATTGATCTTGTTATAGATTGGTGTAAAAATAAATTGGTTTGTAAGGTACATGTTAGGGATGTTATAGGAGAAGGTTTTCTATTCTATTTACAAAATGAGAAAGATAGGAAAAATGTGCTTCAGGAAGCTCTATGGTTATTCGGAAATGCATCTATGATTCTTCATCACTTGGAACCAGGTCTATCACATAATCTAGTTTTTAAATCTCTCCTTATGTCTTTTCATCTCCCTACTCTCCCTTTGGATTTTGGGGAGGTCTAAAATTTTTTGGGATTTCAGAATCGATTGCAATGTTGATCACTTTTGATCCAGCCACGAGGGCACGATCACGATTAGGTTTTGGGAAACTTTGTATCTCTATCCCTAGGGGAAGCAAGATACCCAAAATAATTTTTTTACACTTCCTGAATTGAATTTAAGAACAGAGGATTGAAGTGGAGAGATCAAGTATAATTTATACCAAATTTCAACAAATCAGAGATGATCCATAGGATTGTTGTGGGGATGAAAACCCTGATGTAGAGCATGAAACTGTGGAGGAATATATGGAGGAGGAGAAATCATATGATACTACTGTTTAAAATAAGGAGGTCAATTTTGTTCCCAAAATGGTAGAAGACATAAATGTTGTTGTGAATGCTGGGATAACGGAGGACATAGAAACCAGTAATGGTCATTGGAATAACCAAAGAATTGACTATTGGAAACCACAAAGAACAAGGAATGAAGCTTGATTTACAAATAAATAAAGATATGGGGAATGTTGTAGTGGTTAAATTGATCTTGCATTTCGGAAATAAAGATATGTTGCAAGGAAAAAGCATTGAGCAGAAGGAATCTTTAAATGAAAATGCATGGAGTATGGTCCACTCTAAAAGCAATGCTCAAAATATAATGTAGAGTAGTTCCTGGACAACCTCTTGAATTTGTACATAGCTTCTTCTCACAATAGATTAACCAGCTTGTTAGAGATAATTGTCTGATCTGACAAGCTGATTTTTTTCACAAAAAAATAGTATGAAGGAGGGAGTGATCTCAAAAGAATGGGGAGAGCTATATAAGTTACCTCCTCTCCTAGGGCTAGAAGTGAAGCCCTCAATTCTGCAAATCTTCTCAAGAAAGCGTCTATTTTTAAATTTTGTTTGAACTTTAGTGTGTGTAATTTACTCTACAAATTAAGTATTAAATTCTTGTTCTTGGCCTCATAAATTGTGCTTAACTTATCCCATGCTTATTTGGTTGATTTGGCATCTCGAATCTGGGGTTGTATGTCATCAAATACTATAAACAAGATTATCATGTTTGCCTTCTGATCAGATCTATTTAGTTGCTGATTTTGCTACTGAACCATCCACAACATTTTAAATCTCTTCAAACTCAAGTTGCATCTTTATTTTGTCTTCCATGTTGTATAGTTATTTTCTCTTAGAAGTTGAGAATATGGAAGAAAGAACTTGTGGGCATTGGTGCGCATTTTGCAAAATCAAATAACAAAGGGTAATGATCTTATCACTCTAGGAATATGGTCTCCCAAACTATATACCATCATTCTGTTATACCAAATATTTCTATATATGCGCCCTTCCGATATACCCATTTGTACGTAAAAGAAGCTTGCCCTTTCTACATACTCTGCAGTATGTGAAAGATGCATTAACGTATATGAAATAATCTTACATGTGGTACGAAGATAGTACTGAAAGGGGTCTGTGTGATTATTGACACTAGCTCAACTAAATATCCTCATATGCAGGCATAACTTTGCTATATACTTGAATAATTTCAATGTCTAGATTTACATCGTACAATCCTTCATAGATGGATGGGAGGGCTCAAAGTGTCTACATTTTGTCCTTGTTACTCTCTGTGGATTTAAAGGGTTGACACTCAGACGACATTTCTGTAGAAATATTAGGCGTTAAGTTCAGTAGTAGTCAAGACGAATTTACCTGTAAGTGTTTCCCTAAGGCACTGTTTATACTGAACACTGTGAGAGAGATCCGAAGATCTCTTGAGTGTTACATAACAAAAAAAAAATCACTTTTGTTTATTACAAATATATGTAAGTTTCAAATTAGTTATAATGGTTTGTGGTTGAATATGGTAACCTTTAAATTAGTATAATAAACTATAAAATGCTCTGAAATATTACAATTTCATCCAATAGCTCAATATGACTCTCGGTGTGAAAAACCACAAAACAATAGCTCAAAATGAATTTTTTGATAAACCTCCCTTTGGCAAAAAATGCTGAGAATGAAAAAATAAGTGATGTGGTATATTTTTTTACCCTTTTCTATGGTTTTCTTCGCTAAATTTTGTGGCTTGTGTAGTTGTAACTAGAGGCTTCAATAGAGTTTTCTGCAAGTAGTTAGGTGTGGCGGTCGAACCAAAACCTACTCCACCCGAAATCACTCACCCATACCAGCTCAACACTCTAAGAACTATGAATATGAAGTGAAGAAAAATATATTTAAATAAAAAACAAATTCAACTAACCTTTGAACACATTCACCTTGGCTGCCTTGATAGAGGTCCACATGCCACTGCTTAGGTGGAGGATTGTTTAGGGTTTTCCTCGTGAACAAGATCTGAGTTTCTTTTTTATGTCCTTTCCACTAATTTGATTTTTTATCTCTTATGCCTGTGTATTTTTTTTAACTGTCATTGTTTTTTTGTCCACCATTTGGTTTTGGGATTGCAAGTCCCTGATGATTTGATGCAGGAAAATGGAATCGAATCATTGTTTGCTTTGATTTTATTTGGCTTCTTAATTTCTTCTTATTTTTATTGCAAGCTCTTGAAGGCTTGGTTCGGAGAAGTATGACACACCTCAGGGGATCAGTCTAGATGGCTCATTTTTGAATGCTTATCCCCTCCATTACATAAACAACCAGATTGATGAAGGAATTGTCCCCTTTACAAATAACACGGTATAAGAAATGATTCAACATGGCAACAATACATCAAATTATGTCGATCAATACTTTTAATGAATGAACCAACCTAATCTGATACAAATACAACTTGATGAAATGTCAATGCATAAGTCTGCCTATCTGTTGGCTCAGTTTGGATTGCTGAGAAAATACACAGTCAACTTGCTTGGTGGTAATGTAGAGCTCCATCGAGAGCTCGGTCAGAGTTAGTGTGAAGAAAATTTTATTTTGAATGCCCAATGCATAGAGGAACTTAGTGGGGGCTGGGTTAGTCAGCAACATGGTCCTCCAAAAAAAGGAACAAACTCCTCCAAATCCGGTGTTTCTGCCATTGTTAGCTACGGCTAATAGTGTTACTAAATTTTAGTGACAAAACCCCTAATGGAAAAAAAAAGTTATATTTTTTAAAATTTTTTGCAAAATTTTTTGCCTGGTGAAGGTGGAACTAGTGCAAAAAATATTTCCATTCCAAGCACCTCGAATGGAACTAGAGGTTATGGTGAGCCAGGGATGCAGATCGGAAATTATAGGAGGTTGCACAGGTTCTCCAAATACGCAAATGATTATCCAAGCTACATCGATATCTTCTTCTCTATCTTTCAAATACTTTAAAGCTTCTTTGTTCACAGGGCCAGATTAACATGATATTGTTGCAAATGAAAGTAGTGAACATAGGTGGAATGCAGACTATTATATTAATGTTCAGGAAAAAACATTTACAATAGTGTAGGCTACACTATTTATACATATTGGACAACCGGATAGAAATAAATAAGTTACATAGGTTCAACAATACATCCAGGAAGCAGAATAAAATAGAATAAAAACATAAATAATTGTTAATACTACTTAACAATTAAACCTAAAAATATAACATGAAAAATATGGTTATAAAACCATATAAAAAATAAATAAACTACATAGTTAACTAATTACCATAGTAAATGCGAAAATTAAATATAGTTAACTATGATTTACCCTAACAAAATATGCACTTAATATGACATGTATAGGCTTCAAAATAACTTAAAAATGGTTTTGTAATAGATAAAAATCATGCAAAGGAAGGAAATATTCACCGAAACATACCAATACACTCTTGTGACACACTTCGAAAAGCTACAAGTGGAGGAAATCAATGTTTATTCATCAATTATGTGATACAGTACAAAACTGGCATGGCCTAGACACATGACAAGAAAAATGATCCCACCTGTGCTCTTGAAAAACAAGATAAAAATACAAAATCCCACCCCTAAGCCTTCAAAATACTTCTTTCTAAAATTATCCAAGCTGGGTATTTGAAGCTAACAAAATTTCACGTAATTATTATTCATCCATACATATCAATGGAGCACTAACATATTTTCCTAATAAAAGAGTTGATATTGAGGCAGCAGAAGAGTTAGAAGTCTCTTAAGAGATATCAAGAGAATAAGACACAAAAGAAGCCACAAAAGCAGCAATAGAAGTAGAAGTCATAAAAATGGAATCGATGGTGTCACATCTACCACACAAATATGAAAAACACTCTAAATTTTTTGTATAATGGCCACAGACAAAGTAATTCTAGAGAAGAAAACACATGTGGTTGTAGTGATTTAAAGAAATCAGAGAGGATTCATCACCAAAAGAAGCAGAAACACATCCCAACTAGATGATGAATCAGATGAGGATGTCCCAAAATCAAAAAATTGTGGTGCATATTAAGATGATTTGGTTCTAGTCTCTCAAACATCATAGATATCATACAATTTTTGGGTGATCGATTTTTATGCTAGTATGCATATGACTGGCGATAGGAAGATTTTTAATTTATTGGCTGATCAACCCATTAGAGATAGGGTTCAAATTTCATAAAACATGGAGTATGATTCAAAAGGAATAGAAAATGTCACCATTCCTCTAGAAAAAATAATATGTACTCTCACAAATGTGATCAATGTTCCCATCTTGAACAAAAATCCATTATCTGTTAGTAATATTTTGAATCACAAGCTCAAGATGGAGTTCATGGTTAAGAAAGGCATCAAATCATGTTTGATATGATGCGAAGGAACACTACTTGATAGAAATTTCTTGAAGTATCATTTATTTTCATCAGATGAAGTTTCATCCTCTACAATTACATTATCTACCACCACCATTGAATCCACCTCACTATGCCATTATAAATTTCGGCATCTCTCTGGTGGCTCCCTCTATCAGCTTAGTTATAAAGATATGGTAGGAGTACTTCTTCCACTCTTTAACTCATTACCTTTTTTTCTTCGATGTCTAAAAGGAAAAAAACATAGGGATCCATTCGATTCGAGTACATACTATCCAAAAAAATGTCTTGAGGTCATCCATACCAATCTTTATGGATACTTGCTTGCTTCATTGTAGAAATTTGGTAATTTCAGTTATTCATCGATGAGTATTCTTACAAGAAAAGGGATTTATTTTTCTGAAATAATAGTAAAACATTTGCCAATTTTTTGATATCCTATAAGAGAGTTGTTCAGAAAACCAGGAAACCCCTTTTTGCCTTCCACTCAAATCGAGGGGGGAGTTCATGTAAAATATATTCTTGGCATTCTTGAAGGAGTATGGCATCACAAAGCACTTGAATGCCCCCTATATTCCAAAGGAGAATGTAGTTGCATAGTATCACAATCAAACTATCCTTGAGGTCCATCGTTGCATACTATTGATTGGAAAGTTAGAGAAATTGTTTTGAGAAAAAGTGGTCCAGAGTGCTATATATCTTCAGAACTAGGTAGATAAAAAGATCTTGTAGGATAATACACTAGAAGAGGTATATAATGATCATAAGCCTTATATTTTTTATTTGAGATCTTATTTTTATACAACATATATGTATGTCGTAAATAAGAAAAGGAAGAAGATTGATGCAAAAAAACTCCAACCTATATTTTTGGGGTATAATACTACATCATATGTGTATCATCTCATGGATCACGAGACAAACAATATTAATTAGAATAAATATTTTCTTTGTGATGAGACATCATTCGAATCATTTCCATATAAAGAAGAGTCAATACCAAACTCGTCTCATAAATTTCTCTCACATTCAAATGATGAGAATGAGGATTCTTCATAAAGGAAATACGAGCTGCAACGACAATGTTTTGTTGTTCTTTGTAGTTTGTAGACTAATTCTTCACATCAATAGAATCATCAACATCTAAATTGGGTCCAAAGCACGATGAGAGACTCCCACAGTAACTCTCTTCTAAACACTTACTCAAGAGTTGGAATGAGATGAGAGGAGAGAAATGAGATAAATCTCGCACTAATGAGTTCAGTGGTTGATAGCGCCAAACCTTATATAGTTCATGAGGAACATAGTCAACAAGAGTGGAAGAAGGCCATATATGTATACTATGACTCCTTGATTTAGAATTGGACATGGGAACCTATTGATCTACCTACACGAAATAAGTCTATTAGCTGCGTAAGGTTTTTCAAAACAAAATATAGGGAAAATGGATATATCGACAAATGACAAATCAGGACTCTTGTGAAAGGGATATGATCAAACAGAAGGGATTGACTATGAGAATACCTTAACACACATTCTGAAGATTAAAACCATCAAAGTTGTTTGTGGTAACGGAAGTACAAAAAATATGGAAGTTTTAGAAGATGGAAGTAAAAAGTGCTTTCCTCAATGGTGATCTTAAAGAAGAAGTAGACATGACCCAGCACTAGAAGGATCATTTATTGAGGGTTCTTTCCTTTCTTTTTCTACAGTTGTAGGAAAGGACTGCAGAGAAGTGTGTTCATTGAAAAACCTTTTTATTTTTTGACTAATATTAAATGGTTAAAAGATTGTTTTGGGATACAATTTTCTCTTGAAATAAGCAAACTTTGTATAGCACTTGCATTTTGTACAAGAATTGAACTTTGGCTGCATGACTTTTTAGTGAGAATAATCGGTAGTCTGTTAAACTTTATCCTTCATGGAAAGATGATTTGATGACCCAAAGTTTGAAATTATGGATTTTTTATTGAAAAAGCTAAGGTAAGATTAAAATTTGTGTTTGGAGGAAGGTATTATGGTAATAGGCTGAATATAGATCTTGTTATAGATTGGATTAAAAAGAAATTGGTTTGTAAGGTACATGTTAGGGCTGTTATAGGAGAAGGTTTTCTATTCTATTTACAAAATGAGAAAGATAGGAAAAATGTGCTTCAGGAAGCTCTGTGGTTATTCGGAAATGCATCTATGATTCTTCATCACTTGGAACCAGGTCTGTCACATAATATAGTTTTTAAATCTCTCCTTATGTGGATTCGTCTCCCTACTCTCCCTTTGGATTTTGGGGAGGTCTAACCATTTTTGGGATTTCAGAATCAATTGCAATGTTGATCACTTTTGATCCGGCCACGAGGGCACCATCACGATTAGGTTTTGGGAAACTTTTATCTCTATCCCTAGGGGAACCAAGATACCCAAAATAATTTTTTTGCACTTCCCGAATGGAATTTAAGAACAGAGGATTGAAGTGGAGAGATCAAGTATAATTTATACCAAATTTCAAGAAATCAGAGATGATCCATAGGATTGTTTTGGGGATGAAAAGCCTGATGTAGAGCATGAAACTGTGGAGGAATATATGGAGGAGGACAAATCATATGATACTACTGTTTAAAGCGAGGAGGTCAATTTTGTTCCCAAAATGGTACAAGACATAGACGTTGTTGTGAATGCTAGGATAATGGAGGAGATAGAAACTAGTAATGGTCATTGGAATAACTAGAGAACTGACTATTGCAAACCACAAACAACAAGGAATGAAGCTTGATTTATAAATAAATAAAGATATGGGAAATGTTGTAGTGGTTAAACTGATCTTGGATTTCGGAAATAAAGATATGATGCAAGGAAAAAGTGTTGAGTAGAAGGAAGCTTTAAATGAAAATGCATGGAGTATGGTCCACTCTAAAAGCAACGCTCAACATATAACGTGGAGTAGTTCTTGGACAACCTCTTGAATTTGTACATAGCTTTTTCTTGCAGTGATTTAACCAACTTGTTAGAGATAACTGTCTGATCTGACAAGTTGAGTTTTTTCAATAAAAAATAGTATGAAGGAGGGAGCAATCTCAAAAGAATGGGAATGAGAGCTATATCAGTTACCTCCTCTCCTAGGGCTAGAAGTGAAGCCCTCAATTCTGCAAATCTTCTCAAGAAAGCGTCTATTTTTAAAATTTGTTTGAACTTCAGTGTGTGTAATTTACTCTACAAATTAAGTATTAAATTCTTATTCTTGTCCTCATAAATTGTGGTTAACTTATCCCATGCTTCTTTGGTTGATTTGGCATCTTGAATGTGGGGTTGCATGTCTTCAAATACTATAAACAAGATTCTCATCTTGGCCTTCTGATCAGATCTATCAAACTATCGTTGTTGGGCTGCATTAGTTGCTGATTTTTCTACTAAACCATCCACAACATTCCAGATCTCTTCAAACTCAAGTTCCGTCTTGATTTTTTCTTCCATGTTGTATAGTTATTTCCTCTTAGAAGTTGAGAATATGGAAGAAAGAACTTGTGGGCATTGGTGCCCATTTTATAAGATCAAATAACAAAGGGTAATGATCTTATCACTCCAAGAATATGGTCTCCCAAACTATATACCATCATTCTGTTATACCAAACATTACTATATACATGCCCTTCTGATATAACCATTTGTACGTGGAAGAATCTTTCCCTTTATACATACTCTACAGTACGTGAAAGATGCATTAACTTATATGAAATAATCTTACACGTGGTACGAAGATAGTACTGAAAGGGGTCTGTGTGATTATTGACACCAGCTCAACTAAATATCCTCATACGCAGGCATAACTTTGTTATATACTTGAATAATTTCAATGTCTAGATTTACATCGTACAATCCTTCATAGATGGATGGGAGGGCTCAAAGTGTCTACATTGTGTCCTTATTACTCCCTATGGATTTAAAGGGTCGACACTCAGACGAAGTTGTTGTAGCTATATTAGGTGTTATGTTTAGTAGTATTTAAGACGAATTTACCCGTAAGCATTTCCCAAAGGCATTGTTTATACCGAACACTGTGAGGGAGATCCAAGGATGGTAAATTTCACTATTTTTTATTACAAATATATGTCAGTTTCAAATTAGTTATAATGGTTTGTGGTTGAATATGGTAAACTTCAAATTAGTATAATAAACTATAAAATGCTCTGAAATATTACAATTTCATCCAATAGCTCAATATGACTCTCGGTGTGAAAAACCACAAAACAATAGCTCAAAATGAAGTTTTTGATAAACCTCCCTTTGGCAAAAAATTCTTAGAATGAAAAAATAAGTTATGTGGTATATTTTTTTAACCCTTTTCTATGGTTTTCTTCGCTAAAGTTTGTGTCTTGTTTAGTTGTAACTAGAGGCTTCAATAGAGTTTCCTGCAAGTAGTTGGATGTGTGGGTCAAACCAAAAAACTACTCCACCCCAAATCACTCACCCATACCAGCTTGACACTCTAAGAACTATGAAAATGAAGTGAAGAAAAATATATTTAAATAAAAAACAAATTCGACTAACCTTTGAAGACATTCAACTTGGCTGCCTTGATAGAGGTCCACATGCCACTTCTTAGGTGGAGGACTATTTAGCAGTTTCCTCGTGAACTGGATCTGAGTTTCATTTTAATTTCCTTTCCACTAGTTTGTTTTTTTATCTCGTATTCTTGTATTTTTGTTTTAACTGTCATTGTTTTTTTATCCACCATTTGGTTTTGGGATTGCAATTCCCTATTGATTTGACGTAGGAAAATGGAATTGAACATTGTTTGCTTTGATTTTATTTGGCTTCTTAATCCTCTGATTTTTATTGCAAGGTCTTGAAGGCTTGGTTCAGAGGATTATGACACACCTCAAGGGATCAATCTAGATGGCTCATATTTGAATGTTTAGCCCCTCCATTCAACAAACAACCAAATTGATGAAAGAATCGTCCCCTTTACAAATAAGACGGTATTAGAAATGATCAACATGCCAACAATACATCAAAGTAGGCCGATCAATACTTTTAAGGAATGAACCAACCTAATCTGATATAAATACAACTCGATGAAATGTCAATGCATAAGTCAGCCTACCTGTCAGCTCGGTTTGGATTGCTGAGAAAATACACAGTCAACTTGCTTGGTGGTAATGTAGAGCTCCATTGAGAGCTCGGTCAGAGTTAGTGTGACAAAAAATTTATTTCGAATGCCCTCGGTTGGTCAACAACATGGTCCTCCAAAAAAAGGAACAAACTCCTCCAAATCTGGTGTTGCTGCCACTATTAGCTATGGCTAACAGTGTTACCAAATTTTTGCGACAAAACCCCTAATGGAAAAAAAAAGTTATATTTTTTAAAAAAATTTGCAAACTTTTTGCTTGGTGAAGGCAGAACTAGTGAAAAAAAAAATTGCATTCCAAGTTCCTCAAATGGAACTAGAGGTTATGGTGAGGCAAGGATGCAGATGGGAAATTATTGGAGGCTGCACAGGTTCTCCAAATGTGCAAATGATTATCCAATCTACATCAATCTCTTCTTCTCTATCTTTCAAATCCTTTAAAGCTTCTTTGTTCATAGGTCCAGATTAACATGCTATTGTTCTAAATTAAAGTAGCGAACATAGGTGGAATCCAGACTATTATATTAATGTTCAGCAAAAAACATTTACAATAGTGTAGGCTACAATATTTATACATATTGGACAACCGGATAGAAATAAATAAGTTACATAGGTTCCACAATACATCCAGGAAGTAGAACAAAATAGAATACAAACATAAGTAATTGTTAATACTACTTAACAATTAAACCTAAAAATATAAAATGACAAATATTGTTAAAAAACCATATAAAAAATAAACAAACTACATAGTTAACTAATTACCATAGTAAATGCCAAAATTAACTATAGTTCACTATGATTTACCCTAACAAAATATGCACTTAATATGACATGTATAGCCTTCAAAATAACTTAAATATGGTTTTGTAATAGATAAAAATCATGCAAAGGAAGGAAATATTCACTGAAACATACCAATACACTCTTTTGACACACTTTGAAAAGCTAAAAGCAGATAAAATCAATGTTTATTCATCATTTAGGTGATATAGTACAAAACTACATGGCCTAGACAAATGACAAGAACAATGATCCCACCTGTGCTCTTGAAAAAATATATATAAATACAAAATCCCACCGCCAAGCCTTTGAAATACTTCTTTCTAAAATTATCCAAGATGGGTATTTGAAGCTAACAAAATTTCACGTAATTTCTATTCATCCATACATATCAATGGAGCACTAACATATTTTCCTAATAAAAGAGTTGATATTGAGGCAGCAGAAGAGTCAGAAGTCTCTTAAGAGACATCAAGAGAATAAGACACAAAAGAAGCCACAAAAGCAGCAACAAAAGCAGAAGTCTCAAAAATGGAATCAATGGTGTCACATCTACCACACAAATATGAAAAATACTCTAAAATTTTTGTATAATGGCCACAGACAAAGTAATTCTAGAGTAGACAACACATTTGGCTGTAGTGATTTATAGAATTCAAAGAGGATTCGTCACCAAAAGAAGCATAAAAACATCCCAACTAGATGATGAATCAGATGAGGATGTCCCAAAATCAGAAAATTGTGGTGCATATTAAGATGATTTGGTTCTAGTCTCTCAAACATCATAGATATCATATAATTTTTGGGTGATCGATTTTGGTGTTAGTATGCATATGACTGGTGATAGCAAGATTTTTTATTTATTGACTGATCAACCCATAAGAGATAGGGTTCAAATTTCATAAAACATGGATTATGATTCAAAAGGAATAGAAAATGTCACCATTCCTATAGAAAAAATAAAATGTACTCTCAAAAATGTGATCTATGTTCCCATCTTCAACAAAAGTCCATTGCCTATCACTAATCTTTTGAATCACAAGCTCAAGATGGAGTTCATGGTTAAGAAAGGCATCAAATCATGTTTGATATGATGCGAAGGAACACTACTTGATAGAAATTTCTTGAAGGATCATTTATTTTCATCAGATGAATTTTCATCGTCTATAATTGCTTTATCTAATACCACCATTGAATCGACTTAACTATGCCATTATCAATATCGACATCTCTCTGGTGGCTCCCTCTATCAGCTTAGTTATAAAGATATGGTAGGAGTACTTATTCCACTCTGTAATTCATTACTCTTTTTCTTCGATGTCTAAAAGGAAAAAAACATAGGGATCCATTTGATTCGAGTACATACTATCCCAAAAAATGTCTTGAGGTCATCCATACCAATCTGTACGGATACATGCTTGCTTCATTAAAGGAATTTTTATAATTTCAGTTGTTCATCAATGAGTATTCTTACAAGAAAAGGGAGTTCTTTTTCCGAAATAATAGTAAAAAATTTTCCAATTTTTTTATATCCTATAAGCGAGTTGTTCAGAAAACTAGGCAACCCCTTTTTGCCTTCCACTCAAATCGAGGAGGGAATTCATGTAAAATATAATCTTGGCATTCTTGAAGGAGTATAGCATCACAAAGAACTTTAATTGCCCCTATATTTTCAAGGAGAATGTAATTGCATAGTATCACAATCAGACTATCCTAGAGATCGATCGTTGCATGCTATTGATTACAAAGTTAGAGAAATTGTTTTGAGAAAAAGCGGTCCAGAGAGCTGTATATCTTAAGAACCTGGAACATACAAAGATCTTGTAGGAAAATACACTAGAAGAGGTATATAATGATCATAATCTTTATATTTGTTATTTGAGATATTATGGTTATACAACATATATGTATGTCGTAAATAAGAAAAGGAAGAAGATTGATGCAAAAAAACTCCAAACTATATTTTTGGGGTATAAAACTACATCAAATGTGTATCGTCTCATGGATCATGAGACAAACAATATTAATTAGAATAAATATTTTCTTTGTGATGAGACATCATTCAAATCATTTCCATATAAATAAGAGTCAATACCAAACTCGTCTCATACATTTCTCTCACATTCAGATGATGAGCATGAGGATTCTTCATAAAGGAAAGACGAGCTGCAAGGATAATGTTTTGTTGATTGTTGTAGTTTGGAGACTAATTATTCACATCAATAGAATCATCAACATCTAAATTGGGTCCAAAACACCATTAGAGACTCCCACATCCTGAACTCTCTTCTAAACACTTAGTCAAGAGTTGGAATGAGAAGAGAAGAGAAATGAGGTAAATCTCGCACTAATGAGTTGAGTGGTTGATATCACCAAACCTTATACAGTTCACGAGGAACATAGTCAAAGAGTGTGGAAGAAGTCGATATATGTATACTATGACTCCTTGATTTAGAATTGGACATGGGAACCTGTTGATCTACCTACACAAAATAAGTTTATTAGCTGCATTAGGTTTTTCAAAACAAAATATAGGGAAAATGGATATATCGACAAATACAAATCAGGACTCTTTTGAAAGGGATATGATCAAACAAAAGGAATTGACTATGAGGATACCTTAACACACACTCTCAAGATTAAAACCATTAAATTTGTTTGTGCAATGGAAGTACAAAAAATATGGAAGTTTTAGCAGATGGAAGTAAAAAGTGCTTTCCTTAATGGTGATCTTAAAGAAGAAGTAGACATGACCCAACACTAGAAGGATCATTTATTGAGAGTTCTTTCCTTTATTTTTCTACAGTTGTAGGAAATTACTGCAAGAAAGTGTGTTCATTGAAAAACCTTTTTATTTTTTGACTGATATTAAATTGTTAAAAGATTGTTTTGGGATACAATTTTCTTTGGAAATATGAAAACTTTGTATAACACTTGCATTTTTTTACAAGAATTTAACTTGGGCTGCAAGACTATTTAGCGAGAATAATTAGTAGTTTGTTAAACTTTATCCTTCATGGAAAGATGATTCGATGACCCAAAGTTTGAAATTATTGAATTTTTAATTGAAAAAGCTAAGGCAAGATTAAAATTTGTGGTTGGCGGAAGGTATTGAGGATAAAAGGCCGTATATAGATCTTGTTATAGATTGGTGTAAAAGAAAATTGGTTTGTAAGGTACATGTTAGGGCTGTTATAGGAGAAGGTTTTCTATTCTATTTACAAAATGAGAAAGATAGGAAAAATGTGCTTCAGCAAGCTCTGTGGTTATTCGGAAATGCAACTATGATTCTTCATCACTTGGAACCAGGTTTGTCACATAATATAGTTTTTAAATCTCTCCCTATGTGGATTCGTCTCCCTACTCTCCTTTTGGATTTTGGGGAGGTCTAAATAGTTTTGGAATTTCAGAACCGATTGCAACGTTGATCACTTTTGATCCGGCCACGAGGGCACAATCATGATTAGGTTTTGGGAAACTTTGTATCTCTATCCCTAGGGAAACCAAGATACCCAAAATAATTTTTTTGCACTTCCCGAATGGAATTTAAGAACAGAGGATTGAAGTGGAGAGATCAAGTATAATTTATACCAAATTTCAAGAAATCAAAGATGATCCATCAGATTGTTGTGGGGATGAAAAGCCTGATGTAGAGCATGAAAATGTGGAGGAATAAATGGAGGATGAGAAATCAAATGATACTACTGTTTAAAGCGAGGACGTTAATTTTGTTCCCAAAGTGGTAGAGGACATAGACGTTGTTGTGAATGCTGGGATAATGGAGGAGTTAGAAACCAGTAGTGGTCATTGGAAGAACCAAAGTACTGACTATTGGAAACCACAAACAACAAGGAATGAAGCTTGATTTACAAATAAATAAAGATATGGGGAATGTTGTAGTGGTTAAACTGATCCAAGATTTCGGAAATAAAGATATGTTGGAAGGAAAAAGTGTTGAGCAGAAGGAAGCATTAAATGATGATGCATGGACTATAGTCCACTCTAAAAGCAACGCTCAACATATAACGTGGAGTAGTTCCTTGACAACCTCTTCAATTTGTACATAGCTTCTTCTTGCAGTAGATTAACCAGCTATTTAGAGATAACTGTCTCATTTGACAAGTTGAGTGTTTTCACAAAAAAATGGTATGAAGTAGGGAATGATCTCAAAAGAATGGGTATGAGAGCTATATCAGTTACCTCCTCTCCTAGGGCTAGAAGTGAAGCCCTCAATTCATCAAATCTTCTAAAGAAAGCATCTATTTTTAAATTTTGTTTGTACTTCAGTGTGTGTAATTTACTCTACAAATTAAGTATTAAATTCTTGTTCTTGGCCTCCAAAATTGTTCTTAACTTATCCAATGCTTCTTTGGTTGATTTGGCATCTCGAATGTGGGGTTGCATGTCGTCAAATACTATAAAAAAGATTATCATCTTGACCTTCTGATCAGATCTATCTAACTATCGTTGTTGGGTTGTATTTGTTGCTGATTTTACTACTTAACCATCCAAAACATTCCAAATCTCTTCAAACTCAAGTTGCGTCTTGATTTTGTCTTCCATGTTGTATAGTTATTTCCTCTTAGAAGTTGAGAATATGGAAGAAATAACTTGTGGGCATTGGTGCCCATTTTGTAAAATCAAATAACAAAGGGTAATGATCTTATCACTCCAGGAATATGGTCTCCCAAACTATATACCGCCATTCTGTTCTACCAAACATTTCTATATACGCACCCTTCCAATATACCCATTTGTACGTGGAAGAAGCTTGCCCTTTCTACATACTTTTCAGTACGTGAAAGATGCATTAATGTATATGAAATAATCTTACACATGGTACGCAGATAGTACTGAAAGGGGTCTATGTGATTATTGACACTAGCTCAACTAAATATCCTCATACGCAGGCATAACTTTGTTATATACTTGAATAATTTCAATGTCTAGATTTACATCGTACAATCCTTCATAGATGGATGGGAGGGCTCAAAGTGTCTACATTGTGTCCTTATTACTCCCTGTGGATTTAAAGGGTCGACACTCAGACGAAGTTGTTGTAGCTATATTACGTGTTATGTTTAGTAGTATTTAAGACGAATTTACCCGAAAGCATTTCCCAAAGGCACTGTTTATACCGAACACTGTGAGGGACATCCGAAGATCTCTTGAGTGATACATAACAAAAATATTCACTATTTTTTATTACAAATATATGTCAGTTTCAAATTAGTTATAATGGTTTGTGGTTGAATATGGTAACCTTCAAATTAGTATAATAAACTATAAAATGCTATGAAATATTACAATTTCATCCAATAGCTCAATATGACTCTCGGTGTGAAAAACCACAAAACAATAGCTCAAAATGAAGTTTTTGATAAACCTCCCTTTGGCAAAAAATGCTTAGAATGAAAAAATAAGTGATGTGGGAGATTTTTTTTTTTTCTTTTCTTGGGTTTTCTTCACTAAAGTTTGTTGCTTGTTTAGTTGTAACTAGAGGCTTCAATAGATTTTTCTGCAAGTACTTTGGTGTGGGGGTGGAACCAAAAATAATACTCCACCCCAAATCACTCACCCTAACCAACTCGACACTCTAAGAACTATGAATATGAAGTGAAGAAAAATATATTTAAATAAGAAACAAATTCGAGTAACCTTTTAACACATTCAACTTGACTGCCTTAATAGAGGTCCACATTCCACTGCTTAGGCGGAGGACTATTTAAGGTTTTCCTCGTGAACTAGATCTGAGTTTCTTTCTTATGTCCTTTCCACTAATTTGATTTGTTTATCTCTTATGCCTATGTATTTTTTTTAAATGTCATTGTTTTTTTGTCCACCATTTGGTTTTGGGATTACAAGTCCCTACTGATTTGACGCAGGAAAATGGAATTGAATCATTGTTTGCTTTTATTTTATTTGGCTTCTTAATTTCCTTTATTTTTTATTACAAGGTCTTGAAGGCTTGGTTCAAAGGATTATGACACACCTCAGGGGATCAAACTAGATGGGTCATATTTGAAATTTTAGCCCCTCCATTCAACAAACAACCAAATTGATGAAAGAATCGTCCCCTTTACAAATAACATGGTATAAGAAAGGATTCAACATGGCAAAAATACATCAAAGTAGGCCGATCAATACTTTTAATGAACAAACCAACCTAATCTTATACAAATACAACTCCATGAAATGTCAATGCATAACTCAGCCTATCTGTTGGCTCGGTTTGGATTGTTGAGAAAATACGCAGTCAACTTGCTTGGTGGTAATGCAGAGCTCCATGGAGAACTCGGTTAGAGTTAGTGTGAAGAAAATTTTATTTCGAATGCCCATTGCATAGAGGAACTTAGTGGGGGCTCAGTTGGTTAGCAATATGGTCCTCCAAAAAAAGAAACAAACTCCTCCAAATCTGGTGTTGCTGCCACTATTAGATACAGCTAACAGTTTTACTAAATTTTAGTGACAAAAGCCCTAATGGAAAAAAAATGATATACTTTTTTAAATTTTCTGCAAAATTTTTTGCCTGGTAAAGGTGGAACTAGTGGAAAAAAATTTGCATTCCAAGCACCTGGAATGGAACTAGAGGTTATGGCAAGGCAGGGATGTAGATGGGAAATTATAGGAGGTTGCACAGGTTCTCCAAATGCGCAAATGATTATCCAAGATACATCGATCTCTTCTTCTCTATCTTTCAAATACTTTAAAGCTTCTTTGTTCACAGGTCCAGATTAACATGCTATTGTTCCAAATGAAAGTAGTGAACATAGGTGGAATGCAGACTATTATATTAATGTTTAGCAAAAAACATTTACAATAGCGTAGGCTACAATATTTATACATATTTGATAACCAGATAGAAATAAATAAGTTACATACGTTCAACAATACATCCAGGAAGCAGAATAAAATAGAATACAAACATAAATAATTGTTAATACTACTTAATAACTAAACCTATAAATATAACATGACAAATATGGTTATAAAACCATATAAAAAATAAATAAACTACATAGTTAACTAATTACCATAGTAAATGCCAAAATTAAATATAGTTAACTATGATTTACCCTAACAAAATATGCACTTAATATGACATGTATAGGCTTCAAAATAACTTAAATATGGTTTTGTAATAGATAAAAATCATGCAAAGGAAAGAAATATGCACTGAAACATACCAACACACTCTTGTGACACACTTTGAAAAGCTACAAGTGGAGGAAATCAATGTTTATTCATCAATTAGGTGATACAGTACAAAACTGGCATGGCCTAGACACATGACAAGAATAATGATCCCACCCGTGCTCTTGAAAAAAAAGATATAAATACAAAATCCCACCCCCAAGCCTTCGAAATAGTTTATTGATCTGTGTTGTGTTTCACTTAAGGGCTTATTTCTATGAGTTTGGATAAGAAACATAATTTTTAAGTACTTTTCATTTGCACTTTGGCATTTTATGGAAGCTTCCAGGTGGAGGAGAATTGCTGTTAAAAATTCCTTCTATGGAGGCCATTGTTTTTGCTAGAGCTCTGTATTCCAGTTTTGCTTTCATTGCTATGACTGTATGTAAGAATTATTTCTTCTTAGGATGGGGTTTCTAATTTTCCACGACCATGGAGGGATTTACTACTGCAATGGAGTTCTAGTTTTACCCTATCATATGGCTTGATCATCTTTGGATCTATGATGGGTTGTTGGCATTGAGCTCTACTTGATTATGGCTATGAACATATCACTTTCCTATTATAGATGAACTCTTATTTGATTCGATATTTTTCTTTCAAGTTTTTCTAGATTTTGAATTTGATCTTTGTCATGGTGTGTGTTGGGATTTTATCTTTTCATACTCAAACTTTTTGGATCCCTTCCCAAATCTAGGTATCACTAACTCGGTATGTATGTGTTTAGCATATTAGTTTTATCTTTGTTTATCCTTCCAAATTGGTAAGATTTGACGGTTTATCTCCTTAAACTCATTTTCTTTCTCTACTCATGATTTTTCTTGGTATTACGCCATTGTGGTTCAATGTAACTCTACAATGGAGGTTGCATGTTACCATATTGGATAGTTGAGCCCTCTCAACCATTATGCATTGGCCAAGGTAAGAAGCTTATCTGGGTCGTTGTTTCTATTTTCACTTCATTATCTCGTGAAAATGGGCTTGCTAGTATAAATTCTTGAACTGACAATCCATTATTTGTACTTGTTTGAAAGCGATGTCTTTGCATTTTTTACCGTGTGTGGCTCTATCCTACTTATCCTCCAAATGTGACTTGGGACTTTAGCACTATGCCTCCTTTTAACTCTTGGAATGCTTAGACTATGGCTTGCTGCCAAGAAGGTTAGAGAGTCATATTGAGCTTAGGATTGGAACTATATTGCAAAACCGAGTTATAATCATCAAGATCACCCTATAAAACTACAAAACATGGTTATGATTCATTGCTTATTTAGCTCCAAAGATGTGTTATATTTTCCCAAAACTGTGAAAAATTGTTTTATTTCATCTTATCTCCTTTTGGGTTGGTTACAGATCAATCAATATACTCAATCTTGGAGCCTTAGTGTTACACCTATAATATTAAGTTTATCATAATATTTAGTTTATATTTAAATACTATAAAATAGTTTATATTCTTACTATTTAAATATAAACTCTATATTAGGTGTTTGGTTAATTTAATTAACTAACTAATTAAATTGGGTTGTGCCCCATCACTTAAGAAGGAAAACCCTTTGGTTTATTTAAATATGACCATAGTTCATATTCATGATATCGAATATCATATCATATTATAATATTCAAATGTTGAATATGAAGATAAATACTGGTAAAAAGAGTGGGTAGAAGTGAGGAGGGAGTTACTTGACTAATGGATGTAAATGTTTTCTCAATTAATTTATTTATTCTCATGTTTTTTACCCATTTATGGGTTTTCCACATTATGGACTATGTCACTGTGTTTTATGGTGTTATTTACTTTTATTTAATTTGTGCACATTTAGATTTACATTTATTTATAATGTTAAAATTAACATTTAATAAAGTTAATTAATATCTTTTCCACCCCTCGTCCTGACATGGTACCAGAGTAGGATTAATAAATTAATCTAATCCTAATATCCTAAGTCTCTAACTATTTATAAGTAAGGTGGTTAATTTATTTGGAATTATATTTAACCCCACCTTCCCTCTTCGTATTGTTATATTGTAACGCCCGCAAGAGACTCAAGGACAACCTAGATTTAGTTAGAAAAAAATTATGGAATAATTTTTTTTTTTAAAGGGTGTGCCCGCATACAGGCTCGAAACTACAAAAGTCACGATCATGCTTCCAGGTCAAAGATATTTAAGTTTATCTCATTCGACGTTTCACTAAAGCTAAGAAGGGTCGTCTTTCGAGTTGATTAGTCTAATGTCTGGTCTAATTATCACTAATAACACTATGACCTTTTAGATGTTAGATGTTGGAGCTATGATAAAATTTATACATGAACTAGCTAGGAATCATTAGACATTGAGACATTGTATTTTTTTGTTAAGGTAGGTTACTAAAAATGGTATCGAACTGGTTATTTTTGACTTTAATGCCATCTAATATAATTGGACATAAATATACCTTATAACGGGAAAAACTGAATATTCTCTAACATTAGAAAAGACACTTTTCATACTTATTGATATAAAAACTAATAACTCATATATGGAGTTAGAAGTTCTTTATAAGCCCCAAACACAACTTTAGCTCAGAATATATTGCAAGGCTGTGATCTTAATTGAAATAAGTTAATTCCTCTCTTATTTCGAGTATATTCTCAAGTCATTACCGATGAAAGACATTTTTTAAAAGGAGGCTTGATCTAAATTCATTTATAATCGTTATGAAAGATATGAAGTGGAATGTCTTGAAAAATTATACTATACGATATAAAATATGAATAGTAGTCCAGGACGATTATGAACAAAATTGGGGAGAAAGTGTTGGTAGATTTCAATTACGAAAATCCTTTCACTGGACTAGTTAGGGTCTCAAACATAGGCATCGATATTTGTATAGCATATTACAATGCTTTACTATTTTCCAAGTACCAATTAGCTACTCAAATGGACACGAGGACCTCCTATTTGGAATGTATAGGGTTCTTTATTTGTCAAAATATAGGATTCTCTCGAACTTCGTGCTCTAACATTTTCTATGTTTCCAATGAATGACAAGTGGTGGTTGAGCCACCCACCGCCCCCAACCACCTGACAAAATTTAAGACTACCTCCCTCTCGTGCAGTGTTAACTAGCTCTAACCTGGGCCACAGCTTAACATTTAACTCCACTTAGATTTTGCAAATCCACATACTTCGCAGACAGTCGCCTTGCTCGGTCCCATATTGTACTGGCCACGTGGGAAACAATATGGTTGTCGAAGATGAAGCCATTCCAGCGTGAGTTAGGTGAGTTACATCCACTTTCATTGGGTGTTGCAAGGTGTGTGCTTGGCGGGGATCCACAGTCGCGCCTACACAGTGCAACTGTCAGGCAGTGAGGGCATTTAAACAAGCAGCCTGTTCGACTATGCTATTACCTGTTTAGTATCGAATGCAATGCTCAAAATTCCAGGATCCTTCTTCAAGACATTATTGTCTAAAACGAGCGAGGGACATATAGAGTGTTACGAGGAGGGTTGATAGTCCATGCCTTGTAATTTGCACACTTCCTTGCCAAATGCCCAGCAAATGCTCTTAGGGACAACTTCACGAATAGACCCCAGCGAGGAGAATCTTCTGATCGTGATAAACCTCCCAGCCCCTTCTCTAGTATAATACTGGTTTTTCTTTTTTTATAAAGAAGCCACCACATTATCAATGCAGGTGCAAACTATATGCCCCATGCAACCACGATGCCAAGGTCTCTAAAAATAGCAGAAAAGCCCATAAAAGCCCAACCGAAATACACTGGACATCCGCATGCACATTTGTCTAAGAAAGTTTGCTCAAACAATGCCGATTGCAAAAGAATGGAGTTGAGTCTACATGGCGGTCGGATCTATTTTCATATCAGAACAATCATGAAGCATAATTTGTCTTTGCACTTACATGAGCATATCTGATGTACCCTCATTCGTTACAGACTGGGTTTGTTTCAATAGTGCAGAATGTTTCAGTACAAGCACGATTTGTTTTGACAATCAAATGTACCGGATGGTCAACATACATTTGGTACGTATCACTATTTCCTAATGATGTTTACAGAGATATGATCATGAAAAGTGAATTGATTTATATGATGTGAATGTATGTAGCATATAAGTGTTTTAGCAAAATTCGCCTTGCAAACAAGAACAGTTCCTGCGTAGGTTTGAGTGTAGGCATGTTACGGCCATGCCAATAGGACTCATTTTGTATATATAATTCATATTGATCTACTTGGCAATAATGATATACTAACCTGCTTTCGGTAATATGAAGGGAAATATTAATAGTATGTTGTTATTAGTGATAATCCTGATAATAGTAAATTCATGTTAGTTTTCAGCATTACTTTAAGCATCAGATAATATTTAAATTATATAGTCTCCTTCATTAAACAATAAGGACATGTGGTTAATGGACTTATTAAGCTTAGAACTTTTACACTTAGAATTTCCTTTCTACACAATCTCAATAAACATAGCATGGGTTTTCAAAAAGATTTGATTTCATTTCCCCTTTTCAATTTGCAAATGGATATACAATGAAATTCTTAAATGAAGAAGAAGCATGATAGAGTTAGGGTATAGATTTACTTTATTGACATATTGGGACCTAGTTAACACTTAATTCCTTTTCATTAACAATACAAAAAGAGGTAAATGCACTAATATTCTCAACTTTTCAATACATCCTTTTTTTTCAAGCAAGAAAATGGGATTCTAATATATGTATATTTATTTTTAAAATTCCCAACTTTCCTCAAGAGGTGTTCAACAATCTTTCCATTAAGTATTCCAGCAAGAACTACTAGCATTTCAATAAGATCAACTTATCCATAAGAGGTTCTAAGCCAAGTAAGAATTAGAATAAACAGATTGTTTTCCTTTCAAATTTTGATTCCATCTACATTACAACCTTACTAATGAAGTTCAAAACAACTTTCCTTCAACATCTTGTTACAACACTTTCTACTTCATGTGGGAAAAAAAATTACGATAATGGAAGCTAAAGAAAATAAAGCAATTTTTACCATTTTTTCCTACCACTCAAGGTGGGTAAAATACATGGTGGTTTTACATTGTCAACAACAAGGTTCCAATGCTCCAAAAATCAACAAGGTGGCTCCTCCATAGTTTGCTTGATTCACAACCAAAAACAAGGGGAGTGGCAATGCCCTCCTCCGAACCAAGATACCCAATGGAGAAGAGAAGCCATCCTCTCCATTGGCCCCTGATCCCCAACCACATCGCAATGAGAGAAAATCCAACTCATGGTAACTACTAGCTTCCACATAACTAAACATAACATTTCACATTCATTCCATAATATTTCAAAACAAGATTTACAACACAACAAGAGGGAAAAACCATCACAATAACAAAGTCACAAGGCTTATCAAGAAAGCCACAAGAGTAACACATATGGGGGAGGCCACTTATGCCTCCCAATGGGAATGGGGTGCAACCTAAAAGCCTCCAATGCAAAACACAATACCCATAACAACTCTTATGCCTCCCTCAAGTACCCCTTATCCCTCCATTCACTCTTATGCCTCCCTCAACTCTTATGGCTCCCTCAAAGTAAAACAAGAAGAAAATGCAGGCATTTCTCTTACAAGGTGGGCACCCAACCCAAAACTCCCTCCTCAAGAACATGATCTCTTATGCCTCCCTTAGTTAAACTCCCCATAGTCTCCTCCCACTCCCAACTTAGGCATTCTACCCATTCCCAACAAGAATTGCAACAACAAAATTCAACACAACATATGTACTCATTCATATAACAAAAAGAAGAAAGACATAATACAACAAATGTGAAGCTCCTACCTTTCCATGGTAGAGCTTGCTCCAAGTATGAAGTCTCAAATCCCTTCAAAGATCAAGCAAGCATCTACAAGCTACCACAAAATTCCCACAAGTGTCAACAAACTCCAAAAATACACAAACTCCTTCCAATTCCTCTCCTCTCCAAAATACACAAGACTAAAAAAAAGAAACTTCCAACCCCCAAAACAAACAAGAGGATCAAATAAATAGAGAAAATAGAGGGAGGTATTATGTGGCTCCAAGTAGGATGCCACCTCCTTTTCCCTCCACTCCACATCATTTGGTTAACATCAAATTCCAATGCACCATTAATAAGTGGTTGAAAGAAAGGCAAGCACCTTACACACTCCAACTAAGCCCACTCCCCCAAAGGACAAAATTAAATTTTGAAAGAAAGTGCAATTAATATTTTTACCCTTTTATCCCCCCAAAACACCTAAAAGACCCTAAATTTGGCCTTCCAACCCATAGGTAGGGTTGGCATGGGGTTTTAAGAGGTGTGGGACAAGTTTGACTTGTCCCACAAGCTTTGAAATTTGGCCTCCAAGGCCAAATTCGAGTTTCCCATGTGGGGTAGAGTGTGCTACACTCAAACTCAAACACACATCAATCCACACAAAATCCCAAGTAAATCAAATCCTAATAAATGAACTCTCTTAGGTCACATCTTTTAATTAGTTTAGGACAATTTCAAATTAACTTAATTAACCCACTACAACCCATGGCTAACAAAGGGGTAAACTCCAATCCAAAGAATATATGAATAATAACACAAGTAAAATTTCACTTACTAAGAGCAACACATACTAACATAATAAAAGGGAAAAAAATTAAAACAAAACAACACATGATCCCTAGGTCACAATTTTCCCTTTACCAGATAATTCTAACACACACACAATTACTTGTTGCCATGGTGACCTTAGCTGGATTCTTCTCGAATTCCGATGTGGTTGGTCTCCACTCCCCAATATTGTTGTGAATATAATATACCTGCAGAACAGAAAATACCTCCTTCGGCCTGTTGGCCGCATTAAAACATTCATGCCAAATATACAATATAATCTAAAATAAACGACACATGATTTACTATCATCTATGCAAGTACGATATCACTAACACTTTCTAGCACATTTCTATTCCACATATCATTTATGTCAAAACGATCATCACATTAGTCAAATTATCAAGTTCTACTCAATATGATTAAACATATCACATGTCATAATTAAAGATAAATAACCCTGTCAAAAGTATACAAATATCGTCATCAAATGTCCACCAGTAAACCATATGCATCATATAAAGATCAAATCAATAACAGTCCAATGTCTATGATATCTACTAGCATGCTAAATCAAGAAGCCATAATAAATCCATAGTGAAGTAATCAGTCTTGAAAACAACAAAACAAAATGAGGTCGAAGGGAAGTGGGCACTACATCCCCCTCCCCTTAGACTCGACTTCCTCCTGGAAGTCACTAGAAAAGGTGTGGAAACTGTCCTCGTAGCAAAGTAGCATCCTCCCAAGTAGCTGCAGTCTCATCATACCTGTCCCATTGGACCGAACTTGATCAATCTCTCTGCCGTGAAGGCCCAGGGTCCTACGATCTAAAATGCGCACGGGCTCCACCATCACCTGCCCCTAATCCTGTACCTGCAATGCGGTCCAATCTAGCACATGAGAAGGATCAGAAATATATCTCCTAAGCACAGAAATGTGAAACACATCATGGACGCGAGATAAGCTAGGTGGCAATGCTAGACGATAGGCCAAGGGACCGAGGCGCTCCAAGATCTCAAAGGGACCCACAAACCTAGGAGCAAGCTTAGAACCTTTTCCATAACGGATAGGGCTCTTATGCGGTCTGACATGAAGGAACACCTTCGTGCCTACCTCAAAACTGCGATCTGTCCTATGTTGGTCTGCATATTTCTTCTGTCTATCCTGCGCCTCCTGCAATCTCTGTCTGATCAAGGTAACCTGCTGCTCCATGTCCTGTAATAATGCTGGCCCAAGGGAAACCCTGTCCTCAATCCTATCCCAACTAAGAGGTGTCCTGCACTCTCTACCATATAATGCCTGAAAAGGAGCCATGCCTATAGAACTCTGGAAACTATTATTGTAGGCAAACTCCACCAAATACAGATACTCCTCCCATCTCGACTGATGATCCATCACGTACATCCTGAGCATATCCTCCAAAATCTGATTCACCCTCTCTGTCTTTCCATCTGTCTCAGGGTGATAAGTTGTTCTGAAATTAATCCTCGTCCCGAGGGCATACTGCATGGTGGTCCAGAAATGGGAGGTGTACAAAGGGTCGCGGTCGCAAATGATCTTCCACGGAATCCCATGTAATCTGACAATCTCATCAAGGTATACTCGTGCCACAACACTTGCTGTATAGGTGGTCTTCACTGGAGAAAAATGAGCTACCTTCATCAATTTATCCACCGTGACCATGATGGCGTCATGATGGTATCTCGACGTAGGTAACCCAACGATGAAGTCCATGGAAATGGTGTCCCACTTCCACTCCGGTATGGCGTGAGGATAGAGAAGGCCAGCTGGATGCTGATGCTCGGCCTTCACCCTCTGGCACTCTAAACAGCGTGACACAAATGAAGCCACGTCTCTCCAAAGTCCTCTCCAAAAATACAACTATCTCAAGGTGGCGTGCATCTTCTTCACCCCAGGATGGGCTGAATAAGGTGCACGATGAGCCTCTGTCAAAATATCATGTCTCAAGCCTCCATCTCTAGGAACATATATCCGACCTCTGTGTCTGAGAAGACCATCTGCCTCTAATGAAAATCCATCAAATCTCCCCTCAAGGGGTCTCTGAGACTCAATCTCTGCTCTGGCTGCAAGGTAGAAACTATCATGAGGAAGCTGCCGCAAGATCCTACTCTGCAAATCTGTGCCCACTGAGGTGGCCATAGCCACATGTCTCCGCCTACTCAAGGCATCTGCAACCACATTCTCCTTCCCTTTCACATGCTCTATCTCCATGTCATACTCACAGAGTAACTCCATCCAACGCCACTGACGAGCGTTGAGATTGGGCTGCGTGAAGAGGTGGCGAAGACTCAAGTGATCGGTCCTGAGTGTAAATCTCCGGCCAAGAAGAAAATGTCTCCACCACACTAAGGCATGTACCACTGCTGCAAGCTCAAGGTCATGGGTCGGATAATTGATCTCATAATCTTTGAGTTTGCGAGACTCAAAGGCAACTACTCTACCCTCCTGCATTAACACACCTCCAAGTCCTACCAAGGAAGCATCTGTGCAAACGTAGAACTCACCCTGAGGATCTGGCACTGCAAGAATAGGTGCTCTCGTGAGGCATTCCTTCAGTGTACTGAAGGCCTGCTCACATCTATCTGACCATAAAAACTTCTTCCCTTTCCCGCTGAAGAGAAGTGATAGGGTGCGCAATCCGCGAAAAATCCTGAACAAACCTCCTGTAATACCCTGCTAGACCCATGAAGCTACGCACCTCGGTCACACTAGTGGGTGCTGGCCAGTCCATGATGGCTCGAATCTTGGAAGGATCGACTGCGATACCTTCCCTAGAAATGATGTGGCCCAAATACTGCACCTCAGGCTGAAAGAACGCACACTTCTCCAAGTTCCCGTAAAGGCGCTGTTCGCGAAGACACTGAAGAACCTGGCGAAGGTGCTCCTCGTGCTCCTCACGTGTGCGTGAGTAAATCAGAATGTCATCAAGGAAGATGAGCACGAAGCGATCAAGGAAGGTCCTGAATACCCCATTCATCAAACTCATAAACACTGCGGGGGCATTCGTCAAACCGAAAGGTACCACTGTGAACTCGTAGTGGCCATATCTCGTACGGAATGCTGTCTTGTGAATATCCGTCTCCGCAATCCTGAGCTGATGGTATCCTGACTTAAGATCTATCTTAGAGAAAACTGTAGCCCCCTTCATCTGATCAAATAAATCATCAATGCGTGGAAGGGGGTAACGATTTTTGATCGTTACTTTATTCAGCTGACGGTAGTTGATACACAACCGAAGAGATCCATCCTTCTTCTTTATGAAGATCACTGGTGCACCCCAAGGGGATACACTAGGACGGATTAGGCCTTTCTCCAGAAGGTCCTCAAGCTGCAACTTGAGCTCACATAACTCAGGAGTAGTCATCCGATAAGGTGCTCGTGAGATAGGCTCTGCGCCCGGAACTAGATCTATATGGAAGTCGATCTCACGTGGGGGAGGTAATCCCGGTAGCTCCCCTGGGAACACATCAACAAACTCTGATAAGATGGGATGGTCATCGAGGGAAGGTCCTCTTCGACTCATCCTCTGATCTGTTCACTGACCGTAATAGCAAACAACTGACAACCCTGTCGCGCACACCGCTTAAGCTGCATAGCGGAGATGGTGCGAATGGATACGGCCCTCCTAACTCCTGATATCACTGACTCTACTCCAAGATCATCTATGCAAGCAATAGTCTTATGGTAACAATCCACTCTAGCTCTGTGAGCGGACAACCAATCCATGCCTAAAATGATGCCATAAGATCCTAATGGAAGGATCCGAAGATCAGAAGTAGTGGTGAAGGGTCCCAAATCCACTACACACTCCTTAACTAAGGAGTCTACAAAAATTTTGGCTCCAAAAGCCATCTCAACGTCCCAACTACGGCCTTGCCTAACTGCCACCCAGCCTACAATGCTCTACTAAGGATGGTGCAATAAAAGAATCAGAAGAACCAGAATCAAATAATATAGAGGTGGAAATACCACCAATATTACCTGTCGTCTCAATCACAGTACTCTGATGCTCAGCTTGGCGGTTCTCGACTGCTGCGTAGATCCGATGAATCCGTGCCATATCTCCATACAGTAGGCTCTGAGCTCTATGTCTTACCCTTGTTAGAGTTCTATGGGCAATCTCTCCAATAATGTCCAAAAACACCACAACCATAACAGCTACCTGGTCCTCTCCAGTGGGAAGCAGCTCTAGCTGGTACTCTAGATGATTGAGATACAGATCCTGACGATCCGGCTATGGACTGCTAAGGTCTCTGCTGACGAGCTCCTGCTGACTGAGCTCTTGGTGCACCCTGTGTCCTGATGGGACCCCTAGGAGGAGGCCCCATACTACGTCCTCTCTGTGCATCAAACCTCTGAGGAGGTCAGTAAGGTGGGTGGGTCTGATGTTGTTGCTGCTGCTGTGGTGGCCTGAATGAAACTTGCCCTGAACTCTGTCCACCTCGTGGAGGAGGAACTGACCCTTTCGACCTACCATCCTGCATCTACTGGATACAGCTTCGAACTCTGTCTCTAGCCTGCTGCGTCTTTCCCCGTGTCTCCTCTGCAATATAGGCCTTTTCCATGGCCTCTGCTAATGTTTGTGGGCAGTGAATGCGCACTGTGCCACCTAACTCCAAGTTCAGGCCTTGGATGAACCTGTGAATCTGTACCTTCTCATCCTGCATATAGTCAACGTACTAGAGTAGGTCCAGAAATCGACTCTCATACTCAGCTACTATCATCGATGCCTGATGGAGGTCATGAAACTCATCTATCCGCTGCTATATGAATCTCCTGGGTAAATACCTGCTCCTGAATCACTCCTCAAATAGCTCCCAGGTAATCGTCTCCGAGTAAACATGGAGCTTCTTCTCCCTCGGTCCTCCACTAGACTCTTGCTCCATCCTTCAGAAGATGGATTGCAACATGAGCCTTCGTGTTGCTAGTACAAGGGCAGAGCTTGAAGCATCCGCTCAAGCTCACCAACTAGGCCTTTGCCTGAAAACCACATGTATCACCCGAGTAGTTAGATGGTCGTAGCTTCAAGATCTCCCTGATATGGTCTGCAGCTGACATATGACAAATCCCAGGTCTCTCTGTATGCTCCTCCCTTTGCCTAGGGCTCTGAGACCTGTCCCTATGTCCTGAGATCCTGTCCCCATGCCCTCTCTGTGGTGACTCTGCCCTAGCCGACTCTGCATGGAAGTTCTATACCTTGTGCTCCTCACTATGTCGAGGGGATGCCTGGGCATCTACTGATGGCTCCAAACTATGTCTAGTAAGTCTTCCTCCCAAGGGCTCTCCGCGTATAGCAGCATTGACATCCTGGAGTGTCTGTAAGATCTGACGGTAGAATGAGCTGCTATAGCCTGCTCTAGCAGTGGTATGTCTAGATCTATATGAAGAGACCCCTCACCCAATCCATGCCTCCTGCACAGATCAAGGGGAGAGTTAGTTCATTGTTCTAGGTATTGTGTCAGTTTTCTAAATTTTTTGTTTACGATAATTATCAACATTATGGTTTTATATTTTAAAAGAATCAGCTTTGTACTAAGTTGAATATTCATGTTTCATGTTTTCTGCGTGTGCCCAAGGGTCCAAGCTTCGAACCCCTGGCTTTGATACCAAAATGTAACACCCGCAAGAATGCCCGCAAGAGACTCAAGGACAACTTGGATTTAGTTAGAAAAAAATTATGGAATAATTTTATTTTATTTTTGAAGGGTGTGCCCGCATACAGGCTAGAAACTACAAAAGTCACGATAATGCTTCAAGGTCAAAGATATTTAAATTTATCTCATTCGACGTTTCACTAAAGTTAAGAAGGGTCATCTTTCGAGTTGATTAGTCTAATGTTGGACTAGTTATTACTCAAACCGATGACCTCCTATTTAAATGTTAGTGCTTTGATATTATGCATGGACCAGCTAGGAATCAAACATAAGGCCTCGTATTTGCATGTTAGGGTTCTTTACTACTAAGCTATCAAACCTTTTTTTTTTGACTTTTTGTGACTAACAGAATTGGACATAAATATACCTTAAAAAAAAACTGGATATACTCTTACATTAAATAAATTCCATCCATGGAATAAATCGACTAACTCTTAGAAGTAAAATTTCTTTATAAGCCCCAAACACAACTTTAGTTCACAATATATTGCAAGGCTTTCTTTTGAAATAGGTAATTCCTCTCTTATTTCTATTTTTAAGGATGAAAAAAAAATGTTCAAATCAAAGCAAATTGTGGTTTTGTTTCTTAAAAGCTGAGATCAGTGCCATTTTCACCCTAATTCTTCAGTAGATATCTCCTTGATTTATTTTCTTAGCTTGTAGGAAATCATGGTTCCAGTTTTCTGATCAGTCCATCAGTAAAGTATTCAAATTGTTCTTTTACTGACTCGGAAATTTATATTCGTAATTCCATCCACGTGTACATAAACCATTCTCTACAACTTTGAACCGTTAACTCTACTAATGATCAAAACACGTAGTGAATCCTCTGTTTCCTATTGTCATGGGTCTTGTCTCACTAGAATTTCATCTATTATATTCTCAAGTCATTACCGATGATAGACATGCATAAAGGATTGATGCCTTGCTGTTATGAGAAAACCCCAAAAGCTTTCCACGATTATGGATTATCCATCGATTATGAACATTGGGAGCAAATAGGTAATTTCATTTACAGAATATCCTTTCACTGGATTTCCCTCTCCAATACATGATATTTGTATAGTATTAATACTTTTTCTATCTACTTAGAAAGTCATGTCTGCTATGTAGCACTGATGATGAACATGTGGCACAAGTTGGCAATCTCTGTCCATGTAAAATATTGGATTCTCTCCTTCGTTCTAACATTTTCTAAGTTTCCAATGAATGACAAGTGTAGTAATTGGGTCACTGAAGGGAGTCTTAATTTTTGACAGGTGGTTGTTGAGCCACCCACCGCCCCCAACCATAAAAATTTAAGACTCCCTTGCGTGTAGGCTACTCTAACCTGGCCGCTTAGCTTCATTTACTCCACTTTAGATTTTGTAAATCTTATGCCCTATTTGGTCTGCCTGCCCTGGCCGCTGCGAACTATCATGGAGGCTGTAGATGGAGCCACGGGTGAGAGGAGAGACGTGCAGACTGTGCTAATTGGTCCAGGCCACGTGGACAGAGGGTGGTTGTTTAAGAAGGAGCTATAACACGTAAAAAAAGGTGAGTTACCTCCACTTTCATTGGGTGTGGACAAGGTGTGTGCAAGGCGGGGGTCCACAGTCACGCCTGTACAGTGGAACAGACAGGTAATGAGAGCGCACGAAGCAAGCAGGTCATCCAACTATGTTGTTATCTATTCCGCATTGGCTGTATCCTCAAATTCGGGATTCTCCTTCGAGATATTTTTTATCAAAAACGATTGAGGGGCAGTGAGAATGTTCCCAGAGACCAGATGAAATTTATTACATAGATCCTCTAATGAGACTTACCAGTGATACGGTGTTAGCTCGAGGAGGAGAATCTAATATAGGTGGATCTGTTTAAATCAGAATATTTATAAAACATAATTTGTTTGCAATTATATGAGCACTTCCACCTGATTTTTATTACAGTCTGTTTGCAAATCAGGACAGCTCATGCGTAGTTAGATGGCAGCCCTGTTACGGCCATGCCGTGGGTTTTATTTTGCATATATAATGAATATTATTTACTTGGCAATAATATATATACTAACCTACTTTTGGTGATATAAAAGAAATATCGGTAGTATATTGGTATTAATATAACTTGATAATAATAGATTCATTTATTTTAGCATTACTTTAATATGAGTAATATTTAAAATATATGTTTCCTTCTTAAACATTAGGGACATGTGGTTAATGGAATTGCTAAGTTAGAGCTTTTACCTTAAAATTCCTTTCTACCCAATCTAATAGGCATTGAACGAGATTTCAAGTGGGTTGTTTTCATTTCCTTTTAAAATTTGCAAATAGATTTACAATGGATTCTTAAATGAAGAGAAGCATAATAGAGCTAGAGCATAGATTTCTTTATTGGCATATTTAAAACTATTTAAAACTTAAGTCCTTTTTTTTATCAACAAAACAAGAATGGTAAATGCTCTAGTATTCCAACTTTGCAATACATCTCCTTTGAGTAACAAAATGGGATTTAATGTATATATATATATTTTGTAAATTCCCAACTTTCCTCAAGAGGTGTTCAACAATCTTTCCATTAAGTTTTAAAGCAAGAACTACTAGCATTTCAATAAGATCAACTTATTCATAAGAGGTTCCAAGCCAAGTAAGAAGGAGAATAACTAGATTGTCTTCCTTTCAACTTTTGATTCCATCTACATTACAACCTTATTAATGAAGTTTAAAACAACTTTCCTTCAACATCTTGTTACAACACTTTCTACTTCATGTGGAAACAAATTTACAATATTGGAAGCTAAAATACAAAGCAATATTACATTTTTCCTCCACTCAAGGTGGGTTAAATACATGGTGGTTTCACATTGTCATCAACAAGGTTCCAATGCTCCAACTATCAACAAGGTGGCTCCTGCATAGTTTGCTTGATTCACAACAAGATAAGGGGAGAGGCAACGCTCTCCTCCCAACCAAAATACCCAATGGAGAAGAGAAGCCATCCTCTCCATTAGCCCCCGGGCCCTAACCACATCACAATGGGAGAAAATCCAACTCATGGAAACTACTAGCTTCCACATAATTAAACATAACATTTCACATGCATTCTATAATCCTTCAAAACAAAATCAACAACACAACAAGAGGGAAAGCAATCACAACAACAAGTCACAAGGCTTACCAAGAAAGCCATAAGAGTAAGACATATGGGGAAGCCACTTATGCCTCCCAATGGGAATGGGTGCCACCTAAAAGCCTCCAATGCAAAACACAATACCCCCAACAACTCTTATGCCTCCCTCAAGTACCCCTTATCCCTCCATTCACTCTTATGCCTCCCTCAACTCTTATGGCTCCCTCAAAGTAAAACAAGAAGAAAATGCAAGCATTTCTCTTACAAGGTGGGCACCCAACCCAAACTCCCTCCTCAAGAACATGATCTCTTATGCCTCCCTCAATTTAAACTCCCCATAGTCTCCTCCCACTCCCAACTTAGGCATTCTACCCATTCCCAACAAGCATTGCAAAGAAACAACAACATTCAACACAACATATGTACTCATTCACATAACAAAAAGAATAAAACATAATACAAACCAAGGTGAAGCTCCTACCTTTCCATGGTAGAGCTTGTTCCAAGTATGAAGTCTCAAATCCCTCCAAAGATCAAGCAAGCATCCACAAGCTCTCACAAAATTCCCACAAGTATCAACAAGCTCCAAAAATCCACAAATTCTTTCCAAATCCTCTCCTCTCCAAAATACAAAAGACTCAAAAATGAAACTTCCAACCCCCAAAACAAACAAGAGGATCAAATAAATAGAGAAAAGAGAGGGAGGGATGATGTGGCTCCAAGTAGGATGCCACCTCCTTTTCCCTCCACTCCACATCATTTGGTCAACATCAAATTCCAAAGCACCATTAATAAGTGGTTGAAAGAAAGGCAAGCACCTTACACACTCCAACTAAGCCCACTCCCCCAAAGGACAAAATTAAATTTTGAAAGAAAGTGCAATTAATATTTTACCCTTTTATCCCCCCAAAACACCTAAAAGAGACCCTAAATTTGGCCTTCCAACCCATAGGTAGGGTTGGCATGGGGTTTTAAGAGGTGTGGGACAAGTTTGACTTGTCCCACAAGCTTTGAAATTTGGCCTCCAAGGCCAAATTCGAGTTTCCCATGTGGGGTAGAGTGTGCTACACTCAAACTCAAACACACATCAATCCACACAAAATCCCAAGTAAATCAAATCCTAATAAATGAACTCTCTTAGGTCACATCTTTTAATTAGTTTAGGACAATTTCAAATTAACTTAATTAACCCACTACAACCCATGGCTAACAAAGGGGTAAACTCCAATCCAAAGAATATGAATAATAAAACAAGTAAAATTTCACTTACTAAGAGCAACACATACTAACATAATAAAAGGGAAAAATTAAAACAAAACAACACATGATCCCTAGGTCACAATTTTCCCTTTACCAGATAATTCTAACACACACACAATTACTTGTTGCCATGGTGACCTTAGCTGGATTCTTCTCGAATTCCGATGTGGTTGGTCTCCACTCCGCAATATTGTTGTGAATATAATATACCTGCAAAACAGAAAATACCTCCTTCGGCCTGTTGGCCGCATTAAAACATTCATGCCAAATATACAATATAATCTAAAATAAACAACACATGATTTACTATCATCTATGCAAGTATGATATCACTAACACTTCCTAGCACATTTCTATTCCACATATCATTTATATCAAAACGATCATCACATTAGTCCAATTATCAAGTTCTACTCAATATGATTAAACATATCACATGTCATAATTAAAGATAAATAACCCTGTCAAAAGTATACAAATATCGTCATCAAATGTCCACTAGTAAACCATATGCATCATATAAAGATCAAATCAATAACAGTCCAATGTCTATGATATCTACTAGCATGCTAAATCAAGAAGCCATAATATATCCATAAGTGAAGTAATCAGTCTCGAAAACAACAAAAAAAAAGGTGTTGAAGGGAAGTGGGCACTATAGTTAATTGATAGAATCAAAGGGCCAATCATCTAGTCAAAAAAAATTTGTGTTCTTTTTGGTAGGATTAGACCTTATAACCTCTAGAGGGTGCAAAAATACTCATCACTATAGAGTGGGTAAGCCAATTATTATTGAAGATTTTTATTCAGAACTTAGAACTTAGTATTAACAGATGATAACATGGTTTTAAATTATAATACTTTAATAATATCCATGGAATATTTAAAGGTAATATAACATATTAAAAGTTAGGGTTTTCCAAGCCACCACCATTGAAGAAGAAACCACTGAAGGTGCTACACCCCACAGTTTGATCCGGACTCCCTCAAGATTCTCGAATTCTAGGAGGGCGAGAGTTCTAACGAGTATATCAAATTGATATTTACAGGTGGAGAGAGTTATAACGAGTATATCAAATTGATATTTACAGGTGGAGTTTTTGATAATTTTGATGATGGGCAGAACACAGTGCAGTCGAGATAGGACAAACGTAAGCATTCATTCCAGTAGTGTCACAGAACTCCAAGGATCCGGTGCAAAAGTGGATGAATCTAGTGCCCCTTTAATTATCATATGTTGTTCCTATTCAGTTCTTATGGACCCTTTTTGGTGTGTTAGATGCTTCTTTTTTTGTGTGAGGTTTTTGGGCTGTCATTGTGCTGATATTGTGCTAACTTTGTGAAGTCATCCCAATGTTCTTAGGTTTCATGTTCACTATGGTTTTGCTGGTCTTGTTTCTGTCTTTCCTTATGTTATTGAATATTCGAGCTTTAGGCCTCTTTTATAACTGGGTAGGGCCCCAACCGAATAAACTTTACCCTTAATAAAAAAAAAAATTAGTGTGGGATAATTTATCAACAATTTATAATAATTTTAAGATAATTAAAAAGGATTATAGTGGCTGATCGCCCCCTCTTTCGCGGTTGTCCTGATTTTTCTTTCCTGTTTTTCATTTGTAGGCCAATTGTGGTGTTTCTCTATGTTGCTGAGTAGCTTTTTTTTTTCAGGTTCTTTCTACTCCTTGGTGACTTATCTTGGTGTCGACCCATGTTTTGTTTCTCCTCGATAGGGTCACACTATGAAAACCTTTATGCTTATTAATTAAAGAATATAAAATATAGATAATAGAAATTTGAGAGATGCTTGCATGTTATGTATATTAGATGAAATCAAATAATTTTTTTTGAAAAAAAAAACAATTTTGTAATAACATATGAACTCATTACAATAAAAATATCGAACTAATATAATTTTAAATTTTGTTTAAATTGAGTTTTCTGATTCTCAAATTTTCATTATTAATGCATTTTATCTCTTAAAATTTGATGATATTGATGACAGATATTAGTCGTTTATGTTTTTAGTGATTCAGATTATTTTTTGTTTTATGATTCTGGATTCAAACCGGACCCGCATAGTCCCTGTTCCCCACTCTCTCTATTTCCATGCATAAGGGCCTACATACAACGATGTCTTCTTCGTGTCGTGTGGGTTTTAACTCAAGGGGATACCTGAGTTAAAACCTGTGGTGGCTTTGCTTTATGCTGGGTGCGTTGGACCGAGCATTTCTCCCAAATTTTTTATGAAGGTGGTTTGTCGCAAACAGAGGGAAATTATTGAATATAGCTAAAATGCCCCCCTATAGTCAATTTTACTATAGAAGCGTTGGAGGAAGTTGTCAGCGAGGGATTTTTATCCCTCTTGTATACTTGACCAGTATTGTGATGATCCTCTTTTGGATTTGGATGATTCCAATGGTTGGAACTTGGTAAAGGAAAAAAGAAAACAATATATAAAGGGGTACGGTTTATACAAGACGAGGTCTTAATGTCATGGAAAAAAAAACAACTGTTTAATTTCTTTTTACTGGAGGTATATTTTTGTAATTACAGATTTTTGGTTACAAATTGCTAGGAATGTATGTCTTGGCTACGGAAGTCAGAGATTTGCATGTGTTTTTATGGATAGCTGATTAGGTAGATGCAGATATCGGAATTGTTTGTTTTACTTGTAATGCTTGATTTTGGCTATAGAAGACTATGCTATGGATGAAATTTTTACTGGTTGATGATGGTTTTCGGGCTCTTTTTGGAAAGTAATTATGTTTTTGGCGGAGAATGGTGTTTTAGATCTTAGTGGCTTGTTTTTGGTGTTTGTTACAAATGGATATCTTTTGCTTAATGTGGGGTGGGGGTAGGCATCTAATATCTTTCACGTTATTTAGGAGATTATCAGTCTATTTTTAGGTAATATTCTTGTTCAGGCCATGATAGTTGTATTTGTTTTATGATTAATATAATTTAATTAAAAATTCTAAGTAAAAAATTTATTGATTAAAAAAAAATCAACATTTTATATGAGAAAATACTAACAAAAAATTTATTTGTAGGATCTATAGTGAATGAATATGTACAAATATATAAATCAAAAAACTCCAAATCAATCGTTGTCATAAAAACCTCTCACTTGAAAATTAGATATAAAACTTAAATTGAAATTTTATATTCAAAACTACCAAATTAAAAGATTTTTTCCTGTAAAGGTACAATACACGTGATGATACATAGAAAAACAAGAGCAGCAATGCTGCAAAGTACTACTCCAACTGTAATAAAAGTGAATTAAGTCGCGGAAAAGGTGAAATGATCAATGCTTCTTATGTAGAGAGAATTACAATTCTGATGGGCTATTGAACTATGCATCTAGTACCCGCAATGGTCCAATTAATCCAAGTTCTGGTTGAATGTTTACTTTAGTTGATTATCACCAACATTTAGTATGTAGAGAGAAATTCAATTCTATACTTTTGTAGATAGATTTCTAGTAAAAGAGTTCCCTAAGAGAGCCAGAACTTGCAGTTTATCAACAATCAAAGTATTACGTAGAAGATGAAGAGTATTCATCACGTTTGAATCAAGACAGTGCAAGGAAAAAAAAAATTATATAGTGAAGGGATAAAAAAAAGATGAAACCATGTTTTTCTTAAGGCTTAGAATTGTGGATTTTGAAGGTAATTATTAACTGTATGATTGAATTCTTCTTTATATTATGCATGCTTTTCCCACCTTTTGGATTGCATATGCTATATTGATATTTTGAATTTTTCCTCCAGGTGGAAAGAAGAGTTCATGATTACTATAGACTAATACATCATATGTTTCATGAAGATAACTAAGTATAATTTCATTTGAGCTTTTGGTAGTCTTAAAATCTCCATGAGCCTCTTGAAACCTTTTGGGTAAGTTATAAATTTTATAAGGATATTAGTGTTGCACTATCAGACAAGTTTCCACATATAAATGTTCCCAAAATATTTCCTTGATGATTACAAAAAGAACTAGGATCTATTATATTTCCAATTCCTGGGGTATGAGCTTATAAATATTCATGAGGCTCCTAAAAACCTTCGATTAAGGTGACTATCTTTTTCAGAACATGTATTTCCCAATACATTGCTCACAAAAACAAGATATTTTACATAACTTGTTCCTAAACCTTGTTTTCCTTCAACAACATTCCTAAACTACCTCATCTGATTATATAGTTTTATCGCATGCTTCCTAGATTCTTTGAATTGTCCCTGTATGTTGTCGGGGGTGCTCTTTAGTTAGAAAAAGTCTAAAAATAGGGCTTTTTAGGGCTTGAGGAATAGTTCCTCCAAAGTCGATCAAAATGAATCAAAGTATTACCTCCCATCATCTTACATACACATTAAACACAATTTATAATTTAGTTAACACATCCCTTTTTGCCATGATGGGGTTTACATAGTCAGATATTGGCGAAAGGGAAGATTAAAATTACTCGTCTTAGGGATATTTTGAGTGTGGGCTTAGTTGTGACAACCAAAATTTTAAACATTTTTTGGCTAGAAATTTACCATGACAACATATTTTTGAATTAATTTGTGATTAATTTATGAATCCTTACAAATAAAGGATTTCACATGTCAATGTCCTCAAAATAATAATTTAATTAATTTTTAATTTTATTTTTTCATATATATATATATATATATTAGGTAAAAACATATTTTGAAGGGATCAGGAACCCTATAGAAATGAAGATAACACAATGAGGCCCACAAGATGAAATAAAACAAACAAATATTTCCAAAGGACTATAGAGGGAAAAAAACCTAAAATCCCAAGACCGAAGGAAGAGAAGAGAAACAGAAGAGAAGCTCGACCACCTAAAAATTGGTCAAAGAAACTTGAATCGAGGGCAGCCATAACCACATAGCCTTTCCCCCTTTGATATCTCAGACACATTTTAATGGGTTGGTGGTCATTTTATAAGATTCTTCTTATTTGTCAGCATTGACCACCAAACCTCCTTACCACTATTACCATAAAAGACCCATCTTCATACAATATTTCACCTCTACCAAGATCAACCACCAATGCCACGTCAAGATCCAATGAGAAGCATCCAATCATTTCTCGAAGTCAAGGTCATACAACTGTGAATTCACATTTAAGATATCTCTCATAGAATTTGAAATATTTTCCCTCCCTTCTACTTGAAGTAGCCCATCCATACCACTAGTAGAACTAATCATAGGATTCACTCCAATTTTTTTGTCCCTGTTAATACTCATAGTTCCGTCGAATGACACTTTGTGCTCGAAGACATCGGAATCGGTCTTAACAACTTCTTTGGTATCTTTTTATTACATACAAATTTCCAATCCCTTTCCATATTTGGATGTACACTTTCATTATTTTGGATGGGAATTGATACTTCAATTTTCTCTTTAGGTTAAACTAAGTTCAAAGAAACAAATTTAGGTACACAATCAATGACACCATTCACCACCAAGTGACTAGGATTAGAGTTCTTACACCACGAGCTTCTTCCTTTAGCATGTATTTTAACCACATGACAATTTGCTGCTAAATGGCCAATAGAAAAGAAAGTACACCATCTAAAGGGAAACCATTCATAATCGATATTTTGAGTCCATGTTCTATCTTCAACTTTCAAATCAATAGTGGCAAATAAATAAATAGAAGTATCCATATCAAGCAATATTCGATCTAACATTATATGCTCCAAATCATTGAGTTTTTTTATCAATAACAAAGCATTTCCCTAAGGCATTTCCAATAAAAGTTAAGAAATTTTTCGACCAAAATTGAAGTGGAAAATATGGAAGATGAATCCATAGCAGTTTAACTTTGAAAGTATTAGAAACTAGGCTAAGCAAAGGAAACTACAGTTTCATTAAAAGTAAGTGGGATTCAAAATCCCAAACTTTTCAAAAACTGAGATCCCTATCTAAAGGGTTTACAAATGCAACAATTAAAAATACGCAATACACTGGAAATATATCTAGCCTACCTTCCATGTGAGGGCCCCAATGACTCGAAATCCAAACGTGCAGAGTAGACAAACCTTGACAAAAGATGTTGAATCTACAATTTAGTCCATTCCCATGAAAGTTGATTCAAATTGAATCACCTCATTCCCAAAATTAACAGATGGGGTAGATTTTGCATAAGGAATTTGATTATTACATTTAGGGTCCAATAATCCCCTACTCCTATTACTAGCCCCTCACACTGCATCCTTAAAATACTAGACATTATGACTTTTACTTTTAATTTAGTATTTACTTTACATTTTGAAGTGCGCTTTTAGTTGTTTGTAATGTGTTTATTTTTCATAATTTTTCAAATAGTAAATGAAATTAATTTTCTAAGGGTTACAACAATAAAAAAATTTAAAAAGTGATGGAACATCCTTCAGTCAATCTATCAAAGAAAAGCAAATTTTAAGAAACTAAGTTGTAACTGCTAACATGAAATTTTAGTCTTAACTATGGAGTATAGATTTGTAAATTTATTCTTTAGTCAAATTTTATGACTATTAATCAAGTTATGTCTTGTGATGAAACTTTTGAAAATAATTTGATAGTAGAAAACATATTAAGGATCCTTCCTAATAAGTTGTAATCTATTTTTCTATATATAGAAGATAAAATATTATTTCACTATTTTTATTATTTAAGAAGTAAACTGGGAATTGTATTAAACTTGTAAGAATTGATAAAAATGGTATGAATATTTTTTATGATTTTATATGCAAGAAATTCACTGTATTATATACACCTTAGCAAAATGGTGTGGTCAAAATTAATAATAAAGCCACCATAGACATGGTAAGAAGGGTGTTAAAGTAAAAAATTATCAAATACTTATTGGGTAGACTCTATAGAATTGTAGTATACATTATGAATAATAATTATCTAAAGACATAGTGTTAGGAATATGATATCACGATACACATGCACACAAAAAAAGAATTATTGTGTGACACCCATGAGACTAAACATTAGGATGTGGGGTTTATGCACATGTCACATACCAAATGAGGAGACATTGAACAACAAGGTATAAAACTGTATCTTTGTAGAATAAATGAGGATACCATAGTGAAAAATTTGTATAATCCAATAAAATTATTTATTATAATTATATTGAAGTCCTTATCAACAAATATGGGAAATTCATAGAAGAAGAAGCATAGAGAAACTAGTGAATATTTAAACATTACACAAGATGATTGTAAAGATGTGACTCTATTAGGCATTCCTTTAATGATACCTCCTTATACACCAAATCAATCTAAATAAAGTGGGCAACAAGAAATAGCCACATCACTAAACGCATTATTTTTAGCTAAGCTTTATATCGATATTTAGGGATTTTCCAAAATAATCTTATTGACAAACACTAAAAACAATTTTGAGATATCTGAGTGGAACTAGAAATTGTGAAATTTAATATTTCATATTAGATGAGTTAAAATCCATTAATTACATAGACAGTTACTTTTCTTCTAGTATTGATAGTAAAAATATTGCATGTAAAAATATTTTAAATTTTATACCAAGTGCACTTGTTGGTGCTCAAATTAATCTCACCCTGTTTGTCATTCAAAATCCTCAATTTATGGCCCCTATCATGTTTTCTATCTCCTCGTATTATCACTTGAAGACTCTATCCTCCATTTGTTTTCCATGATCAATCCCTTCCTTGGTCGAGGATTAATTAAAGGTCCAGATTTTTTTTTTCATTCCTCTGTCCATCTGAAAGAGTCTATAACTTGGGCGTAAAACTCAGGTTTTTCCTTTACTTCCATTTTCCACAGTCACGTTTTGTTGTCCCTTACATTTTTGTCCCAAATACCTATGGAAATGTGACTAGATGTAGCTCGGAGGATCATATTTGAGCCTTATAAAATTTCCAAATTCTCTGTCCTTGAAGAAAGATTCATTTCAGGGCTCAAATGGTGATTGTTAGGAATATCTATGTTGTAGTGTGAACGTAGAATATTATGTAAGTGATTATATTATCTAGGATAATATAATATGTGTTGTAATAATTAATTACATTATTGTAAATGTAATTATGAGTGGGTGAGTAAATATTGTTATGAGTTGTTGAGTAAACAAATCATTAACAATATTAGTTTTGTGAGAAAACAAAATCTCACGTATAATAGCATGGAGTTGTTTTAGGAGTTATGTGTGGAGATATTTATGGAGATTATATCTCCTTAAATATAGGAACAACATCTCCTATTTAAATGGATGTAATACTTCCTATGTATTGAGCAAGAATAAAGAGTAAGATTTCAAATTTTCTTTATGCAATTATGATATTAACTTTTCAGTGATTTTCTTGCATTTTACGATTTGACAGGTGTATTTTTCCCAGTCAAATTTTCATCTCAACATTATTGGAAAAGTGGCCCTTATTGGTTGGATGTGGCTCAGCGAGGCACTTTAAAAAATCTAGGGCTTGCTTCAACCCAAAAATTTTCCACGTGGAGAAAAGACGCTCATTTGAAAATTCACCTTTTGGTTTTTCATTAGAGTTTCCTCGGGGGGACATGTGGAGATTTTCGCTGCTTTTCCCCTACTTTGAAAAAAATTTCATGCAATCGGTACAATTTTGGCAAACCATGGACATCTAGAGGGCTGGCACTCATTTGAGGATTTGCCTCATGGTACCACTTTAACAGTTGTGCCATGAAGACACACGGAGGATTTCGCCGGATCTTCCCATACTTAGAATTTTCAAGAAAATTTCTAGAGGCTTGGGACACTAGGATGGACAACCCATATTTGAATATTGGCCCCTAAGTTTTCTTTTGAAGAAGTACCAGGAGGACACTTGGAGGCTTCCGCTCACTCTTCCCTTTGCTTGGACTTTTCAATGGCCAAAGTAAATAGTCTCGGACCTTAGACAAATGGTACCTTTCGCTGAACCTTCCAATTTTTTAACAAACTCTGTCAGGCTGAGACACGTGTTGATCCCGTGCTTGTTTGGGGTCTCTACTTTTGGGGACCATCTCAAAATGTGCCATTGAGACACGTGGAGGCTTCACTAGCCCCTTTTTATAATGAGACTTTTAGAAAGGCCAAAAGGCATTTTTCTTTGGCCCAGGGTACGTGGAAGGCTCGTGTTTGTTTGGGACTTGCCTTGGTGCTTCTCCTTTGTAGTTGCAATAAGGAAACATGTGGAAAGCTATGATATAAAGTGGAAAAGGGAAAAAATCAACGGTTGTTGTGTGTTTTACCTATTTTTCTACCGTTTTTTCTCCAAGATTCCTAGAGACATTAATTCACACTGTTTTCCATCATTCTTTGATGAAATTCATTTTTTTCTCTATCTGTAAGGAGCCATTGAATGAATTTGAAACTTAAATTGTGAGTCCAAGGATTGTTAAGTTCGATATTTTGAAGTGGGAATTTCTCAGGCACTCGCAAAAACGGGAATTACAAGGGGAAATGGATGTGGGGCAGAATTGCTGAGGAAAGAGAGTGAAAAGGAATGAAATGATGAAAGTGCAAGCATAAAATATGACAAAGGTGTTTCCTCAAGAGCAAAAAAGATTACCTATCGTATCTAGCTATGTAGAGTTTGTAAAAAATGATTAAAACGGGGATTTCTCGCATGACAGAATCTTAATTATTAGAAGGATTTCCAAAAATTTGTGGCATGACATCCTCATCATTAGTTGAGGGCCCAAGAAATGTGATCAGTTTACAATTGGTCCACCTAGAAGCTTTTGGATCTTAATTTGTTAAACATCTCTTTCTAAAGTGAATTGTTAACAAGAAAAGGTCCCTCGAATATTATTTCTTATTGGGGGGAAAATTGAGTGATTAAAATGTATAAATGAAATGAGAATAATCTTACAAATTGTTGGAGGTTAAATTCTTAAGATAAAATTTGAGAAAGCCATCTTCCTAAGAGACTAAGCCAAGATAGCCTGTAATATTCTTTTGTGTTATATTTTCTATCATGTCAAGATGGTTACAGATGTATAGCCATTGATGAGCATTGAGATTGCTCTGGAAGCTTTCCCATGCTAATGAATCTAAGAAATTTTGAAATTAATTTGTTTTCAATCTTTAGCAATTTGTGTCTACTTTGTTTCATAATGTCTACAAATGGTTTTTCTTGTGTGCTTATTGCAAATCTTACATTCAAAATATATCCTGAAATCACATAGGATCTCAATCCTTATGACAATATAGTGACATCTACAATTTCATTTCTCAAGAAGATACCTTCATCCTGTGGAGTGAAATAAATGAATTTAAAATCACTCCACTATTCATCTGTTGATAGAGATTGTCTATAAATCTCTGGGTGTACCTCAATCATGACTGGACTTAGAGATTTTGATGCTTTAATTGGGTATTTTTACTCAAGACTTTGTGTTATAATCTCATATATTGTGTGAAAAAGTGCTAATCTAGGTCTCCATTGAAGCACATATTCTGGTTAAAGGAACAGTCTTAGCTATTATGGAGCATTTTTGTTGTCTGAAGGTTTCCATTGTTGTAAAAAATTCTCAAAGATATGGTGATAATCAAGTTCTTTCCTACCTAACCTCCCTCAAAAAATTTATTCAATACAACCATGAATGCTATCCCATACTACCCATGTTTGACATGCATGTATATCAAATGCATAATTTTTACTACCAAAAAATACATAAACAATCAGGATTCCAAATGTCTTTAGTAGCCTTAACCTACAATCACGATCTCATAATGTCTTTAGTAACTTTAACCTTGCTTAGAGAGTGTCTCCACTATCTTAGAAGTGACAACACATGAGAGTTAGATTTTGTTGCACTGGTCATATTTTCTCAAGGGTATCTTCATAACAACTTTCATTAAAGAATGACATCTTGATCTCCTGCATCAAACAACAGGCTACACTTCGGGTTCTCTTACCTTGGTTGAAAGGCTCAACCTAAAATAGTGATGATAGATAAAATATTCTTGAAGGGTGCTACCCATTTCTCCACAAATTTGAGTGACAAAGGGCCAGTTAGATCTCATCCCCGAGCTACAAAATGACACACATTATGATCTATCTAGTCTCTAAGCTTCATGTCAAATCTTGTGATGCTACTCAGACTTGAAAGGGAGAACAAATTTGGATACCAACACTATTGTGGTAGTGCCATTGTCTGGGTAAACTTTGAAGTATTTTACAGCAACACAGTCAAACTATACCTGGAGTAATGTAGCATGATCTAACTCAAATCCATTTCTAAGTATCCTTATCTGTTCAGATCTGGAAGAATTGTCAAAGTTCCTAAGATCTGAGTGTTATTTCCAGCTTAACAGTTATTGCACTAAAGTTTGCATCATCGATTGATAAATTTGGGTAGAAGAAGAGTAGATCTCTTTGCATGAATCTGGTATTAATGAGACAAAGGTCTTTTTATACGTGCAGAAAAACTAAGGTAATAATTTTTGACTATGACTTTTAAATTGCTTTATAAATACCTTGTCAGTGAACATATCAAGTAAGATCATTAATCTCAAAGCTGGGGGATGAACTATTGTGAACTGGTGGGGCAATTATGTAGAGCCAAAAACCTAGGTTCAAACCTGCCCCAGGATTTCATATCTTGAGTGACAATATTTGTAGAGTGCCTTATCTCTATATGTCCCCTAGGGTTTATAGGCCTAAATATTTTTATGCCAATGGGGTTTGGGTAAATCGGTTAAGACAGACGGTTTTGTCTAGATCTAGCCAGGTTGAAATCCCTGCTAGTGAATGATTTCTGAATGGTTATAAACCTGGTATGTGATTAGGAGGTTACATTTGCAGTTATTCTCAGGGTAGAAAACTTTACATCAGTTGGCATTTTGGCAAAAAAATCGATGGTTGAAATTACATCATCAGTGGTGACTCACTAGTCATGAACCTAGGTTGGTCTAAAATATCTTGTCCTAGGAATTCCTTGTACCATGGGTGGGGTCCTAGGAAACCCTCCATTCATATCAAGTCAATAAAAGTGTTTGTCACATAAAAAAAAATTATCTGTAAAACTGGAAGAAGAAGATCTTTACTTGAACACAAGGACCCTAGTAGAATGTTAGTTTCAAGAGCTTCCAGGAAAAGTACTAATTCAGAAGGAAGAAGAATTTGGAAGGCTTTTGGGGATCAAGCATCAAGAAAGTGAGATCTCCATTGGTAAAACTGATCAACCTATGATAGAAGATTGTAATACTTCCTCAAGTGCTTATGAATCAGGTAGTCTCTTTGTTGAATTACATTCTCCACCTGGAGAGGGTCCTTATAACTTGTATTTGAAACATTTTCTTCTCATTCTTTCCTTGTATTCTCAAAATATAATAGAGTTTTCCAAGAGACAGAGCCTTTAGAGGGTAAAGTCATTATGTGTAATTACATCCCTGTACCACATAGACCCCTCACTCCTCATCATTATTTGTCTCCTGTAAGATCGCCTCCTCAAAATAATATGGCTCATCCTCCACCCAGAACTCCATTTGTTGTTAATACTTTTTGCCCCATCAATTTTAGAGGTATGGCTAGCTATCCAAATGTTGTGCCATAAGATGTAAGAAATCAGATTGCCTAAGTTTCAAGGAAATAATGCGAATAACCGGTGATTAGCACTTCTAAACATCTTTATCAATATGATGGAGGACTTTGAAATAGAAATTTGAGGATGCCATACATTAAATTAAGTTATCAATACTCTAAAAGAAGATGCAAGGGACTCATTAAATCTCTTGCCAAATAATTCCATTGAATCATGGAATAGAGATGAAGAATCTGTAGTTTAGAATGTCAGTATGGTGATAAAATATACCTTAGGTTTCTTTTATCAAAGTTTGAAAATATAAAAATGAATCATAAAGAATTAGTGCATGATTTCAATACAATATTTAACAAAACAATGAGAAGACTGCCTTTTAATTTGAGGCCATGTGATGAATCATGTCCTGATAAAGTATTCAGATGCATTTGATAAGAAAGTTGGCTTACTATTTGAGGTGATAAGAACCCTGGAACTTTGAGGCAGACCTTTACCATGGCTCTACAAAATTGAGAACAACATTAAAGTAGTTGGAAACCATCCTAAAAGGGAGGGTGTTAAACTAGATGCAACCCAGAGAAGCCTCAATCCTAGTAAGGCTTGTGGATCTTGAGGAAGTTGTAAAGACTTTGGCTAGAGCTTTCAATAAATGGTTTACAAGTTAGCAAGGGTGAACAAAGGAATCAAACAAGGTTCTCAACGGGTCAGCATACTGCAACAAGGACAATTTAAATGATATGTTAACCCAATCATCCTAGAAATGATTAGATTGATGATGACAGAGGAAAAGGACCCATAGGATCTAGACAACCCCAAGTACTAGGGCCCACCAATAGAAAGGTGCCTGATTCTCTAAATGCCAGAGTTGTTGTTGTTGAAGAGACAAATAAAATAGATTGGTGTGACAAATGTATTCTTTCCCCACTTGAACACGTGAAGCTAGATAACCAAGTTGAAGAAGCTGATGATGACTGATAACACTGATGATGATGCATGCATAGCTGGACTGCTCTACAAGCTCACAACAAGGAGTAAATTTCAACTGAAGTGATAAGTGCAAGAACTGCTGCAATTTTTTTGGGACTAATATTCACCGGGTACCTCTTCTTCCTCCCTCTCATGATAGTTTAGAAATAGATATGGTACAAGCTTTTGAACTTCCAATCGAATAATTATTTTGAGTACCAAAGAGCTCTAATTTTGATTAAGAATTAGCGATGGAGAAATACCATTAGAAGAGGATAGACAAATATTAATGAATGTTGTTGTATCCCAAGAAAAAGAGTATAACACAAGAAGTAAAATTGTTAAAGGGGTAAGGCCTCAAGCCAAACCAAAGACCCTAGTTCTCACCAACGTCTAAAAAGACAACTCCAAAGAAGTGAATGCATCTAGAAAAGGCCTTATTGTCTCAAGTATAACCTAGTGATCCCACCCATGCACAAAATGTGACATAGATCCATATTGCTTCATACATGACCTGAGATCCATCAATCATAAATGTCATATTTTATTACAAATACATAATCTTATGATATTGCCCAAGTCTTGTCTAACCCTAGATCAAGACTTTCCTTCATCTAACTTTAATATTTTAAACTGCTTAGGATTCCTAATTGCACAAGAATACGTGACTTAGAGTATTTGTAGATTGGATGAAGTACTTGTGTATGCCCTAGGTCTTAAATCGTAAATTGTACACACTCCTCCTCTAGCCTTTTGCATGACCTCAGGAAAACCACTAGTTTTGGACATCATTCCAGTGGAACCTACCTGAAGTTTTGTTGGTCACATCTTACGACTGCATGCCTCACCCCTAGAATGTTCATCCATTTCTAGATCAACATTAGAATTATTGTAGAAAGATTGTTTTGTATGTTTGATCTTAAAACCTCATGCAATGTTATGCCTCTAGAGATCATTTTGAATGAATTAAACAGTGTATAGTAGTAACAATACCTTCTATGGCAAGTCCTAACTATCAATGGAAATCTAGAGAGTTCATGTATCTAGATCATGTGTGACTAAATTTGATGGTACACGTTTCTAACTTATCTAGGTAATCAATTGAAACTTGATGATTGTTATTGTTGATTGCTGCCACATATGGGGCATAATGGGTATCAAGAAATGATTTTATATTACAAGAAGTATTCTCTTGAAATAAAAGTATTCAGACTTGGTAGATGTCTTACTCCACCATTCCAATTGATGGAAGCCTTGTAATGATGTATTAAAAGAATAAGTAAGTCTTCAATCACCTTTTTCATCCTGAACATCCCATTATATGCATTAACTTATGAAGTTTGTACGCTGATGTAGATCCCCATTCCATTTGTTGGGTCTCACTGATAGCATTGACCGTAAGATCTCCATCAATGTAAATGTATTGCAAGGAAGAATCTCCTTAGAATCATGTTACTTCGAAGCTATACAAACTTTATAAAACAATGCTGGCAATATCATTAATGTCATCCAGGCTCATGAGTATAGTTATTTTATGTTAAAACCATATTTTAATCATTTTATACAACAGTAGTTAATGCAAAGCACTATTATAAGGATTGTTAATTACTATATAAAAAAGACTTTAAAGTATATCACTGTCAAAGGGGACTCAAAACTAACTTATGCAAGAAGTTATTTGAAGAATTGTATGCAAGTATAAAATCAGATAATTACACAATCATCTACCATTCCAGTCTAACCAATATGATTGAAATCATTGACATATTTTAATAGCTGTGCACTATGATAGAAACCTTTACATCATTTTAACCCCCTTAGTTTCAGCAGTGCTTTAAGGATCTATATTTTGAAATCCATAAGCATTAGTGATCAGGGGATCATTTTTGAAAACGTTCCCTAAACATCCCTAAATGGTGTCAGTGCAGTAGATCATCTCGAGAGCTTTCCAACGACTGTGAGAACGTGAAAAACGGACATCGGGAGCTCTAGATATGTCCGGTCAAAGTTCGGTCAACGGGAAAGTCAACTTATGGTCAACTGGTCAATATTGGACCGAATCGCACTGTGACACGTGGCTTGCCAAACACTCGTCGAATTCGCTCGATTTGCCTATCGGGAGACGACAAGTGGACTACAGGATTATTTCTATTCCACCATTATATGGGTCGAAATAATATTTTTTTGGTAATTTGCCACGAGGGTCTGGCACCAAATGCCACAATATATAAATATTAATGTTTAATACATTAATATTTCAACATGTCATTGACCACGTGGTTCCAAAGTGGTGAAGCGGTTCTAATGGCATTAAGCCCATCGTGGACTGTCCCACGTGGCAAAAGGAGGATGAAGCGGTTGTTGGGGGGGCGGTTTATGTATCCTAACGTGGTCATTGACCACTTCATTCTATGCGGTGGATGGAAAATAAAGCCTAAGGCTTTATCACGGCCTAAGCATCTTAAACAATACCATGCGCCCATTTATGGGATTTAATCCCAACTAGATAAACAATGCCGCCCTAAAATGGGAATGTTAACCCATTAAACATATTCAAATAGCCGGCCCAAAATGTGGAATATTATTAAACCACATCAAATGCGCCAAGCTATTACATGGGATTTAATCCCATTTTAAACAAATGCAAATCAAAGGCCGCCAAAAATGTTGGCCGCTGGGATTTGATCCCACGACCTCATGCTCAAAGACCCAATCCGCCCAACCAACTCGGCTAGGGGCTTGGATGTGCATATAGACAATGCTCAGTGTTATTTAACTTATACACTCAGGTACAGGTCTGTGCAAGAAGCTTAAGGACCAGATTGCAGAGAACTCCATTTTTGAAGGCCGTGCACTCAGATTGGGCATTTGGAGTAAAAAGATGAAATGTAGAGAATTCTGAGACGATTCCAACGATGTAAGGTTTGATATTTTTTGATGATTTTTAACCTGTTTTTGGAAGCTTTGAATGCAGATTTTAACAGGGATCTTCAAGACAGCCAGTTGGAAAACACGAATTTCAATGCACTTCTAGTCCAAATTGTGACTTGGTGTAAACATGAAAAGTGTTCAGAATTCAGATCTGATCTCAGAAATATGATTTTTTTTCATATAATGTTTTTAAATCTCCATTTGTAGTTGTTTTTCTAACATAGTTGCAGGGAGATCACATTGTGAAAACACTGTAGGAGCCACGGATCGTTCTTGGGACAGTTTCTGCTATTTTTCAGAGTTCTTGGGACATTGATCAGCTCATTTGCAGGTTGTGATTCATTATTGGTTGTTTGTAAGAGTTATTGTACTTGCATTTCAATATTATTAATGGATCGGTTCAATCTGAACCTGGGGACGTAGGAATTCCGAACCCCGTAAACAATCTCTTTTGTTATCTGAGTGTTTTCAGTTTTCTGATTATTTATTTGCTACCCAAGTTTTCCGCACTTCTATGGATGCAAAATAATCAGAATTTAATCAATTTGTGGATTCAAGAATACTTAAAATTGGTTAAGAAAATCACGATCTTTGGAAACTTATAAAAGTGAAAAAAAATACAACACACGTTTTCAGATCAAGTTTGGTATCAGAGCAGTTAGATTGCCGGATTAGCTTCTAATTGTGTTTGGAAATTCTGCTTCAGTTTCAATATTGATTTCAGTCTTCAGTGTGCAGACATTTTGGGGCTTGTTAATCTTCTTTTGCAGTGTGCAGTTTTGGAAGTACAGGTTGTGTTTGCAGGAACAGGGAATCATGGGCAAGTCATCCAAACAGGAGCAACTGGATGAGCTTGAAGCCATAAACCACCAACTCCAAGAAGAAAACTCTTTCTTGAGAGCTAATTTTTATTCCTTAGAAGAGGAAATAGTGCGGTTAAAATCTGAGCCACAATCCTCTATAACCAAGAAAGAGGAGTATGTCAACAAGATGCTTGAAGAGAGCAAGAAGTTGATGGGCTTTGTTAAAGAGTTGCAGGAAGAAATACGGACCAAGGATGCCCTCTTGGAAAAGCTGCAACAAGGTGAACACAAGAAGGAAATGCCTTCCAAATTAGATGCAGGTACTATGACAGAATGCACTGTAAGTTGTTCACATTTTAATTCTTCCTCTCATTCAGTTTCAGATATTCCTTTGGGTCAGTTTGAAAAACACACTAAGGGAATTGGGTCTAAGCTAATGGTTAAGATGGGATTTAACGGAAAGGGCCTTGGTAAAAATGGACAAGGTGATGCTAACCCAGTACAGGTAGAGGATCAGCCTCGGTTTGCAGGTTTGGGTTACTCTAGTGGGAAAATGGAAATTGGAGAAAGTTCCAAAGCAGCTGAAGGAAGACAAGCTTCCAACAGCCAAGGATCTACACCACTAGAATTGCAGGATTCTGCCATCAGGAGGAAAAATGAAAGGTGTAAGAAAACAGGTAAAAGAGGTAATCAGATTCCACCTCCTTCCACTTACACTAAAAATAGCACTAAGGGAAAATCAAATCCTAAAACTTCTAATACACTCTTTCAGTTGGAACAATATAGCTTTGGTAGACAGAAATATGCTTTCCCTTGCACATTTTGTGAAGGTACTAATCATTCTGTTGCATATTGTTGGAAGAGGAAAAATTTGATTAAGAAGTTAATGCCTTTTGTGAATGATAAGGCAGGTGCTAAAGACCAATCTCACCAAGGAAAGGCGAGCAATGGCAAGAATGTTACCTCTCCTAAACAGGGGAATCATTCTCGTAGACAAAGTTGTGAGAATGGTAAAATGGGTAAGACTCCTAAAAATAGGGAAGTTAAATTTTGTTCCCATTATAATAGGAATGGTCATGATGTTAAGGTTTGTTGGTTTGTTCCTAAACAACAAAATTGGAAAGTTGTTAAAAAGAACAATATTGTAAAACCAGCAGTGCTAAACCTAACTAAAACTCATTCTGGTACTGAGAAGGTAAAACAACCAAAACGGAAAAACCCAAGTGATTGGTTGGGAAAAACACTCCTCAACTTTATATTTGCACTACAGTAAATTGTTGATTGTAGGCAAGCAAAATTTTTCAGAGCTATATTTTAGGGATTCCTGTTGATTGGTAAGGATTTGTTCCTAAGTTGATATTTAAGCTTTGAAAATGAATGGAAACAACTGAAGAGAAGATTTGAGTGATAGGTTCATCATACTCATGTTTTGTTTTCTCATATTGGTTAGTAGTTCCATTGTTGAAAACACTATGCAGGGATAGGCATCAGTAGCATGTCTAAATTTGAAACTTGCAGTTGTAATCAGCATAATCACAAAGTGTCAGTTGAACACTAGCTTCTGTTATAGATGGGTGTTATTATCTGACTTATTATTTGTGATGGCGATACAGTGTTTTGGCATATTCATGTTGATTCAGTTATTGACTATAGCTTTTTTGGGCGTTGATAGTCTATTATATTCTGATAGTGAATAGTTGCAGTTGTTACAGTTTCAAATGGGTAGTGGGCACTAGCCTAATTGTGGGCAGTTTAGATGTCTTGTATACTGATCCGTGTTATGGAATTGTAATTTTTGGTAATCGGCCGTATCACAAAGTGACAGTTGAACACTAGCTTTCCGTAATAGAATGGGTGTTATTATCTGGTCAGTTATTTGTGATGGCATTACAGTGGGGTATGACAGTTCACAGTTGTGCGTAGAGTTGACAGGGTTGCAGCGTTTCAGTTGAACACTAGCTTAATTGGGTGTTATTATCTGATCGGTTATGTGACTAGCTAATCAACTATTTGTCATTTATTTAACCTATAATGTTATTTTGGGTTCTTGTATGTGTTTGTGCAATGCAGGAAGAGATAGCATGTTTTTGTGGGTTGATACACAACTTTTTGTGGACAAAAAGCCTTTCTCAGTGGGGAGGTGTGATCAGGGGATCATTTTTGAAAATGTTCCCTAAACATCCCTAAATGGTGTCAGTGTAGTAGATCATCTCGAGAGCTTTCCAACGACTGTAAGAACGTGAAAAACGGACATCGGAGCTCTAGATATGTCCGGTCAAAGTTCGGTCAACAAGAAAGTCAACTTTGGTCAACGGGTCAATATTGGAACCAATCGCACTGTGACACGTGGCTTGCCAAAAACTCGTCGAATTGTTTGCTCGATTTTCAACTATCTTCGAGACATGTACAAGTGGACTACAAGATTATTTCTATAACGGACCATTAGCCTGGGTCGAAATAATATTATCACCGACGTTGGTAAACCCACGTGGCTTGCCACCACAAGTTCGATTTGCCTATCGAGGGTCGACAAGTGGTATTCATAGCCATATTTCATATGGAATGTCATTATATTACTTGGGTCGAATATCATATATTACCTTTGTAATTATTTGGCATTTTAACGTCCATGTCATTTTTTTTATGTGTTTCGGATTTTGGGCCACATGCCAAAGTGGTGAAGTATCCTCATATTTCCTAGCAACTCGGCCCATTTCAACAACATATTTCTGGACCCCAACCAATGGCAAATCATTTGGAGGATGAACCAACAATGGGGGGGCGGTTTCCACTTAACTCGGCGGTCAAACCTTACCATGTTGCGCACCCACGTGGAAGGCTAAACCTACCCTACTACATAGCTCGGCCCCATATCACGGGCATTTCAAACAACACAAATCCAAATTCAAATATGCTCGGCCAATATAAGTGGTGGCCAACAACCCATTAAGGTGAACAGGTGTGGCCGTAGCCACGTTTAAAGTGGAGGGTCATTTAATATTTAAACCTCCAACCATGACTAACTTCAAAGGCCGCACAATGTGGGATATCTCACCCACATGCAAAACAAAATCCTCCAAAAATGCATGGCCGCTGAGTCTTGAACCCATAACCTCCGCTGCCCAAGACCAATCCACTAACCATCTCACCTAAAGAATCTCACTTGATTATAAAATGGGTCGCTTCAACTTATACAAGGGGTGGCCAGGTCTGTGTAAAAGCCATAAGGAGGACCAGTTTGCAGAAAACACCATTTTTGAAGGCCTTACACTTAGATTGGGAACTCGGAGTAAAAAGATGAAATGAAGGAAATTCTGAGACGATTCCAACGATGTAAGGTTTGATCTTTTTTGTTGATTTTTAACCTATTTTTGGAAGCTTTGAATGCAGTTTTTAACAGGGATCTACAAGACAACTAGTTGGAAAACATGAATTTCAATGCACTTCTGGTCCAAAATGTGACTTGGTGTAAACATGAAAAGTGTTCAGAATTCAGAGATGATCTCAGATATATGATTTTTTTTCATAGAATATGTTTAAATCTCTATTTGTAGGTGTTTTTCTAACATAGTTACAGGGAGATCACATTGTGAAAACACTGTAGGAGCCACATATCGTGCTTGGGACAGTTTCTGCTATTTTTCAGAGTTTTTGGGACATTGATCAGCTCATTTGCAGGTTGTGATTCATTATTGGTTGTTTTTAAGAGTTATTGTACTTACATTTCAATATTATTAATGGATCGGTTCAATCTGAACTTGGGGACGTAGGAATTTCTGAACCCCGTAAACAATCTCTGCTTGTTATCTGAGTGTTTTTCAGTTTTTTGATTATTTATTTGCTTACCCAAGTTTTCCGCACTTCTATGGATGCATAATAATCAGAATTTAATCAATTTTTGGAGCTTCAAGAATACTTAAAATTGATTAAGAAAATCACGATCTTTGGAAACTTTTAAAAGTGAAAAGAAAATACAACACACATTTTCAGATCAGAAGACACCCTAGCCAATGTGTAGGCATGCTTTATTTTGATAGATGATAAGTGATTTTTGAATTAAGGGTGGAAAGATAGCTGTACATTTCTCCATTGCTAGCCATACATCCATAGCCCCGACAAAGATGTATTTGATTCTAATCGCAACATTTCTCTACTTCCAGTTAGGCATCCATGGCCCCGATAGAGATTATTGGAAATACCCCAAGAGAGAGTAATATATCAATTTGATTTTGCTTTGTATCTTTTATAGGTTTTGATTTTTGAAAGATTTTATTCTTTTGATTTCTAAGAAAATTATTTCAGCTCTCTTGTTTGACAAGGGGTTAAGAACCACTGATGGCTTGATGGAAGGAGGTGGAAGTGATCTGTGATGATTCAAATTGGCTAGTGTTAACAAATATATCCAAAAGTTCTTCGCAACAACTTTATTATACTGTTGATTGTGATAGGTTCATACTAAGAGGTCAGTCATTCTTTAATTTACCAAGGTGATGAAATACCAAGGTCCCATTAAACGGATACCATAGAGATAAATGTCACAAAATGTGTGTGAAAAGGCTAACCAAAATATCACCGAAGGGATGAATAAGGGAATGGAAGACTTTCAGAAGAACCTAACAAGGAAGGGGAGAAAGAAACATTACCATCTGTAAACATGCAGAATATACTAAATTGCAACTGTTTGAATCTTTGTACCTACTCTGATGGTTTGCTTGTGGTTATAATCAATTTGTTTGTATTTTTCAAAAAGCATAAAGTTTTTTACAACTCCTTGGGGAAATTTATGTCTAGTTTTAGGAAAGCCTTTTGGACTTAATAAATTCTCTCTGCATGATAAGATTCCAACAGAGCAATGTTTGTAGCACTTGCTTGTTATAAGGGATACTAGGCATTGTTTGTTTATCAATGATGTAACTATTTTCTCCAATCTAGAAATGGTCACTGGCAACACTTAGAGAGGATCGATACTGTAGACAGTATGGACTACAATCATTGAATCCAAAGAAACGCCAGGATTTCTTAGTGCGGGAGCTTTGAGTTCACATTGTATTCAAATAAGGTTTCATGCACCTTGTGCCATACTTGATGAGTTACGTTGATGTGCCATTCTTGAAGGTTCACATTTGATTTACTAATTTTGTGATTATTTGAATCCTTCTTTGGAGGATTTTAAGCTTCTTGGAAGTTTGTGACCTGAGCTTTGATTAATTTGATGCATGACCATTGCTTGCATCCGGAAGAAGGACCAAGTTAAAGTGGGAAGAATGTTCCATTCAAGCATTTAGAAGTGATGCAAAGAAGCACTGAAGTCATGCCCTGTTTTGGCAGCAACCATTGATAGAAGAAAGATTTTCATGTGTTTTCTTTTATTCAGAAAACACCATTGCATATGTTTTGTTGTAGAAGGATGATTGAAGAGGCTGGGATACCATGAGGTGAGCCACTGATAGTAAGGCATTGACAAAGGGCTATTGAGTTAATATGGCACCTATCATGGAGAAGAAAATTGGGCTACAAGGACATGGCCCAGGAATGGAAAAAGATAACGAGGGAATACTAGAGGGTGGCCCTGTGTTCAATGAAAGGTTTTACAAAGAGTTATGGATATGGGGCAAGAACCCAAATCTTTGTGCAAAGTCCCTCAATGGACCGTATGATAAGAAATGAGCAATTGGTAATCCTAGGTTTGGGACTAGCTAAGTTATGGTTGAGAGACTTGCAAACTAAACAAGTGAATCTAAGTAGAAGGAGAAAGGGTCTATGTCTTGAAAGCTTGGTAAGTTCTAAATGCCTACAAAGATATAATATTTTATCTAAGTTTACATCTATGATGCCTGAATATTTGACTAAAAAATCATAAATGAGCTCTTAAGTTTAGCTATTTCATTACAAGTATGCCATAACTGATTTTTGGTTAGCTTGGAAGATGAAGGATATCTTTAGATGGTTACTGAAGATGAGGCCCCAAGATCAAATGCCTTGATCTCCATAGAGGAGTCTGTGGGGGAATTTTTCTGGAAGAGTGAGATCTTAAGATTTCTTAGGCTTGTTATTGGTGGCTTCAGCTTCATGTACAAGTCTGTTGTCTTTGGAAATGGGTAGGCTTAGCCTTGTATTTATGGTTTTTGAAAGTTTGGAAGAATTCCTGGAATCTTGGGTGCATGTGGGACTAAATCTCAGAAATGGGACTATGGATTTCATTGGGATAAATTTCAATCCTTCCAGGCTTGTCATAAATGGATTATTGTAGCCACTAATTATTTCAGCTAAGTGGGTGGATAAAATCCCCACCAAGAAAGAACATACCAAGTTATCATGGACTTCATGCTGAGTGAAATCATATTGCAAGATTTGATAGATGCCTAGGGGGTCTAAATTTTTTGCCAATAGATTCCATGAAGTTTAGAGCCAGAACTAGGGTGGTTCTGTGCAATGAGTATGGAATCAATTTGAGGATATGTTCTAATTACAATCCCCAAGAGAGATATTAAGTCTAAGTCAAGTTATTAAAACTTGTTGAGGATCATTAGAAGAACCTTGAGAAGGTGTCAAAAAGAATGGGGTGAGTCCTGAAGTTTAATTTGGGAGAAAAAGATCAGGGTTGATTAGACTACTGGTAAGATGCCCATTAATCAGTTGGTATATGGAACTGAAATTTCTTCCCCTGTAAGCATGTTTTAGGTTGTCTACAGACCCAAGTGATAGATGAGGAGGGACTAGTCGGAGGTATCCCATATGATAGAAGGGGATGAAGGGTTGCTTATTGACGTTGGCCCAAGAATAGAAGGTAATCCCATCAGTGGCATGTGAAGTTCAAAGAAAATTTGAAGAATGGATTTACAAGAAGGTGACCCCAAAGATATTTCAGCATTGGGGATCTGGCTACTATGGGATAGTGGCATGACACAAGGGAAAGCATGGTAAATTTGATGATTGAGGAATGGGCCCTGATAGATAATGAATTCAATTTGGTAACGAGAAGATAGGCCATGGCTTCCTAAAAGAATTAGATGGGTGACATCTCAATCATGCTCATAATAATGTGAAGATGGAATAGAAGAAGAATCAATTGATTTCTCATGACCTTAAGGTATCCTCATTGTATAGTGTATAGTTCAAAAGTTCTCGTTTTGACTTATTTTTTTTTTGCAATACGGTCCTTGAGACATGGTTTAAGATTCTAGAAAGTTCATCCTTGTAGAGGGATACCATTGTGTAGTTTGATTGTTCTGCAATCTTATTCATTGAGAGAAATCCAATCAGTAAAGTTTGTTGGCACTTCGTATGCTAGAGGGTCTGAATAGAACTCAAGTAGTGTCTAATAAGGGGGGAAGATTGATGTTGGTGCTCAAATTAGTCTTGCCCCGTTTTTCATTGAATTTCCTTAGTTTGTGGCCTCTATCATATTTTCTATCTCCTTGTGTTGGTGCTTAAAGACTCTGTCCTCCATTTGGTTGCCATGATTGGTCCCTTCCATTGGTCAAGGATCACTTAAAGGTCCAAAATTTGTTTTTCATTTCTCTGTCCATCTGAGGGAGTCTGTAAATTGGGTGTAAAACTCAAGTTGCTTCCTTTCTTTCCATTTTCCGTGGTCACATATTGTTGTCCCTGTCATTTTTGTCCCAAATACCCAAGGAAACGTGATTGGATATAGCTTGGAGGATCATATTTGAGCCTTATAACATTTCAAAATTCTCTTTCCTTAAAGAAAAATTCATCTCCGGGCTCAAATGGTGGTTTTCTTGCATTTTACGGTTTGATGGGTGTATTTTTCTCGTCAAATGTACATCTCTAGCATCAATGGAAACATGGCCCTTTTTGGTTAGATGTGGCTTAACAGGGAACTATAAAAACTTTGTGGCTCACCTCAACCCAAAAATTATCCATGTGGAGGAATGACGCTCATTTAAAAATTCACCTTTTGGTTTGGCCTTGGAGTTACGCCGCGGGGACACATAGAGGATTCTGCTACTTTTCCCAAAATTAGACAATTTTTTCAGGCAACTAGTACAGTTTTTGGTGGAGCCATGGACATGTTGTGGGCTAGCACTCATTTGAGGATCCGCTAGCTCCGCTTTGTACTTAAACTTTTCAAATCAATTTTTTGAATCTTGGGACACGTGGTGAGACTGCACTCACTCAGGGTCTCCGCTCTTGGGCACCATCTTGAAGTTGCACTATAAAGACATGTGGAGGTTTCTTCCAGCCCTTCCCTTCCCTTAGATTTTTCAAGAAACTTCCTAAAGGGCTTGGGACATGTGGAGGGACCGTGCATGTTTGGGGACTGTCCCCTGAGTTTTATTTTGAAGTAAGCAAGAGGACACTTGGAGGCTTTCGCTCACTCTGCCCTTTTTCTTGGACTTTTCAACGACCAAAGGAGACTGTCTTGGACCTTAGACACATGACATCTTCCATTGAACCTTCAAATTTTTTAACAAACTCTTCCAGACTAAGACACGTGTTGAGCCCGCACTTGTTTGGGGTTTCTACTTTTGGGGACCATCTCAAAATGCACCATTGAGACACGTGGAGGCTCCTGCTAGCTCCTTTTTTCACCGAGACTTTTCAAAGGCCAAAAGGCATTTTTCTTAGGCCCAAAGTACATGGAAGGCTCACACTTGTTTGAGACTTTCCTTTGTGCTTCTCCTTTGAAATTGCGTTAAGGAAACACGTGGATGGCTATGAAATAAAGTGGAAAGGGGAAGGATCAACATGGTTGATGTGCATTTCACCTATTTTTCTACCATTTTTGATCCAACACTCTTGGAGACGTAAATACGTACTATCTTTCATTGTTCTTTGATGAAATTATTTTTTGTCTCTATCTGGTAAGGTGCCATTGAATGGATTTGAAACTTAAATTATGAGTCCAAAGATCATTGAGGTTAATATTTTGAAGAGGGAATTACTCAAGCACTCAAAAAAATGGGAATTACTAGAGGATATGGATGCGGGGCAAAATTTTAGAGGAAAGAGCAGGGAAAAAGGAATGAAATGATGAAAATACAGGTGCAAAAGAGGAAAAATGTTTCCTCGAGAGTGAAAAAGGGATGACCTGTCATAGTCCAGCTATGCAGAGGCTCTGAAAAATGATTAAAAAGTGGATTTCTCACATGAAAGAATTAGAATGACTAGAAGGGATTCCCAAAAAGTTGTGGCATGGCATCCTAGTCATTAATTGAGGGCCCAAGAAATGTGATCAATTCACAATTGGTCCACCTGGTAGATTTTGGATCTGAATTTGTTAAATGCCGTTGTCTGAAACAAATTGGTAACAAGAAAAGGTCCCTCAAATATTATTCTCTTTTGGGGGGAAAATTGAGTGGGAAAAAATGTATAAATGCAATGAGAATACTCTTGTAAGTGGTTGGAGGTTGAATTCTTGAGAAAATTTTTGGGAAAGTCATCTTCCAGAGAGACCAAAGCCGAGATAACCTGTTATTTTCTTCTGTGTTAGATTTTCTATCATGTTAAGTTGGTTGCAGATGTATAGCCATTGACAAGCACTGAAATTGCTCTAGGAAGCTTTCCCCAATTAATGAATCTAAGTAATTTTGGAATTAATTTTTGTCTAATCTCTGGAAATTTTGTGTCTTCTTTGTTTAAGAATGTTTGCAAATAGTTTCTTTCGTTCCTATTGCAATCATTACATTGAAATTTTTGTGAAATCACATAGGATCTCATCCCTGTGATAGTTCTAATTGTATTTACAATTTCATTTCAAGAAGAGCCTTCATCTTGGATGAGATAAACAAATTTAAAATCAATTCACTGTCATTTTTTGATAAAGATTATCTGTAAGTCTTCGGGTGTACCTTAGGTGTGATTGATCAGAGACTTTGGTGTTTAATTGAGTCTTTCAATTTGAGCCTTCATGTTAGAGTCTCAAATATTATGTGAAAATGTGTTGATTTGGGCCTCCATTAAAGCACACCTTCTGGTTGAAGGAACATCTTAACTGTTCTGAATATTTTTTGTTGAAGTTGTTCATTGTTGTGTAGTCCCTTCTAAGATTAGGTATAATCAACTTTATCCTGCTTCATCTCCCACAAAAATTATTTAAAAACCATGAATCCACCCTGAACTACCCCTGTTTTCCCTGTGTATCAACAAAGGAACAAAATCTACTTACTAAAATATGCAGAACAATCAGGATTTCTTAATGTCTTCAGTAACCTTAGCCTTGTGTTGAAAATATCTCCATCGTTTAGAAGTGACAACTCTTAAGAGTTAAATCATGGAGTATTGATAGTATTTTCCCAAGGTTTTCTTCATAGAATTTGTGCAAAATAAGGATATCTCCATCTCCTTCATCAAACAAAGGTTACACTAAGGGTCCTCTCACCCTGGTTGAAAAGGCATGACCTAAAATAGTGAGGACGGGTCAAATCCTCTTGAAGGTGCTATCCATCTCTCCACAAATATGAGTAACAAAGGGCCATTTAGATCTCATCCCCAGCTACAAAATGACACACACTATGATCTATTTGTCTATAAGATCCATTTCCAATCTATGTTCTTGCTCGGCTTGAAAGGGAGATCAAATTTGAATACTAACAACACTCTCATGGGAATGCAAGAAATATATTATTATCACACTTTGATTAGAAGGAGTAGAATATGAAATAGAAACAAAAGAACTCTCTTAAGTATATTGGATGAGAAGGACACTAAAAAAATTGATGCAAAAGCAATAAGAAGAAAAAAATATCTTATTCAATAAAAATTCAATGAATTCTCTTTACAAGAAGGTTCGTGCTTTTGGGAGAATTGAAGAAAACGTATAGATTCAAGGTATTATATCATCAGAGGGATGATGAAAAATGGTTAGATCTACTTAGAGTTTTGGAGATCAATATACAACCATCTTCCCCAAACCAATAAGAAAGGAAATATTTGAGGATACTAGACACGTTTTGTTCTCAAGAATAAGGGAATCATGAATAAGGGTTGAAGTCAGATTATGACCTATACATTTAAAGAAGAGATTGACAAAAACAAGAATGTATCCCCATATGTCAGCGCATTATTATTTATCTCATATCCAAGCTCGATTCTCTCACTAGGGAGTAAAAAGACTTGGAACTTAGTCTCTCATATCAATAAAATATATGGGTTTAGTTTCTACTAATTTTTTTCTTATATAATTGCCTGGCTCTATGCCTTCTAGAAATGGGGTTCCATTATCATGTGGTATCAGAGCAGGATCTAAACCTTTGTGTCCACCCTCCATTCAAGTGTTTTTTCCTTATAATGGTTTAATGGTTATGTAGTATATCCAACATGCAATTGCAATTTTTTCCGTTGACCCTTTCTTGCATATTGACAATAGTTTAGTACTGTAAGACCATGTATAAACTTGTGGTATTCATCATTCACCTACACGATTCTCACTCTCAATTATTTCCATTATATTCATATTTTATTCACTCCATCATGTTTATTTTTCATTTAAAAACCATAAACATAAAAAATATATATAGATTACAGTATATAGTTTGGTAGATATTTTTGGGTGATAGTTGTGCATGCTTTAGATTTATATGAATTTTTTTTGCACAGTATAAAAATATGCATGATAAAGAAATTATTAGACTGAGATCAAAGGCTTGTCAACTTATTTTTGTTGATTTACATTTACTAAGGAATTCGGCACTGAGATGGCTCTACATATTTTGGCATTAAATTTGTTTATTTCACTTCTTTTGCAGCTGATCACTCCAAAAACTCACAATAGATTTTTACTAGGGAAAATAGCTCAAAATCTCCCTGTTTTGACTCAGCTGCATTCATCTCAAGGGTCCTCGAGAGACGTGGAGGTGATATATTTATCACAATCAAGAGATAACGGTAATGAAATTATTAAAAAGGATGGAGATAAGTCAACCTTAGATGGAAGTAAGTTCCAATTTGGTGTTTTAAATCTGCATCAAGATCTTTAAACTTCCGCAAATCACCGTGACTTATCTGATTCAGATCTGCATGTTCAAATATGCATATAACATTTCTCGTTACATTTAGATTGATTGTTATCCTGCTTGAGGACTTCAAACGGTTTACTTGGTCTCTCCCAACAAGATCGGACTTTGATTATGTTGTTTTGGTACCTCTCTAATTCCTTCGATTAGATCCTCTTGTAGAAAATTGGAATATGTATTTAGATCCCTCTTGTAGAAAGATCAATCATATTGGCTCGGGCAATATCCTTGGCACGACAGAAAAATCATGGCATTCTCCACCCTGATGGTTGTGGTAACTCCCAAGGATCCACATAGTACGTGAAATCCCTAATGAATTATTTTTAATTTTCTTCATATGGAAGCCTCTCATACCTCTCTTTTATGGCATGTCTAGAAATACGGTGAAATTAATTTTGGGATAAATGCAAATGCAAACCCATAAACTCACAGATTTAAAGGACAGGGTAATTTTTTAATACAAAAAAAATTGGAATTTATTCTTAAGGGAGGGGAATCAATATTAAAAGGGTGTTGATTATCATAGTGAGATAAATTTAAGGGACGAAAACTATTCGTAAAGGGTTATTATAAAAATAATTATTTATTTTATGAAAACAAGGGTAGGTAGATATTTTCAAAAAAATTCTAAGTGAAATAATTTTGGATGCAGTATCAGTGGAAACTGACATCCAAGGGGTTTGTAAAATTAAGGGGGGAAATACAAATTAGGTGGTCCAAGAGTGCCCAATGCCCAAATCTAGGCAACAATGCCCACCAACATCGCTGCTCCAAGAGTGTTCTCTTGCCATGCTAAAACTAAGGGGGTATTGTTAGGAATTAGTCCTAACATGGGTGCATTAGATAGTTTCCCACTTTATTAAATATTATTTTTTTGTGTCTATTTAATATGGTGAATATATTATTCAAATAATATAAGTGATGTTTTAAAATCGCGTAGGAATAGTGTGAGATATTTTAGGGATAGGGGAGAATATAGGTTGTTAGAACAACCTATGTAAAATAAAGTTCATTTTTATATGAGTTAGAATCGCATGGGAATATATATTTGTAATGTACATTTTTTTATATTATAGGTAAAAGAGGGTTAAGGTGACCCTAATCCATACAAATGGTGGAGAAAAAGAGAAGACATTGAGGAACAAATAAAGCTACCTCTTCTAGCAGCACATGGCAACCAAACAAACAGAAGCATCAAACTAATAACAACAAGACAAAAAAACACAGACTATATCAACATTGAGACCCCTTCCTTTTGGATCTTATCTGCATATTGAGGTGAGACATAGTATCTTTCTTATTCCTACTCACAAATTTCCAATCCTCTTTCATAATTAGATTTTAATTTTCATTATTATGGAGTGGAATCTAAATTTCTATTTGCTCCTTGAGATTTTCCTTTTTTGGAGCATCCAATTTCTTTGAATCGGAGTTAGAATCACAATCTAATGGATCATTTACAACCAGGTGTCCAAGATTAGAATTATTTCACCATGAGCTTTTGTAACGCCCACATTTTTGAAGTTCCAAAACAACATTAATCTTTAAACAATTATCCAAAAAGTTGTGGATTTTTTTTTGTCTTAAACATGTTGCAAATGTGTCAAACCCTAATACACGTTTAATTAAATTCTATTAGAAAAGTTGCATTTTATAGGATAGACCCAATCTAGATTATTAATTAAATGTTCTTTCTCCAGTTGTATAGTTAATTTAATTTTCGCCCCTAGAAAAGTGTTCAATAATTCATTTCACTAGGTTAAAAATTTTCCCCCTTAAGAATTAAATTTCAAACCCATATTTATTAAGCCCTTATCCTTGGTTACTTTAGTTCCATTATCTTAATATCTTTAATGTCCATTTCATTAATTTCTAAAACATACTAGGAACTAGATAAATGACTTAAGATACAAGGGTATTAAATGGCCCCATTCACCTATTTACACATACCTTTAAAATTGTTTTAAACACCCATAAAATTCATTCTTACCTAACAATTTTAGGGTTTATCCTCAACCCTTGGATTAAATCAATTATGGCCACAAGATCTTAGGGTTCTATACTAAACTTAACTATCCTTATGGGATTTTAATAAAATCTTTTTCTTTTCCCTAGCCTCCTCATTTGGTCACTTTTTTTTGTTTAATTTGTATCTTGGAGAAATGGAGGGCATGGAAGAAAGGAAGGAATAATCATGGAGGAATTCACAAAATCAAGCTTACTCTAGTTTATATCACGGATTTTTTGGTGTAATTCCTTCCATTTTAAGATTGTAGAGGTTTCCACTCTGAATATGGAGTGTTATAAATTTAATCTTATTTTTTTAGTTTCCTACAAGGGAAAAACCCTACTTAGTTTTTACTCCATGAGATTTAATGCTTTTAAATACCCATTTAAAGGTTTACAAGTTTGAAACATTGAATTTATTCATTTATTGATTACTGGAGGTTTCCTCTTTAACTTTACAGGCTTAAATTGCTTGTTAAACCAAGTTTAAAATAGCACAGACGCGGATTGTATTTTTTCTTCCGTCAGTGACAAAACCACCATCCAAAGTAGGTCGACGATCATGGGACCACCCCCTTACCTGGGTGATGATTCACTAACCGCCACCTTGCCTTAGTGGCAATTCAAAGACCTCCACTCTACATAGGGTGGCGGTCCATTTCTTTAATAACAGAACCATCAATTCCATGAAATTTTCCAAAAATAAATTTGACTAGTGTGTTTTTTACAATTCATCCTTAGTTGAATTCATGTTCTTAAGGTCTCCAGTTGAAGGGTTTAACCATTTATTCATTCCATGCCTAAAATTTGTAACTTAAAAGATTTTCTAATTCCATAGTACAAGAAAAAAACTACAAGTTCATTTTTATTTTCTTTCAATGAATTTTCTTTGAGCAATTTTTTTTTCAAGTTGAAGAGTAAGAAATAATATTAATCTATTCCTAATATCATTTTTTCCTTTCCTAAAAAAAATGCAATGTTTTCAACACAATAACTTACTTAAAGTTTATTGCATATTTCCATTTCGTAATACAACCATTTTTTCAAGTAAACATAAGAAACTTTATTTCACATTCAACTTTGCAATGAATACACTATTAATATTTTACAAATTCTATATTCTTCTTTTCGTTTATACAAAAAATTCAACTTCCACAAAGAATAATGAGCTTTCTCTTTCTTTTTCATTACAAGTAAACCTTTAAACATGACATCCATTCCAATCCATTCCTTTAGATATAAAAATATGAGGAGAAAGGAAATTACACCTTCTTTAAATAAATACCTTCAAATATAATAATACAAATTAGTAAATGAAACTTACAATGCAACATTTATTTCAAAAATATAATACTACAAGTCTTTCACATTAAGTGGAAACTATAAGAAGGTTTTCTCACTAAGGAGGATTTTTTTCACTTCACATAAGATCCAAGTTCTCATTATTTAATAAGAGGTCCACTATTTATTCGTTTTATCACATCAAAAAAAATTGTGGAGAGGCAACACTCTCCACCCAACCAATAATAAAATAAGGAGAAGAAATTATCCTCCTCATTGGCCCCTGAGCCACAACCTCAATGTAATAAAAGATGGATCCAACTCATGGAAAATATTATGAAGCTTCCACATCACAATACAAAGATTTCACAACCATTTAAGAACAAAATTAAAATAAAATACAATCACAAGAAGCAAACTAACAAAATATACAACGCTTGAAAATACAAGCCAATGGAGTAAGTATCTATGGGGGGATCACTTATGCCTTCCAATGGGAATTACGTTCCCAATTTAAAACCCTCCAATATACATCTCAAAACCCCTACACAAATATTATGCCTCCCTACATAATATTATTATGCCTCCCAAAAATGTCATATGCCTCCCTCATAAGAACCAAGTAAGAAATGCAAGCATTTTCTTATCCAAGGTGGGGCAACCAACCCAAATCCCTCGAAAACATGAGATAAAATATTATGCCTCCCTACATATGAGATCCCCATAGCCTTCTCCTCCATCATACTTAAGCAACCTACCCAAGAACCCAAAAATTTTACAAAAACATTCAATAACATACAAATATACACATATAAGAGAAAAAAATTTAAAACAAGAGTGTAGCTCCTACCTTTCTAAGGTAGATCTTGATCAAAGAGTCACACAACAACCTCCTTAAATCCAAATCCAACTGCAACAAACTCCAAATATTCAACAAACACTCCAAAATCCTCCAACTCCTAAATACAAGAGCACAAAATGAAATGAAGTAACCCCCAAACAAAGAATTAAACTTGCATGCATATATAAAAAGGAGAGAGGAGGGTGAGGATGATCCATGTAGGATGTGCCATAAATTATCCTAAACTCTGCATCACAAGTCAAACCTCTACCCTAATGCATAATAAATTTGTGGTTGAGAGGAATGACAAGCCTCTTACACACACAATCCAAACTCACACCCCCTAAGGATAAACTTTAAAACCCATCTAACAAAATTGGAATTAATGTCACTTTTTATCTTTAAAAACACATCATGGGGTCTATTTTTGCCCCCCCAACCCATAGGTAGGTTTGGTATATGAAATTAAGAGGTGTGGGACAAGCCTCCAAAAATAGACCTTAAGCCCAAATTTGAAATTCCAAGGTAAGGTAGAGTGTTCAACACTCAAAGTCACTTACACTCAATAAAAACCATACATAATCCCAAAGATGAAGCAATTCTAATGAATGAATCCATTTTTCAAACCCCCAAATAACTTAATAACATGATTTAATTTACTTAAGAAAGGCACATTAATCAATAATGATTAAATAAATTACACCAAAATTAAACCACATACTCTATAGTAAATAAAATAAAAGGGAAGAATTGCACACATGCCCATGGTCACAATTGGAGGTCATCACCCCCATGGGGACCCCCTAGCAAATTAAAACACACAAAACAAAACACAAGTTTCCATTGTGACCTTCATTGTATCCATCTAGTATTTTGTTGTAGTAAGTCTCCAATCCCCTGTTTGATTGTTGTGATATAGTTACCTGACAAAATCACACAATACCTCCTTCAGCCTTTTGGCTGTATCAAAACATCAAGAATAAATATATGCGTGTAAATAAATAACCATCTGCATATATTTAACTCATCATTTCTACTAATAATCCTATTATTTGTCTAAAATTTCAACAAGATATCAATTCTATCTTTTTATCACTGTCAACAAGATCACAAGATTAGTTCAAAAGCTATATCATAGTCAACATGATGAAAATTATGAATTTCAGTAATATATATGCTAACAATATATCATCATCATCACTAAAAATTTATCTCTCAACATCTCTAAGAAACTACACAAATCAACTATGAATCAAAGTACATCAATAGTCATAATATCACTATCATCTAACATCATTCTAAACTAAAATTTTACAGTAATATCCATGTCTTAAGTCAACAGTAGTCAAAATCAACATATAATAATTGTTGAAGATGAGTGGGCACTACAACTTCTTCCTTCGACGTGTTTTCTTACCAAATGACAATCAAAAGGTAAATGGTCAAGATAAAAACATGTTCTACACCTAAAGTTAAACCCTTCATAGTCCATATTTTGATTGAAAATTCTATCCTCAACTTTTAGTTCAATAGTGGAAGGGAAATCAACAGAAGTATCCATATCTACCAAGATTCTAACATATGTTGTGTGATGAAAATATTTTATTTTTTAGTCAATAGCCAAATATTTACCTAAAGTATTACCAATAGCAGTTAAATAGATTTACAAAAAAAATTGGAGGGGTAAATATGGTAGATGTATCCACATTGGTTTTACATGGAAGGAATTATAAACTAGGTTAAACAAAGGAAACCACGGTTTTATCAATAGAATATGGGATTCAAATTACCAAACATTCCCAAAAACTAGATCCCTATCCGAAGCATCAGAAAAAGTAACTATGAAAAAATCCCCACTAATAGGTAATATATCCAACCTACGTGTCATGAAGGGACCCCATTGCCTCAATATTCAAGCATGAAGCACTGACATACTTGGACAATATTTGTTAAATATGCATATCAAACCATTTCTCTTGAAATCATCTTCAAATAGAACTATCTCTTCACCAAAACAAACTGATGGAGTAGGTTTTTCATAGGCCATCGAATTGTATTTCATGAAATCCAAAAATCCCATGTTCCTATTTTCTTTCACCTACAATGCATCATTGAAAGATTCCTGAACAAGGGGTTTATCCTTCAACATACTCATCTTACCCTAGGAAAGGGTTTGATTTTTCTCCAATCCTACCTCCATAATTAGTTCATAAACTACCATATATCCATGGATAGGATCACCAGAGATGTGAACAACATGTTGTTTTAGTTTAGAGAGCAAGGGACCCTTCTGTTAGAAAACACCAATAGAGCTGTGATGTTTGGGCTACACATTGTTCTAGGTAAAATAACCCCTTGATATCATGAAAGCTCTGAGACGATCCCCTAGGTGGAGATATTCAAGTAAGAACCACCATGTAACTTTCTACCATTCACACCATCGCCTGTAGGGGATTTGGGAGGGGCACCACCATATCAAAAGAAACATGTCTCCCATAGAAGACAAATCCCACCATTTGCATAGGTAACGAGCATTGTTGAAACAACCACCCGCATTCTGTAATGCCCACATTTTTACCACTCCCACTCAAACCCGATAGAAAACATTGAAAATTATGAAATAATTTTTTTTTGAAAGGTTACAAGGCCTTAGAAAGGATTTTAATTAAATCCTGATTATAAAATTTTAAACAATTACAAGGCAGTCAAAACTAAAATAATGATTAATATTTTAAACCCATTTTCAAAGTGATGTTACGATTTAATTATTTCTCTTCTAGACTTCAAATATTTTATTTAAAATAATCCTCATTTCAATTTTCATTATTTAACTCGATTAATCCTTGTTGAATTTATTAATTAATATCCCATTAGCAATTTTAAATTTAATTAGACAAGGATAATAATCCTTTAGTGTTAATGACATGCACATTATTATAAAATCATTATCTTAAAAGGGGCAAGGTGCACAACCAAGTCTAACCCCTTAGGCCTCCATTTAGCATTACACACACATATTTTTATTTATTCCATTCCCACCTAAATAGCCCATCCCTTAAGTGATGTATGGTTCATCCCAGACCATTCGATCTAATCTATCTAAGCCATTTAATCTAGGTTAGACTAAATAAACCCTAGATATCCTTTTGGGTTCTCTCATATTCATTTTCTAAATCAAATATCTCATTTTTCTATTGTTTGGATTTGAAGCGGGGTTCATTTTAATAGACATCTTAGAAATCAGAGGTGGGAAAATACCTGGTGAATATCCTCGAAACTGGTTTCGCAGGAAGGCAAATTTTTTGGGGGTATGGCAACAAATTTTTTTCCTAATATTTAAGAGGTGTGACAGAAGGTTGCAGATGTGCGACAGGAGATTTTTTGTCATGCGTCACAAGGTGGTTGATGCACATCAACCACCTTGTTGACGCGCGACAGAAAATCTTCTGTCTCGCGTCTGCAGCCTCTGCCCTCTAGTCGCACGACAACAAAATCTCTATGTCGCATGTCAACAAAATCTCTGTCACGCATCTATTTCCTCCACACTCCTGTCGGATTTCAACAAGCTCTCCATGTCATGTGTCGATAAAATCTCAATATCACACATCAAAAAACTCTATGTCCCTCGTTTGCAACCTCTGTCCTCATGTCACACATATGTAGCCTCTGCCCTCATATTGTGCATTTACTGTAATTTATAATACATATGCTTCCAGGTGGTATGCGTGATCTAGATAGTCTTCTATCTGGAAAATAATCTAGGATTATATAGGGGATAGTTTCAAGATTAGGCGAAGCCAACCCCTAAAAAAATTAAACTGTAATTTTTAGGTGAACAGGTCACTGACCTGCACCAAAAAAATCAGCTTTTCAAATTTTTCAAAAAAAGAATATTTGCTCATATTACAAATATTCGCCACTAGAATTATCCCTGATTTGAAGGTTAAGGAAGGAGGATAGTAAGATAAAGCCATGGAAGCCATTAGAGAGGGTTGAAAGCTCTTTTTTTTTTAAGTTTTGGTGTTGAGGGAAAGGATCTACCCATTTCCTTTGTGGGTGTATATCTCTCTTCTTCTTTATTTGATCTTGTATAGTATTTTATTACAGGACAATTGTATAGACAATGATTATATACCAATTTGGGAAAAACCAGAAACATCGTATATTTTTTTTTGATAAAATAAATCCATTTTATTTATTTTTTATATTTCATCTTAAATACCATAAGATTCAAGGTGTTTTTCATCATATTTGTTGTCTCCCTAAAAATTCCAGTCTTTTTGAAATCAAGTTTTGAGATTTTATAGTCGGTACCCTTGGAGTAATCCATGCTTTGAAGTAGTGAGTGCTCGTCTTTACTCTTGCCCTTTCAATTGAAAATTCTTCTATCTTTGCAGTTCGAAGTATTCTATTTCCCCGTAATGGATGCTTGAAAATATTTACCTTCATTTGGATGTTGTTGTCAATCGTTCTCTTTTGTTGTGGATCATGTCAAGTTTGGTATTGCTTGTAGTTTTTCATTCCATGGAGAACAATTTCAAATTCTGGCATAAAGGTGAGGTTTTCCCTTTCATTTTTATCTTTCCACAGTCATGAATGACAAGCATATATTCCCTCTCAATGTTTGCCCCAAAATCCATGGGTAGTATGTGAACATCTTTGATTAGATGTGGCGTGGTGGGTTTATTTTTTAAAACTTGTCACTTTTGTTATTTGTTGCAAAAATGTCAAATTTTCCCTGTGGTGGGAAGAACCCTGATTCGATGAAACAAACGGTAGTGTAAGCCTCCACACGTCTCAATGGTGCAACTCCAAGGGCAGGACCCAGAGGATAGTCCCCTAAATGAGCGTAGGATTTTCACGTGTCCTAGGTCTGAAAAAAGGGATAGATCTGACCATTGAATCAGATAAGTATAGGAGAACCAGTGGAAAGCCCCACATGTCCTTCCAATGCTCTTTCAGAGGAAAAATCATAAAGTAGGTCACAAACGTGTGCCAGCTCTCCATGCGTCTCAATGGCGTAACTCTGAGTGTCAGGTCCAAATAGAGTCTCCAAATGAGTGGGAAGCCTCCACGTTTCCTGGGTCAGAAATAAATCCTTCGCCAAATAGAGGGACTTAGTCAAAAACACAAAAATAATTAAACTGGATTGTGATGGGACATGTGACCATGTTTCAAGCAGTAGTAGAAAGGCGGGCCCTTTTTGCGTTTTGATGCTTTGAAAATTCAAAGTGGGGAAAGTGGGTTATTGGAGTGATTTGGGATTTTGGTTTTATTTCCAAAAGGGCATAAAGTATAAATTAAGCTATGACTCCGTCATTGAAAAGTCAAAGTGCGAAGGGGGGCCATCAGAGCAATTTAGGAATTTTGGCTTTGTTTCCATAAAGAGCTTAAAGTTATAAAGTGACCTGTGTCCCCGTTCATGCTACGTGATAAAGTCAAATGTTGAGCCCACATCAAAAGTCCAACTGGGGAGGTGGGTCGGCGAAGGAATTTTAGTTTTCGAGCCCGCATTAAAAAGAGTTAAAAATTGCAAACGGGAGTTGCGAATCCATTGCCACTTAAGTAAAGCCATGTGTCAAGCCCGTATCAAAAGTGGGTGGGTGGGCAAAAAGTTTTTGAAATGTAAAATCACTACAAAGGCACAAAATACAAAAGGAGTCCTCAGGCCTGCTTCAACTTTAATCTATCCCACGTGGAGGGGCTCAAATTCAAAGTTTGCAAAGGCAATATGAACGACTGTGATTCAATGTGTCTAGTTTTCTAGCCAGGCATGGAAACAGCTAAAGCATTAAAGAAATTCAGACGTCGGTTTCTTGAATCAGTTTCATCTTTTTTTATAACCGAATGTAACTATTCTTAGAAGCTATTTAATGGCTTCTCCATGCTATTGTTAGGGTTAGATCTTCATATCAATAGATGTAATAGATTTGAAGTAATCAATACAATTTTTTTTTCCCTTTCTTCCTATGTTATTCGTGCTTTCCTTTTCTGAAAATTTTCGAATCATCCATCATTTTATGATAAGAAACTTTGTGTTGTTGTTTATATGATTTCTAGAACTTTGTGTCTCTGGAATTATATCTGTAATAAAAGTAAATGATTCTACTATGTATATCTCTAGATCAATACGTATAAGGTTATACTCTACTATCTATATTTTCTGAAGGTATTGTTATGTTCTTCCTCTCTCATCTCCTTAATTCTTCCATTATTTCATATTTATTATCTTTGGGCATAAAACATTTCAAAGTATCAGGAATCCAGACTTTGAAAGATGTACATTTTTATATAATTTTTGCTACTTACTTTCAATAAGGGAACCTATCCCATTAAAGATGAGGGACTTGATATCCATTGACTATCGTTTGTTAAAGTATTATTTTAAAAAACCCAACAATTTTTGGTGACTCTACTGAGGATTTTATTTCAAACGAATCCCTTTCTAAAATAACAAATTCAAGATCATTTCTGTTTTGGAGACTCTATGGTATACACATGGGAAGAAATCTCTTGGGGTTAAGAATTCCCATTTTCAACTTTTGGAGCAAAAAAAATTCTCTCTTCCAGCAAGAAGGAACAGAGAAACTTGTTCTACAAGCACTCCTCCTATTAACGATAGAAATTCCAAGGATAGCATTCCTCAAGAACTCAGTCTTTCTCTTTGTGTTTTTATACTTACTAGTGTTTTAGTTTCCCTTCAGTCAATTATTCCAAAGATGGTAGTCCCTTTGCCTTGGGGAAAACAGGTTGGGGACTCTTGCTCTTCCTCAGCCATTGCATGAGTTACCTATGGGTAACAAGAAATGTTTTCCCAAATTTTGGGGTGATGGGAACATTCATCTAGATGAACACATTGCAACCTTCATTGTTACATGTGAGATTGTTGGGGTTTGGCCATGGAAGATGTCTTTATCACGATTTTTATGGAGACATTGTAGGATAAGGTTTTTGATTGGTTTTATAATGTTCCTATTGGGTTGATCACTTTTTGGAATACCATGAAAACTCAGTTTGAGCAGAGTTTCAAACCTACTAAAGAGGTGCATGCTCTCCTAGCTCAAATCTCTCATATCAAAAAGGAACCATTTGAGCCCATGAGGGATTTTGTGGCCAAATTCAACAAGCTCATTCATAAAATTCCATAGAACACTCGTCCTATGGATAAAATCCAAAAGTGCTTCTTCCTCAACACCCAGTTACCCGAAGTGAGTTATGAACTAAGAAGAGCTAACCTTGCAACTCTGGATGTTGATAAACATTTGGATATTAGTGTTGAGGATGATTTAATCATGTCTAGTAAACTAAAATGGAGAATCCTCCAAATCTAAAGCATCTTCTTCCTCTTTCCTTGGAGCCAATTTTGATTAGTTAGTACAAAATATTATAAATGATCTCATTGATATCAAGAAAAAATTGGCTCAACATAATCCTCGCCAAGATATTCCTAGGAAGAATTTTCATCCCAGGAACCATCTGCCTTCTTCTAAGCCCAAATTGGATATTAAAAGGCCCACCCATCAAGGTTCCAGTCAATGCAACTTGTGATGTTAAAGAACCTAATGATGAGGAGTCTAATGAACTCTATGAAGAACCAGAAGAACAGGTTGATGAAGAACTAGAAGATCTTGGTAGATCTCAAGTTCATTTCCTCACCACTGAAGGTATGGATGATGAAGATGAATATGATGAAAGAATGGAAAACATGAATAGTGAGTCATATATTGTTATGACTCGGTAGAAAATGAAAAAAAAAAAGAAAAGTGGTGCAGCCTGCTAAGAAATGTGAGTTTCCTATAACTATTCTAGTGGTTACAAGAATAGGAGCTCCTATTCCCACTGCCTCCACACAAAATGTTAGTAATGCTAATTTCCCTTCTTCTACTTCTATTTCCAAAACGTTTTCTCCTTCAAATCCTAAAACTAATAAATCAAAAGTGTCTTGAGTTCCTAGCAATGATGCCCCATCCACCTCTGGATCTTTTGATATCATTAATCATCCCAAAAAGACCAAAATTCAAATTTCAGAGGTAGAGTTTTACCAAACCAATCCAAAATCTTTTTCTAAAATGGTAAACTTTGTCAATTCCAAATCCAAAGCCTCATTTAGTACCTCTAGAGGTATTTTTCCCACTCCCTCTTCCTCACCTCAATCAAGCCTTGTGGCTGCAGTCTTTTCCCCTAATGATAAAATTGAACCATTTTATATGACTCTCCTCACAGCTGGCCATATTCTCAGTAATTATGTTATAGACTCAGGAGCATTAGACATTGTAATGCCTACAAAAGTAGCTCATGATTTGGGCCTGACTCTAACACATCCCTTTGGTTTCTACTATTCCATGGAGAGTAGAAAAGTGCCTTTGGTTGGAAGAATTAAAGATGCACAAGTAGCTTTTTCTACTTTTCCATAGAAAAGGGTCTTAGCCACTGTTTTCGTAGTTGATATTCCTCCCTCATATGGGATGTTTCTGAGTTAAAATTTTTGTAAGGAGGTTGGAGGAGAAATTCAGATGGATTGGTTGCATGCTTTGATCCCAGTCAATAGAAAAATGAAGAAGATGCTACTTGAGAAAAAAAATGAATACATTGTCCAAAAGACAGATGATCCAAAAACACAAATACTCTATGAAGATATATGACATGATAACTACATGATCATGTCACAATATGAGACAAAACTTCCTAAGGGATTGATTCATGATCCCAATGGCATTTGCACTCTAGATTTTGATGGAAGCTACTCTTCAACTTGTTTTGGGGCTAGTGTGGTGCTAACCTCTCCAGAGGGGAAGATTCATCCTTTTTCATTCAAGCTTTGTTTTGAAAATACAAATAATACAGCTGAATATGAGGCACTCATACTTGGATTAAACATGGCAAAAGAAATGGAAGTGAAGAATCTTTGTGTTTGTGGTGATACAGAGTTGATTATGACACAATTCTGAGATATTTTTCAAGTGAAGAATATGAGATTGAAGCATTATAGAAATATTTTTTGGGATTCTATTTAGTTTCTTGGTGCTTTCACCAATGAAGTTGTGCTAAGAGAAAGGAACACTAGAGCTGATTCTCTAGTTTTCTCAAGATTTCTACAGATTCCTCACCCAAATTTCTCTCAAGAGAAATTTACCATTGAAATGATTCATAGGCCCAGTGTACTAGATAATGCAAATAACTGGTAGGTTTTCAATGATGATCAACATTTTCTCTCTTTCTTGAAGCTTAAGGATAATTTTGACCAGTTGTATTTTGAAGGAAGTGAGACTTTTCCTTGAGAGTATGTATCCTCTAATGTAGGAGATATCAACAAAGAGATGGATCAAGATGGATGGATCAAACTGAAAGGTAACAAGATTACCAAAGGGATGGTGAGTTTGGAAGATATTTTTAATAAGCATGATATGTACATTAATTCTAAAGCTTCCTAAGGAGCTCGATAGTCTGATGAATATGAAAAGATTAATATTGGGAGTCTTGATGAACCCAACATAGCAAACATTGGAAAATACTGCACTTAAGAGGAGAAGAAGAAGGTAGTAGATCTACTAAAAATTTATGTTGATGTTCTTTCCTATTCGTATGATGATCTCAAGGCTTTCTAGCTAAAGGAAAAGCAACACTTTATCCCTCTGAAACGTAGGATCAAACCGTTCAATAAGAAACAAAGGCAATACAATGTGAAGGTTGTTGACACTATTTTTCAAGAGATCCAGAACTTACAAAAAGCAAAGATAAATTTTTGTATACATTATTCAACATGGATTGCCAAAATTCAGCCCATCAGAAAAAAGAATGGTGAGATCTACATCTGTGTGGATTTTTGAAATTTGAATCAGGCCTCTCTAAAGGACAACTATACTCTCCCCATGATGGATCAATTTTTTCAAGTTTTCACAAGATATGAGATGTTGTCTATGCTTAATGGATTCTCTTGATATAATCAAGTGGAATTCTATACCCCAGATCAACACAAAAATGCTTTCACTACTCCTTGGGGCACCTTTTCCTACAAGAGAATGCCTTTTGGTCTTATCAATATTGGTGCCACCTTTCAGAGGACAATGGACTAGGATTTCGGTAGTCTAAAGGGAAAGTGTGCTATTGTGTACCTTGATGATTTGACGGTTTCTCCAGAACAAGGGAAGATCAATTTCACCATCTTAAAGTAGTCCTTAAGAAATGTAGAGAACATGGAATTTATCTCAATCCTAAGAAGTCTATCTTTTGTGTCACTGAAGGCATGTTTTTGGGGTATATTGTCTCCAAATAAGGAATCAAGATAGATCCAAAAATATTTCAAGCAATCTAGAAGATTCGTCTTCCCACAAGCAAAAAGGGTGTTCACTCTTTCTTTGGTCAAATAAACTTCTTGAGGAGATTCATTCCTGATTTTTTAAAACTGACTATAAGCATTGCTCACATGATGAAAGGAAAACAAAAATTTGGTTGGACTTCTGAGAGTAAAGAATCAATTGAAGGTATCAAGAAAGCCATTGCTAAAACCCCCATCTTATCCTGTCCTGATTTCAGCAAGGATTTTATCATGTATTACAATGCTACAAAGAATACCTTGGTTGTTGTGCTATCTTAGAAGAATTTTGACGATCATGAACTTCCAATTTCCTTCATGAGATATGTTTTCAAAGCTCCTGAATTGAAATATTCTATGACGAAGAAACATGATTTTGCAATTGTCAAAGATGTTAAGTAATTTCATTTTTAAATTCTTAATTCTCACTTTGTTGTGATTGTACCTAATACAACCATCAAGTCTATTCTTATACAACATGAGTTTGGAACTAAGAGAGGAAATTGGGTAGAGAAATTGGGTAGAGAAACTTTATGATGCTCTTTGGGAAGATAAAATTACACCCAAAATGCATGTATCCATTTCAAGTGGTGTATGGTGTTGAAGCTCAACTTCCAGTAATAGTGGAATTATCAACCTTCAACTTAATGAAGGTTATTCAAGATTCAAGTTTTACTAGTTCCTTGGACAAGAGGATCATGTATCTTTAGAAGTTGGATGAAGACATGATGCAAGTTTTTGATAGAATCTCAGCTCATCAACTAAAGTTGAAATTTTTTTTGACAAGAAATCTATACAAAAAGATTTTCAAGTGGGAGACATTGTTCTAATATGGGAAAAAAGACGTGAACCTTGAGGAAGCCATGGTGAGTTTGATTCTCTTTGGTTTGGTCCTTTCAAAATGAGATATTTTGTTGGAGAAAATTATTTCTATTTTGATTATATGGATGGATCTCTTCTCCCACTTCCTTATGGTGGGAAGTATTTGAAGTTGTTCAAGGCCTAGGTGACTAGGAAGTCCTTTTGTATATTCTGTAAAATGTTTTGTTTTTGGGCTTTCCCTGTTTTGGCTTGTTTCCTTTCCTGTTCCTTGTTGTGTGTTGTGTTTTGTTTTTTTCTTTCCTTTTGGGTTTGTTTCCTGTTGCGTGTGTGTTGTATTCTGTATTGGTTTTTCCTTTGAATCTATTTTCCCAATGCATAAGGAACTGGTATGCTTTCCTAGAATTTTTCTATTGTTCTTGATCTTTCTTTGTTCCTCTATCAAGTCACCCCAGAAAGAGCCAACTATTTTCACCCTCAAAATTCCCCTCTTTTTGAAGTCAAGTTTTGAGAATTTTGAGTCGGTACCTTAGAGTAATCTTTGATTTGAATTCATGCATGCTCAATTTTACTCTCACCCTTTCAATTGAAAATTCTTCTATCCTCGCAGTTCGAAGTATTTTATATTTCCCTATCTAGATGCTTGAAAATATTTTCCTTCATTCAGATGTCATTGTCAATCCTTCTGTTTAGCTGTGGATCATGTCTAGCCTAGTATTGCTTGTAGTTTTTCATTCCATGGAGAACAATTTGAAATTTGGGTGTAAAGGTGGGGTTTCCCCCTTCATTTTTATTTTTCCACAGTCATGAATGACGGGGGTATCTTCCCTGTCAATTTTTTCCCCAAGAACCACGTGTAGTATGTCGACATTTTTGATTAGATACAACGTGGTGGGTTTATCTTTTAAACTTGTCACTTTTTTTATTTGTTACAAAAGTGTCAAATTTTCCCCATGGCCTGAAGGATCCTTATTGACTGAAACAAACATTAGCTTAAGCCTCCACGTGTCTCAACGACACAACTCCAAGGGAAGGACTCAAGGGATAGTCCCCAAATGAGCATAGGATTTCCACGTGTCCTAGGTCTAAAAAAAGGGACAGAGCCAACTTTTTATTCAACTAAGTATAAGAGAGTTGGCGGAAGCCTTCACATGACTCAATGACACAACTTCAAAAGTGAGACCCAAGGGATAGATCCCAAATGAGTGCCATCTCGCCACATGGTCAGAGTAAAAAAAGAGATAGAGTCAACCGTTGAATCAGCTAAGTATAGGAGAACCAACAGAAAGCCCCACATGTCCTTTCAGTGCTCTTTCAGAAGGAGAATCCAAAATTAGGTCCCAAACGTGCTCCAGCGCTCCACGCATCTCAATGGTACAACTCTGATGGTCAGGTCCAAACAAAGTCTCCAAATGAGCGGGAAGCCTCCACGTGTCCCGGGTTAGAAAAAAATCCTTCGACAAACATAGGGAATTAGTTAGAAACACAAAAATACTGACATGGCCCACAAAGGGACACCTGGCCATGTTTAAAGACATAGTGGAAAGGCAGGCCATTTTTGTGTTTTGATTCTTTAAAAAGTCAAAGCAGGAAAGTGGGTCATCAAACCGATTTGGGATTTTGGTTTTATTTCCAAAAGGGCGTAAAGTATAAAGTATAAAGTAATCTGTGACTCCATCGTTGAAAATTCAAAGCACGAAGATGGGTTATCGAAGCAATTTGGGAATTTTGAATTTCTTTCCATAAAGAGCTTAAAGTTATAAAGTGACCCGTGACCCTGCTCATGCTAAGGGATAAAGTAAAATGTTGAGCCCATGTTGAAAAGAGTTAAAATTGAAAAAGTGAGCTGTGACTCCATCGCCACTCAAGTAAACCCACGTGTCAAGCCCGTATCAAAAGTGGGTGGGTGGACCAAAATGGTCTGAAATGCAAAATCTCTACAAAGGCACAAAATACAAAAGGCATCCTCAAGCCCGGTTCAATTTAAATCTCTCCCATGTGGATGGTTCAAATTCAAAGATTGCAAAGGGAGAATGAATGACTACAATTCAATGTGTTTTGTTTTACTACCAGGCATGGAAACAAACAAGGCGTTAGAGAAGTTTAAACGTTGGTTTTTTGAATCAGTTTCATCATTTTTTGTAACTGAGTGTAACCGTTCTTAGAAGCTATTTAATGGCTTCTCCACACCATTGTTAGGGTTGGATCCTGGTACTCTATAGATGTAATAGATTTGAAGTAATCAATACATAATTTTTCCCTTTCTTCCTCTATTATTCCTTCTTTTGTTGTCTGAAAATTTGTGAATCATCCATCTTTTATGATAAGAAACTTTGTGTTCTTGTTTATATGATTTATGTAACTTTGTGTCTATGGAATTATATCTATTATGAAATTAAATGATTCTACTCTACATCTCTCGAGCTCAGTACGTATAAGATTACACTCTACTATCTATATTTCCCTAAGGTATTGTTGTGTTCTTCCTCTCTCATCTACTTAATTCTTTCATTCTTTCGTATTGATGATCTTTGGGCATAAAATGTTTGAAAGTATCAAGAATCCACACTTTGAAAGTTGTGCATTTGTATATAAGTTTTGCTTCTTGCTTTCAATAAGGGAACCTCTCCCATTAAAAAGGAGTAACTTGTTGTCGCCTGACTATGGTTTGTTAAATTGTCATTTTAAAAACCGAACAATATCCAACTATATTTATATGATTTTTATTTTTTATAAAAATGATATAATACAAAACATATATAGCTGTGTGTGTGCGCGCGCACGTGTGTGCATGTGTGGGAGAGGAAAATGTACTCATGGCTATGAAGGAAGGTATGTACACACTGATCAAAGGAAGAAAAGCTGCATAAATTAGAGTGGTCATAGCATAAATAAAAGCCAACGTTTTATTTTAATGGAAAAGAGTTTACTTTTGGGGGGAGGGGCACCAATACCACCCCCACTTCATATATAAGATGGGTTGGGGGTAGGGTTGGTGCCCCTTCCCCCAACCTTAATTTAAAACCTTGTATACATAGAGGTCGGGGCCTATATGGACAGCCAACCCCATTTAATCCTGTAAAACTTGTTTTACAGGATTTTAAAACATGCCTTTCAAAAAAAATTAAGTGGTCACATTTCCCAATTAGTTATATAAATTGTTTTTTTTTCTTTTATTTAAATTTCTGATCATCTAAATATGTATAAACGTGTAGGAATATATATTAATATTAACTAACAATACTCAAATTTTACTAATACAAAATCATAATATAATAATGTAAATGTATATTATTAACATATACTTAATATATATTAACAATACATTATATGTGCAATAGTATTGCATAAGTATGTATATTAGTTAAATTTCCCTTCATTTTTTAGGAAGAAATTTTAATTTGGTGCAAAATAATACATTTTGGTAATTTACAAATTTGTGTGGGAGAATTAATTTTGCATTTATAAATTTATATGGATATAAATTTAAATACACTTAAATGAATATATTATTGTAAAATTTGTACCTAGACAAACTTAAATAAATTTTATCTTTCATATTCATTTGTAGAATAACTATAATGGTACACGAAATGTAATGGATTTCACTTTAAATCAAATATTTAGGTATTTGAAGATTTTTTTTTTTGATAACCAAGTAACACGTGGATAAAACGTTTATCCAACATTTCTTCTTACATAACCATTTAAGTATGAGAAAATGAGAAAAAAATAAATGAAATTTATCCCTCTTTCATGAGAACAACTTATCCATAATGCAAGAATCTCAAAATTCGCCTCCCAAGAAAGTCTTACTACTCCCCAAAAAAACCTTAAATTTGAGGAATTTTACTCTTTTTTTTACAAAACAATTACAAGGTTCACAGTCCATAAGAAGTATTGCAAAACATAATAAACCATTTACAAGAACCTAACCAATGAATAAGATTACATCCAATATAATTTTGGTACAATTTACTAGTTGAGGAGTATTAAAAGAAAACAAGCTACAACTTCACATATCTTTCTCCAACAAGAGTATTGCATTCCAATGAGTTCCACCATCTTCATCTAGGTAACGCAAAAAAAAATAGGGGAGTAGGCAACACTCTTCACCTAACCAAGTATCGACTAAGGGAGAGAAGCCTTCTTCCTCATTGGCCCCCAAGCCCCAACAAGGAAGCAATGAGGATTATTTAGAAAACCACACAAACTCTGAATGGATTCCACATATACATTCAATTAATATATTCAATACAATGACACAATACCAAATTTACAATAAAACCAACAAATATCAAAGCACAAAGGCTTCATAGAAATGTCAATGAGGAGAAAGGAACACGAGGGTTCTTATTATGCCTCCCAAAGGCTTGGGTGTCCACCTATGAACCTCAAAAAAATCCATCACAATACACATAACACTCTTATACCTCCCTCCAAGAAGATACAACACTCTTATTCCTCCCTCAAGAAATCAATCCACTCTTATGCCTCCCTCAAGAAATCAATCCACTCTTATGCCTCCCTCAAGAAAATAACAAGATAAACACAAATCATATTTATCAACGAGGTGTAAATACCAACCCAAATCCATCCTAAAACACCCAATAACATTTCTCTTATGCCTCCCACAATTTTTACCCCCATTTCCATTTCTTGTTAGGATACGTTGGTTATTAGATTAGGTGTCTATCTTATCTCTTATCTCTTATCTCTTATCACATCATTCTCTGCTGATATTATGGATCTTCTCAAATTAGTTAAGGAGTCAGTTCAGATTTCATAGCTATATATATTGTACGTGTGCTTTGTTCTAGACAAAATAATATGAGATAAATCTATCTCTGCTATTTCTCATTTCGTAGCCTTGCTTCAGTTTGGTATCAGAGCGTGGCAGAGATCTGGGAGGCGTTGGACAGGTTTTGGTCTAGTACATTGCCTTCCACTGCAATTTTCTGAGCAAAGCGCTCGGCTTTTCCAGTCTGTGTGCCGAAAAACACAGCAATTTTCTTCTTATTCGCCAGCAAAACGGTATCTCCCGTGGAATAGTGTAATCTCGTGGAGAATCTTGCTGCTACGTGGAATAGTGTAATCCCGTGAGGAAACATTCTTGCTGGTCGTGTGGCTCTCTCAGTCTGGTATTACGAGGCGCGCAAAGATGCAGAGTTGATCGAAACAAAAGGCAAAAACCATGTTTTCCATCTACTGAAGTCTAACTCGGAAAATGCGCTGCTAATGATGAAAAAAATCTGTCATTTCATACATTCACTCTCTCCAGCTGAAGATCAGATGTGCCAGTGTAGCGGCCGGTGTGATTAATCCCGTGCTCCTCGCAGACCACTTCTCAGAACTTGGAGCCAAAGACTGCAGAGTGCCTGAAGCTTTTCTTTGACCACTGAGTGAGCGCCTGAAGCTTTGCTGCTACGTGGATGCGCGTGATCCATTCACCAGAAGCAGCATTTTGGAGCAAGGATCGATCACTCCATTAAGTCAGAGAATCAAAGACTTGTTAGAAGGAGCCTGCGCAGCCTCTACCAAGTAGTAGAAAAGAGATCTGCCAGTCTTATCCATAGTACTGTCTGAATGCAACATCTCTGGGCTGTCTAGGCAGAGCTGTAATTAGATCATCCTCTTGGTGTTATTGCAACTAGTGGAATCAACGTGAACGTGGAAGCTGGACGTGGAGATCTCACCAGGAGAGAGAATTTATTTCTGTGCGCGGAGACCTTCAAACGCTGTCGAGGTAGTTTTGAGTCTATAATAGTCTCTTCTACACTACATCGAATGTCGAGTGTAGACAACTCAATTGAAAGCGTCAACAACACGGTCGCCACAGCTGAAAGCCACAACATCAACTCGCCAGCCAGAGAACACCATGGAGAAGCTCCTGAGAGCTCTGGGTTCTACTTTTCCTTGCTGAACGAGCTTCAAAATTGCGGCAATCTTGCATTCGACAAACTTGTTCGAGAAGGACTCCTTGAGTACTTTCTTTTCGACGTCATCTACCAAGCAAAGCAAGTACGGGAAGAATTAGAAGCCGGATACGACGCAGATTGTGACGACGAAGAAGAACGCCCTGCAAAGCGTCGCCGTCTCACAGCACGCGAATATCGTGAGCATCTACAAGCCAATCATTCTCGACAGTGAGTCCAAATTGTAATAATTTTTTCAAATAAATAATTTTTTTTTTTATTACAATGTCTGCTCCGAAGTTACTTCTGTCTGATGCTCAGTTGCTCAAAGGGCCTAATTTTACGGCCTGGACGACAAAAATGAAGACAATCCTTCAGTTTGAAGGATTATGGGGAATTGTCACAGGGTCTGTCCCTGCTCCCACAGCCCCCGATGAACTAGTAAAATATGACATGGCTAGTGCTAAAGCCTTGATACTGATAATGCTCAGTATCAGTGATGACATGCAACCGCATGTTCAGAATGCGGAGAAACCCAAGCAGGCCTGGGACAAGTTGGCAACCATTTATGAAGCCAAAAATCAGACAAAGATTCTTCATCTTCAATTGAAGCTGCATACCCTCTCTATGGGGTCTGACGAGAAAGTGGAGGAATTCCTGCGTCGCGTGGCTGAGTTAAGATCGGAGTTATTGGCGCTCGGTGAAACGGTAGATGATAAACTACTCATCCCAATCACCTTGAGAGCACTCCCTTCTCAATTTCGAGTGTTTGTTACAACACTGAATGTGTCTAAACAAACAGTGACATTCGAAGAGCTTGTGAATTTGCTGCAGCAGGAAGAAGCTATCACTTCATCGCATGGAGAGTCTCAGGACAAAGCCTTGTTCTCAAAGCCTAATCGTGGCCAGAAGAATCAGAAAGGTCCCCCAGAGAAGCCAAATCCAGCGCAATCCAAACAAAAAGATCAAAAGTCAAAGAGATGGTGTCACATTTGTAGAACCAATACTCACGACACTAATCACTGTTGGCACAACAGCCTGAAACAAGGGTCTTCAAGCCATACAAGCACATCTGGGCTCGAAGATTTTCAAAAGTCTAAACGACGTCCCCGCTGGAGAAAGCAAAAAGGACATCTTGCAGCCCAACAAGAGGATGATGAATCTGATGAGGAGACATCAGAAGGAGCCCATTGTAGTAAGAATCTTGTACTCGTCTCTCAAACTTCTCAGCCCACGAAGAAAGTCTGGTTGATAGACTCTAGTGCAAGCAAGCATATGTCAGGTGACAAGAAGATGTTTGATTCTCTACGCGAAGAGCCAACTGGAGATCGAGTTCAGATAGCGGATGACAAAGAGTACATTGCAGAAGGAATAGGGAATGTGACCATTCCTCTGGGGCCATGAAAATGTACACTTACAAAGGTACTATATGTTCCTGGCTTGACTAGCAATCTTTTGTCAGTTACTCAGCTCTTGAATCATCACCTTAAGGTTGAATTTCTTGTTCAAAATGGCATTAAATCATGCTTAATCTCCCGACAAGGTACGGTTCTTGCTAAAGCCTTTGTAAAAGATAAGTTATTTGCTTTAGATACTGTTTCATCTTCTGCAGTAGCTTTATCTGCTTCAACAATAGAATCAACTACCTTATGGCATTATAGATATGGACACTTGTCGGTCGGTTCACTACACCAGATGAGTTCAAAAGCCATGGTCCATGGACTACCCAAATTGTCCAGTTCCTTGCCTATTTGCCCTGGTTGTCTTGCAGGAAAACAACATAGAGATCCGTTTCAAGCGAGCACCTTCCATGCCAAGAAGTGTCTGGAGGTAGTTCATACCAATCTAAATGGCCCATTGCCTGCTTCATTTTCAGGATACAAATACTTCCAGTTGTTCGTGGATGACCACTCTCACAAGATGTGGGTATATTTCCTAAAGCAAAAAAGTGAGGCTCTTCAACACTTTCAGAACTTCTATCATCGTGTTGTCAAAGAATCTGGACAACCACTTCTTCTACTCCACTCAGATCGAGGGGGGGAATTCACATCAAAGAAGTTCTTGGCCTTCCTAAACCATCACGGCATTAAGCAGCACCTGAATGCTCCCTACACGCCCCAGCAAAATGGCATTGTTGAGCGTCGCAATCGCATAGTGATGGAGATGGCTCGTTGCATGCTATCAACTGCAAAGCTAGGAGAACGATATTGGGCTGAAGCAGTACAAACGGCTGTATATTTTCTCAATAGGGCACCAACAAAGATTCTACTGAAAAAGATGTCAGAAGAGGTATGGAGTGGTAAAAATCCATCAATTTCTCATTTGCGAGTATTTGGTTGCATAGCATACATGCATGTTCCAGCTCAGAAGAGAAAGAAGGTAGAGCCAAAGACACTCCCGTGTATCCTTCTTGGCTACAGTACTACCTCGAAGGCGTATCGTCTCATGGATCCTGAGACAAAGAAAGTATACGAGAGTCAGGATGTGGTTTGTGACGAGTCATCCTTTGACTCAATAGTATCAACAGAAGATCCACTTCCAAACACATCTCACCGATTAGTCTCTGAATCAGATGATGAGCTGGAGGATACTACTCAGAGAAAAGAAATGCTACCAGGAGAACTATTTATTGACCTTGGAGAACTGCAGAATGTGACTCCACATCAATCCTCACGGCAACGACACAGTTCTTCTCAAAAGCAGTCAAGTTCTCATCCGAAGTGGGTACAAAGAACTATCAAGGACTCAAATTTGCAACAACTCCCAGATACATCATCCGGAGTCAAAACAAGGAGTCAAACAAGAAATGAGGTAAACTTTGCACTCATGAGTTCACTGATGAATAGCTCCGAGCCAGATAATGTTCGTGAAGCACTTAGTCAAACTCAGTGGAAGGAAGCTATGGATACAGAATATGACTCACTCATGAAAAATCGGACATGGGAACTTGTCGATCTGCCTACAGGAAAAGAACCCATAGGCTGCAAATGGGTCTTAAAGACAAAATATAAGGCAGACGGATCCATCGACAAATATAAAGCACGACTTGTAGACAAAGGATATGCTCAGAAAGAAGGCATCAACTATGAAGAAACCTTTGCACCCACTGCAAAGATGAAGACCATCAAAGTAGTTTGCGTACTTGCAGCACAGAAAGGATGGAGACTTCAGGAAATGGACGTCAAGAGTGCTTTCCTAAATGGTGATCTAAAAGAAGAAGTATACATGACCCAACCTGAAGGATTTGTTGATGAAAATCAGCCTAAAATGGTATGTCGTCTCATCAAATCTCCTTACGGATTGAAACAAGCTCCCAGGGCATGGTATATCAACATCAATGATCACCTTTTATAGCATGGGTTCACTCGTAGTCCCTCATATTCAAATTTATATATAAAGAAGGTAGGCAAAGAAATTATCATTCTGGTTGTTTATGTAGATGATCTTGTGATCACTGGTAGTTCAGAAGATCAGGTTGATATTGTAAAGAATGATCTCAAAAGAACCTTCGACATGACAGATTTGGGGCTACTACATTACTGTCTTGGCTTGGAAATATGGCAAAAGGAGCATCACATCTTTGTCTCTCAGACAAAGTACGCCAAGACACTCCTGGAAAAGTACAGAATGTCCGACTGTAAACCTATATCCACACCCATGGAAAAAGGCTTGCAACTTTCAAGATTCCAGGACTCACCTCAAGTAGATGCTACTCTCTACAGGCAATTGGTTAGAGGGCTCATCTATTTGACATACACCAGACCAGATCTTTGCTATGCTGTTAGCTATCTTTCCAGGTTCATGCAAGAGCCAAAGAAATGTCACTGGAATGTAGCAAAGCATGTTTTGAGATATGTCTGAGGAATAACTAATTATGGTCTGGAATATAAAAAGAATGATCAATTCTTCCTACAGGGATATGTCGACTCGGACCATGCTAGATCTGTTGATGATAGGAAGTCAACTACAGGATACATATTTCATCTCGGATCTGGACCAATCTCATGGATAAGCAAGAAGCAGAATGTTGTTTCTATCTCATCCACAGAGGTAGAATATCGTGCCGCACGAGGAGCTGTGTGCGAAGTGATATGGATACGTCGCATTATGGATGACCTAGGAATTCCTAAAAAACAGTCACCTTTTCTCTATTGCGACAATTAGAGTGTGTTGAAGCTCGTGCAGAATCCAGTCTTTCATGAACGAACAAAGCATATTGAAATTGACTGCCATTTCATTCGAGAGCACGTCTTGAACCGTCAAATTCAGCTCCAGTACTGTCCTACTGAAGCACAAGTTGCTGACATTCTCACTAAATCTCTTGGAAAAGTGAAATTTGAATCTTTCAGAGGTCACATTTGTAAGAATAATGTAATAAGGGGGGGAATGTTAGGATACGTTGGTTATTAGACTAGGTGTCTATCTTATCTCTTATCTCTTATCTCTTATCACATCATTCTCTGCTGATATTGTGGATCTTCTCAAATTAGTTAGGGAGTCAGTTCAGATTTCATAGCTATATATACTGTACATGTGCTTTGTTCTAGACAGAATAATATGAGATAAATCTATCTCTGCTATTTCTCATTCCGTAGCCTTGCTTCATTTCTCCCACAACCTGAGGATTAAATATATTTCCCACAATCATAAGAAATACAACAACCATCATCCACACATATGAGTAAAAAAAAATAACAAGGTAAAAACAATGGTGAATATCTACCTTACAATGATAAGGGTCAAACAAAAACAAGTTCCAAGCCTTCAAAAATCCCAAGAAAGAACCATCCATTCCAAGCTCAAATCACCATTCTCAAGCAAGTTCTCTAAAATTCCAAGCATCCACCCCCAAAAATGAACAAGTAACCCCCAAATCCTCACACAAAATGAAATAAATAGAAAATATGAAGACATGGGTGATGTGGCTCCATTTAGGATGCCACATAATCTCTCCATTCCACAACACAAAGGTCAAACCCAAACCCTAAAGCATAATAAATTGGCAGTTGGGGAAATGACCATCCTCTTACATACTCAACCCAAACCCACACCGCAAAAGCACACAAATAAATACCCTTGTAAGAAAAGTTAAAATAATTTCTCTTTCCCTCCATTAAAAAACAAAATAGGACCTAAAATAATTCCCTCACATCATAAGCCAAGTGGGTGGATGACTTTAAGAGGTGCAGGTCAAGCTTAACTTGTTCCACAAGTCACCAAAATGGCCTAGAAGGTCAAAATTCGAATTTCACTTGAAATATTGAGTACACACTACTTTAAAACAAATTTAATTCATTCCAATCCAATAGACATTAAGGATTCCAAATCACATTTATTTCCCCCCCTTTAGTCACATACTAATTAGCACAAGTTAAATGCTTCTAAAATTAATTTGAGAGGGTTGCTAAACAAAATAATAAAGTCACTCCACATACTAAAAGAAATACATTAACTCACAATAAAACAAAATCAACAAGACAAGGTCACAAATTACCCAAGGTCACATTTGAGGTCAACCCCCATGGGAACCTTCAAACAATAAACAATAACAACACACAACATATGAATACATGAGTTTCCAGGGTGGCCTGTTGCCGATACCCCACATTCCTTCGTTATTGGTCTCCTATCCTTGTAGTATGTTGTGTTATAATTTATTTCAAAATCAAACAATACCTTTTTGGCCCCGTGGCCATATTAATGATGTTGAAATAATAAAACACATGCATGCATACAGAACAATTTTCATCATCGAATATCATAATTAAACCAATGTTATAATCAAGTAATTCACTGATTGTTCAATTTTCTAATTTTTTCTATTCTGCTAATCCATCAATTTGTAATATGATCATAACATCAACAATCCTCCAAAAATATCCATAAATCATGTACAATATTGCAATACAGTAGTAATAGTTAGAACATCAAATACAGATGTATGAGTCAAACATATAAAATTCATCGCAATAATCACATCATGTCGTAAGTCTAACATGTCTATATTGTCTATCAAATAAGTAAAACAAGAGCATAAATGCTCATCTAGCAATATCTAATATCTATTACAATATCGAGGTATAGGGATAAAATACAGGGTGACCAGAAACATAACAATATAAAAAGTAGTAATAACATAACAATTAGTCTGTAACAAGTAAAATATTCTAGATCATCATCATATCCTTAAAATTTTAGGAAGAAAATCGATCATGAAAAGCAAGTGGAGTGAATAACTCTCAACACATCTTGTTTATTATGGAGAAATAGGTACACATTTATAGGAGAAATAGTAAACAAAATTCCCCTAAACTAGAGGAGGAAGATATGAACAAAGATGAGAGAATAATGGAATACAACAGTTAGGAGAGAATAAAGGATAATATAAAACAAACACACCTAAAATATAAGTTATGCTATATATGCTAACATTCCCCCCTTTTTACATTATTATTGCAAATGTGACCTTTGAAGAGATCAAATTTGACTTTTCCAAGTGCCTTGGTGAGAATATCAGCTAATTGTGCTTCTGTAGGATAGTACTGGAGCTGAATATGATGGTTCAAGATGTGCTGTTGAATTAAATGAAAATAAATTTCAATATTTTTCATTCATTCATGAAATACTAGATTTTACACGAGCTTCAACACACTTTGATTATCGTAATAGAGAAAAGGTGACTATTTTTCAGGAACTCCCATGTCGTTCAAAATGCGACGTAGCCATATCACTTCACACAAAGCTCCTTGAGTGGCACGATATTCTACCTCTATGGATGAGATAAAAACAACATTCTACTTCTTACTTATCCATGATATGAGTCAAAATTTGAGTTGAAATATGTATCCTGTAGTTGACTTCTTCCTCTGATACCAAAACATAGTTGACTTCATATCATCAACATATCCGGTGTGGTCCGAGTCAACGTATCCCTGTAAGAAGAATTGATCATTCTTCTTATATTCTAGACCATAATCAAATGTTCCTTGGACATATCTCAATACATGATTTGCTGCTATCTAGTGACATTGCTTTGGCTCCCGCATGAACCTAGAAAGATAGCTGATGACAAAGCATAGATTTGGTCTGGTCTATGTCAAGTAGATGAGACATCCAATAAGTTTCCTATAGAGTGTAGCATCCACTTGAGGTGAGTCCTGAAATCTTGAAAGTTGTAAGCCTTTTTCCATGGGAGTGGATATAGGTTTATAATCAGACATTTTGTAATTTTCCAGGAGTGTCTTGGCATACTTTATCTGGAAGAAAAATATGTGATGCTCCTATTCCAATATTTCCAAGCCAAGACAGTAATGTGGTACCCCCAAATCTGTCATGTTGAAGGTTCTTTTGAGATCATTCTTCACAATATCAACCTGATCTTCTGAACTGCCAGTGATCACAATATCATCTACATATACAACAAGAATGACAATTTCTTTTCCTACCTTATTTATATACAAATTTGAATCTGAGGGGCTCTGACTGAACCCATGCTGCAAAAGTTGATTGTCGATCTTGATATACCATGCCCTTAGAGCTTGTTTCAGTCCATATAGTGATTTGACGAGGCAACATACCTTCTTATGATGGTCTTCATCAAAGTTTACAAGTATAGATCACGCATGGTGCCCAATTATGACATGCAATAACAAATAAGGCTTCACACAATCAAACGTGGCTAAGACTTAGCCATGTCGACCTCTTGTACAAACCCGAAGTGAATCCCTAAAACCCACGTTCTCATGTGCCCTATAATCTACACATTCAATGCAAACATTAAACACAGGTGCCTAATAAAATATAACAAATAAACAATCTCGATAAAGTGTGCATGAATAAATTCAATTAACTATACCAAATAATATCAGTATGAAATCACTAATTCTAAACATATATGTCCATACTAACTCAAAATATATTAAGCATCTAAACAACACCTAACGACATCTAATTAGCCACTTTCAACCAAATGATAACCAAGTATATAACAAAACCATAAGTAAATCCATCACATGTGAAATGAAGTCAATTATAACATAATATGATGATATCCAAAATCATAACATCTAAGAACAATGAAATAACAACAATATTATTTTGGCGTTAGGTACTCAAATAACACAAGTGTTGTCAAACGAGCCATAATACAAACATATAGTAATCAAATGATGCTAAAGTCCATGTCCATCATCAATAAAAATAATGAGTCAACAGAGAGACTATGCTAATAAGAGGTAGGAACTACATCCCCCTCTCCTAAAATTAGACTTCCTCCTGGAAGTCACTCGAAGAGATAAGGATATCAAGCCCTCAATGTAGACACCTAAACTCGGTATCCTTAGTCTTAATCACCCACGTGTGCATATTTATTTAATCCATCCCCTTTTGTTTGATTAAATGCCCACTTAACCTATCATTATCCAATCCTCATCACTCAACATTAATTAACTAATCCCCATTAAGTAATTAATTAATCATTTAATTGTTATTAATTCACATTAATTAATTAATCAAATAATTATCCATCCATTTACCCTAAGCAACCTTCAAATTATGATGCTTTTATCTTACACGTAAATCACCTTTCTTTTCTATATTTTTATCCTATCTATTTTTATGCCCTAACCACTCATATCTCATCCCTCTCCCACCTAATGCTTTATAACAATAGCCTAATATTTAAAAGCTTCAAATCCCAAACAAAATAAGAAATCATGCCTATTGGTGAAAATTTCCCCTTAATCGGCAGTGACCCAAACTAGTCATCGTCGACCCTATAAAGAAAAGTGCTTTCCTCCCATTCAATGGGTGAGGCATGCACATATCAGAGTTTTCCTACAATGTGTGCACATATTCTTGTTCCTGAACATCCCTACAACATCTGTAGACCTCGTGCAGCTCCTTTCAATGTTTCTACATCACTCATGATCATCTTTTGTGAGATTATCCTCTATTTTTTCATCTTTTTTAATATTATCATTGCTCTTCTTATAGCTAAATTTTTATAGGTTAAGAGAATTTTCTGCAATACTCAAAGGCCCCTTGGCTACCTTTTATCGTAAATACTTTTCTTGTGCCTTTTCCCATCCATTTATTCTTGGCCTTATCACAGTCTTTAGAGTCATCGTTGATCCCACTTGGTTTCTATCGACTAGGGCCTGTTCATCCAACAACCTATCCAAATCATTTTTTTATGTCCTTTTCTCTTCATTTATTTCTCAGAGATCATTTTACAGGCCATCCGTCAACATTTACAACCTCCCGTAGTTACCAATTAGTATACAAATCCTCGTAGATCTATATATTTGCAGTATTGATAAGATCTACACATCCAAGTCACTATCGACCTACCTCTGCATAGTTTGGGTCACAGATGACCCAGTTAGGTACCATTTGATTTTCATTCATTTATATCATATTTTATATGCCTTTCATTTTTGCATTTCAAGTTTCTGTGTGCCTCAAATTCGGCATAATATCCATTTTATCATTATTATTTTTATTATTTTTTATCTAAACACAGGGGTTAACATCCGCTAAAGAAGTTAACACTTCTTTGAGCCAAAATTATTTTGGAAGGCCCCACAAAAATATATCTAATCAAATATTTCTCTAGTCTTGTAGTTTTTATAGCTTTTAGTAGTGAGGATCAATCTCTTTAGTGCCTGTATCCATCACATCACATTTTGAAGTACCTTAAATCCGCTAGCAATTCTGATTTTTCTAATTTTTTTAGTAGTTAGTGCATTAACTTCATTAGGAATGAGAAAATTGTTAAATATTCTTGGCACGGCCGGTGGGACCACCCTTTAGGTGATCTCTTGTATTTTTTTCATTTTTTCTTTGGTTTGTTTGTCTTCACCTAACACTGCAACATGAGGCTTTTCTTTATTGCTTTCTCATTTTCGATTCATGGACTGGATCCCTCATCAATCAAGAGTGCAAACAAATAGGAAAAGTGTTATAGAGGTGGTGCTTTATTTTTCCCTATTTTCTCCTTTTGCATCGTGTTGTCCCCTCAAAATTTTCCTTCTCTAACTAAGTCTGGACTTAGAAATTTTTGAGTTATTACCCTTTCAAAATGGTCTAATAAGAGTATTTTCATATCTAACACTTTCCAAGGGCTCAAAGATTTTTGGATCCTACTTCATCATATGGGAAATTTCTTCATCTTTCCAAACAGGTAAAGAAGTTGTTCTAACTCTTTGTTTTGTGCAAGATATGGCTCGGTGGACCAACAGAGCTGCAGAGGTTTCTTTGTCACTTTTCCTTTTCAGCAAAAAGGTGTAAATGGAAAAGGCGGATCTGCGAGCCTGAGATGGGTGAAGAAAATAATGAAGTTTGAACCCCGTAGGCAATCAAATTGTGCAACGTGTACACGAGAGCGCAGAGCTGACAGAGGATGTTGTGACTTTGAAAATTTTTCTACTAAAGGTTCAAAATGTTCTAAATGGAGCTGCGACCCTGTATCCAATCCAAAGGCACCACATATGCTTGTTGAAAAGTCAAACTAGGCTGGCGGAGGAAATTGCTCCAAATTGTTGATTTCTAAAAAAGTTGTGAAACAGAGGGAGCTCACCCATGGCTGCTCCAAGCACTTTCTGCCATGTGGATGGCTCATATTTAAAGGTGCAAAAGATAAATATAATGGCCCACATTCAATCTGGCAAGCTTGTAACTATTTTAATTATTAATTCTCTAGCATTTCCCACCATGGCCGTTTTTCTACAAAAGAAGAATCCGAAATGGTGCAAAACGATGAGATCTCTTTGTAACTACTTCTTGGCCGTCAGCGGAAGTTATAACTACCTCATGCAAGCTATTTCATGGCTTTTGGAAGTCATTCCATAGGTTGGCATTTTAATTTTGAAGATTGTAAATGATTTTTGTGAACATAGGACAAAAACAATAATCACCATTCTTATAAGCTTCTTCTTTCTGTATTTTTCTTCCCTTTCCTTTCTGTGTACAAGTTTCTACTTCATCTGTAATAAGAAAAGAAGGATTTTATGCCCCTTTGATAGAGGATTTGATTGGTCCTTTGTGACCAATGCATTCTTATTCAGTCTTGTACCTCTAGTTTGCGAATTTGTATTATTCTTCCATTTAAATGCATGTTATAAACTTTCTGATCAATGTTTTTAGGCCTCTATTGTTCTACCTCCATCATTGATCTCCTTTCCTTCATTCCCACTCTCAGACCAGTTTCTGTCCTTGAAAGAAATTACAGGATTTGCCATAGGGTTAGTGGAGTGCCTCTATAGATCTCTGGTTGAAAAACCACCATTGAATCCACTTATTTTTCATGCATAATATGACAGTTGTACTATTATAAGTAGAGGGACTTAGATTCCCATAGTGTTGTTTTAGAAACCACCAATTTGTCCCCCTAGAAAAAATTCCAAGCTAATAATTTTCGCGCCTACCGTGGGGCAGATTTTACAGCATCTGCACCCTAGAAATGACCACAGGGTCTTTAAATACCATTGGAGTTCATTGAAAATTTAAAGTTTCTTATGATCCACATGGATACCAATCATGTCAAATCTCACACATCCTCCTTTTGAGAGACCTTCCTTGCTCGTTCACATTCAAGAAGATATTATTTTTGACCTAAGGGAGGCTATTTGGCATAAAAGGAATGGTGTAGACCATTACTCTATTGCTTCAAGAATCTTGGACCAAGAAGAAGAAGTCGCCCTTGATTTGGAGAAGCAAAGAAAAATCTTAGCACCTCTGATCAGAGGATCATTTTTGAAAGTTCCCAAAACATCCCTAAATAGTATTAGTGTAGAAGATCATCTCGAGATCTTTCTAACGACTATGAGAACGCGACAAACGGACATCGGGAGCTCTAGATATGTCTGGTCAAAGTTCGGTCAACGAGAAAGTCAACTCTAGTCAACTGGTCAATAATGGACCAATCACACTGCAACACGTGGCGAAAAGGAAAAAGGGAGTTGTTTGTTGTTTTTCGATCACCAGTCTTTGACGAGCATAAAAAAATGGGTGCATGGGAACAAGAGGCTCAACTTTTATTACGGACGGGAGCCCAGCCGCCGTGTGGACTATGGTATTATCGCCGACGTGGTAGGTCCACAAGCCACCACGTGGCTTGCCACCACTCGTCGAATTCACTCGATTTGCCTATCGAGGATTGACAAGTGGTATTTATTGCCATATTTCATTTGGAATGTCATTATATTACTTGGTCGAAATTATATTATCTTGGTAAGTCCACTTTCCATATTCCACGCATTTAATCCAAATCCATATTACATTTTCCACACATTATATTTAGTTTAACCTCCAAGCATTATTCAAGGCACATAAAAATACCATATCCTAACATATCTATGTGCCATCCTAATACAACCAACAAATTCACCACTTCCCATGGCTAAGGTGGCTCTTAAGCCACTTAAACAATGAACCCCCTACCATTTTAAAACCTCCTCCACTTTAAAATGCGCCAAATGTGGGATATTGTTCCCTAAGAGATGAGTCCATTGCATGGGGAGGAGAATGGAACCCAAGTGGGCCGTGTAAAAGGATAAGCACCCAGACGGTATGCTAGGAGGCTTAGAAACAATATAAAAGGAGCTTTATTGTATTTGAATAGCATGGGTACAGGTCTGTGCAAGCAGCATAAGGAGGCAGTTTTAGAAAACACCATTTTTTAAGGATGTGCACTCAGATTGGGCATTCGGAATAAAAATATGAAATGAATTAAATTCTGAGACAATTCCAATGATATAAGATTTGATCTTTTTTGATGAGTTTTAACCTGTTTTTGGAAGCTTTGAATGCATATTTTAACAGGGATCTACAAGACAGCTAGTTGGAAAACACAAATTTCAATGCACTTCTGGTCTGAATTGTGACTTGGTGTAAACATGAAAAGTGTTCAGAATTCAGATCTGATCTCAGAAATATGATTTTTTTTCATATAATTTTTTTAAATCCCCATTTGTAGGTGTTTTTCTAACACAGTTGCAGGGAGATCACATTGTGAAAACACTATAGGAGCCACGGATCGTTCTTGGGACATTGATCAGCTCATTTACAGGTTGTGATTCATTATTGGTTGTTTGTAAGATTTATTGTACTTGCATTTCAATATTATTAATGGATCGGTTCAATCTGAACCTGAGGGCGTAGGAATTCTGAACCCCGTAAAAAATCTCTTTTGTTATCTGAATGTTTCAGTTTTCTGATTATTTATTCACTACACAAGTTTTCCGCACTTTTATGGATGCAAACTAATCAGAATTTAATCGATTTGTGGATTTAAGAATACTTAAAAATTGGTTAAGAAAATCACGATCTTTGGAAACTTTTAGAAGTGATAAAAAATACATCTCACGTTTTCAAATCAAGTTTGGTATCAGAGCAGTTAGATTGCTGGATTAGCTTCTAATTGTGCCTGGAAATTTGGCTTCAGCTTCAGTATTGATTTCACTTTTCAGTTTGCAGACATTTTGGGGCTTGTTAATCTTCTTTTGCAGTGTGCAGTTCTTGAAGTACAGGTTGTGTTTGCAGGAATAGGGAATCATGGGCAAGTCATCCAAACAAGAGCAACTGGATGAGCTTGAAGCCATAAACCGCCAACTCCAAGAAGAAAACTCTTTCTTGAGAGCTAAATTTTATTCCTTGGAAGAGAAAATAGTGCGGTTAAAATCTGAGCCACAATCCTCTATAACCAAGAAAGAGGAGTATGTCAACAAGATGCTTGAAGAGAGAAAGAAGTTGATGGGCTTTGTTAAAGAGTCGCAGGAAGAAATACGAACCAAGGATGTACTCTTGGAAAAGATGTAACAAGGTGAACACAAGAACGAAATGCCTTCCAAATCAGATGCAGGTACTATGACAGAATGCACTGTAAGTTGTTCACATTTTAATTCTTCCTCTCCTTCAGTTTCAGACGTTCCTTTGGTTAGTTTGAAAAACACACTAAGGGAATTGGGTCTAAGCTAATGGTTAAGATGGGATTTAATAGAACGGGCCTTGGTAAAAATGGACAAGGTGATGCTAACCCAATACAGGTAGAGGATCAGCCTCGGTTTGCAGGTTTGGGTTATTCTAGTGGGAAAATGGAAATTGGAGAAAGTTCCAAATCTACTGAAGGAAGACAAGCTTCCAACAGCCAAGAATCCACACCACTAGAATTGCAGGATTCCGCCATCAAGAGGAACAATGACAGGTGTAAGAAAACAGGTAAAAGAGGTAATCAGATTCCACCTCCTTCCACTTACACTAAAAATAGCACTAAGGGAAAATCAAATCCTAAAACTTCTAATACACTCTTTTAGTTGGAACAATATAGCTTTGGTAGGCAGAAATATGCTTTCCCTTGCACATTTTGTGAAGGTACTAATCATTCTATTGCATATTGTTGGAAGAGGAAAAAATTGATTAAGAAGTTAATGCCTTTTGTGAATGATAAGGTAGGTGCTAAAGATCAATCTCACCAAGGAAAAGTGAGAAATTGAAAGAAGGTTACCTCTCCTAAATAGGGGAATCATTCTCGTAGACAGAGTTCTAAGAATGGTAAAATGGGTTAGACTCCTAAAAACAGGGAAGTTAAATTTTGTTCCCATTGTAATAGGAATGGTCATGATGTTAAGGTTTGTTGGTTTGTTTCTAAATAACAAAATTGGAAAGTTGTTAAAAAGAACAGTATTGTAAAACCAACCATGCTAAACCTAACAAAACTCATTGTGGTACTGAGGAGGTAAAACAACCAAAACGGAAAAACCCAAGTGATTGGTTTGGAAAAACACTCCTCAACTTTATATTTGCACTACAGTAAATTGTTGATACTAGGCAAGCAAAATGTTTTTCAGAGCTATATTTTAGGGATTCCTGTTGATTGATAAGGATTTGTTCCTAAGTTGATATTTAAGCTTTGAAAATGAATGGAAACAACTGAAGAGAAGATTTGAGTGATAGGTCATCATACTCATGTTTTCTTTTCTCAGATTGGTTGGTAGTTCCATTGATGAAAACACTATGCAGGGATAGGCATCAGTAGCATGTCTAAATTTGAAACTTGCAGTTGTAATCAACATAATCACAAAGTGTCAGTTGAACACTAGCTTCTGTTATAGATGGGTGTTATTATCTGACTTATTATTTGTGATGGCGATACAGTGTTTTGGGCATATTCATGTTGATTCAGTTATGGGCTATAGCTATTTTTGGGCGTTGATATTCTATTATATTCTGATAGTGAATACTTGTAGTTGTTATAGTTTCAGATGGGCAGTGGGCACTAGCCTAATTGTGAGCAGTTTAGATGTCTTGTATACTAATCTGTGTTATGGAATTGTAATTTTTGGTAATCGGCCATATCACAAAGTGACAGTTTAACACTAGCTTTCCATAATAGAATGGGTGTTATTATCTGGTCAGTTATTTGTGATGGCATTACAGTGGGGTATGACAGTTCACAGTTGTGTGTAGAGTTGACAGGGTTGCAGTTTTTCAGTTTTACACTAGCTTAATTGGGTGTTATTATCTGATCGACAATGTGACTAGCTAATCTTGCTATTTACATTTATTTAACCCATAATGTTATTTTGGGTTCTTGTATGTGTTTGTACAATGCAGGAAGAGATAACATGTTTTTGTGGGTTGATACACAACTTTTTGTGGACAAAAAGCCTTTCTCAGTAGGGAGGTGTGATCAGAGGATCATTTTTGAAAGTTCCCAAAACATCCCTAAATGGTTTCAGTGCAGAAGATCATCTCAAGAGCTTTCCATTGACTATGAGAACGTGACAAACAGACATCGGGAGCTCTAGATATGTCTGGTCAAAGTTCGGTCAACAAGAAATTCAACTCTAGTCAAATGGTCAATAATGGACCAATCGCACTGCGACACATGGCGAAAAGGCAAAATGGAGTTGTTTGTTGGTTTTTGATCACTGGTCTTCGACGAGCGTAAAAAAAAGGGTGTACGGGAACAAGAGGCTCAACTTTTATTATGGAGAGGAGCCCGACCGCCGTGTGGACTATGGTATTATCGCCGATGTGGTGGGTCCACAAGCCACCACGTGGCTTGCCACCACTCGTCGAATTCGCTCGATTTTCGTATCAAGGATCAAAAATTGGTATTTATTTCCATATTTCATTTGGAATTTCATTGTATTACTTGGGTCGAAATTATATTATCTTGGTAAGTCCACTTTCCATATTCCACACATTTAATCCAAATCCATATTAGATTTTCCACGCATTATATTTGGTTTAATCTCCAAGCATTATTCACGGAACATAAAAATACCATATCCTAACATATCCATGTGCCATCCTAATATAACCAACAAATGTGCAACTTCCTATGGCTAAGGTGGCTCTTAAGCCACTTAAATAATGAACTGCCTACCTTTTTAAAACCTCCTCCACTTTAAAATGCACCAAATGTGGGATATTGTTCGCGAAGAGAAAATTCCATTGCATGGGAAGGAAAATAGAACCCGGGTGGGCCGTGTAAAAGGATAATCACCCATCCAGTATGCTAGGAGGCTTAGAAACAATATAAAAGGAGCTTTATTGTATTTGAATAGCATGGGCACAGGTCTGTGCAAGCAGCATAAGGAGGTAGTTTTAGAAAATGCCATTTTTGAAGGCCATGCACTCAGACTGGGAATTCGGAGTAAAAAGATAAAATGAAGGAAATTCTGAGACAAATCCAATGATATAAGATTTGATCTTTTTTGATGAGTTTTATCCCTTTTTGGAAGCTTTTAATGCAGATTTTAACAGGGATCTACAAGACAGCTAGTTGGAAAACACAAATTTCAATGCACTTCTGGTCTGAATTGTGACTTGTTGTAAACATGAAAAGTGTTCATAATTCAGATCTGATCTCAGAAATATGATTTTTTTTCATATAATGTTTTTAAATCTCCATTTTTAGGTGTTTTTCTAACACAATTGCAGGGAGATCACATTGTGAAAACACTGTAGGAGCCACAGATCGTTCTTGGGATAGTTTCTGCTATTTTACTGAGTTCTTGGGACATTGATCAGCTCATTTGCAGGTTTTGATTAATTATTGGTTGTTTGTAATATTTTTTGTACTTGCATTTCAATATTATTAATGGATCGGTTCAATCTGAACCCGGGGATGTAGGAATTCCGATCCCTGTAAACAATCTCTTTTGTTATCTGAATGTTTCAGTTTTCTGATTATTTATTTTCTACACAAGTTTTCCACACTTCTATGGATGCAAAATAATCATAATTTAATCAATTTATGGAGTTAAGAATACTTAAAAATTGGTTAAGAAAATCACGATCTTTGGAAACTTTTAGAAGTGATAAAAAATGCATCTCACGTTTTCAGATCAACACCTCGGAGAAGACAATAAGTCTTCAAGATGGTTGACAAAAGGTATACCCGGTAGTTGAAATTAGAAGGACCCGTCAATCCTACTCTTGATGAGCTTAACAAAGAACAAGAGATAGAAAGAGAGGAAGCAGATAGTTTTCAACTTGAAAGGGAAGAATTGATTAGGGCTCAACTTGAAGAGATTAAAAGACTCTAGAGAGAAGTAGATGAAAGAGAAGAAGCCCTAGTTGCTGAAGAAGCTAGAAAAAAAATAGAATGGTAGATAATGAACATGAAGGACATAGACCAAATGTACCATGGGGAATAAATACTGGTCCACTTGCCCTCCCACGAATACTCCATGATCTGCTAAGATGATCAAGAAAGAACTTTCCTAAATTTAAAGGAGATGGCTCCCAACTCCTTGAGGAACATGTAGCGGCTTTCATCATTGATTTTGGTGTCTTGGGTGTTGAAGATGAAGATGTGTCAGTTAGAATTTTTTGGAGTCACTCCAAGAGAAAGTTGTTGAGGGGTTTTACATGCTTCCCTTAATATCTATCACTAGTTTGGAGGACATAAGGAGTGCATTTTAAATTAGATTCAAGAGCACAGAAGATGGCCAAGACTTGCTATTTCAATTGGTGCAAATGAAGAAAGAAGTCTCTGAGTCCATGAGAGATTTCATAGAAAGATTTGATATATTGACAAGAATAATTCCCAAAGATGTAGTTCCTTCTAAAAAAACTTGAAGAGGTTCTTCATCAGTGCCTTTCCATCAGTAGTTGGTTTCTTCCTTAGGAGAGATCAACCAAGAACATTGAGGGAAGCTCAATACCTTGCAATCGAGATTGATGATGATTTAATCCTTTCTAGAAAAGTGAAGGGCCCAAATGGAAAGCAAAAGGGTTAGAGTTCAAATTCAGTCACAATAGATTCTATGTTCCAAAAAATGGCAAATGATCTGGTCACCTTGAAGAAGTAATTCTCACAATTTACTATGAGGAATGCTCCAAGAAGACTGAATTTCCATGAGAGGCAAAGGATTACACCACCTCCTCCCCAGCTTTCTCTTGAAGAACCACAAGTCAATGCGGCTTGTAATATAAGAGAGGAAGCTGAAGTTGATGAGCTCGAAGGAGATGATGAAGAAAACTTCGAGATCTACCTAGAATTTGAGGAGGTCGATATGTACAATGTCCTGTTAGAATTCAATTATGATGATAAAGAAGAGGAGGAGGAAACACCAAGTTTTTCATGCATTGTTTTCACTAGAACACATTCCAAGAAGAACACTCCATTCTTGGTGACTACAAAGGAGAAAAAACCCAAAGAATTTTCCACTTCTAAGGTCACACAGAAGAGGATTATCAACAAAGGTTCTCCATTGTTGCCCTCCATGGATTCTGGTAAAGGAAAACTAGACTTGGTCATTGTTAGGGATCATGTTGTCATACCCGGTAAGTCTTTTGTTCCTTCTTCTATTTCTGTAGTTGTTAAGAGTACTTCCCCTTCCATTGGAGTCTCTACCAAAACACCAATAGTTCAGCCAAAGGCTATACCTTTTCCTTCTGCTAAACCGACTATTTAACCTTTAGGAGAAAACATTTCATCCAAAATATCCAAGGTTCCTTCAAAGCCCTTCCTAGGTAAATCCTCTTTCATCCCACGAGATTCCTCATCATCCAATATTTCCCCATTTGATTTTGTAGAGTATGAAATCAAAACCAAAGTCCAACTCTCAGAGTTAGATGTACTTGCAAACAAACTTGGCACAATTTGACATATTTATTAATGCAGTCCGAGGTAGTAGCTCTATATCTTCAAGTTTCAATGCTAAAGGAATCCTTCCATATGCCTTCCAAACCTCCATCTCAAAACATGTTAGCACTCAGTGTTACCAAAACATCTAGATTTGAGCCTTTTTATTTGTCTCTCCTCATACAAGGTTTTGAGTTTATAAACTATATCATTGATTCCAGATCTTTTGATAACGTAATGCCACTCAAATTTTTAAATGCACTAGTCCTAAATTTCACTAGAGTAAATGGAGCTTATTATTCCATGAAATCTAAACAAGTGCCACTGCTTGGAAGAATAAAGGATGCACAAGTAACTCTGGCTAACTTCCCCCCAAAAAGAAGGCGCTCCTAACTATCTTTGTGGCAGACATCACAACATCCTTTGGCATGATTCTGAGTAGAAGTTTTTATAGAGATATTGGTGGATAAATTATAATGGATTGGTAATCCACTACTATCCCTATCAAAGGTGAAATGAAGAGGTTGTTGCTTGTTAGAAAGATGAAATTCACAGTAAAGAAGTCCAATGATCCGAGAGCTGACATCCTTCTTCAAGATTATGAGTTAGCAAATTACTTCCTCACATAAAAAAAATATGAAAAGCTACCACTTCTCATGGAGGAAGAATAATATCTGGTCTAGATGATGAAATTTTATGGTAGTCATTCAAGGGCAAGGTTCTGGAGCTGGTGATGTTCTGTATTCACCTTCAAAGGAAATGTATCCTTTTTATTACAAACTATAGTTTGACAACAAAAAAAATACAGTAGAATACGAAGCCCTTCTTTTGGGCATGAGAATTATAGAGGATATGGGAATCAAGAAACTAATATGCCTTCGTGATGCAGAGGTAATAGTGAAACAAATCCACCAGCAATATCAAGTGAAGAACCCAAGGCTCAGACGCTATAGAAATCATGTTTGTGGATTGTATTGAACCATTTGATGCTTTCTCTATTGAAGCCATTCCAAGGGCACAAAATGAAAGGGCTAATTCCCTTGATGTGTCTACCTCCTTATTGACACCTCATCCTTCCTTTGGAAATGATAAGATAACTATTGAGATGGTTTTCAAACTGAGTGTACCTAATAATGCTAATCTTTGGCAAGTCTTCAATGATGACAATAAAATTTTGAGCTTCTTAGAGCAAAGCGATAATTTCAATAATCTCTTCTTTAAAGGAAGTGTAAATCCTCGTAGAGATGTTGTTGATGAGGAAGAAGTTGATGGAATTGATGAATTTGATGATGAGGGAATGATCAGACAAAAAGGAAACAAAATTACCAAACTCTTAGTCTCTTTCGAAGACCTATTTCACAAACATGACAGATTCATTCAAGAGACAGAGAACTTATCTTCTTGGTGTCCATCTGCCTTTGAAAAAGAAAATATTGGTACTCTAGAAGATCTAAGAATGGTAAACATTGGTAAATTATGCTCTCCTGAAGAGAAGAGAAGGTTTGTTATTCCGCTCAAGAAATATTATAATGTTTTAGCTTACTCCTATGAAGAACTCAAGTTGTTCCAGCCAAAATAAATGCACCATTCCATTCCTTTGAAGCAAGGTGATAAGACTTTTAGGTTAAATCAAAGGTCCTATAATCCAAAGGTTACTGATATCATCAAGGAAGAAGTGACCAAGATGTTGAACGCTAGAATCATTTTTCCCATCCACCACTCAACATGGGTGGCTAACATTGTGCCAGTAAGAAAGAAGAATGGTGAAATAAGGATATGTGTTGATTTCATAAATCTGAATCAAGCCTCACTCAAATACAACTATCCTCTGCCCTTCATGGATCACATTTTTCAAGCAGTCACTGGATCTGAGATTCTCTCTTTACTTGATGGTTTTTCAAGGTACAACCAAATCAAAGTGGAAAAGGAAGACTGTAGCAAAACAACATTCACAACTCCTTGGGGCACTTTTTCTTATAGTAGAATGCCTTTCAGCCTAATCAATGCGGGATAAACATTCCAAAGAGTAATGGACTTGGCCTTCAGAGATCTGAAACATTGCATTTTTATTTACTTGGATGATCTCACGGTATTTTTGAAGAAAAGAGAAGAGTACATGTGTCATTTGGAACAAGTTCTTGCAAGGTGTAGAAAACACGATATATTTTTGAATCCCAAGAAATGCATCTTTGGAGTCATAGAAGGAAAGTTTATAGGACACATCGTGAAAAAACATGGAGCACACATTGACCTAAAAAGAGTAAGAGCTATTCAAGAACTATCTCTACCCACCAGTAAGAAAGGAGTGCATTCATTATTCGGGAAGGTAAACTTTCTTTGCCACTATTTCCCTAAGTTCACTGAACTGAAAAAGCACATCACTTCTATGATGAGGCCTCAATCAAGTTTCAAATAGATCCATGAAGGGAAAACTCCATTTGAAGAGATAAAACGAGCTATTGCGAAAACTCCTACTCTTGTATCTCTAGATTTTGACAAAGAGTTCATCAGGTACTCTTATGCCTCAAAACACACTCTATCTATTGTCCTTGTCCAGAAGAATGAAAAATATTTGGAAGTACCCATTGCTTTCATGAGTTTTCCTTTGAATAAACACAAGCTCAATCATAGTCAATTGGAAAAGTAGGCATTCGCAGTGGTCAAAGGTGTAAAAAAATTCTGCTTCTACATTCTCAATTCTCATACTATGGTAATGGTCCCTAGAAGTGCAATCAAATCCATTTTGACATAGCAATATCCTGGAGTCAAATAAGGGAATTGGATCACAAAAACTCAAGAGTATGACCTAGAGATTCGACCTTCCCATCTGGTGAGAGGAAACAGTCTGTGCAAGTTAATTGCTAAAGATGAAACTCTCAAATTTCAGCACGGAAAGGAAGATGACACTTGTTTAACTTTCCCATTAAACTTCCCACAAGTTCTCTTTGTAACCACTACTAATGAGTGGTATGTAAACATTTCTTTTCTACTTACTTATAGAAAATTTCCCTCTCATCTAGATTACAAGCAAATAAGGAATCTCAAACTAAAAGTAAAGAAGTACGTGATGCGGAATGATGTGCTTTATAAGAAAGGACTGGCTGGTTTCTTCCTTTCATGTGTTGATAAAGAGCAACAAGGAAAGTTGCTTAAAGCCTATCATGACCAAGCATGTGGTGGACACTTCTCAGTAATGGTGACTACCCCCAAGATTCTTAGAGGTATATATTATTAGCCTTCCCTTTTTTCTGATACTCGGAGTTGGGTTTCTAAATGCAAAGCATGCCAACAATTTTTTGGAAAACCATAGCTAGCTGCATTTCCTCTTAGGCCTATGATTATTGAAGAACCATTTCAAAAATGGGGGCTGGACTTCATTGGCATGTTGAATCCTCATTCAAGTGCTGGGCATACTTATGTGCTCACTGCCATGGACTACTTCAACAAATGGGTGGAGGCCATTCCAACCAAACAAGATAGCTCTAAAGTAGTCTTTAGTTTCATTAAATAATACATCATTTTCCATTTTGGAGTGCCTCAAAAGATTGTTGTGGAAAATGCCATTTATTTCTCTTCAAGAGAATTGAAAGAGTTTTGTTATGGTTTTGGCATCTCTCTAGCACATTCTTGTGATTGCTATCCACAAGGAAAAGTTCAAGCTGAGTAAAGTAACAAGAACATTGTGACCATTATCTAAAAGCTTGTTGATGAGAACCCAAGGAATTGGCACAAGAGATTGTATGATGCATTGTGGGCTGATAGGATCACTCACAAGAAGGCCATAGGTACATCACCTTTTCAACTGTTGTATGGAGTCAAATCAAGAGATCCCTATCACAATTGAAATACCAGCTCTCAAATTGCTTTCAATTAGTGGATGATGGCCAATACAAAGACTACCATTGACAAAATGATCCTTTTTCTTGAGAGGATGGAAGAAATAAAATATTAGGTGGTTGATAAAATCAAAGAACATCAGCTGAAATTGAAAAATATCTTTGAAAAAATGACCAAGGCAAGAGAGTTAAGAGTTGGAGATTTTTTCCAACTTTGGGACAAGAGAAGAGAACCAAAGGATAATCATGGAAAATTTGATTCTTTATGGCTGGTACCTTTTCAAATTCTTGGAACTTGTGGTGAGAATGTTTTTCTCCTATTATAATTGGATGGGACTCCATTAGGATTTCCTAGAAGTGGGAAATATTTGAAGCTATATCATCAGTGAAAGTGAGTTGTCCCTCACCTTGTAGCGTAGTTGTGTTTTTTTCCCTTTTTTGTCATGTGCTTTGTTTCCCCTTTTCTATTTTGGTGTGTTTTTGGTTGTGTCTCCTCTTCTTCCTTTTTGCTTTCCTCAGAGGTTGTACATGAATCTTTAAGGCCCAATGGATAAGGCACTAGTGAACATTATATGTTTTAAAACTTGAGATTCTAGATCCCCATGCGATGTTTTCTCCCTATTCAATCCATGTCATGCCCCCAAGCTAGAGCCACTATTGTCCCCTCAAAATTTTCCTTCTCTTTCCAAGTCTGGACTTAGAAATTTTTCAGTTGTTACCCTTTCAAAATGGTCTAATAAGATTATTTTTAAATCTGGAACTTTGCAAGGGATAAAATATGTTTTGAACCTACTTCATCAGATGGTAAATTTCTTCCCCTTTCCAAAAATTTAATGAAGTTGTTCTAACTCCTTGTTTTGTACAAGATATGGCTCGACGGACTTGAGTTGTATTTTTTTCCCAAGGTAGAATAGTGGAGCTATGGAGGTTTCTTTGTCACTTTGAATATTTGCCAAAAAGTTTTAAATGGCAATGGAAAATCCACAAGCCCGAGCTGGGTGGAGAAAATAATGAATTTTAAACCCCGTAGGCAATCAAATTGTGCCTCTTGTACATGAGAGTGCGGAGCTAGCAGTGGATGTTGCAAAATTGAACCATTTTATAAAAAAGGTTCAAAATGTTCTCAATGGATCTGCGACCATTGTATCCAATCCAAAGGCACCACATACACATGTTGAAAATTCAAACCGGGCTGACGGAGTAAATTGTTCCAAATTACTAAATTCTAAAAAAGTCGTGAAACAAAGGGAGATCACCCACGACTGCTCCAATCACTTTCTTCCACATAGATGGCTCATATTTAAAGGTGAAAAAGATAAATATAATGGTCCACATTCAATCTGGAAATTTTTTAACCGTTTTAATTATTAATTCTCTAGCATTGCCTACCATAGTCGTTTTTCTACAAAAGAAGAATCTGAAATGGTGCGAAACAATGAGATCTCTTTGTAAATGCTTCTTGGCCATTAGAAGAAGTTATCACTGCCTCATGTGATCTATTTCATGGATTTTTGAAGTCATTACATGGGTTGGCGTTTGATTTTGGAAAGAATGTAAATGATTTTTGCTAACAACGGACAAAAAAAATAATGACCATTCTTCTAAGTTTCTTCTTTCTATATTTTTCTTCCATTTCCTTTCCTTGTAAAAGTTTCTACTTCAGCTGCAATAAGAAAAGAAGGATTTTATTCCCCTTTGATAGAGGTTTTGATTGGTACTTTGTGACCAATGCGTTTTTATTTAGTCTTGTAGCTCTAGTTTGTGAATTTATATTATTCTTCCATTTAAATGCATGTTATAAACTTTCTGATCAATGTTTGTAGGCCTCTAATGTTCTACATCCATCATTGATCTCCTTGCCTTCATTTCCACTCCCCTTTCCCACTCTCAAACCACTTTCTGTCTTTGCAATAAATTGAAGGCTTTGCAATAGGGTCAGTGGAGTGCCCTTATGGATCTCTGGTTGAAAAATTGTCATTGAATCCACTTTTTTTTCATGCATAAAACAGAAAACTGCATTGTTATAAGTAGAGGGACTTAGATTACCATAGTGTTGTTTTGGAAACCACCAATTTTTTCCCTAGACAAATTTCCAAGCCAACACATCGTAATTTTCTTTTCTTATTCGTGCCCTCGTTATATATCACACTTCATTTTGGGATTTAAAAGAACATTATTTTTGCATGCTACCTGCTCATATAGTTTTTATAGGGGTTGAATATTTTGCATCTCACATTTATCACAGATAGTCAAAACCTCACAAATCAATTAACATATATAAATATCTCAATACCTAGTAGATTGATTGGGATTTGATCATCCAATATGTGTTGGGGTGTGGAGCTTGTTTTTGGTCTTCTTGAATCAGTGTTAAAGTGTTGGAGCTCGAATGGTTAAGTTTAGAGACTTCAAGAGAATTATGTTGTCGTTTTTTGTGACGTTGTTATGTCGTTGTTGTGATGTTGCTGTTAATATGTTGTTAATTGGCTGTTAACATCGTGACAATTTTTCCCATTGTGGAAAGTTGAAATTTCGTGACTTTCAAACTTCTAGGGTCAGATTTAGGACTTCTTATAAGTATTGTAATCTTATAAATATAGGTGTTAGCGTATCTTGAAGATATCTTGAGTTTTCATGAGGTCATACAGTCTTAGTGATCAAGGTTAATAAATTGGGTGTCAATTGTGGTTTAACATCTTTCGAATTCTATTGTGAGTTCATAACTGAGAGAAGACTATGAGAGTTGTTTTATTTTTGTTGATAATAAAATCTGAGCAAGTTCTTGGTGGACATAGCACACATTCGATGAACCAAATTAAATCTTGTCTTGTCTTCTTTTTTGCATTATTTATTTATGTTTTTATATTTTTGCAAGTATAATTCTGCTATATAGTTTCCTACTATTGTGGTTTGAGGAATTGTTTCCCAATATTTGTTTTCTAATTCCTAACAATTGGTATCAGAGCTTTGGTGGTTTTTTTCTGAAGTTGTAAATTTTAGCTTGAGTGGGAGCTATGGAAGATGAGGGTAGATCAAGGGTTGAGAAGTTCATTGGGAAGAACTTTGGTTTGAGGAAGATGCAAATAGAAGATTTCTTATATCAGAAGGACCTCCATGTTCATTTGGCTGGAAAAGTAAAGAAACTTACAACCATGTCGGATGAGGATTGGGAGTTTTTGGATCGAAAGGTGCTCAGGGAAATTCTTTTATGCCTTGCATCTTTAGTTGCTTTCAATATATCGCAGGAGAAGACCACGGAAGGTCTCATGGGTGCGTTGGGGAAGTTAAATGAAAAACCCTTCACCTCTAATAAAATATTTTTGATGAAAAAATAATTTAATATGAATATGTCTGAGAATGGTTATATTGCTGATCATTTGAATAAATTTAATACGGTTGTGAGTATGTTAAACTCGGTAAAAATTGAATTTGATGACGAGGTCAGGGATTTGTAGATTTTGTGCTCCTTGCCAGATAGCCGGGAAAGCTCGGTTATGGTTGTAAGTAATTCAGTTTCTAATAATTCAAAGCTAAAGTTTGAGGATGTAATAGGTGTGATCCTAAGTGAGGAAATGCAAAGGAAGAAAACCGAAGATTCTTCTACTTCTGGAAATGATTTGACGGTGGAGAGAAGAGGGAGACAAAAGATTAGAGGGAAAGGTAACCATGGGAAGTCGACTGATCGCGGAAGGTCAAAGTCCAAGAGTAAGTTAGAATGTTGGCACTATGGGAAGGTTGGTCATGCTAAGAAATATTTTTGGACTCTTCGGGATAAGAAGAATAAGAAGGAGGAAACTAAAGAGGTGAATTTGGAAGGAGGTGATGTTTTTCAAGATGCCTTAATTCTTTCTTTAGATAATTTTGTTGAATCTTGGGTGCTAGATTCAGGGGCTTATTTCCATGCCACACCACATATACATTACTTTACTAATTTTGTTCAATGTTATTTTTGGATATGCATATCTTGGTGATGATGAACCATCCATCATAGTAGGGGCAACTTGTTTTGAGGTAAAAATGCAGATTTGGAACACATGGCTACTTAAGGATGTCAAGCATGTGCCTAAGTTGAGGTAGAACTTGATATCAACAGGAAAACTAGGTAGTGATGGCTATACGGTCAGTTTTATAGAGGATTATTGGAAGGTTACCAAGGGATATCTTGTGGTTGCAAGAGGTAAGAAAATTTGTACTTTATATTTAACTAATGCTGTTGATTATTGAAATTTAGTTGTTATAGATGGAGATGTAACTTTGTGGCACTAGAGAATCAATCATATGATTCATAAGGGAATGCATATTATAAAGGAAATGTATCCTAGATTAAAGAAGTTAGATTTGGAATTATGTGAGGACCGTGTTTATGGGAAACAAAAGCGGGTGAGATTCCTTAAGGTTGGACCTACTAGGAAGGATAGTAAGTTGGAGTTAGTACATGCAGATGTATGGGGGATGGCTAAAGTAAACATTATATGTGGTTCATGTTATTATGTCACTTTCATTGATGATGCAAATAGAAAATTTTGGGTATATTACATTAGAAAGAAATGTGATGTGTTTGAAACTTTCAAAATATGGAAAGCTTTGGTTGAGAATGAAACAAGTATCAAGTTGAAATGTACCAGGTTAGATAATGGAGGAGAATATTGCAGTAATGAATTTATTGATTACTATTCGGTAAATGGTATTCATACGAAAAGAAAAACTCCAAATACTCCATAGGAAAATGATGTGTCAGAGATAATGACCAGGACAATCACGGAGTGTGCAAGGTGCATAAGTTTACATGCGGGGCTGCCACTCATGTTTTGGGTGGAATACATAAGTACATCTATATATCTAATTAATGAAGGACCCTCTATGGCTTTGGATGGAGGTATACCTAAAGAGACTTGACCTGGTAGGAAAATTGATTACTCATTTCTTATAGTATTGGGATGTGAGGTATTTTTTCACATTGATAAAGATGATAGGACCAAGTTAGAGGCTAAGTATGAGAAATGCACCTTTGTTGGATATGGTTAAGATGACTTTGGTTTTCATGTTTGGAGTCTTAAAGACAAGAAAATATTTTTGTCTAGAAATATTGTCTTTAATGAAAAAGTCATGTATAAAGACTAGTGACAGGAATAAAAAGATTAATCAAAGAAAGAATATACAATGTTAGAGGACATTGCAGATAGCAAGGTGTCCAAGGGGCCGGTTCAGGTATAACTTGTTATGGCACAACCATTTCAGGTACCTACTCATCACGAACCCCAAACTCCTTAGGTGAGAAGGTATTCTAGGGTAAAGAAGGGAACCTAAAGGATTTACTCTATCTTTGAATCATTTATTGCTCACTAATAGAGGAGAGCCAGAGTGCTTTGACGAAGCAGTGCAGGTGGATGCCAGGAAGAAGTGGGAGTAGGCCATGGATGAAGAGCATAGATCTCTTATGGAAAACTAGACTTGTGATCTATTGTAGCTACCCAAGGGTAAGAGAGCATTGTAGAACAAGTGGGTATATAGAATTAAAGAGGAATATGGAGGCATGAAATGATACAAGGCCCAGGTTGGTGGTCAAGGGATTTTCACAGAAGAAAGGTATAGACTTTGATGAAATTTTTTCCCCTATTGTTAAAATGACTTCTATTATGATTGTTCTTGATTTAGTTACAGTAGAATACCTACACTTAGAGTAGTTGGATGTGAAGATTGCATTCCTTCATGGTGTGTTAGAGAAGAAATTGTACATGCAACAGCCATAGGGTTATGAGGTGAAAGGGAAGGACAGGTTTGTGTGCAAATTGAAGAAGATCTTACATGGCCTAAAACAAGGTCCACGATAGTGGTAAATAAATTTTGATAGTTTTATGTAGGAGTAGGGTTACTCTAGGTGTCATTTAGACCATTGTGTGTACATCAAGAAGTTTTTTTATGGTATTTATATTATTATGTTCATGTATGTGGATGATATGCTTGTTGCAGGGAAGAACATGCAGGAAATGAAGGTAATCAAGAAGTATCTAGGTGAATCCTTTTCTATGAACGATTTGGGGGTAGAAAAACAAATCCTTAGTATGGGAATAAATTGGAATAGGAAGGAGAGGAAGCTAGTATTATCTCAAGAAGAGTACATAAAGAAATTCTTGGAAAGGTTTAGTATGCAGGATGCTAAGCCAGTTGGTACTCCTTTGGTAGGTAACTTTAAATTATCAAAGGAGAAGAGTCCCAAGACTAAGTAGGATAGAATCCAGATGTCCAGGGTACCGTAATCATCAGAAGTTGGCAGCTTGATGTATGCTATTGTATGCACTAGGGCTGACATTGCCCATGTTGTGGGAGAAATGAACAATTTTAAGAGTGATCTAGGTAGAGAGCACTGACATGGTAGTAAAGTGGATCCTTCAGTATTTGAGAGGGACCATATGAACATTATTATGTTTCGGTGGATTGGACACTACATTATGTGGCTATGTAGATTCAGACGTGGTAGGAGATTTGGACAGCAGGAGGAGCATGACAGGTTATGTATTTATAGTTGGTGATACAGTAGTGAGTTCGATTTCATAGTTACAAAAGGTTGTGGCCTTATCAGCCACATAGGTTGAGTATATTCCTGCCACAGAGGAAAACAAGGAGATCCTTTTTCTACAACAGTTTCTTGATGGCTTGGGTCATAAGCAGGAAGTTGGGAGACTACATAGTGATAGTTAGAGTGTTATTCATTTGGCAAAGAACTCTTCTTTCCACTCTAGGACAAAGCACATCCAGGTGAGATATCATTTCATCATGGTAAGTTTGGAAGAAGATAAGTTGAAGCCTGAAAAGATTCATACTAGTCAGAATCCTATGGATATGATGACCAAGGTGGTCATAAGGGAGAATTTAAAGGTGTGTTCAACTTTGATTGGCCTTCATGATTGATAATGAAGGGTTAAGAACATTACTTAGTGGGAATAGTCTCCATTGTGGGAGATTGTTGGGGTGTGGAGCCTATTTTTGGTTTTCTTGAATTAGTGTTAAAGTGTTGGAGTTCGAATGGTTAAGGTTGGAGACTTCAAATGAATTCTACAGTTGTTTGATATGACATTGTTGTGTCATTGTTGTCCTGTCACTGGTAATATTTTGTTAATTGGTTGTTAACATCATGATAGTCTTTCCAGCCATGGGAAGTTGAAAGGTCGCGACTTTCAAACTTCTAGGGTCAGCTTTAGGACTTCTTACAAGGATTGTAATCCTATAAGTAGAGGTTTTAGGGTATCTTGAAGATGTCTTGAGTGTTCAAGAGGTCTTGAGTCTTAGTGATTAAGAGGTGATCAAAAGTGATCAAGGTTAAGCAATTGGGTGTCAATTGTGGTTTAGATGCGGTTTAGCATCTTTGGAATTCTATTGCGAGTTCATAACCGAGAGAAGATTGTGAGAGTTTCTTTACTCTTGTTGATGATAAAATCTGAGAAATTTCTTGGTGGATGTAGCCCACATTGGGTGAACCACGTTAAATCTTGTCTTGTCTTATTTTGTGCATTATTTATTTATGTTGTTATATTTCTGCAAGTATAATTCTGCTATATAGTTTCCTACTGTTGTGGTTTGAGGAATTGTTTCCACATATTTGTTCTCTAATTCCTAACAATAGGAACCTTCCTGACTATTCCCAAGCCAAAATATACCTAAAAAAAACATAGATTTCCTCCTCTTAGGTACCTAACTATCCATTTCCCCTTTTCTTTTTCATACTCTCTACAAAAATAATATAAAAAATAATTATTTTTTTGACTTGTCTATTTAAAACGAAGCAAAAATTCACCCAAAATGGTTTTATACAAACATCTTGTTGGTGCCCAATTTGATCTCACCCCATTTTCCTTGAAATTATTCTATATGTGGGCTTTGTCGTATTGATGCGTGAAAGCTATTTCCTTCATTTAGTTGCAATGATCAATCCTTTCCTTTGGTCGAGGATAACATTAAGTCCAGAATTTGTTTTCCGTTCCTCTGTCCATCTGAAAGAATTTGTAGATTGGGCATAAATTTGGGTTATTTCCCTTCCTTATGTTTTTCCACAATTGTGTTTTGTTTTCCTTGTCAATTGTTGTCCCAACATATGTGGAAATGTGGTCCTTTCTAATTGGATGCAACCTGGCGGGTCTTTTTGGTGAAATTTTTCACTTTTGTCTCATTTGTAAAAACTACCAAAATGGCCCCGTGGCCCTAATAGCATTTGATTGGCTATTCAAAAAATATGAAGAGGCAAGGAAAAATTCTTACTTTGACCCCAAAGATGGACATAAGGTAGTTTTCGAATGTTAGAAGTGGAGAGGTGGGTCCTTGGGGAATTTTGAAACTTTAAGGCCCGCTTCAACTCAAAGTTTGTTCACATGGAGGGTCAATACTCATTTGATGATCCACCTCTAGGTCCTAGCTTAGCAGTTGTGCTAAGGAGACACATGGAGGATTCTGTTGGCTCCTCTCTATACTTAAAATTTGTAAGAAACCTTCTTGGACCCTAGGCACATGTTGCCTTCTACTCATCCTTAAACATTTTCAAAAACTCTTTCAGACTGAGACATGTGGTGAGCCCGTGATTATTTAAGGTCTCTGTGTTTGGGCACCATATCAAAGGTGCACTAAACAGACACTTGAAACTTTCACTAGCTCCTCTCTATACTTAAATGTTTTAAGAATATTTCTTGGACCCTAGGCATGTGGCACCCTCTGTTTTCCTTAAAAAATTTCAACAACTCTTCTAGATTGAGACATGTGGTGAGCTCATGATTTTTTAGGGTATCCTCTTTTGGGCACCATATCAAAGGTGCACCAAAGAGGTATGTGGAGGATTTTTCTGAATCCTTTTTATACTGAAACTTTTTCAAAGGCCAAAAAGGAAATTTTCTTGGGCCCAAGGTATGTGGAAGGCCCGCACTTGTTCTGAAACTTGCATCTGTACTTCACCTTTACAGTTGTGCCAAGGAAACACGTGGAGGCTTCATTGAAAATTCAAAGGTGGGGAAGCAGGTAGGCGGAGGAAAATTTGAAATTTTACCTTTTTGTTAAAAATGGGTAAAATCATAGAAATGAGCCACCACTCCATTAAAGGCCCAAATTAAGCCATGTGTCAAGCCCTATTCTCAAAGGTGGAGGAGTGGGGAAAAATGTGAAAATTTCACATTTTCTCCAAAATTCATAAATTACAAAAGGAAACCCTAGGCTCACTTCGAATCAGATTTTTCAATGTGGACGGATCTAATCTAAAGTTGAGAAAGGGTAGAATAAACATTTGTTATGCATTGCATCTGATTTTGCTGTCATTTTGCTCCAAGACTCCTAGAGATACGAATACGCTTTGTTTTTCATTGTTCTTTGATGAAATTCCTTTTCATTTTTGTCTGCAAAGTGCAATTGAATGGATTTAGAGCTTTGTTTGCGAGTCAAAGGAATGTAAAGGTTGATATTTTGAAGTTAGAATTACTCGGGAACTTGCAAAAAATGTGAATTACAAGAGAAGTTGGATGCAGAGGAAAGAATGGGAAAAGGATGAAATGATGGAGCTTGCAGGCATAAAGGATGAAAAACATGTTGCTAGAGGAGATGACTGGATGCCCAACTTAAAACAATGATGGAAATATTTGCAATGATTCACCTTTTTGAACAAGTGGCAAATTTTTGTTGCAAACCTGTTAAACGTCATTTTCTAAAACTCATGATCAAACATGTAACAAAAAAAGGTTCCTTGAATATTCTTTTCTTAGGGGGGAAAGCTTGGATGTAAATTGAGTGTTATAAAAAGCATGCTTTAGTCATGTAAATGGTTAGGGGTTGAATTCTTATGAGAAAATTTAAGAAATCCCATCTTCCTGAGAGACCATGTGGGAAACCTGTTAATCTCTTACGTTTTAGATTTAATCATGTCAATTCAGTTGCAAGTGTAAAACCATTGACAAGCTCTGAGATTGTTCAATAAACCTTCCCCTACTGATGAATTTAATCAACTTTGAATTAACATGTGTTAATCATGGGCAAATTTGTGTTTTCTTTATTTCAGAATGTATGCAAATATTATTTCTTATTCCTATTGCAATCTCATGTTAAAATCCCTCCGAATCACACAGGATCTCATCCCTGTGATAGTTTAGTGGCATTTACAACTTCATTATGAGAGGAGCCTTCATCCTGTAATGAGATAAACAATTTAAAATCACTTTACTGTCATTTTGTTGATACAGATTTTTTGTAACTTTTTACGTGTATCTTAAACATGAGGAATCAAGGGTCTTGAATGTTTAATTGAGTCTTTAGCTCAAGCCTTCATGTTAAATTCTTGGATATTGTGTGAAACCGTACAAATCTGGGCCTTGATTGATGCACACCTTCTGGTTAAAGGAATATTTTAGCTATTTTGAAGCATTCTATCATTTAGTTTTCCAATTGTTGTCAAGGTTCTCAAAGATCTGGAAAAATCAAGTTTATCCTGCTAAATCTCTCACCAAAAATTATTCAAAAACAATGAATCCTACATGATCTACCCCTGTTTTCCATATATGTCCACAAATGAATAAATTCTTTTGCCAAAATATGTATAAGCAATCAGGATTCCATAATGTCTTAAGTAACCTTAACCTTGTTTAGAAAATATCACCATTTTTTAGAAGTGACAACTCATGAGAGTTAAATTGTGGTGCATTGATAATATTTTCTCAAGGTTTCCTTTAAAATTTGTGTAAAGAAGGATATCTTCATTCTCCTTCACCAATACAGGTTACAAAATGAGTCATCTCACCCTGGTTGAAAGGCATGGCCTAAAGTAGTGAGGATAGATCAAATCCTTTTATATGGTGTTATCCAATCCCATAGGTTAGAGAGCATACATGCCTCGGTTTTTATCAAGTGAAAAGGGAATGGAAAACATACATACAAGAACACTTTCACACATACACCAAACCAAAATCCAAAAACACATAAGGGAGAAGCTCCATGATTTACCCCAAAATGGGGAAGAGAGTTAAGAAATCCCATATGTAGCCAAGTGGTGAATACAACCACAGAAAACAAAATGTAAATATCCATGCACCCTCCTTATCTCACCAAACACAATATCCCTACTTATCTCTCCAACTCATGCACCAAACATCCTCATTGGATGTATTTTCAAAAAATGATGATTTCCTTTCCAAGGATGAGGAAAGATATTCTAACCATATGAAAATATGTCCCCACATCAAGCCATATGAGGGGAGGAATAAGAAAACCATCATGGCTTGCCCATCAATCCATGTGGTGAGAAGGGTATTCCTCTATCTTCCCCAACAATCCAAAATCCATCACAAGCATGATGGATGGAGAAAACAACAACAAATATTCACAACACACCCAAAGTCCAACTAAAAAAAATATAATAAAAAACTAATTTCATTTCCTAAACATAAGATATTTTCCATAAGTAAAAACATAGGAAAATAACAAGGAGGCCTTGTTGGTACCTGTACGTACCCAAAATTGTAAGGTACTGTACTATCGGAACAGTGTAACAACTGCCCCAATGATGATACAGGTCTCTTCGCAAGGTGTTCGGGATCCGGAAATGCTCTCCGAGTGTGCGTTAACATCCCACATGCCTCGCTTATCCCCCTCGTCCTTTGTTTTTCCTTTTTCCCCTCTTTTCTTGGCCTTTTGCTCTTCAGTGATGAAACCGCCGCCTTGCATGGGCGACAGTCCTGTAACCGCCGCCCTGCTCAGAGCAGTGGTCCTTTACGCATTTTCCAGAAAGCGTTTTAATGCGACTCACATAAAAATCAACATTGCACCAGATTTCCTTACCGACTTAGGCTTGCATTTATGTTTTTGGTCCCCTGGAATAGTGTTTGGCCATTGTTTATAGTTTTAGAGTTCAATTTGGTTTTGATCTTTGGGTGAATGAAAAGCTATAAATAAATGGTTTGTGCACAAACAAATGGTCGGCCCCCTCATTCACTTTCATGCTCTCATTTTCATAGTTCAGTCTTTTATTTTGTTTAGAGGCCATAGTTTTAATTCTTTGCATGCTTAGTTAGTATTGTTCAATTGTTGGTAAGCCACATACCCATCTTGTGTAGGCAGAGTTACTATTATTTCACCCCAATCCATTGGAATAGAATAGCTTAGGAAGCCATTAAAGTTACAGGTTTTGCTCCTCAAACAGGATAGTTTCAGGTTCTGGACGCTTTATGTTGCATGACTCGCAATAAATCCCGCTAGGAATTGCATAAGCCAAGCTCTATACTCTTGCGCTATCCCTCTCCTACTCGCATTATATTCAGTCTGCATTCTGAGCTGCCTTTGTCCCAATATCTAATTCTGTTGATGCTAGCATTACACGCATTTCTGGATCCACGTGAACACAAAAGAATGAAGAGATCACACTGATGGGACAAGGTCACACACACCATCAGGTTCGTCACTGTTTTGTGGAATCCAGGTTTTAACTTTCAAAGTTCTAGTTAGAATCATATCAAATAAAGTAGTTAATTGCTTCATTTCAGTAAATTCTATTCTCGATATTACCAGGGAAGCTGGGGGGATTGATATTTTATGAGAAACTATGATTCACTCCTCACTTTTGAGGTAGGATCGAGAATCTCGCAAATAGATTAAGCAATTTATTTCATTATTTAGAATAAATCTACAAGTTGCACAGACAAATAACTACACTCGATTATTTTGTTTGTTTTAAGTTTTATCTTAGCTATCAAATTCTAGATACGTTTAAATAGATGCTTTTCTTAAATTCTTAGAAAGTTTCATAGAAAAATAGAAATTATATATGTTTTAGATTTATTCTACATAGTTAGAATTTTATTTGCTACAGTTAGATTTACATTTTTTTTTGTATGACAATCACGAGACCGCGGGAGCCCAGGGAATACGTATTTGAGCCAATCATGCCTCAACCCAACCTCATCACAGCAATAGTTGACATAGACCAGAACCTTAGAATACAAGTCTCCAAAACAACAACAGATTTACAACTGATCAGCTCTTAGTTGAGAGGGTTAAATATAGAAGATGACCAAGCACACACATTTTGGTCAAATCAACCAAACTACAGATTACCCTAGGCAAGCATTCACATGACTATATAAGGGTTCGAAAGAGAACAAATATTTGGTTGTGATCCTTTGGTCCCACAGCCAGATGCAGGAGACAGTCTCACATACATAGATACTAGTTTAAGAATCTAGGTTGCACGAACGCCTGTGAGGTATTCTGAGAAAATCACACAGTTATTAAGTCTAAACATAGAAGCTGAGAAAGCATACGATTACTGGATACTAGGGATTAGGACTTGACTTTGTACATGACCATAGCAGGACCGCAACAACCAAGAGTCTACGGTTGTGATCCACAAATCCCACAACCTAATGAATCCACAAGTTAGTCAGATATAGACACTGGCCTACACACACTAGTATTCTAGTCCACTCCACTTCCACCCATCATCATCAAACAACTATCCTTACTAGATATAGCAGCTAACAAAGCTAGATAATTCTGGTCTAGGCAAGAGAATCGTCCATAGAGTCGATTGTATTCATTACCCACCATATGACCTTATCTGGTGACATACACGAAACTATCCCAGGTCATTTTCCACGTATTCCACAACCCATATATCGAATCACACCAGAGCTTGATGTTAATTGGAGCCTTCGAGTAGTCATCCTTGTTGATTGATCTATCACACCAGTCCAAGTTAGAAGGGCCTTCTTTGCCTTAGATTCACAAATTCCATTAGTGCGTGTCGAAGACATTAGATTGCCTAACTAGTTTGTCTGCATCCCACGCATATTCTATCCCCACAGGCTATCTCGGCACGACCTCGGGAGGTCAGGTAGGCGGAAGAGTTACCTGTAGATTCCCATGCTCGCTTGTCACTTTTCCGGTGTACAAAATTGGTGAACCCGACGTGAAACAAACAAAATAAGTGAAGTTGACGTAAACTTCCTACTTTCTAATTCGAAGTCATAGTATTACGTTTTCTTTCAAAGTTTAGTTTACTTTTCATCTTCTCCGCCCCATTAGCCTTTCACAAATCACCTTTGCTCCTTCCCATTATTCTACGGGTATTCATACACCCCCCGAATATGTCGGGATTTGATGCATATGGCAGACCCCTCTTGGGTCTTGAGGCATACTACGCCCAGCAAAATAGGCAATCATCACCCTCACTCTTGGTATGGGGGGGGAAACTACTCAACTAATCAGTTGTCAACACAAACTCCAAGAATCAGATATAATTCGTCTTTTCAAACTGAGGAGTTAGATCAAACCCCTCGAACGCAACAAAACAGATCCTTCAGGCTCGAATAATATGACATTTACCGGGAGAATCTGGTTCATCTCCTCAGATGCTACTTAGACCAAAAATTAGTAGGCAATCAGACCCATACTTGGTCTTAGATGATGAACAGTCAATACGTTATCCTAGGAGTGAACAACGCTCCCGGGGTATCTACCCACCTATAGGAGGTTTACAAATACAACCTAAGGTCTCTTTTCAAGAAAATACCTCTATGCCACTGCATATAGGAAATACTCTCGGAGAAACTTGGCAAGATAGCGATCAGTTCATAGCAGGATATCACATGCCTATACAAAATAAGGGTATACAACAAACGCCGCTAAGGAAAAGCACCGTGACTTCACCAAATGAAGTCATTTCAATGTTAGTAGAAAAAGTGAGACGGTTAGAACTTGCTCAAGCAAGTCAAAATCCTCACTTCATGCAAGTAGGAAGTTCCAATCCTCCACGCTATCCTAGCCAAGTAGATCTCCTCATAGGAGTAGGCACATTAGGCATGCCTCCTCAGTATCCAAAACAAATGCAAACTAGGCCCATCATCTCTAACACCATTCCTCCCGGTCTAGTATCAAACAATCCATTACTAGACAATACCCCGTCATACTTAAACATATACTCCAACTCACCACAAGGAGATATGTTCTCCTCTTCCGACATGTTTTCTCAAATTCAGAGACTTCCCTATGTCCCTGCCAATGTATACGCTGTGCCGTATCAACAACCCATCCCACCACCACTCCCTCAACAACCACCATCAATGGTCGAAACCTATGTGATAGGGACTTATTCAAAATATTTGAAAGAGCCCTTAGACTTCACCATACGAAGCGTCATGCTTCCAAGACCTCTTCTTGATTTACCCAAGTACAAACATGAGGGAGATCCAAATGCGCATATCAAAGCTTACGCTACAGCCATACGCGAACTACTCCCTTGGGATGGGGTTGTTGCTAAAATATTCCCCAAAACCTTGGAAGGCATTGCTCTTGACTGGTATTATAGAATACCTGAGGCTTCCATCCATTCATTTAAACAACTCGTATCAGAGTTCATTAAGGCATTCGACATGAACAAACTGTTAAGAACAGGAATTAGGGAATTCTTGCACATCAAACAAGAACACAACGAATCTGTCACCCATTTCATCCAGAGGTGGCGTACAGTTCTTTATTCTTCAGCAAGTGCTCCAAATATGGATCAGATGGAACTATGCGATTTATTCCTTCATTCTCTCAGTAGAGAGGTGAAGGAAGAAGTCCAGAAGTTCCCACTAAAAACTTACGATGAAGTACTCGAGAGCACTCTTCGAATAGATCAAGTAGTGATAGATAGTGGCCGTAAAACATATGGAGCAAACGGGAGGTTAATCACCCCCAATCAGAACACTAAAAATTATCCCACTACCACAAATGTCAATCAAGGACCTAAAATCCTTAACAAAAATCGGGGAGTAACAACAGATGGAGTAACCGACTAGCCCAAGAAGGTAAATGTTGTCAATACTCCATCACAAGCAAACATCCAACGAAACAACAACTTTACCCCGACAATCAATATAGTGGATTTTAACCATCCACAACAACAACAATGGTGAAATCCCATATAAGGTCCAAGCCAAAACTCATTTGGTTATCAAAACCAAAAACAACAAATGCAAAACTTTAATCCTAATAGGCAACAGTTTGATTAGAAGTTTAGGCCACAATATACACCAAACCAACAAAACAGGAATTACAATCCCAATTCATATTGTGGTTTCCACAAGATTCGAGGTCATGATACTAGAACATGTCGTGACTACAACAAATTCATGCAACGTTTGCCAGAAGAACAAAGACAGTTCTTCACAGATTTGTTTTTAGTAGATCCCATGTCACCACCACCAAACATGCTCGCAGGGGCAGTTTCCCCTCAGAATGCTCCCCTCAAGATCTTTAAGGATCCACTCCCAAATCATGATAATAATAGACTAAATCCAACTGGGATGAACAAGGGTGCAATGACGAGAAACAATGATCATGAAGCCTCGACTTCACTAAATCCATTAGTTGCGCCATAATTAGGAAATCAACCGAGACCCAAGATAGTCAATTTGGTAGAATTAGACGCTGAACTACCTATCGAAGCTATAACAAGAACACAAGAGTATTTCTCTCAACCAAGCCCAAGTCATCTGCTAGAAACAGATAAGAGTCAACAAATAGTAGAAAAACCCGTAGGTACCTATGATTTAATTAATGACCTAACAAAAACCTTCTCACACATTTCATTTTTGGACTTACTAAAGAACTCTCCTACTCACAGAGCTGCTCTTTTAGAAGCATTAGGTTTAGGTCATCTAATTAACATCACTCCACCTCTTGAAACACAAGTAAATCACGTAGATTTTGATATCCACCCTCCGGGGCAGCTGGACAAGGATGTCGAATTTATATTCGAAATAAGTAAAATGCCTACAGATGTTGAGATTGCACGCCGAGGTGATCTAGCCTTAGACTTACAAGTTTGGGTTTATAATAACTACGTAAAACGGGTAATGGTTGACGATGGGGCCGCAGTTAACATAGTCCCCTTCTCTTTCCTCCAAAAACTAGGATATGCGGAAACAAACTGTTTCACCACTCGAAATACATTGAGAGGCTATGATAGCCTTAAAGCCACTTTAATAGGAACTATAATACTACTGGTCACCTTAGGACCCAAAACAATCATGACTGAGTTTTATATTATAGATCAGGAAACTAATTATAATATGATCCTCGGCTGACCATGGATACACCGAATGAAGGCAATCCCTTCTACTTTATTCCAAGAAGTAAGATTTCTGCATCTAGGAAAGGTATTTGTAGCCAAAGGTGATCCAAAACCTTTTGATATACACCTAGCTGACTTAAAGAAAAGACCAGGTGTGCACTTGGAATTTGAACTTTCAACAAACCAACTTAATAAACCCATTGACACAAAACCAGAGGAGAAGTTGGTACCTACAACGGATCTTGAAACTATCAGCATAGCCAAAACAACCCCAACCCCCAAAGATAAGGCTAAAGAAACGGTATCATTAGGGACTACTGCAAAAATCATTGAGTTAATAGAACAAGATTTACCAATGTTCTTACCATTTGATTCAGTAGGCATAGGATATTCACTAGGTGTTGGTTCCCTTCCATCAGAGGATCTCTGCATGGTAGAAGTGGAGTGTGCAAATGTAGTAGATACCCCAACATCTATACTCCCAGATAAGTATTGGACTCTCCATTTTGATGGAGCTAAATGCCATTATGGAGCAGGGGCAGGTATAATTCTTACTTCACCCGAAGAGAAAGTCCTACCATTTTCTTTTAAGCTAAATTTTGAATGCACAAACAATGGCACTGAGTACGAAGCCCTCCTCCTTGGCCTCACCTTAGCCAAAAGAATTGGTATTGATAACATCAGAGTCTTAGGAGACTCACAATTAGTGACAAACCGGGTTTCTAAAGTATATGAAACCAAAGCTGAACATTTGCAGCTTTACAAAGAAGCCGTATTAGATTTAAGCAAGGCATTTAACTTCATATCCATTGAAGCAATCCCGCGAGAGAAAAAACTTCTCATCGATACAATAGCAACTTCAGCACCGTGTTTTACTCCAAGCAATGAGTTAGAAGATACCCATTTCATAGTGTCCATTCGTGATGAACCATTGATAAAAACAATGACAAATCCCCTTTCAAGCAGAAGTGAATCTACCATCTTAGACCATGTTGATAGTGATATGGCCACTTTGGATTACTTAAACACCTATGCAGCACTACATCTCTCCTATCATATGCTAGATTTGTTCTTAATTCCACATTCGTCTTCCTATTTCAGAAATCCCATGATGGATCTCCCCTCACAAATCGAACCTAGCATATACGCAGTAGAAAATGGGGATGATTTGGATTTACCTCCAGCACCACCTGAGTTTGAAGAGGGTAACGCCTCTTTAATTGACAAAACAATCGATGTCAACATCGGGACAGATGACGAACCAAAAATCTTGAAATTAGGATCATCCTTAAACCCAGAAAAGGTAGAGATACACACTCGGATCCTCAAAGAGCATCAGAAGGTGTTTGCATTTAATTATAAGGAGATGACAGGAGTCACACCCCACATTGCGGTGCACAACCTCGTCACTAAATCAGATGAAAAGCCAATTAAACAAAAATCAAGACCCATGAAGCCCAAGGTAGCTCTCATGGTAAAGGAGGAGGTAATAAAACTCCTCCAAGTAGGATTTATCAAGCCAGTCGACTACTCCTAATGGGTATCTAACGTCATTCCCGTTCTCAAGAAGAAAGGAAAGATACGCATCTGCATAGATTTCTGAGACATCAACAAAGCATGTCCTAAGGACGACTTCCCGTTACCATCTATCGATGTCATTTTTTATACAACAGCTAGATTTGAACTTTTGTCTCTCATGGATGGATTCTCAGGATATAATCAAATCAAAATATTTGAGAAAGATCAAGATAAAACTACGTTTATAACTCCTTGGGGAACCTATTGCTACACTGTTATGCCATTCGGTCTCAAGAATGTCGGTGCTACATACCAGAGAGCTATGACATATATATTCCACGATTTAATTCATAAAATCGTGGAATCCTACGTTGATGACTTGTTGGCTAAGGCCAAGAAGTGTTGTGACCATCCATAAGTACTCCGCGTCATTCTTTCACGTCTAATAGAATACAGAGTCACACTAAATCCAAAAAAATGCATCTTTGGTGTAACAGGAGGAAAGCTCCTAGGTTACATCATATCGTCACGAGGGATAGATGTTGATCCAACCAAAATTTGGGCTGTCCTCGAAATGGTCCCACCTTCGAATGAATCTAGAATCAGGTCATTTCTCGGAAAGATGGGTGCAATACGAAGATTCATCCCAGACTTGAGCTTCGTCGTTCATCCAATAAAAAATTTACTCAACAAAGACTATAGCATTGATTGGACCGAAGACTGCAACGAAGCCTTTGATGCAGTTAAGCGTTTCCTGTTGTCACCACCTACGCTAATGCCACCTAAGCTAGATCACCCGTTAATTCTATATTCACAAGCTACCAATGTCTCATTAGCTTGTATGTTCGCCCAAGAGGACGATGACAAGAGAGAACGTGTGATTTATTTCATTAGTCAAACGTTACTTGACTATGAAACATGTTATACACAGGAAGAATGAGAATGCCTTGCCATAGTCTTTACTACTAAACGCTTAAGACACTATATGCTGAATCAAGAAACGAGGGTCATGGTAAAAACAGACCACTTACGAAATTTCCTCACACAAGGGTCATTGTCTAAAAAGGATGGACGTTTTATAACCTTAATGGGAGAATTCAAATTAATGTTTGTAAATCAAAAGTCAGTTAAGGGACAAATCATTGCGGATTGGTTAGCTGATAACCCATTAGATGGAGGCAATCTAGTAGATTTAGATTTTCTAAATGAGTGCGTATACTACATCGAAACCCGACCTTCTATCTCTAAGTGTCCCTGGTACACTGATATCATTAATTATATCATGGACCATACATACCTAGAAGGAGCTACACTGCAACAAAGAAGGCGGTTACGTATTATCGTAGCCAAGTATGTCATTATAGAGCAAGTGCTCTATCGAAAAGCATTCAATGGAATGATCCTAAGATGTGTCGACATAGAAGAATACAAGAAGATTCTCTATGAATCCCACAGTGGAATTTGTGGAGGCCACTTTGGTGGCCATGCCACCGCTCGAAAAATACATCGAATGGGCTATTTCTGGCCCACTCTAGAACACGATGAAGTAGAGTTTGTACGCAGGTGTCATAAGTGCCAAGAATTCTCCCATGAGGTCCACATGCCGGCACAACCTCTACAACCAATCGCTACTCCATGGCCCTTTTCTACATGGGGCTTGGATTTGATAGGGAAATTCTCTCCCTCATTTACAGATGGCCATAATTTTATAATCACAGCCACTGAATATTTCACCAAGTGGGTAGAGGATATGCCTCTTACTACTCTACTTGGTTCTATAATCACCAAGTTCATTTTAAACCAAATCATTTGCAGATACGGTATCCCACAAATCATTATCTCCGATAATGGAACTTATTTTAAGAATGAAGAGGTTCGCGAACTATGCAACAAATTTAAGATAAGCCATCATATGGCTTCCTTGTATTACCCTCAAGCCAACGGACAGGCTGAAGCGAAAAACAAGACACTGAAAGCCATTCTTCTTAAAACTGTGAAAGAAAACAGACGAGATTGGCATTTGAAGTTATATCCGGCCTTGTGGGCCCACTGAACCTCGATAAGAACACCAACGGGAGCAACTCCTTTCTCACTAGTATTCGGGGCAGAGGCAGTTCTCCCACTCGAGGTTGAAATACCCAGTCTCCGCATTTCATTACAAGGGATTCTGGATGAAGATGCTTACAGAGAAGCACATCTTTCTCAACTAGAAAGCATAGATGAAACTAGGTTAGATGTTAAACAGTGACATATAATCTATGTTGACCGGATGTGCTGGTAGTACAACAAGAAGGTTTATGAACGCGACATATACGAAGGGGATCTAGTTCTAAGACTAGACAGCCGGATCAACAAGAAGACCAGCGAAGGAAGGAAATTCTGGCCCAAATGGTTGGGCCCATACCGAGTCATGACGGACTATGGAAATGGTGCATACCTCTTATGTATGCTAGAAGGTGAGGAATTTTGCGAAACAGTCAATTCCCTTCACCTCAAGCGGTTCTACGCATAAGTAGCTAGCACTACTTATATATATTTACGTTGCATCTTCATATAGATTAACATCATTTTGTCCACCCGTTTCTTACATAAATGGTGATCAAGGAATCTATTCTCAAAGCAATTCATAGCAAACTCATGATGTTGTTGGCATAAACTCTTTAATCATACCTCTCCATTTTCATCATATCATCAAATTATCTCAGAATCTTTTATCAAATAAAGTCAGACATGACAAAGTCTTAACAGTAACCATACCAAGATCTGCAAGTTTATTCTCACTTTTATTTCTTCTTATGGCAGGTGTCTTGCCTATGGTCTGTTCTAGAATCTTCATGGTGTCACATCTATCCCATATGTATATCTCTTTGGAAATAAAGACATACTGACATTTTACTCAAATAAACAAGTCAAAAAGTGATTAAATAGAAAATTTTAATTTTACACATTTCCTTGCCCCACCAACCTTCGGTGATGAGCTTACGTCTCTTACTAGTGATGTAGGGTTGTGAAGGGATGGAAATGCCCTTACTCGCCTATACCTTGCCGGCGGTGATAAACCCACGCTTCTTACTAGTAGCATGGGGAAAAGTGTAGGGGGTCCTCTTGACAAATAAATGTAAATGATCATACGAAAACAATTCAAAACTTTGAAACTTTGAGTCAAAAACAAATGAATCAGATGTTCAAAATTCCAAGAGAATTAAAATCCTAAAAACCCAGATTTTGTCTACTATGTGGCCATCTACAGATCTAAGTCTAGATAAACCGTAAAGTAAGTTGCATTCTAAACTATGAAGTCACTCGGGTAGAGTAAGCTTGTAGCTTCCAATTTGGTTCCACTAAAGCTTTGTTTGTCTTTCATCACTATCATTTCAGCTACACCTCATAACTTGTGCCCTTTCTAGCTCTTGGTGATGAGCCCTTGCATCTTACTAGTTGCGTGGAGTTAGGAGTGGGGCAAGTTAATCTGTTCATCATACTGGTTATATTCATCACTTTGCAAAACAAAAAATGAGATATTAAAAATTGCTTACAGAAGCTAAGATTCAAAATCACATTATATCTACATATATCAGCATCATTAAATACAAAAAAGGAAACAAACATTTGCATCATTTGTTCTCCATTGCATACATTCTAAAAAGCATATAAACATACATCGTAGTATACATAGAAAAGCTGGAAATACAAAGGAAACCATGAGTGCCAAGATTTTGATCCAAAATGAATACGTATATATAAATGATCAAATGTTTATATATAATGCCATCATGCACTAGGCATGGTCAAAATGCTCAAAGAGCCCAGGATATACAAATAATATATAATACAAAATACACGAGAGCCAAGTGGCCTCTCAATCCCTGCGCGACCCCTCCGAAGGTACACGCCCGCGCCTAGGACTCTGGCTATGCTGGCACTCTGAATGTATGAAGGGCTCAGGATCCCAAGGAGCAGCCGCAGTCTGACCACAAGAACGGCTCCTCATAAGACGCTCAGCCGTCCTGTGCCCCGCTAGCTCAGTGCAAAGGGTCGATACCATCCTGGGCACATGTCAGAGTGGAGCAAAGATGTCGGTATGCCTACCGGCTACTGAAGGGTCCCCAGCATCTACAGACAGCTCTGCACGCGTCCTATCCATGGGGATCATCAGGGAATCCATACATACCTTGCGGATCAAATCCTACCACTCATCAACAGTCTCTGCAAACAAAGGAGAAAACAAGTTAGAAACCAAGCACGAAATTAGGAATAAAAGATTGCAACTAAGGAGAGCCTACAAGAAAACATTAAAAGGAAGAAAGGGTAACTTACTCGGATCACCAGGCCTCCAGGATGGGTCGCTGAGGCCGGCACCTGCCGCGGATGCCGCTGCTGACTGAGGGGCTGCTCCTGTGGTGGGAGCAACGTATCACCCCGCAACGGACTCATCCTCTCTACCACGGCCCTGGGAGAGTGGCTCCTCTGAAACTAGAGTCACCCTCTCTGTGCTCTACTCGGTCCTCTCTGCTTGCATAATATCCTAAGTGTCATGCCACTCAGGATCGCTATCATCAGTCTCCTCCTCGGTTCCTCCCTCTGTGAACTCCTCAGACTCAAAGTCAATATCAATAAGGTCATCACTGCTATGAGCAGGACCCGCAGCAATCTGAAGCAAAGGTGCCTGAGGTGCACCGGCTCTCCCTCTAGCACGAACTATCCTCCTGGCTGCAATGGGAATACCAGGAGTGACCACTATCCAACCTCGGCCTCTAGACCCCCCTTTGGCCTTGCAAACTGATCTATAGACTGGCGCCACTATTTGAAGCATACCCATATATGGTAGGCCAAACTGCTGAGGAACCCGGCCAAAGGGGTACGCCTCCACTCATCCCACTCTATCAATGAGTTGTCCTGTGTTGGAGCAGGAGATCAAAGTAAGAGTCTCCTCACCCCATATGCCCGCCATGGTCTGGTATGGTGTGGCCTACATGTCGGCAATAGTCAGGGAGGCAACTGGATGATGAGGTGCTCTAAGCACCAACATGTCTGTCCATCTGGCTGCCCTCACAGCTCTAGGATCTGCCACCTCTACACCCCTGCCATAAGGGATGAAATGCTCATAGACCCAACTCATGACTAGAGTCGGGTGGCTCAATGACTGCCCCTATAAATGGACCACCCTGTATAAGTCATGATAGGTGGTCCCAAGAATGTCTGCTCCCCAGGCATATATCCGGTCGTGCCCCTCTATATGTGCAATAATGGGGGCCCAGTAGTATAACAATGTGTCCCCTCCCTTATCCCCAATCAATCTCGAGGCAAGGATCCCCATAATGGCCTATAGAAATATGGGGATGGGCAAAGAAGGAATAGATCGAACTCTCACCCCTTCTTCAACCCCATGGAGATGGCTGCATCTCCCATGTAAGTTTCCCACTGTGCAATCTGTGCCGTGAGCCTACTGTCTCCAAAGTGAGTCACCTCTTGATGATTGGGACCCCTAGAATGTGGTAGACGTCCTCCAATGTAATGGTCCACTTGCCACGGACCCCTGGCAATCGGAAGGTGTTCCAATCTGCATCCCAGTAAGAAAAATAAGTCACAAAGGATGTGACTAGATGGTGCAACATGGGGGACACGCGTGATATGCGCAGTATACCAACCCTCTGAAGTGTGTCCTCCTCATCCTGTGAGAGGACATCTAGTACCCCTGAGAGCCAATCACACTCTCTCTCTCTCTACTCCATTGGATGTACTCCTCTATTACCTACATACACCAAAAAACACACAAAGTAGAGCAAGTTAGTATCTGAACAATACTAAGAAAGTCATAAAAACACGTAGAAATGGTAAAAATACAAATGCAATCTCAAAAAACAAGTTCTTTTTACATTCTGTGTAAAACTGCCGCCCTGAGCAGGGAGGCGGTTTTGTAACTTCCACCTTAAAGGCAGCAGGTTGTGTGACTGCCACCATGAGTAGGGTAGTGGTCATGTAACCGCCACCCTAGCCAGGGCGGCGGTCGTGGTCCGAAAACCCACACGGGTTTTTTAACCTAGAAAGGCCTAAAAAGTGTAAAAAAATGGCCATTTAAATTAAAAATAGAACCTACCCAATAGGTGCCCCCCTAGGTGGACCTGTTAACACTAGCATTTTCAAAAATACCCCCTGCATTGCAAAGAATTTAGCATTTCAAATTTAAGGGGGGAAAAACAATAAACTGAATAAAACTAACATGTGATCGTTGAGGTCGGTGTTCCGCACGTGGAGGCATGATCACGATCTCGTTGTGAGACGTTTCGACTCTACTCACTCAAGACACCATCATCGTGGGTCCCAGAGCTCAAAATCAATCAAATCGACTCGCGTAAATCAATAGGAAAATGGGCCCGCTTTCATAAATATATATAGCACTTTGTTTCATTTTAAAATGACTTTTTCATAGGTTTGGAGCGCTGATGCAGGTAAGTTCCTATCCCTGCACAAATGGTACGTTCTCATTCCCTGTTATTTTTAGCGTTAATTTTTCAAACTATTGTGTCTATCTACACTGGAGTTCTCTTTTCATTTTGCAAGTAGTGGGAATTTTGGATGGTGTCATTTCAGCACACGGACGTGTCAGGTATAACTTCTAACTTCCCATTTCAGGACTTCCATACTCAAACCCAATGTTTTATGCCTCTTCATGGCTAAAATTCTTCTCCAAGGGGGAAATATGTACGTACCTAAAATTATAAGTTACTGTAGTGCCAGGAATAGTGTAACAAGTGCCCCAATGATGATACAGGTCTCCTCGCAAGGTGTTCAGGATCCAGAAAAATCTCTCCGAGTGTGTGTTAACATCTCGCATGCCCCACTTAGCCCCCGCATCCTTTGTTTTTCCTTTTTCCTCTCTTTTCTTTACCTTTTACTCTTCGGTGATGAAACTGCCGCCCTGCATGGGCGGCGGTCTCGTGACTGCCACCCTAATCAGGGCGGCAGTCCTATAACTGCCACCCTTGCTCAGAGAGGCGGTCCTTTACGTGTTTTCGAGAAATTGTTTTAACGTGACTCACGTAAAAATCAACATTTCACAAACTTTCCTTACTGACTTAGGCTTACATTTATGTTTTTGGTCCCTTGGAATAATGTTTGGCCATTGTTTATTAGTTTTAGAGTTTAGTTTGGTTTTGATCTTTGGGTGAATGAAAAGCTATAAATAAATGGTTTGTGCACAAGCAAATGGTCTACCCCTCATTCACTTTCATGCTCTTATTTTCATAGTTCAGTCTTTTATTCTATTTAGAAGCCATATTTTTAATTCCTTGCATGCTTAGTTAGCATTGTTCAGCTGTTGGTAAGCTACATACCCATCTTGTGCAGGCAGGTACTGTTATTTCACCCAATCCATTGGAGTAGAATAGCTTAGAAAGCCATTAAAGTTATAGGTTTTTCTCCTCAAACAAGATAGTTTCTGGTTCTGGACACTTCATGTTGCATGACTCGCAATAAATCCCACTAGGAATCACATAAGCCAAGCTATATACTCTTACGCTATCCCTCTCCTACTCACATTTTATTCATTCTACATTCTAAGCTATCTTTATCCCAATATCTACTTCTGTTAATGCTAGCATTACATGATTTTCTAGATTCATGTGAAAACGAAAGAACGAGGGGATCACACTCGAGGGAACGAGATCACACACACCATTGGGGTTAGCCACTGTTTTACAGAATCAAGGTTCTAGCTTTCAAATTTCTAGTTAGAATCATATCAAATAGAGTAGATAATTACTTCATTTCAGTAAATTATATTCTCGATATTGCGAGGGAAGCTGTGAGGATTGATAGTTTTTGAGAAACTATGATTCATTCCTCACTTCTGAGGTAGGATCAACAATCTTGCAGATAGATTAAGCATGAGCTATTTTATTTGTTTAGAATAAATCTACAAATTTCACAGGCAAATAACTACACTCGGTTATTTTGTTTGTTTTAAATTGTTATCTTAGTTGTTAAATTCTAGATACGTTTGAATAGATACTTTTCTTAAATTCTTAGAAAGGTTTCATCAGAAAAATAGAAGTTATATATGTTTTAGATTTACTCCACATAGTTTAGAATTTATTTTGTTATAGTTAGATTTACATTTTGTTTTGTATGAAAATCATGGGACCTAGGGAGCACAGGGAATACGTATTTGAGCCCATTGTGCCTCAACCAAACCTCGTCACAACAATAGTTGACATATACCAGAACCTTAGAATACAAGTCTTCCAAGCAACAACAGATTTACAACTGATCAGCTGCTCAGTTTGATAGGGTTAAATATAGATGACGACCCAGCATACAGGTTTTGGTCAAATCAACCAAACTATAGAATACCCTAGGTAAACATTCACATGACTGTAGAAGGGTTCGAAAGAGAACAAATATTTGGTTGTGATCCTTTGGTCCCATAGCCAGATGTAGGAGACACTCTCACAGACATAGATACTAGTTTAAGAATCCAAGTTACACGAACACCTGTGAGGTACTGTCCGAGAAGATCACATAGTTATTGATTCTAAACATAGAAGCTGAGAAAGCGTATGATTACTGGATACTAGGGATTAGGACTTGATTTCATACATGACCATAGTAGGACCGTAACAACCAAGAGTCTATGGTTGTGATCCACAAATCCCACAGCCTAATGAATCCATAAGTCAGTCAGATATAGACACTAGCCTACACTACACTAGTATTCCAGTCTAGTCCACTTCCACCCATCATCATTGAACAACTATCCTTACTAGATATAGCTGGCTAACAAAGCTAGAGAATTCTGGACTAAGCCAGAGAATTGTCCATAGAGTCGATTGTATTCACTACCCACCATATGACCTTATCTGGAGAGATACACGAAACTATCCCAGGTCATTTTCCCATGTATTCCACAACCCATAGATCGAATCACGCCAGAACTCGATATTGATTAGAGCCTTCGAGCAGTCATCCCTTGCTGATCGATCTATCACACCATTCCAAGTTAGAAGGGCCTTCTTTGGCTTAGATTCAAAAATTCAATTAGATGCGTGTCGAATACATTAGATTTCCTAACTATTTCATTTGCATCCCACACATATTCCATCCCCACAAATTGTCTCGGCACGACCTCGGGAGGTCGGGTACGTGGAAGAGTTACCTGTAGATTCCCTCGCTCACTTGTCGCTTTTCGGGCGTACAGTACAAATTTTTTTTCTCCTTTTCAGTCTGAGTAGCATCAGAGATATGGAATGGAGCTTGAAGTCAGATAGATCATGATGTATGTCATTTTGTAGCCAGGGATGTGATCTAATTGGCACTCATGATTTGTGGAGAGATGGATAGAACCTTGAAAGGATTTTGATCTAACTGTCACTATTTTAGGTTGTGCCTTTCAACCAAGGTAAGAGAACCTATATTGCAACCTTTGTTTTATGGTAGGAGATGGAGATATCCTTATATTCTGCATATTGTATGGAGATGGCCTTGGGAAAACATGATCAACCTTCCATTATCTCAAACTCAACATATTTGTCACTACTAAATGATGGAAATACTCTCAAGACAAGGCTGAGGCTGATAGAGACATGGTGTGATCCTGATTTTCCTTGTGCATTTTTGTAGATGCATTAGATCCTTTTGTTTACACACAATGCAATGCAGGGGTAGTATGGGTAGGATTAGTTATGTTTGATTGAATTTTATGGTGGGGTGTTGACAACTTTGACTCTACAATACTTGAACAACTATCAGATAAAATGCTTGAAATAATCAAGGTATTCTTTCAAACAGAAAGAGGCATAAATAGAAGCCCAGGTTGCACTCTTCACAAAATATTTGAGAACTTCACCACAATATCTTGAACTAAAGAATTCAATTAAACAAAAAAATCCATGATCAAACCACGCCTAAGGTAACCCCAAAGGCTTATAATCAATCTCTACAGTCAATGAAGGTAAAGTGATTTTAAATTTTTTTATCTCTTTACCAGATGAAGGGTCTTCTGAGCATAAGATTGCAAATGCCATTAAACCATCAATAAATAATGGAGATTTTGTGTGATTTCTAAGAATTTCAATGTAAGATTACAGTAACAACAATGAAAACTATTTACTGGCATTTAAAAATGATAACAAATATCATAGTGCCCAAAAAAACACAAATTAACTCAAAATCTTGTTAGATTCATTAGCAGGGGAGAGTTTCATGAACAATCTCAGAGCTGTGTGATGGCTATACACTTATAACCAACCTCACATACATGAAGATCCAACACAGAAGAAATTATTTTTGTTCTTTGGTGGGTTTCTTCAGAAAAATGAGCTTTCTCTCAGAATTTGCTCATGATTTTCAACTTCTACACCTCATACAATTTCTCAAAAATGCATTATATACCTTATGCCACATTGGATCCTTCTTTCCAAAGTAAAGAATATGTCATGGGATCAAGTTTGTTATAAAACAATCCTCATGATTGAATGAAAATGACATCAAACAGAAAAACATTCGTAGGTTGCCAGGTGAGCCCAAGAAGATTAAATCATTACAAATATCTGGATCATTATCCATCCTGGAGGCATTTTTTTCATCATTGAGGCATGTAAACACCTTTCTCTCATCATTTTCACCTTTTTACCTTTTCAAATCACCTCTACAACTTTTGATTTTTTCATTTCATATGTTTTCTCAGGTTGGGGAAAAAAAATTCTACAAAAACATCTCAAATCAAAATATTGAGCCATGAAACCAATGCCAATGATCTTGGGAGGCCAAGACGACACAAAATCACTATAAATTTGATGAATATTGGTGTAAAAATCATGATTCCAAGATTCCTGGAGGTCCCATGACTGGTCAAAATAAATGGATCCAGAGCAACCATCGATCTTATCCATCTTTGTCCTTTAATCCTGGGCCCTCCACATGTCAAAAAATGCCTGATTACCTTTTTATTTTTTGGGACTGTGGCAAATTGGGATCATTCTTGAAACTTTTCCACACTTTTTGGAAAAAGGGAAAATTTTGACTTATTTCTCCATTCCTCTGCCCTTGAAATTTAGAGCTGACACGTGGCATATGGTGGGTCCCATTGAAATCATGCTTCAATTCTGTGCATTTTTACCTTTTTTTGAAAATTGGGAAAAATTTAACTTTTTGCTCCACGTGGGCCCGCACCTTTGACTCGATGTGTCTCCCATTGCACCAGCGATTCTGTTTCTTCCCTCCTATCGCTAAAATCCGCCTTGTCATTTTCCACGTGTCAATTCTCATTTTGAGACTCCCCTTTTTACTCCCTTTAAGGGAAAAATTTAATTTTCCTTCCATCCAGCCGCTTACCTTCTTTCTCGACTGCCACGTGTCACTTGATTGATTCTCTAGTGGGCCAACGGTTAAAATTTTGATTTTGAGCCCTTTGTGAAAAAGGGAAAAAATTCCCTTTTACCACCGTCGGCCTGCTGACCCACCTTATGCCTACCATGCTGCCACATGTCCTCCTTTGATTTGAGTGTGGCCAAAACACATTTCGAAGCTTTATAGAATTAGAGCCAACAAACTCTAAGTCCTCCCTCAGCTCGTTCCTCCCTCTTTTGGTCTTTTAGGACACGTGTCCACTCCTGATTGGCTACGGAGCTTCAGACCAATTATTGAATTTAAATTTTTTACAAAAGAAGGTTGAAAAACCTTAAGGGAATCTGACCACCTGTCATTTCACCTACCAATCAAAACATGACACGTAGGCAAATTTGGAAACAACAGGTCCCTGGGCCAAAAAATGCCCCATTTGCTTGAAAAGGCAGAAAATGAGAAGTTAGAACACCTCCCTGCCTTTCCTCGGCCAATGAAAACCCACCACATTGTTCAATTCCTTCTAAGGATGAATTTGACAGGAAAATGACGCCCTTCTGAGCATCAAAATGTAAAAAATTCTAGGGATGCCCTAGAATTGAATTTTTTCACCAAGGATGGCAGATTTTTGATTTTGAATCAACTGAACCATGTTTTTTACAACATTCCTGATCTAGGATTTGGATTTTCAAATATAAATAAGTATGAATTGATCAATTTAGATTTTCCCATGGTATAGAAAAGGGAAAACAAAAGACACATAGCCCACAAAAATGGAAAAAATAGGGCACAAAAAGGGAAAACTTGGATTATTCTTTCAAATTAGGGAAAAACAACAAGTTTGTGAGAATTTTTAAAGCATTCAATTGGATGGGTAAGAATTCCAGAACATCAATTCAAAGGATAAAATGTTTTTTGAGAAAATATAGATTTAAAAAAATTAGGGCAACATGGTGCAAGCTCAAAATTAGCACCAACATCGGCTCTTGCTTGGGGATGGGCACTCCCAGTGAGTGCCACAAGGAAAAAACATTAGACCAAGTGCCAAAATATCCATTGGGAAAAGGATGTCAAGAGCCAAAATCACCAAAAACCAACTGAGAACCCGACAAAAATGGCTTCCACATAGCAAAGAAAACCACAATTCCAACAAAACACCAAAAACAAAGCAAAAAGAAAACACTATACACTGTATAATTTGTGCATACCTCAAATTTGGGGATTAATCCAAGAAATGTTTCAAATGTCTGCCATTAACAGAAAGCTCCATACAATTCCCCATCTAATTCCTTGAGAAAGAAGGTATGTTCACAAATTCTGATATCAATGGCATAAGGGCCCATCCATAATGCATCAAATTTTCCATGCTTGCCCTTGTCTTCATGCCTACTATCCCACAATAAAACCAGATCTCCAACATTGAAGGCTCTAGGAGTGACCTTCTTATCAAACAATCTCTTCAATTTTTCCCTAAATCTGACATGCCTTTGATGGGATGCTCTTCTCTCCTCATCAAGCTCAATAATCTGATTGATCCTTGATTCATATGGGCCAAAGCTCTTGATCTTCCAACTGTTGGGAAAACTAAAATGAAGATAATTATAGGTGCAAGGGTAGCAAAGCCTGAGTTCCATACACCAATTCAAATGGGCTTTTACCAGTAGCTCTTTTAGGAGTTATCCTATCAGACCAAACTAAAAATTTCAATTGTTCACCCCATTTCTTCTTGTTTTCCTCCAAGGTTCTTCTAATGATCTTCAACAAATTCTTATTGCTAGAACTCAACTTGTCCATTCCCTTGGGGATTATAGTTTGAAGAATAAGTCAGATTAGATTCCATATTCATTGCATAATTCCATTAAAGGTTGGCTCTAAAGCACATGGGATTATCAGCTACAATCTAGACTGGGACTCCAAATCTGCATATGATTTGATTCAACAAGAAGTCCATAACTATTTGGTGTGTTGCTTTCTTGGTGGGAATTGCCTCTACCCACTTTTTAAAATAATCAGTGGCTACAAGGATCCAACTTATGGCTAGAGCACTAGAAGGATCTGAAATCTCACCAATGAATTCCATCCCCGTATTGCTTGAAAGGAGCTTCAATTGATAAAGGCTGCAAAGGAAGGGAGCCTGAAGCTTTCAGTATTCCAGAGAAATGTTGGCAACTATCACATTTTCTAACCAGCTGGATTGCATCTTTGAACAGATTAGGCCACCAATAACCAGCTCTCAAAATATTATGTGCTGTTACTCTTCCAGAAAAGTTTCCTCCACAAACTCCCCCATGGAAATCAGCAACTATCTTGGGAGCTTGATCTTTAGTCTATGCATTTCAAGAGGACACCTTCAGGGTTCTTCCAAGCCAGCCCAAGGTCTGTGATGATATATTTTTTAGAAGTCCAGCTTGAGGGATCTTTTCTGATTTTTATTTAAGTGACTAGGGAAGCATAGGTGTTTGAGGTAGAAGATCACATCTTTGTACCACTCAGATCTTACCAATTTTTTAAGAACATCTTCCCTTTCTTCCTCTACCTGATTCACTTCCACATTCTACAAGTTTCTCTCAGCCATGAGCTTAGCAAGACCCAAACCTCTTACCAAATTTTGGTTTGGATGTCCATATCATACTCCTGTATTTTGTTCACCCATCTACATCTTTTGCTTGAGACCTCCATCTCTGATAAGATGTCTTTCACCATGGTGTGGGGAACATAAGCAACAACTTTTGAACTCAATATATAAGGCCTAAAAAACGTTTTGTTGCTTTCACCAAGGAAAATGATTATTTCTCCATGATTGTATACTTCAGATCGGTTAGCTACTTGTAAAGCCTTACTAAAGAAGGCAATAGGTCTCTCAACCCCATTCTCATCCTTTTGTAACAAAATAGAAGCAATGGTATACCCAGAGGTAAAGGAAAATATTTGGAAAGGCCTCTTATAGTTTGGGGCTGCTAAAACAGGTGCATGTTTAAGTGCATCCTTAATTCCTTCAAAATATTGAATGATAGCCTCCTCCCACCTAATAACTTGGTCCTTCTTTAACATGATTGTTATTGGAAGAGTCAACTTAGCAAATTTGGAAACAAACCTTCTAATAAAATTAATCTGACCAAAGAAAGATTGGATGCCTTTCTTGGTTCTTGGAATAGGTACTTTGCTGATTGCTTCCACTCTCTCAGGGTATATCATAACACCATCTTTTGACACAATATGTCCCAACAACTTGGCCTTTTTATGCCAAAATGACACTTCTTTGGATTAAGAGAAATTCCATACTCTCTACATCTGATCAACATCTTCTCCAAGTGCTGCAAATGATCATCTCTCTGCCTTGAAAACACAGTCACATCATCTTGGTAAACTGCAATGAACTCATTGATGTAACCAGCAAAAGCAACATCCATTGCTCTTTGAAAAGTGGCACCAACATTCATCAAACCAAAGGGCATCCTTACAAAAACATATGTTCCCCAAGGAGTAGTGAATGTTGTCTTAAGTCTTTCTGATTCTTTGACAACCACTTGATTGTATCTGGAGAAACCATCCAATGTAGAAAGCAACTCAGACCCTATCATGAGCTGCAACATATTTTCCATATTTTTCAAGGGATAATTGTCCTTCATGGATGCTTTGTTTAGATTTCTAAAATCCACACAAATTCTGATGTCTCTGTTCTTCTTTCTGACTGGCACAAGGTTTGCAACCAAGATGAATATCTAGTGGGCTGAATAATACCTCCATCTCTCAACTTCTTGTAACTCATCTTGCATTTTCATGGAGAGAAGTAGATTAATTGGCCTTTTCCTCTATCTGAATGGCTTATTCTTGGCCTCAAGAGGGATCTCATGTTGAAACAAGTCTTCTCTATATGCTTTTAGCTCGGAATAGGACCAAGCAAGGCAGTCTTGATATTTTTTCAAGAGTTGGGAATAGGACTGTTTTTCCTCTTTACTTAAATTTTTCCCAACCAAATCTTCCTTGGTTTACCATTAGTGCCCAAGTTATGCTCTTCCACATCCCTTGAGGTGGACATGTTTCTATTTATGATGCAATCAACATTGTTAAAATTTGACTCAAGTGCAACAATGACCTCTAGGAATGGTGTTTGTTTTTAATTGGATGATATCTTTTCCAAACAAATTTTCTCTTCCTTCAGTCATGCATACCATTGGCCCCCAATCAATATTCTGATTTGCAAATTCACCTTGGTTTTGTAAGAACCTTAGCACTTGAGAATCATCATCAAACACTTGCCAATGTTTCACATTATCAGGGACAGCTGGCCTAGTTAGCACTTCAATGTTGTATTCACAATAAGGTGAAATGGTGCAATATTCAAATCTAGAACCCAACACTACCAACTTATCAGCAGCAGTATTGAGACCTCTATCATGATACACAATGTTAAAGGAATCAAACATTTCAATTAGGTCCCAAACTACATGCTTATATTGTTTCATATGCTGATTTTTGTAGCATATAGTTTTCTTATTTGTTTGACAACCAACTCTGAGTCTCCTTTTGTAACAATATCTTTCACTCCATACTTCCATGCAATTCTTAACCCCAACAACAATGCCTCATACTCAGCAACATTGTTAGTGCATTCAAAATTAAGTTTGAAGGAAAAAGCAAATTCTTCCAAACTAGGAGAAATCAGAACTATACCAGCACCATTCCCAAATTTGGAGCAAGCTCCATCAAATAGTAATGTCCATGGAGAACCTACCATATCAAGGAACTTTGATTTTACCATCTTATTTTCTTTTCCATCAGCAAAACCAATGAAATTTTCAGCATCTACATCAGCAAACAACACTTCATAGGAAGCATTGTTGGGATCTTCAATTAGGTGCAACATCTTCTTCTCACCATAAATTTTAACAAGGCTGCCCTCAATTGGAATGGTGGCAAAAGACATGTCCATATGAATGCTGCCACCAACACTTGCAACCCATTTTCTTGACAAAAGCATACCCCATTTGGTAGGGCAGTCAACAATTACAACATCAAGTTTTAAATTCTTACCCAGATAGGCTGTAAGTTGTACTACCAAACCCTTCACACAACCAACCACTGACACTTCCCTTGAATCCATGGCAGTAAACTTCCCATAGGAAACTGTCAACTTTGATATCCAACTCATTCATGACTTCTAGAGGCATGACATTACATGATGCACCGGAATCAAACATACAATTGTGAAGTAGCCTATCTTTTATGATCAAAGTTGTGAAGAATGGATCAACATTCAATTGGGAATCAACCAAATATGTCCCCAAATATACCTCAGGTGTCTCTCAAAGATCTTCTACTGCTGCTGGTGTTTCAAGGTCAACAATGATCTGAGGTGGAGTTTCAACAACATTTACATTTCTTCCTTGAGTAACCTTCTCTTCTTTCAATCCCAAGTACTCAAATGCTCTCTTCTTATGCTCAGGAATTCTAAGAAACTCAATGATTGGAACAATCACTTTAATTTGGCTCAATACTTGGACTATGTCGTAGGTGACACTCTTTGGCAAAACAACATTGGAAGGGAGACAAGAAGATTCATTAGATGGAAGTGGATTCTTGGCAGCTTGGGCATGAGGAGGACTGTAATTTTTGTTTGGGACAATAGAAATTTTGACAGGTGCTTCTCTCTTGGGAACTTCTTTTGGAATGCTTTTGAGCAAGGGTGTTTTAGGTTTGGCTTGAGGCCCAACTCCCTTAACAACTTTGCTTCTAGTGTTATAGTCTTTCTCTTGAGCTACAACAACATTCATCAACAATTTTCTATCTTCCTCCGAAGGGATACCACCATCATACTTCTTAATCATCAAAGCTCTTAAGTATTCAAAGTCATTGTTAGGAATTTCAAAAGCCTGCACTACATCAACTTCAAGAGCATGAGGGGAGAGAAAGGCTTGTACCCGTTTGATGCAATCCCAAAAATTTGCAGTTGTCCTAGCACTTATTACTTCAGTAGATGTTGCTCCTCCTTGTGGGCTTGAAGAACAGCCCATCATGCAAATATCATCATCAGTTCCATCCTCATTATCAGCTTCATCAACTTGTTGGTCCTCTTCACATGGAGGATGAGGAAGAAAACATATATCACACCAATCCATATCAGTAACTTCATCAACAGTAGCAACCCTGGAAGTTAGAGGGTCAAGAACCAATCTACTTTCACGTGTTTGGGGTTGTCTATTTCCCCCTCCCATAGGTCCTTTACCTCTATCATCTTGTCTTTAATCACCCCTAGGATGATTGCCAAATCTATCATGGTTTTGTGCTTGCTTCCTAGGCTGACCTTGTGAAGTCTGCCCAATTCCCTTCTCAGCTCTTGCCAACTTGTATGAGATTTCTTTGACAGCCCCTGCCAAAATTTCACAACCTCTTCTAAATCAACACCTTTGCTAGCTTGAGGTTTTTCAGGGTTTATAAATTTTACACCATCTCTCTTGAGAGGTTTACCAATGGCTTTAATATTGTTTTCAATCTGTAGTGCCATGGTAAAAGCCTGCCTCAAATTTGTAGGGTTTTTGTCTCTCAAGTAATAGGCTGCCTTTTTATCAAATGCATCTGCATATTTGATTAAACAAGATTCATCACAAGGCCTCAAACCAACAGGAAGCCTTCTCAAAGTTTTTATTAAACCTTGTGTTGAAGTCATGGACTGATTCATTAGGGTTCTTCTTGATATTCTCAAACTCATGATAAAAGAAATATAGGATCAGTCTTGTCACCATATTGCAACCTAAATGCATTTTTCATTTCAGTCCATGAATCAATAGAATTATCAGGTAGAGCCTTGTACCAATCCCTAGCATCCTCTTCTAGTGTATGAATAAACAATTTGACATACACATCCTCAAACTCTATCTCAAAATCTTCCATCATATTATCAAAAAGTTTGAGATGCTGATCACCAGTAATAGCATTGTTACCCTTGAATTTTGGCAACCTATTTCTGACATCTTGTGGGACAACATTTGGGTAACCATCCATTCCTCTAAAATTTATAGGCCAAAGGTGTTAACAACAAATGGAGGTCTAGGCTGAGCCATATTGTTTGGTGGGGGTGATCTTGGAGGTGAAACAAGCTGATGAGGAGTGAGAGGTCTCTGGGGAATGGGAATGAAAACTTCCAAACAGCTCTCTCTTAAGGGCTCTCCTTCTTGATGATCTCTAGAAAATTTAGAAAATACAGAAAAGATTTAGGAGCAAGCCTTTCAAATGCACAAGAAGGTCCCTCACCTGATGGGGAATTCAAATCAGCAATAGGATTATTCTGAATCTGATCCACTTGAAGAAGAATTAAAATCCTCAATAATAGGCTTCTCACTTTCAAACTCAACAATAGGGATCTCCTTTCTTGCAGCCAAGTCTCCAACAACCTTCCACACTTTTCTTCCTTCTAACTCTGAGTTTCTTGAATCTATAAACAACTTCTTAGCAGAGTCCTTAATGAAGAGGGATCTTCTTCCTTCAAGTTTTGTAGGGATTAGCAACAAAAAAAATAAATGACAAAAAGGTAAGGCAACTGGTATTTTCAAGATCAAATAGCATGGAGCCGCCACTGAGGAATTCCACCTTAGTTGTGCAAGAATGCACTAAAATAATTTGTCAAATGTTTGCTAGTACTGAAACCTTTGCAAGGCTTTATAAATCAGACCTCTTCTTCTTAAATCAGTCAATCACAATGCACCCAGAGTATATGAACTGCTAGGAAATGGAAAAAGGGAAGACAAAACTTGAAAACCTTGTTTAAAACTTACAGATCTGAAGCATAGAATGATATTTTAAAAATGTAGCAGCTCAAATAATTGAATACAGAAATTCTCAAAGTCTTCAAACACTTCAAAAGCACCAAGAAATTCCAAGAAGTCCCCGAAAATGATGCCAGAAAAGTGTTGGTACCAAAATTTTTTCTCCTTTTCACTCTGAGCAGCATCAGAGATATGGCATGGAGCTTGAAGTCAGATAGATCATGATGTATGTCATTTTGTAGCTAGGGATGTGATCTAACTAGCACTCAAATTTGTGGAGAGATGGATAGTACCTTGAAAGGAGTTGATCTGACCCTCACTATTTTAGGTTGTACCTTTCAACCATGGTAAGAGAACCTATATTGTAACCCCCAAATGGTGAGGGAGATCAAGATATCCCTAAATTTATGTAAATAGTATGAAAAGGCCTTGGGAAAATATGATCAACACTCCAAATCTCACTTTCACAAGTTATCACTCCTAGATTATGGGGATATTTTCAATGCAAGGCAAGGGTTACTGAAGACATTGTATAAAGCTGATTTGCCTTATGCCTTTTTTTAGATGGTTTAGATTCTTTTTTTGACACACAATGCAATGCAGGGGTAGTATAGGTAGGATTAGTTATTCTAAATGAATTTTTTGGTGGGGTGTTGACAAGACAAACTAGGATATATCAGATCTTTGACAACCTCTACAATACTTGAACAACTATCAGATAAAATTCTTCAAATAATCAGGATATTCTTTCAACTAGAAGAGGCATAAATGGAATCCCAGGTTGCACTCTTCACACAATATTTGATAACTTACTACAAAATATTGAACTAAAATACTCAATTAGACTCAAAAATCCATGATCAAACCATGCCTAAGGTATGTCCAAAGGCTTACAAACAATCTCTGCAGTCAAGGAAGGTAAAGTGATTTTAAATTTTTTTATCTCCTTATCAGATGAAGGATCTTCTGAACATGAAATTACAAAAGCCACTAAACTATCAACTAGAAATGGAGATTCTATGAGATTTCTAAATACTTTCAATGCAAGATTGCAACAAGAACAATGATAACTATTTACAGGCATTCAAAAATGATAACATACATCATATTGCCTAGAAAAACACAGATTAACTCAAAAGCCTGTTAGATTAATCAGCAAGGGAGAGTTTCATGAACAATCTCAGAGTTATGTGATGGTTATACACTTGTAACCAACTCACATACATGAAGATCCAACACAGAAGAAATTATTCTGGTCTTTTGGTGGGTTTCTTAGAAAATGAGCTTTCTCTCAGAATTTGCTCGTGATTTTCAACTTTTCCTTACCTCATCTAATTTCTCCAAAATGCATTATATATCTCTTGCCATCCTGGATCCTTCTTTCCCAAGCAAATAATATGACATGGGATCAAGTTTGTTATAAAGCAATCCTCATGATTCAATGAAAATGACATCAAACAGAAAAACATTCTTAGGTTGCCAGGTGTGCCCGAAACGATTAAATCATTACAAATATCTAGATCATTATCCATCCTAGAGGCATGTTTTTCATCATTGAGGCATGAAGACACCTTTTTCTCATAATTTTCACCTTTTTACCTTTTCAAATCACCTCAGCAACTTTTGATTTTGTCATTTCACGTGTTTGCTTGGGCTGGGGCAAAAAATTTTGCAAAAACATTTCAAATCAAAATATTGAGCCATGAAATCGATGCCAATGATCTTGGGAGGCCAAGATGACACAAAATCACTATAAAATTGATGAAGTTTGATGCAAAAATTGTGATTCCAAACTTCTTGGAGCTCCCATGGTGGTCAAAACAAATGGATGCATAGCAACCATTGATTTTATCCATCTTTTAATCCTGGCCCTCCACGTGGAAGATGCGGACTTAGAAATAAGCTTGAGTTACCTCTTTAATTTTTGGATAAGGCCGGACATGTGGCAAAAAATGATTGGATCGGGCCCAGTTTTAAAACATTTACTTATGACCCTTTTGAAAATTTGGAAAAAAATTCATTTTGTCCCCAACCCTTAGCCTTTGAATTTCAGAGCTGACACATGGCACATGGTGGGTCCGAGTGGGATCACACTTCAATTCTGTGCATTTTGACCCATTTTGGAAAATTGGAAAATTTTCACTTTTTACCCCGTGGGCCCGCACCTTTGATTTCTCCCTCACCATGTGTCTCCTTGTGATTCATCGCGGGCCAGCACTCCAAATTTTGATTCTGAGTCTTTTTTGTAAACGGGAAAAAAATTCCCTCCTACCTCCACTAGCTTACCAACCCACCTTGTCCTTTTCCATGTGTCCATCTCTCATTAGCCGAGAACCCGCAGGCTTAATCTGTCATTTTTACTCCCTTTAAGCCGAGGGAAAATTCTCAATTTTGTCTCGGCGGGCCCACGCCTCCAATTTCTCATCTTTCACATGTCACTCATTGATTTGCTAGTGTGCCAGCGCTTAAAATTTTTATTTTGAGCCCTTTGTGAAAAAGAGAAAAAATTCCCTTTTACCTCCGCTAGCCAACCGACCCTCCTTGCGCCTATCGTGCTACCACGTTTCCTCCTGTAATTTGAGTGGGGCCAAAACATATTTTTAAGCTTTATATAATTAGAGCCAAAAAACTCTAAGTCCTCCCTCGGCCCGCTCGTCCCTCTTTTGGTCTTTTAAGACACATGTCCACTCCCGATTGGCTACGGGGCTTCGGAAAAATTTTTGACTTTAAAATATTTGCAAAATAAGGTCAAAAAAACTTAAGGGAATCCGCCCACCTGCCATCCCGCCTGCCAATCAAAACATGCCACGTAGGCAAATTTGGAAAAAAATACGGGTCCCTGGGCCCGGAAATGCCCGATTTTCTTGAAAAGGCAAAAAGTGAAAAGTTAGAGTGCCTCCCCGCATTTCCTCAAAAACACCCCATTTGCTTAAAAAGGTGAAAAATGAAAAGTTAGAGCACCTCCCCACCTTTCCTCAGCTAATGCAAACCCGCCACATTACCAATACCTTTTTAGGATGAATTTGACGAGCAAAATGATGTCTGTCTGACCGTCAAAATGTAAACAATTCTAGGGATGCCCTAGAATTGAATTTTTTCACCAAGGATGGTAGATTTTCAATTTTGAATCAACTAAACCATCCTTTTTACAACATTCCTGATCTAAGATTTGGATTTTCAAATATAAACAATTATGAATTGATCAATTTTTATTTTCCCACGGTCTGGCAAAAGGGAAACAAAAGACACAGCCCGCAAAAATTAGAAAAACTAGGGCACAAAAAAGGGCAAACTTGCACTATTCTATCAAATTAGGGAAAAACAACAAGTTTTTGAGCATTTTTAAAGCATTCAATTTGAGGGCAAGAATTTCAGACCATCAATTCAAAGGATAAAACATTTTTGAGCAAATATATATTTGAAAATTTTAGGGCAACATGGTGCAAGCTCAAAAATGGCACCAATAGGCCTACCTCAAACAAGCTCTCCAAATATCTAATAAATCCACACTCGAATCTCCTAGCTCCATAAGTACACCAAAAATATCCAACTCCAAAAATGCAAAATTGACCAAAGATTCCCAACCCCTCTCCATGAGGGAATATTAAAATAAAACTAATAAACAATTCACCCAAATGAGTGGGTGACATGTGTTACCCTTCTCATGTCCCCACAAAAAGATTACAAAAACAAAACAAGAATAAAAAACTCTCATTTTGGAGTAAAAATCTAAATTACCCAAAATGTAATTAAAACCACAACCTATACAAATTTTAATAAACAAAAAACCAACTCACTTACATTAATGATGTGTAAGTGGTCAAATATGAAGTAAAGTCCCATTTGGCATTGAAAAGAGACCGCTTACCTATAGGTAGCATTGAAGGGGTCCTTTTCTATGATAAGGAAGCTCCCAAAATAAAAAGTGATCACCAAAATTGTAACTTTTAGAACAAATCCGAGTTTGGTTCTAAATGCAAAAAGAGTTGATATGGTACAGCCCACCCAAGTGGCACTTAGGTGGTCCCATAACTCAAAATATCCCACTTAATTAACATTAAACAAGAATTAGCACAAGTAGGAACCACTAGGTCCCTAAACTAGATCCAACAAAACTAAATAAATTACAAAATAATAAAATTTACAAGTATGGATCACCCATGGTGCCCAATTATGACTTGCAATAACAAATAAGGCTTCACACAATCAAATGTGGCTAAGACTCAACCATGTCAACCTCTTGTGCAAACCCGAAGTGTCGCCCTGAAACCCATGTTCTCATGTACCCTATAATCTGCACACTCAATGCAAACATTAAACAAAGGTGCCTAATAAACATATAACAAATAAACAATCTCGATAAAGCATACACAAATAAATTCCACCAATTATACCAAATAATGTCAATACCAAATGTTTAATTTTAAACATATACATCCATACTAACTCAAAATATATTAAGCATCAAAATAACACCTGGAGGAAAAACCTATGGGGAGGTCACTTATTCCTCCAAATGGGATAACCAGAGTGCCCACCTTAAAAACCTCCAAATACATATAGTCAAAACCCCTATCACACTGTTAAATCGCCTCCTCAAGTACCTCTTATGTCTCCCACATACTCTTATGCCTCCCTCATTCTCTTATGCCTCCCTCATAAAATGCAAGAGCAAGTAGGAAATAACCACAATACTATCTTTGTACGCACTGGGGTACCGCAACCACACAACTCCCGTCCAATAAACCATGAAATAAAATCTTATAGCAATCAAATGATTCATGAAATCTCCCGATAGTCCATCATCCTATACCACCACTTATAACAGCTACCCAAGAGACCCATGGTACAGAACAGGTCAGAACTACATCCCCCTCTCCTAAAATTAGATTTCAAGTCACTATATGTCACTACAAAGATAAAGGAAATAATTTAGCCCTTAATGTAGACACCTAACTCTTGGTATCCTTAATCACATGCGTAGAGCATATTTATCCACGAGCCACACACCAAGCTACTTGAAGCCCAATAAAATCACCAAGAAGCTCCAACAAATCCACATGCACTCCAAAATCCTCTAACTCCCAACAAACACAAGAGCACAAAAGAATGAAGTAATCCCCAAACAAGAAACTAGAGCTTGAATAAATATAAAAGGGAGAGAAGGGTGGGGTGGCTCCATGTAATTAATTAATCAATTAACTAATCCATCAACTCCACCATCACCAAGTTTCAAACCCTAGGACCCTTTTATTCTACACATAAATTGCCTGGGTGAGGACAAAATTTTATCCTATCTTTACTTACACACACTAACTACTCATATCTCATCCCTCAACCACCTAAGGCTTTAAAGCACTTAAATACCCATGTAAAAGCATAAAGTCCCAAATAAAACAAGTAATCTTGCATGTTGACTTAAAAAAACACCTTAATCGACGGCGATCTAAACTAGTCGACATCAACCCAATCTATAAAAGTAGCGTTGACATAGAAATTTTAATGGTGTGACGCATGCACAGTTTCAGAGTGTCCCTACAAGCCTGTTAAAATATGGACCTTAAGGCCAAATTAGAATTTCCATGCAAGGGCCGTAGACCTCGTACAACACTCAAGATCCCAATGCAATCAACTGTATAACACAATACCCAAGAGCCATCTAATCTGAGATAAATACATCTCCTTTTGATTCAATCCAAATTAATTTAGAAAATGGTATAATTTACTAATCTAGGTACCTAATCAAGTAATTGCAATTAAAGAGTAGATTTTGCAATCACTATAGATGACATACCTTGGCAACATTATATAAAGGAAACTCCTTAAACTTGAACACAGAACCCCTTGGTCAAAATTGGAGGTGATCCCCCCGTGATAAACCTCTAGAGTCAACAATTCAAACACACATACACAAAAATACATGTTGTCAAGGTGACCCTTGTTGAATTCACCTAGCTATTCCCAATCATGGTTTTATCTCCAATTTCCCTTCATTTTTCATCTGTGAGATACATATTTGTAGGCTATAAAACACATAATACCATCCTTACATCCTCCCACGGTTACCAGCTGGTGTAAAACATCCCCATAGATCTGTATATGGGCATATTTTGAACTTTCCACAATCATTTACATATGTGGGCAAATCTTCATCCTTTAGGGAATATTACGATATTCATTTACAATTTCTAACAACATCTCTATCTCTAACATTTCATCCATGTGCAAAATAATTACAACATATCAGTTCAATCATCAAGCCCTACTCAGTATGACGAAGCATATCACTATTTGCTCAGAAATCCTCATATACATATAGGATATATCGCATACGCTATAACATATAGTCAGTAACATACTCATCATCAATATAAAAATGTCTCGTTACTCAGTCCCATCACTACATGATACTGAAGTGATTTTCAAACCAACTATAGTCTCAATATCTCTAACATGTACATCATTGATAAGTCAGAATAAAACAAAATGTCCATAAGTAGACCGTCAATAGTATCCCCTATCAACAGTAATATTGCTGTCACCAGGGATAGTGGGCACTACAATAATAGAGGTAAGAATATTTCATTATTTAACTGGGGCATTTTATCAAAAGTAATCATTAAAAAATGTAGCCAGTCGTTGTCAGCACCCTATATGCAGATTGCATAAACATGACATGACCTTTTTTGTGGAAAAAGAAAACTGAGGGTAGATTTCAGTTCTTGAAGAAAAAGGGGACAAAAGAACCTATTGAAGGAGAGCTCATCACCAATAGTTTTGATAAAGTGTCTGAAGTTGATTGTGACACCTCACATGTTGGTATTGATGTTGCCCTAAGTCAAGGCTGGGAAGCCAATAACATTCTTTATTGAGAAACTAAATGAGGTAAGAAATACCTACACTACTTATGATGTAGTTATTCTTACTGCAATTAATACGCCCATGTGAGGCATTGGAGGCATTACTTAGTGCCTAAGGAGTATTATGTTATTTACAGAGCCACGTAGCCCTAAAATATGTACAATACACATCAATCAGACATTAATGAATAGTAGGCATGCAAAGTGGATATCATTTTTGTAGGGTTATATGTTTTCTCTATTAGCATTAAATCAGGATTCATCAGGACCAAGTTGTGGATTCATTGAGTCAGGTGGGTGATCCATCTACTTTAGAACTATACCAGACCTTCTAAGTAGGTTGGTTTTATGAAACACATAAAGGATTTGTACTCTTCTGATGTTGCTTTCATAGTATCTATTGTTGAAATGCCCTAAGTAGTCCATTGTAAGATGATGCAGGTGATGTCCCAGGATGAGTACCTTTTGCAGGACTGGCCTATCTCTGTAGAAGCTATAGAGATCTCGAACAAAATTGGAAAATCTTGAAACATAAAGGAAACTTGTACTCATAATCTGATGTTGATTTCCTAGTACATTTTTGCAAAGTGATTAAGTAGTCCCATTGTAAGATGATGTAGGTGATGCTCCAGGATTAGAGTTTTCCTTCAACCTGCAAACATGGCTCCTCTATTTAAGGGAGAATCCCTACAATATTCGTATTCCTCATTTTAGCTTCTTATGAGAGATGTCCATTCATCAGTGAAAGATTCATGCATCAGCGGAGGATTGGATGGAAATTTTGGTAAGGATAAGACTGATCGGTTTGGTAGAAGATAAATACTATTTACCAAATCTTAAAAGAGATGTTGTAAGATATGAGCAGAAGTGTAGAATTTTCCAAGTTTCAAAAGGCCATGCAAAAAATACATGGTTTTATATATGCCATTGTCTATGTTCCTAAAGAGTCATGGATAGATCTGAGTATGGATTTTGCTTTAGGATTAGCAAAAACAAAAGGAGGTAATGATTTAATTTTTTTGGTTATTGATAGGTTTTCTAAGATGGTTAATTTTATTGCCTACAATAATACTAGTGATGCGACATAGGAGTAGCAAATTTTATTTTTTAGATAATTTTTTCGCTTGCATTGTGTTCTAAAAAACCGTTACATTCCGATAGGGACACAATGTTCTTAAGTCATTTCTGGAGCAATTTCTTGGATGAAGTTTAGGAACTAAACTACAATTCAATAGAGCTCTATCATTCTTAGACCAATGTGTAAATATAGGTGTGGTAAAAAGGACTTTTGGAAAACCTGTTAAGGTGCATTAGTTTTGAAAAATCCAAAACAATGGGACTTAGCATTACCACAAGATGAGTTTGCTTATAATGGCTCAGTAAATAGATCCACAGGAAAGTATCCATTTTCTATCATGTATGGGAGTAACAAAAACAAAGTATTATATTTGGCAAAAATAGCAATGTTGATGGTCGAGTCAGTGATGATGCAGAAGCATCTTCTGAGCATATACAACAATTGCTAGAAGAAGCGCGGAAGAAGTTGTAGAATAGTAATGATAATTGCATAAGGAAATAGTATATGTGCACACAGATGTACAAAGGTGTTTACAGTCCGGTGTGTTAGTTATGGTATACCTTCATAAGGAAAGGTTTCCAAAAATAACCTAAAACAAATTGAAGTACAAGAAGATTGGTCCCCTGCAAAATCGTAAAATAACATAATTTGATACTGCTTATAAGGTAGAATTGCCAGTGAAATTTTGATATTTCTCCAATGTTTAATGTTTCAAATTTATATTATTTTCATAGGCGATGGTGAATAAGTGAGATGTTGTTAAAGAAATCATTTGATTGAAGGTAACAAATTTCATTGAAAAAGAAAGGAATAAACTGGATCATATTTTAGACAAGAAAACTAGTTGACACAAGAGACATGGGCAATACAAAAAATATTTGGTACATTGGAAAGGACATGCAACAAGAAGCAAAAAAATTGGGTCATAGAGTGGGAAATAAAGAAGCTTGGATAAATATAAATGGTAGAACTTTTGAAGAATAACAACTTGCAGGAGTTACGTTTTTCTCAAGCAAGGGATAATGATGCACATACTTTTAGCTGGGACTTCAAATGGTCATAACATGTGCTCAGGGTGTCTCTTCTTGTGTTAGTTTTTTTATTGAAACCAAATATTTTGATGATACAAAGGCACCAGTCAACCTACACATGCCAATTGCAAAATGATTCGAGGACATTTTCAGGCCCTGAAATCTACGCTATCTGGGGGTCAAAAATTAAGATTCATGCTTTAGTTCGGTTTTTTCCTATTTTAGGGCATTAGTTAGTTTTAGTCTCTTAGTTGTATTATGAGTTGGAAAGTTGGAAATTCCTCAAATTTAGGCATGTATAATATTCATGGAAATTTCTATACCCGTATGAATAAGCATGCAAACTCACTAAGAATAGTAGGTTTTGGTAAACTGCTAAAAATAGTTATTTCTACCACCTAGAGTAGATTTAGTATAATTTAGTTAGAGTTTTCTATGTAACTCAAGTTGAGAATTTATTTCCTATTTAGGAAACATTTTCATTCAGTATTCGATAATGAAGAAGGAGATCTATTTTATTTTTGAGTTCATATTATTTGCAGTATATTGAGTTTGTTTACAAGTTAGCTACATTAGAACATATGACCAGAGTGTTCGTAATAAACCAAGGGACAACGAAATAGGAAAAACCCCTTGGTAAGTGTTGAGACGTAATCACGCCACCCTTGACTTTTTGCAATTCGAAGGATTGAGACCGTTAGTGTGATTCATCAAACATAGAGTTATCCCAAATTGTTTGAATTTGCAATTGGGATAATCCTCCAGAGAAAACTAGCTTTGTATCCTACCCTAGTGCTAGCTACTCCAAAGTGCAGAGAGTTACAAATCTAACCCTAATCTAAATTTTTCCCAAGTAGATAGATTTAGAGAAAATGCATAAAAGTTAAAACTTGCTCTAAGGGAAGGTGATGCACTAGAAGGATGTTGAACGACTTGTATGATAAACACAACAAACCTAAAAATTTTAATGAAACAAAACAGTGCACAATAATTTACATATAATGAAAGATCATAGAATTTGCAACACAACAAAGAAGAGGGTTTGAAGCATTCACAGGTCTGATTATATTGCTCGTGAAATTGATACAATACACCACATTCAAGCTCAAAGGAACATATTTTACATTAGAATGTTTAGTAGGAAGGTCTGGATTCTCCAAAACATCCCTTACAGATAAGAAGAAGAAGGGAGGGGCATATACAAGGTGTCCAACCTTTTAAAATGATCACTTTCTTACAATATATAGGAGAAATGAGAGAAAAGGAGAGAGAAGAATTTGAAATCTTGCTCCATCCACCCTAAAATGCATGGAATTAACCTGCAATAATGATGGGTACCACTGCAAAACCCTTACCTCTATGTACTTTTCCTTGTTGGAGAAGAAAGGAAGCCCATACCCCATCATTGTGGTAGGTGAGAAACCTGGACCATTCCTCTTAAATAGTGGAATGCATTTCTTGATTTTGAATAAATTTGTCCCACTTAGTGTAGTTGTGTAGAGGACTCTAAGAGCTTTCCAAAAAGTCCTTTATTGTGTAAATTTGAGCTCCCAGTCAAAAGTTATGGGCGAATGAACATTGAGGTGCCATACTGCATTAACTGCAGGTGGTTGCCTCTATTTCTTCGGACTCCAAAATGCCTCACAACCTCCGAAATCCAAATATTTGGACTTTTGGGCATCTCGACTTCCAAGGTTGAGTTACTGTTCATCTTGTAATTCGGCTTGAGATTTTTGAAACTATGAAATTCTTAAGTCTGAAATTCATTCGCCCAACCTCCGGACCTCCGAACCCCGAACCTCCAAAAATCCTGAATTCTGAAATTCAGACTTCAGGTTTCGGGCTTTGACATACCCGAATGTGACCTCCGAAACCCTAAAAATTGGGACTTCTGAAAGTCTGAAATTCCAACCGTGTTGTCCCTGAAACCAAGTTTGATCTCCGAAATCCAAACCCTTGCGGACTTCAGATTTTCAGGATTTCGGGCATTTGGTTTTTTTTTTCCTTTTTGTTCGGAGAAGACTCTGAACCTTCAAAGTCTGAACTCCCGAGCCTCTGGAGTCCTAAATTCAGACTTCAGACCCTACTGCTCCCAAAATTTCCTGTGCCATTGACCTCAAAGTGGGAGCTCACCTCTGAAATTTGAACCCATTAAGACTTTAGAATTTCCATGTTTCAGACAATATGCCCATCCCATTTCAGGCTTCTCGTTCATTCAACCCCAAAACAAACCCCCGGGATGCTCCTTGCACTGACTCTAAAATTTGTGTTGACCTCCGAAATGTCAAATGCCCGAAGTCTGAAACTTTGGGCCTGGGCCTCCATTTTTACACACAAGCTCTGGTCTCCTTTGACGTTTGTTTAGCCATTCCTTTTTCGGCCTTGCATTGCCATTGCTGAGCCCGCCTACAACCTAATTTCCGGAATCGAAATGTGAGCTCCCATGATTGAATCAACCTCTTCATTTCCTCTGCATACAAGGTCATGTTTATCAAACTTCGACTAAGGGGTAAAATTGGATAACAATAAGATTTTGGATGCCCTCGTGTTTGACACCATAGCGTTACCAATGGTTGTGAACCCACTATTTGAGAATACTCTTTGGGGTGACATGACCAACAATGTACGTAACCAAAGTGAAAGATTGAAGCTAAGAGCAAGTCTCTTCAAATTGAGGTAAATCTAAAACAATATCAAGATAAGGCAAAGGAGGGTCATTACCTTGTCATAAACGTTCGGGAAAAAATTGTGAGCTCGTTTATTTACCGAAGGCATGATCCTTCGAACTCTCGTTGCCTACTTCTTTATCAATAGATGCAGGAATAATGGTTGTCGCCATTAAATTAGGTAAGCGCCACCACCGAAAGGGCGAGAAATGAAATCATGAGCAATAAACTGATAAATAAATGTTTCATCTAGAATAAGAAAGGTGGTGAGACACGTAGTAGGGTGCTGCATACTCAAGCATAACAGTCAAACCCTAGTAGAGCACCCCAACTCAAAATCCATCGCACAAATTATGACCACTTCAAATATCTAAATTTATTTTTTACTTCAAAATGTATTTTTATTTTAATTTTTACTTTTAAATATGTTTTATAAATAAAACATATAGACTAACATATATATCTGAAATATATCTATCTAAAAGATGTCAAGGAATATCAATCCTAAAGACAACCAACATGTGACATAAAGTCAATCCTAAAGAGCTCAAACTCTATTTTTTTTAATATAATATAAGTTATTTTTAGTTTGAGAATACATGTTCGAATGTGATTTCAAATGTATTCACAAAAATATAAGCACGACGCTCCACGCCCCTAAACCGCACGGAACTTCAATGGAAACAATGTTTAAGCGCGGAAACCCATGGATACGCTACTCACACGGAAATTCATATTCTTTTAAGTAATTTTCATCGTGTTATTTCTTAACAAAACCCATACAATGAAGAAATTCACGTAACGAAGAAGGTGCCCTGAAATTGTTTGACTTTAATGCTGGCGTATTGGGGCCGAGTAATGTTGAATACTGGACACATTGTCATTTAATACATTGAAATTCAAAATCCCTAAGCGCGTTTGATGAGTAACACAAACACACAACTTCATCATTCTTTCATTTTTCTTGCACAATACACTTCGTTTTTCCTTATAAACATTGGTTTGCAGAGGCGAAACTGGTCTACGAAATTTCTCCTTCTGCTGCATGTTAACAAAATTGTCACCTATAGAAGGTGTAAACAACCGTAATTTTTCTCGGAGGATTACTTCTCCATTTCTACGAAGAATGAAAACTACATCTACTTCTCATTTAATTCCCCTGCGTGTTTTCCGTGTTCGGTTGGTTTCTTCCACTTTCTGAGTAAAATAGCACATTTAATCGAAATCAGAAGCATGTGGGAAGAAGCGCATTTTTCATTCAATTACAGCGTTTAAAGGGGTTTCCTTGCACATCCTCCGCAGTTTCGCTATTGAATCATACTCTGCTTTTTGTTCTATAATTATATTCGAGTTCAGAAGGCAAATATCATCATCTCAAAGTTTAATTGTTGGTTGGAGGTTAACACATAATAATCAGGATGTCGCTGCCGAAAACAATTCTTAATGTTCAGGGAATATGCTCCAAAACTGATGAAACGAACATCCAGACTTCCCTCAAAGCTGTACACGGGGTTCAAATGGTTACTATTTATAGCGAAAAGAAAAGAGTGAAAATCGAACATGATCCGAGCCCCACAACGGCAGATGCTTTGGGTATGCCCGTCTTGCATGGTGGCATAACAACAAAATCCTATTCTTTCTTGCATCGCCTATATTATTTCTGTGTTATTCTTCTCTCTAGGTAAACATTTTTTTTTCTTTTGACAAAGATTATCTCAACATATTTGTTAATTTTTTTATTTGTGTTTGTGCTCAGTGGCTGCGCTTAAAAGGGAGGGTTACACTGCTGAAATTTCAAGGGAGAGTAAGTAAATATGGCATCACTAAATATTTAGACATTTAGAAATATGTTGTGCCATCAAATATTTCTTCTTAAGGTCGTATTAAAGTTGTGGGATGTTATTCTTATTGTTATGGATTAATACAGTGATGAAGTTATTCTTTGTATAAAATCCATTTGTGGAATAAAGGGGAGCTCTTTAATCATTGTGATTTTGGGAGTTTTTTATTTGTGATAAAAAAAAGGTCAGAATTAGATATAAACATTTGAAGAGTCATACAATAATATAACCGGATTTATAAATTTGGTGTATTACATCTCATTAACCTATCTACATATATTCAAACTATTGAAATCTCTCAGGGTGTTTGTTCTTTTTAAGTATAAATCTGGTTTGCTTATACTATTGGTGAAATCATTTCCCAAAAAATTGTAATTAATATAGCTATATCCAGCATTGGGAGCTTATTTTAGCAAATTCAATAATGCATTCTTTAGCTTATTAAAATCATTTTCTTTACATGAAATTACATAGACATGTCGTGCTTGTTCTACATACAATCATTCATCCAAATATCAATTACAAATGTTATATTTATGTTCAAATGATACTCTTTTCAATAAGGTTTTCTAATAGTTATCAAAACATTTCTGACAATGTCCAATCATACTATTGGTACATAATTGTTTTTTATATATCTTTTCTATGTTGTTGTGAATATTTCTTTACAATACATATTTCTTAGAGTATATAGTCTAAACATCACATGTTTTTGCACAAACTATAATTAAAATCAATAAAACATGATACTTTTACCTATCACTTCAAAGTCCCATATCCTATGATCAACAAAAAATATTTTAATATAAATTTTAACATTATATAATCAATATCGTAACCGTGCAAACATACGTAAGGTTTAAATATAGTGGTTTCACCTTGAATGTCTCAATCTTGTCACCATTATAAATTGTGTGTATGATACATATTTAATTCCAATTGCATCTTTTTTTTTGAGGTTTTACAATATATGAGACTATTAGAATTGGTTTACTTTATCTACATGTATCCACAATAAAACATTATTGTGAAATAATTGTGGAATATCCACAATATACATTTATTTATAGACCAAACATTATGTTCGACCAACAACATCACAAGGATTAAATATATAACTTTAAATTATATATAGTCCATAAACTTAAATTTTTGTTTATGTCTCTCTGTGTGTGTACAAATGTATATCTAAATATACATGTATCCCCATATGTTTATATCGTTATTTGAATATAGAATTGTAGATTAACTTTGTGGTTCGAGGGCTTCTCAAAGAAAAATTATAAGGAGGATAGAATTAGATATAATTAGATATAAACATTTTTAGAGTCATAAAATAATATAATAAAGGAGTTTAGAATTAGATATAAACATTTGAAGAGTCATAAAATAATATAACCGGATTTATAAATTTGGTGTATTACACATATTTACCACAAATTACTTCTCATAAACCTATCTACATATATTCAAACTATTGAAATCTCTCAGGTTGTTTTTCCTTTTTAAGTATAAATTTGGTTTGCTTATACTATTGGTGAAATAATTTCCCAAAAAGATTGTAATTAATATGGCTATAATGCATTCTTTAGCTTATTAAAATTATTTTCTTTACATGAAATTACATATACATGTCATGCTTGTTCTACATATAATCATTCATTCAAAAATCAATTACAAATGTTATATTTACGTTCAACTGATACTCTTTTCAATAAGGTTTTCTAATAGTTATCAAAACATATCTGACAATGTCCAATCATACTATTGGTACATAATTGTTTTTTATATATCTTTTCTATGTTGTTGTGAATATTTCTTTACAATACATATTTCTTAGAGTATGAAGTCTAAACATCACATGTTTTTGCACAAACTATAATTAAATTCAATAAAACATGATACTTTTACCTATCACTTCAAAGTATCATATCCTTATATGATCAGACAACAAATATTTTAATATAAATTTTAACATTATATAATCAATATCGTAACCGTGCAAACATACGTAATGTTTAAATATAGTGGTTTCACCTTGAATGTCTCAATCTTGTCACCATTATAAATTGTGTGTATGATACATATTTAATTCCAATTACATCTTTTTTTTTGAGGTTTTACAATATATGAGACTATTAGAATTGCTTTACTTTATCTACATGTATCCACAATAAAACATTATTGTGAAATAATTGTGGAATATCCATAATATACATTTATTTATAGACCAAACATTATGTTCGACCAACAACATCACAAGGATTAAATATATAACTTTAAGTTATATATACTCCATAAACTTAAATTTATTTATAAACCAAACATTTTGGTTGACTAACAACATCACAAGGATTAAATATATAACTTTAAATTATATATACTCCATAAACTTAAATTTTTGTTGTAAATCCACAATGTATCATGTTTTCCACAATTCTACAAGGTTTTTATTAGCTTTGTCAATTGTGCACACTATCGGTTGTTTTTTATGAATTATAAAAAGAAATATTATTGTGGATGATTTACAAGATCTGACATTTAAAATAACATTATGAATTATCTATCTCTAGTAAATGATGGAATTACTTCTACTGACTCTAGAAAATCTAATGAGTTTATCCACACATCCAAACATGTGTGTATGTATATGTATGTACGTGTATATTAAGAATACCAAAGAAATAATTGTAGATAATTTAAATTTTTTTTACCTCATTAAAAAATGCAACCATATTCACAGGCAATATTCCTTGTTTATGAAAATTCAATGATGAATCCCTTCAAAAACCCCTAAACTTGGATCCTCCCCATGAACCATAAATGAAAATATTCATTTTGATCACTTTCACACCACAAGTGGTGGCGTGAATGGATCTAACTATTCTCTTCTTGCTCAGGTTGGAAACAAAAATGGATGTTATGTTCTCCCTTTTGAAGGGAAAGGCACTCACACACCATAGGTGGGGATAAAAATGGTTCTCACACCACGTTGTGTGTGATAACAGGGGTAGTCTCTAGTCATAACTTCAAATCTGGCAGAGGAGAAAGACCCAGGGGAGGATATTTGAAAATCAACCAGGTTGTGGTTGGGCTCCACACAACATGCCCTCTTGTAGCGTGTTTGAAACTACAGCTAGGGGATACATGGATTGTAGGGAAAATTGGTTGGGGTTGGTGAATTCACCAAGTCCTTTGCTGTCGTGGTCTCCAAATAGAGAAATGACATCATAAGAAATGTAGACAAGATTTTAAAACCCTCACAGAAGACTTCAGTGCTTAACATAAAGGAAGATCTGCTGCAAAATTGTAACGACCCACATTTTACACCCAAAAATACAACAATGAAAATACTAGGATATTTTTTTTTTTACTTATGTTGCTCACTACACAACACCACAAGGGATCCAAGAAGAGAAACTCAACAATGGACAAGACACTTACATAAGTCATAGACACACGAAAACACCATATAGATGTCGATGCCACACTTTTCCCAATGAACGAATTCTAGCAATGTCCTAGCCACAAGAAAAGGACTCAAGGTTTAGCAAATGCATAACACATCATTACCATGATTACATCTTAGTTATGATTAACATTCCAAGAACATTATTGTACAAGGATAATTTTATCCTTTTTCCACCTAAAGATTATTTAATTCATTTCACATTCAACTTACAGTTCAAACCTTTTAATCTTGGATCTTTATCTCTTACGACAATCTCTGTAGCGCCGACTTGTCTCTCTGACATTATTTCATCTTGATATTTATACTGTTGGACTGATGCTCAGACATTCCAATTTTGATACATTGTTTAATAGATGATTGATTGTACTGATATTTTTGATTATTGAAATAATTATGTTTACATTTTATTATGATGCACTAGATAGTGATGTTAGATAGTTTGATATATGTTTATTTTCATGATGTGGATTTTATACTGACATGTTATGTTTCGAGATGTTGGCGTATAATTGTAATATCATGAATGTTATGTTTTAAATTTTGACATATTGATGGATAATAGAATTGTTAAATGTTGAATGATGAACATTTATTTTATATGTATATTTTCTCGATGTTGTTAATACGACTGAAAGGCTAGAGACGTATTTTGTTGTGTATAGGAATTTTATCACAAACATCAAAGTGGATAGGGAACCAACCACGGAAGGTTGTTGGGCATTGAACAATGAGGCCAAATTTGACGACTTGTATAACTTTGTTTAGTGTGTGTTTTGCATGTCTTGCTTGGAAGTCTCCCATAGGGGGGGTGACTTCACATATGTGGCCATGGGGTGAATTGTGTTTCGTTTATTTAGTTTTGTATGTGTTTCATTTATGTTTTGTGTATTTAAAATTTGTAATTTTGTCACCTTATTAGCATGTTGTGAATGTTTGTTAATTAAATTTAAACCTTCTTATTTTTGCTAACCAAATTATAGATGTGACAAATAGTTATGATGATATTTGGTGGTCCTTGTGAGACTAAAATTTATATTGATTTTAGAGTGTTTTACTCTGCCACCAATTTCAAAATTCGGATTTTTACTTGTGGGGACATTTTTGGAGGCTTGTGGGACAAGCAAGGCTTGTCCCATGCCTCTTAAGTTGACCCAAAAAAGCCTACCTATGGTTTGGGAAGATTAAATTGGACTTCTTTATCCATTTTTGAGTATAAAAGAAGGAAAATTATTGCACTTTATTTCTACCCAAATTTATTATTTCCCTTGAAAGCATGGTTTGCAATTTTTGAGCCATGTGGGTTATCATAGTCGTTGCATGTGCATTGATTTTCTTGGTCTAGGTGTGTTGACTTGAGTATGGGGGTGGAGGAATGATGATGTGGCATCCTACATTGAGCCACCTCATCATCCTCACATTCCTTTTATATTTATTGGTGACTTTTGGTTGGAATAGGGATTAATTTTTCTCTTCTCTTCTTGTAGACTTTTGGAATCGGAGCTTTTGGGAGTGCTTAGAAATTACTTGTCTTGAATTTGAAGGTGAAGATTTTGTTGGGACTTTATGGAGAGGTAGGCTCTCCATCTTTATTATTATGTTATTTTTCTTGATTGAAAGTAATGTTGTGCTTGTTAAAATTGTATTTTTTCTTGTGATGGTGTTTGTGTGTGTTGGCTGGGTTGTTGGCCTTAGTTGGGTGTGTGAGAAGGGTTTTTGGGACCATTGGGGAGAGAAAAGGGAGTTCTGTGAGGAATGAATTTGGTGGGAGTGTGAATGGGAGTCTTACCTATCAGGAGAGAAAAGGAAATCATGGTCTTGTTGCATGCTTGCAAGGGATTGATTAGGATTTTGTGTGATTATTTTGTGCACTTAGAGGGTTAGGGTAAGAATCCCCACTTCACTTGGGAGGCATACGGAGATGGTCTCCCATAACATTTTCTCAAATTGGTTTGATCTTCAAACCTTTGTGTTGTTTAAAATGTGTAAGTTTGTTGGATATGTTATCTTGATAGAGTTGAATGTCATGTATGTGTGTTTGTTATGAAGCCACTTTGTTGGAAGTTCTCATTTTTGCTCAATGCTCCTCATGGTTCCATGGTTGGAGATTGGGGGAAATTAAGGGGATGATTTCTCCCCTTAATGAATTTAAGCTTGGGCGAAGAGCGTTTCCTACTCTCCCTTCCTTTTTTTTGATCCCATTGTGAAGTTTGAAGAAAAACAAGATTTGGAACTACCATTGTGGAGAGACATGTATATAGAAGACTTGAAGTGGCTTGATGATAGCCTTGTTGTAAATTGTTAATATTTCCTTTATCCCCACTTGAGTGAATTATTGTAATTTGTAAGTTTTTTGATGAAGTTGTTGTATTTTTTGCAAATCATCTTATCTTGTAAACCTCTTTTAAAAGTTTGGATGGAGAAAATTAAAATTTTAAATGTATTAGTTTGGGAAAAGAAATTATCATGTTTTACTTTGCCTTGGTGAAAGGAAAATTCAAATAGAGTTGAAATGGATGTGCATACCTTTTGTTTTAAGAATCTTCATTGTTTCTCAAATGTTATATACTTTGATCTCTAATAATCTTGTAAAGTTTTATAGGCTTCATTTTAAAAGAAATAAGTATCTTTTTGGTTTGAATTTGCCTTGTGGGATGGAATGGTTATTTTGTTTCCTTTAAAGTAAAGTAAGTGGAACTATTTTAACTATAGATGTAATACTAAACTAGGTTAAGGAAATAGTTGCTAGGATCATAAGATTAAATGAAAGCATTCCTTTTGTTTCCTATTAATATTGTGCAAAACGAGTGTGGAAGAATTTCTTGTAATTACCTTTAAACTTACCTTAGATAAAATTACCAAGAGGAATTAATTTAATGGTGCAAGTGAATAACTATACAATATACTCATTCCTACTATTATGAAGCTAGGTTTAAGATAATTACATAGGAATGTTTACTTTTACAAATCCGTTGTTTATATCAATGATAACTTAACTATTATTTCATATATATATATATATATATATATATATCATATTTGTATATATATATATATAATGTTGATCATTTTGTTATTATTAAAATAATAATCTTACTTATTACTATTGATTATTGACCATATTAATATTATAAAAACTTGATATTGACAAAGATATATGCATATAAATAAGTAAAACCTATGTATGTATAAATTTATCTATTTATTTACATATATTAAATTAAAATAAGCATTCAAATCACACTATTATCTATGGTAGGAAATATTTTTTTTAAGTGAATAAACTTTACACACAAAAAAAGAAAAGGGATTTAATTTAAGGTTGAGCCAAAAATTGTTTGTGTTATGGCCGATTAGCCTATAGTTTAAACATTGGGTAGTGGGTTGGGGGAGGAGGCACCGTCCCACCCCAACCAATAATAATATAAAAACACAATAAAATGAATTTTTCCTCATCTCTAACCCTTGAGTAGGGTAGAATAGAGATTTGAAATCGAAATAAACAAGGTTGGGGGATGTGTGTATCCATCCCAAGCTTTCCATTCCTCTCTAATTGCTTCCTCTCCTTCCATCTTCCATCAACCTGCGAAACCAAAATTAAATAAATGACTAGAAGAAATGAATAAAAGTCTTCCTTAGGGATTTTTAGGTTTGTTTTGAATTCCTTCATCCAATGACCCTAGATTAGATCCATCCAATGGACCAAAATGTCTCCTACAAATGTTAGGTTAAATTAGGTGAGATCATCATTTGGTTACATGGGTCTTCCCTTAAATGGGGCCACTGTGTGTGGTTTGAAATTTATTTAAATTATTACTTTTTATTTTGTTTTAATTTAAATAAACTCCCTTAATTATTAGTTTAGGCTACTTTTATATTGGACAATTAAATAATTAGCTTTGTGTTTCTAAAAGGAAATAATTTGACTTAGACTTTAGTTATTAAATTATTGCATGACCTTAGAAACCTAGGTATTAAATTAATTTTTTGATTAATTGAATGAAATCTTTTATTCTCAACCATAAATTTAATCAATTATTTTATTTAATTTTTTTATTTTTTTTTTTATTTTATGACAATCGGTTATTAACCAAGGGTTTTTAGCTAAGTGGTGCATTCGTCATTCAACAAAAAAATTATTTCATAAATTTTCTATTATAATATTTTCTTCTTGGCTTTGGGTTTCATACATGAAAAAATAGGTGGGATTTATACTTAGTATTAGAGCCATGGGTTCAATGCTTAGACCACGGCCATACTAGAAAACATGAAACAAAAATAAATAAACCTAGTGCATTTTCAAACCAAGTACACACAACTATGCATGATGTTTTAAAACATAGACAATGTATAAAAATGAAACAACAAATTTGATGATTATATACTAAACTCTTGCCTTGGAATTTGCAAGAGGCGCGAGTAAGATGAGGGGGTTCCTACCTATGGACCTAGACCTGCCACCCCCAGATAAGGAAGTTAACAATTATTTTGCCTCATATATTACAGACACTCTAGGATGTTAATTCTACTATACGTGGAGGATCGAAATGGAGGATGACTTGGTAGGTAGGATAGAGAGTCATCAGTATAGGCTTGTGCACCTTTGCATCACAATGCCAAGGAGAGGGAAAATAACTCCCACACGGAGTCAATTAGACATGAGTCACCTCACATGGAGCGTAGATATCGAGATGTGATGCACAAATATAGGTCTAAGAACCCTAGGCATAGAGATGATCAGGTTGAGAGACCTAAAGGTTGACAGTTGTCTACAGTGGGGCACATTAGAGAGATACTGAAGTTGCACCCACCTCATTTTGCTGGATACAAAGGAGGATTTAAGAATGAGACATGGTAAGTTATCTTGAGAAGATGCTTCAACCTATGCCCTTGTTCTAGCAACATGAAAGCTCATGTTGTCATCCACCTTCTTAGAGACGGAGCCAGAGTTTGGTGGAGGATCGAGGAACATAAGCTCGATGTAGATTCTGAGTTAGTCACTAGGAAGATCTTCAATGAGTGTTTCAAGAGCAGAGATATTTCCAAGAGTTTCATTCAGTAGCAGATTGATTAGTTCCACAATCTGCATCAGGCCTCCATGACAGAAACATAGTATGAGGGATGGTTTCTGGATCTACTTCAGTATGTAGACTACAGACAAGATGAGCAGGTTTAAGTTCAAAGGTTCATGAGGGGCCTAAAATTGGAATTGGATGGGGAAGCTGTGTATTCATTGTCCAAAGAAACTTCTCGGAGGTCATGGAGAAGTCCTCTATTATAGAGGAAACTAGGAGGAATACCCAGCAGGCATGTGACAGACTTAGAATTCACATATAATAGCTGCAGGATAGTAGATAGAGGGGATCAGATCCTCCTTCTTATGGTGGATACACTATAACACAAACTTCCTTTTGGCCTCCTCCACCTCCTCCTTAGCAACAAAAACAAACTCAACCACCCTTTTGACCTCCACAACACCATAATGCTCATATAGGATGTAGTATTGGAACTCTAGTTAGGGGGGTCAATAGGAATTAAGCTCCACCTTAAACATAGTCAGCAGGGGTACATCAACTACAACATCCACAGAGGTCTATGGTGGGATCCTCAGGTCCTTCAGCACATTCTACTTGGCCACCTGGAGGACTTTCTTCATAGTGGAGAGGACCAGACACTTGTTATGTTTATGGACATCATTAGGGAGAGTGCCTTCTGAACCCTGTTCATCAGGGTAAGGCACCTGCTTCTAAGCCTACTATTAATGAAATGGCTAGGAGCCATAGGATATATGGAGGAGTCGAGAACTGCCAGGTAGAGCACCATGATAGAGTGATAAAGACCACAAGTAGCGTTGGTTGTATTTCTATCTCTATTTTATCTGACTTAACCTCATCATATTCTTTCATTTAGCCATCTTTTGTATAACTTTTCAGGTTGGTCGTAGTTAGGTAGAGCCTTAGTTGGGACATCGAGATGGATTTTGGAGCCAAAATCTCAGTTAAATCCTTATTCAAGGAGTGTGTAGTGGACCTATGACCCTTTAACACTACTTTGAATCTTTGTATCCTTCCCTTGGGTTCATATGGCTTTATTTTGGGCATGGACTGGTTGTCTACACACAAATATAGAGTTGATTACTAGAGTAATATTATATCTTGTGTAGATGATTTAGATGTGGAGTCAGTGATAGTAGGAGTCTAGAGACCCATATCTATCTACACTATTTCCACTATGTAGTTAAAGCGGTGTGCGTAATAGGGTTGTCAATTATATGCTATCACAATTAGTGATAGGTTATAGGGTGAGGTTAGTGGACCTTCACTCACTGATCACCCCATTTTTGCAAGAGTTTTTGGATGTTTTTCCTAGTGATATTCTAGGGATGCCTCCCCCACGAGACATAAACTTACACATTGACTTGGTTCTGGGAGCGAAACCTACCTCATGCACTCCTTATAGGATGATGACACCTAAGCTATGTGAGATCAAGTTTCAACTTGAGGTCCTTCTTCAAAAATACTTATCTTTCCTAGTGTATCCCCTTGGGTTACACTGGTGATTTTTGTAAAGAAGAAGGATGGATCCTTACATTTGTGTGTGGACTATAGTTAGCTGAACAAACTAACGATCAAGAATTATTACTCCCTTCCTCGTATCGATGATTTGTTTGATTAGATGAAGGGGGGAAAATATTTTCAAAGATACATCATAAGTTAGGATACCATCAGTTAAGGATCACAGAGGCAGATATCCATAAGTCAGCTTTCCGTATGAGATATGGCCACTACAAGTTCACAGTGGTGTCATTCGGTCTTACGAACGCCCTTACAATGTTGATGAGTTTGATGATCGGGGTGTTCAAGAAATTTTTATATCATTTTACACTTGTTTTTCTTTATGAAATATTGATCTTCTCATGTACACATGATGAGCACGAGCAACACATTCATCAGGTTTTGTAGTGTCTTCATGAGCACAAGCTTTACGAGAACTTGCAGAATTGTATGTTCTTTCAGTCAGAGGTGTGGTATTTGGGTCACATCATTTTTGGGGAAGGTATCACAGTCGATCCTTCCAAGATTAGATCCATCATGGATTGGCCAGCACCTATTACTGTGACCGAGGTACATAGTTTCATGGGGTTGGTAGGATACTACAAGATATTTTTTCAGTACATCTCTCAGGTTACGTACTGTACTACCCACTCCTCTTTGACATTTATATGATTATGACTATGATTATTATAGATTATAATTTTTGACATTTCTATCACAGCTTAGATATCAAAAGATAAATATTGTTATTTTGATTTGTTGATTTATAGACAATATGGATGTTAGACTTATGACACGATTTTCATGACAGATTATATGCATGTTTAGATATATCAAATTGTTTATTTTGAGCTTATATTTGACTAATGCATTTATTTCGATAATTATATGATGCTAGATGATGTATTTGATGTCATGATCTTATTGCTAGTTGATAATGTAATGAAATTGAAATAATTGAAATTGTGAATGATGGAAAATTACTTGTTTTGAGATGGTTTGGTTACAATAATTTACTATATGTATATGCATGTATTTTTACTATTTCGATGTCGTTAATATGGCCATGACGCTAAAAAGGTATTTTCTTGACTTTTGCAGGTGTTCACAACACAATAAACTAAAGGGGTATAGGAGACCAACAATGAAAGAATATGGAGTATTGGCAACAATTCACCATGGAAACACGTGTATTCGTATGTTGTATGTTGTTGTAGTTTGTTAGGAGGTCCCCATTGGGGTGACCTCAAAAGTGACCTTGGGAATTTTTGTAATGTTGTCTTGCTGATTTTATTTAATTGTGATTTATTATATTTTTATTTGCATGTGGAGTCACTTTAATTAATTGTGTTTAGCACCCCTCTTAAGTTAATTTAAAAGTGTTTTTCTAGGGATAATTAGGATGTGACAAAAGGTGGGGAAATAAATGTGAGTTAGTAGCTTTATTTTGTGTTGGCTTGGAATGAATTTAATTTGTTTTGGGGTAGTGTGTACTCAATCTTCCTTGTGAAATTCGGATTTTGATCTTCTAGGCTATTTTGGAGACTTGTGGGATAAACTAAGCTTGTCCCACACCTCTTAGAGCCACCCACCCACATAGTCTATGATGTGAGGGACTTATTTTAGGTCCTATTTCATGTTGTAATGAAAGAAAAGAGAAATTAATTGCACTTTTCTTACATGGGTAATTAATTTTTTCCTTAAGGGGAGTGGGTTGGGTTGAGTGTGTAAAAGGGTGGTCTTTTCCCCAACGACAAATTTATTGTGTCTTGGGGTCTGGGTTTGACCTTGGTGATGTTTGATGGAGAAGAACTGATGTGGCATCCTACATGGAGCCACATCATCTCCCTCTCCCTCTTTTTTATTTATTAGAATTTTTTTGAAGTTTTAGGGGTTACTTGTTTGGTTTTGGCTCCCTCACTTTCAGAAAGATTCCTTTTTGGAGTCCTTGTTTGAATTTAAAATTGCTTGGAATTTATTGAGCTTGGATAATTTTAAAACTTTCTTTTGGAGTGGATTCTTGCTATGGCAAGGTAGGGCCTTAACCCTTGGTTTCTGCTATTTTCTTGTATGTTTATTTGTTGAATAGATGTGTTATTGCATGATGTTGTTGGGTAGTGAAATGGTGATAAAATATTTTTGGAGGAATAAGAGTTTCTTTTGGGTATTTTGGAGGGAGTGGGTTTGGTGCCCCTCATTGTTCTCATCTTGTTATTTTTTCTATTGTGGGAGACATAAGAGATAGGGAGCCATATGAGTTAGGGAGACATAAGAGATATATTATTTGTAGGGAGGCATAAGAGATTTTTTGGGGTTGATTGAGTTTTGGAGGTTTTGAGGCGGGCATCCAAACCCTTGGGAGGCACAAGGGTATCCCCATATTCCTTTCTCTACTTGGCTTGTTTTAGAGAAAATGTGTTGGGAAGTTTATTTGTTGAAAAATTAATGTTTTGTGGTTATTTTTCTTGTGTGAATTTTGTTTGAAAGTAATAGAGTAAGCCTTTTATTTCTTTCCATGGTTGTTAAATATTTCATATTATCTCATTGTTGGAGCTCAGGGGCCAATGAGGAAGTAGGCTTGAATTCCTCATTGGAGTAATGGTTGGGTGGAGAGTGTTATCTACTGCCCCATTTTTGTTGTGTGTTTGATCTTGGAAGAAGGTGGAGCTCAAAGGAGGAGTCATGTTCCTTGCAACATTTGGAGAAAGAATCAAAACTCTCTTGTTATATTTTATCACATTGTATCCATTGTATATGGAGGGCTTGTAAAGTTGTATTTGTTTAAAGTGAAGTTTTTAGTTGTTTTATTATCAAAATGTAATCTTAGTTGATATTGTAAATGAAAGAAAAAGTATAAAAATCATTTCATTACTTCTTGGAATGAGGGACTATAAGATTGTTAAATTGAACCAAGTACATTGAAAAGTGATTGAAAAGGAACTAAATTTGTTGTCAATTTAGTTGGTTTATTATCTTCAATAGGTGTGTTGTTCTTATTTTAAAACTATTGGAAAATATTGTTTGAAATGATTGGAACTTGTTTTTTATGATGAAAGAAAATAGTTACTTACATTTCACTCCTTGAAAGGCATATGATAACAAGTTAAACTATATTTATTCATCTTTTTTTATTGATTGAAAGAAAGCTTAAATTTTACATGTGTTGATCGAAAAGCCTTAAAATTCTTCTTTGTCATTTACCTTGTCAATAAATAGATTGATTATTTAAATCTAGTAGAGTAAAGAATTTGCATGGTTATCATTAGACCTTAATCTCAATTAATTGTGCAATTTTATTATCGAACTACTATAATTTTATGTAAGGATCAAAATTTAAATAAAGTAATAATAATAATGGGAAATAAAATTAGTTTTTACATCATACAATATTACTACAAAAGTTTAGAAAATTTAGATAAAAGATTAATATTAATTGATATTATTAATAGTATGAGTATTATTATTTATTGATAATCGTAATAATATTAAAGTATTATTCATAGTGATATTCAGAATAATATTGCTATACATTATATATATATATATATATATGTTTATTAAAAAGAAAATAGTTTTAAAAAAATATATTTAAAAGTAAAGTGTTAAGGGCTTAGCAAAGCTGCGACCTGTGTTAGTTTAATAGGGGTAGGGTCTAGTCATAGCTTTGAATATGGTAGAGGAGACAAACCTAGGGGAGGATATTTGAAAATACACTAGGGTTTGGTTGGATCCACACAACATGCCTTCCTAAAGGGTGTTTGAAACTGCAGCCAACAGAGATAGGGACGTGGAGAAAATGAGTTGGGGTTGGAGGATTCACCAATTCCTTTGCTAGTGTGGTATCCAAACAGACAAAGGATAGCATAAGAAATGTAGACAAGATTTTAAAACCCTCACAGAAGACTCAAGTGCTTAACATAAAGGAAGATTTTTTATAAAATGTTATGAAGGAGGAGGAAAATATCTCTGAGATTTGCCTCATTTTTAGATTCAACAAGTTCTAGTCAAACTTATCTCAGTTCCATGACTTTATGTCTCTTAAAAGGAGGGAAAATATGAAGGGTCAAATAAAGCTTTACCATTGTATTAAAGCTTATTTTATTTCCGTATTTGAAACCCCTATGGAGAGGGTTTTAATTTTTGACAAATATTAGGTATGGGCTAAGCATGGACTGATGTTCAATCCATGGTATATGTCTTTTAACCCTCTAAAAGACTCCTTTAATATCTTCCCTTTCTAGGTTCACTTGTCACGACTCCTATTACAACTCTAGAATAAATCATGCATTATTGCTATAGGTGATACCCTAGGATCCTCGGGGAAATTTGATGATAAAAACCTTTGGTAAGCCTCATACAAAGTTTTATTGAATCTTTGTAGATCTTGATACCTCTCAAGCCCTTCGAGAAGAAATTAATCTACAAATCAGTGATAGAAATTGGGTGTAGAGGTTAGTGTTAGTGTAAAATCACAACACCCATGTATGTCAGGAACCTATTGGGTTAAGACTCTCAGTGTGATAGCATAACATGGATCATCTCTCAAAGTGCGGGACATTGAAATCAAGAGAGCTCTCTGAATGAAGTTTAGTTCCTATTCCTCTATTCAGGTGCACACAAATAAATTATAGAGGATATACTCTAAAACCTAATCTATCTTTACAAGGAGATAGGGTTGAAAAGATGCAAGAAAAATAAACCTAAGCCACATAGGTGATGCACCAAAGGAATGTTAAACACCTGTTTTGCAATTTAACACTGGCTATAGAAATACAATACAACCACCATGCATAGATAACCAATCTAAAATGAGAGATAAGAAGACAATAATGAACACATTAGAGGGTTGAAAAAATTCCACAGACATATATTATTATTCCATAGTTGATACAGTACATTACAGTAGCAAAGAGGATAAACTTTGTATTACAACTTGAATGGGAGGTTTGGAAAACTCCACAGATTCACTTGCAAACAAGGCAAGAAGGGAGGGTGTAAAACAAAAGTGTCCAACCCTTTACAATGATTAAAGCTCTTACCTTTATAGATACAGTGAAGTGAAGAGGATAACAGAGGTGGGAAACCTAATTTGGAGCTCAGCTACTGGCCATCAATGCCCTTGCAAATCCTCCCATAGTCTATCGAGTCCTTTGCTCTATGTTTGTTTGGTGTGTCGAAGAAGGAAAAATGATGGATCAAATCGAATCTCATCTGGTTGTTGAAGCAATCCGATCGCATATTAATGGCATGAAGACATTTTACCAATTCTCATCCACCTAATCTCATTGAAATTAAATTTTCAGGTTTTGATGGCGTCGATGAGGTCGAGACCTTTCCAATGATACTAATTTTTTTGGGTTTCGAGCACTGGATCGAAAGATATGCCCATTTGAATGTTTGAGTTAAATCCATACAAAAATGGTTAAAACCAGTTTAGCAGAATAGACCCACAGGCACAAAATTCACTTTTCACCTTTTACACAAAATTACAATAGTGCAAAAAACATCCCGCATCCCCACAAGCCCGCAATTATCTTTTGACAAGATTTCCTCCGTGGCCCCACAGACCCGCTTAGCAAAAGAAATCATCCTGAGCCCGCTAGACCACATTTTCCATTTGGGTGAAAATTATCTCCCAAGCCCATCAACCCAATTCTAGCAAAAAATCACTCCAAGGCCCTCCTTCCTACATGTAATTTAGGCTTGACACGTTGCTCCTCTGGGCGTCAGTGGAGGTGCGGCTCATTTTTAAAATTTACGCCTTCTTCGAAGAAAAGTTCAAACTACCTCCAACGACCTGCCTTCCCATTTTGACATAGAACATGGCTACATGTAGAGCTAGTGCTAGTTTGGGGACCTCTTTTGGATTTTACTTTTGAATATGCGCCGAAGACACACATGGTGCCTTCCAAAGTTTTTTTTTGTTTCTTTGTATTTTAGCTAAGTCCTTTTGTTTGGCAGGGCTATATGTCTTACTCGAAACACGTGGCAGGATGATGCACATTTGAGACATACTTCCCGATTCTTCCTTTTGAATTTGTGTGGAGATGACATGTGGAGGCCTCCGTCGTCCCTTTCATACTTAGTCGATTTAAGCGGTTGGCTCTGTTTATTTTTTGAATTTTGCACATGTAGAAGCTCAACACTAGTTTGAGACTGACCCTTGGGTTGCCCCTTTTGAATTTGTGTCATTGAGACACTTGGCACCCTCCACTGACTCTGCCCCATCTTGAATTTTCAACTATCAACTCTATCCCTTTTTGGACCTGGGGACACGTGGAAGGCTCGTGCTTGTCTAGGAGACCCACTTTTAGATTCATCTTTGAAGATGCACTGAAGAGACATGTGGAGCCTTCCACAAGTCTGCGATACTTAGCTGATTAGGTCTGATGATTTTCTCGAACCCTGACTATGTGGTGGCTTGGCACTAGTTTGAGTCGCTACTCTTTGGATTTATCTTTGAAGTTATGCCGAGTCGACATGTGGCACCTTTCGCTGACTTGAAGAATTTTCAATGACCAGTGTAACTTTTGAGGGACTCTGGACACATGGAGGCTTAGTGCTTGTTTGGGGAATGCCTTTTGGGCTTTGTCCTTAGGAATACACCATTGAGACACTTGGCAGATTCCGTCGTCTCTTCCATACTTAGCCAATTTAGGCCCACTCTGAATCATTTGCAAAGCCTGAAGACTTTTAACCTTTCTCTGTTTCTATCTTGAGACCCTCTAGTTTCCTTGACATTGTTTACCTCCTTTAAGCCTCAAGTTTCTCCATCTCTGAGTCCGCTCGCAACCTGACTGTTGGATTTGAAATGTGGGCTCGTAAAATGGAAACGACCTTTAGATTTCTTCCTATGCAGGGTCGGGTTTGGTGAATTTTACTAGGGAAAAAATTGGGATAACCATTTGGCGACTCATGCGGACATGTGCCTACTGGATGAAAAGATCAGTTTCCTTGTTGTATCCATTCAGCATGGAGTCATGGGTAGTGGTATGATATTGGTCCTATTCTTTGAAGCTTGAATCCAATGTTTGTAATTGGTGACCTTGAAATTACCCCACTATTCTAGAAACAATCCCCTCAAAACCCTATTTTAGTTGCTCTGTATTTTTTCTATTTTAAAATTAGCAATTGTCATGGTGACCATGGGTATCCCTATTATAAATGCCAAAGGGATTGGCGCATTCACCTAGAGGTGCATCAAACTGTATAACGATACAAACCTGGAGTAACAAAACACATACCAAAGCACTTAGGGAAATAAAACCTATGGTATAACAAGACAATGTGCATATGCACTTGGAGAAATTGAAAACTTGGGCTAATATTTACAAGGGTGAGGAATTTTCCCTTTTAGTAGTAGTGTTTGAGGTAGATCCCATTGACTGGAATCTGTAATTCTTCGCCATCCAACTGAGCCAACCCGAAGGCATTGCTACTTATACATCTTGTCACCATGTAGGGGCCACTCTAAATGGAATGCAACTTGGAATGTTTTCCTAGTTTTTCCCGAAATGCATCCCACTTTAGAACTAAGTCCCCCTCTTGAAAATTCCTCATTCTTTCTTTCTTATCAAAGGTTTTCTTGATTGATGCTTGATATTTCTCCATAATCTACATTGCATGTTCTTTTTCCTCTCCTACTTCCATTAGTTCTACATACCTTATTTCTATAGGTTTAAACTCAGCTAGTTCCAACTTTTCATGACCTCCAAAGTGGGAAACTCCAATGATATGGTAAATATTGCCTCTTTCCATATATAATATTATATGGGGAGCTTCCTTTGGACCTTTTGGATGTGATCCTTGCTATCCAAAATTCACCCTCAAGGTAATTTTGATAACATGCATCAAATTCTTTAGTCCCAGGCAAATAGATTGAGTCAGGGCAAAAATTTCATGTTTCTAGGGTCCCCTCATATTTTTCTAACTCCCCTGTCCAAGTAGAAGAGAGCAAGTTCTAAGAAAATGTGAAAATTTTTGCAAAACAAGCTCGGGCCAGGAAAAATCACGAAAAATGGCTAAGTCCTAGTCCTAGAAGCATTTGGGACAAGTGGGACAAAAAGGCGCGGACCGGGCGAAATGAGTCAAGGCAGCCCGAAACAGTCTTGGACGCGTGGGCCAAAAGTACGTGAACTGGCCGAACTGGCCGAAATGAGAAATTTTGTCTCGGAACAGTTGGGAAAAAAGGGCGCAAACCGGCCGAACCAGGCGAATTTGTCCCAGACGGTCCAAAAGCAAATGGGACATATGGGTTGCGAGTACGCGAACCGGCCGAACCGGGCGAAATGGGAACAAGTAGTCCAAAACAACTGGGACATTTGGGACAAATGGGTGTGAACTGGCCGGTTCGCCCAAAATCAGCACAAGGAGCACTGTGCTAAATAGGACAAAGGGACGCGCGGGACGCGAAAAGCCAAAATGGCCGAAGGCAGGGAAGAAAAGTCAACGTTTGGTCCGGAAACTTCAAACGGCCATAACTTTTGACTCCGAGCTCTGATTTTAATGAGGGTAGATATATTTAAATAAAAGAAACATATTCGGCTCCAGTCAATCAATGCTCATTCCCGTCAAATGACAGAAAACGCCTGCCAGACCCAAAATAGCTGCCCACACTCAGAATGCCATAACTTTTGTATTTCTCCATGAAATCACACAAAATTTGTACCGTTGGAATCTTGGTTCCGAGCCCGATGCACACAAATCAAGAAATTCTAGATTTGATAAGAAAATGATTGAGTTTTTTAAGGAAACATGGCCTGGTTCAGAACAGTGTTTTATTTGGTAGCTGGGAGTGCAATTAAGAGGCTTGGTCATCATTCCTTCTCTTCTGCAGCACATGGGACAGTATGGGGAGCCTTTTGCAAGTAATGTATACCCATTCCACTCAATTTAATTCCTCTTACAGGTGGTTGAAGGACAGATTTCGGGATTTCCATTTTCCCTTCTCTTTTCCTTCTCTTTTTCTATAAATTGGAGTGTTGGGCTCATTATAAAGGGGAGAGTTTTTGGGTAACAAAGCTCCGTCAAAATTGCTTTGTGAAGCTAGTGTGTTGTAGGCCCTTGTAGTGGACTCCTTGCATGGTGATCCAGGCCCTTATCTTGTAATAGATTGAACTGTGCATATCATGAAGCAATAAAATATCAGTTTGTGGATGTATCTTCCCCTGCTGTGTTTTCTTGCATTCTTCTTGCCCCTTTAATCTTTCTACAAGTATATTGTGTCTATTTATTATGTTCTTGCAGGAGTTAATTATCATTGTGTGTGCTTGGAATATTGCTGTAGATGCATTTTGCTGGATTATGGGGAACTGTCATCACCTCTTCTAGTGTGCACTTTGCCTCTGTATTTCACACATTTGGAGATTACTCTCACACCCTCTTTTTCTGGTGTATCACCGCTTTAGTGTAGGCTTTCATTTTATGCATTCTCTCTCTCTGGTCCCTTGGAATTGTAGGTTAGAATAGCTAGTTTCTCCTACATTAGAGTAGATTGTGGCAGGTAGTTTAGGAGCAAGAACCAGCTTTCTCTGGAGGTCTATCTCAAGTACCAAGTCCCACAACTTGGAGATAGTACCCATGTTATCCAATCACACTGTGAGTTCAAATACATGCACAGGGGTGCTGTGATTCGGTGATAACAATCCTATCAACCCATAGAGATGATTTGAGCTTTGTGTGACAAGTTCTCTAATTTTCATCAAGAGTCCTTCTGATAATTCTTAATAGGTTCCTGTTTGTGGACTACGATTGGCCATTACCTTAAGGGTAATAGTTTGATGAATTATTAAGGTAGAAAGTGTATTCTTGATAGCCCATTCATTGATTTTGTGTACCAATGAATACAAATGGCATTGTTTGAAATGATGGTGGTAGGGCACTCCAAACCTTGATCATTATTCCTTCATAGGAAATCAAAAATGTTGAATTATCAATAGCTTCTTTTAAGTGTCACTGCTTCATGTCCACATGTTGAAGTAGTGCGAGTAGCAGTTAAGTACCCACTATATGGTCATGGCTGCTGAGATTGGAGGATTTATCACTGCCAATGAGATATAGTCCCCATTGCATAAAAAAAGGATGATGTATTGAAATTGGATGAAATGGAGAGTAAGAGAGGCTACTAATTTTTATTTCCCTATAAATATTTCACACTTCCCTACAACTCCTATAGCCACTTGTGTAGCAATCACTAAACTACCGTCACGATAATAGTAACCAGCCCTCCTGAGTCTTGAGTTTCAATGGTTTTTTTGCTGAGCAAAGTGACCTCCTGCTTAACTCCATTACGGAACTAATGTAGCACCCAAGTAAATTTTTACTATCCCAACGCACCTTGGAATATGGTAGATATACCTTTGGAGGACTCCACTTAAGTCTTTCTAGACAGAGCATACCACCGATAGGGATGTAAGGAATGGCATTGTATTCCTGAAGCTTATCTCCTCTTGATCTTTGTTGGGATTCTGGAAGGGCACAAACCTCCGATTGTAGAGAAGTTCACTCAAGGATTGAGTCCAATCATAGTTGATAGGTGTAGCATGAGCTTGTTGCATTTGGGTGATGATTTCTACAGTAATATTGTTATAGCCTCTTCTTCATCTACCGAATCAAGATTATCACTTGGAAGTGAATTTCTGACATAAACATTTTCCTCTTACTAGTTTGGTGACATTGATATCGACATCATAATCCATCACACAAGTAATCTATCCAATTCTCTCTTCTCATTTATGTCTTTGTTTAAGGAGAAAATCCTTTACACGAGCATGCAAGACACTATCAGTTGAGATCTATGTTTTTAGAAAGCTATAGTTTCCAAAATTTATTTAATGTTCTTATTACAGACAAGGACACCTGCTGTTTTAGTGATATATAATATGTTATTTTATAGTATTCTCCAGAGCTATGGACTGAAGAAGGCTATAAGATGCTCCATTTGAACGTTCCTTGTTAGGTTGGGTCAAGAATAGTTGTGATAATGTTCCAATCCTCTCCAGAATCATACAACATGAAGTATTTTTCGTAGTTCTGGGATTTACCAACAGTTGGGAGCCTAAGGAATATCCTCGATCTTAATAGCTTCAAAAATATCTCTTTTCCTTTTTTGGTTCCATAGCTAAAAGGTATGACTCTTCTTATGCAACATGACAATGATTAAAGGCTTGGACAAGAGTTGGTAAAATTGAGGTATAATCCTCCTGTGATACAAAGTTTATTGTCCTTCGAAGAAGCTCTGGAGAGGCCCTTCTTGTGGCTGTGGCAATGGATAATTATCAAGATAACTTCATATTCTCTTAGGATCGATTGATTAATTCCCTTATGTTGTGACAACATGTGGCTAACACAACTTGCCCTCGTGTGAACATAAGAATACATGCATTTCTTTAGATTCAAGGAAACACTGAACCTTCCCTGTACCTCTCAATTTTTTTTTCTAAGGTGGATCCATATTGTCCGTCATGTGTTTGTTTGAGAGGACATAATTATATTATCTAGATACTTGACCATCATCTCATATTGACGAAGTCCTCTGAACAGCCATATCCATGGCTATCTGGAAGGTTGTTCCAACATTTGATAAGTCTGAATGACATCTTATTATAGGAATACACACCCCACTTGTTGTTAAGGGTTATTTTAAACTGATAAAATTCATTGAAGAGTATTTAATTGTAACCAGAAGTAACTATCCAAAAATGAAAAACTTTTAGATCTTGTCAACAACAACCCATATAGATTTATTCCATGGATGGAAGCTGGATATTGGTCCTTAAGAGATGTATCTATTCAGAGGTCCCTAAAGTCCACACACAATCTTATACCTCCATTTATTCTTCCTCACAGGAACTAGGCTGGCCACTCAAATATGAATACTTTATTGTGAATATGATATTAGATTTAATGAGCTTGATAGAACTTTCCTTCCTCATTAAAGGTTCAACCTGTGAGAGTTTACTAGCCTCTACTTTTTTCTGATTAGGCTTGGCATCCTAGGGTCTAACTTCAATAGTGAATTGGGCCATCTTTGAGTTAGATCAAATCGCTCTTAAATCCTTGTAACTACAAGAAAATACATCATGGCAACTCTTGATAAAGGATAATGAACTCAGTGTTGTCTTCTTAGCTTTGGGTACATACCTTTCCAATCTTTAACGTATTTCCTTAATTTATGGAAATCTTGGCTTTGAATCATCATCATCTGACTTGATGGTCATATTGGTTTTTTCTCCTTTTGGAACTAATCATCTCAGTTGAAGATAGATTCTAAAGTTGAGAATACCATTTTGCTAACTTATCTGATTTGTTAGCTACATGACTTGATCATCATAACCTTTCATGCATCTTGGATTGATTGATCTTCTGGAGGATAACTAAGCTTCTTCTTGAAGAAAATTGACAATTTGATGATGATTCTCAAAGAATGTCCAAAACCTACTAGTTTGTTACATTATCTGAGACACTGATAGCCTTATAACCACTTTAATGATGGGGCTGGGATCCTCTCACTCTTCATGTTATCTGACAGGGATATTATATGCCAGATCCTGACAGCTGTAAATCTATCCACATGCTTCAGTTCTTGGCTCCCTTGGGAACCACATGTGATACCAAAATCCTTTGAAATCTTCAATTAGATCGCCTACTCTGGTTCTTGTAGTACCATAACCAGATCATTATTTGTTGTAGCTTTGAGATTATCCTTGATCTTGATTCACTACAAACTAGCTTTCACCAAATACCATACAAGTGCTCTGATTCCTCTATTTCTGGGCCAATTGAAGTACCTTGTACTAAGGCTTCATATTCATTATATCGGCGACATTGTTTGAGTATAACTGAAATTAGAAGTCTAAAAGGCTAAGAAATATTTTTTACCTTGTGGAGATATCAAGCATAGAAACTCAACGATGGACACCATTTTCTGCTTCTTGAGCCAACAAAGAAGAACTGTCATACCACATTATCCATCCTTGTGGTTTGGCTTAGAGATATCAAGGAGTTAGGTATGGTAGCTCCTTCTTTATGATATATAGTAAACTTCCCAGCTCTGGTTTTCTCTAATTTCCTTAGCATACAAAATCAAACTAGAGCTTGGCTCCTTAGTTCTCCAACTCGTCGAGGGTCAATTCTAGGATTTACTCAAAACCTAGGTAGTAGTAGTCATAATTTATCTTCAATTTCTTCCTCTTGGTCATGCAATACTTAACAGTTTTCATATCGATTGGTATTTTGGGTACATGAGTGCTCAACATGGAAATTATGTGATTGGTTCATCTCTTCTGGTCATAGCCTTAGTTCCATGCACCTTGTCCTAAGCAGTCATGTGTGGCTAATCAACAAAAAAAATAGCCACCACATTTTGGTGGTGAAGTATCTTGGCAAAGGCATAATGGAAACTAAGTGGATAGAAAGATCTAATGATAAATGATATCCTACTTGATTGAAATACGGTCACATTGGGGCATGCATGGAAGTGTAAAAATTAAACCCTTTTTCAATCCAACCATTGTTGGACATTGTTGTACCATCTAATTACATAACTCCCCTAGAAATTGACATTTGTATTAAATATCCAATATGTTAATAGTTTATCTACTTTGGCATGACCAAGCTACTAACCCCAAGAATCATTCATGTAAGTTATGCACTAGCTTCTTCTCTGAATGATTAGATGAGATGTAGAACGAAGGTGGTTTGTTGGTTCTTAGCAAAGTTCCTCTCCTCCATGGTTGACATTGGGATGAGAAGAAGTGGTAAAAACTTTCTACATGTTCATTAGGGGGCTCCAATTGAGGTTAATCAATTAAGACCTTTGTAAATCATCTTACAACAGGTCTACTCTATCTTGAAGGAATACATAATTATTTCCCACATAGTGACGTTGAGGTTTACATTTTTTTCTTCATCTGTTCAACTGATGTTAGATGGGGATACCACCTACCTTTGATCTGAGGCTTTCAACGTTGCTGCATTCATCTCTTGCATAGGGTGTCACTTGGCATTTACATGTTGGGTTAAGCTAGGTCCTTCTTTGTAGCTTGGACTAGCTCTGGACATCCATAGGAATTGCACTTTATTGGGGTAACTTTGTTTAGGGCTATTTGTACTATGAGGCTTGAGGAAGTATATGCTTGATAAAATTTGGATGGTTCAATTTCTCCATTACTCCTCTTCTTTGAGCGTCATATTAAATGCCTTCCACTCTATGAATGACTAGTAGATTCCTTTTCTATATCGATACCACAAGAAATATTCTTCTTGCCAAGTCGAAAACGGTTGAATCTCACTTGGAGGTGCTTACTGGTTAGACTGGGTCTCCTACTACTGGATTTGCTTCCACTTGATTGGGCTCCATGGGTGTCATTAATGGTCTATACCATTAAGGCCTAGCTTGGTAGGAGTCCATTGGGGCACACATTGATTGGTTATTGTGTGATTGCGAGAAATAGTAAACACCAGTTCATAATCTTGAGACAAGATGTATTGTGTTGGAACTAAGGCCCTTGATGTTGAAGTTGCATTCTAGATCAGATGCTCAGACAAGGCCTAGCAATATTTATTGTATGTCAAAGGTTTTGATTTTTAGAAATTTTCATCCTTAGATATGTGAATCTAATTTGAAAAGGTTTCTTGTATGGGGGCCTAGCTTGATGGCTAATTTTGGGACTTGGTAAGGCCTAGATTATATCGTGATTGTTGCCCTCTTGAGGGAAACCAATTCATTAGCAAAAACTCTAAAGTTCTGCAGCTATTTCATAACCTCATATAGATCTTTTTAAGTGCTAGAGGATGAGGTGGAAGCTTTATTTGAACTATTGATTCCTGGGAGAAAAACGGTATGAGGAGCTACATGCTAGGTGTTTAATTAGTGTTTAGAGCTCCTAGTTCAGGATATAGATGGGCATTGTTTGACTTGGAACTATATTTTCCAGGCTTGGATTAGGAATTTTTTTCAGCCTGTAATGAAACACTCTCCTATAGATCTACAAGTAAGAGTTACACATCCCATGGATTGAATCATGAAGGCAATATTAGAACTGTTAAGGCCCTAATAAAGTAATAGGAAAGCAACTTCATATAGGTAGGGTCTAATAGCCAAGGTGGGATACTATCTTATGTCCTTCTGAAAACAAAAGTTAAAATATATCTATGAATTCTCATTAAAGATATCTCTTATATGGTAGATCAATTGTTCCATGAGGGACAAGGATAGATCATCTCCCTTATCTTCAAATTGGTTGTGAAAAACCTCTCTCCCATACTCATCTTAGTTCTGTATATGGAGAGTTTGGTTGTTAGACTCTTCGGTACCATTGCAAGTGTTTTCACCTTTGAATGAGGGTGGATGAGAAAAATTGACTGCAATGTCCATCTCAGTCCTTTCATAATATTACGGACCAAGAAAATATTAGCAATATCTTATAATGTGTTCTATTGGGAGTAGTCATGGTTCTCACCTAGTGAAGTAGGGAATGATTTTTAGAGCTGCTGCAATTAGGAATGTGTCATCTCGGTTGAATTGAGAAAAAATGGGCTGCTATTAGTGAAGTTGACATTGGGGTTGAACACTGGATTTTCCATTATGATTAGCCATTGTAAAACCCTGTGGTTGATATGGATTTTAAAAGATGAAATCTTCCAAGGAGGAGGTATCGACAATGTTCTCTTTGGTGGAGATGGAGGACCTTTGATGCTCAGCTCACCCATTTTTTCTCTGTCTAGGGACAGAGTGTAGATAGAAAGCTCAATGGTTCTTCTCTAGGTTTCCTTGATCTGGTGAAGAATGCCTTATTTCATGAATCCTTTACATAAGTACATGCACCATGCTATGGACTAGTGGACTATTACCTATTTTGGAGTCATAAGTTACCATATGAAAATGTAACTTCTAAGAGAAGTACCAATGTCTTAGCTTAATTCTAAAACTGGTCGTGTACAAAATTGTTGTCACTTGGATCATGCACCCGCTAGATTGATAAGTGATCATGTGCAACATGGGACCATTTGGTCCCACCAAGGTGTGGGACCTTAAAACTTGGGGTTGTTGGTGCCCAAATCACAGCACCCCTCAGAAGCTAAGTAACATTGATGGGTTAAGATCCTTATGAAGACTACACAGACATGGAGAATTTATCAAAGTTGTGGGACCTTGTGTAGCTGAGAGAGTTCTCTTGACGAAGGTCAGCTTGCTCTATGTCACTCTGTTGTAGGTGCACAATGGGTAGCACCCTTGCAGAGGATCTGACTCTAAAACCTACTCTATCTTGTCAAAGATGTGCATGGTTCAACCAAGATGTGAGAAAATAAACCTTTTTTTAACCTAACAAGGTTTGATGAAACAAATGGATATGTTAAACACCTCTTTTGTAAAGTTATTACACAAGACCATATAAATGAAAATACAACCACCATGCACAGATAAAAAAACTACACCCTGATGAGATTAGTCACCCTAGATAACGGATGATATTTTCATGAGCAGGGTTGAGAGTCATACTACAGACAATGATAACTTGATTGCCCCTAGAGGTTATACAGTACATAGACAATTATGCCAAGAGGAAAAACTTTATATTACAACTCTAATGGGGTGGTTTGGAAAAAACTCTACAAATTCAGTTTTTAAGATGAATTTTGGTGAAGAAGGGATGATGCAAAACAAAAATTGATTTTCCAGACCCTTTTTTAGATTTTAAAACATGTGGAAGGCTGTGCACTCACTTGATACTATCCCTTGGGCCACCCCTTTTAAATGTTCACCATTGAGGCACATGGTGACCCTCCACTGGGGGCTTCCCCATCTTGACGTTTTCAACTCTGAACTATGTCCCTTTTCGCAAAATGAAGGCTCACGTGGAAGGATAACACTTAATCTGGGAACCATTGTCAACCTTGGATTTACCACGCCTGAAGATACCCTCAAAGGCTGACACGTGGCACCCTCCATTGATCATCATGATACGAGTAAAGTGAATTTTCAACTGTCAACTCTATCTCTATTTCAGGTTTAGGATACATGGAGGCTTCATGCTTGTTTGAATGAACTACCCTTGGCAAATGCTACCAAACTATCACAAGGTGCGCCATTGAGACACTTGTGTGCCTTCCACCGATGCTCAATGTAAGACTTAACTAATTTGGGCCCACTACCATTTTACTATTTGTTGGACATTCTAACCATGTGGAGAGCTGGCGGTAGATTTGAGTCAAAATCAAACACAAATTGGGCTCTTACTTTTGAAATTACATTGAGTCAGACACGTGATTCTTTCTAGAACAATCTCAGAGACTTGTCAATGGATGTACACTTGCAACCACCTTGACATGATCAAGCTTTAATACAAAAGAAATAAACAGGTTCCTCATATGATTTCTCATTGAAAGCGTGGGCTCTTGTCTAACTTTTCTCTTAGGAATTAGGGCTCCCGACCTCTGAACACTTCAACCATTTGAATGACTGAAGACTTCATGCAATTTATAACATTTCATCTACAATTGAGAGTTTTCCCCCCAAAACAAAAAACATTCAAATCACCATTGCTTGTTACGATTTTGATTTATGATTCCTAGAATCAAATTTGTGACAACAAAATCAGGTTCTCAGAGGGAAAATCTCTTCAAATATTTCTTGTGCAGGGTCATTCAATTCTTCACTTGGGGGAAATCACTCTTCACTTCATGTGCCAACTACTTCATCCTATAATCTGTCTAAATCTAGTTTCTTGCATGCCAAGGAAGGAAAGATTGGAAAATCAAGATTGAATCAAACAACATTCAGATTACATCTTAATAGTAAAAGACATTTTTATATCTTCCCTACCAAATCAATATATCATCTAAGTTTCTTGCCTGTGCCAAGGAAAAGAAAGATTAAAAAATTAACATCAAATCTGATAGTTAGATCATAGTCTTAATGGTAAAAGTTTTCCGACCTTTTTCAGATCTTCCCTACAGAAATCAGGAAGATCAAATTAATTTATCCTCTTCATTTGACATGTAGGAGATACCAAGAAATTATAAAAAACCATAAAATTTTACATCCCAGGAGCTTTGGAGAAAATCAATGGTGCACCTGAAAAATAAGATATAGATGCATAGTTGCCTTTGATTTTCTACTTTTGAATTTAGACCATCCACCATGGGAGATCTGAGTTAAGATGGAAATGGGGGTTTCCTTTTTACCTTTTACACCTTTTGGGAAAAATACAAAAAATTTCTCATTTTGGTCTCATCACCCCTCCACCTTTGAAAAACAGGCTTGTACACGTGTCCCAATGTGGGTCCCAAAGGAATTGTAGCTCTGATTATCCTATTTTACCTCCTTTTCATGGAAAAAAGGAAAGATTTTTCCAAATTTTCAGACAAATAGCTCCACCCTTCCGTCTTTATTTACTGATGTGGGTCTCAGTGGAACCACGCTTCCTTTTTCACACTTTAACCACCTTTTTCACAAAAGGAAATTTTTCCAAATTTCCCTCGAAAGTCGTACACCTTCGCCATTGACTGAAGCAAATTTTGACTATTCTCTGTTTGGACTTGATGGGATCATTTTGATGACTTTAAATATTTTTTGAACAATAAGGGAAAAAAATCCAATACTTTCCTCTATTGGTAACCTTAAGCCTCCTCACTTTTGGAGATTTTCAAACAAGCTACGTGTCTCAATGGATACATTTTGAGATGGTCCATATTTTAGTAAAGTAGATTTTGTTCCTTTCAAAACAGGTTTGGGCTCAAACATGTGGTCATTCAGGATAGATTCATGAGTTTATTAAATGATTTTTGTGTTCAACAGAAGGTAGCCATAAAGTTGATTATACTAGGTCCTAAAAGAATATTCTTCACACAATGAACAACTCAACATAAACAAAGCTTCAGAATGAGTTAAGAGTTTCTTCCAAGTGTCCTCCTGGCACTTCTTCAAAATAAAACTTTTCAAGGGTCGGTCCCCAAACATGCGTGGTCCCTCCAAATGTCTTAGGCACCTTTAGGAAGTTTCTTGAAAATCGCACCTAAGTAAACCCGAAGGCCCGACAGAAACCTTTATCACAAATGTCTTTATGGCGTAATTTCAAGATGGTTTATCCCCAAGAGCAGAGATCTTCTTGAATGAGCATGGGCTCACCACATGTCCCAGGCATTAGAAAATTTGATTTAAAAATATTTAAGTACAAAGCGGAGGTGGTGGAAGCCTCCACTTGTCCCTCTATAGAGCATAAACAATTGTTAAGATTGGACCCTTAAGGAAGATCTTAAATCATGAGTGCAAAGCTTCCACCACATGTTTTCAATGGCCCGCCAAAACTATATAAAATCTACATGAAAAATTTGTCTAAGTCTGGGAAAACCAGCAGAATCATCCACATATCCCCTTGGTGCAACTCCAAGGCCAAACTAAAATGTGAGTCTCCAAACGAGCGTCGTACCTCCATGTGGACTAATTTTGGGTTGAAATGATCCACATATTTTTTAGAGATCCCCGTCGAGTTGCATCCAACCAAAAAGGGCCACATTTCCATTGATGCAGACATGTAAATTTGATGGGAAAAACACACCCAGTCAAACCATAAAAATTCAGGGAAACCACTTTTTGAGCCTGGAGATGAAATTTTCTTCAAGGACAGAGAATTTGGAAATGTTTTAAGGTCCAAACATGCTCCTCTGAGCTACATCCAATCACATTTCCTCAGGTACTTGGGACAAAAAATGGCAGGGACAACAACACACGACTGCAGAAAACAGAAGGAAAGGAACAACCCGAGTTTTACGCCCAATTTTACAGAAACTTTCATATGGACAGAGAAACATGGAAATAAATTCTGGATGTTTGAAGTGATCTTCGACCAAGGAAGGGAATAATCATGGGCAACCAAATGGAGGAAAGAGTCTTCAAGCATCAACATGGGGAGATAAAAAAATGTGATAGAGGCCGCAAACTAAGGGATTTTAATGGAAAATGGGGTGAGACTAATTTGAGCACCAACATCGGCTCTGAATCAGGTATGGGCACTCCCAATGAGTGCCACAAGAACCAAATAATAGACCAAGTGCCAAAAACATCCATTGGGCAAAGGATTTAGCTTGCAGAGTAGAAAACCAGAACCATCTCCTAAAAAACAAACTGAGAAACTAGCCAAACTAGGTCACCAAGGACCATAACGAGCAAAAACACAAAAGACAGAAAGAAACCAACAAACTATACACTATATAAATAATGTTCACCTTGATTATGGGGAATCAATCTAGGAAATGTTTCAAATGTCTGCCATTAACAGGAAATTTGAAAAATTCCCCATCAAATTCTTTCAAGAAGAAGGTATTTTTACCAATTTGAATGTCAATGGAGTAAGGGCCCATCCATAGTGCATCAAATTTACCATGCTTTCCCTTATCTTCATGACTGCTATCCCATAACAACATAAGATCCCCAATGCTGAAATCTCTTGGAGTGACCTTCTTATCAAATAACTTCTTCAATTTTTCTCTGAACTTCACATGCCTTTGGTGAGATGCCCTCCTTTCTTCATCAAGTTCAATAATGTGGTTAATGTGAGCATCATATGGACTAACTTCTTGATCTTCTAGTTGTTGAATGAACTAATATGAAGATAATTACATATGCAGGGGAAACAGAGCTTGAGTTCCATACACCAATTCAAATGGAATTTTTCCAGTAACTCTTTTAACAGTAATTCAATCATCCCAAACAACAAACTTCAACTTCTCACCCCACTTCCTTTTGTTCAACTCAAAGGTCCTCCTAATGATCTTAAATAGATTTTTATTGCCAGAATTTTCTTGTACATTACCTTAGGCGTTATAGTTGGAGGCATATGTCAAATTGATCCCATATTATTTACACATTTCCACCACAGGTTTATCTTTGAAGCTCATGAAATTTTCAGCAACAATTTTAACTGGTACTCCAAACTTGCAGATGATATGGTTCAACATGAATTCTATGATAATTAGGTGTCTTGCTCTCTTGGTGGGGATTTCCTCCACCCACTTAGTGAAGTAATCAGTGGCTACAATAATCCAATTAAGGCCTTCACTTGAAGGGTGTGAAATATCACCAATGAAATCCATTCCCTATTTCTTAAACGAGGCTTCAATTGATACATGATGCAAAAGAAGGGAGCTTGAAGCTTTCAGTCTTCCAGAAAAATGCTGGAAACTCTCACATCTTCTAACTAACAAATTTATATCCTTGAAAAGAGTTTGCCACCAATAATCGGACCTCAATATCTTGTGTGTTATGACTCTTCTAGAAAAATTCCCTCCACAAACTCCTCCATGGATTTCAAAAATTATCTTGGGGGCTTCATCTTCAGAAATGCACCTTAAGAGAACTCCCTCAGGGTTCTTCCAAGCTAACCCAAAATCAGTAATGAAATATTTCTAGGAAGCCAAATTAAGAGCTCTTTTATGATTTTTACTCAAATACTTATGGTAGTATAGATGTCTATGTAGTCATTTTCACCCCTATCAGAAAATAAAGGAACCCCATGCACGCCGACCTATCACCTAGCAAAAGATGAGTGCTCACCTGAGGCACGTGCGGGTACCAAGTCTCTATTTTATGTGATTTTAGTGGGAAACATCATCTATTATTTGTGTGAGAGATTTCAGAAGAGAAATTAAGACATACAATAACAGCAGGGCTTAGAATGGCCTCTAAATCCTTATAGTCATTTCAGATCAAGTAATTAATAGAATCCATAACATGTAGTATGATAGAAAGAAACATACAAGATTTAATACTTAGCATGAAAGGAAAGAGAACTCATAAGAGATAAATATGGATCTAAATCATTGGTATTCATGTATATATTATAATAGGCAACCTTGTTACATCCATGGAACCATTAGAGAAGGTCACAAAGAAGTAGACGGTAGTCATGCATTACACTAGACTTAAAGTAACTAAGCTACCAAAAAGAAAATTTACAACCCCCAAGCCTAATGCATCCTCTCCCAAATACAACTATCCACTTGACAGATTCCTCATAGCATTTCTACAGAGCGCCTCTCACTCTATATGGATCTCCTTCTATCTCTGCAGGAACTTATATTTATAGCTTTCCTACACTGCCAGCTTGTCCTCCAGCACCCTTAGATTAGGTGCCAAGTGTCTGAATGTGGTCCTCCATGTGAGCATGCTTCTCTAAGCCTGATCTTTCCACTTTATCCCATGATGTTCTTATAGAAGATTCTATCGCAAGCATGCTCCTTCCTAGGCCAACTTGTCACCATGCTGGCATCTTATCCATGTGTAATTGGGTCATGATTTTCCTATGTTCTTCTCCAGACGTCCAAATTGACTAAGTCCCCAACCCTTGTTTATATCTTCACATTTCATGTGCCACGGGCTTCCTCAAACCCTTCTCTTGCATGCTTTTTTATTGCGTGTCATTTCATAACTAGGACCTTGTGTGCCTACGCGCCTTCATACTTGGTCAATAATCCAAGGGTCCAACATCACCCCACACTACGCCTATTCTTCATTCGCAGAAAGACTCCGCTTAACCAAGATGTGCACTGTCCTTAAGGAACCAGGGTGTAGTCTTAAATTTTGTAAAAGAATAAAGGAATGAAAGAATTGGGGAAGAAGGAAGAATGGGGGGGGCATCAACTTAGCAAGCTAGGAAAATCCTTCCATAAGTTTGCCTCTAGCTTGTTCCTTATGTCAACCTCGCTCAGTTCCTTCTGACAGAGGTTACCGATAAAGGATTCTCACCACGTCAAAACTTAGGCCAATACCCTGGGTGACCAAAGTGTCAACAATATTCTCCATCTCCTTGCCCAGGTCTTCGAGTGTGTCCATCCTCCTAGTAATCTAAGAGTATAGTTCTTTTAGCTAGGCCTTGATTGAACCCCTTAATGTTTCAATCACCTCATATTTTATTTCTACTTCAGCAAGGTCCTTGTCTCTCTCTTCCTTGTTTCCTTTATTCTTCTCTTGGAACTCCTTTAGCTCTGGTTCGAGTGTGGTGAGCAAGGTGCTTGCTACCTTATCCCTGTCTATGCAAGTATCATATGCAGCCTCAGTAGATTGGGCAATGATTTTAACCTCAAGGAGCACCTTGCTATACTCAGCAATGAGTGCTACTGCCCTCCACCTGTCCTCTTCCTTTAAGCATGTGGCCACTTCCTCTGTAGACTCTAGGGCCAAAGGTCATCTCTCCATGGTGAAAACGCGTGTTAGATATTCTAAGCATTCCAGAATGGATGTGTACTTCTGTGCAGGTGGTGCTAGGTCTGAGTGCTTTAAAAGGATGGCACTCTTGATAGACTCCACCTTCTTTTATACTTCCTGCACCTTTGTCTTCTCATCCTTTAACTCGTACCTTAGCTGTGCGCTGATCAGTTCTTCCTGTTTTAAGTTCTTGGCCTTCTCCACCAGCTCCTCTTCTTTCTTCCCTAGCTTTCCCTTTGGAACTCTTATACTCTCATTGTGCGCAAAGATCCTAGCCTTTGTCTCGACTGTGACCTTGTTGAGCACATTACAAACCTTCTCATCCGAGTGCTCCTAGGCATTTACCAAGGGATTGGCTCCCTTAACCTCTAGTACTATGATGATCACTCCTTGGAATACTTTGAAGTCTAGCTCGTCAATGTGGGATTCAAACGCCCAAGAGAGCATATTCTTCATTCTATTGTACACACCCTACTTTTCAAATGAACCCATGGCTCAAAGCCTTTATGTGGGTACAGTTCTCTAGAACCATGTGTGTAGCACCTTCTTTGAGTCATCAACATAACCCATCACTTATCTTTGTTCAGTATCAAGGGTCCTCCTACCCGAAGCCCGTGCCTTTGGAAAAACTTACTATTAGAGCGGGACCTCCTCCCATGTTATCATGTTCCTTTTTAATGTTTTCCTCCTTTCCTTCCTTCAACACTATGTTAGTGTTGCGCTCCAAATCTTAGTCCACTAGGGCCTCGAGCATGTTCTTCTCCTCTCTCTCCGCCACCTCGGTGATTTGCTCCTTTGTGAAGCTTATGGCTTCCTACTTTTTTACACCAACCTCCTCACTCTTTCCCATGTTTTGGGTGCCTTCCTCATCCTGTGTACTCTTGCGCCGCGCAAATATGAACTCCTGTTTCTCATCCCCACTCTATTCTCCTGAGTCATACATGCTGAAAACATGTGGCTCCTAGTCTCTTTCAGGCTCATCCTTCTTGATATCATCTTCTTCACTCCCATCTCCTCTTCCACCCATGTACTTCCCCAAGCTTTTGGTCTCCTCCAAATTAGCTTCCTCTTCCATCCTCTGCATTTTCCTGAGAGGTGGCTCCTTGATAGGGGATTCGGCCTCTTCCTCTTCCTCAGGTGACTTTTCCTTGGTGAGGGGTTTCCTAGGTGCCTCCACGTCTGGTGTCTTCTCCTTCCACCAGGGAATTATTTCTCTATGTGTAAGTATTGGGATTCATGCTCATTATCGACATGCGCATTGTCTAAGTAGTCTGCACTCTTTGTGCTTCTTCTTCTTCTCTTCACCTCTTCTTGGGTGTGGGCTTCTTCCTACCCATGGGATCATCAGGTATGGAGACATCGATTCTCCAGGTACGCACCCTTCTTAAACTTTGGCCTTATATAAAGGTATATGCACGTCATGGATCCTCTTGTAATGGGTAGTGTCATTGTCCTTGTCATCTGGACCTCATGCGACACGTACCTTTCCACATATGTGTGCTTGTCGCAGGGGTAGTTTAACCTTTTTCGCATCTCTCTTTGCTCCTAATCAAGACTACCTAGTTCCAGCTTTAGCTTCTTGGATTCCTTGAATCTGTTTACTCCCACTTGGAATTATTGAGCTATGAAAGTGAAGGGAAGCTTGCACCATGGGCTTCCATGATTCGTCTATCATCCTAAACCTACCCAGGCAAGAAATATTGATATACTATGAATTTAGATTCCCCCTCAGTGACTACTGGAATTTGTTTAGGGATCCTCCACTCTGCCCCGAACACATTCCTCAGGCGTGTATAACACTTCTCCAGTCATGCCTTGTGGGGTGCTATCATTGTGTTGCAGGCATTCTTCTCAAATCTCTGCACGAATGAGGGATCCTCGGTAGGGTACTTCCATATAAATTTGTTTGATGCATCAGGCACTCCAATCTCCAAAAATAGGATGGTTAGCAAGATGTTGCTGAAGAGGATTCTGTCACCCTCCTTTGTGAAATAGACAAATTCCTCCCCGATGTATGCATATAAGTTGTAAATGGTGCCTTTTGTAATCTTCCTGTAGACATGTAACCAAGGTTAATTGACTTGGGTCCATCTCTCTTGGCCATTCAACTTTGTTACCAGATGCACAACCATTTTCATCACTGGGTCCTTGATGTATAAGATGTCGTAGTATCTCGACACCTTCTTGTAGGCATATTCATTGATGGTTTCCTAAATTTCCTCCTTGTCACTCACTTCATCCTCCAAGTTTTTTCCTTCACATATGAGGCCTGTGAATTGAGAGATGAGTTGGGGAGTAATGTGCATCTTGTGCCCTACAAAATGGAAGTAATCTTCATGTACTCACAACATTATCGATTGGTATAGGCATTTTGGTTTTCCAAAATAGGGCAACTCAGAGAGTTGCAACAACCCTGCCTTCTCCAATTTGACCTTAACATCATCATTGTAGATGGGAAAGCCCTATGGTGTTTGTTTGTTCATGGAGTGCACTAACTCTAGTGCCATTTCTTTCTTAATTGTGTTTGTTCGGTAGTTATAATCACTCACAGGCACATTCCTCAACTGCGACTCCCACTCCTTACCCATTATTACCCCATCTAGGTATTGCATCTCCACATACCATTCTTCATTCATATTACTCACGTCAGGTGCTTGCTGCTTGGCCTCACCTTGCCCTTTCCTTTCTTGGGTACCATTATCGAGGTCCTCCTATAACTTCTCTCCCTCCTTGTTACTCTGTTCTTCCACTTCTTCCAGCCTCAGATCTCAAATCTGTAACAAAAAACCTCTCGAACCCATGCCCTAGTTTTTCAAACCCTAATTGGGATAAAACTTCCACAAGATGGTGCCTCCTCACAAATTTTCTCATGCTCATGTAACCCCTTCTTTCTAGTTTGCAAATTCAAACTGTCTACTCACGTTTCAATCTCACAGATCTTTCTTCACACGATCGAATCTGGAAACCCTACTTTGTAAAACTCACTTCTTTCTCTATTTCACAAAGTGAAAATGAAAATGCCTCGACCCTTTACATATAGCTTTTCTCTTTTTCGAACATTAAATGCTACTTAACCTACCACCATACTTTTTTCATTTAATGTATATTTTTCAAACAAAGCCCATCTTCAGCACTTTCACTCACACGCCCAACCTACGCGAAAACCCCTCCAACCTTCTAGCATGCGTAACCAATCCAACATGACAGGAGACTTTTGCACCCGCATAAACAACACCAAAGGCACTTCTTCTGTCCTGATTTTTTCTCTCACCTACCTCATTTTGCTTAATGTGCTTTCTCCTCCTTAGTATGTGGGATCTAAAAGTAGCTTTATCCTAGCACCAACCATTCTTCTTCCATCTTTTCTCTTCACACACCTCTTTTAACTGGGCCATTCAACAAGGATTTTTAACATACACTTCCTTGGCACTCTAACCATGCACTCCTTCACATTTCCCCACCCCACACTTAAAATGATGTGCAGTCCTCTGTGAACTCACAATTTCTCCAAAGTAGCAATAAGGTTACTGGTGCCCAAGGCACAAAATAAAACAACAACATAAAAGGGAAACACAAGAAAGGGAATGCATAAAGGAAATTTCTAAACTAACTGGAAAAACTACCTTATTTACAAACACCAAGAAGACTTATTTATAGTAGGGCTTCAGCCTACTCCCATTGAAGTGTCCAGGAAAATTCGTCCCATCCAGCAATTGTAACTAGCACGCACCTGAATCAAGGATGTATGAGATTGTGTAATGATCCACCCAATGCACTTTCAACTTTTGAGGATGGCGTAGAAACTTTGAATCATATAGTAACACCATCTTCCCAACCTCAAACTTCTTTTTTCTAATGTGGTGATCATGCCAAGCCTTATGCTTTGATTTTTCTGTTGTTTGGCTCCACTTGGTAAGTGATCGTCTCTCTTCCAGCTTCATTAACTCATCAATCATTTCTTCCAGTGCTTGTTCATTGGAAAACCCTCCTGCGTGTGCTATTCATAGAAAACGAAACATAAATTCTATCAGAAAAACAACTTCCGTGTCAAACACCAACTTAAAAGGTGTGGCTTTGTTCATCCTTTTATACATTTTCCTGTAAGCCCATAATACTGCTGATACTTTGTCATCCCAATCTTGTATTCTGACATCAAAAATTTTGGTCAGGGTATGACTCAGTATTTTGTTGAATGCTTCCGTGGTTCTATTTTCCTATGGGTGATAGGGCGTAGTCTTGTGATGAGCCACCATGAACTCTAATAACATGATCCTCATGGTCTCATTCAAGAAATGTGTACCCATATCACTAGTCAAACTCAACGAACACCCATACCTCGTGATAATGTTCTCCCATAAGAACCTTGCTGATGTGGCTGCTATGCAATCTTTAGTCATAGTTGCCTCTGCCCACCTTGTCAGATAATCCATACAAGTGATGACATAACATGACCCAGTCCTACTCATTGTTGGCGTAATATGTCCTACAAAGTCTACTGCCCACTTTTCAAATGGTTCCGCGCTAGGGATACGGCGCAAAGGAATTTCATCTCTCCTTCCTGGTTTTCCAATGTGATAACAATGGTCACATGCTTTACAATAGTCTTTACAATCCTTGTATAGGGTTTCCCACCACAAACTTGCCACTAATATCTTACGCGCAGTGGCATCACCTACATAATGCCCACCTACACTTCCTCCATGATGGTCAGGTGCTCATGCTCTTATACACACCTGTACAAAACTTCATCACGTCCCAACTTGTATAAGTCTCCACTGATTAACATGTAGTGCATGATGCGTTTGGAAAACTACTTTTTCTCTAAAGTCTTCATTCCTTCCAGCGCCACACCTTCCTTTAAAAATACTACAATCTCTTCCAAATCCGAGGGCACGCACCGTAACCTAAACAGTTATGCGTCTAGCATTGTTTCCTCAATACTCTGCGCATCCTCCCCTAAATAAATTCTTGACAATGATGAAGACCACAATTGCTTTTCCTAGGGTTCACTACAACGGTAAACTCAAACTCTTGAAACAACAACACCCACTGACATATGTGCCCTTGTAGAATAGGATTGATCACTAAATATTTTAATGCCATGTGGTCAGTGTAAAAGACAAAGGGTGTTGCCAGTAGATACTGCCTAAACTTGAAAAGCACGTAGATCATCGACAATGTTTCACACTCAGTTACAGTTGAATTCTACTCTGTTGGTGTTAGCTTTCTACTTGCAAAATAGAGGATGATCAAAAATCCCTTCACCTAGCTATGCAAGCATTGCTCCAATGGCAGTCCCTGAGGCATCCACATGGACATGAAAGGGCTTTTCCTAAGAGGGAAAATGTAATATAGGTATGGTGACAAGCCTATCTTTTAATGTATCAAATGCCCTCTGTTGTGCCTCTCCCCAATGGAAGGCACTTTTATGTCTGAGAAACTCCTCTAAAGGTGCGGCGATCTTAGCATACCCTTTGATGAATTTCCTATAATAGACCGCATGCCCAAGGAATCCACACACTACGCATTGGCTAGTACAATCCCCTAATTCCAAAATAACCTCAACTTTAGCGAGATCTACCAACAAGCCCTCCTTACATATTATATGTCCCAATAAAGTCCCAAAGGGTGTAGCAAACACACACTTATTAATGTTAAGGGATATCCTCAACTACCTACAGCTCTAAAAAATTAACCTTAAATTGTCACAATGGTCTTTAACTAGACCATATATTGTCTAGTCATCCAAATAGACTTGCAGAAACTTATGGATGAAGTCCTGGAATGCTTGCACCACTATGCAAGAAAAAACAACAGGCACATTCTTCAACCCAAAGGGCATGACCTTATATGCAAACCTTATTGACTCGGTGGAAAAAGTCATCTTCTCTTGGTCCTCCTTTGCAATCGCGACTTGGTGGTACCCTGAAAATCCATCTGTAAAGGAATAGATTTTGCACCCAGTGACTCCTTCCAAAATTTCTTCATTGAAAGGGGTCAGAAAGGAATCAATGACAAAAACTACATTTAATTCCATATAATCCATGCAGATCCTAATTTTCCCATCCTTCTTGATGTTGATTACCATTAGACTTATCCACTCTGATTCTTCTATTGCCTCAATGATCCCAGAAGCTATAATTTTGTCTATCTCCTCCTTAACCTTCACACGTAAATTGGGATTCATTTGGTAAGGACTTTTGCTAACCGGGTGCACACCTTCCTTCAGTTTTATCTACATCTCCCCCAAGGAGTGATGAATTCCTTTGAGCTCATGGTACCCGCATGGGAATAAATCCTCAAATTCATTCAGAAGATCAATGATCTTAGAAACTTCCTTCTCTGATCAATAATCTCCAATAATAGCTTCCTTAGGTTCTTCTCCTGAACCAATGTTAACCTTCTTTGACTTTAAGGGTTCATGGTAGGCACGCGCATGAGTATCAGCACTATCCACTACCTCGCGCATCCCTACATAATGGTTAACATCCAAGATTTTCGATTCCTCTTCATCAATCACATACACCAACTTTCCTTTCTCTTTTTCCAAACATGCGCACTCAAGTTGTAACTCTTATGTTTCCTCTACTTCTTCTTCAAAGCGCACCTCCAATCCTGGTTCACCTAGTAATTCATACAGCCTATCTCCCATCCTGGCACTATCTTCCATGGTAAGGTGCTTGATACCCTATAAGGCCTTATCGACTGATATTTTGGTACTCCAATAATCAAAGGTTTAAATAAGGTCAGCCGTGAGCTCTAGCCAATTCCTTATCTGGTGGCGTGTCTCCGAATGAATATACCATGTGCGTATGTAACCATACAGTGTAGAATACAACTTGTGCACCTAGAGGGATGGTGGAAAGGCTTCTACACCTTCTCTCCAGACCCGTTCACACTCCTAGATATGGAAGGAGGTGGGCTCCTTTCCATGGTACTCCTTGATGATGGTGGGCACATTGCTCCTAGAAAATCTGATAGGGAGAGAAATTTTACCTCACGCCACTCTAAAAGGCTCTCCTAATGTGTAGCCCACCACCATGATACTATGCCGAGCAAGACATAACTTAGCATCCCTCTTTGTTCCTTCTCATTCTTCCACTGAGCTTCCACCTCCTACAGAAATATCTTAGGTAAGGATCCTCCTAAATACTTGGGTAGCTTTTTTCCTATAAGGCACTAAACCATGCGGGTCTTTGTTACCTTGGTTAGCGACCCTCTCAACTATCATCCTATTAATTCATAAGTTCCATGTGCCCAATTTTCACATGTCAGACTAGCGGTATCACTAACTGACTGAGAATCTTCAAACTGGATAACCCCGTTAGTTGGGTGTATCATCTCTGGGTCTCTGATTGAGCACACATATCTCCTGTCTAGAACCTCTTCTCCAAATGGTTTGATATAGGGTGTCAACCTCCCATCAGCTAGGGGTATAATGACCCGTTCCCCCTTGTTGTCGAAGCTGATGTACCCTTTTTCTAACCAAAGGTCTGCATTGTACTTGTAACACCAAGGGTGCCCAAGTAGTGCTGGGAAATTGTCCACCTTAGCGAGTGCTAAGACTTCAAAGTCCCCCATAAACTTATCTCCCTGGATAGTAATAGCTACATCCTTTACGACATCGATGGGCATTGCCTTAGTTTTTTTTTCATATACAACACATTTGAAGATGGGTGTAATGCAAGTCTTCCCATTTGATGCCATGCATAAAAAGTTAGAACATTTACCTTCGTGCCTCTATCAATGATGATATTACTGAGGAACCATCCATCAACAACTACATTCAATGTGATCTCCTTGTCATAGTCAAGGTTATGAGGGGGAAGGTTCGTGTGCAATACTTGCCTCTCACACTCTCCTCTGACACGTGGTGCCTTCTCTCTCAACCATGATCCTAGTAAGGGAATCATATTCTCCTACCTTAACATTCTACACACCTCCTTGACCTCATCTAGGTCATGCTTTGGTGCCTTGACTCTCCTTCCTTGTCCCTCCCTCCTAGATTGCTCCTTTAGACACTAGATTTCCCCTTGTAAGCTCTGAATGACATCCATTGTGTCCTGATTTATCTCCTTTTGATGTGTGGTGTTTGGATACTTTCCATGAATGGCCTCCCCCCTTGAAATCAGGTTCCTCTGTCTTGGTATCTCTCTTACACGTGTAGCTTCTGCCCTTGTTGTTACCAAGATAGGCTCCAAACCCGCATTTTGTGTTACCCGAGGCAGTGGAGGATCATAAATACTTGGATCTGGTGGTTCAGGACCTTTCATGCTAAGTATTTATGATGCATAGTTCAATATCTTTAGAGCTAAAGGGACAACACGTAGAAATGATCCTCCAGGATCCCTTCGAAACTTAAACTCAATAACCTCTAGATAGGAATATGTGGAAATGGTGTACTCCAGAGTGTAGCTAGCCAATACTCATTTCCACCAATGATCCACAACATGGGTCCATGTCAGATCTGCATCCTGTAGCCTTTGGTATTCTTTTTAGGTCTACACATGTGATCAATAATGCCAACTTGATCTATATGCATAGGCTGAGAGCCATTCAAACAGCTCCATAGGGAAGCAGCAAAAAAAGGTCTCGTACATATCGTGGTAGAGATTCTCTTCTACCCATCTACATGCAATAAATTTAGGTCCAGTGTTGAATCTCTGAGAAAATTCATCCTCCTTTCTTTTGAGCCATGATTCACCAATTTCCAATGTTAACCACTCTGTCATTACTCATTACACAGATCATGATGTATACTAAATCCCACTACAACTTTGAAAAGAGATCCCAGTAACATGACAAAGATATAGTCATTTTTACCCCTATCACAAAAGAAATGGAACCCCATACACGTCGGCCTATCACCCAACGAAAGATGAGCGCTCACCCGAGGCATGCGTGGGTACCGAGTCTCTCTTTTATGTGAGTTTAGTGGGAAACATCATCTATGCTTTGTGTGAGAGATTTCAAAAGGGAAATTAGGACTTACAAGAACCATAGGGCTTAGAACAGCCTCTAGATATTTGCAGTCATTTTAGACTCAGTACTTAAAAGAATCCATAATGTGTAGTATGATAGAAAGAAACATCCAATCATAAATACTTAGCATGAAAGGAAAGAGAAGTCATAAGATAGAAATATGCATCCGAATCATTGATATTCATGTATATATTATAACAAGAAACCTTGTTACATCAATGGAACCATTACAGAGGGTCATAGAGAAGTAGACCACAGTCATGCATTGCACTAGACTTAAAGTAACTAAGATACCAAAAAGAAAATATACAACCCCCAAGCCTAATGCATCTTCTCCCAAATACAACTATCCACTTGATTGAGTCCTCACAACATTTCTGTAGAACTCTACTCACTCTCTATGGATCTCCTTCTATCTCTACAGGTGGTTGTATTTATAGCTTTCCTGGACTACCAACTCACTCTCCAGCGCCCTCAAATTCAGTTCCAAGTGTCTGAATGTGGTCTTCAATGTGAGAATTCTTCTCCAAGATTGAGCTTTCCACTTTATCCCATGATGTTCTTCTAGAATATTCTATCGCAAGCATGCTCCTTCCTGGGCCAAGATATCATCAGGACGACATCTTATCCACACACAACAGGGTCATGCTTTTCATGAGTTCTTCTCTGGAATTCCAAATTGACTAAATCTTGAACCCTTGGTTCTATCTTTATGCGTCGCACACCACGGGATTCCTCAAACCTTTCTCTTAGGTACTTTTACCTTATGCACCATTCCATAACTGGGACCTTGTGTGCCTAGGCTCCTTCATACTTGGTCAATAATTCAGGGGTCCAATAGTCTGAGATAAAAAATTATATCTTTGTACCAATAAGAGCTCATCAAATTTGTAAGGACATCCACCCTTCCTTCTTCTACTTCATTCACCTCAATAGTTTTCATTTTTCTCTCAGCCATCAGTTTAGCTAAGCCCAAACCTCTTACCAATTTTTTGGTTTGGATATACATGTCATACGCCTATAACTTGTTCACCCATCTACATATTTTTTCTTGAAACCTACATCTCTGATAAGAAATCTTTCACCATGGTGTGGGGAGCATAAGAAACAACTTTAGAGGTCAAAATTTAAGGTCTAAAAACCTTTGTTGCTTTTACCAAGGCAAATGCTTGCTTCTCCATAATGGTGTACTTCAACTCAGCCCCTTATAATACTTTACTGAAAAAGGAAATTGGCCTCGCATCCCCTTCATCATCCTTCTGAAATAAGACAAATGCAATAGTGTTCTCTAAAGAAAAAGAAAACATTTGAAAAGGCTTTTTATAATATGGGGTTGTTAAAAAAGGGGCATGCTTTAATGCTTATTTGATCCCATTGAAAGCCTGAATGGCAGCCTCTTCCCATTTGATAACTTGGTCCTTCTTTAGCATGCAAGTAATTGAAATGGTCAACTCAACAAATTTTGATATGAATCTTCTGATAAAGTTTATTTTCCCAAAGAAGGACTAATTTCCCTTCTTATTTCTTTGAATTTGGACCTTGCTGATGGCCTCTACCCTTTCAAGATCAATCATGACACCATCCCTTGATACAATATGACCAAAAAACTTGGCTTTTTGCACTCCGAAATGGAACTTCTTTGGATTGAGTGAAATGCCATAATCTCTGTATCTTATCAGCATTTTTTTCTAGTGTTGCAAGTGATCACTTCTCTTTCTAGAAAACACAATCACATCATCTTGGTAAACAACAATAAAATCATTAATGTATCCAAAAAAGCAACATCCATTGTTCAAGCATTCATCAGACCAAAGGGCATTCTAACATAGACATATGTTCCCCAAGGAGTGGTAAAGCTAGTTTTAATTCTTTCCGATTCCTTTACAACAACTTGATTATAGGAAAAGAAATCACCCAATGTAGAAAGTATCTCAGAACTAGTCAATAATTGCAACATGTTTTCCATGTTTGGTAAATGATAGTTATCCTTCATTGATGCTCTATTCAGATTTCTAAAATCCATGCATAGCCTCATATCACCAATTTTTTTTCTAACTTGCACTAAGTTTGCAACCCAAGAAGAATACCTTGTTAGAAGAATAATCCCTCCATCCCTCAATTTCTTCATTTCTTCTTGCATTTTAAGATATAGGAGTGGATTAATCAACCTCTATTTTTTTCTGAATGGTTTTCCATTAGATTCCGAAGGAATTTCATGTTGAAACAGATCCTCTCTGTATGCCTTCAACTCAGAATAAGACCAAGACAACTAGTCCTGATATTTCTTCAACAATTGGACATAGGGTTTTTTTTCCTCCTTGTTCATATTGCTTCCCAACCAGATCTTCCTTGGTTTCTCCTTTATACCAAGGTCATGCTCCTCAACATCCCTTGAGGCTACTATATGCCTGTTAATAATGCAATCAACATTATCAAAGTTTGATTCAAGAGTAACTAGTCCTCTAGGAACGGTATTAGTTTTCAGTTGGATGATGTCTTTGCCAAATAAAGTTTCTTTACCCTCTCTTACACACACAATTGGCTCTCAATCAATACATTGATAAGAAAACTCCCCTTTTTTCTGTAGAAATATTTTGACCTAGAGAATCATCATCAAAAAAATTTCCAATGTTTAATGTTGTCAGAGACAAATATCCCTGTTAACACTTCAACATCATATTCACAATATGGAGACATTACACAATTATCAAACTGAGATCCCAATACTACAATCTTGTCTATCATAACATTGAACTTCCTATCATGATGCACAATATTAAATTAATCAAACATCTCAATCAAGTCCCAAACTACACGCTTGTACTGTTTCATTCTTTGATTTTTAGTAACATACACTTTTTTGATTTGTTTGACAATTAGTTCTGAATCTCCCTTAACAATGATGTTTTTAACATAGTATTTCCAATCAATTCTCACTCCTAACAACAATGCTTCATACTTACCAATGTTTTTAGGACACTTAAAGTTAAGTTTGAAAGAAAAAAAAAAATCTTCCAAGCTTGGAGAAATCAAAACTATACGAGCACCTTTCCTAATATTGGAGCAAGGTCCATCAAACAAAAAATTCCATGGAGAGCCTACTTGTTCAAGACTCTTAAATTGATCCATTTTGTTCTCTTTCCCATTAGCAAATCCAATAAATTTATCAGCATCAACACTTGTTTACAACACTTCATAAGATGCATTGTTGGGATCTTCAATGAGGTGTAACGTCTTCTTTTTCCCATACAACTTGACAAGGCTGCCCTTAATTGGGATGTTGGCATAGGACATATCCATTTGAAAACTTGTAGCCCATTTTATGTACAACAACATACCCCACTTAGCTAGGAAATGAACAATAAAAACATCAAGTTTTAAGTTCCTATCTAGATAAGCTGCAAATTGAACCACCAAACGGTACACACATCCCACCACTAGCACCTCTCTAGAATCCATGGCAGTGCACTTCCCATATGTTGTTGTTACTTTGATATCCAATTCATTCATGACTTCCAGAGACATAACATTGCATGATGTTCCGAAATCAAACATACAGTTGTGTAGCAATCCATCCTTAATGATCATAGTGGTGAAGAATGGATCTACATTTAGCTGAGACTCTATCGAGGATGTTCCCAAATAATCTTTAGGTGGTTTATCTAGTTCTTATAATGCTAGTGTTGTTTCTAGCTCTTCAATGATTGGAGGAGTCTCCACAATGTTTACATTTCTTCCTGGGGTACTCTTCTCTTCTTTCAATCCCAAATACTCAAATTCCCTCTTCTTCTGCTCATGAATCCTAAGTAGCTTAACAATTGGAACACTAAATTTTATTTCACTCAAAACTTGGGAAATGTCATATGGAACACATATTGGCAAGGCAGTATTGGAAGGGAGATTGACAAACTCATCAGATGGCATGGGATTTTTGATAGTTTGGGAATGAGGAGAAGTATGAATCTTGTTTGGGGCAGCAAGGCCTTAGGAAGGTGTATATTTCTTAGGAAACTCTTTAGGAATACTAGTAAGAAATGGAGTTTTAGGTTTGGCTTGAGGCCCTGCTCCTTTGACAACTCTACTCCTAGTATTATAATCCTTTTCTTGAGAAACAACAACGTTCATCAATAATTGTGTATCCTCCTCAGATGGGATTTCTCCATCATACTTATTTGTGATTAAATCTCTTAAATATTCAAATTCATTATTGGGAAATTTAAAATCTTGTACAATATCTATTTCTAAAGTATGAGGGGGAGGAAGAAAAGGTACCCAGTGAATGTAATTTTAAAAATCAGTAGCAGTTCTAGCACTTATTACCTCAGTTGAAGTTGCTCCTTGTTGTGAGCTTATATAGCACTCCATCATGCATGCATCATCATCAATGTTATCATCATTAGCTTCCTCTTCTACTTGTTGATCTACTTCACATGGAGCATAGGGCATGAAACATCTGTCACACCAATTAATTAAATATGTTTCTTCAATAATAACAACTCTGGCAGCCAAAGGATCAGGCACCATTATGTTCTCCCTAGCTTGGGGTTGTCTATTTGCAGATCCCATGGGTCCCTTGCCTCTATCATCATATCTCTACTCATTTCTAGGATGATTGGAAAATATTTCTTGGCCTTGTTGCTTATGTTGGCCTTGTAAACTCTACCCTATTCCTTTCTTTGTCAGGGATAATTTGTATACGATTTCTTTGACAACACCTACCAAAGTTTTCACAACTTCCTCCAAATTAGTAGCTTTACTTACTCAAGGTTTTTTCGGGTTAACCATTTTCACACCCTCCCTCTTAGGAGGTTTTACAATTTCTTTAATGTTATTCTCAATTTTCAGAGCCATCGTAAAGGCCTACCTCAAATTAGTAGGGTTTTTGTCCCTCAAATAGTAAGCAACTTTCTTAACAAATGCATCTGAATACATTATAAGACAAGATTCATGACATGGCCTTAAACTCAAAGGAAATATCCTCAATGTATTATTAAATATAGTTTTGAATTTGTAATTTCCTTCTTCAAACTACCACTTGAGACCAAGAAACAAACTAGGTTTAGCTAGGAAAAATTATGGAATAATTTTTTTTTAAGGGTGTTTGCAAAGAAGGTTACAAGATCATAGTTATCACAAACCAGGTTTAGGTTAACAGTCAGGATGGACTTTCAAAATAATCCTACAACACCTAAAAACAAGTTCAAGGTCAATACAAGGGATTAAATTCATCACTTAGGTTAGGAGAGTAAATTCTCACTCCTCCCTTCCCTAAGAGGATTACAGGATTTAACTTGATTTTTCACACACTTAGAGTCATCAAAACTTTCCTAAATTATACCCATTGGATAGGAAATTTCTTCACCTTTCCAACCATATAAATAAGTCCTCCTAAATCCTTATATAACTCAAGTTATGGCCCGACGGAGTTCTGGGGTGAAATTTTCCCTTCCTTTGGCACAAGGCGCAAAAAGCCTCCATGCGCCCGCAGGGCCTACGGAATGGGACATGTGGCACGATCTAGTTGGCTAGAAGGATCAGTGGGCTAATGGATTGGGTTGAGATTTTGAGTCTCAATCACCAAAAGTGCTAAGAGGACAAAAAGACCCGCGTGCACGCCGATGCCCTAGTGTCACGTGTCGAATGCCTATAGGTCGTGGGGAAAGGTTGGGAATTTTTCCCAAAATCCAAACCCAAAATTTTCCAAAGGAAATTTTGCCTCCAAACCTTGTCCCTCACAAAAATTACCATGTGGCATCCTGTGATTAAACGTGGGTTGGCAGAGAGGCGGGGAAAGTTGAGATTTGAGCCAAAAAAGTTTTAAAAGGTCAAAAAGAGTTGTGCGTGTCTTGTGTCCGTTAGGACATGTGTCATCAGCGCATTGGTTATGGGGGTGTGGGGCTGTGGAGAAAAATATGAAATTTTTCAAAAAGGCTAAAAGTTTAAGTTTCAAATTTTCTTTTGCGTGCCCAGCGGAGCCACATGATTGGCTGCGGGGCCGCGGGGTTGCGGAGAAAATTGGGAAAATTTTCCTAAAGATAATTTTTTCAAAAAGTTAAGTTTCAATAAGTTTTTTTCCCTAAAAACTGCCATATGGAAACACCTGATTGGCTGAGAGTGTTGTGGAGCTACGAATGTTTTCGGGAAAATTTTCCAAAGTTCAAATTTTGATTTTAATATAGTTAGATTTATTTTTGGATGGCCATTTTGAAGTAAAACTTCAGGATGGCCATAAATTTTGATAGGAAAGTCAGTTTTGGACAAACAAGGACCTTCCAGAAATATCTAGGAGTCCTCTTTGCACAATAATCATCAATTTTAGATTTTTATGAATTTTAGAAGGTCAATTTTGATAAATAAATTTGCAGGGTTTAAAATTCAAAACTAGCAATTTTTCCAATGTGTAAGATTGGTTCAATTTTGATTTTTCTTCTTCTCAACATGTAAATTGATTATGGAGGAACGATATTGGGTAAGTTTATGAGTATTTTTAAGGTTCAATTTGTTAATTGAAGTGCAATTCATATGTTTATAACTTTTGATGGGAAAGTGGTCCAGCAAGTTCTAAAATTGATTTTTTTGAAGTTCTGAAATGTCTTTGTTTGATGTTGAGGTCAAATTGAATTCATTAGAGCCTATTACATCTGAATTTTATTATTTAATTTCTTAATTTAATTTGCCAATCTGAACTATACATTTATTAGATTATTTTCAAATGTCAGATTTATAAAAAGAACAGATTTATTTCATTAACAATTATAATAATCCAATTGCCACTTCTAAACATGGAAAACATTCTCTAAACTGATCTAAGACATCCCATTCTTGTCTAAAACAATTGATTGATTTATCTTATCATTGAAAAGCAAAAACAACATTTGATATTTCAAATTTTAAATAAATGCAAAGAACATAATGTTGTCTTTTTCTCCCACACGCATTTTCCTTTTTCAAAAGATATTTTTAAAACACAACAATAATTAAATTGCAATGAAATAGTACAATTTGAGAAAGAGATGTTTTTCTTTCATTGATTTCAAACAACACATTACAACTTATTTCTTCTTTTGAATTTCAATATGTACTTTACAAACTGTATTACATTGCTTTCCTACAGTGAATGAAATAAAACTCTTTACATTTTAAATGAATCTCCATCTTTCCTTTACAATAAAAGGTGCCTTTTAATTACAATAATGGTACAAGTCATCCACTTTAAGTGGGAAGATAACAAGGAGATTTCTCAAAGGATGGGACTATCAAACTATTTTATCTCTAAGCTCCAAAACATCAACATCCTGATTTCTTCTTCTTTGCAACTTGATCACAACAAGGAAGGGGGAAAGGCAATGCTCTCCACCCAACCAAGACATCCAAAGGGAAACGAAAATCCATCTTTCCCCCACTGGCCCCTGAGCCCCGACCATATTAGAATGGAGAATGAACATCAACACATGGAAACAAGGCCTCTATCATAGTAAACAACATTCCTTTCACATGTAGAACACAACAAGAAATGCAGTCCAAAAAAGATAGCAGTTCACAACTGTAACAAGAATTATTCACACAATACATAGGCTTGGTCAAGCAATCTATCAAGAGCAAGAACTATGGGGAATCTCCTTATGCCTCCCAATTTGGAATTGGGCATCCACTAAAATACATACCACTAATCAACATATCAAAACCCATAAACCTTATATCTCCCAACCCCTCCTTATGCTCCCCCCCAAAGTTTATCCCTTAAGCCCCCCCCCCCCCCCCATAGTAAGAAATGTAAGCAGTTTCTTTTCCAAGGCGGATCCCAAAACCAAGACTCCCTCCACAATAAAATAAATTCCATTGGCAATCCCTTATGCCCCCCATATAAGACCCCATAGTCTTCTCCTACACCTTTCCCTAAGAAATCTACCCAACCAGCCATGAATACAAGCACAATCACCATTTCATTCATGCAAGAAAAGGGAAAAAAATAGCATATAAAATGGACATAATCCTACCTCTCCATAGTGGAGATTGTTTTCCCAAATAGCAGTTCCTTCAGTGCTCAAAATGCAGTCCCAAAATAGCAAGGTATAAGAATGCAAAAGAATTTCCAACTCCTTCCTCAAAGAAAGCTCCAACAGCAATACAATTCGATGCAAGGAGGAAAAAACAAAGTTTCAACAACCCAAACAAGAGGAGAAATTCAAATTTTGAAAGAGAGGGAGGGAGAGGATGATGTGAATTCCAAGTGGGATGCCACATCATTCTTACTCAACCCCAAAAGGAGAAATTCAACCTCACAATTAAACACAATAAATGGAGATGACAAGCAACTTACACACTCAAAATTAACCCATACTTTAACAAGGACTGAATTAAAAATTTGTAAGTAAAGTGCAATAAAGACTTACATATAGTCATTTCAAAATAAAATTAAAAGGATTAGTTTTGACTCCAAAAACCATAGGTATGGTTGGTGGATGATTTTAAGAGGTGTGGGACAAGTTTAACTTGACCCACAAGCCTCCAAATTTGGCCTCCAAGGTCAAATTTGAATTCCTTAGAGGATGGAGTGATCTACACTCCAAAATCTGACTTACACAACTTACACATCACTTACACATTCTTACAACATGCATTAATACCCATGACTTTATTTATTACATTATTTTGACATAATTATTTATTTATTTAACATATGGTTATGCATGACATAAATCCACTTTAATTAATAACTAAGACAACAAATTTATTACATCCATTCCACATCCCAATTAAATTAAATAAAATTTAAGTATGTGACTCATACATTAAATTCGTCACATTTAAGTTAATTAAAAAGGAAGAACATATTACAATAAAAAATACATACAATCAATAATAAAAAGGGAACACCTAAATAAAGCACACATCCCATGGTCACATATAATGTAAATCACCCCCATGGGAAATGCTAACACAAAACAACACATAAACAATTACAATTGCCATTGTGACCCCGTTGAGTTCATCCAGAATTTCAATATGGTTAGTCTCCAATCTCCCGACATTGTTGTGATATTTTAACCTGTAAAATAACAACACCTCCTTCAGCCTTGTGGCCATATCAAAATATCCAAAATGATATAAGCAACATATAAATATCAAATCCAAATCATAACAATATCAAGAATTCAACATTATCGTTTTAAATTCAATTTTTGCCACTATATCATCATCCAATGAATCTCTATACTAGAGCTACTCATAATATCAAATGTCACATGTCTAAACTCAACATCAATAACATGTCCATATCAAGCATTTATCATCATCCATATATAATAATGTCTCCAATAATCATCATGGATGCTAACTGAATCAAGGTCCATAATAATCCATGATCTAACATATACACATCATACTAAGTCAAAACATAATAATGTCAAAAAATTAGATCAATAGTAGCAAGATCAGTATCTAAACAGTGTCAAAGGGAAGTGGGCACTACAGAAGTCATGCACTGACTCATTAGGATTCTTTTTAATATTTTAAAATTCTGACAAAAGAAACCTAGGGTCCATTTTGCAACCATATTACAATCTAAATGCATTATTAATTTCAATCCAAGAATAAATGGAATTATCTAGTAAAGCTTTATACCAGTCCCTTGCATCTTCTTCCAAATTATGGATAAACAATTTAATATTCACATCTTAAAACTCAATCTCAAAGTGTTGGTCTGAAAATCTTTCCCTTGGGCAGATCTATGGATAGAAGAGCCAACAGTGTGCAGGGCATAGCCCCTCTTTGAGTCAGCAAAGTGAAACTGGTTTATTGCTATTCTACCAGCAGGAATCTGTGCAAGTATCACAATATTCCACTTTCGGGGGTTTGGGATCCCATCCCGGTAGGGTGTTTCCAACTGTGAAAAGAAAGGAATGAAAGAGAGGATGAAGGAAGAGCAGGTCCGAAGGGAGAAAATAAATGAATTCCAAAGCAGAAAGGTCAGAGGGTTTATGTTTTGGGATTGGTAGTAAACAGAGCCAAACCTACTTACATAAATGAGCAAAGCAATACTGATGAATAAATGACAATAAAACATAAGTAAATTCAACAGAGAAAACGCACATATCTAACGTAAGAAAGATCCAATGCAAATAACACATGTATTCAGCACAAAGTCTAAATATTGTATTAATAATTCTTTCTATTACAAAAAGCTCAAAGTCTTTCCTCCTCACTTCTATTTTTCATCTGAAAGATATTCACTCATGCACACCACAACAAGTATTGGGGTATTTATAGAAGAAGGAGAGAAAGGAGGGAAAAAAGGAGCCAACCACCTATTTACAAAGATATTTACAAAATATCTACAAAGAGATAAAAAATATCTTAAAGTCATGTTGACTTTTGACAACTTGGTGGATGACATCATCTCATGGTGCAACATGGATGATGTCATCATTTGTGCTAACATACTTCAGATATTTACAAAAAGAAATTCGAAGAAGAGAGAGAAGAAGAAGAAGCCACTATTCATCATCGTCATCCTACGACCGAAAGGGAGTAGCCTACTTTTGATGCTCAGGTGACGAGATGTGGAATTGATTGCGGTATTCAATGAACTTGTTGATCATGGGCCCTAGTTGATCTTGGGAAGGATCCTTGTGTCACTCACTAATCGTCTCGCAAGTCTCCTGCTCGTCTATGAGCTTCTCTGGGAGTTTGGATTACTCTTTGGATTTGGTAGGCCTATTGCTTGATGTTGACATATGTTCTTCTGAGTTTAATTGCTGATCTGCAAGATTAAGACGTGAAACCCAATCGAAGAAATCCGTGTCAGCTGCTTGATTTTCCATTGAAATGCTGATAGAAGAAAGAGTTAGCAATTTTGAGGCCTCGGGGTGCATGGTGCATAGATATTGTAGATTGCAGAGCTAAATAGGTAAGGCACAAAGGAAAAGGGTGTTGCAAGGGAACAGGATGCGCCCATGGCACATGTATCTTTCATGTTTCACAGAACATCAGTGCACCAAAGGGCGCATATAAAGTTTGTGTAACGTGTGCTTTTAGTGCGCTTTAAGGGAAATTGGCACGGTGCATGGAGGGTTTGCACAACATGATGTTGTTGCGATGAGGAACGTACCTGCACCTTGTATAGCATGGGAAATGACTGTTTGCACAGATGTTGGGTATGCCAAAGGGAGTAGGAATAAGTAATGTTGCATCCAAGTTTGATGCGCTAAGAGGGCGCATGGAAATCATTTGCAGCAAGTGAGAGAAGTGCACCAAAGGAGAAAACAGTTTTCTTTTTATTTTTGATCTTTCTCTCAGAGGTGTTTCCACATATGGCTTATCTTTTATAACAAGGTTCATTATAGGATATGAAGAGGTGCTATACCAAAAGGGTTTTAGACCATCACCTTTTTAGGACAGAGCTTCCTCTACCAGCAGATCTGGAAAGAGGAGGAAGAAAATGTGGAAGGACAACAGGGGGGAAAAGTAAAATCATGAATTTTATTCTTTTTCCAATTCAATCCTGAACCAACCTAGCAGCCAAAAAATACAAAAACAAAACGCATGAAAGATAGAAGGCCACTTACCCCGCATATAAACGATGAAAAAGCATGAGAACGGGTCCACAAATCAATTCGAAAGCGATGGGGCTGGTGCGCTGACAAGCTCAGAGAAAAATCACGTGTTTTGCATCAGTGACAATGACAACGCAGACACGCCTATTTATAGGCGAGGCAACAATAAATGCGCCACCAAATTTTTTAAGGGGCACACCAAATGAGATGTCGACATGAGAAAACGTGTGCCCTTTGGCGCACTGAAAGACTTGTCAAAATGAAGATATGTGCACCTATGGTGAACTGGAAGTGGTGTAGACAGAGGAAAATGTGCGCCTTTGGCGCACCAAAAAGAGGCGTAACAAATGATCTGTCGACAGGAAGGCGCATGCACCTCGGTGCATGCAGGGAAGCCTTAAAAGGTAGAGGTGCACTAAAACACCTGCTGACACAAGAAAACATACACCAAAGTTTTTAAAGGGGGTGCATCAAAAGTTGATGATGCATAGTCATTCTATGCGCCGGCCAAAAAGACCAAAAAATGACTAAGTTTAAAAAACCAGATTTCTCGGGAAGGGATTTTGCAACGTTCCGAATGCAAGCAGTCCCTAACGAGGGATCGGAAAAAAATTTCGGTATGGTTATCTGTAAAATTTCCCTTGCTAATTTTACAGGATAATAGCTAGCTCTTTCTGGGGACTATCCCGGAGTAGACTCAGGGGTAAAGAATCCCAGATCTCATGTGCCTATCCATTGGGCCGGAGAGTCAAAAACAAGGGTGAAAGGAGGGCGAATAAAAGGGAACACACAACAAACCGAAAGAAAACACACGACAAAAACAAACACACAAATAAATCAAACTGTACAAAGAAGAGAGCAAGCTCTACTTCCAAAAAAAATTTCAGATGCTGCCCGCTGTAGGGAAGCGGGAGTTTGGTTCCATCCAGATATGAGAGATAGAAACTATTCTCTCCATTGAGCTAATTTATCTTAAAAGGCCCTCTCCATAGGGAATCAAACTTTCCGTGCATGCCTCTCTTCGCTTGTCCCATAGAAGGACAAGCTCTCCCACCTGGAAATTTCTTTACTTAGCTTTTTTATCAAACAACCTCTTGACTTGATTATGATGCTCGGTGATCTTGTCAACCACTCTTACTCTCTTTTCTTCGAGCTCTGTCAGATACATGATCCTCTTCTCAAGAGAATTTTGGAAAGTTTCATCTTCAATAGCTCGCGCCAAGTGCAGAGCAAGGATTTCAGCAGAAATGGGAAGCTCAGCATCAATGCCATATAACACTTGAAAAGGTGACATACCGAGAGACCTCTTGGGAGTAATGCGATCTTCCCACAAAGTGTCGTATAAGGACTTGTGCTACATTCGTTGATTCCCATCCACTAGTTTTCGTATGATGGTCACCAAGTTCTTGTTACTGGATTCCGCCTGACCATTACCTTGAGGGTAATAATCTGAGGCGTGAGCCAAAGTTATCCCATATTCATAGCAAAAACTAATAATTTCTCATGAGGAGAAGTTAGAAGCATTATCAACAACAATTTTGTTGGGAACGCTGAACCTGACAATAATATTTTCTTTAGTGAAAGTACAAACAACCTCAGAAGTGGCATGTTTGACAGGTATAGATTCCACCCACTTGGTGAAGTAATCCATTGCCGTAAGGACATAACTATGTCCGGAACTCGATTGGGGATTGAGTGCACCAATAAAATCAATTCCCCACTACCTGAATGGTTCGTTGATAATGACCGGCCTGAGGGGAAAAACAACCAACTTGGGCTTGCCAACGAACTGCTGGCAAGGTTCACATTTTGCTATCCAGATGGCTATATCTTGGAAAAGCATCGGCCAATAGTACCTAGCTTAGATGATCTTGTGTGCTGTCACGAAAGAGGAAAAATGGCCTCCATAGGCCAAATTATGAAAACTTTCAAGCAACTTCACCTTTTATGGCTTGTTGACACATCGCAAGAAGACACCATCTATCCTGCGTTTGTATAAACCGTCATCCCAGATGACATATTTCGCTGCTCTGAGCTTTATAGTGTGCTTCTCCTTTGCAGTTAGGTGAGCTGGGAATTCACTGTAGGTGAGGAAGAAAGCAATATCGGAATACCACTCATCGTTGGTTGCGACAAATAGGACCAGAGGCAGAGAATGGGCTTTCTCCAACTGACTTTGCGCTTCGTTGGTACAATCATCCTTTTCCTCGGGACTTTCTGAATCTTTGTTTTCAGCCATAAGCTGACATAGGCCCTTGCCTCTTACCAGCTTGGTTGGTTTTATATCCAGATCATACTCTTGGACCTTTGCAATCCAATTTCCTTGCAAGCTCCCTAACTCCTGTTGAGTTAGAATTGATTTGACTACCATGTCAGGGACCAGCACCACTGTATGAGAATTTAGAATGTAATACCTGAAATTTTTTACTGCTTTGACAACGGCGAAGGCATGCTTTTCCAATTGAGACATTTTTAGTTCATGAGGCTCGAGGGGAGAGCTCATGAACAAAATCGGAGATTCAACATTATCCGAATTCTTTTACATTAAGATGGCAGACACAGTATGCTCAGATGCATAACTATACATGATAAAATCTTTGGAGAAATTGGGACATACCAGAACTAGCGCATGACCAACGGAAACTTTTATTTCCTCAAACGACCTTTTCCCTTCCTCACTCCATCTAAAAGTTGGTGACCCCTTCATCATGTCCAATATATGATGAGTCTTCTTAGCAAAGTCGGGAACAAAACGCCTGAGAAAGTTCAGCTTTCTGAAGAAAGAATGAACACCAGTCTTACTTGTAGGTAGAGTAAGGCTCTGAATAGCCTTGACTCTTTCGGCATCTATCTTCATTCCTTCTTTACTAACAACGTGCCCTAGCAACTTTCCTTCCATGAATCCAAAAACGGAATTTTTCGAATTCAGGGAAATCCCATGTTCTCGGCATCTGGCCAATACTTGCTCCAAATGATCAAAATGATCATTTCATTTTTTAGAGAACATAGTTAAGTCATCCAGATAAATGACAATGACTTTCCCCATCATACCTTTGAATGCCAGGTCCATGGCCCGCTGAAAAGTGGCACCAGCATTGGTTAGGCCAAAAGGCATCCTGCTATAGGCAAATGTACCCCAGGGAGTAGTGAATGCTATTTTAAATTGATCTTCAGGTGAAACTTCAATCTGATTGTAGCTTGAAAAACCATCAAGCATGGACAGTATTTATGATCCAATGACTGCTTGTAGAACTTGATCCATTATAGGAAGGGGGTAGTTGTCTTTCAAGGAAGCCTGATTCAGGTTTCGAAAATCTACGCATATGCGTATTTCACCGTTCTTATTGCGCACTGGCACAATATTTGCTACCCAAGTACTATGATGGATAGGAAAAATGATTCTCGCATCCAGCATTTTCTGAATTTCAGCCTGGATAGTACCTGAGATCTTAGGATTATAATGCCTCTGCTTCTGGCGAAAAAGCTTTAATGTCTTCTTTCAATGGGATGTCATGTTGGACGTCCTTTGGCTTAAAAGTATTTAGATCGGCGTACGACCATGCCAATACATCCATGTATTTCTTCAACAGTTTGACAAACTTCCACTTCTCTTCTGGCGTGTAACATTTTCCAATGTTCACAAAACTGCAGGTGTTCTACCGAACCTAAATTGACCGGTTCGGTTTCTGGGGATGAGTCAGGATCATCTCGCCTCTTCTTTTTCACAAAACAATCATGCCTGTCGAACAACAACTCCAGAGAAACCAAGCCCTTTGGAATTTTATTTCCTTTGAGCTGACATATGTCGTCGTTCCCTTTGGATTCATCGTCTTGATCAGTGATTTATTCACGACAAGTGGAAGTAGATCCTTCAAAGTGCAATTCTTTAAAATTTTCTGCCTTCTCTAGAAAGGCAATGAGTTGATTATCATCGTTGAACACTTGCCAATGCTGAGAATTGTCTGGCACGCTCGGGCGGAAAACCACCTCAATGGTGTATTTGTTTGTTTTCAAACCTGGGTGAGGGAGCATGGGGGATGCTAAAACAGCCAATGAATCGGCCATATAATTTTGAGCTCTTGGAATGGATTCAATTAAAAAAGCATCAAACTCTTCAATGTTGTCCCACACCGCATTACGATAGTGCCTAAGCCTCTCATTCTTCACTTGATATATCCTCCTAACTTGATTCACGACTAGATCTGCATCACCTTTTACTCTAAGATTTTTGATCCCTCTCTCTCTTTCTACCTGCATGCAGAGTAACAAAGATTCATACTCAGCAGTGTTATTCGTATTAAAAAACTGTAACTTGAAAGAGTGGAATAATCTCCTCTTCAGGAGATATTAGCACGGCTCTGGTGCCACCTCCACTGGTTGCGCAGTTGCCATCAAACTGCAAAGTCCAGATCTTATTAAGATCTTCTTCTTGAGCGAGAACAACCATTTTGTCAGACTCGGTAGACAAGAAATAGTTCCCCATCCCTGATGATTCAAAAAGAATTTGAGCTTTGGGGTCCTCAGAGCTAGTAACAAAGTACTTCTTTTGTGATTCTGGCTCCAAGATCTGCATTACACCTTTGACGGGGATTCTAGCCTTAGACCAGTCCATATGAATCTCCCCACCAACTTCGCTGCAAAAGCTTCTCCCCGGAAAAATTCCGTAGGCTATTGGAATGTTGGCAACGAGGACGGTCATCTTTACTCTTTTCTCTGGGAACGCCGTAAATGCAAACTGCACGTCTTTGATTTGACCAATCAACGGAAGCTGCTTTGTTTCCAAGGAATAACATCTGCCAAAAGGCTTGGTAAGGGTGAGGCCCAAAGCATGGGTGACTTTTGCCGGCATGACATTATCAGAAGCTCTGGAATCAATTATGTAGCTACTCAACTTGTGACCAGTGATTAGGAGGGAGAGATAGAAAGGTTCTATTTTTCCTAATGCAGATGTTGAGGCAACATTTATGTGGGATTCAGGAGGAGTGGAAAGGTTTCCTTTTGGGGAAACCTGATTAGATATAACAGCTTGACTTTGGATATACTTAGTTAATCTTATAAGCTGTTTGGGATTTGACTGAAGATACTCGGCTTCAGAAATTTGGATCTTAGTTTTTTTAGCATGATCTATGATGTCAAATGCGGCAAAGGGTTGGGCTGGTGAAGGAATAAGTCCCTCACTTCGTGATGGTGGAGTAGGATTACTGGTCTTGATAGGAATATGAGAGGGCTGATTTGGAGGAGAGATGGGGGGAAAAGATCTCCCTGTAAAAGACTTAACAAGGGGTTGAGTAGGGAGAGGATTACCTCTTTAACAATGGTTGGAGGCACGTTTGACATGGCCTTCTCCTTCTGCACATGAGCAGCAACCTCTGCTTCTTTTCCTTGCGAACGGGTAAAAATAGCATATGATTGTTCACTTGTATAACCCTGGGTACCCTCTTCTTCATCAGATTCCTCCTCATCAAATTCCATATACCTGATAGTAGAGTCACTAGTTGGCTCACCGACATCTTGATCATCTTCGCCATGAGACGAAGGTTCTTCATAATCTTGTTCCTCTTCTTTGATTTCGGCTAGAGCGTTGACCGGAGGAGCCTCAAGCGCCAACCGCGGAGTAGTTGTGGGTAAGCGTTGTCTTTGCGGAACATTGTTGGAAACGAAGTTCCTCTATGGAATATCCCGGTATGAGGAACTGGGAGAAGCTTGGGCCAACTACTTCTTTAATGCAAGTAATTCGTTCGCCATCTTTTGAAATACCGGATCAGACGAAGTAGTGGGAGAAGGGTCCAAAGATTTAGGCTTGGATGATTCCTTTTTCAATTCACCAGATATTATCAAATTATCTTCTATTCGAATGGCAGTGGCCTGGGTTAGAATCAAGGTAGCCACTCGCTCTTGAAGGAGCAAGAAACTAACTTTCAAGCTCATAGCGTTCACGAAGAAACACTTCTGATTTTCCGGTGTTGGAAGCATGGCAACAGGGACACGGTTGATTAATGCATTGAACCTGGCGATAAAATTACACATGTTCTCATTGGCCTCCTTCTTCAGGTGAGTGATCTATGATAATAATGTAAATTCATCTTCTGAAGGCTTGCACCTATCTTAAAAAGCATCCTGCAAGGTGGCCCAACTAGTAATAGATCTGGCCAGTAAATGTTGAAACCATTCAGCTGCAGGTCCTTGTAGAGTTTCCAGAAAAAGGTGAACTGACACATCTTCGTGAGTTACATCCAAGATAATACACGACATGATGAATGCAGATATGTGTGAATCTGTGCTTTAGTTTCCGTTCCCGTCGAATTTGGGAAAATTCTTTCAGTTTCTGTGAGGGAGTGCATGAACAGGATATGGTAATGCGAGAGGACCCATAGCATTTCCCTATGGCACCGCTATCTGGACAGCTAGAAAAAGAACATGGGATGGGAGTGCGGTTTGACTGAGCAATAAAGAACTACAAAGGGATGTAGAGGCTTCTTGTGAAAACTGGCTCTTCCGTGGGGGTGAGGTGCTTCTGGTTGATCGATCAACTAAACTTAGTGATGAAAAGTGCACCGGTGCTACACTGAAATTGTGCCTTTGAAGCCGATCGAAACTAGGATTGACTTCTCCACGAGCTCACCTACCACGCGTAAATGGATCACCTGCCAGCATACCTTCCAGATCTGGAATGTTGTGGTGCAGATTTAAAATTTATTTTTGGTTGTACTTGCTGATTTTCTAGTTTTTCTAACAAAAACCAGCAGCATTTAGTTTTCTAAATATTTAAAAAATATCCTCTTCTAAAAACCAATTGCGGTTAATGACAAATAACAGCGAGGATAAAATGACAGTGAAGATTAGCAAGCTGATTTTCGGATCTAAATCTGACTTTTTCAAAGAGTTTGAAAATTTTGGTAAACTGTCAAAAACTCAGATCTACGGAAAAACACAAATTTTTGTAAGAACTCAACGAACTAAAGATCTCCAACTAGGCTAGATCTATGGATCTCAGAAGAAAATTTTCAATTCGGGTCACTTTTGTAAAATTTTGGATTTTTGACAAAACGTTTGCAAACAGGCGGTGATTTTCTGATTTTTCTGACTTTTCTATCCTACCACCATCATAGATCTGATAGATCTGTTTGTTCCCCAGCGGATTCACAAAAAACTGTTGGTCCGAAAATCTGTCGCTTGGGCAGATCTATGGATAGACGAGCCAACAGTGTGTAGGGCATAGCCCCTCTTTGAGTTAGCAAAGCAAAACTGGTTTATTGCTATTCTACCAGCAGGAATCTGTGCAAGTCTCACAATATTCCGCCTTTAGGGGTTTGGGATCCCATCCCAATAGGGTGTTTCCAATTGTGAAAAGAAAGGAATGAAAGAGAGGATGAAGGAAGAGCAGGTCCAAAGGGAGAAAAGAAATGAATTTCAAAGCAGAAAGGTCAGAGAGTTTATGTTTTGGGATTGGTAGTAAACAGAGCCAAACCTACTTACATAAACGAGCAAAGCAATACTGATGAATAAATGACAATAAAACAGAATTAAATTCAACAGAGCAAACACATAGATCTAATGTAAGAAAGAGCCAATGCAAATAACACATGTATTCAGCACAAAGTCTAAATATTGTATTAATAATTCTTTCTGTTACAAAAAGCTCAAAGTCTTTCCTCCTCACTTCTATTTTTCATCTGAAAGATATTCACTCATGCACACCACAACAAGTATTGGGGTATTTATAGAAGAAGGAGAGAAGGGAAGGAAAAAAGGAGCCAACCACCTATTTACAAAGATATTTACAAAATATCTACAAAGAGATACAAAATATCTTAAAGTCATGTTAACTTTTGACAACTTGATGGATGACATCATCTCATGGTGCAACATGGATGATGTCATCATTTGTGCCAACATACTTCAGATATTTACAAAAAGAAATTCGAAGAAGAGAGAGAAGAAGAAGAAGCCACTATTCATCGTCGTCATCCTACGGCCGAAAGGGAGTAGCCTGCTTTTGCTACTCAGGTGACGAGATGTGGAATTGAGCGCGGTATTCTACGAACTTACTGATCATGGGCCCTAGTTGATCCTAGGAAGGATCCTTGTGTTGCTCACTGATCGCCTCGCAAGTCTCCCGCTCGTCTATGAGCTTCTCTGGGAGTTTGGAATACTCTTTGGATTTGGTAGGCCTCTTGCTTGATGTTGACATATGTTCTTTTGAGTTTAATTGCTGATCTGCAACAATAAGACATGAAACCCAATCAAAGAAAGCTGTGTCAGCTACTTGATTTTCCATTGAAATGTTGACAGAAGAAATATTTAGCAATTTTGAGGCCTTGGGGCACATGGCGCATAGATATTGTAGATTACAGAGCTAAATAGGTAAGGCGCACAGGAAAAGGGTGTTGCAAGGGAACAGGATGCGCCCGTGGCGCATGTATCTCTCATGTTACACGGAACATCAGTACGCCAAAGGGCACATATAAAGTTTGTGTAACGTGTGCTTTTAGCACGCTTTAAGGGAAATTGGCGTGGTGCATGGAAGGTTTGCACAACATGATGTTGCTGCGATGAGGAACGCGCCTGCGCCTTGTATAGCTTTGCACTTGGCGCATGGGAAACGACTGTTTCCACGGATGGTGGGTGCGCCAAAGGGCGCAGTAATAAGTAATGTTGCATCCAAGTTTGATGTGCTAAGAGGGCGCATGGAAAGCATTTGCAGCAAGCGAGAGAAGTGCGCCGAAGGAGAAAATAGTTTTCTTTTTAGTTTTGATCTTTCTCTCAGAGGTGTTTCCACATATGACTTATCTTTTATAACAAGGTTCATTGTAGGATATGAAGAGGTGCTATACCAAAAGGGTTTCAGACCATCACTTTTTTAGGACAAAGCTTCCTCTACCAGCAGATCTGGAAAGAGGAGGAAGAAATGTGGAAGGACAGCAGGGGGGAAAAGTAAAAGCATGAATTTTATTCTTTTTCCAATTCAATCCTTAACCAACCTAGCAGCCAAAAAATACAAAAACAAAACGCATGAAAGACAGAAGGCCACTTACCCAAATATAAATGATGAAAAAGCATGAGAACGGGTCCACAAATCAATTCGAAAGCGACGGGCTAGTGTGCTGACAAGCTCAGAGAAAAATCACATGTTTTGCATCGGTGACAATGACAGCGCAGACGCGCCTATTTATAGGCGACGTAGGAATAAATGCACCACCAACTTTTTAAAGGGGTGCACCAAATGAGCTGTCGACATGAGAAAACATGTGCCCTTTGACGCACCAAAAGACTTGTCAACATGAAGATATGTGCGCCTATGGCAGACCGGAAGTGGTGTTGATAGAGGAAAATGTGCACCTTTGGCACACCAAAAAGAGGCACAACAAATGATCTTTCGACAGGAAGGCTCATGCGCCTCGGTGCATGCAGGGAAGCCTTAATAGGCAGAGGCACACTAAAACACCTGCTGACACAAGAAAACATGCGCCAAAGGTTTTAAAGGGGGCGCATCAAAAGTTGATGTTGCATATTGATTCTATGTCCCCGGCCATAAAGATGAAAAAACGACTAAGTTCGAAAAACCAGATTTCCCGGGAAGGGATTTTGAAACGTTCCAAACACAAGGAGTCCCTAATGAGGGATCAGAACAAAATTTCGGTACAGTTATCTGTAAAATTGCCCTTGCCAATTTTACGGGATAATAGCTGGCTCTTTCTGGGGACTATCTAGGAGTAGACTCGGGGGTAGAGAATCCCAGATCTCATGTGCCTATCCATTCGGCTGGAGAGTCAAAAATAAGGAGGACAGAAGGGCGAACAAAAGGGAACACACAAAAAACCGAAAGAAAACACACGACAAAAAAAAACACACAAATAAAGTAAACTGTACAAAGAAGAGAGCAAGCTCTACTTCCTGAAAATTTTCAGATGTTGCCTGTTATAGGGAAGTGGGAGTTCGGTTCCATCCAACTATGAGAGATAGAAACTATTCTCTCCATTGAGCTACTTTATCTTGAAAGGCCCTCTCCATAGGGAATTAAACTTTCCATGCATGCATTTTGGCTCTCTTCACTTGTCCTATAGAAGGATGAGGTCTCCCAGCTGGAAATTTCTTTACTTAGCTTTTTTATCAAACAGTCTCTTGACTTGATTCTGATGCTCGGTGATCTTGTCGACGGCTCTTACTCTCTTTTCTTCAAGCTCTATTAGATACATGATCCTCTTCTCAAGAGAATTTTGGAAAGTTTCATCTTCAATAGCTCGCGCCAAGCACAGAGCAAGGATTTCATTAGAAATGGGAAGCTCGGCATCAGTGCCATATAACACTTGAAAAGGTGACATACCGAGAGACCTCTTGGGAGTAATGCGATCTTCCCACAAAGCCTCGTATAAGGACTTGTGCCACATTCGTTGATTCTCATCCACTAGTTTCCGTATGATGGTCACCAAGTTCTTGTTATTGGATTCCACGTGACCATTACCCTGAGGGTAATAATCCGAGGCGTGAGCCAAAGTTATCCCATATTCATAGAAAAAACTAATAATTTCTCGTGAGGAGAAGTTAGAAGTATTATCAGCAACAATTTTGTTGGGAACGCCGAACCTGAAAATAATATTTTCTTTAATGAAACTACAAACAACCTCAGAAGTGGCATGTTTGACAGGTATAGCTTCCACCAACTTGAAGTAATCCATTGCTGTAAGGACATAACTATGTCTGGAACTCGATTAGGGATTGAGTGCACCGATAAAATCAATTCCCCACTACCTGAATGGTTCGTTGATAATGACCGGCCTGAGGGGAAAAGCAGCCAACTTGGGCTTGCCGACAAACTACTAGTAAGGTTTACATTTTGCTATCCAGGTGGCTGTATCTTGGAAAAGCATCGGCCAATAGTACCTAGCTCGGATGATCTTGGTTGCTGTCACAGAAGAGGAAAAATGGCCTCCACAGGCCGAATTATGAAAACTTTCAAGCAACTTCACCTGTTGTGGCTTGTCAACACATCACAAGAAGACACCATTTGTCCCGCGTTTGTATAAACCGTCATCCTAGATGACATATTTCACTGCTCTGAGCTCTATAGTGCGCTTCTCCTTTGTAGTTAGGTGAGTTGGGCATTCACCGTAGGTGAGGAAGAAAGCAATATCGAAATACCACTCATCGTTGGTTGTGACAAATAGGACCAGAGGCAGAGAATGGGCTTTCTCCAGCTGACTTTGCGCTTCGTTGGTACAATCATCCTTTTCCTCAGGACTTTCTGAATCTTTATTTTCAGCCATAAGCTGACATAGGCCCTTGCCTCTTACCAGCTTGGTTGGTTTTTTATCTAGATCATACTCCTGGACCTTTGCAATCCAATTTCCTCGCAAGCTCCCTAACTCCTGTTGAGTTAGAATTGATTTGACTGCCGTGTCAGGGACCAGCACCACTGTATGAGAATTTAGAATGTAATACCTGAAATTTTTTACTACTTTGACAATGGCGAAGGCATGATTTTCCAATTGAGACATTTTTAGTTTGTGAGGCTTGAGGGGAGAGCTCATGAACACAATCGGAGATTCAACATTCTCTGAATTCTTTTGCATCAAGATAGCAAACACAGTATGCTCAGATGCATAACTATACATGATAAAATCTTTGGATAAATTGGGATATACCAGAACTGGCACATGACCAACGGAAAATTTTATTTCCTCAAACGACCTTTTCCCTTCCTCGCTCCATCTGAAAGTTGGTGACCCCTTCATCATGTCCAATATATGATGAGTCTTCTCAGCAAAGTCAGGAACAAAACGCCTGAGAAAGTTCACCTTTCCGAAGAAAGAATGAACGCTAGTCTTACTTGTAGGCAGAGTAAGGCTCTGAATAGCCTTGACTCTTTCGGCATCTATCTTCATTCCTTCTTTGCTAACAACGTGCCCTAGTAACTTTCCTTTCGTGACTCTAAAAACAGAGTTTTTCAGGTTCAGGGAAATCCCATGTTCTCGGCATCTGGCCAATACTTACTCCAAATGATCACAATGATCATTTCATTTTTTGAGAACACAGTTAAGTCATCCAGATAAACGACAATGAATTTCCCCATCATACCTTTGAATGCTAGGTCCATGGCCCGCTGAAAAGTGGCGCCAGCATTGGTTAGGCCAAAAGGCATCCTGCTATAGGCAAATGTACCCCAGGGAGTAGTGAATGATGTTTTAAATTGATCTTCAGGTGAAACTTCAATCTGATTGTAGCCTGAAAAACCATCAAGCATGGACAACATTTCTGATCCAGTGACTTCTTGTAGAACTTGATCCATTATAGGAAGGGGGTAGTTGACTTTCAAGGAAGCCTGATTCAGGTTTTGAAAATCTACGCATATGCGTATTTCACCATTCTTCTTGTGCACTGGCACAATATTTGCTACCCAAGTACTATGATGGATAGGAAAAATGATTCTCTCATCCAGCATTTTCTGAATTTCAGCTTGGATAGTACCTGAGATCTTAGGATTATAATGCCTCGGCTTCTGGCGAAAGGCTTTAACGTCTTCTTTTAACGGGATGTCATGTTAGACGTCCTTTGGCTTAAAAGTATTTAGATCGGCGTAGTATCATGCCAATACATCCATGTATTTCTTCAGCAGTTTGACAAACTTCCGCTTCTCTTCTGGCGTGTAACATTTTCCAATGTTTACAAACTGCGGGTGTTCTACCGAACCTAAATTGACCGGTTCGCTTTCTGGGGATGAGTCAAGATCATCTCGCCTCTTCTTTTTCATAAAACGATCATGCCTGTCGAACAGCCGCTCCAGAGAAACTAGGCCCTTTGGAATTTTATTTCCTTTGAGCTGACATATGCCGTCATTCCCTTTGGATTCATCGTCTTGATCGGTGACTGATTCACGATAAGTGGATGTAGATCCTTCAAAGTGTAATTCTTTAAAAATTTCCAGCTTCTCTAGAAAGGCAATGAGTTGATTATCATCGTTGAACACTTTCCAATGTTGAGAATTGTCTGGCACGCTCTGGCGGAAAACCACCTCAATGGTGTATTTGTTTGTTTTCAAACCTGGGTGAGAGAGCATGAGGGATGCTGAAACAACCAATGAATCAGCCATATCATTTTGAGCTCTTGGAATGATTCAACTAAAAAAGCATGAAACTCTTCAATGTTGTCCCACACTGCATTACGGTAGTGTCTGAGCCTCTCATTCTTCACTTGATATATCCTCCTAACTTGATTCACGACTAGCTCTGCATCACCTTGTACTCTCAGATTTTTGATCCCTCTCTCTCTTGCTGCCTGCATGCCGAGTAACAAAGATTCATGCTCAGTAGTGTTATTCGTATTAAAAAACTGCACCTTGAAAGAGAGAGGAATAATCTCCTCTTCGGGAGATATTAGCACGGCTCCGGCGCCACATCCACTGGTTGCGCAGCTGCCATCAAACTGCAAAGTCTAGATCTTATTAATATCTTCTTCTTGAGCGAGAACAACCATTTTGTCAGACTCGGTAGACAAGAAATAGTTCCCCATCCCTGATGATTCAAAAAGAATTTGAGCTTTGGGGTCCTCAGAGCTAGTAACCAAGTACTTCTTTTGTGATTCTGGCTCTAAGGTCTACATTACACCTTTGACAGGGATTCTAGCCTTAGACCAGTCCATATGAATCTCTCCGCCAACTTCGTTGCAAAAGCTTCTCCCCAGTAAAATTCTGTAGGCTGCTGGAATGTCAGCAACGAGGACAGTCATCTTTACTCTTTTCTCTGGGAATGCCGCAAATGCAAACCGCGTCTCTTTGATTGGACCAATCAACAGAACCTACTTGGTTTCCAAGGAATAACATCTGCCAAAAGGCTTGGTAAGGGTGAGGCCCAAAGCATGGGTGACTTTTGCCGGCATGACGTTATCAGAAGCTCCGGAATCAATTATGTAGTTACTCAACTTGTGACCATTGATTAGGAGGGAGAGATAGAAAGGTTCTATCTTGCCTAATGCAGATGTTGAGGCAACATTTATGTGGGATTCGGAAGGAGTGGAAAGGATTCCTTTTGGGGAAACCTGATTATATATAACAACTTGACTTTGGATATACTTAGTCAATCTTATAACCTGTTCGGGATTTGACTGAAGATACTCGTCTTCAGACATTTGCATCTTGTTTTTTTTAGCGTGATTTATGATGTCAAATGCGGCAAAGGGTTTGGATGGTGAAGGAATGAGTCCCTCACTTCATGATGGTGGAGTAGGATTACTAGTCTTGATAGGAATATGAGAGGGCTGATTTGGAGGAGAGATGGGGGGAAAAGATCTCCCTGTAAAAGACTTAACAGGGGGTTGAGTAGGGAGAGGATTACCTCTTTTATCAATGGTTGGAGGCACGTTTGACACGGCCTTCTCCTTCTGCACATGAGCAGTGACCTCTGCTTCTTTTCCTTGGGAACGGGTAAAAATAGCATATGATTGTCTGCTTGCATAACCCTGGGTACCCTCTTCTTCATCAGATTCCTCCTCATCAAATTCCATATACCTGATAGTAGAGTCACTAGTTGGCTCACCGACGTCTTGATCATCTTCGCCCTGAGACGAAGGTTCTTCATAATCTTGTTCCTCTTCTTTGATTTCGGCTAGAGCGTTGACCGGAGGAGCCTCAAGCGCTAACCGCGAAGCAGTTGCGGGTAAGCGCGGTCTTTGAGGAACATTGTTGGAAATGAATTTCCTTCGTGGAATATCCCCGTATGAGGAACTGGGAGAAGCTTGGGCCAACTACTTCTTTAATGCAAGTAAGTCATTCGCCATCTTTTGAAATACCGGATCAGACGAAGTAGTGGGAGAAGGGTCCGAAGATTTAGGCTTGGATGATTCCTTTTTCAATTCGCTAGATATTATCAAATTATCTTCTATTCGAATGGTAGTGGCCTGGGAAAGAATCAAGGTAGCCACTCGCTCTTGAAGGAGCAAGAAACTAAATTTCGAGCTCATAGCATTCATGAAGAAACACTTCTGATTTTCTGGTGTTAGAAGCATGGCAACAGGGACACGGTTGATTAATGCATTGAACCTGGCGATAAAATCACGCATGGTCTCATTGGCCTCCTTCAGGTGAGTGATCTGTGATAATAATGCAAATGCATCTTCTAAAGGTTTGTACCTATCTTAAAAAGCATCCCGCAAGGTGGCCCAACTGATAATAGATCCGGCCAGCAAATGTTGAAACCATTCAGCTGCAGGTCCTTGTAGAGTTTCTAGAAAAAGGTGAACTGACACATCTTCATGAGTTACATCCAAGATACTACACGACATGATGAATGCAGATATGTGCGAATCCGTGCTTTGGTTTCCTCTCCCGTCGAATTTTGGAAAATTCTTTCAGTTTTCGTGAGGGAGCGCATGAACAGGATGTGGTAATGCGAGAGGCCATAGCATTTCCCCATGGCACCACCATCTGGACAGCTGGAAAAAGAACGCGGGCTGGGAGTGTGGTTCCACTGAGAAATAAAGCAGTGCAAAGGGATGTAGAGGCTTCTTGTGAAAACCGGCTCTTCCGTGGGGGTGAGGTGCTTATGGTTGACCGATCAGCTAAACTTAGTGATGAAAAGTGCGTCGGTGCTACACTGAAATTGTGCCTTTGAAGCCAATCGAAAGTAGGATCGACTTCTCCATGAGCTCGCCTTCCACGCTCAAATGGCTCACCTGCCAGCGTACCTTCCAGATCTGGAATGCTGTGGTGCAGATTTAAAATTTATTTTTGGTTGTACTTGCTGATTTTCTGGTTTTTTTGACAAAAAATAGCAGCATGTAGTTTTCTAAATATTTAAAACTTATCCTCTTCTAAAAACTGATTGCGATTAATGCCAAATAACAGTGAGGATAAAATGACAGTGAAGATTAGCAAGCTGATTTTCGGATCTAAATCTGACTTTTTCAAAGAGTTTGAAAATTTTGGTAAACTATCAAAAAATCAGATCTACGGAAAAACACAAATTTTTGTAAGAACTCGGTGAACTAAAGATCTCCAACTAGGCCAGATCTATGGATCTCGGAAGAAAATTTTCAATTCGGGTCACTTTTGCAAAATTTTGGATTTTTGACAAAAAGTTAAAGTTTGCAAACAGGCGGTGATTTTCTGATTTTTCTGATTTTTCTATCCTACCACCATCATAGATCTGATAGATCTGTTTGTTCCCCAGCGGATTCACCAAAAACTGTTGGTCCGAAAATCTGTCGCTTGGGCAGATCTATGGATAGACGAGCCAACAGTGTGTAGGGCATAGCCCCTCTTTGAGTCAGTAAAGCGAAACTGGTTTATTGCTATTCTACCAGCAGGAATCTGTGCAAGTCTCACAATATTCCAGCTTCAGGGGTTTGGGATCCCATCCCAATAGGGTGTTTCCAATTTCGAAAAGAAAGGAATGAAAGAGAGGATGAAGGAAGAGCAGGTCCGAAGGGAGAAAAGAAATGAATTTCAAAGCAGAAAGGTCAGAGATTTTATGTTTTGGGATTGGTAGTAAACAGAGCCAAACCTACTTACATAAACGAGCAAAGCAATATTGATGAATAAATGACAATAAAACAGAAGTAAATTCAACAAAACAAACGCACAGATCTAACGTAAGAAAGATCCAATGCAAATAACACATGTATTCAGCACAAATTCTAAATATTGTATTAATAATTCTTTCTATTACAAAAAGCTCAAAGTCTTTCCTCCTCACTTCTATTTTTCATCTGAAAGATATTCACTCATGCACACCACAACAAGTATTGGGGTATTTATAGAAGAAGGAGAGAAAGCAAGGCAAAAAGGAGCCAACCACCTATTTACAAAGATATTTACAAAATATCTACAAAGAGATACAAAATATTTTAAAGTCATGTTGACTTTTGAGAACTTGATGGATGACATCATCTCATGGTGCAACATGGATGATGTCATCATTTGTGCCAAGATACTTCAGATATTTAAAAAAAGAAAGTCAATGAAGAGAGAGAAGAAGAAGAAGCCACTATTCATCGTCGTCATCCTACGGCCGAAAGGGAGTAGCTTGCTTTTGCTGCTCAGGTGACGAGATGTGGAATTAAGCGTGGTATTCCATGAACTTGCTGATCATGGACCTTAGTTGATCCTGGGAAGGATCCTTGTGTCGCTCACTGATCACCTCGCAAGTCTCCCACTCGTCTATGAGCTTCTCTGGGAGTTTGGAATACTCTTTGGATTTGGTAGGCCTCTTGCTTGATGTTGACATATGTTCTTCTGAGCTTATTTGTTGATTTGCAAGAATAAGACGTGAAACCCAATCAAAGAAAGCCATGTCAGCTGCTTGATTTTCCATTGAAATGTTGACAGAAGAAAGAGTTAGCAATTTTGAGGCCTCGGGGCACATGGCGCACAGATATTACAGATTGCAGAGTGAAATAGGTAAGGTGCACAGGAAAAGGGTGTTGCAAGTGAACAGGATGCGCCCGTGGCACATGTATCTTTCATGTTGCACAGAACATCATTGTGCCAAAGGGTGCATATAAAGTTTGTGTAACGTGTCCTTTTAGAGCGCTTTAAGGGAAATTGGCGCGGCGCATGGAGGGTTTGCACAACATGATGTTATTGCGATGAGGAACGCGCCTACGCCTTGTATAGCTTTGCACTTGGCGCATGGGAAACGACTATTTGCAAGGATGTTGGGTGCACCAAAGGGAGCAGGAATAATTAATGTTGCATCCAAGTTTGATGCACTAAGAGGGCGCATGGAAAGAATTTGCAGCAAGCGAGAGAAGTGCGCCAAAGGAGAAAACAATTTTCTTTTTAGTTTTGATCTTTCTCTCAGAGGTGTTTCCACATATGGCTTAGCTTTTATAACAAGGTTCATTGTAGGATATGAATAGGTGCTATACCAAAAGTGTTTCAGACCATCACTTTTTTAGGACAGAGCTTCCTCTACCAGCAGATCTAGAAAGAGGAGGAAGAAATGTGGAAGGACAGCAGGGGAAAAGCAAAATCATGAATTTTATTCTTTTTCTAATTCAATCATGAACCAATCTAGCAGCCAAAAACTACAAAAACAAAACACATGAAAGAAAGAAGGCAATTTACCCGGATATAAACGATGAAAAAACGTGAGAACGGGTCCAGAAATCAATTCGAGAGCGACGGGGCTGGTGCACTGACAAGCTCAGAGAAAAATCACGTGTTTTGCATCGGTGACAATGACAGCGCAGACACGTCTATTTATAGGCGAGGCAGCAATAAATGTGCCACCAACTGTTTAAAGGGGCACACCAAATGAGCTGTCAACATGAGAAAACATGTGCCCTTTGGCGCACCGAAATACTTGTCAACATGAAGATATGTGTGCCTATGGCGCACCGGAAGTGGTGTTGACAGAGGAAAATGTGTGCCTTTGGCGCACCAAAAAGAGGCGCAACAAATGATCTGTCAACAGGAAGGCGCATGCGCCTCGGCGCATGCAGGGAAGCCTTAATAGGTAGAGGCATACTAAAACACCTGCTGACACAAGAAAACATGTGCCAAAGGTTTTAAATGGGGCTCATCAAAAGTTGATGTTGCATAGTCATTCTATGCGCCCGACCAAAAAGACCAAAAAATGACTAAGTTCGAAAAACCAGATTTCCCGGGAAGGGATTTTGCAACGTTCCAAATGCAAGGAGTCCCTAACGAGGGATCAGAACAAAATTTCGGTATGGTTATCTGTAAAATTTCCCTTGCCAATTTTACGGGATAAGACAAAGTCTTCCATCATGTTGATAAAAAGCTTTAAGTGCTGATCACCAGTTATAAGATTATTTCCTTGGAAATTTTGTAGTCTATTTTTTACATCTTAGGTAACTGAATTTGGATAACCAGACATCCCTCTAAAAATTATATGACCAAAGGTATTTAAAACAAATGGAGGTCTGGGTGGGGGATGTGCCATGTTGTTTTGAGGAGGTGACCTTGGACTAGAATCAAACTGATACAGGACAAGGGGTCTTTTAAACATAGGAGTATAACTTCCAAAATGGATATCCCCTAAAGGATTTGTTTCTTGGAAAACCCTATCAACTTTGGAAAACATAGGGGTAGAACGAGAAGCAAAATTTTCAAATTCAAATGAAGGCCCCTCTCCAGATGGAGAATTCAATTCCACAAAAGGACTACTTGATTCAGAAGCACTTGAATGGCAATATTTAATGATAGGCTGATCACTTTGATAAATGGAAACCTCTTTTCTTGACTCCTGATCTCCAACAACTCTCTAGGCTCTTCTTCCTTCTGAATTTGTTTTAACTAGCTCTAGAAATAATGTCCTAGTAGGATCCTTAGTGAAGAAAGATCTTATTCCTTCCAAATTTGCAAAGATTAGTAACAAATATCACTTGATAAAGGCTAAGAAATTGGTATTTTAAAAAAAATCAGATCAAAATGGAGTCGCCACTAAGGATTTCCACCTTAGTTGTGCAAATGGACTAAAAAATATGATCTGTCAAATGTCTCTCAACACTAGAAACTAGAAATCGAAAGATATGACCTTCCTTTACCTAGATTTATCAATGAAACTTAGTGCAATAACTGTAGAAACTGGAAATATTTCACACAACACTTATAACTTTAAACACTTATTATAGACCTGAACATAGGATGATGTTGAAACAATGTACTAGAACTTAGAGCATATAAAATGTTTACCAGGGTCTGAATATGAACTGTAATCACAATGTTCCCAGAAATGGCACCAGAAATGGTGTTGGTACCCAAATTGATTCTCCGTTAAAATTTGAGACGCATCACAAATTTGACAGGAAGTTTAGAGACAAGAAGATCATGTTGTGTGTCGTCTTGTAGCCGGGGAGGAAATACAACTTGCTCTTTGTCACTCAAATGTGGAAAAATGGGTAGCACCCTCATGAGGATTTGATCTATCCTCACTACTTTATGGTTGTGCCTTTTAACTAGAGTGAGAGGACCCTTTTCTAGCCTATTCTGATTAAGGAGGAGATCGAGATGTCCTACCTTGTACAAGTTTATTAAAAAAGACATTGAAGAAAATATGATCAATACAACAAAAAGCTAACTCTCACGCGTTTTCACCCTAAATAATAGAGATATTTTCTAATCAAATTTCAGGCTACTAAATACAATGAAAACATGGTTGCTTCTACATGTTTTGGTAATAAAAATTATGTATTTGTACACACACAGGACAAACAGGGGTAGCATAGGTAAGATTGGTTGTTTCTAAATGAATTTTTTGTGTTAGGTGATGCAAAGTGAAGTTTTATTTGCACAAGATATTTGTGAGGTTTTACAAGAAATGGAAGGATTAATCAAAAAAAATTCTTCAAAACAACTAAAATGTTCTTTTAACCAAGAAGGTTTGCTTCAATGGAGGCCCAGATCAGCACATGTTTTCACATAAACTTTAATAATTCAAAACTGAAGGTTCAAATTGAAAAACTTAATCAGACATTGTCAACCCTTGTTTTATCATGCTTAAGATACCCACAAAGGCTAATAAACAATTTTATCATCATATTAAGAGTAAAGTGATTTTAATATTTGTTTATTTCACTATTAAATGAAATCTCTTCTGATAAATGAAATCAGCAAATGCCACCACACAATCACAAGGATAATATTTTGTGTGATTCAAAAAAGATTTCAATGTAAGATTGCAATGGGAACAACAAAAACTATTTGCAGACATTCAGAAATGAAGAAGACACAATTTTTCCCAAAATCAAACACAAATTAACTCAAATTTGATTAAATTCATCAACAGTGGAAAGTTTATAGAAGAATCTTAGAGCTTGTTCAACGGCTATACACTTGTAACCACCTTGACATGATCAAATTTAACAAAAAATAAATAAACATGTTTCTTAGATGGTTTCTCATAAATATGGGCTCTGTCAAACTTTTCTCTTAGGAATTCACTCCTGATCTCTAACACTCCAACCATTTACATGACAAGTTCATACAATTTATAACATTTAATCTACAACAGAGTTTTCCCCCCAAAGACCAAAAATACTTCAATGGACCATTGCTTGTGACAATTTTGATTGTGATTTCCTATAATCATATTTGACAAAACATTTGTCAGGATGCTCAGAAGGAAAATATCTTCAAATATTTCTAGCATTCAATTCTTCACCTAGTAAGTTACTATTCACTTCACGTGCCAACTACTTCCTCCTCTAATCTGTCGAATATGGTTTCATGCATGCCAAGGAAGGAAATATTGGTAAATCAGATCGAATCTGACAGTAATATTACACCTTAATGGTAAAATATTTTTTTAGATATTCTCCACCAAATAAAGATATCAACTAGTTTACTTGCAGGCCAAGGAAGGAAAGATTGGAAAATTATATTTAACTCGATAGTCAAATCACGTCTTAACGGTAAAAGAAATGTTTTCATATGTTCCCCACAAAATCAAGATATCAAATTAATTCTCCTCTTCATTTGGCATGTAGGAGACATCAAGAAATGATAAAAAATCTTAAAAATTTGCATCCCCATGAGATTTAGATCAAAAATGGCTAGAAAATCAGACACAAATGCACAATTACCGTCGATTTATCCTTTTGAATTTTGACCGTCCACATGGGAGATCCAAGTTAAAATGGGCGTAAGGAGTTCCTTTTTACCTGTTGTATGCCTTTTGGGAAAAAATGCAAAGTTTCTCATTTTTCTCTGCCCCTCCACCTTTGAAAAACAGGCTTGACACGTGTCCCAATGTGGGTCCTAGTGGAACCACAACTTCATTTTTACTACTTTAACCCCTTTTTTGGACAAAAGGAATATTTTCCAAATTTCCCCCGTGAAGCTCTGTCCTTCCCCACCTTTAGTTACATATTTGGGTCCCTATGGAACCGCACTGCTTTTTTACATGTTAACGCCTTTTTTCACAATGATGGAAAATCTTGAAATGGTCCCCCGAAAGTCCGCACCTCCAAACAAGCATGACTAATCAAAACGTTGACTATTCAGTCCTTCGAGCTTGAGGGTCATCTTAAATGACATTGATAGGTTTGACAGTAGAAGGTGAAATGTGTCTAGGGTTCCTCTGAGGACCCACCTCTCCACCTTTGGACTATTGAAACCATTCATGAGTCTCAATGGTTCATTTTGAGATGGTACCAAAAATTGGATAGCCTCAAACAATTGTGGGCTCAACACATGGTACTCAGTCCAGTAAAGTCTATTAAAACCCATTTTTGCCAGTCCCCAGCGGATAGGCGCCATGTATCCCTCCACATGTCCCAGATTGCCTTCTTTAGAAAGCTTCATTGAAAAGTCTAAGTAAAAAGGCAGAGCCTGACAAAAAGCCGCCATAGTGTCCTCATGGCGCAACTTCAAGATAAAACTCCAAAAGTGGTTAGACCCTAAACAAGCACGTGGTTCCTCCACGTGTCTTATGGCCCACAAAAACTATACCGAAGCTGCATTGAAAATTTTATCTAAGTCTAGGAAAAACCAGCGGAATCCTCCACGTGTCCTCTATGGCGCAACTTCTAAGATGCGAAAACCAAAGTGTGAGATTTTGAAATGAGCATGGGCATTCCTCCACGTGGACAAGTTTTGGGTTAGAAGTAATTCCATTTAGAAAAATTTTAAAGTGCCCCACCGGAGCTGGCAGAAGCCAATCTAAAAAGAGAAACACTCTGATTGCAGATATGTTAAATTTTACGGGGACCCTAAGGCACATCCGTGAAACCATAAAAATGCTAGGGAAACCACATGTCTATGAGCTCGGAGATGAAATTTTCTTCAAGCTGAAAGATAATTTGGAAATGTTATGAGGTCTAGGAACATGATGCAACTGAGCTACATCCATTCATGTTTCCCCCCGGCGTATTTCCAAGACCAAACCAGGGATCGGGAAAACAACACATGACTGTAAAAAATAAACATGGACCAGGTTTCGGTTAAAACAATCCACAAAGTTTTTACCCCTAGGATGTTAAAGACTGCTTCAGATAAACAGAGAAATGAAAACCACATTTCCATTGATCTTTAAGACGTATCCTCGACCCAGGAAGGGACTACACCCGTTAAATGGCAACCAAATAGTAGGAGAAAAAACCGTTTCAAGCACCAACATGGGGAGATAAAAAACATGACTTAAAGGTCGTAGAACTTTGGGAATGTTCAATGGTTCAAACAGGGAGAGACTAATTTGAGCTACTAATGGAAGTCATGGTTCCTAAAGTATTTATGGAATGGGAGAAAAATGAAAGCAGATGGAAGAAGAACACATGGACTACGAAAAATAGAAGGAAATGGATGGACACAAGGTTTGCACCCAATCTTAGAGACACCTTCAGATGGTTATTAGACCAGATGGAGTCACAAGATTATAGATCTTGTATGTGATCTTCAACTAAGGAATGAATCCTAATCAGGAGCACACCAACTTGTTAAGATGAAGTGGTAAGGTGCTTCAAGCACCTATCCCATCGGGTGATAAAAACAAAACATGAAATAGTTTTTTCACACAATGGCTTAAGATTTGCGGTTGATAATGAGACACCTTGGAATGATAGAGACTAATATAACCATGAACAGTGTCCCATCAACCATGCTAAAATTGTTAGTGCAGAATCACAGTACCCCCTGACAATGGACTGTAGCATGAGTGGGGCAATACTCTCAGTGTGATTGCACACCATTGGACGATCTCCCAAAGCTGTGGGAATTACAAAACTTGAGATGGACCTCCAAATGATGGCCGGTTACTACTTCCCCTGTTCTACCTGCACATAAGCTACTCGAGTGCAGGTAAGAATCTAACTCTAAAACCTAATCTAACCGTTACCAATGGATACAGGTCTTGAGAGAGGGTGAAAGAGCCTATAATAAGTAGTGATACACTAGAAAAGGAAGTGGAAAGATACTCTGCTGAGGGAGAATTCAACAGGGAAAAGGGGACTGAGGGAGGTAAGTCAGAAGTGACACAAACCCATATTACTAATTTTCCATCAAAACTCCATAGAAATGCAATGACATCTCACACCTGCAAACATGAAATATACAAACAACGAGAAATCACGAGATAGAGAGGCACAAAGACACAACAATGAACACATGAGCAAGGGTTGAAAATACATCCACGAAACATAGATTATAATTCTCTATAAGGTTATACAGTACTATTAAATGCATGCTTAGACGCTCATTTTTTTTTATTACAAATCTGAATGGTGTAGGATTAGAAGGCTCCACATCTTCAATTGGAGTCAAGGGAAGATGGGACTGGTGACAAAGTTTCCCCACATCCCAGAATGTCTCAACCCTTCTACAAATGAGCCAAGATGTTACAATATATAGATGTAGTGAAGAGATCAGAGGGAAAGAAGAGAAAGTCGAAACCTACTCCTAAATCTAAAACTACTAACTATCGATACCCATTGCAGATCCTGCTCACAATCTGTCAAATGTGCACCACTCTATGTCTGTTCTGGCATGTTGAACAAGGAAGAATGGTGGATCAGATCAAATATGATCTAATTAGTTGTAAGCAATCGGATCACTGTATTAATTTCTTGAAATTTGTTTTCCCATTTTTCACCCACCTAGCCTTGTCAAAATTAATGTTTCAGGTCTCCCATGGCATAAACGAGGTTGAGACCTTTCCAATGGTGCCAAATTTGGTTATGGGTTTTGAGAACTTCGATCGAAAAGATATGTCCGATTTGAATGTTTGAGTTGGGTCCGTACAAAAATGGACAAAAATCAGTTTAGTAGAATAGGTACGTGGGCCTGAAATTCACATTTAACGATTTTTGGCACCAAAAATACAAAAGTGTAAAAAATGTCCTCACAGAGCTGCATAATTCATTTTTGGCAAGATTTCCTCTACAGCCCCGCAGACCCATCTTAGCAAAAGAAATCATCTGGGGCCATCCGGTCTACATTTTCTATTTGGGTGAAAAGTCTCCCCTAGACCCGTCAACTCGCTCCTGGAAAAAATCACTCCAAGGCTCGCCTTTCCCCATGCAATTTAGGATTGACACATGGCTCCTCTGGCCGTCAGTGGAGTTGCAGTTCATTTTTATACTTTATGCCTTCTTGAGCCAAAAGTTCAAAATGGCTTCAATGACCCGACTTCCGACCTTGACTTGGAAGCATGGACGTGTGTAGAGTTGGGTGCTAGTTTGGGGACCGCTTTTGGATTTTCCTTTTGAAGTTGTGCTGAAGATACATGTGGCGCATTCCACAGCTTTGTTCTCTTTCTTTGTGTTTTGGCAAATTCCTTTTGTTCGGTGGGGTCGTATGTCTGACCCAAGACACATGGAGGATTGGTGTGCATTTGGGACGTACTTCCTGATTCTTTCTTTTGAATTTGCATGGAGATAACACGTGGAGGTCTCTATCTTCCATTCCATACATAGTCAATTTAAGCGGTTGACTTTGTTTTGTTTTTGACATTCAGACATGTGGAAGCTCAACGCTAGTTTGAGACTAGCCCTTAGGCTGCCCCTTTGGAATTTGTGCTATTCAGACACTTGGTACTCTCCATTAACTATGCCCCATCTTGAATTTTCAACTGTCGACTCTGTCCCTTTTCAAACCTGGGGACACGTGGAAGGCTTGTGTTTGTTTGGGAGACCTGATTTTAGTTTCACCTTTGAAGATACGCCGAAGAGACACATGGTGCCTTCCATGAGTCTGCGATACTTAGCTAATTTGGGCCGATGCTTTTCTCAAACCCTGACTACATGGTGGGCTTGCGTTACTTTGAGTATCTACTCTTTGGATTTATCTTTGAAGTTGCATCGAGTCGACATTTGGCACCTTCTACTGACTTGAAGACTTTTCAATGACCGGTGTGACTTTTTGGGGACTCTGGACATGTGGAGGCTTGGCGCTTGTTTAGGGACAACATTTTTGGCTTGATCCTTAGAGGTGTGTTGTTGCAACACTTGTCAGCTTCCATTGTCTCTTCCATACTTAGCCAATTTAGGCCCGCTTTGAATCATTTGTGAAGCCCAAACACTTTGAACGTTTCTCTGTTTCTCTCCTGAGACCCTCTAGTTTGCTTCATGTTGTTTGTCTCTTTTGAGCTTCTAGTCTCTCCATTTCTGAGTATGCCTACAACCTGACTATTGGATTCGAAACGTGGGCTCATACGACAAAAATGACCTTTATATTTCTTCTTGTTCAGGGTCGGGTTTGGTTAATTTTTCTAGGGGGAAAAATTGGGATAACAATTAGACTATAAGGGTTTAGTCCTTAGATCTCTAATGCCCCAATTTTATTGCACTAAAATACATCTTAAAAATACTAAAAATTTGGTCTAATTTTTATAATGGATTTAAAATTTATATTGTCTACTCATCCTAACGTTTTCGGGCTACGTTATATCCTTAGTCCATAATAATTTTATTTAATTAATTAATTTAAGTCCAAGGTAATAATGTGTTTCCCCACTTATACCTTAAATCAAATCACTCATTTTAAAAATTCTTATTGATTCCCATGATATAAAAAGGTCACTTCATTTATAATACTTCCTATAATTTATCTCTTCAACACTTAAACTTCTAAACCCCACCCTCACTCTTATATTTTTTCCCCCTAGTGCACTCACTTAAATAACTCACCCCCACACCCCATTAATTTTATCCACCTTCTCTTATTTTAAAGCTAAACTCCCATAACTTAAAGTTGTGAATCCACCCTTGGATTTAAAGATTGTGGGCCATTAGATCTAGGTCTCTCTAAAAGCCCTAGTTTTATAAATCTGCATTTTCTTTTCTCTTTCTCTTTGTTTCATTTATTCTTCTCTTTGTGTAGGTTTATGGAGAGGCCATGGAGGGCACATATATTTATTTTCCTTATTTTTGTGCAAGATTTTAGATCCGTTTTATTTTGTTTTCATAATGATCTACAAATCCTAAAAATTATAAGTTTGGGAGTATATATATATATATAGACACACACACACACATGTATCCCCATATGTTTATATTGGTATTTGAATATAGAATCGTTGATTAAATTTGTGGTTCGAGGGATTTGCACATAAAAACTTTGAATGATAAAACCATTAAATAATATGTTTACAAGGATTCTAAAAAGTTATTCTTTTTTCTTATGTTTGTGACACAAGACAAAGTACATTCAAAACTTCAACTAATAATTCAATAGGCCTTTAATGACCTTTTTTTTTATATTATTACTTTCCAAACAATAATAAATATGCATATTAAAAAAATGTAAGTATTACAAGACCTTTTTCACCTAAATAAGATATAGATGGCACATACATTTAAAATTTGCAACTATAATATGCATTCCCTCCGCAATGCAGAATGCATCCATACTTTGTGAATAACAAGAATAAATCCTACATAGTAAATGGAGTTGGTTTTCTACTAGCATAACAAACAATTTTCAAAACAAAATAGTCCTCTTCATTCACATAACTTAGGTAACTGAAATAATTATTTGAGGATAACCATGAATTGACAAAGAAGCTCTCTTTTCACTTAATACCACAAGTAAACAAATGAAAACAAAATAAAAAATTTGTTTAACTTAAAATCAATTGATTTTAGCTTATATTTTATCCTGACAAGATAAAATACAAGATTACATAAAAATTTCATTATCCATTATTTATAAACATACCTAAAGCAAGAATACAACTTATTTCAACATGGAGAAATCAAAATATAATATAACTATGTTTCTACAACACAAGAGCAGAATATTATTTCAATATGAAACAACAAAATTTATTCTCAAGAGAAGGATCTAAACATAGCTAACTCTTTCATTTGACATTGTTTACACCATGTTTTCAAAAGTAATAATAGGTAGACTTTTACAACATGATAGATTAGATATAAAACATGCTCTATGGCAAGAATAAGTTACATAAAAATTGATTACATACTCCCAACCTTCTTTGAAATAAGTTTTACAAAATGATTACAAAACTAGGGTAGTAGTTTGATACAATGTGAGAGAGAAAATATTCCAATGTAACTATATTTCATTTCATGAAGAGAAATAATAATTAACCCATTACATACCACCTTAAGGATACCTACTAAGGAAGGAAGAAAAAAACATTTCAACCATATATTGCCCACTTCTCTTCGACACTTATTTTTTTTTGATTTCAATTACTATTGACTATAGACGTGGACATTATTGTATCATTTTGGCTTAGCATGATCTCATATGATAGAGATATTCTGACTATTGATGGATTGTGATTCATAGTATGATTTTTGTGGATTCTTAGAGAGATATTTTATATTGATGATGATATTTTGTTGATATATATATATATATATATATTACTAACATTTGGAATTCTCTTCATGTTGAGTAGGATTTAGTATTTGAACTAATCCTGTGATCTTATTGGTATTGATGAAAGATAGAATTGAGATGTTGTTGGAAGATTTAAATGATAGCATTTTATGTCTAGATGATGATTTAATTTATATACAGATTATTATAGATTTGTATGCGTATATTTTATCTTTTCTGTTTTGATATGGCCATGAGGACGAAAGAGGTATTGTGTGATTTTACAGGTAACTATATCACAACAATCAAAGGGGGATTAGAGACCAACCACAACAGAATACTGAATGGATACAACAATGGTCACCATGGAAACCTATGTAATGTTGTTGTTTTGTTATTTGATGTTAGGGGGTCCGCATGGGAGAGATGACCTCCAATCAAGACCAAGGTTTTGTGTGTAATTATTCTCCTTTCTTTTATTCAATTTTGGAGTATGTGATTTAATTTGTGATGTAATTCCCTTTTATCATTATTGATTAATGTTCCTTAATTAAGTGAATTAATCATGTTATTAAGCTAATTATGGATGTGAAAAAAGGAGTTATTTATTAGAGTAGGTGTGTTTTTAGTTGAGTGTATATGATTTTGAGTATTGTACACTCTACTCCACTTGGGAAATTCAGGTTTTGGCTTAAGGACGATTTTTTGGAGGCTTGTGGGACACGCTAATCTTGTCCCACAGCTCTTAATTTATTAAACCAACTCTTCCTATGGATTGGAGGGTAAAAAATAGACCCCATCAAATGTTTTGTAAGATAAAAAGTTACATTTATTGCACTTTTCTTAAATGGGTTTTAAATTATGTTCTTAAAGGGTGTGGGTTTGGATTGTGTGTGGAAGAGGTTTTCATTTCTCTTAACCACCCATTTATTGTGGATTGGGGTTGAGGTTTTACTTGTGATGTGGAGTTGACGATGAGTGATGTGGCATCCTACATGGATCCACCTCACCCTTCTCTTTCCTTTTTCTATGTATGCAAGTTTAATTATCTATTTTGGGGGTTACTTCATTTCATTTTGTGCTCTTGTATTTTGGAGTTGTAGAATTTTAGAGTGCTTGTTGAATTCTTGGATCTTTTTAGAGTTGGATTGAGCTTGAAGGAGCTTGGATTGTGAATTATTGATCAATTTCTTAACATGGAAACGTAGGAGGTACACTCTTTTTACTTGATTTCTTTTATATGTGTGCATTTTTATGTATGTGAATGGATTATGTGCTTATTGGGATCTAGGGTAGAATGCCTAAGTAAGCTTTAGGAGAAGGATATGGGGATTATATATGGAGGGATGCATTAGAGTTTATTTCATGTTTTGGGAGGGAGTTGGGATGGGTGCCATACCTTAGATAAGATAATTCTTGAATTTCTTATGTGATTCTTTTGAGGGAGACATAAGAGATTGTAGGGAGGCATAAGATAATGTGGGAGGCATAAGATGGTCTTGAGGGAGGCATAAGAGTTGAGTAGGGGTTTTGAGATGTATGTTTGAGGGTTTTAAGGTTGGAACCAAATCCCATAGATCCTTGCTCCATTGACTTTACATTTCAATGTATTTTGTAAAGTTGTATTATTGTGTTTATTTTCGTGTGTAGAATGTGTTTGAAATGGTTGTGAAAATTATTGTTGTGTTGTGGAAGCATTGTATCATTGCCAAGATTTCGATCCATCCTTTATTGCATTCTAGTTGGGGCTTAGGGGCCAATGAGGAGGATTGTTTCTTCTCCTCATTGGAGTATTGGTTAGGTGGAGAGTGTTGCCTCTCCCCCATTTTTTGTTGTTGTCATCAAGTGAAGAAATGGTTGAGCTCTTTTTGGAGATTTGGGACTTGGAGCACTAATAGAAGACTAATAAATCTTTCACTATAGAAAATTTTCTTGTAAATTCCCACTTAAGGTGGAATACTTATAGTATTGTATTTGAAAGAAAAATCGTATTGAATATTTTGTTATTAAGTTGTAATGTATTGTTTGAAAGAGAAACAATTTTAGTGTAACAAGTTCTTGATATAAGAGAAATGTGATTGAAAAGAAAACAAATTTTTTCTCATTTTACTTTATTTATTGTCTCAAATAGGTGTGTCAAACTATTGGAAAATCTTGTTAGAAGTTACTTGTGGGAATGGTTGAAACTTGCATGTTGAAAAAGAAAGAAATATTTATTCCTATTGTACTACTTGAAAGGCATAAGATAACAAGTTAAACTATAATTGTTCATATTTTGTATTGTTGTAAGAAATTTCCAAAGGTCTCCCATTTTTACCTTTATATGCGTAGATGGAAAAGACTCAAAAAATTTATTATTCATTTACCTTGTCAATAAAATAGATTGATCCCTAAATCTAGTAAAGTAAAGAAATTACATGATTATAATGTAGACCATAGCCTTATTAGATTATATAAATTTATATATAAACCCAATGTTACATAAAGTAATAACAAGTGGAATTTGAATTGATTTTAAAATCTTTATATATATATATATATATATTGTAACATTATTAACATTTTAATATTATCACTATTATTAATAAAAATATTAATATTAAAATATTAATGATTGTATATATATATATAACTGTATTAATAAATAATATTAAATATAGCGAAAACGGGTATTAAATAAAACCTTAAACAAAAAAATGAATTTTGTTGAAAACACTAAGGCCTTGGCCTGTAAATTTCTGATACATTGAGAATGGTGGAAGACTAGGTCGACGACACCACCCCCCCCACTCCATATACTATGGGATGGGGGGTGGGATCGGCGATCCGCCCCCACTAAACAATAAACCTATAACTTAATTCTAAACCTCCAAACATTTACCGCTAATGCTAATACATTGCCTTAGTCAGCCTTTCCTCCTTGCTTGAGTCTGCACAATCCCAATCTGCAGCCAGGGTAACTAGAAACTATTGAAAAATAAACATTATATATATATATATATATATATATATATATATATATATTGATTTTAGGTTTTCTTTAAAATCAAATTTGAGTAAAATATACATATATGTGTGTGTGTGTGTATACAAATGTGTGTATATATATATATATATATGTATGTATATATCCTTTTACCCAAGTGTATATATACACTATTCTATCTATTTCTCTAAAATAGGGTAAATAACCATATGCCCATTTAGGAAAATACAAAAAGAATGAGTTAAGAAAATAATTAAAATAATTACAAACCTTAGATGAGGGTACGAATGGAATCCTTAATAAAAGGACTTTTTTGTTCAGACTTAAGTTTTAGCTTATCTCCCATGGCTTCCACCTCCTCCTCCAAAAATCTATAAAACAAAAATAATAAACAATGAGTCAAATGAAATGAAAATATGCTTTCATAACTAAGTTTAGGGTTACAAGGATCCCTAAGTCCAAGGGCTCCAAATGAATCCATCCAATGGATGAGATTCATCCCTACAAAAAGTAGGTGGGAAGTGGGTGAGAGAAATTTCAAATTTAAAATGCATGGGTAGAATTTATTTTGGGGCCACTCAAGTGGTGTAGGAAGTGTTATTACTTGTCTAACCCAAATATTTTATTAGAGACCTTTTTATTTAATGTAATCTTTGACCCCTTTGTGGGTGTAGTGAAACTTTATTATTTAAATAACTAGACCTCAATACCTTTGAAATTAATTTGAGCAAGCTTAATTAAGTCTGAATTTAATTGTTCTAAGACCAAAAAGGTAGGGAAGCCTAAATCTTTCTTTAGTTTAATTAATTTATTAAACGGTATCTAGAGATTTTATTATTTTATTTAAAAGGGAATTAAGGGGATTGTGGACCCTCATTCAAAAATTAATAATATTAATTTAATGAAATTTTAAAATGAGAAAGTGTGACCGTAAATTTTAACCTAGTATTGCGAATACATTTTACAAAAAATTATTCCATATTTTTTCTAGTTTTACCCATGTTTGTCTTCGATTTTTTACGGGTAAATTTATGGGTGTTACACTTGGTATTAGAGCCGTGAGTTCAAAGCTCGTACCCTTGGGAACACTTGAAAACATGAAGCATGAACATTAAAACTTGCGCAACTCTAACCCTAGAAAATTACATTGTATGATATTTCTATAATATAACAAACTTAGAAAACTCAAACAAAACTTAGAATGATGAACTAACTCTCACCTTGGTTTGTGTAAGATGCGTAGACCAGACGAGGGGTTATTGCATGTAGACATAGACTTTCCACCTCCAGATCAGGACATAATGGCTATTTTACCTCAAATATTATAGAAGTTACAGGATGTAAATGTTGTTATATGTGAAGGAGCTTTAGGAGGATGACCTTCCTGATAGGATATATAGCCATAAATAGAGGTTTGTGCATCTCCATGACACAGTGATAATGATAGAGAAGATAAATCCCATGTGGAGTCAGCTAGATCAAATTCACCTCAAAGGGGACATGGAGATAGTACTTCAAGACACAGAGTCAGATCTCAGAGCCCTAGTACGAGGGAGGAGCATGCAGACAGACCTAGGGGTTGACAGTCATCAACTGTAGATCATATCCGGGATATCCTGAAGCTACGCCCATCTCATTATTATAGATATATAGGTTTTTTTTAGGAAGAAGCTTGGTTAGTGAGCTTGAACGGGTGCTTCAAGCTTTTCCCATCTAATAGCAACATGAAATATCATGTTGCAATTCATCTTATGAGGGATGGAACAAGTGTCTTGTGGAGGACTGAGGCACATAATCTCCATGTAGAGCTCAGTCAAGACAAGCTCACCAGCAACGACCTTATCAATTCACATCTGGATCATTAGGATCCATGGCATAGACCACTTGAGTACCTATTAGAGCCACATTTCGTTGGAGAGGACCAAGAAGTTGTTATGAAGGTGGTGTTCTTAGACATCATTGGAGAGAGTGCTCATAGAACCCTAGTAAATAGGGTAAGGCACTAATTTCAGAGCCTATAGTTGGGGACATGGGAGTAGCCATCGGATATTTGTAGTGGTTGAGAACCACCAGGATGAGCATAAACGCACTGTGATGGAGACCACAGGTAGCATTGGTGGTATTCCTAACTCTATTCTATTTGATTCTGGTTCGTCTAATTCTTTTATCGCACTATATTTGCGTAGGAGGATTTTGTAACATCTTCCTAATGACAGCTTCTACCTTATAGCTAGATTAGAGATTGAGTCTTAGAGGCTCCATGAGGGGATATTTGATGGATTTTCATTAGAGGAAGATGATATTCTTAGATACAGAGGTCAAATATATGTACCTAGAGATGGAGGCTTGAGATAGGATATTTTTACAGAGGCTCATCATGAACCTTATTCAGCCCATCCCTGGGTTAATAAGGTGCACACCACCTTGAGACAAATTTACCATTGGAGGGGACTACAGAAAAATGTAGCTCCATTTTTTTCACGCTATTTATAATTTCAGAAGGTGAAGTCTGAGCGCACCTAGTTGGCCTTCTCTTCCATCACATCATACTAGAGTGGAAATGGGACACCATTTCCATGGATTTCATAGTTGGGTTACCGACGTCAAGATACCACCACAAAAACATCATGGTTATGGTGAATAAATAGACAAAAGTGGCTCAATTTTATCTGGTGAATACCACCTACACAGCTAGTGCAGTGACACGAGTATACCTTGATGAGCTTGTTAGCCTACATGGGATTCTTTGGAAGATCATTTGTGACCACGACCCCTTATACACATCTCATTTCTGGACTACCATACAACATGTTCTTAGGACTAGGATCAACTTCAATACAACTTATCACCTTGAGATAGATGGATGGGCAGAGCAGGTGAATCGGATCTTGGAGGACATGCTTAGGATGTACATCATGGACCATCAGTCGAGGTGGGAGGAGCACTTTTATTTGGTGGAATTTTTCTATAATAACACTTTTATAAGTTTGATAGACATGGGTCCTTTTCAGGCATAGTATGGCAAAGATTTCAGGACACCACTAAGTTGGGACAGATTAGAGGACAAGTTATTTTTTTGACCGACTTTATTATAGGAAATGGAGCAGCAGGTTATCATGATTAGGAAAATATTTTAGGAGGATCAATAAATACAATAAATATCCAGATCAACGGAGGAAAGATCATAGTTTTGAGGTGGGCACGAAGGTGTTTCTTCATGATAGGCCTCATAACAGCCCTATTCAATACGGAAAAGGATCTTATCTTTCTCCCAAGTTTGTGGATCCCTTTGATATCTTGGAGTGTATCGGTCCTTTGACCTATCATCTAGCATTGCAACCCAGCTTGTCTCATATATATTTCATGTTTCTGTATTTAGGAGGTACATTGCAGATCCTTCTCATGTATTAGATTAGACCTCATTGTAGGTGCAAGATCATGGGTAAGTGATGGTGGAGCTCATCAGTATTTTAGAGTGCAAGACCTAGGGACTTTTAGGCAAATATATTTATCACGTACGAGTCCAGTTGGATAGGTATGATGAGACTGCTGCTACATGTGATGATGCTACATTGCTATGAGTCGAATTTCCACACCTATTTTAGTGACATCAAGGAGGAAGTCGAGTATATGTGGAGTGGGATGTAGTTCCCACTTCTCTTTAGCACTTATTATATTCTGATTTTGATTATTTTTGACTATAGACATGGATATTATTATATCATTTTGTCTTGTCATGATGTTAGATGATAGAGATATTCTTACTATTGATGGATTGTGATTCAAAGTATGATTTGTGTGGATTCTTAGAGAGAAAATTTATATTGATGATGATGTATTGTTGACATATATATTACTGACATTCGTAATTCTCGTCATCTTGAGTAGGATTTAGCAGTTGAACTAATCTTGTGATTTTATTGGTATTAATGAAACATAGAATTGATATGTTAAAATTTTAAAATGATAGCATTGTTATTCCAAATAATGATTTAATAGATACATAGATGATTATTGATTTGTATTCATATATTTTATCTTTTATGTTTTGATACGGCCATGAGGCCAAAGGAGGTATTGTGTGATGTTGCAGGTAATTATATCACAACAATCAAAGGGGAATAGAGATCAACCACAATGGAATACTCGATGATTACAATAATGGTCACCATGGAAACTTGTGTAATGTTATTTTTCAGTTATTTGTTGTTAGTCGGTCACCATGGGGGGATGATCTTCTATTGTTTTTTTTTTTTAATTATTGGCAAATAGTTTTTTAAAAGGGACTATACCCTTGAGAACAAAAGAGGGCCTTAAAAGCCATAATAGCAATGAGAACCAGAATAAAAAGGATCAAAATCCAAATATGACAATGAAGTCCAATGTAGCCAGAGAGCAGCTACCCCAACAAAACAAAACCAGTACAAACATAGTAGAAAAGTAGCTAAAGGACAGCAAAAAAATAACAATATTTACAAAGAAAAGTAACAAAAGCACCCACAATTATTTCTTGGCAGCTTTGTCAATGATGGATTTGATATTATGCCAAGATTTGAACATCCCCAAAGTTGTCATGTGGGCAGTGTCAGTTTATATCCAGCTGCTCAATTGTCCTTTTGCTTTCCTTATCAGCGCCCCAAAGCAATGTCGGAACCCCACTGAGATTGGAAACACTGCGGAACATGCTATTTAATGAACTCTTGCAATTGCACTAAAAATGGCCATACTGTAGTCATGGTAGATTTTTGGCCTTCCCTAAATGGGAGTCTAAAGAGTTCAGTTTCTCGTATATATCTTCCATCTGGCTATTATCCATAGCCCCGTCCTCCTCCTTCTTCCTCTTGCCTTTTTATTTTGCCAAGTTTTTAACCTCGTCCTTTAACAGCTTCATGTCAGCTTCTAAGGCTTCTAGCCTTTTTGTAGAGCTCTCCATATGTGCATCCATGAGAACTAGCAATACTGATATGCAAGAGTTTTTGGACAATTTCAAGCTCTTGAGGACCCTTCTCCACAATAGGGGTATCAAGGTTCAGTCTCCTAGAGGACTTGGTAACAAGTCTAGTCAAAGTGGAAGCGAAGGGGGTGGGAGCAGCGGTGGTGGGAATGGAAGATGGAGCCCAGAAGACCGGCAGAGGGGTAATAGTAGTAGTGGTGGGGGACAGGATGTAGAGAAATGGGGCTAGTGGTCGCTGAACCGGGCAGAGGGGGAAAAGAGTCTAGGGGAGGAAGGAAGACTAGGAGACCGGAGGAGATATAGCTTATGCATTAAGAAAATAAGCCCCTAGCTGTAAAGGAACCGCATGGGCATGTTTTTAAAACTCCAAAATGGAGCGCTCCAGAGAGTTAAGCAAATAATGGGGGAAACATACTGCGCAATTCCTACAAAAATGGTTGAGGAAAACTAGATGCTTAGCAGGCACTATTACGAACCTTCCTTCCAAAGAATTGAAGCACACCATCATCTCGGGTTACCTCATCATAAGGTGAAGGGATCGAGTTTACCAGCAAGCCCACCATGACAAAGATCAACTTCTCTAATCCCTCCATGAATCTCCTCTCCTCAGCTTCTCTGTCGACCCTTTTATTAAAAAAATGGTATCCCTCCATGCCCAGGCCAGTCCACCTCAGAAATTAACTCCTCGTCGACCGAAATATTCTGCCCCCCATAATCCACTGTTTAATCCTTCCAATCCTTTGTAAAACGCATAAAAATGCTTTGATCATGGCCTTGAACCTTCTCCATAAAGTTGGTAATGCCTGCCTGGTTGAGTATACTCCAAAGCTCCGCATTATCCTTCCAATTTGGATCCACGCTGGGCTCAATCTAGGCAAGGGGGGCCCCCCATTTTCATTGTGCTTAACTGCTTGTAACAGATATTAGAATCCTTGATAGCTCTAATGTCAGTCTGCCTACCACTATTACAATTCGCGCAGTGAAAATACTGAGTAGAATAGTCGTTGCATTTCCCACGAATAGCCATGTGATTGTTGATTTGGACCTGTGGAAGCTTGCATGTGGGAACTACGGCCCTTTTGCTAGCCAATTCCCTAGCATCATTGACATCATTATTGTTGTCGGGATCTGTGGAGTCATATAACCAAATTGTATAGAGTATAATGTTGCCTGCATGCATGCCTTTGTTTTCTATATAACTCCACTTGAACTTATCCATATACTTCATACTATCTTGATTTTTCGACAAGATTTGTAAAATCTTAGTTTTAAAGACAACACGTGTGGGCATTTTATTAACCCACTCCCAAAAATCATATCCCAACTCAAGAATTTACATGTGTATAGATATCCACTTGAATGCTGCTTTAAAGTTGTTTAGGAATGTTATTATTATCCAAAACAATATGGTTAACATTAATTCCATAATTAGCCAATGCATCTGCCAATTTATTACCCTCCTGATAAGTATGCATGATCCTAATGTTATTGAAGGTTTGGCATATACTAATGGATTCTAAGATAAAATCTTTGATGTTCGAACTTGGAGGTGAGCACTTTTTAAGATGGTTAATGATATTCAAGAAGTCCCCTTTAAGAATGAGGTTTCAGATATTATGAATCTGAGAAATTCTCAGGCCCCATAAAGCAGATAATGCTTCGGTAAAATGATTTGTTTGAACACCCATTTTCCCAGCATACATGCAGCAATCAGACTACCTTTATGATCCCGGATCACTCCCCCCCTGCCGCAATCCCAGGGTTACCCCTTAGAAGCCCCATCAAAGTTCAACTTATACTAGTTAAAATCTAGGAGGATGCCATTTAATCAAAGATCTATCAATATTATTGCCGGCATTATTACGACTATTGACAGCTCCAATCTGCCAGTTAGATAAGATATACTCTTCATTTTCTGGACATCTCTTGTTCTTGGGGGGTTTAAATCTAGCAATATTCTCTTTGATATCATTAGAAATTTTATCAGTACTGAGCTTGTAGTTTTGTTTCTTATTTCTAAAGACAATATCATTTCTATCTTTCCATATCCTCCAAATAATATGAGGGATAACCAGCTTCCAGATTCTTTTGACAACACAATGCCTATAGGGTGGGTTCCATTGAGTCCATAGTTGATTTAAATCCTTCGGCACCACCCAGAGAGCTTCAAATTTGGAGAGGGAAAAAAACTCCATATTCTGGTAGCATATTCACAATGAATAAACAGGATGACTGATATCCTTAAGAGTATTTTTTACAAAGATGACATCTATTAGGCATTATAAAGCCTCTTCTCATCAGGTTGTCAATGGTAAGAATCCTGCCTCTAATAGCCAGCCAAAGGAAGAAATTTATTTTAGGAGTTAATTCAGCCATCCAAATCTTGTTCCAGTTGAACTTTGTTTGACTACTGTGGAAGAAAGCATTGTATCCAATTTTGACTGAGTAGTCCCCATCAATGGAATTATTCTAGATCAGCTCATCCTTGGTATTCAATTGACTTAAGGGGATAAGATCTAGCTGATCTTGAAGGGAGGAAGTAATATGTATTAGATCATCTCTCTCAATAGAAATTTTTTTCCATTTCTTGTAGTTACCATTTCCCTTAATATAATCCTTGATTTTACTGCCATACTTGCTTACAAGACTTTCCTTAACTTTCCCAAATCTTTCCATGAGATTGCCATTAAACTAGTTATCCTCCAAGAAATTTATATCCCAACCATCACCCACTTTCCATTTACTACCTTGCTTTATGAAATTTTTGCTCTTAACCAGACTGTTCCAAAAAATGGAACCATAGGGGAGGTGTTCATCTTGCAGGAAAGAGTAGACAGTTTGCTGATTTAGGTATTTAGCTTTGATTAAATCAATCCAGGGTTGTTTCTCTGAAAGCATTCTCTAGCCCATTTTCACAATGAGAGCCTCATTCATTTTCTCGATGTCTTTTATACCCAATCCTCCCATAGAATTCAGGGTACAAACCTTATCCCAAGCAACTAAGTGAAATTTAAACTTCTCTTCCATGCCCTACCATAAGAATTTTTTCTGAATCCTCTCAATCTTTGCTCTAAAGGACGAGGGGATCTTGTAGAGTGACATGACATAAATGGGAAGATTTTGAAGAGTACTTTTTATGAGCAGGCACTTACCAGCACTAGATAAAATGGCTCCTTTCCAACCAGCCATTTCTTTTTGAAATCTCTCCAATAAATCATCCCACAGCTTGCTAGAGACTTTTTTAGTACCGAGAGGAAGACTCAAGTAAGTGGCTGGAAGCGCACTTATTTTACAGCCTAGAATTTTAGCAATTTTAAGTTGTCTATCTTCAGGAGTTTTGAAGAAAAAAATGGAGCTTTTATCATAATTAATCACTTGCCCAGAAGAAGACTCGTAAAGCTACAAAATAGCCTTGGTAGCCTTGGCTTCTATGATGGAAGCCAAAAGAAGGAGGATAGTATCATCCACAAATTTCTAATGTGAGACAACTTGGCAGATGGAAGTGGGCTTTGAGCCTTTCAAAATCCCGTCATTGACAGCTTTTCCAATTGTTCTACTAAGGCTATCAGCCATAAGAATGAAGAGTAGTGGGGAGATAGGGTCCTCTTGCCGTAGCCCTCTTCTGCTAGTGAAAAAACCCACAGGCTCACCATTAACCACCACTGAAAATATGACAGTAGAGATACAAGCCTTAATAATTTTTCTAAATTTTTCCAGAAAACCAAATTTAGTTAAGACTTTGTCAAGAAAAACCCAAGAAACCTTGTCAAAGGCTTTATTCATATCAAGCTTTAGAGTCATATTTGCTTTTTTATTATTCTCCATAGAATGTATGGTCTCATGAACCATAATAACACCATCTTGTATAATTCTGCCTTTGATGAATCCACTCTACTGCGTTGAGATTAAATCGTTCATGATGAGCTAAAGCCTATTAGCAATAATTTTGGTAAAAATTCTATAAATGGAGTTCACAAGGCTGATGGGTCTGAAGACTTTGAAGTCTTTAGCTTCCATTTTTTTGGGTGCCAGCACAATGTGAGTGTTGTTTAGCTCTTTCAAAATATTTCCAGTTCTGATTCACCGCTCTGAGAAGGTCCTCCAAACAAATTTCCCAAAATTTCTGGAAAAAATTAATGGAGAAACCATCCGGACTTGGAGCCTTATCACCTTCCAAAGCAAACACAACCTTTTGCAACTCTTCAAGCGTGACAAATTTGGTGATATTTCTAAATCTCTGTTCCTCAATTTTATCCTAGGGAATAGCCTGCAACATAAAAGAAATAGCCTCAGTAATGATGACATTCCTTTCCTCAAGAAGTTTTTTATAGAAATCCATAGCTTCTTCCTTGATGACTTTGGGATCTTTTATAATATTTCCATTACTTTTAGCCACTTCCAAGATCCTATTATAGGCTATGTGCTTCAAAGTGGTCATGTGAAAGAACTTCATATTCCTATCTCTCTCTTTAAGCCAGATAGCCCTAGACTTAAGTCTCCATAACGACTCTTCTCTGCTATAGATCGTATGTAACTCTAAAAGAATATTCTTTTCAATAGTTTGGTCTTTGGCTGTTCTCCCCATAGTATCCATTTTGATTTCCAAATCCTGGAGATTTTGCTTTAACTTCTTTTTATTATCAAACACATTGCCAAAAACACTTTTATTCCAGATTTTAACTTGCTTTTTAACATTTTTGAGCTTTTGAATTAGTTTATATTGAGCAGTGCCTTCACCATTCCATCTCACCATTCTTTTATCTTATCGTAGATATTGTCATGCTCCATCCACATCTTTTCAAATTTAAAAGATCTTCTGATGGGTTTAGTCCAATTGAGAAGATTTAAATCAATCGGATTGTGATCCGATCCAACTCTAGGAAAGGAAGAGAGGTGAAAGTCTTGACTAAGAATCCAACTCGCAGAAATCAGAGCTCTATCCAATCTCACCTAGATAAAATCTTTTCCTAACCTTCTATTATTCCAAGTGTATTTATTCCCATGTAGATCCACATCTAAAAGATTATGTTCAATAATAAAATCAGAAAAATCCTCCATACCTATAGAAAAGTTGGATATTCCTCCATATTTTTCACTTGGGTTTAGAGGAGAGTTAAAATCACCCATAATAATCCAGTTAGTTGTACTATAATGGTTTCTAAAGGTTTTAAGATCTTCCTAGATATTTCTTCTCCCACTAACCGTATTAGGGGCATATATATTAGAAAGTATCCATTCATCATTATTTTCAATAGCAATAAACTTGATTGCAAGATGATTGGTGCTAGCATTAAAAACCATACCATTAAAATGCCTTTTAGCCCAAAGAGTAGCCAACCCTCCAGAGGCTCCCTGAGAGTCAACAGCCACCATTTCAGAGTTATCCCAGAAACTCTTTTTACTAGTTTCAAGGATCTTAGCTTTCATCTTAGTTTCCTGCAAAATCAAAATACTAGGACTACTACAAACCCGTAACTCCTTGATGATTCTCTGCTTGGAGTTTCCATTTAGACCTTGGATGTTCCAAGAAATAATATTCATTTGGAATGATTGGGAGTTGGAATTACCTAATGGTTCAATTGACATTGAATGCCATCTGCAATGTCTCTCTTAGTTCTCTTAGATCTAAGAGCCTTTTTTGAGGGCCTTCCTCTTTTAGAACTACCCCCAAAGTCTACTAGTCTTCTTGCAGATGATCTAGTAGTTCTGGAAGTTGAAGTTTCCCAGTTTTCCTTTTTCTTTTTCTTATCACTGTAAAGTGATTCTAGGATCATTTCAAATCCTTTCATTCTCTTTTTCATTTTTGAAATTACCTTTGTGAATCTAGAATTTAGTTCCTCATCTTCTTTGACAGGTGTAACTTCTCCCTCTTCACGCTCTTTCTGAATCCTGTTAATTGAGTGTGGATTAGATGTTTTGTTACTGTAGTAAGAAGGTGAAACCGCTACCCTATTGCTGGAACAAGGAGGTAGATCTGAAATTAATTTTCCATCTCCCTTAGGAGTATTTTCCTGTAAGGTTTCTTTAGGATCCATAGTGACCTTGTCTGATTCTTCCTCCATGATGTACAGAGGTTTATCTAACTCAGCTTCCTTACTACTTTGATATAGATCGTTAGGCACTAAATTAATCTTCACATTTCCTTCTTGTTCGTTCACCACCATAGACATCTTTATAGGATATTATGAGTCCTCTTTGCTGGGTGCTTCAAGTAAAGCTACTGCAGGGGTTTTAGGATGCCAGACCAAATGCTTCCTTATTTGAGTTCTAAAACATCTTTTTTTCCCCTTTCTATTGAACTCCAACTCCATCTGACTAGGGGCTTTGGTTTCATTCCAGCTATCCATGTCACAAACCCTATAGTCCTTACTCAAGACTGAGCCCTCCTCAGGTTGTTTTGCTTTCATTGCAGGAATTTCTTTCTTGGGACAGCTGTTGGTGGAGTTTTCTATGTGATGACACTGCTTACATCTCAAATGAAAAGTTTCAAACTCAATTTTTTGAGTCCACACCCCATACCTAGATTTCAAGTAGATGTGCTCTGGTAATTCTTGTTCCATTTCAGAAAAGAATGTAGAAACGAGCAAAAAGAAAGTTTGGATCTGTTTCTCGTGGGCCCATCCAGACCTGATAGGAGCACCTAAGGATTTAGCAATCTTTAGCAGAATTTCATCATCCCAAGAATGTAATGGTAGTCCAGGGGAGCCTACACCAAATTGGGATGGTGTTTATATTTTCAGTGTTAGGGTCAAACCCCGGATACCATTTTTTCAAAAAGAGGCCCATATTGCCCAGCCCACCAAGGTCCTCCCAAAAGCACCAATTCCAAATCATCTTGCTGATTAAATTTTTCCAGAAAGAAACCTTGTGGCATGATGGTAATACTCAGATCCCCCTTAGGTTTCCACTTTCTCAGCGCCCATTTTCTAATAAAATCAATATTAGGTCTAGAGCCAAGAAACTTACCAACAAGGGAGAGATTCTCTTTGCTCAAAGCCCTATCAACACAGCCATCTGGGACCATCAGGCAGGTGGCACCTTCACTGTAATTTTCCCACGTGAACTGACATTTTTGAGGAGAATGCAGACCCACATTGATGTTAGGGCTATGAAAAATCTTATTCTAGGCCAGAGGTGTGGATCCCAGCATTTCCATTTTTTCATTTTACAGATTTACAACCATCCGATTTTGGCCATAGATCCACCTCTCCTCAGTACCTTTAGATTTAGTGCATAGACATTCTGTAGCTAGAACTATAGAAACTGTACTAACAGTATTCCCATCACTTTCTCCATCTCTCACACTAGTGTTTGCTGCCGTCCAATTCTGACAAAAGATCGGCCTCTCCTCAGCAATTTTAGGCTTAATGCGCAGACATTCTGCAACCAGAACTACTGAAACTGCGATGACCTTCTATTGTGACCAAGGGTTTGTGTGTAATTGTTTTCCTTTCTTTTATTTAATTTTGAGGTATGTGATTTAATTTGTGATGTAATTCCCTTTTATCGTTATTGATTAATGTTCCTTAATTATGGATGTGACAAAAAAGTAGTCATTTATTAGAGTATTTGGTTCTTTGGTTGATCAGGGGATCATTTTCTGAAAGTTCCCTAAACATCTCTAAATGGTGTCAGTGTAGAAGATCATCTCGAGAGCTTTCCAATGACTGTGAGAACGCGACAAACGGACATCGGGAGCTCTAGATATGTTCGGTCAAAGTTCTAGTCAACGGGAAAGTCAACTCTGGTCAACTGGTCAATATTGGACCGAATCGCACTGTGACACGTGGCTTGCCAACACTCGTCGAATTCGCTCGATTTGCCTATCGGGAGACGACAAGTGGACTACAGAATTATTTCTATTCCACATTGTATGGGTCGAAATAATATTATTTTGGTAAGGTCACTTTTCAAACGCCACATATATATATATATATATTAATGTTTTAAACATTAGTATGAACCGCCAAAATCAAATGCATATGTTTTAACCACGTTGCAAGGTGGTGAAGCGGTTGTTAGGGGCTAGACCCATGCGTGGACATCCACGTGGCGAACAAGGTGGTGAAGCGGTGGAGATGGGGCGGTTATGCTCCAACGTGGTCATTGACCACTTCATTGGCACGTGGAGAAAGGCTATTTAAAGCCTTAAACAATATTCAGCCCGCCTAATGTGGGGTTTATAACCCCACTTCACCGCAAAAATGTGGGATATCCCACTTACCTTATGCAATCCATCTCCACATGGGTATTAATCCCATTTCATCAAATGCCGCTTATGGGATATTTATCTCATTAAAATATACAATCGGCTAAAATGGGAATATTTAATCCCTTATTAAACATGCAATCCGATTTTAAATCCCATTCACATGATACGGGAAGAGGCTATTATTAGCCTTAGGATAATTTTTAATGCATTATTTTTAGGGCCCTAATTTTGTATAAATAGGGAACCCATTCTATTGTAAACAGACAACTCAAGCTTATCATTTGTACACAAACACGAGCTTATTATTTGTTAAGCTTGTTGTGGAAACACTGGTAGGACACATTACACACCGGCGCAACGGAGGAAGCTCATTGAGAGCACGTTGATCGGTGAAACACAACTAAACTTATTATTTGTAGGCTTATTTGTGGGATGTGTCGATAGGTATTTTCTATTGGCCTATTATTTGTTAGGCAATAATAAATGAAATATTTGTGATTGGGAGTGAAATGTAAACTACCCAATAGGCCCATAGCGCCACACCAATTACTTGTAAATCCTGGATTGTCGACCGGAGTACTAGCTTCGCATTGTTTGCGTCGGGAAGGCCGATCACAGCCGAAGGAGATTGTACACCAGGAAGGTGGAAGTCGGGTGCTATTTTTCACCCTTGTCGTCCGAAGAACTGGTGTACTGGTAGGCAAGTAAAATTCCATTAGGTTTTCTTGTGAAAGTACTATTGTAACTTACAAGTTTTGACTAGTGGAACGGTTCGACCACGAACCCGGAGACGTAGGCAATTGCCGAACTCCGTAATCAATCTGTGTGCAATTGTCGTTATTGTCTTGCATTATTTTAAATTGATTACTTAAAAGGAGTAAATTATCGGCAAATATTTAAAGCCTATAAGGGTCCGAGATCAGGTCGTAATAATCTGATTATTTTCGGATCATGTTTGGTATCAGAACTGGTAATCGACACCTGTAAACTTACTAATCTCCGAAGCAAGTTGGTATGGAGCAGGTTAATCAGTACAGGTTGCTTTGATAGGGATGGCATTGGCTTGTACTTCTGGATTTCCAGATTGGTGGGATAGACTGAGAGACAGGTTTAACATACTCAGTAATTTTCTCGCATTTCTATTTGGATGATTCCATTGTATCTCATATGCAGATAAAACCATAAAAACTACTGTGTTAGGGTAGAATGTATTAGTAAGACCCCTTTGAGGGCAACGTTTGTATACATCTAACCATACAAGACACAGTAGTTAAAGACCTAATCTTTGGGCAATGTTTGTACTCTGTTATACTTGCATTAGTAAGACCCCCAGAGGGCAATTATTTTGGTGATTTTTCTAACACCATAAAATGTAGTATATTTTCCTTGTTTAGTCATTGTTCTGGCAGGGAGGAGGCAAATGAAGTCAGTCCACATTGCAATGCAGTGGAGAAAGACCAATCTCGTCATGCAAAGTCGAGAAATGGCAAAAAGAGTTCCTCATCCCAGAAAGAAGGAGATTAAGAGGAATTTCTATGCTCATTGCCAGAGCAATGGGCATCGGGTGGAAAATTGTTGGAAAAGTACATCCATCTCACCATCAGAGTAATGGCAAGCCAAAGATGGAATGGAGGCCTATTGCAAAGGCAGAGGAAGTTTTCTACTCCACCACTAGTTGACAATTCAACCCAGGACTAGGTAATACCTGAAAGTGAAAGTCCTTTGAAATGGGTAAGTCAACAGTATTTTCAATTCTATATTGCATAATTCAGATTGCTGAATCGTATGTAGTATTAAGTTTGGAGAGCAGATATCTGTGAGAAAATGCTGAGAGAAAGGTTTTACCATACTCAGTGGATTTTCTTACTTAGAAAATTTGATTAATGCTCCAAATATATCTTCTAATCAGCGTGTGAGTACCTATTACAGCTTGGAAATAAGATTTGACTCATATAAAGCTTGGAGATTGATCTACCATTTGTGCAGACAATAGAGTTTGCAAAGATTAGCTCGGAACTTCATTTTGTGTAGAGGCATTGTGACCGTGCAACAAAATGGTAGCTAAATCATCGTTGGCATTGACGTCGGGTCGGAACTTCATTTTGTGTAGAGGCATTGCGACCGTGCAACAGAATGGTACCTGATATTAGTATGTCAACAAGAAGAGCTCTCAAAAGATTAGCTCGGAATGTCATTCGGTGTCAAGGCATTGCGACCACACATACGAATGGTAGCTGATCAAAAGACTTAGCATCATGCATTGGAGGCTCGAAGTCTTGAAAAAGGCTTAGCATCATGCATCGAAGGCGTTGAGGTCTACACAGACTTAGCATCATACATCGGAGGCTCGAGGTCTTGAAAAAAGGCTTAGCGTCATGTATTGGAGGCGTTGTGGTCTACAGAGACTTAGCATCATACATCAGAGGCTCGAGGTCTTGAAAAAGGCTTAGCATCATGTATCGGAGGCGTTGAGGTCTACACAGAGACTTAGCATCGTACATCGGAGGCTTGAGGTCTTGAAAGAGGCTTAGCATGATGTATCGGAGGCGTTGAGGTCTACAGAGACTTAGCATCGTGCATCGGAGGCTCGAGGTCTTGAAAGAGGCTTAGCATCATGCATCGGAGGCGTTGAGGTCTTTAAAGGGACAAGGGCATTGTCCATCACCGACATCGGATCAATCAAAGCTCTACGTAACATGGAGTTCCTTCAAATCAGTTCAGATTTCTGCGGAATCAACTCAAAGTTAGGGGCTGTGTTATAGAGTAAAAGAAGATCCTTGTTGTCAGATATCAAGAAGCTTAGCACCACACAGAAGGAGTGTTGAGGTTTCATTCATAAACTTAGCACCATAAAGTGGATGCGTGGAGGTCTTCTTCGGATATCAAAGTGGCGTAGCGGAAGCATCATGGACCCATAACCCACAAGTCCCAGGATCGGAGCAGAGTTGTCGAAGTGAGAAGGTTGGAGGAGAAGACCCAAGGTTCTACTACAACATCACTTCCGAGGAGGCAGCAGAGTTTTTCCATATTCAGGACAGTATGGAAGCTTTTTTGGGGCAAAAAGCTTTTCTTAGTGGGGAGGTGTGATTAGGGGATAATTTCTAAAAGTTCCCTAAACATCTCTAAATGGTGTCAGTTTCAGAAGATCATCTCGAGAGCTTTCCAACGACTGTGAGAACGTGACAAACGGACATCGGGAGCTCTAGATATGTTCGGTCAAAGTTCAGTCAACGCCGGAAAGTCAACTCTGGTCAACTGGTCAATATTGGACCGAATCGCACTGTGACACGTGGCTTGCCAACACTCGTCGAATTCGCTCGATTTTCCTATCGGGAGACGACAAGTGGACTACAGAATTATTTCTATTCCACATTGTATGGGTCGAAATAATATTATTTTGGTAAGGTCACTTTTCAAACGCCACATATATATATACACACACACACACACACACACAGATATATATATATATATATATATATATATTAATGTTTTAAACATTAGTATGAACCACCAAAATCAAATGCATATGTTTTAACCATGTTGCAAGGTGGTGAAGCGGTTGTTAGGGGCTAGACACATGCATGGACATCCACGTGGCGAACAAGGTGGTGAAGCGGTGGAGATGGGGCAGTTATGCTCCAACGTGGTCATTGACCACTTTATTGGCACGTGGAGAAAGGCTATTTAAAGCCTTAAACAATATTCAGCCACCTAATGTGGGGTTTATAACCCACATTCACCGCAAAAATGTGGGATATCCCCACTTACCTTATGCAATCCTCTCCACATGGGTATTAATCCCATTTCATCAAATGCACACCAAATGCCCTTAAAAATTGCCGAGCCAAACCTTATGGGATATTTATCCCACTTAAATTATGTAATGCCGCGCCAAAACATGGGAATATTTAATCCTATTATTTAAAATATGTAAATCCGCCAATATGGGTAGTTGATCCCAAATCACATGGTACGGGCTAAGGCTAAAAATAGCCTAATGATGATATTAAATGCATTATTTTTAGGACCATAAAAATGTATAAATAGGGTACCTAGTGCTATGGTAAAGGACATATATCACACACAAACTCGGAGAGAAGCTCATTCCTATTTGTTAAGCTTGCTGTGGAGGCACTGGTGGTCACATTAGCACACCGAGTACAAATGAGACATTGTTGTGTGAAGACCTAAGCTTATTATTTGTTAGGCTTATTTGCGGGATTTTTCGACAGGTATTGTCTATTGACCTATTATTTGTTAGGCAATATTAGATGGAATATTTGTGATTGGGAGTGAAATGTAAACTACCCAATAGGCCCATTGAGCCACACCAATTACTTGCAAATCCTGGATTGTCGACTGGAGTGCTAGCTTCGCATTGTTTGCGTTGGGAAGGCTGATCACAGCCGAAGGAGATTGTACGCATCAAGAAGGTGGAAGTCAGGTGCTATTTTTCACCCTTGTCGTTCGAAGGTTTGGTGTACTGGTAGGTAAGTAAAATTCCATTAGGTTTTCTTGTGAAAGTACTATTGTAACTTTCAAGTTTTGACTAGTGGAACGGTTTGACCATGAACCCGGAGACGTAGGCAATTGCCCAAACTTCGTAATCAATCTGTGTGTAATTGTCATTTTTGTCTTGCATTATTTTAAAATTGATTACTTAAAAGGAGTAAATTATCGGTGAATAATTAAAGCCTATAAGGGTCCAAGATCAGGTCGTAATAATCTGATTATTTTCGGATCATTGGTTCTTGTCTTTTTAGTTTATTGTATGTGATTTTGAGTTTTGTACACTCTACCCCCACTTGAGAAATTTGGATTTCGGCCCAAGGGCCATTTTGGTGGCTTGTGGGAGAAGCTAAGCTTTTCCCACAACTCTTAATTTATTAAATCAACCCTACCTATGGATTGGAGTGTCAAAACTAGACCCCATTAATTTTTTGTAAGATAAAAAGTTACATTTATTGCACTTTTCTTACATGGGTTTTAAATTATGTCCTTAAAAGGTGTGGGTTTGGATTGCGTGTGGAAGATGTTTTTCATTCCTCTCAACCACCCATTTATTGTGCATTGTGGTTGAGGTTTGACATATGATGTGAAGCTGCGGATGAGTGATGTGGCATCCTATATGGATCCACCTCACCCTTCTTTTTCCTTTTTATATATATGCAAGTTTAATTGTTTGTTTGGGGGTTACTTCATTTCATTTTGTGCTCTTGTATTATGGAGTTGGAGAATTTTGTAGTGCTTGTTTAATTCTTGGAGCTTATTGGAGTTGGATTGAGCTTGAAGGATCTTGGATTGTGATTTCTTGATCAAGTTCTTACTATGGAAAGGCAGGAGCTACACTCCTTTTACTTGTTTGCTTATATATGTGTTTATTTTTATGCATGTGAATGGGTTATGTTCTTGATTGGATCTAGGGTAGAATGACTAATTAACATGTAGGAGAAGGCAACGGGGATTATATGTGTAGGGAGGCATAAGAATTCATTTCATGTTTTGGGATGGAGTTGGGATGGGTGCCCTACCTTAGATAAGAGAATGTGAGTATTTCTTACTTGGTTCTTTTGAGTGAGACATAAGAGATTGTAGGGAGGCATAAGAGAATGTGGGAGGCATAAGAGGATATTAAGGGAGGCATAAGAGTTGTTTAGGGGTTTTTAGATGTATTTTTTAGGGTTTTAAGGTGGGAACCTAATCCCATTGGGAGGCATAAGTGATCTCCCCATAGATCCTTGCTCCATTGGATTTACATTTCAAGCCCTTGTGTGTTTTGTAAAGTTGTATTATTGTGTTTATTTTCTTGTGTTGAATATGCTTGAAATGGTTGTGAAGTTTTTTATTTTTTTTGTGGAATCATTGTGTAGTTTCCATGAGTTGGATCCTTCCTTTATTGCATTGTTGTTGGGGCTTGGGGGTCAATGAGAAGGATTGCTTTTTCCTCCTCATTACAGTATTGGTTGGGTGGAGAGTGTTGCCTCTCCCCCATTTTTATTGTTGTGATCAAGTGAATAAATAGTGGATATCTTGTTAAAGATTTGAGACTTGGAGCACTTATAGAAGACTAAGAAATCATTCATTGTAGAAACCTTTCTTATAAATTCCCACTTAAGATGGAAGACTTATAATATTGTATTTGAAAGAAAAGTTGTATTGAATAATTTTTTATTAAGTTATAATGTATTGTTGGAAAGAGAAACAATTTTAGTGTAAATTTTTTTTTAATATAATGGAAATGTGACTAAAAAGAAAACAATTTTTTTCTCATTTTAATTGAGTTATTGTCTCAAATAGGGGTGTTGTTCTTGTTTTAAAACTATTAGAAAATATTGTTAAAAGTTACTTATGGGAATGGTTTAAACTTGCATGTTGTAAAACAAAGAAATATTTATTCCTATTGTAATACTTGAAAGGCATAAGATAGCAAGTTAAACTATAATTGTTCATATTTTGTATTGTTGAAATAAAATTCCAAAGATCTCCCAGTTTTTACCTTTATACATGTCGATGAAAAAGACTCAATAAATTTATTTTTCATTTACCTTGTCAATAAAATAGATTGATCCGTAACTCTAGAATAGTAAAGAAATTGCACAATACAATTTAGACCATAGCCTTATTGGATTATATAAATTTATTATTAAGTTATTATAAATTTATATATAAACACAATGTTAAATAATGTAATAACAAGTGGAATATAAATTGATTTTATACATCTTATAAAATATTATCAAATTATAAAATGAATTTTAAATTAGAGGATATATATATATAGTAATATTATTAACATTTTAATATTATTACTATTATTAATAACAATAGAAAAATTAAAATATTAATGATTGTATTATATATATGCATTTAAAACTATATTAATAAATAATATTAAATATAACAAAAAACGATATTAAATAAAACCTCAAACAAAAAATAATGAAGTTCGTTGAAAACATTAAGGCCACGCGGTTTTGATAGAGTGAAAATGGTGGGGGAGGAGGTCGCCGACCCCACTCCCCACCCCATATTCTATGATATGGGGGGGCGGGGCGGGGTCGGCGACCTCCCACCCCACTATAGAATAAATTTCCAACTTAATGCTAAACCTCCAAACATTTACCATCGCTACTAAAACATGCACTTGATCGGCGTTCCCTCCTTGGTTTGGTCTTTGCAGTCCCAATTCGTGGCCAGGGTAAGTATAAACTATTTTAATATATATATATATATATATATATATATATTTCTTTTGATTTTCAATTTTTATTAAAATGAAATTTTAATAATATGTGTGTGTGTGTGTGTGTGTGTGTGTGTGTGTGTGTGTATTTATATATTTATATATAATACTAATATTAAATAATGTAATAAAAAGTTGAATATGAATTGACTTAAACATCTTATAAAATATTATCAAATTATAAAAGGAATTTTAAATTGAAGGAAATATATATAGTGTAACATTATTAAGATTTTAATATTGTTACTACTATTATTAATAATATTAATATTAAAATATTAACGATTGTATTGTATTTTATATATATATATAACCCTTTTTAATAAATAATATTAAATATAACAAAAAAGGGTATTAAATAAAACCTTAAACAAAAAATAATGAATTTCGTTGAAAACACTAAGGCCGTGGCTTGTAAAGTTTTGATAGAAGAAAAATGGTGGGGGAGGAGGTTGTATACCCCACTTCCCCACCCCATATACTATGGGATGGGGGGTGGGGTCGACAACCTCCCCCCCACTATACAATAAACCCCCAACTTAATGCTAAACCTCTAAACATTTACCATCGCTGCTAAAACATGCACTTAGTTAGCCTTCCTTCCTCGGTTCGGTCTACGCAGTCCCAATCCGCGGCTAGGGTAACTAGAAACTATTTAAATATATATATATTTGTGTATATTATATATATATATATATATATATATATATATCCTTTTACCCAAGTGCATATATAAACTATTCTATCTATTTATCTAAAATAGGGTAAATACCCATATGCCCATTTGGTTGTATACAAAAAAAATTAGTTAAGAAAATAATAAAAATAATTACAAAATCTAGGTTAGTTTACAAATGGAATCCTTAATAAAAGAAGTTTTTTCTTCATCCTTGAGCTTGAGCTTGTCTCACATGGCTTCCACCTCCTCCTCCACCAATCTGCAAAAGAAAAGAAAAGAAACAATAAGTCAAACAAAAGTGAAAAGAGTTTTTCATAAGAAAACTTAGGGTTAGATAGTTTCCCTAAATCTAAGGGCCCCAAATGAATCCGTCCAATGGATGAGATTCATCCCTACAAAAAGTAGGTGGGAAGTGGGTGAGAGGATTATTTCAAATTTAAAATGCATGGGTGGGATTTTAGTTTGGGTCCACTTAAGTAAGGTGAAAGGCTTAGGTGTTATTACTTTTCGAACCCAAATGCCTTATTAGAGACATTTTTATTTTAATGCAAGCTTTGACCCCTTTGTGGGTATTAGTAGAACCTTATTATTATTTTTTACTAAGGACCAAATTACCCTCGAGAGTAGCTTGAGAAAGTTTAATCAATTTTGAAACTAAATTGTGTCTATGAGTAAATCAGGTAGGGAAGCCTAAGTCCTTGCTTTATGGACTAACTGATTTTATTATAACGATAATCTGAGAGATTTTATTAATTTTATTTTAAAGAGGGAGTCTAAGGCGATTATGCACCCTCATTCAGAAATTAAAAATATTAACCTGATGTCATTTTTAGACACGAGAAAGTGTGACGATCGTAAATTCGACCCTAGTGTTGCGAGTAGTGTTCAACAAAAAAAATTATATCCATATTTTTTCTAGTTTGACCTAGGTTTGTTCTTAGGTTTTATATCATCCCCTTAAAATAGTGGATGTTAACGTAATCTTGAGCATGTGTGTGTTATTTGCATGATACATATTTTTCATCCTAAACTCAAGAGACTCTCTGAATAATTTCTTCCCCATATTTTACATATAATCTAGTAGATTTTAAATAGACAACTCTTCGCAAAATATAGTGTTCAACATTTTTTCCTATACTCAATCCAACTCTAAGTGAATTCTTCATCAATCATCAAACTGAAATGTCCTTAGCTTTCCTACTAATAGATGTGTGTTGGTATGTTACTGAGGATATGTCTCGGAAATAAGGTGTCTCAACCTTGTTTGGTTTCATTACATGACAAGATTTTCTTATACATCGTTTCGACATTGTTAGTGCTCTAAAAATAGAAATAGGAGTTGTCAGAGCATACATCCCATATGATAGTATGCATCATGTGAAAAGGGCTATTTTTAGACATATTATGACAAGCACACTTTATGACATCTATGAGGGTCAAAAATAGGGGAGAATCATTGTGGACGTGAGAGCCTAATTTTAGACCGAAATCTTTCTCTTTAATGTCTCCCAAAATGGGGAGGAGAGTTAATGGCACATCCCATATGTAAACCATAGATGGTTTCTTGTATACAACCATAGGTCTATAAATTGAAGGCTTGGAGATAGCAATTGCACCCTCCTTGAGATTCTGCAAGTATTGTACAAGTTGGAATCCTTCCTAGAATTGTTTCTGGTGATACCCATCCACCAAGAATCTTGCTCAATGGAAGTGTATTTTCAAGAAATGATTATTTCCTTCCAAGGATGGGGAAAGAAGTTCTAACCATACGAAAAATATTTTCCCACATCATATCTAGTGTTAGGGTTCTTGAATATGAATATGTTGCATGATATTTCCCATCAAGCTATTTGGTGACTATGTTGGTATTCCTCTCTCTGCCATAATACTCCAAAATCCATCACAAGAATAGCGTAGGATATTAGTTCTGTTACAACAATAAAGATTCCTATCAAGGACATTTCTCACAAGTGCTTTATTGAGGCACTTGGAGATCCGAGCAAAACTACTAATTTTAGTTTCCAAAATTCTATAGGTATAAACTTATCCATAAGACATGCACTCTGTATCTAAGTAGCTAGAATAAAAATTAAGGCCTAATCATCACATAAAAAGCTCATCCATATTTTCATTTTACATGCATAATTGAAAGCTAATTAGCTCATTATAAGTACAACAAGTTTCTCAAAATCTTATCAATCTCATTCAATAATGCAAGACTCATAAATTTAGAGTAAAACATTTATCTACAACACGTATGGAATATTCTCAATCTAGTAGCATAACAAAATTAAAAATTCACATCAAATGACAGGGTGACATGTGTTACCCTTCTCATCTCCCTACAAAAAGATTCCATAAAAAAAAAAAATTAAAAACTCTCATTTTGGAATTAAACTCCAAATTACCCATCATGTAATTTATAACAACACTCGTTCTTGCTTCATCGTCCAATCTATGTCATAAACAACACCACCAATTCTCTCTGTGATTTTTAATGACATTGTCATATGTGAGGGTTCCAATAGGAGGTAACCTATAATTTGGCTCTCTGAAAAGAGACTCCCTAATGATAAGTAGGGTCATATGGGTTTCTAGTTAAAATTAAAGGGTTCAAGCTTCTACTTCTAAATGATAATTGATTCATTCTTCATTGAACTTGTGTCAGTTTTATCTTGATGAGATACCGAGTTTGGGATGAATGGCACTAGAGTTGAGACCCTTTTCCTTGCCACCCTAGTTTGTAATATTGCTATATGGTGGTCCCATACCTTAGATCAAACCCACTTGATTAGATGATTTTTAAATATAACTTGAAATCTAAAAATACAAAGAACAAGGTCCCTAAACTAGTTTTCAAACAAAACTAAATAAATTACAAAATAATAAAATTTACAAGTACGGATCACCCATGGTGTCCAATTATGACATGAATGGTTCAAATACGGCTTCAAACAATCAAAAACATTGACTAGGACTGAATTTATAGCCGACATTGTGCAAAACCAAATTTTAGTTCAAATTAAACCCACTTTGCTACCGCTTGTGCCCTTACCATCATTTACACTAGAATGCACAACAATAAAGACAATGATTCTTAAACTAAGAATAACATATAATAAAATCACGATAATTGCATGCACAAATAACCTTACAATAAAAATACCAAATAATGCTAGAATGGAAGGCCCTAATCCATCACACACGTTTGTGATCCATACCAAAATCAAACTTGAGACTTGTGGCATACTAATTTGGCAGCACTTGACGACTCTGCCAATTAGTTATTTTTTGAGACCACATTGATCAACCAAGTTATATTTAGCCATGATCATATATTAGTAATCCTATCTCCCATATGAATCATGATATTACTAAACTTATATCCTACAATAATATGATGATAGTCCCTAATGATAACATGAAATAGCAATGAAATAACCACAATACTAGTTTGGCGCTAGGCCCCCAATATGAACAAGTGTTGTCATAATAATCAATGACAAATAATATATAGTAATTCAAAAAATGCTATATTGAATGTGAATCATTCTAATTGAAGTAATGAGTCGACATATAGATTGAAATAGGGGAAGAAGAGGTGAGGATCTACATCCCCTCTGAGGTCAAATTAGACTTCCTCCTAGAAGTCACTAGACCGCGATAAGGATTGTGCGGCACCTACGAATTATACGCCCCAACATATACAATTTAGTATCCTGTAGACTTCAAATTCATCTGCTACGCACAAATTTCATTCTGATACACTCAACGGAAGTGTTCCGATTGCGGTTGACACTTAGTTCTAGAAAAATCCAATACACGATTCACTCAACATAAGGGACTCAATTAATCGGCACATTAATTAATTATTTAATCAGCTTTAATCGTTATTAATTCGACCTGGATTAATTACTCAATTTATTAGATCCATTCACTTACCTGAGCCCGAACCTGCTGGTGTAGGAAGATAACCATCTTACCATGTAAATCCAGCTTGCAATTTTATAGGTTTTATCCTATCAAATTTTATGCCCTAATTACTAATATCACATCCCTTTCCCACCTAATCTTCCATAGCACTTGCACAACCTTTAAAAGCATCAAATCTTGACTAACTATTCATCAAGTCATGCCAATCGGCCAAACTTTTCCCGTACAATCGGTGGCAATGCAGATTAGTCATTGTTGCCACAGAAAATGGGAAACCCAGTGATTTAATTCCTTCCCCGAGAGAGATCCAAACAAATTCATGGTCTTTCTCACTTCCTGTAATAGTATGGATTTACTCATTTCCCTGAGTTGCAGTGAGTTACTCTCTAAGAAATTAACACCAATACAAACTATCGCGGACTTCAAAAACTCCGCATCTCTATCCTGTGCAGCCAAACACAGTAGCCGCAATAACTCTGTTTTCGCAATATTCAAGTAGTCCGATTGCGAATTGAGAAGTCGCGCAGACAAGTCGGGCATTTCCCAGGATTAATCTGCAGATCGGTAACCATTTTTCGTACCTGCAGAGTCTCGTCGTCAGTCCAAGTAACCGCTTCCAGAAATTCCATGCACGCTTCTGTAACATCTTTTATCAACCATTCGTCCGCTACGCTTAAAATTTCTAGGGTTTCTGAAATAGTAGAGAAGAGGTGTCTTTGATCCTTTGGCGCGTACAAGTTCTGAATGCATTTAACATACGCGTCTGCCTTTGCCTTGTTCTTATCGTTTACAGTCAAAACGAGAAGGCTCTCACTTCCTGACGTCCACCGTTCAGACAACCACGCTTCAAAAAACTTTGATTTTTCTTTTAATAATTGAGAATGCAGATACAGAGGATTGCCATCATACTCTGACCCGTCTGCGTATACCAATTTCAGTTTTACATCTGCACTTTCGTTGTCTCCGAATTCCATCTCTTGTAAGCAGGTCAATTAACAATTTGCAGAGTAAGATCCAAAAATATTGGCCTCTAATAGGAATTCAAGATCCAAAAAGAAGAGGTTAACTTATAAACGAAGATTAAAGCATGCCCATATCCATCACATAATCTTTGTGAAAGCCAGGCGAAAGCATGCATTATATAAATTGATTTTCTAAAATAGCTAATAGGTTAAATAAAAATAAATTAAAGTTAAATTTTAAATTATAACTTTTTAAAATAAATAATAATAATAAATTAAACTTTAGTAATTGTGATGATATAGAAATTTAATGTAAATTATGTATTAAAAAATTATTTAATTTTTAAATTTGTATTTATATTTATATATATCAAATGATAATAAAAATAAATATAAAAAATTTATATCAAGTTATTCCTTACTTTTTCTATATTTTCTCCTTTTGCATCGTAATTTTCCATTCTTGTTTGTGCCCTCATCATATATCAAACTTAGTTTTGGGCTTAAAAAGAACATTCTTTTTACATCCTACTTGATCATATAATTAAGTAGGGGTTCAATCTTTTGCATCTCACATTAATCACAGAAAGTTAAAACCTTATGAATCAATTAACATATCAAAAAATCTCCTTACCAAGTAGACTGATTGGGATTTGATCACCCAACAAGAATTCACCTGATAATTCATAAGCCAAAACATACCTAAAACCAAACATAGATTGCCTCCTCCTAGGTACCTCATTGTCCATTTCCCCTTTTCTTTTTCATACTCTCTAAAAAGAAAAACATAAACAATAATTTTTTTCTTGACTTGTTTATTTAAAATGGAACAAAAATTCACCCAAAATGGTTTTGTACAAACATCTACCACAATTGATATCTCATTTTTATCCCCTTCTAGATCGTATCAACCAATACGATCTTCGCCAATCCATGAAATTTTCATAGAGATATTTCCTACAACACGAAAAAAAAATTTCACATACCACACCAAACAAATACAACCCATTTTCAATCAATACCATACCTCAAAAACATCTACCTCGTGCTCCTTTAGAGACCTATGGGCCTTCCTATAGCCCCATTATGATTTCATACTTCATAAACCCCCAAAAATTCCTCAGTAATGTCAAGCCACTCAATTGGTGGATCTTATTTCACCCACATCATGTCATATAAATACTATCCATCATTCATCTAGAATACCTATCAAATCATCACAATTTTACAACGTTCACACTTCCCATGTACTCCAAAAATTTAATATTTTAATCCAACCTCGAAAATCCTATCAAACATATCCTCCATATTTAACACACTAAGCTTACTTATATCCTTATTCATCCACTCCTTATGTTGTATATCTAAGACCATCCAACACTTATCCTACACCCACAACAACCATAACTACAACCCTCATGCCTTTCACATAAATTACCTTCACTCCTCAAACATATAACACGATTGATATCACATGTCTTTCTTATCCTAGTCCCATCAATAGATAACTTCACTATAACTTTGGTTCTCAATTATGTCAACCAGAGGGTCCTTCTCTATCCATGTGACCTTATGTCAATGCCATCCCTTCTTTATCTACCACACTTTATGTACCTCAATAATCTCAACCATCCTACTATGTACCTACTTCCCCATACTACAGAATCCCCCAACCAATTCAGTCTCCACTCCTAGATATCTTTGAACAAACCTTCCTAGATCCACCATCAAAAGATCCATTTCTACCTTCCACACAATATGATTTTAACCCTTGTTAACTTAATATTGTGCATCAAACACCTCTTTCAATACCCACACCCACATATACCATTGATTCCACATCTATATCTACCTCATCTACTTCATAATCCACATTTATTAATTCTTTAACCATAATACAATCCATAGATCTAATCCCAGTTCATTCACCTACCACATAAATCATTGAGACTACATCCACATCATCCTCCCCTCCTATATCATTTGGAGATCATTTGAAAGCTCTTCAACTTACGAAAACTTCAAATGATACTTCTACCTCATAAGCACAATCAAATAAACCTTCACTTTCCATAGATTCCATCAGATAAATGTTGCTTTCTACACCTAAAACCACCACCACCTCTTGATCCTCCAATGGAAATTATTGTCATCCCTCCTAATGACACAACCTCACAAATAAAATATACAACCATTAATTCATCGCCTAAAAAATCCCTTATACATTCCTATAAGGAAATTAACATTCCTTCCTCTGCACAATCCAACATGATAACCCTTTCATGAATGACCTTTCATGAAATAAAACAAAAATTATTCAGTAGTATGACATTTACCAATGCCAAAAATGAATTCAAACCATCAAGACATAAACATGCTCAAACGTTATCCTCAATATCTGGATCATGTCAAATATCCTCTTCTTTAGAGAGTAAGATATTTCAGAAAGACAAATCACCTCCTAATGCTTTGGTTAAATCATGTACAAATATATTTTGACACTTGTTACAAATTTCTACAATCATGCTTCCGCCAATTAGGGCCTTTGACCTAAATAGCAAGAATTCATGATGGTTTAATTCCAACCCCATTTGTGCATATAATCATACCCCTAGATGCAGTATTGAACATTGCAAAGAACTTCAAGCCATTTTTCATAACCACATTAAGGAAGGATACATCCTTCCTAAACCAAACCAATCTTTTCCTTCCACTTTAACATCTGCACCTTTGACATTGTCTATCAAAATCCAAAAATCCCCTCGTTCTTCACAAAATTTCATAATCATTTCATCTCCAAATGAGGATTCATGTAAAGATGATTCTTCTTTGGCCATAAAAATTGTTTAAGTAACCGCTCGTCCCGGTCCACATGACCCTAAATCATTAAAACCAAAACACCAAAACCTCTAAGAAATCCACCCTTATCCTCTACACAAAAATCATCTCATACATCAACATCCCAAACATCCATGTCCAAATCCAAGTCTAATACATTGAAACATAGGAAATCTTGTAAATCTAAATCCAAACAATCTAATCCTCCAACTAAATTTTATTTTTCTAGCACGACACCTTACTTACCCATCCAATATAAATTTGTACCTATATCCAAGCAAGAAAATCATGTTAAAACCCATAACAGTTATCTTCCTTTTGACACTTCAATCAGGTCTTAGGAAGATTTCCTTCAAAATGTAAGTCAAATATCTTCTATCACACTCCCATGTGTTAAATTTTTTTATCCAAATAGTCCCAAACCTTCGTGGTTCATCGCTAATCATGCTTGCACTTATCATCGAACTCCAGGTCATGACAACGAGAATTGGAAGGCTTTTCAGACAATCATCCAAAACCTTATTGAGAAAGACAATTTCCTTATTTAGGGGGAACATCCCTCTCCATCTACCTCAACCAATCCAAATATAATTCATACATCCCCATCCACCCAAATTACTAAATCTCATCCTTTATCCACATCATCTCTTACCATTCATCCTAAAAAGGGTCAAACATTTTTTATTGATATTGTTGGTTTTACCAATCACCCTCGTGATCATTAACCATATATCTAATCAAAATATAAATATATTATCAAAAATCCCATCCAATCCCATATGGAATACACGTTTTCATCCACATCCAAATCTCCTAAAGGTGACGTAGTCTCTTTTCTTGGGGGAGCATGCTCCCGTTATCCTTGAGCATATCATTTGCATTAACGTATTTACTATCCAAATAATTCCTAGATGTTGGGGGACTTCACTCTTGACATCTCTTTATTTAATCTTGTCAAATTTCATCCAATCCATCTCATCTGATCTTAATCTAAGTTTTATATAAATATTAATCTCCATTAAAGTCCACCTTTGTTGCCATGTTTTTCCTTCCATTGAGGGACCATTTATTTTAATCAAAGTCCATCTTTGTGTTCATACTTGTGCCTTCTTTGAGGCAACATCTTTTATTTATATATTTTTCCTTCTGTTAAGGGACCATTTAATTTTCATCAAAGTCCACATTTTTTACCATAACCGTGCCTCTCTTTGGGTAATAACTTCATCAAATTCCACCTTTATGGCCATATCCATGCCTCTCCAAGGGCACCATCTTCATAAAATTCCACCTTTGTGGCCATACGCATGCCTCCTTTAAGGCACCATATTTTATTCCTACCTTTTCCATTTCAAATTCCACCTTTTTGGACATATTTGTTCCTCTCTCGGAGCACAATTTTCATCAAATTCCACCTTTGCAGCCATCTGTTTACATCATGTGGGAGGTGCCATATTTTCATCATAAGCCCACTCTTGTGGAAATTTTTGTCTCACTAGGATGCATCTTTGTTTCTTTATCTTCCCAAATTTACAAAGGTAGTGCATAGTTTCCATCTTATCTATCTCATGATACCTTATCCAATAATTTATCTCATCATAAATCTGTCATCGTGTTCTTTTTTGTCCCTATCGAGGGGGGGCTTTTCATCATATCATAAATCAACCATTGTGGTCATATTTTTCATTCCCATAGGGGACCATCTACTCATCTCATTGGGGACGTATATTTTTACTTCCTTAAGGGTAGCGCATATTTCTTAATCTTTCACTCATCTATCTTATCAAATTTCATCATATCAAGATCTCATCCCATCTCGAACAGGACTTTAATCATGACATTACGTGGAAAGTTTTCCCTCCCTTGGTGGTAAACCAGAAGTAGAGCCATTTAACCCTTTTCTCGTGAGACCATTCTACTGTTATCATGTTTTCCAATGCTATCAATCATATATTTAGATCATTCCTCCATATTAGCCTCTTTTATATGTCATATGGATGATTTGGAATTATGTGGTCTTCTTTCACTTCCTAGATGTGACCTTAAATATGGGAACATTGGCTCTACACATAGAATTTTCCTTATGTATAAGTGTTCTCTTACAAATGTGTAAAGGGGAAAATTGCAAGTTTTCAAGAAAGAAAACATTCTCCTATCTCAAAGTTTCCATGTTTTGATCATACTTGTTAACCAAAAAAATCTCCCTCTTATTTTGGGTTAACTAGCATCCTTTTATTCCTCAGTCAAATTTTTACACATTTCAGGCACAAAAACTTTTCTTGGTATTACTTCATCAGATAGAGAATTCTTTCCCCTTTCTATAAAGGTAAGGAAGTCTTCCTAACTCCTTGTGATTTTCAAGTTATGGCTTGGCGGAGTTTGGAGGGGAAACTTTCCCTGGGTGGGCCTGTGGACGTAAGGAGGAAATTTTGGCAAGGAAATTAGTGGGTAGGTGGAGGCACAGAGAGAAATTTGACACTTATCCTTTTAGCTAAAAAACTCAAAGGTAAAAATTTCACCCGCAAGCCCGCAAAGGAGAATGGAGAAAAAATGATTAAGTTCCCACGTTTAATGACAAGGCGCCACATGTCCATTCATTGGCGGGGATCGGGGCGTCGGAAGGATTTTTGGTTTTTTTCCAAAACCATAAAAGCACAAAGTTGAAATGTTGAACCACATCTCTGCATAGAATAAGAAGGTGCCACATGTCCACATCAGCAGCAGAGGTCGGGCCAGTGGAGGACTTTGGTAAAATTTTCCCTTGCACGTAAAACGGCGAAATGTTGTTCTGAAGCCCATGGATAAACCAAAAAGTGCTGCATGTCATCGGGTTGGTGGGGGTGTGGATATTTTGGGGAAAAATTTCCCAATTTGAAAAAAGAGGGAAAATGGTCAAATTTTGGCCCGTAGACCCGAATTTAGCCCTAATTTTTCCATTTTTTCCCTGAATATTCAAGAGGCCATATCTTTCGATCTAGAGCTCTGTTTTTTATGTTTTTGGTATCAATGGAAAGATGGTGTAATTATCCACACAATGAACAATTCAATTTTAAATTTTGATGGAGTTTTGTGGGAGAAAACTGAGAAAACATCTCTAGCATGTAAAAAATGCAAAAACGTTTCTGCCAACTCTGCTCCAATGTTCTCCTGCCATGTGGATGGCCCAATTTCAAATCAATTAGGGAAAAGGATCAAACATTTTATATGTAAACTTAAAAATTGAAATATAAAATGCATTTTTTCACGCAGAAGCTCTTTTTGGGCTCGTCAGAAGATTTTTCTTTGTGGTAGAGGAATCTAGAAGAGGGGAAATGATCAAATTTGTTTGTAATGGCTTTGTGTCGAATGATTTAATGGTTTTTCAAAGCCTTTGTGAAGGGGCAATCGAATATGAAAATTGGAAGAACATTTTTGTGAATACAGGACAAAAATGATTGTTAGTCTTCTTCTATTCTCCTCCTCTTCATTATTTCTTCTATTCCCACTCGTTGGACGAGTTTCAACTATGAGATAAATAAAAAAGGAAGGAATTTTATGTCCCCTCAATTCAAAAATCGATTGGTGCTTTGTTACCAGCGTGTTTTTTTTCTTGTCTTGTGCTCATAAATTGCAAATTTGTCTTTCTTCTATTAATTAATGCATGTAATGAAACCTCTAGTTGATGTGCAATGGGCATCTAACACTCTATCCACAACATTGATTTCCCCCTCCTTCATTCTCACTCTCTCCCCTTTCTCAGATCGATTTATGCTATAGCAAGGAGTTGCTATTATTACCATAGGGGCAGTGGAGTGTTTCTTTGGATATCTGGTTGAAAAACCACCATAAATCGACTTTGCTTTTACATGCTAAACAATGGTAGCTGCACTATTCAAATGTAGAGGGACTTAGATTCCCATAGTGTTGGCCTAAAATCCACAAATTTGTGCAGAAGAGAAATTTTCTTGCCAACAATTTTTGGCACCCACCATGGGGCAAAGTTACAACATTTACACCCAAAAATGACCATAAGGTTTTAAAAATATCATTAATTTTTCCTTTGAAGTCTGAAATTCCTTGCGATCCAAAAATACAAGAAGATTCAAATAAAAGAGTTCTGAAGATTGAGAAATTTGCCATACGAATTGCATGGATGTAACTAAAAATTATTGGAAATCCTTCTAGAAAACCTTTTTGCCTCTGTCATGTCCAAAGGAAATCATTTTATACTTGAAATAGGTTACTTGGCATATTTGGCAGAGTGTAAATCATCTCACCATTTCTATAAAATTTTGGGCTGTGAAAGAGAAGACAATAAACTTTCAAGCTGGCTGATAGAGGGTATACTTGCTAGCTGAGGCAAGGAGGAGTGATTGACCCTACTTTTAAGGAGTTGGAAAGAGAATAAGCAGAGGTTATATCTCATTTTTACAGAGAGGAAGAGATTAGAGCTCAACTTGAAGAACCTGCAAGAATCCGAGCTGCAGCAAAGGAAAGAGAGGTAGCCTTAACTTACCAAGAAACTAGAAATAAAAACAAAATGGGTGACTGTGAACATGAAGAACATAGACCTATTGTGCCATGGGGAAGAAACACAGGCCCGCTTGCCCTCCAACAACCTCTTCATGATCTGCCAAGAGGCTCTAGAAAGAACTTTCCCAAATTCATGGGAGATGGTTCTCAACTCCCTAAAGAACATGTAGCAGCATTCATCACTACTTGTGGTGTATTAGGAGTTGAGAATGAAGATGTGTCAGTTAGACTATTTTTGGAATCACTTCAGGAAAAGGCTACTTAATTGTTTTACATGCTTCCTGTAAGATCTATTACTGGTTGGGAAGATATTAGAAGAGTATTTGAAAACAAATTTAAGAGCATTGAAGATGGTAAAGACTTGTTGGTGTAATTAGTACAAATAAAGAAAGAAATCTATGAATCCATGAGGGAATTTTTAGAAAGGTTTGATATATTGACAAGAAGAATCCCTGAAGATGTGCTACCTCCTGAGAACAAGCTAAGAAATTTCTTCATTAGTGCTTGGCCATCAGAATTTGGTTTCTTCCTCAAAAGAGCCCAACCAAAAACATTGAGGGAAGCTCAAGAATTTTCCATTGAAATTGATGATGACTTAATCCTCTCTGGAAAGGTGAAACACCCAAATGGGAAGTAAAAGCGACAAAGTTTGGCTTCAGTAACTATAGATCCTATGTTCTAGAAAATGGAAAATGATGTAGTTGCCTTGAAGAAACAACTGTCCCAAATGACAACAAGAAATTCTCCAAGGAAGCCAAACTTCCCTGATAGACAACGAATTGCACCACCTCCTTGCCAACTTTCCCTTGAAGCACCTCCTATCAATGTTATTTGTGACACCAGAGAATCAAGAGAGGATGCTGAAATTGATGAACTTGAAGGAGAAATAGAAGAGGATTACGAAGGCCACCTCAAAATTGAAGAAGTTGTTATGCACAATGGCTTGTTAGAATTTTTTGATGATGGGGAAGAAGAAGAGGAAGCCCCAAGCTTCTCATGTGCTGTCTTCACTTGAGCTTAATCCAAGAAAGATGCTCTACCCTCCATGGGTCAAAAGGAAAAGAAAACTAAAGAAGATCCCACTCCAGAAGCCACACAAAAGAAGATCATCAGTAGAGGCTAACCATTACCACCCTCAATGGATTCATCCAAAATGAAACCGGGCTAAACAACTGCTAGAAATCAGGCTGTTATATCTAGTAAGTCACCTTTTCCTTCTTCTAGCTCACAAGTTATTAGAAACACTCCTCCCTCCAATGAATTTTGTATCCTAAGTTAGCTAAAATGGTCAGACCATAGCTTCACCTTCACCTCCTTCTAAGCTGATGGCCTCACCCTCAGAAGAAAATCCAATTTCCAAGTCAACCAAAGTTCCTCAAATACCCTTACCATGTAAACCTTCTCTCACTCTAGGAACTTCCCCCTCATCCAACATTGTCCCATTTGATTTTGTGGAACATGCAAGTAAGACCAAAGTGTAGCTCTCAGAGATTGAATACTTGCAAACACACCCTGCTCAGTTTGATAGACTAATCAATGCTATTCAGAGCAACAATTCTATACCCTCAAGTTAAAATTCTAAAGGTCTATTCCCAAAACCATCTACACCACCTCCTAAAAACTTGCTGGCCCTAAGTTCTTCCAAAACAGATAAGGTGGATCCCTTCTACTTGTCTCTTCTCATGAATGGTTTTGAGCTCAACAATTGCATCATTGACTCTGGAGCTTCTGATAACGTAATTCCACTCAAAGTTTCCAATGCTCTCAGCCTGACACTAACCAAAGTTAATGGAGATTTTTACTCAATGGAATCTAAGAAAGTACCACTAGTAGGAAGGATAAAAGATACACAAGTGGTTTTGGACCCTAAATACCATGATAAGAAAGTACTTCTAACCATCTCAGTGGCAGACATTCCAGCAACTTTTGGCATGCTCTTGAGTAGAATTTTTTATAGAGACCTCGGTGGAGAGATAAAGATGGATTGGACCTCTATAACTATTCTAGTAAAGGGTGAGATGAAGAAGTTTCTCCCAAGAAGAAAAATGAAGTTTACAGTAAGAAGTTCCAGTGACCCAAGAGCTAATATCCTCTTTCAAGATTGTGGATTAGGAAACTATTTCTTTACTTCACAAAAAAAATAAGACTTTCCACTTTCCTTAGAATTAGAAAAGGATCAGGTCTAGACTATGGAGTTTGATGGAAGTCATTCCAAAGTAGGCTCAGGAACTTGTTTTGTGTTGTACTTTCCTTCCAATGTGATGCATCCTTTTGCATACAAACTGTAGTTTGATAACACCAACAATACAACAAAATATGAATATCTATTCTTGGGCATAAGTGTAGTGGAAGACATGGGAATCAAAAAGCTGAGATGCCTTGGTGATGCAAAAGTGATAGTAAAGCAAATCCACCAGAAATACTAGGTGAAGAACCCAAGGATCAATCATTACAGGAATAGAGTGTGGGATTGCATTGAATTCTTTGATGCATTCTCTATTGAAGCCATCCCAAGACAACAAAATGAAAGAGCTGATTCTCTTGTAGTATTAGCATCCCCATTGACTCCTCATCCTTCTTTTGGTAAGGAAAAAATAACCATTGAGATTGTTTTGAGACCAAGTGTACCTGATAACGCAGATCACTAGCAAGTTTTCAATGGCGACAATTAGATTTTAGCCTTCTTGGAGCAAAGAGATAACTTCAATAATCTCTTCTTTGAGGGAAGTGTTAATCCACATAAAGAAGATGTGGCTGAAGATGCATCAAATGAAATTGAAACACTGCATGATGAAGGCATGATCATATTGAAAGGTACCAAGATCCCCAAAGGTCTAGTCTCTCTGGAGGACCTGTTTGACAAGCATGATAGATTTATTCATGAAAAATAAAAGCTATCTTCTCACTCTCCATATGATTTTGACAAGGAAAATGTTTGGACTCTTTTGGTTATCAAATAAGGACGTTACTAAAACGAATAGTTAGGGGACATAAAATACCTCCTCTTTAATGGGATAGGTTCCCTTATTAAAGATGAAAACCTATTTACAAATGTACAACATGTAATTTTAATGAGGAACTCTGATATCATGAAAGTGTTTGATATAACAGGTCATCAATACAACAGGGTAGTAGAATTAAGGGATGGGATGATGTAGAATAGCACTCTCAGGAAATATAGATAACAAAATAATTCCTTACGTGCACCAGAATGGAACATATAGAACATAATCATTTCCATTTGAAACCATAAGATGTTATTTCATAGACACAAAGTTACAGAGATGACATCCACAAGAATAAAAAGTTTCTTGACGTAAAATTGACAAATGATTCAGTAAATTTTAACAGGTAGCAATGAAAGAACAAGATCAGATGGACATACAAAGAGAGATCTTCTTGTATTGATAGCTTTTTGACTCCTTTACACTTAAAAAAAAATGGATTTCCAGCCCCTGAAAATGGCACAGAGAGCCCATTATATAAGTTACAAATTAGTTACACTTAGTAACTGTTTCTTTTAACTAAAATGTTAATTAAGGAAGTGCTTGCCAAAAAATATTTAATTAATTACAATGAGCCTGATTTGAGAAAAAGGAGGAGAGGAGAAGCTAGAAGGGAAAATGTCCACTTATTAATGAGGAGGACCCACCAACTTGAGGATCCGTTGCTTGAATATTTTCAATGCTTCAGCTATCTCTCTACCTCGTGGGACTGATGTGTTGGTAGTGGCTTGAGACCAAGTACCCAGACATTTCTCCATGTCCTTATCAAACTCAGTATGTTCCTGATATTCTTTATTAGCCTCTTCAATAGCATATTAAAGAGCGAAAATCTCATTTATCTTCTCTTTGGTAATCAATTCTTCCTTGAAAATTTTTTCTTTAACAAATGCCCTAAACTGAGTTTTAATTTCTTAGAGAGAAAGAAACACCTGAAGTTTCATCGTGAAGATGACAGTGAATATATTTGAAGGTAGACACAACACAAGTTTTGAAGGCTTCTCCCTTCTGCCAATTGTTCCTCAACTCTCCCAAGGCTTCTTCCAAAACTTTTATTTTCCATTCCACAGGTAAAGATCCATGATGCAGCTACTCCAAAGCTTCAGCTCCTTGTCCATAGTTGCAATTGAGGAGGATACTTTTTGTTGCAGGTTGGCCACCTTCTCATGGAGTTTGAAAGCCTCAACAATGAAATTCAAGCCCACGACGATCATGTCATCAACCAAAACTTCCATAGCCCTCCCATAAGTAGAATACATGTGTATATCCTTGATGCTTTGAACATCATCTTGACTAAGAATCATAGGGGGCGGAAGGGAAAGTAGTGGAGTAGGATCCAAAACCTTGTCCTTAGCCAACAAGGACTTGATGAAGATAGAAAAAAACTTGATTTTGTTCGTCCATTTGTTCTATAGTTTGTTTACCCCTTTCTAACTCTCTCAATAACCTTGGTTACTATTTCCTAGAGGTTATGGACGTCACTCTCAGGGTTAGATTCTCCCATGGGAATCCTAAAAATCTCTAAATCAGAGGCTAGTAGATCTTGTTCTGCCTTATCAACCTTAGGTTTTTCTACCTCTAGATATTGTTGGCCTTGAGCATCTGTTCACTATCCTTGAAGTTGTTTTAGCTCATCTTTGTTAGAGCAGGAAGGAGTAGATGCCCAACAAGGTTGCCAAAACATCAAAAATTGGCTTTGCCAATCGAGAAGAAGGTTTCCTCTTCCTGCTGTTAACCAAGGGTTGCACCCATGAAAAAGTGAAGGAGGAAAAAGGAGGAGCAAGACATCCATGAGTGAGTGAACTCATGGCAGCTCAAAGTATTTACCATTACTGCTTCTAGTAAAGAAGTGAGTTAGGTATCTATGATCTTCTTGAGGAAAGGAACCGGTTGTACTTAGAGGTTCAGTGCAAAGCACTTCCTTCTCTTTATCTATTGTAGCCTTTGAAGTTCCTAGCAGGGTATGGTACATTCATCTATCATCACTTTCACTGAGAAAAATAATTTTCTCTGGCCTTGAAGGTAGTTCTAAATGCTCTTAGAAGGGGATCCTCCTAAATTGGGTCTTGTTTAACCTCTTTTACCTTATTTTGGTATACTTGAGTAGAGGATAAGGAGTGGATGATTCTAGGTTCCTTATTTGAGGAAGGAGGAGGTGTTTTTATCAGTTACCTTCGTGCTGGGTGTATGTGACTTCCTTCCTAGGTGTTGAAGTATCTTTGGACGAAGATCCATTTGGATTCTTCTTAAGCTCTCACACTGTTTCTATCAAACCAAACCTTGGTTCTTACAGGAACAGGGGCCAAAAATCTCAACCAAGTCATCCTTCTCCTTCTTCTACTAGTCCAGATCTTCCAATGGAGTATGCTTGATCAATGCCTCATATTCATAAGATAACAAGTCTTCATTACCATCTTAGAACACTTCAGGAATTTGTTAGAAGTTAAGCTCCTATATAAGCTACAGGGAGAATCTTGCTATAGTCCCTCTACCTTTCTTCAAAGTCATCAACACAATCGGCCCAATAGTTCTCAGTATTTAACCTATGATGATAATTAATCCTGAGATTCATCTCAATGAACTTCTTCAAATCAAAACAGGTCCTAGGTCCTGAAAAAGTGAATAATGATGGGAGCGAGGGCCCTTTTCTAAATTTTGAGCATCTAAGGCTATGTTTTGCATGTATAGTTTCCCAAGGAAATAGGGAAATGTAGCCCAGAGATCTTCTTGTCCATGTAGGTTCTATGCAATTTATTCAATTTCCTACATACCTCAATCAAAGCCATTTTGTCATTACAGAACATGGGGAGCCTGAGAGGTGTGTTCTCATAACCAGCCAACCTGATATATGAAAAACCTCTCTGAACTGAATGAAGAAAGCCCCATACTTTGCTATCAGGTTCATGGACTTCATCAAAAAATCTCCTGGCAGTATCACTTTCTAGAAGCCTTAAAATATACATGGTAAAGGCATCATTCACCCTCCTGAATTTGTGATTGCTAGTTTCAAGGGTGAACTAAGGGTAGTATGCATAAATGGGTTCATCCTTCTGACCCTCTATATAAGTGAATCCAAACCACTATTCAGGATGCTGTCAGGGCATACATGAGATAAGAAGTCATATAGAACTTCTTGGTTTGTTGTACATTGGACAACTACTGTGTCAAAGTTATGCAAATAATTTCCTGCCCAATTTATACTCTGAATACCTTCATGCAGATGATGTTGATGAGTGAGCACATCCAAAAGTTGAAATTCATTGGTGGAGGGTAGTTTCATGACGTGAGTTAGTAAGATAATGAAATCAGACAATCTCTTAATTGAAATCATCTCTAAAAAACACATTGGAAAGTTAGGATGATCCCTTTTTAGGGTTCTTCAACCATGATTTTGCTATCCTTGCCTTATATTTATCACTTTCCTACTGGAATAGAGTCTAACCTTGATCCTAAGTGATAACAATGGAGTATTCAACTTCTGGAGTTCGTAGCACAGCAACAATGATAGTAGCATCTAGTTTAGCAATCAGCTCCTCATGCACAGTAGACAATTCCTTTGTGTCAAGGCTAAAGTGAGCTTCGCAGGAAAGCATGGTGTTGGCACATTGTACTGAGATTAAGAAACCCATAACATACGCAAGGCCACTGTCATTGATCATTTGTGCCATGGGGGAAGGATTAGGGCTAGTCAATCTTTTCTAGAAATTTCCAAAATCTAGGTGTCGAACCTCACTATCCCCAATATCGGGAACAAAGGACTCAAGTTTTGAAATGTGTTCTTGACCTTGGAATTTAATCTTCATATTTGCAACGTCTAGAGAAAGAGCCTTCACAGATCAAATCCGCAATGAAAAATGTAAAGGGAATAGGAGCACAAGTAGATGATCTTAACTAGAGGGATTCGAGTGAATGATAGCAAGTGACCAATGTGCCAAATGCATAGAGGGTAGTCCCATTAAATAGATGTTTAGGAGAGAGAAGGTCATAAATTTGCATTGAATTCATATGCACCAACTCAAAAAAGTAAGAATTGGGAAGAGTGGAAAAAACTAGCTCGGATTGTCTTTGGTACATTTGAGACATGAGGGACATGAAGACGTGATCTATCTGCTGCAGGCGATGAGGGTAATACAGGTCGAAACAACATGGGTAGTTCAGGAACTTGGAAATGCAAGGGACGTGAGGGACACGAAGATGTGATTCAGAGAAAGCGGGAAGAGAAGGCAGATATGCTTTTGGGACAGATTGGAGAAAAGTACGTGAAGGACCCGATGCGGCCGATGTGGGTGATCGGGAAATAAAAATCCCAAGAGACCTTAGAACAAACAAACCAAAAAGTTTCGAAAGAACCGAAAGTTAAAATATTTTCAGGGAAAGAAGCTGATTGGGGAACAAAAGGTTTGGTATAACTTGGGACATACGGGACAAAAATATTTGATAGACCCCCAAATCACCAAAATGACTCCAAAAAATGTGAATTTTCACTATCTCGTCAACTTTTCACTTCACTAGAACATCATAAAAGGGTGTTAACTCAAAATTTTCAATTTTTTGCTTTCAAAAGAGGGGAAATTTTAAGAGGACAATAGCTGGCTCTTTTTTGGGATGACTTGGCTAGATTAGAAGAGTGAGACAAGGCAAGAACTCCTAGAGAACTAGGGTAAGAAAACCAGTGCCTTATCCATTGGGTGACAGACTCAAAAATCAAACCAATACAAAAGAAACCACAAGAAGGGAAAGGAAACACACCAAAAGAAAGGGAAAGGACACACACCCTATACATAATATACAAAGAGACCTCCTATTCACCTAGGACTTGAACAATTGCAGGTACTAGCCACTATAAGGAAGTGGGAGAGAGGAACCTTCCATCTAATCAAAATAGAAAGAATTATCACCAGCAAAGTGCCTTATTTTGAAAGGACTGAGCCAAAGAGAATCAAACTTACCATGGCTTCCTCGAGACTCATGTCTTTTATCCCACAACAAAACAATGTCTCAAACTTTGAAATCCGTAGACTTGGCCTTGTTATAAAACAAATATTTTACCTTCTACTAGTGGGAAAATATTCTATTAACAACCTCTAGCCTATCTTCATTCAACTTATGAAGATAGATGATCCTTTTATCTAAAGAATCATTGAAGCTAGTGTCTTCAATGGCCTTCATTAAATACAAATCTGGTAGGTCCATTGTGAATGGTAATTGATCTTCCACACCATACACCACTTGAAAAGGGGACATTCCAATAGCTCTTTTAGGTGTAATTCTATCTTCCTAAAGAGCATCATAAAGTTTCTTGTACCAGTTCCTCTGAGATTCATTAACCAGTTTGCTTACTATGGCCACCAAATTTTTGTTTGTTGATTCTACCTATCCATTCCCTTGAGGATAATAATCTAAAGAGTGAGCCAGGGAAATACCATATCCATAATAGAAATCCATCATCTCATTAGAAGAAAAATTTTAAGTTTTAAAAGTCAAATATTTTTTGGTACACCAAACCTCACAAAGATGTTTTCTTTGACAAAATTACATACTACTTCAGAAGTAGTAGTTTTTACTGGAATGACTTCCACCCACTTAGTGAAGTAATCAGTGGCAGTCAAGACATGAGTATGTCATGCAATTGAAGATGGGTTGAGTGATCCAATGAAATCTAAACCCCATTGTTGAAAGGGCTCTTCAATCACAACTGGTTTAAGTGGAAAAGCAACCAACTTGGGTTTTCCTATAAAGGTATGACAAGCTTCAAATTTATCAACCCATTTTGATACATCTTTAAACAAGGTAGGCCAATAGTATCCAACATGAAGAATCTTGTGGGCAGTAACAGTAGACAAGTAATGGCCTCCACATGCTTGATCATGAAAAGTTGAGAAAAGCTTCTTTTGTTGTTCTTTGTCAACACATTTTGGAAATCTTCCATCCATTCCCTGTTTGAATAATGCATTCTCTCACAACATGTACTGGGCTGATCTTATCTTGATAGCTCTCTTCCCCTTGGAAGTCAAGTTAGGGAGACACTCACCATAGGTGATAAAAAGCGTGATATCAGCATACCATTCATCAGTCGAGATAAGAAATAGAACAATAGGAATATCAACTTCCTCCTTGGATAATTCATGACTAGCTCCTTCAGCAATGAGTACACACAAGCCTTTACCCTGAACTAGTTTGGTTGGTCTAATGTTAATATCAAATTATTGAACCTTTGCTACCCAGTTCCCTCTCTTAGTTCCAAATTCTTGCTGCGCAAGAATAAACTTGATGGTTGTATCAGGCACAAGCACCACTGAGTGAGAGTTAAGAATATAAAAATGAAACTACTTGATAGCTTTAACCACTGCAAAAGAATGTTTCTCCATCATCATGTATTTCAACTCATGATTTTTAAGAATGTGGCTCATGAATGCAATCAGGAGTTCATGATCATTAGAATCTTTCTAAGTCAAGACAGCAGCTAAGGTGCTTTCTGTGGCATAGCAATAAATAATAACATCTTTGCTATTATCTAGACATGCTAAGATAGAAGTTTTAGAAATAGCCTTGTTAATACCTTTAAATGCTTCTTTCCATTTATAGGACCAGCCAAACGTTTTTTTTCCTTTCATCATTTGAGAGATATTCAAAGTTAGCTCTGCAAAATCAAGAATGAATCTTAGGAAGCTGATCTTACCAAAGAAATAATGCACTCCCTTTTTACTTGTGGGAAGAGGAATCTATTGAATAGCTTGAACTCATTCAGGATCAATTTAGATTCTATCTTTAGAGACAACATGCCCCAACAATTTTCCCTTCATAACATAAAATACAAATTTTTTAGGATTCAAAGAAACCCCATGTTCTCTGTATTCCAAGAAAACTGTTTCCAGATGATGAAAATGATCTGCTCTAGTTTTATAAAACATAGTCAGATCATCTAGATACACAACAATACATTTCCCTTTCAAACTTCCAAAATCCAAGTCAATAGCTCTTTGAAAAGTGGCACCAATATTAATGAGTCCAAAAGGCATCCTCTTGTAGGAAAAAGTACCCCAAGGGGTGGTGAAAGTAGTCTTGTGTTGATCTATGGTATTAACTTCCACTTGATTATAACCTGAGAAGCCATCAAGCATGGATAACATTTCAGACCCTATAACAGCTTGAAAAACTTGATCCATCATGGGTAGAGGGTAGTTGTCTTTTAAAGAGGCCTGGTTCAAATTCTTGAAGTCAACACAGATACGAATCTCACCATTTTTCTTCCTGATAGACACAATATTGGAAATCCATGTCAAATGGTGAATGGGAAAAATAATTTTAGCTTTCAATAACTTTTGTATTTCCTAAAAAAAGGTGTCAACAATCTTTGAATTTTACTGCCTTTTATTTTTCTTGAAGGGTTTAATTCCAGGTTTAAGAGGAATGAAATGTTGCATTTCCTTTGGTTGGAAAGCTTATAGATTTTCATATGAATATGCAAGAACATCCCTATACTTTTTTAAAAGGTTCACCACCTTCTTCTTTTCTTCTTGCGTACAACATTTTCCAACATTCACCATTTTGGGGTCAGCAGTGCTTCCAAGGTTAACATTTTCATACTCAAAGGATTTCCACACTCTAGAAGAAGCTTTAGACTTAACATACCTGTCATGTTTATCAAACAATTCCTCCAAAATCACCAGCCCTTTAGGAATATTGTTAGCTTTGAGTCTGATGCACCCATCTTGATTTGTCTCCTCTTTAACACCCTTGTCATTGGGAGATACACTCTCACGGGGAAAATTTTCACTGTATTTGAAGTGAAATTGTTCAAAGTTATCCCTGAGCTCCAAGAAAGAAAGAAAATGTTGATCATTGTTGAAAATTTTCCAATTACTTGCATTATCAAGCACACTAGGCCTATGGATCATTTCAATGGTAAATTTATCCTCAGAGAAATCAGGGTGAGGTATCAACAATGATCTTGAGATTGCTAGTGAATCGGCCCTGGTGTTCTTTTCTCTTAGCACAACTTTAATGGAGAAGGCGTCAATAAATTCTATAAAATCCCAAACTTGATTCCAGTAATGCTTCAACCTTCTATTATTTACTTGAAAAAGGTCTCTGACTTGTTTAACACCTAGTTCTACATCTCCACGAGCCAGAAGATTCTTCACACCTTTTTATTTTTCCACATTAAATCCAAGAATGGGGGCTTCATACTCTATTGTATTATTGGTATTTTCAAACTATAGCTTGAATGAGAAAGGATGAATCTTTCTTTCAGGAGATGTCAACACCACACCTACTCCATAACTAGCTGAGGAGTAGCTTCCATCAAATTCTATATTCCAAACATCATTAGGATCATGAAGTACTTAATTGGGAAGTTGAGTTTCCTCTGGAGACATAATCATATAGTTACCATGTCTAATTTCCCCATACAGTATCTCGGCTTTGGGATCGTCTGTTTTTTACACAATATACTCGGATTACTTCTCAGGAAACATCTTCTTCATCTTTCCATTGACTGGTATGAGGGCATGTGATCAATCCATTTGAATCTCTCCTCCCACATCCTTACAAAAATTCCTACTTAACAACATACCATATGAAGGAGGGATATCTGCTACTAGAATAGTAGCCAAAACCTTCTTCTCTGGTAAAGTGGCAAAATCTACTTGTGTATCTTTAATCCTTCTGACCAATGGCACCTCCTTACTCTCCATAGAATAGTAGGATCCATAAGTGCGTGTGAGAGTAAGACCCAAAGCATGAGCCACTTTGGCAGGCATTACATTATCTGATGCTCCTGAATCTATGACACAGTTGCTGCATTTATGGCCTACTCTAAGAAGAGTCACATAAAACAGTTTGATCTTCTCATTAGGTGAGGTGACTACAACTACAAGGTTGGGATAGGGTGCAAAGGATGGAGTAGGAAAAGGGACTTTAGAGGTGGTTTTGGAATGATAAATGAAAAAGTGAACCATTTTGGGAAAGGCTTTAGGATGAGTTTGATAATACTCATCCTCTGAAATTTGAACATTTTTCTTCTTAAGGTAATCGATGATATCAAAATATCCAGAGGTGGATGGTCTATCATCACTAGGAATCCTAGGCTTATTAGGTTTAGGAGCTAGAGAAGAAGAAGCTTTAGCAATAGTATTAGGAAATGAAGAACTAGTAGGATTCACCTTCTGTTTGGATGTAGTGGAAATAGGAGACCCTCTTCTTGCAACAACGGGGATAGTCATGGGAGGATCCTTAGATCTCTTAGCGGGATGCATCACTTTCTCTTTCTTATTTTTCTTCTCCTGAGTCATGACAGCGTTTGATTCGCTATTCATATCTACTAATACTTCATCATAATCATCCTCTTCATCAATACCTTTAGTGATGAAGAAATTAACTCAAGATCACTCAAGTTCCTCTAATTCTTCATCAGCTTCTTCTTCAAGTTCTTCACAATATTCATTAAACTCCTCATCTTTAGGTTCTTCAACCTCACAAGTTGCATTAACAGGGATCTTGATTGGTGGCCCCTCAATTTCTATCCTTTTCTAAGAGGAAGGCAAATGATTTCTAGGCTGAAAATTCCTCCTTGAAACATCTGCATAAGGAGTGTGCTGAGCCAATTGTTTCTTAATCGAAATGAGGTCATTTGCAAGCTTTTATACTAATCGATCTATATTAGCTCCAGGAGTAGAAGAAGAGGAATAATAAGCTCTACGTTTGGAAGGATCTCTTTTCAACTTACCAGATATAATCAAGTCATCTTCAGCGTTAATAACTAATCTCTAATCCTTAGCCAATGTTGCAAGGTTGGCCCTTCTTAATGTGTAACTAACCTCAGGCAACTGAGCATTCAGGAAGAAATTTTTTTGAATTTGATCTACAGGCTCAGTGTCTGGTGGAATTTTGTTAATCAAAATATTGAATCTGGCTACAAATTTCTCTCATGGGTTCTTGTGATTCTTTCTTTATTTGAGAAATATGGGCGAACAAAGCATGCACATCCTCTACAGGTTTGAAACAGTTGTCAAACCTTGTTCTCATCATGTTCCAACTGGTAATGGCCTTAATTGGAAGGTGATAGAACCAATCCATTGCATTATCTTGCAAATTTTCTACAAAAATACTCACTAAGACATCTTCATGTTCAAGTCCGAGAAATCCACACGCAACTATGAATGCTGCAATATGTTCATCAGGATGCACCTTGTCATCGCCCCTAAACTTGCGGAAGTTCTTCCTGTTACACCTGGGTAACTCATGCAAAGGCTGAGGTAGGGCGAGAGGCCCAACACAATGGCCCCAAGGTAATGGAATTACCATCCTTGGAAAGACTACTTGAATGGAGAATTGAAACACCAACAAGAATCAATGCACAAAGAATAGGGTTGGGTTTCCCTAGAGGGATACCACTTACAAGGGTTCTATCTTCAACAAGAGGAGTTCTTATAGAAAATTTTCTTCTATTTATTCCTTGTTGAAGGAAGAGGGAAACATTGTTGCTCTAAGAGCTGAAACTGGGACTATTCAATATCAAGGGCCCTTCTGCCATGAGTAAACTGTAGAGTCATCAAATGAAAGAATGATCAAGAGATTGTTCGTAAAACTGGAATACGTTCAAAATGAATCCCTAGTAGTGTAACAAAAAAATACTGGTTGTCAAATAAGGACTTTATTGAAAGCAATAGTCAAGGGATAAAAATTACCTCCTCTTTAATGGGAGAGGTTTCCTTATTAAAGGAAAATACCTATTTACAAATGTACAATGTGTAATTTTAATGAGAAACTTTGATACCATGAAATTGTTTGATATAACAGGTCATCAATAAAAAAGAATAAAATAATTAAGGGATGGGATGAGGTAGAATAACACTCTTAGGAATTATAGATAACAAAATAATTCCTTACGCGCACCAGAATGGAGTCATATAGAACAAAATCATTTTCATTTAAAACCATAAGATGTTATTTCACAAACACAAAGTTCAAGATATGACATCCACAAGAATACAAAGTTTCTTGAAGTAAAACAGACTAATGATTCAATAATTTTTAACATGTAGCAATGAAAGACCAAGATCATATGGACATAGAAAGTGAGATCTTCTTGTATTGATAGCTTTTTGAATCCTTTACACTTTAAAAAATAAATAGAGTTAAAGCCCCTGTAAATGGCACAGAGAGCCCATTATATAACTTAGAAATTAGTTACACTTGGTAACTATTTTTTTTAACTAAAATGTTAATTAAGGAAGTGCTTGCCACAAAATCCTTAATTAATTACAATGAACTTTATTTGAGAAAAAGAAGGAGGAGAGGTGAAGCTAGAAGGTAAAACATCCACTTATTGCTGAGGAGGGCCCACCAACTTGAGGATCCGTTGCCTGAATCTTTTCAATGATTCAGCTATCTCTCTACCTTGTGGGACTGATGTGTTGGCAATAGCTTGAGATGAAGTACCTAGACATTTCTCCATGTCCTTATGAAACACAATATTTTCTTGATATTCTTTATTAGCCTCTTCAATAGCAGATTGAAGAGAGAAAATCTCCTTTATCTTCCCTTTGGTAAGCAATTCCTCCTTGAACAAGTTTTCTTTAACAAATGCCCTGAACTGAGTTTTGATTTCTTGGAGAGAGAAAGGAACACCTAAAGTTTCATCATGAAGATGATAGTGAATATCTTTTAAGGCAGCGACAACACAAGTTTTGAAGGCTTCTCCCTTTTACCAACTGTTCCTCAACTCTCCTAAGGCTTCTTCCAGACCTTTTATTTTCCATTCCACACTGAAAACCCATGACCTTGAAAAGTAATCTTTTGCATCATCAAAAACCTTATTGGCCATCAATGTATTTTCATCAACCTTTCCCATCAGGTTAAGATCCATGATGCAACTACTCCAAACCTTTATGTCTTTGTCCATGGTTGTAATTGAGGAGGAGAGTTTTTGTTGCTGATTGGCCACCTTCTCATTGAGTTTGAAGGCCTCTACAATGAAATTCATGCCTAAAATGATCATGTAATCAACCATGGCTTCCATAGCCCTCCCATAAGGGGAATACATGTGTATATCCTTGATACTTTGAAATTCATCTTCACTAAGAATCATAGGGGGTGGAAGGGCAACTAGTGGAGTAGGATCCAAAACCTTGTCCTTAGCCAATAATGACTGTATGAAGGTAGAAAGAACTTCATTTTGTTCTTCGATTTGTTCTATATTTTGTTTACCCATATCTACTCTCTCAATAACCTTGGTTACTATTTTTTGCAGGTTATGCACCTCACTCTCATGGGTAGATTATCCCATTGGAATTCTAGAAAGCTCGAGATCAGAGGCTAATAGATCTTATTCTACCTTATCAACCTTAGGTTTTACAACCTCTAGAAATTGTTGGCCCTGAGCATGTGTCACTATCCTTGGGGTTGTTTTAACTCTCTTTGCTGGAGTAGGAGGAGTAGTGCTCAACATGGCTGCCACAATGTCAAAATTTGGCCCTGTCAATCAAAAAGAAGGTTTCCTCTTCCTATTGTTAACTAAGGGTTGCACCCATGAAAAAGTGAAGGAAGAAGAAGGAGGAGAAAGAGATCCAAGAGCAAGTAAACTCAAGGAACTCAATGTATTTACCACTATTGCTTCCAGTAGAGATGTGAGTGAGGTATCTCGAGCTTCTTGAGCTAAGGAACTAAAGGCACTTGGAGGTTCAGTGCTAGGAAATTCCTTCTCATTTTCTATTGTAACTTCTGAAGTTCCTGCAGGATCTGGTACCTCACCATCATCACTTTCACTAAGAACAATAACATTCTCTAGCCCTTAAAGTAGTCCTGAATGCTCTATAAGGGGTTCTTCCTCAATTGGCTCTTTTTAAACCTCTTTTTCCTTCTTTTGGTACACTTGAGTAGAAGAAGAAGGAGTGGATGATTCAAGTTCTTTATTTGAGGAAGGAGGAGGGGTTTGTGCAAGTACCTCCGAGCTAGGTGTATGTGTCTCCTTTCTAGGTGTTGAAGTATCTTTAGAGAAAGATTCACTTGGATTCTTCTTAAGCTCTCAGACTTTTCTACCAAACTAGACCTTGGTTCTTATAAGCACATAGGACCAAAATTTCAACCAAGTTATCCTTCTCCCTCTTGTACTAGTCTAGATATTCCAAGGGAGTATGTTTGATTAGTGTATTGTATTCACAACACAACAAGTCTTCATTAGCATGTTGGAACCCTTCAAGAATTTGGTAGAGGTTGAGCTCTTGTATCACTTGCAGGGAGAATCTACTATAGTGCCTCCGCATTCCTTCAAATTCATCTACACAATCAGCCTAGTAGTCCTCAGTACCTAACATGTGATGATAATTAATTCTGAGATTCAACTCAATGAACTTATTCAAATCAAAACAAGTCCTAGGCCTGAATAAGTGAATAGCGATTGGAGCGAGGACCCTTTTTTTTTTTGCATCCAATGCTATTTTGCATGTATAATTACCCAAGGAAATAGGGAAATGCAGACAAGAGATCTTCTTATCCCTGCAGGTTCTATGCAATTTATCCAATTACTAGCACACTTAAATTAAAGCCACCTTGTGATTACAAAACATGGGGAGCTTGAGAGCTGTGTTCTCATAACTAACTAGCTTGATATATGAAAACCTCTTGAATTGAATCAAGAAGGCTCCATACTTTTCTATCAGGTTCATGGCTTCATCTGAAAATATCCTGGTAGTATCACTTTCTAAAAGCCTCACAATATACATGGTAAGGTCATCGTTCACCCTCCTGAAGTTGTGGTTACTAGTTTCAAGGGTGAATTTAGGGCAAGATGCATAAATGGGTTCATCCTTCTGACCTTCTATGTAGGTGAATCCAAACCACTGTCGGGATGATGCTAGGGTATACATGAGATAGAAAGTCATATAGAACTTCTTGGTATTTTGCACATTACGACAACTGCTTTGTCAAATTTATGCAAATGATTTCCTCCCAATTTATGCTCTGAATTCCTTCACAGATGATGTTGATGAACGGGCACATCCAAAAGTGAAATTCATTGGTAGAGCGTAATCCCATGATGCAAGCTAGAAAAATAATGAAATCAAACAACTCTTCATTAAAATCATCTCTAAATAATGCCTTAGAAAGTCAGGATGCTCCCTTCTTAGGGTTCTTCAACCATGATTTTGGTATCCTCACCTTATATTTAACACTTTCCTACTTGAATAGAGTCTGACCTTGAGCCTGAGTGATAACAATGGAGTCTTCAACTTCCAGAATCCCTAAAGCAAAAATAATGGAAATAGCATCCATTTTAGCAATTAGCTTCCCGTGCACATTAGACAATTATTTAGTGTCAGGGTTAAAGTGAGCCCTACAGGTAAGGGCGGGTGTCGGCACATTGTATTGAGATTGGGAAACCCGCAGCATACACAAGGCCGATGTTATTGATCATTTGCGCCATGGGGGAAGGATTAGGGCTAGTCAATCTATTCCAGAAATCACAAAAATCAAGGTGTGTAACCTCACTATCCCCGATATCATGAATAGAGGACTCAAGTGGAAAAATGTGTTCTTGACCTTGGAATTTAATCTTCATAGTTGCAACGTATAGAGAAACAACCTTCACAGATCGAATCTGTAATGAAAAATTCAAAGGGAATAGGAGCACAAGTAGATGATCTTAATTGCAGGGATTCAACCAAGTGATAGCAAGTGAGTAGTGTGCCAAATGCATAGAGGGTAGTCCCATTAAATAACCATTTAGGAGAGAGAAGGTCATAAATGCGTGTTGAATTCATATGAACCAATTCAAAAAAGTAAGAATCGAGGAGAACGGAAAAAATAGGCCCAGATGGTCTTTGGTACATTTGGGACATGAGGGATGCGAAGAAGTGATCTAGCCGATGCAGGAGATGCAGGTAATGTAGGCCAAAATAACATGGGTAATTCAGGAACTTGGAAACATGAGGGACCCGAAGACATGATTTAGGTGATGCATGCAATGAAGAGAAAGTGGGCATAGAAGGCATAGATGCTTTTCGGAAAGATAGGAGAAAAGTACATGAAGGATTCAATGCGGCCGATGCGGGTGATTAGGGAACAGAAAGCCTGAGCGAACTTGGAACAAACGAACCAAAAAATTTTGACTGAACCAAAAGTTAAAATATTTTCAGGTAAAACGACCAATTGGGGAACAAAAGGTCCGGTAGAACTTGTGACATACGGGACAAAAATGTCTGACAGACCCACAAATCACCAAAATGACTCCAAAAAATGTGAATTTTCACTATCTCCTCAACTTTTCACTTCATTAGAACATCATAAAAGGGTGTTAACTCAAAATTTTCAATTTTTTACTTTCAAAAGAGGGGAAATTTTGAGAGGACAATAGACTTTTGAAGATCCTAGGATGGTCAACATTGGAAAATGCTTCTCATCTGAAGAGAAAAGGATGTTCTTTGCTTTTCTGAAAAAGTACTCTAATGTGTTAGCCTACTCTTACGATGAGCTCAAATATTTTCAAGCGAAGGAAATGCATTATTCCATTCCTCTGAAGCAGGATACTAAGCCCTTCAGGTAGAAGCAAAGACCCTATAATACAAATATTATTGATGTTATCAAGGAAGAAGTGAACAAGATTTTAAATCCCAGAATCATTTCCCCTATTCACCACTCAACATGGGTGGCCAACATTGTACTAGCCAAAAAGAAAAATGGGGAGATCATAATATGTGTAGATTTCATAAATTTGAATCAGGCATCTCTCAAGGACAATTACCCTCTTCTGATCATTGATCATATACTACAAGTAGTTATTAGATCTGAGATGCTCTCTTTTCTTGATGGCTTCGCACGGTATAATCAAATTAAAGTGGCCGAAGAATATTTTAACAAGATGGCTTTCACAACTCCTTGGCGCACTTTTTCTTATAACAGGATTCCTTTTGGCTTGATCAATGTGGGAGCCACCTTCCAAAGAACCATGGACATGGCTTTCAAAGATCTCAAGAATTGCATTTTCATGTACCTATATGACTTAACCATGTTATAAAATAAGAGAAGTGAGCATATCTTCCACTTAGAGCAGATTCTTACAAGATGTAGAAAACATGACATTTATCTAAATCCCAAGAAGTGTATATTTGGATTCACAGAAGGCAAGATGTTGGGACACATCATGAATAATCATGAAGCACATATTAACCCTGAGAGGGTAAGTGTTATTCAAGCACTATCTCTTCCCACTAGTAAGAAAGGAGTGCACTCATTCTTTGGGAAGGTAAATTTTAGTCACTACTTTGTGCTTGAATTTGCTGAACTAACAAAGCATATCACCTCTATGATGAAGCCTCAAACAAGTTTCAAATGGAATAGTGAAGGAAAATCAGCATTTGAAGAAATAAATAAGGCCATTACCAAAGCTCTAATGTTGGTATCTCAAGATTTCAGCAAGGAATTCATCATGTACTGTTATGCCTCGGAGAACACTCTTTCTGTTGTCCTTGCTCAAAATAATGATGAAGGATTGGAAGCACCTATTGCTTTCATGAGCTGCCCTTCGAAGAATCATGAAATAAATTACAGTCAAATGGAGAAGCTTGCATACGTAGTTGTCAAGGACTGTGAAGAATTTTAGATTTTACATACTCAACTATCACACCGTGGTGATGGTTCCTGGAAGTGTAATCAAGTCCATTTTGACACAACAAGATCCCAGAGCCAAAAGAGGAAATTGGATTGCAAGGATCCAAGAGTATGACCTGGAGATTAAGCCCTCTAATCTGGTTAGAGGAAATGGTTTATGCAAGTTGATTGCTAAAGATGAATCTCTCAGAGTTCATCTTGGAAAAAGAGATAACACTTGCCCAACCTGCTCAGAAGATTGCCCAAAAGTTCTCTTTATGAACAGTACATAGGAATAGAGTGCACATATCACTTTATTTCTTACCTATGGGGAATGCCCCCCTCATTTAGATTAGAAGTAGTGAAGAACTCTTACGATGAAAGAAACCAAAAATGTGATTTGGAATCATGCACTCTACAAGAAAGGGATAGATAGCTATTTTCTCAAATGTGTTGATAAGGAACAACAAGAAAAACTCCTTAAATCCTATCATGATCAAGCTTGTGGTTGACACATTTCAGCCATGGTGACTACCCACAAAATTCTCAGAGGTAGTTACTGGTGGCCTTCTCTCTTTTATGATGCATAGAATTGGGTTTTGAAATGCAAAGCATGCCATCGATTTATTGGAAAGCCTCAGCTAGCCTCCTTGGCACTCATACCCTTGGTGATTGAAGAACTATTTCAATAATGGGGGCTGGACTTTATCGGTGTTCTGAACCCTCAATCAAGTGTAGGGAATTCCTATGTGCTCACCACCATAGATTAATTCACTAAGTGGGTGGAGGCTGTTCCAACCAAACAGGCTAGGTCTGAAGTTGTCTACAATTTCATAAAAGAGAATATCATTGTTCATTTTAGATTTCCTCATAAGATTGTAGTAGACAACACTACTTATTTCTCTTCGAAGGAATTGAAAAAATTCTATTATGGCTTCGGGATTTCTCTTGCTCATTCTTCTGACTACTTTCCTCAAGGGAATGGTCAAGTTGAGTCAAGCAACAAAAATATTGTGACTATTATCTGCAAGCATGTTGATGAGAATTAGAAGAATTGGGAAAAAAAAATATATTATGCATTTTGGGCTGTTAGTATCACTCCTAAGAAGGTAATAGGCATGTCACCTTTTCAGTTGCTATATGGAATTAAAGTAGAGATTCCTATTACAATTGAAATGCCAACTCTCAATCTGCTTCAAACAGTGGAAGACAGCCAATACAGAGATTCAATTGACAAGAGGATCCTTTTCTTTGAGAAGATGGAAGAGAGCAGATCCCAGGTAGTGGAAAAAATCAAAGAACATCAGCTGAAAGTGAAGATTTTCTTTGGCAGAAGAGCCAAAGAAAAGGAGTTCAGAGCTAGAGATTTGGTCCTACTTTGCGACAAGAGGAGACAACAAAAGGGCACTCATGGTAAGTTAGATTATTTGTGGATGGGTTCATTTCAAATTCAAGAAGCTTGTGGTAAGAATCCCTTTCTCTTATCAGAATTGGGTGGAATTCCATTGGGATTGCCTAGAAGTGGGTAATATTTGAAGTTGTACCATCAGTGAAAGTGAGTTGTCCCTCACCCTGTACCATAGTTTTTGTTATTTCCCCTTTTCTGTTGTGTGTGTTTTTGTTTGTTTTCTATTTTGGTGTAATTTTGGTTTGTTTTTTTTCCCTTCCTTCCTTCTTCCTTCCTTCAGTATTTTACATGACTCTGCAAGGCCCAATGGATAAGGCATTGGTCAACGTTATATGTTTTGAAACCTATGATTCTAGATCCTCATGTCATGTCTTCACCTTGCTCAATCCATGCCATGTCCCTAAGCTAGAGTCAATTGTTGCCTTATAAATGTGGAAAGTGGAAAATTTAAAGTTTTCAAGCAAGAGAACTTTCTCCTATCTCAAAGTTTCTATGTTTTGATCATACTTAACCAAAATAAGCTCCCTCTTATTTTGGGTTAACTAGCTTCCTTTTTTTCTTCAGTCAAATTTTTACACATTTTAGGCACTCAAAATTTTCTCAGTATTGCTTCATTGGATAGATAATTCTTTCCCATTTCCAGAAAGGTAAGGAAGTCTTCCTAACTCTTTGTATTTTGCAAGTTATGGATCGACAGAGTATGGAGGGGAAGTTTTCCCTAGGCGGGCCCGCGGAGGTAAGGAGGAAATTTTACCAAGGAAATTGGTAGGTTGGCAGAGGTGCAAGGAGAAATTTGACACTTAGCTTTTTGGATAAAAAAATCAAAGGTAAAAATATCACCCATAAGCCCACAAAGGAGAATGGAGAAAAATTGATTAAGTCCCCACGTTTAATCACAAAGCACCACGCGTCCATTCATCGGCAAGGATAAGGATGTTAGAAGGAGTTTTTGTTTTTTACCAAAACCATAATAGTGCAAAGGTGAAATGTTGGACTGCATCTCCGAATAGAATCAGAAGGTGCCACGTGTGCACATCACCAGCGGAGGTCGAGCCGATGGAGGACTTTGGGAAAATTTTCCCTTACGGGCAAAAAGGGTAAAATGTTATTCTGAAGCTTGGGGATGAACTAGAAAGTGCCACATGTCATCGGGTTGGATGGGGCATGGAGATTTTTGGGAAAATTTTCCCAATTTTAAAAAAGAGGGAAAAAGGTCAAATTTTGGCCTGTAAACCTGAATTTTTCCCTAATTTTGCCAATTTTGTCCTAAATCTTCAAGAGGCCATATCTTTTGATCTCGAGCTTAGAGTTTTATGTTTTTGGTATCAATGGAAAGCTGGTGAAATTCTCCACACGATGGACACTTAAATTTTAAATTTTTATGGAGTTTTTGGGATAAAATTGAGAAAACGTCTTTGGTATGGAAAAAATACAAAAACATTTCCTCCGACTCTGCTCTAATGTTTTCCTACCACGTGGATGGCCTAATTTCAAAGCAATTATGGAAAAGGATCAAACAGTTCATATACAAATTGGCAAATTGAAATATAAAAAACATTTTTGCACACATAAGCTCTTTTTGGGCTCGTGAGAAGTATTTTATTTGTGGCAGAGGAATCTAGAAGAGGGGAAATGATCAAATTTGTTTATAACAGCTTTAGGTTGAACAATTTCATGGTTTTTCGAAGTCTTTATTAAGGGGAAATCAAATTTGTAAACTAGAAGAATGTTTTTGTGAATAGAGGACAAAAATTATTGTTAGTCTTATTTTATTCTCCTCCTCTACATTATTTATTCGATTCCCACTTGTTGTACAAGTTTCAACTCTGAGATCGATAAAAAAGGATGGAATTTTATGTCCCCTTGATGGAAAAATCGACTGGTGCTTTGTGACCAGCATTTTTTATTTTGTCTTGTGTTCAAAAATTGCAAATTTGTCTTTCTTCTATTAATTAATGCATGTAATGAAACCTCTAGTTGATGTGCATGGGAATCTGAAATTCTACCCACAACATTGATTTCCCCCTCCTTCATTCTCACTTCCTCCCCTTTCTCAAATCGATTTCTGCTATAGCGAGGAGTTGTTATTATTTCCATAGGGATAGTGGAGTGTTCTTGTGGATATATGGTTGAAAAACCACCCTAAATCCATTCAAATGTAGAGGGATTTAGATACCCATAGCATTGTCTTGAAATCCACAAATTTTTCCACAAGAAAAAATTTCTCGCCAACAATAGGTTATCTCATATGGTGGGAAATCCTTGATCATTACATCCATCACCTTCTTATTCACCTATTGGAACCATGAAAAGGGTCTAGGGGTGTCTCTTGTACCTTCATTATCCCATCCTAAGTGGTCTACCTAGCTAGTCCTAGCTCTTCCCCATGTAAAATTAAACATTCATGGATGATCTTGTTAGAAATCAAAGTTATAAAAAAATAACTAATCCCTCAAAGGACAACTGTACATTTAAAAAATAAAATAGAAGCATGCAAATCCAAATCAAATTCAAAATAAAATTAAAAGAAATAAATGGATCCCTCAAAGGATGACTATCATGTATTATTATTTCCATCCACATCTTTTGTATAAAGTAGACCATACCCTCAAAGGATGGATACTCCTTATGACATTTGAAGGCTTCCCGTATTGTTCAACCTTCCATTTTATCAGCATCCTGAGAAAGTTTCCTACATTGATCAACCTTATATTTCCCCTTTCCAAAGATGGGGGATAGTATTAGGGAACACCACTAATAAAAAACCTGTTGGTGCTCAATTTGATCTCGCCCTGTTTTCTCTAAAAATTCTTCAATCTACGGGCTTTGTCATATTTTCTATTTCCTTTAATGGATGCATGAAAAGTTTTCTTCATTTGTATGTTGTTGAAAGATCCTTCTCCAATGTCTTGGATCACATTTAGGCCTTATATCCTTTCCAAATTCTTTGTCTGTAAATAAAGATTCATTTCCAGGCGCAAATGGTGATTTCCCTACATTTTTACGGTTTGACGATTGTGTTTTCCTGGTCAATTTATAACTCAACATCTTTGGAAATGTGGTTCTTTCTTATTCGATATGGTTTGGTGAGGCATTTTAAAACTCTAAGGCCCACTTTGACTCAAGTCCTATCCACGTGGAGGGCCTATGCTCATCTAAAAATTCACCTCTTGGTTTAACCTTTGGAGTTACGCCAGGGAGACATGTGGAGGTTTCCATTGGCCCTGCCCAGACTTAGACATTTTTTATCATGGGGCCACTATAGCTTTTTCAGACCATGGAAATGTGGAGGGCCAACATTCATTTGAGGATCTACCTGTGGGTCCTACCTTAGGAGTTGCACCAAGGAGACACGTGATGAGCTCACGATTCTTTAGGGTCTCCACATTTTGGCACAATCTCAAATTTGCACCAAGGAGACCTGTGGAGGATTTTGCTGGCTCCTCTCTATACTTAAACGTTTCAAGTAACTTTCTAAGGTATGGGACACGTGGAGGGCTCGCGCCTGTTTGGGGAATTTCCCTTAAATTTATTTTTGAAAGAGCGACATGGAGAAATGTGGAATTTTCTGCTCACTCTTCCTTTTCTTGGAATTTTCCACTGCGGATGAAACTTTCTCAGACCCTAGGCACGTGAAAAACCCATGCTTGTTTATGGTCTCCACTTTTGGGCTCTATATCAAAACTGCGTCAGTGAGACATGTGGAGGCTTCCACTAGCTGCTTTTATACTGAGAGTTTTCAAAGGCCAAAAAGTAATTTTCTTGGGCCCAAGGCACGAAGAAGACCCGCGCTTTTTTGGAAAATTTCTTCTATACTTCACCTTTGTAGTTGCACCAAGGAAACACATGGATGACTCTATTATAAAGTTGAGAAAGGGTAAAATCAATGGTTTTTGTGCATTGCATCTGATTTTGCTACCATTATTTCTCCAAGACTCCTGGAGATGTGAATACGTATTATTTTTCTTACAAATTGGACTCACAACATAGGTATGTGGAATAATCCATGGGTGGACACTCATTTTGCAAGGGCATGAAAGCATGCATCCATACAAGGGAATTCATTTCTCAAGGTGTTGCCTCAAGGGTGAAAAGAATTGCCTGTTAGATCCAGCTATACAGAGCCACCGGAAAATAATTAAAACATGGATTTATCACATGACAGAGTAAGAATGATTAGAAGGACTATAAAAATGTTGTGGCATGGCATCCCAATCATTAGTCAAGGGTCTAAGAAATGTGACCAGTTCATGATTTTTCCACATGGTAGCTACAGGTGTAAATTTGTTAAACGTCACTCTCTAAGACAAATTGGTAAAAAGAAAAGGATTCCTCGAATATTCTTCTTTTTGGGGGAAAATTTGGGATGAGTGAGTGAGTAAATTATATAAATGCAATGAGGATACTCTTGCAAAAGGTCAGGGCTTGAATTCTTATGATAAATTTTGAGAAATCCCATCTTCTTGAGAGACCATCAAAGAGACTTGCTAATTTCCGGTGTTCTATATTTCAATCACGTCAAGTTGGTTGCAAGTGTACAACCATTGACAAGCTCTGAGACTATTCAAAGAAACTTTCCCCTGCTGATGAATCTAATCAACTTAGAATTAATTTGTGTTAATCTTGGGAAAATTTGTATCTACTTTATTTCAGAATATCTACAAGTATTTTTTCTTGTTCCTATTGCAATCTTGTGTTAAAATCCCTCTGAATCACACATGATCTTGTCCGTGTGATAGTATAGTGGAATTTACAATTTCATTATGAGAACATCCTTCATCCTGTAATGAGATAAACAATTTAAAATCACTTTACTACAATTTTGTTGATAAATATTGTTTGTAAGCCTTTGAGTGTATCTTAGGCATGAGGAACCAGGGGTCTTTAATGTTTAATTGACTCTTTATGTTGAGCCTTTGTGTTAAAATCTTGGAGATTATGTGAAACCATGCAAATTTGGGCCTCCATTGATGAACACCTTCTAGTTGAAGGAATATTTTAGTTATTCTTAAGCATTCTGTCATTTAATTTTCCAAATGTTGTGAAGGTTCTCAAAGATCTGGCATAATCAAGTTTATCCTAGTTAATCTCCCACCAAAATTTATTCACAAAAAATGAATCCCACCTGAACTACCCTTGTTTTCCCTGTATGTCAACAAATGAATAAATTCTACTGCCAAAATATGTAGAAGCAATCGGGATTCCATAATGTCTTTAGTAACTTTAACCCTGTTTAGAAAATATCACCATTCTTTAGAAGTGACAATTCGTGAGAGTTAAATTGTGGTGCATTGATCATATTTTCTCAAGGTTTCCTTTCAAATTTGTGCATATACGGATATATCCATTCTCCTTCACCAATAGAAGTTACAAAATGGGTCCTCTCACCTTGGTTGAAAGGCACTGCCTAAGGTAGTAAGGATAGATCAAATTCTTTTGATGGTACTATCCATTTCTCCAATATCTGAGTGATAAAGAGCTAGCTGAATCACCTCCCTAGATACTAAACAACATACATAATGATTTATATGTCTCTAAGCTTCTGGTTAAATCTTTGATGCTGCTCATCTTGCAAGGGAGAATAAACATGGATACCAACACCAAAATGGTGCTATTTCCAGGGACCTGATTTGTGTTGCTAGGGATCTTCAAAGGAATTATTATATTTGGCCTTAATAATGTTTCTTACATGCTCTAAGTGCATATACATTGTTGAAATGTCAAGAAATATTTTCCAATCATCCCAGATGTGATCAAAGATTTGATGATAGAGGAAAAGGACTCGTGGGATCAGGAAATAGACAACCCTAACCAAGGGAAAACAAATTGGTGCCTGATCCTTTAGCTGCCAAAGTTTCTATTATGGAAGAAGCCAATGAAATTGAGTGGTGTGATAGATGTTTCTTGTCACATGCCACATGTGATGAAGACAAAGAAGTTGAGGAAGCTAATTATGAAACTAATGATGATGTGTGCATGATGTGGTTCTCTACAAGTTCATGGTAAGGAGAAACTTTGACTGAATTAATCAGTGTCAGAACTGCTACATATTTCTAGGATTACATCCACCGGGTATTACCCCTTCCTCCCTCTCATGCTTTTGAAAACATATATGGTACAAGATTTTAAATTACTTAATAATCATTTTGAATACTTAAGGGCATTAATGATTAAAAAGTATGATAGAGGAATCCCTTCTGAGAAGGATATGAAGTTGTATATGAATGTTGCGGTTGCCCAAGAAAAATAATATAACACTAATAGTAAAGTTGTCAAAGGGGCAGGGCCTCAGGCTAAACCAAAAATCTAGTTCTCAACAATATCTCAAAAGAAACTCCTAAGAAAGATACATCTAGCAAAGGCCTTATTTCCCCAAATAGAAATGGTATCCCTACCCATGCTCGGACCATGAAAAATCCTTTGTTTTCAGATGAGTTTTATCAGGCTTCCTCAAAAAATTTCCTTGCTCAAATACGTTCCTTATGACATTGCCCAAGTCTTGAGTTAGATCAAGATTTCTGTTCCAATTGATGAGTTTCTTAGGATTCATGAGCACAATAAAAGGGCCTTTGATTATTTAGGATTGAAAGAAGAAAAGATTACCTAAGGTAGAAATTTAAACAATGTTGAGACTCCTCCTACAATTGCAAAGTTGGAAAAACCCCAAGTGCTAGAAGAACTAGGAGAGCCACCTGAATTATATTTGGGAACATCCTTGGTTAAGTCCCAGCTGAATGAAGATCCATTTTTCACTACTTTGATTATTAGGGACAAGATGTTACACAACTGTATGTTTGATTCTAGAGCATCATGTAATGTTATGCCTCTTAAGGTCATGAATGAATTAGATATCAAACTGAAAACATCTTATGGGAAGTGCATTTCCATGGATTCTAGAGAGGTGTCAGTGGTTGGATGTGTCAATGGTTTTATAGCGCACTTGCAGCCTACCCAGGAAAAAACTTAAAACAAGATTTTGTTATTGTTGATTGCCCTTCCAAATGGGGAATGATGTTATCAAGAAAATTGGCTGCTAGTGTGGGTCGGAGTGTGTAAATGGATATGTATTTTGCCACTATACCTATTGAGGGAAGCCTTGTAAAGTTGTATATTGAAAAGAAGATACTAAATCTCATTGAGGATCCCAATAATGCTTCCTATGAAGTGTTATACAATGAAATTGATGTTGATAACTTTGTTGGATTTTCTGATGGTAAAGAGCACAAAATTGATCAATGCAAGTCTCTTAATCAAGTAAGTTCTCCTTGGAATTCGCTGTTTGGTGGGGCTTGCTACAAATTTTGAAATAGTGCTGGTATTAAAATGATATTTCTTTTAAACTCAACTTTGATTGCACTAACAATATTGTTGAATATGAAGCATTGTTTTTGAGTTTAATGATTGAATGGAAATATGGTATTAGAGATATCATTGTTAAAGGAGATTCAAAGCTAATTGTCAAGCAGGTTAGAAAATTGTATGCAAAAAAAAAGAGAGAATGAAGTAGTATAAGCATGCAGTGTCTGATTTCATTGAGATGTTTGACTCCTTCAACATAATACATCACGATAGGAAGTAAAATACTCTAACAGAAATATTGGCTATATTGGGGTCCAGATTAGCAAATTGTACTATATCCCCCTATTGTGAGTATAATACCAAGGTATTGAGTAGGACATCTATTCCTGATAATGTTAAACACTGGCAAGTGTTCGAAGATGATGCCTAAGTGCAAGATTTTTTGCAGAACCAAGGAGAATTTGCTGATCAACATATAGATTGTGAGCCAATGGTTTATGCAGATGATGGAAAGGAGACTTTATTTGGAAAAAACATCATTCAGTTGAAGACTAATACTATTCCCAGAGGTTTGGTAGCACTTGAATAAAAATTTGATAATACTGATTGCATTATCAATATAAACATGACAACCTTGAGGGATGTTGAAGAGCATGACCTAGGCATGAAGGATAAACCATGTAAGATCTGGCTAGGTAGCAATATGAGCAAGGAAGAAAAGTAGATGTGTGTCCAGTTGTTGAAGAAATACTAGCACTGCTTAGCATGGTTTTATTCTGAATTGAAAGCATACATAGGGGATATTTTCTAGCATGAAATTCCCTTGAAAGATTATACCAAAATGTTTAGGTAGAAACATAGGCCAATCAATCCACTCCTTTTCCTGAAAATGCAAAAAGAATTGAAAAAATTGAGGGATGGAGGAATCATACATCCCACAAGGTACTCATCATGGGTTGTAAACTTGGTACCTTTCAGAAAGAGGAATAGAGATATAAGGTTGTGTGTGGAATTTATAAACTTTAATAGAGCATCAATGAAGGATATCTACCCTCTGCCAAATATGGAAAATATGTTACAATTGGTTACTGGTACGGAATTATTATCCACCTTGGATGGTTTTTCTAGATATAACTAGGTGGTTGTGAAGGAATCAAAGCAAATGTAGATTTCCTTTACCACTCCTTGGGGAATGCATGTATATGTTAGAATGCCTTTTTTTCTAATGAATGTTGGAGCCACTTTCCGAAGAGCAATGGATGTAGCTTTCTCTAGCTATATTAATGATTTCATTGTTGTATATCAAGATGATATGATTGTTTTCTCTAGAAAAAGGAGTGACCACCTACAACACTTAGAAAAAATGTTGTTAAGATGCAGGGAGTATGGTATTTCACTAAATCCCAAGAAGTGCCATTTTGGCATTCAGAAAGAAAATTTGCTTGGACATATTGTGTCAATGGAAGGGATCTTGGTTGATCCTGAAAGGGTAGAAGCCATCAGAAAAGTCCCTATCCTAAGAGCCAAGAAGGGAATTCAATATTTTTTTCGGCAGATTAATTTTATTATGAGATTTATCTCCAAATTTTTTGAACTAACTATCCCCATCACTAGCATGTTGAAGAAGGAAAAAAGTATCAAATGGGAAGAAGAAGTTATCTAGGATTTTGCTAAGATGAAACAAGCATTAAAGAATGACCCTATTTTAGCAGCTCCATATTATAAGAAGGCTTTCCAAATGTTTTATTTTACTTTAGAAAGTACTATTGCATCTATGTTGTTGCAGAAGGATGATGAGGGAGCTGAAAGACCAATTGCCTTTTTCAGGAAGGCATTACAAGGAGCTGAGCTAAAGTATACTTTCATGGAGAAGTAGGAATTTGCTTTCGTAAAAGAAACAAAGGTCTTTAGGCCATATATTTTGAGTTCCAAGGTCATTGCTTATGTTCCCTATACCATGGTTAAAGATATCCTATCAGAAATGAACGTTTCAAGAAAAATATACTGATGGGTAAACAAATTGCAAGAGTATGATATGGATATCCAAACAAAAAAATTGGTCAGAGATTTGGGCCTGAAAAAAATTATGGGAGAGAGAAATTTGTAGATTATTGAGGTAAATGAAGTTGAAGAAGAAAGGCTAAATGTCTTTGAAAAACTGATTAATTCTAAATGGTACAAGGACATAATTTTTTATCTCAAACATCTACAGTGCCTTGAACATTTTAGCAAGAATTAAAAAAGAGCACTTAAGTTAGCTTCCCAAAAAATATGTCATTACTGATTTTGGGTTAGCTTGGAAGAACCCTGATGGAGTTCTCTTAAGATGCATTACTGAAGATGAAGCCCCTAAAATAATTGATGATCTCCATGGAGGAGTTTGTGGGGGAGATTTTGCTGGAAGAGTCATAACTCATAAAATCTTAAGGGCTAGTTATTGGTGTCCAACTCTTTTCAAAGATACAACTATGTTGGTAAGAAACTGTGAAAGTTGCCAAAACTTTTTAGGAAGATTAAAAGCTTTAGGATCCCTGCCGTTGCATCCTATATCAATTGAAGCCCATTTTAAGCATAGGGGGATTGAATTCATTGGGGATATTTCTAAACCTTCAAGTGCAGGCCATAAGAGGATGCTAGTGGCCACAGATTACTTCAACAAGTGGGTGGAGGAAATCCCCACCAAGAAGGCAACTCACCAAATTGTCATGGATTTTATCCTGAATTACATCATTTGCAGATTTGGGGTACCTGCCAAAATAGTTGCTGATAATACCATGAGATTTCAAGCTAAACCTTTGGTGGCTATGTGTCATGAATATAGGATAAATTTTACATATGCTTCCAATTATAATCCCTAAGGAAATGGACAAGAGTCCAGAAATGAAAATCTATTGAAGATAATTAGAACTTTGGAGTTGAAAAAAAGGAAGTGGGGCACAAAGTTCAAGTTTGTTATTTGGATTGATCAAATCATTGTTAAATGAGCTACTGGAAAAATCCCATTTGAGTTGGTGTATGGAACTCAAGCGTTGTTTCCCCGACATATGTAATTATCTTCATTTCAATTTCTTCAACAATTGGAAGATCAAGAGGTTAGTCCCTACAATGCTCACATCAATCAGATTGTTGAGTTAGATGAATATAGAAGTGAATCCCATCAGAGGCATGTAAAATTAAGAGAGAAATTGAAGAATTTGTTTGATAAAAAGGTGACTCCAAGAGCTTTGAGTGTGGGAGATCTTATGCTATTATGGGATAGCAAGCACAAGGATAAGGGAAAACATGGAAATTTTGATGCATTTTGGATGGGCCCTTATTCAATTGATATTAGAATTGGTGAACATACCTTCTTCTTAAGAGACCTAGATTGGGAGTTGCTTGAATTACCTATTAATGGAAGACATTTGAAACATTTCCTTGACTGATTTCTCAGAATCAAGACACACACCATTGTAGAATGTATAGAATTTTGGTTTCTTTTTTCTTCTGTGTTCTTCTGTTCTGGTTCATCATGGTCCCCAGTGACCACTTAATTTTGTTGGTTTCTCGGTTCATCATGGGGGAGTTGGTTATTATTGTTCTGCTCTGCAAGATTGTTATTTGAATTGATTGCCTAATGGTTTATTTTTAGCACTTTGTCTGCTATTTTTTCTTGTGGCACTCACTCGGATTTTCCATCCCCGAATCGAAGTAGATATTGGTGCTCAATTTGATCTCTCCCCATTTTCTCTAAAAATTCTTCAATCTGCAAGCTCTGTCATATTTTCTATTTCCCTGAATGAATGTGTGAAAAATTTTCTTCATTTGTATGTTCTTGAAAGATTCTTATCCATGGTCGTGGATCAAATTTAGGCCTTATATCCTTTCCAAATTCTTTTTCTGTAAAGAAATATTCATTTCTAGGCACAAATGGTGATTTCCCTACATTTTTATGGTTTGACAGGTGTGTTTTACCTATCAATTTATAATAGGCATATGTGGAAACATGGTCCTTTTTTATTTGATGTGGTTTTGTGGTGAATTTTGAAACTCTAAGGCCCACTTCAACTCAAGTATTGTGCACGTGGAGGGCCTACGCTCATCTAAAAATTCACCTCTTGGTTTAACCTTTGGAGTTGCACCAGGGAGACATGTGGAGGTTTCCACTGGCCCTACCCAGACTTAGACATTATTTTCATGTGACCGTTGCATTTTCCTTGGACCATGGACACGTGGAGGGCCAACGCACACTTGAGGATTTACCTCTGGGTCCTACATTAGGATTTGTACCAATGAGACATGTGGTGAGCTTGCACTTGTTTAGGGTTTTTGATTTTTGGCAACATCTCAAAATTGCACCAAGGAGACACGTGGAGGCTTCCACTGGCTCCTCTCTATACTTAAATTTTTTGAGAAAATTTCTAAGGCCTAGAATACGTGGAAGGCCCAGACTTGTTTGGGGAATTTCCCCTAAATTTTATTTTTGAAAGATCACCATGGAGAAACGTGGAAGTTTCTACTCACTCTTCCTTGCTTGGAATTTTCAACGGCCGATGAAAATTTCTCAGACCCTAAGCACGTGGCACCTTCTGCTGGTCCTTAAAATTTTCAACAACTATTCCATACTGAGACACATGGTAAAACCATGCTTGTTTAGGGTCTTTTATTTTGGGCTACATATCAAAAGTGTGCCAGTGAGACACGTGGAGGATTCTGCTAGCTCCTTTTATACTGAGACTTTTCAAAGGGCAAAAAGTGATTTTCTTGGGCCCAGGGCACGTGGAAGGGCCGTGCTTTTTCAGAAACTTTCTTTTGTACTTCACCTTTGAATTTGTGCCAAGGAAAGATGTGGATGGATATAATATAAAGTTAAGAAAGGGGAGAATCAATGGTTATTATGCATTGCATCTGACTTTTCTGCCATTTTTTCTCTAAGACTCCTTGAGATGCGAATATGCATTATTTTTCTTACAAATCAGACTCATAGCGTAGGTATGTGGAATAATCCATGCGTGGACACTCATTTTTCAGAGGCACAAAAGTAGGCATCCATATGAGGCCACTCATTTCTCAAGGTTTTTGCTCGAGGGTGAAAAGAATTACCTATTAGATATAGCTATACAGAGCCACCAGAAAATGATTAAATTGGGGATTTCTCGCATGAAAGAATAAGAATGATTAGAAGGTCTATCAAAAATTTGTGGCATGACATCCCAGTCATTAGTTGAGGGTTTAGAAATGTGATCAGTTCATGATTTTTCTGCCCTGTCAGCTATGGGTGTAAATTTGTTGAATGTCACTTTTTGAGAAAAATTGGTAGCAAGCAAAGGATTCCAAAAATATTCTTCTTTATGGGGGGCAATTTTGGATGAGTTAGTGAGTAAATTGTATAAATGAAATGAGCCTACTCTTGGAAAAGGTCAGGGGTTGAATTCTTATAATAAATTTTGAGAAATCCCATCTTCCTGAGAAACCATATAAGAGACTTGTTAATTTCCTGTGTTCTATACTTCAATCACGTAAAGTTGGTTGCAAGTGTACAACCATTAACAAGCTTTGAGACTGTTCAAAGAATCTTTCCCCTACCGATGAATCTAATCAACTTAGAATTAATCTATGTTAATATTAGGAAAATTTGTGTCTACTTTATTTCAGAATGTGTGCATGTAGTTTTTCTTATTCCTATTGCAATCTTGTGGTAAAATCCATGTGAAGCACATAGGATCTCGTCCCTATGATAGTCTAGTGGAATTTGTAATTTCATTACGAGAAGAGCCTTCATCCTGTAATGAGATAAATAATTTAAAATCACTTTACTGTCATTTTTTTGATAAAGATTATATGTAATCCTTTGAGTGTATCTTAGGCGTGAGGAAACAGGGGTCTTTAATGTTTTAATTGAGTCTTTAGCTTAAGCCTTCACATTAAATTCCTGGAGATTGTGTGAGTCCGTGTAAATCTGGGCCTCCATTAATACACACCTTGTTGTTGAAGGAATATTTTAGCTATTTTGATGCATTGTTTCATTTAGTTTTCAAAATGTTGTGGAGGTTCTCAAAGATCTGGCATAATCAAGTTTATCCCGCTTAATCTCCCCCAAAAAATTATTCAAAAACAATGAATTCCACCTGAACTACCCCATGTTTTCCCTGTATGTCAACAAATGAATAAATTCTACTACAAAAATATGTAGTTGCAATCAAGATTCCATTATGTCTTTAGTAACCTTAACCGTCTTTAGAAAATATCATTATTATTTAGAAGTGACAACTCGTGAGAGTTAAATTGTGGTGCATTGATCATATTTTCTCAAGGTTTCCTTTAAAATTTGAACAATGAAGGATATCTTCGTTATCCTTCACCAAAAGAGGTTACAAAATGGGTCCTCTCACCCTGGTCGAAAGGCACGGCCTAAAGTAGTGAGGATAAATCAAATCCTTTTGATGGTGCTATCCATTTCTCCAACATTTGAGTGACAAAGAGCCAGCTGAATCACCTCCCCAAACACTAAACAACATACATAATTATTTATCTGTCTCTAGGCTTCTTGTTAAATATTTAATGCTTCTCAGATTGCAAGGGAGAATTAATTTGGATACCAATAGAACCCTCTTCTTGCATATAGTTACATCTTAAACCCCCTTTTCATGTAAAAAATTAGGTCTATGGGTCCATCCCACCCGTATTTATCTCATGTTCATAGACATGACCAATCATTGTTGATTACATAATAAAATTTGTTTTGGTCACATGTTCCTTACGTCAACTGGATCCCCCTCTTTTTTACCTCCAATACAGTTAGACGCATATTTTTCTCACATGATCCTTATACATGATGTAGAGTCATCCATACATATAGGTTACCATCATTAAGTTATGTATTATCTGATCTCATCCAATCTCTCTCATTGTAATTCCACTCTTGTGGTCATCTGTATTCTTCTTTTAGGGCATTTTAAATTCAACATTTAGACTATTCTTCTTATGGGTATATGTAACTCTCCAAGTCAACATTTATGGCCATCTCCTTTTCCTTCAGACATGGTAAGCATATTTATTCCCTAATTCCACCTTTCGTGGTTATAATCATTCCTCTATTATTCATTTTATGTAATAATCTTATCCAATCTGCGCATGAAGTCCTCTTTTGAGTTCATATTCATCTTCCTATTTGGGCATTACATTCTGTATATCAAGTACACTATTATGGCCATATTCATTCTTTTCCTTGGGGCACCATTATTTTTCATCAAAGTCCACCTTTGTGGAAATGTTTTCCCATCTTAGGGCATAACATTTCCTATTTACCTTTGTGGCCATACTTTTTCCAAGCTTGGGGCACATTTTGACTTTTCTTCTTTCTTTCTTTTACGGGCATACCTTCCCCCCTTTGGGGAATTTTACTTTATCACTCATTTTTTTCAATTTTCCTTCTCGGCCATTTTTTCATGTCCCATTTTACACCATATCATTCATCCTAATCCCTTGTGGAAGTATACACATTTTCTCAATTCCTCATGTATGAAGGATTTCTACCCTTTTGCATATAGTTGTGCATACTCAGATGACTTGTTTATGACTCGTTGTTCATACCATCCTTCATCCATACTAAAGTGATCTTCACCAACTCACTAGTCTGTAGAACGTTGTTTTTCATCTACATTTAGACTATAATCATCCCCTACCGATGTGGTATTGCAGTCACCACCATAGTTTTCATCATTATTACGAATCCTTTTTTTCCCAGGGCATCTAGCATTAGTAATCATTTTACCCATCCCTTTCATCACCCACCCACCCTTCATCATCTACCATGCTTTCAAATTCGTCATCAATTTTCCTTGACATCATCGATCCCACGTTTGAGGGGGAGCTCATCACCAATAATTTTTACCATCCTCATCCAAACCTTATTTTTTTTGTCTTATGGCTTACTAGCCCAAGCCACTCAACAATAAAGGGAAAAAAGTAGACACCTAAATTTTATATTCGTACTCTTAATCGCCCCATGTCCACATATTTTTTTTAATCAGAGTAATCTTCCAATATCCACCACTAAAAGCACAACACTAGATTTACATTAAATCAACATAGAAAGATATTCTATTTAGCATATTTGAATTAAATTCACAAGCTATTATATAGCCATATACATAGCCAAAACAACCTCCTACAAAATAGGGAGGTGTTACAACAATTAAACCTATTTAGTTGTGATTGTTACTCCCATAACAATACATAACTCAACACAAATAATATATTATTGTTTATATAACAATAATATATTAATAACATATTAAACTGTATAATAATAATTACCAACATAATTATTATCTTGCACAATGTAAATACTAATTCCTAACATTCCCCCCTCAGTGTCTACATGGTAGAAAAACATCCACACTCTCAACAGCAGTATGCTCACCCTTGTGGCATGTCCAACTTTGTGACTCATGACCTTGATCCAAAAGAAAGGCTCGCTCCTTCCATAGTTTTTAAGCAAGCTTACCACAAACCTTGACTTGACAGGAACCTCATCAACTGTCCACCCTCGTGTGGTTTTTTGGATCCTCCCACAAACCCTTTCAAGATCCATGAACTGACTTACTTTGGTGCTACTATTCACCACTATGCTTATACATCAGGGAATTATGTAGGAAACAAAACATGCATATCACAAAACTGCACAATAGAAGATATACTGAAAAAATTTCACATTACTTCCTATAAGAATCGTAATGTTCTTAATCGTAGTCTCTGTCATTGATCGCTGCCCACTCAATCGCGAACAACATAGAGAACTACCACTGCCACTGCAAGCTTTCCTTGACCTAAGTCATTTTGGGTGCAGAATGGGAATGGAACATTGGTATGTATTCCACTCAAATAGATACTAAGAAGTAAAATGCATTGAAGAACATACTCCTGAATGGATCTTGCTAGTTAGGTCTTATTGCACATGGTCACTAATGCTAGTGAACATATTCTTCTAGCTGACCATCTTCCAAATAAGTATGGCAGTCAGAGGACCAAGTCAGTCAAAGAATCACTGACAGTCATCTGTGCTCCAACACAAATCTCTTTCCAACATCCATCAAATACCACACAAAACAAGAACACTACAAACTGAAGCACACTGAGAAAATGGAAAGCACACTGAAAATCATATACTCACACCATACATATGCCACCACAAGCTTCTATGTAGCCCCATCATTGGTGACTGATGAGAGGTCGCTGATCAACCTCCTGCCTCCTATGCCTCTGTCCTCCATTTTACATGTTGCTAACTCAGCAGGATATAAACATGAAGCACATTTTTTTCCACATTATGATTATTCTTTTATTCCCTCCCGTAATGTGAAACACTTTTTTTTTTCTAGACGTCAGGCAACACCGCAAATGTGTCCGTAAGTCAATTTTTTTTTAAGACTTTTACAATTTTTGACTTTGACTCATGATGACAACCTAGAATCACCTATTTGATAACAAGACGTAAAAAAAAAATAACACTTTTGTATTGTAATGAAAACTTGACAATACTGACACTATAAAGACACATAAAATGACATCAATGATGGAAACTATATATGATTGATAACCAACAAAATCCAATTAAAATTGGATTTTCATGACTTTTCACACTTTTGACACAATTTTGATGACTACAAGATTTTTGACAATGAAAAATTAATGACACGAATGGAACAATGATAGGATAAATTTGACACTATCTTAACAAATAAATAAGTATCAATAGAGAATTAAGATAACCGAATCTTTTGACTCTATGACTCAAAGAACAATATGACACAAAACAAACTTTGATGAGACAACACAAAACAAATAGAGAATAAGTATCAATAGAGAATAAGTATAAATTTGACACTTTCTAAATAATTTTTTTTTCTTTTTTTCAACCCTTATGTGGATATTTGCATTGACAAAACTTGATGCTTAGAAATAAATATTTTCCTCCAGTGATCAGTTAGATCTGTGTGTTGTACGGATTAAATGAGAGAGTTGCTACTTGTTTATGGCATCAATCTGAGCATACTGGGAGCAATATAGACGTTGACTGTTGGAAAAAACTGAGTCTTGTGTTGTGAGGTTGTGATGAGCTTACAAGGAAGCTTCATTCAATATGGGATCCACACATGTGCATGACATATAAGAAGAACAAGCTGGATCGGGACTCTACAAACACAATTTCATCTGACAGTGATAATAAAACAAGAGCTCATATCAAAACTCCACAACATCCAAACAATATCCACTTTCTTTCCTCCTGAGCAGGTAAGTTAAAACCATTGTGTTTAAGCCGACCACATAGATGTTGACAGTCACCTCAGACAACTAAAATGTGACACAACATAGTATGCCACAACTCCAGGATGTGCATAAAATCATGGAGCAAAGGATGGGTTATTTCAAATATATATGAAAATCTGAAAAAACTGGAATGTCGGCTGAATCCCTTCCTTACAAGCAACGTGGTTTTAACTGAGGCACGTTCCAAGTGATCATCAAATTCCACATTCATTTACTTGCTACATAGAATGTTGTAACCATGAACAGGACATTGCTGAGATCCTTACAGATAAACTATTCTTCCATCAGAATGAACCAGCTCTGATACCAAATGACAAGCACAACACCAGATTTAATTAAATCAAAACAGAAAGATATTCTATTCAGCATATTTGAATTACATTCACAGGCAATTATATAACCATATACATAGCCAATACAACCTCCTACAAAATAGGGAGGTGTTACAACAATTAAACCTATTTAGTTGTGATTGTTACTCCCCATAATAATACACAACTCAACACCAATAATATATTACTGTTTCTATAACAATAATATATTAATAACATATTAAACTATATAATAATAATTACCAACATAATTTATTATCTTGCACAATGTAAATACTAATTCCTAACAACCACTACCATGTAAAATCATCACTACTCCAATCTATCCTAGAGGTTTGAGAGCATGAACCTCTGCTTTGATACCAAATGTAACGACCACATTTTACACCCACAAATACAATAGTGAAAATACTAGGATAATTTTTTTGACTTATGTTGCTCACGACACAACCCCACAAGGGCTCCAAGAAAATAAACTCAAAAATGCACAAGACACTTACATAAGTCATAAACTCACATAGACACATGAAAAAAGCATATACATTTCGATGCCACACTTTCCCCAATGAACGAATGCTAGCAATAACCCAACCATAAGAAAAGGACTCAAGGGTTGGAAAAACCAACAACACATCATTAACCATGATTACATCTTAGTTACAATTAACATTCCAATAACATTATTGTGTAAGGATAATTTTATCCTTTTTCCAGCTAAAGATTCGTTAATTCATTTCACATTCAACTTACAATTCAACATTTTAAGTTTTCTCTTTATCTCTTATGATAATCTCCATAAATTACATAATTAATTGGCATATTTAAAATTGCATACAAAGATCTCAATTTTCCCATTCATAGGTTAATCTTATGTTTATCAAACATTCATTCAATGTTTGAATTTTACCTTTACTACAATATTGAATCTAACATGATGTCAAGATAGAAATCTTAGGATTTGAGGTAGATTTAGATTTAAGATACATTTTTTGAAAACATTTTTTATATCACAGTATCTTTATTTCCATACCATAGTTAATATAGTTTGATAATTTTTTTGATCCATTCAACATTTCCATGTCAAGGAATTTTATTTAGATTTATAAATATCTTTTTTTTCTTGAATTTGATCTTACCAAGGTAATTCATATTCTTTTTAACACAAGGAAATATCTAATTGAGTTATAAGGACTCCAAGAATGACATTATTCCTAACCTCAAATCTCGTTTCACTCGTGTATGCTTTACTCTTACATCACATTATTGTCTCATTATTAAATTTTGTTTATACTAAAAGGAGCTACGAAAGTATTTTTCTAACATCTTGAAGAAGTACATGATTAGAGGCATTATAAACTACACATGACCCACAAGTGATTTGTGTTCAAGGTAAGATCCCATATTTTCACATTTCAAGATTCCACATGTGAAATTTATTTTATTATTAATGTCATAAAAGGGGAATAACAAGGGATTACGAGACTAAATTTTTGGTTCCTTCGATTCTCTAAATTTAACATAATTCTAATCAATTTTGTTTGTAAGGAGCTACTTACAATTTTTCTACCCACAAGTGAACCCCTTAATTAGGCAAGGTTTGGTTTAATTCTAATTGTACCTAAGGATATACACCCTAAATATATATGAGTTTACAGTGAGATTACATATTTATGCTAAATAACCTTCATGAAGTACCAAGGTGATATGCTCTTAGTAACCAAGGTAACACATTTATCTACAAGGACCCTAAAAGGGATCATTAACCAAAGTTTAAGTCATAGTACAACTATTTAACTAGTTCCACTTGTGTCGTTTAGATCCCACAAGAAATTCATTCTGATCATGAAGTTGATTTCAAGATCTAACTTTGTAAGAAAAGGTAGTCCACTAAGATCCTAAGGAAGTGTTTACTTTTCTTAACCCCACAAATATTTTGACCATCTCACTCCTAGCCGCCAGGTTTACGATGATCTCGCTAAACCTACCAACTATGATGATAGTTAAAACTAGCCAGAAGGTCACATCGAGTGTAGAGATTTAATATTATCCTAAGGTTTTAGTTTCTACACTAAAAGGATTCATGTAAGAAAGGTAGTTATATACGAGTCTTATAGTATGGTTGAGTGTTTCTTTTAGATCTTGTTATTAAATTTACAAGGTAAGAATACAACACACTAATTAATTAATCATCTATTGAACATTGGAAATGCATTACAATATTTTAAATTTAAATTCATTTAGCATACATATCCAAATTTTATAATACAAAATTTGATGATCAAAATAACAATGATGTGTGGACGAACATTCCCTTAAACCTAGACATCTAAAATATTACATAACTTCAATTATAAACGATTTCATACTTTGCAAATGTTGGAATTTCCTCTACTGTTTCATTTAACACACACACACACACACAAACACACAAACACACACATCCAACCCTCTTTTTCCCACATGTAAATATGAATCAAAAGAGCACCTTTAGTTACATGTAAATTTTCCAAAACACCCCTAAAATTAGCATTTTAGTCATATTAATAAATTTCAATAACTAACTTTACTATAACATAATAATACATAAACAATTCCTACTATTAACATTTATAAAATTTTGGGAGCTTGCGATGAAGAGAAAGAGTGTGAACCCTATGAATGAGAAGGGGGTCGATTATAGGAAATAGGATGATGTGCAGGTTAAGAATGGAACAACGAATGGTTTCGGCCACATTTTGGGGAAGTCAGGGGTTGGTGGTGGAGTGCTGGACCAAGCCAACCGAGATAAGGAGGTAGAGTTGTACCCTAACCCTAGGGCTCCAAATACGACTATGTATCCATCTAGAGCAGGTGGTCTTGGTAGGCACAATAGTAGGAATTAGGGGGATGGAGATTCAAACAATCGTGGCTCGGTGTATCCCCATAAGTCTACCTCCTTTAAATATGAACTTAAACACAAGGGTGGTCGATCCTCGGGAAATCATGCATCAAATAACCATGCCTATCAAGTCAACCTGGCCGAGGATATTCCTTAACTCACCATAGAATATCTAGAAGTTGAAGGATATTTCAAAAAATTATCACGGGATGCGGTTATTGGCAAGTTTAATGGTTTTTGGCCTTCCTCCGCAACTCTATATCAGTGGGTTTTCAAAAATTGGACCAATAAATGTGAAATATCTCTTTGTTATAAAGGTTCTTTCATTGTCCATTTTAGGGAATGTAAATATTACCAATGTTATTTGACAAATGGTCCTTATTTTTGGGGACATGCAAGTTTATTTATCACTCCATGGTTCCAAAATTTTGGTCTGAATACTTATTCAGTGGTCAAAACACCAGTTTGAGTTAGGATTCCTAACCTCTCCTTACATCTATGGTATTCCCTGGAATATATTCGATTTTTTTTGGGAAAATTTATAAAAGGGGACCTAAACATAACATATTCAGGTTTGTGTTCGTTTTCCCGAATTTGTGTTGAAATTGATTTATGAAAAGGAATACCTGATCGAATCAACTTTAAATTTAGTAATTTTAAGCATACCTAGGTCTTAGACTATGAGAATATTGCATTTCAATGTAGATTATGCACAAATATGGGACATTTGCAAACTTCATGTCCCTTAAATAAGAATCATAAATCTGGGAAAAAAACTGGATCGACATCTTTGAGCTGATGGGGTTCTGTCAACCTGGATTTGGTATCTACATCAAATTTTAAAGATAATCCGAATAATCTTACCTCCAAGAGTAAAATTTTTAAAGAGAAGAATGATATAGAGATGGGATTTCAAGAAAACCACTTTGTTTTATGTGGTTTGAAAAGGGGGCATACTTCTGATAGTTCATAATCAGAGCAGGATTTAGTGCAAGAAAATTTGACGGCTTCAGTAAATCCCAATGACCTTGTGTTGGTTATTTCATCTGATCTAGGCAAATGGAAAGAGGTAAAGAAGTAGAAAAATAAAAAAGGACACATGGGCAACATTGATGATTAGTTTCCATCCCAGGGTGGCAAGTAATTTTAGGATAATTTTATCTTTGTTAAGCTAGTAGGAAGCTGTTGTTTTTTATTTTTTTAGCCCTTTTATTTTCCTGATGATTTTGCCTCATCATAATGAATAGGGAACGAGTCCCTTCAACCCACCTTATAAAAAAAATAGAAAAAAATACATAAAATTCTAGCAATATACAATGAATCACACCCACGTTGTTTCGTCATCTTACTTGCATCTTGGAAAAACATGTGAGCATGAAATCACCGATAAATCACTGGCATGGAATCCACCTAGATCTAGCATAATTAATGCTTTTAGTTTCCCATTCAAATAAAATAATAGTTATAATTTGTATTTGAAAGAGAAGATTTAGAGACATCTATTCATTTAATTTCATTTTATATCATTTTGTAACCAAGGAGAGAGAAAGAGAGAGAAAGAGAGAGCAACACTATTCTCCCAAAAGTTGAATATCACACAAAAATCCATAATATAGATTCCAATAAACTCATTCACAACTGTCGAAAAGTTTCCACGGTGGTTTGGTAACCCGACGATGGTCCTACAACTTTCTTTTTAGGTTTTCCTGCTAGTTGCAAAAATGTTCAATCGAGACCCAGAGGCTAAGCAACCACTTTCAAATGTTTCCTTCTCATAGGAAAACATATCACATGTAAGTTTCTATGTATCCTACAATACACCAAGAATTCATAAGAACTAACAGAATTCAGAACTAGAAAACGGTTTTCAAACGGTGACGCGTTTTCTAAAACCACAAGTCATTATTGTAAATATCTTCCCCTCGGGTAGATATAGACAAACAGAAGAATATGGAAATCAAAGAAACTCAAAGCCCAATGAAAATGGATGTGCCAAGGTGCAGGTAAAGGGCGCACAACAAAGAGTGTTGACACAAAAATGGATGCGCCAAGGCGCAGGTAAAGGGCGCACAACAAAGAGTGTCTACACGAAAATGGATGCGCCAAGCGCAGGTAAAGGGCGTACAACAAAGAGTGTCGACACGAAAATGGATGCGCCCATGACACAGGTAAGAAAATGTTGACACGAAGACATTCACCGCCATGGCGCAGGTAAGAGGCACACATCAGAAGGTGTCGACATGAAAATGGATGCGCCCATGGCGCAGGTAAGAGAGTGTCGACATGGAAAAAGTCGCGCCTGGGCGCACGTAAAGGGTGCATGACACAGAATGTCGACATGAAAATTTTTTTTCCCTTGGCACATGTAATGGTATGTTGACATGAAGATGGATGCACCAAGGTGCACCTTCAGGAGGTGCAACATTTTGAGCGCTGACAGGAAGCAGACCCTGGCACAGATATTTAGACGGCCATAACTTTTCACAGGGAGCTCGGATTCACGCAAGGTTGAACTTTTCAGAAAGCTTACGAGGTCGTCTGTCCAAGTACGGCTAGATATCTTTAATTGGGTGGGAAAAATTTCTTAAAAATGAAAAATACAGTTCGTCACTTTTTTGGGTTTGTTAGGGTCCTCACCTACCGCCATAATGAGATGAATTAAATGCAACATGGAGGTGGCTGGGGTAGATTTGGATTTCCTCTCTCTTCCCTCTCTCATTCTTCCTATAAATTGTAAGGAGGGGATTCTTTCTAAAGGATGGAAATTCTTATTTTGCCCCTCCCTTCTTCTCTTTGGCAGGTGAATTTGTGGAGTTCAAACCTCCCATCTAAAACAGTAATGCAACTTTGCCTCTTGGCATTTTGTAGTGTATTGTATCAATTTTTGGAGCAAATAATGCATGTCTGTGGATGATTCTCAACCCTCTGTGTTCATTTACACCCTCTTGATCTTTCACTACAATTTTTTTTATCTGTGCATGATCTTGCATTGCATTTTGATGGTTTGTGTTTATTGGCAAGACAGGTGTTCTTCATTCCTCGGTGCATCACCTTTGTTAGTTTAGGTTTATTTTTATGCATCTTCTTACCCTGCCTCCTTGGAAAGCTAGATTAGGTTTTTGAGTAAACCCCCTACATTTTTATGTGTGCATCTGAACAGAGGAATAGGAACTGGCCTTCATCCGGAGAGCTTTTCTGATTTCACAAGGTCCCACACTTGGGAAAAGCTCCATGTTATGCAATCACACTGAGAGTCTCAACCAATCGAGTTGCAGATGTTCAGGGGTACTGTGATTTGCCATCAACAATTTTTGCATGCCCGGTGGGACCAAGAGGTCATTCCACAAGATTTGAAGTAATTTTCAAGAAATTTTGGACTAAAAATTATAGGTTTTACAATTTCATATTTTTCACCTTCCAGGCTGAACTTTGAAATTGATTTTCAAGAGCTTAACTTGCTCAAAACAAGTCAAAATTTCACCAGTTGATAGATCAGGGGATAATCTTCAAAAGGGTATTCTTAGATTTTTGAGATTTTGACTTTCAAAATTTCATGGTTTTAGTATTTCAGGTTTTCCCAGTTGCCTTGCATGACCTGAGTTTCACCAGTACCTTTCAGGGATTCACAGCTGCGCAACAAGACCCGATTTCTAAATTGAAGACTACATCCTCTAGGTCCTTCGAAGTTTTAAATTCTATTTTTTTTCAATATTGTCAAGTTTGGTGTGTAACTTGGCAGGATCCAGTCTTTTAGAGGCATATTCAAAAGCACATCTGGCGACTCCATATGGTAAATAACTCATTCTCTGAGTTACAGACTCATTTTCCATCCATTTCCATCCATCCTTCTTTCCATCTCTTTCATCCTTTTCCATTCCATGAAGTTGTGCAATCATGACTTCATTTCCATCATAGAATTCACATTTTCAACAACAACAGTATATCACACCTCCAACATGTTTTACAAATCCTCCAAATCAGCATTTTGGTCAAATTCAAAATCAGAATGTCTACCCATATGATCAACAGTACCAAAGTTAGTTTGGTCATGAAGCACATCAAGAGCAAGGGTAAGCATGCAATGAAAACAATCAAATGGAAGATATAGATTTTGTGGAAAAAATCCAAAAGATGGAGGCAAAAATGGTGCAATCAAGAGCAACCGCTCAAATGAGGGCCTTCAGAATTGGTTGCGGGAATCCTTGTCCATGGGGAGGCCCTTTTCCAAGACACTTCAGCCCTCAGGAGAAGCTGGACTTCATGATGAAGATGCTACCCCAACTTGCACAATGGACAACAGAAATAGAGGCCTATACACTTGGTGTTGAACAACCTTGTCAATGGGTAAGTTCTACACCATCATCTAGTTTTTCTCTTCCCATCACTCAAGCAACATCATCTCATTTGGAATTTCAAATTCTAAATTTAGTCAATGCTGCCCTAGGAGTTAATTCCATTTCTTCATTCCCTAGTCTCCCACCACACCTCAATTCTTCCTTCCCCTTTCCTTCCAAACAGTCATCCTTCCACAAGAGCTAACATAAATACCCCCCTCCTCGAAAGAAACAAGAGTTTCTACCTCCTCCAACACCACAAAAAATTTCCAAGCCATTTGAGTTACAATCCACTTCTCCTCTTGCATTCCCAAATCCATGTTGGGAGGATAAAAATCAGAATTCTAGTCAAGGAAAACAACAGCAAAAAGAAAATCCAAACAAGGATGAAGAAATTCAAAGTCTCAAGAGTTGGGATCTTAAATTTGGGATGAAAAAGATCCCCTTGATGGTTAAGCCTTCAGAAGAAGTTGGAGTTGGAGAATAGGTGGTGGTTAGGACTGAATTTGCTGCAGTAGGAGAAGAGCAAAAAGAAGAATCAGATCAGCAATCATTTTGCTCAAAAAGTAGTGTCCATGTTAGCATTCTATTTGAAGAGAATGCTGATTCAATTCAAGTTGCAAAATCATCCATGGAGGAAGAAAGCTCTGAAGAAGATCCTACAGTCCCAACTTGTCCTCTAGAGCAGCAGATCGAAGAGTTTGACTTAACGAACTTCATGTTAGAGGAAGAGTTATATCAAGAGCAGGATTGTCTTCAAGTATTAGAGGAGGAAGAAGCTGCTCCAAATCCAAAAGAAGAGGAGCACATTCTAGTTATGGAGGAGAAAAGTGTAGATCCAAGGGGTTTGAGCACAAAGCAGGCTACAAGAGAACCTTCAGTTCTTCCTTCTACTTCATCTCTCTCGAGTTCTAGTGCTGAGGAAGAGTTTGATCTCTCAAACTCAATGTTGGAGGATGAAAGAAACCATGATGATCAAATTATAGATCAAGAGGAAACCATGGAGGAAGTTGAGCATTTACAACAGGACAACAATGAGGTAGTGTATCTGTCAGATTTGGAATACTGTTTTGATAAAGAAGAACCAGTTGAGTTTCCACCATTCTCTCTTTCATCTTCCACGTCCCAAATACTTGAGCCTACTGTCATGAAGGAGAGCATTCATTTGCAGTAGCCTGCATCTTATAGCAGCTCTTTGGGACCAAGATTGGAATATTTTAATCCTTCATGTTCTTCATTAGAGGAAGAGAAAGGGCACAAAGGTTCTACCATTGCTTCCACATCATCCATTCATGAGGGTCTACAAGAGAACTCCATTCTTGGAGTTGAAAATTAGGGCAATGGGTATACTCAACTGACCATACCTTGCCCAATCAGGTATTTGGCTTTATTGGAGCCAAAGGAGAAGTCACAACCAGTCATGCTTGCTCTTAAGCATGAGGATGAGCTATAAAGAACCAAAGATCAGCTGTCATACCTCTCCAATCCAGATGTAGAACAAATAAAAGAGGTATTGAATTCACCTTCAGCTGATACCTTAGTGATTTAGGTGGAAGACCAGCTTCTTGTTGATTTTCCATTCATCCAATCAGCCATGTTCAGTGCCAAATCAGTTGCATGGTTGCTAATTTTGAAGAAAGGGAGCTATTTTGCACAACCAGTTGCAGGGTTTTTTTATCTTACCTTTGCTTCCAATTAGAATAGATTAGGTAGGTTTGCTTTCAGTAAAAGAAGTGCTTGTGCACACTCTGCATGTTCCATTTGGAGCATGTATGAATTTCAGTTTTGTACATAGTTTTTGTGTTGCTGGTTTTACTCTTTCACAGTTCATTTTAAGTGGCATTTTGGTGAGAACAACTCTAAGTTCAATGGAATTCAAGTGGCTCAGAGGGAAGTTTTCAAATTTCATATCAGTTTTCAGGCTCTCTTATGAATCCATGCCGCATTGATTTCTAAAAGGCCACTGGTCTTCTACCTAGCAGGAAGGTGATCCCGTTGAGTTGCCAAATTGTTGTAAATATCTTCCCCCTGGGTAGATATAGAAAAACAAAAGAATATGGAAATCAAAGAAACTCAAAGCCCGATGAAAATGGATGCGCCAAGGTGCAGGTAAAGGGCGCACAGCAAAGAGTGTCGACACAAAAATGGATGCGCCAAGGCGCAGGTAAAGGGCGCACAACAAAGAGAGTCGAAATGAAAATGGATGCACCCATGGCGTAGGTAAGAAAATTTTGACACCAAGAAATTTTCGCCATGGCGCAGGTAAGAGGCGGACATTAGAAGGTGTCGACACAAAAATGGATGTGCCCATGGCGTAGGTAAGAGAGTGTTGACATGGAAAAAGTCACACCTGGGCGCACGTAAATGGTGCATGACACAGAATGTCGACATGAAAAAATTTGTGCCCTTGGCACATGTAAGGGTATGTTGACATGAAGATGGATGCACCAAGGTGCACCTTCAGGAGGTGCAACATTTTGAGCGCTGACAGGAAGCAGACCCTAGCGCAGATATTCAGACGGCCATAACTTTTCACAGGGAGCTCGGATTCACGCAAGGTTGGACTTTTCGGATATCTTATGAGGTCATCTGTCCAACTACGACTGGATATATTTAATTAGGTGGGAAAAATTTCTTAAAAATGCAAAATACAGTTCGCCACGTTTTGGGTTTGCTAGGGTCCTCACCTACCGCCATAATGAGATGAATTAAATGCAACCTGGAGGTGGTTGGGGTAGATTTGGATTTCCTCTCTCTTCCTTCTCTCATTCTTCCTATAAATTGTAAGGAGGAGATTCTTTCTAAAGGATGGAAATTCTTATTTTGCCCCTCCCTTCTTCTCTTTGGCAGGTGAATTTGTGGAGTTCAAACCTCCCATCTAAAACTGTAATGCAACTTTGCCTCTTGGCATTCTGCAGTGTATTGTATCAATTTTTGAAGAAAATAAATGCATGTCTGTGGATGATTCTCAACCCTCTATATGTTTCATTTGCCATCCTTCTGATCTTTCACTGCAAATATTGTTTATCTGTGCATGATATTGGATTGCATTTCTGATGGTCTGTGTTTAATTGGCAAAACATGTTTTCTTCATTCCTCGGTGCATCGCCTTTATTAGCTTAGGTTTATTTTTATGCATTTTTCTCTACCCTGTCTCCTTGGTAAGTTAGATTAAGTTTTTTGGGGTAAACCCTCTGCGTTTTTATGTGGTGCATCTAAACAGAGGAATAGGAGCCCGGCCTTCATCCGGAGAGCTTTTCTGATTTCGCAAGGTCCTACACTTCGGAAAAGCTCCATGTTGTGCAATCGCACTGAGAGTGTCAAACGATCGCGTTGTAGACGTCCCAGCGGTGCTGCGTTTCGACACCAACACGCTTCATCATTACTCCTTACGTTCTCGCAAATGTTCTCCTTTTGACAATGCATTGTTTTCAAAATGCCTTTTCCAAACTATCAAGAATATTTTTTTTCCCAAAATTAAAGGTTCCAATAAAATTTCTAGGAAAATACTAGGGGTTTGCAAATGTGGATAAGAATTTTGTTTCTCAGGGTTCAAATGGTGGGTCAAAACAAAAGCCAACTTTTCAGTTTTAAAAACTCCCTAAAAGTGCAAATGGAGTGATGGAGATCCTAGAGAAGTAGTGAAAAGAGTGCAAACATTCACACGAGGTCAAGCTAACGCTTGATGCGACTCTCTACACAACAAAGAACACATATGAAGTTTGACAACTCTTTGACGGGGCTCAGACTATTTTTTTGCAAGCCTTTAGAATTTGAGATTTTATAACTTTGCAAGGTAGGAAAAAAATTTGTTTGATTTGATGGAATAATCTAACTCTCGCCAATATTAGCATATATGAGAACTTAATTCAAATAATCTAGTATCATCGTATAAGGTTATGGTAGTGACCACATTTAATGTTTAAATTGAAAAAATAGTTTTTTCAATCACAAGGTGAAGTTTAATTTCTGTACACTGTTTAAATTTGGTTACATATCCATTTGTAAGATTATTGACTAGTTTAACATTTCTAATATAATTCAAATGAAGAACCCAAATTACAAAGATTATGAAAGAAAAGGTAAGGGAGACCATGCCTGGAAGTAGATGAGTGGGACTTAGATGTCCTTTCCCTTCTGATCAACCTCTTGTGAAAACCTTAAAGTTATTACACTCAACTTGAGTGTCCTTCCATGAGTAAATACATCAAACTGATTGCATGATTTGAATAAGGTTCCTAAAGGAGGTTTAGAAGTAACCTCTAACAAAACCCGATTCCCATTCTTATTTTTGAACTTCCAAGCCTTGTTTTAAAGCTCCCCATTAAATAATACAAGTTGGGAGAATCTCCCTAAATGATACTGAGTTTTATTTTTATTAATTTTAATCGCATTTAAAAAAACTTCTTTTCTTTAATTCACCACAAAATATGTTCTTTTCAAGACGCTCCAGTCGTACGAATCATAGTAACACTCGAATTGTTGCAGCATAAAACATTGTGTGAAAATCTTTTCCTTGACTTTAATCGTTTGTTTCCAATCCTTGTAAAGTGGTGGATACTTCATCTGAACCACGTATACCATAATTTTAAATTTTCCTTCACATGTTTTTTTCGTACATCTGCAATGCACTCTCACACATACGAAACACCAGAAATGCTAAAAAAATCACTCTTTTTCAAAAATTATGCTCTCTCCGCATTTAAGGACCAAGGCATGTCTTATATTCTCTTGAGTTTCCTGAGAGGGAAAACATTTTCCATAGAATAAAATGAATATTTTTTTTTAAAAGTGATTTCGCATCCAGATAATGTTTCTCCCTCACTCGAGTTTATGCTTTGCAGTTGGGGTTATCTTTTTCTAAAACTACACAACATTCCATGGGAACATAAATAGGGAAAAGATCAATTTTCATACCGAGGTCCAGAGATGGAAAACACTTGAATTTTATGGGACACTTGTATTTTCTTTTGTATTCCATCAGGTTATTTGTTACTCCGGATTCCTCCACAACTGTGATTTCTTCAATATTCTTTTACGTGAGACCGTGTATACATAATTTCTTCTCACAACTCTGATGCCTAACCTTTACTTCCAATCCCTGCAAGGAAATTATCTACCTCCTTTTGCATACAAAAAAGTTAAAAAAAAGGTATGGAGTAGTTTCTTTCCTAATATAATTTAAACATCTTCATATACAGATGCATATCAAACAATTCATTTATAACGGGATTAGAGGATTTTAAAGATCAAGGATAGTCCGTGTATACGTAATTTACTACAGAATACAACCCCTCGAAACCCCTGATAATAATTTAAACTATACGCCATTACCGAGACCTCCCATAGGCATTAGAGCTTCATTTGATAGAGGGGAATCCATGGAAAAACACCGCCTATATTTCTCAAATATTCCACCAAAGTAGGGACCGGTTTAGGGTTAACATGGCCCAGAATAAAGTAGAGACATCCACCATTCTAGCCTCAGAAATATGCAGATCATTAGCATACTGAAATCCCTTCCTTTGGTAGATGTCATCACTGCCACTATCTAATTACTACTAAATTTACAAAGTGAACTTCAGTTTGAGGTGGTTAATGCCTATAGATCTGAAATAAATTAATTGTATTATTATGCAAGGAAAATGACAGGTCTACATGCTTTTATGGATACCTATACCTTGATAGGTCTCCTTCCACACAACACTGCCTTACAGATCCCACTTCCCTCATCCAATTTATTTTAAATTTTACCTACTACTTTTAAATTTCACCTAATCTCACACTTGGTATGCATCCCAATTGCTAAAACAATTTATTTTATGTCCTGTCATTTTATGTTTTAAATTTAATTATGATCATTATTAAATCCCATCAAATGGAATGTGGCACTACATTCCCCTCCCCTTATAAGAGAATCATCCTCGATGTGACATGATTTTAATGTTATCTAGAGGGACAAAAAAAAAAAAAAAAATTAATACGACACAACCTGTATACGTAAAAAATATTGCTTGTTAAAATACAACAAAAAGGAAAAAGTGAAGTTTGAAACGTTCTTAATGTTCTGTGAAGATTGGCAGTTTTTAGATTACATTAATACCTAATTAATAATTTCGGTTCACAACATTTATCAATCTCAAGCTCTTAATATTTCATTGGTTTAAGATTTTAGTTTATTTATTTTTTATTTTTAAATTTTTTTTGGTAAGTGCCCAACAAAAACTAACGTCACAATCCCACTCAAGGTCCAAACACAACATTAATGGTTCACAAGACATAATGATATATATTTTTAGGACTATTTCACATCAGAGGAACTCAACCAAACCTCGGAAAGATCATCCATATCCATCAAAACATAGTACTTATCACACATGCACCTAACACAATAGTACTCGTAGCATAAGAAGACTACTACAACATGGAATTCCCAATAGGTACACATAGAAAGGTTTCACATGACTATCAACAATAACTGTAGTTACAAAGTATCAACAAGGATCAAATCATACCCTTATTGAGGATCATCAATAATCAATATCAAAAAACATAACCGATTCACATGAGTACAGATAAATCATAACACCATCTCCATACGCCTCTAAAAAGATCACAAAAAAATCCATATACCTCCGAAGCATCAGAAAAAAAATAGATATACCTCCCAAGAATCACAAGGAAACAACATATACCTCCCAAAGCATCAATCACACCAACACAAATCTCTAATTCCTCCCTTAAGTATCTTATGTCTTTCCGAATTCTCTTATGCCCCCCTCAAGCAAATAAAATAAAGATAAAGTTTCCTCTTCACTTTCCGAAAGAGGTTGGTCACCCTATGTCCCTAGAAGCATAGAGTCTAGACACCTATAACCCAAGTGACATAATAACGCATGGTTCACTAACCCACTAGTTATCTCTAACTCCTTTGCGTGTACCCCTATACGATGAATTGGGTCCATCAGTTCCACCACTCCATGGTGAATCCCATGACCCAATTCCAACACATTACGACATTAAAACAAGAATACTAATCAATTTCAAATGCCAAGTGGAAAAACTCCAAGGCCTTGGGATAGGCTATAAAACTTTTAAAATTGATACACAAATCTAAAACTAAGAAAAAAAATGCCTAATTAGCTATGGTTAGTGAAGAAATCTGCATGTTAGTGCAACAACCAAATAAATGCCCAAAATATAAGAATACGTCAATCGAGAAAATTGTTGGTTCTAGCAAGAATAGAGAAAGTGTTCAATTTATGAATAAAATACATATAGTGAAATATCACATCACAATAACTATATGGACTTATACGACCACCAAAGGGGTACTCAACGAGTTGCTGGCACTTGGACATTAAGACTCGGCTCTTTAAATAACATATCAAATAATACAATTATCATCATCTCTGTCTAAATCATCCTGCCACCACTTCGACAAGGCTCAACATAGTCATAACTACACATACATTGAATCTATACAATAATCATATAGGGAGAGAGAAAGGAGTATGATTCACCATCTACTGATCTTAAGGTGTCCATGAAACAAAATATACATGGCACCCATTGAGCAAGTGCCATACATACCAAATGAACAAAAGTGGGTTTTTAGCCTATGTAAGAATCCACTTCCTATTTTGTACTTGGCTCAAGTGACTGGGAAATGGTACACGTTTCCTCACTCCAAACATACACTTTTACCAATTTTCCTTACGGTCAGTTAGTGTAGGGTTCACAACATAACACATAACTACATCACTAATAGAATGGTTGTGCACACGCATTAACCATAGCATCTTACACATGGTATATATACAAGGTATAACACAAGCATCACTTTCATGGGTTTTAATGTATCGCATTACAACATAATGCATGTGAAGTGTAAGAACTATACAATAGGGATCATACATTCACCATATGTCCCTGAATAATGACATGAACCATCACATAATTCACAAATAATATGTATGATGAATATAACGAGTAACATTACAATATAAAATTAATTATTAGATAACATGGTGACACACACAACTCATCAAAACATGATGGAAACATCATGATACAATGCAATTCACTATACACCGATTATGTCATGAAACACATCAACACACCTAAATACCACAAAATAACAAGAAACTCCAACATGCTGCAATCCACAACAACATTATTTTCACACACACCAAGGCAAAACATCACAAGTTAACTCTCCATTGAATTCACAAAAAGGAGAATGAATACTCTCATCACAAGCATATAAACATGATAACAATTGCATACTAAGTGACATACACAACATGTGCGTTCGTAATGTCACAATTATAACGTTGTTCACATTATAACATATATTACATCACTCTTCCAATATCCACCACCACAGTGCAAAATTATCACTACTCCAATCTGTCCTAGAGGTTTGAGAGCATGAACCTCTACTCTGATATCAAATGTAACGACCACATTTTACCCCACAAATACAACAATGAATATACTAGGATAATTTTTTTGACTTACGTTGCTTACTACACATCACCAAAAGGGCTCCAAGAAGAGAAACTCAATAGATCACAAGACACTTACATAACTCATATACTAACATACATATGTGACAACACCATATACATGTCGATCCAACACTTTCCTAAATGAACAAATGCTAGCAATGACCCAACCACAAGAACAAGACTCAAGGTTTGGAAAACCCACAACACATCATTACCATGATTACATCTTAGTTACGATTAAAATTCCAAGAACATTATTAAGAAAGGATAATTTTATCCTTTTTCAACCTAAATATTCTTTAATTCATTTCACATTCAACTTACAGTTCAACCTTTTAAGTTGGCTCTTTATCTCTTACAACAATCTCCATAACTTACATAATTATTTGGCATATTTCAAATTACATACAAAGTTCTTAAGTTTCCCATTCATAGGTTAAGCTTATATTTATCAAATGTTCATTAAATGTTTAAATTTTACCCTTACTACAATATTTAATCTAACTTGATGTCAAGATAGAAATCTTAGGATTTGAGGCAGATTTAGATTCAAGATACATTTTTCCAAAAAAAAAATTATCACAGTATCTTTATTTCCCTACCATAGTTAATATAGTTTGATAAATTGTTCAATCCATTCAACATTTCTAAGTCAAGAAATTTTATTTAGATTTATAAATATCTTTTGTTTTGTTCAAGTTGATCTCACGAAGGCAAATCATATTCTTTTTAACATAAGGAAATGTCTAAATGCGTTGTAAAGACTCCAAGAATGACATTATTCCTAACCTCAAATCTCGTTTCATTCTTGTATGGTTTACTCTTACATCACATTATAGTCTCATTATTAGCAATGCTTTATAACAAAAGGAGTTATGGATGTATCTGTCTTGTTGGTGCTCAAAATAGTCTCGCCCCATTTTGCTTTTGAAATCTTTCCTTCTGTAGCCTCTGTCATATTTTATCCCCCTGTGTTGTGCCTTGGAAGTCTCTACTTCCCTTTTTATTGCCATAATTAACATTTCCTTGAGCCGATGATCACGTACGGGTACATATTTTTCTCCTTGTTTCTCTGATCTTATAAGGGGGTCTGTAATTTGGGTCTCTCGTTCTTCGTTCATTCAAAAAACTTAGGATTTCTCGTTCTTTCCATTTTCCACAGTCAAGATTTGCTTCCCTTATAATTTTTTCCCCAAATACTTGATGAAAAATGAATGGATGTAGCTCTAAAGAGAATATTTGAGCCTTGTAACATTTTTGAATTCTCTGTACTTAGAGAAAATTTGATATTCGGGCTCAAATGTTCATTTTTCTACATTTTACAGTTTGACGGGAATCTCTCCCAGTCAAATTTACATCCTTGCATCAAAAGGGAATGTGGCCTCTTTTGGTTAGATGCAGCTCAGGTGGATACTTCAGAAATTTTATGAATTGCTTCAACTTAGAAATTTTTCCATGTGGAGGAACGAAACTCATTTGAAGATTTACTTTTTGGTTTGTCCTTGGAGTAGCACCGGGAGGACACGTGGAATTTTCCGCTGCTTTTCCCAGACTTAGACAAATTTTATGCAACTAATATAGTTTTGTGGGATAAGGACATGTGGTGAGCTTGCACTCTTTGAAATTGCGCCAGGGAGACACATGGAGGTTTCCGCCAGGTATTCCCATACTTAGTCCTTTTTCAAAAAGTTTTGGGAGATTTGGGACATGTGGAAGAACACTTAGAGGCCTCTTGGAGGTTTCCACCAGGTCTTTCCATACTTAGTCATTTTAAAGAAGTGCTAGGAGGACACTTGGAGGCCTCTGCTCACTTTGTATTTTTCTTGGAATTTTCAATGGCCAGAGGAAACTGCCTCGTAGCATGACACATGGCACCTTACGTTGAGCTTCAAACTTTCCGATAAATTTTTCTACGCTAGACACATGGCAAGCCCACACTCATCCAAGGTCTCAAATTTTGGGGAACATCTCAAGATGCGCCATTGTGACACGTAGTAGTTTGAAAATGTCAAAAGGAAAGGAAGTAGACCATTAGAGGCAACTTGGAATTTTTTGCCTCTTGTCCTAAAAAGGATTAAAATCTCAAAATGGCCTGCGAACCCAACAAGAAGAAGGTTAAAGTTGGCGTTGAAAATTTCAAAAGGTAGGGAGGCAGACCATTGGGGGAAATTTGGATTTTTTGACCCTTGATATTCAAATGACTAAAAACATCAAAATGGCGCACGAGCCTGATAAAGAAAAGGTGAAAGCTTACTCCAGTCAATAGTGGAGGTGTGGACTCTTTGGGGAAATTTGGAAAAATTTCCTTTTGGGAGAAAAGAGTTAAAAGTGAAAAAGGAAGCATGGTTCCGCTGGGACCCACATTAGGACACGTTTCAGGACCATTTTTCAAGGGCGGAGCTGTGCGAAAAATTTGGAAAATTTTCCCTTTTCCAGAAAGGAGGTGAAATGGTATAATTTAGTCATAGTTCCTTTGAGACCCACCTTGGGACACGTGTTAGGTTCATTTCTCAAGGGCAGAGGTGTGGAGAAAAATAGAATTTTTTTCCATATCTTCAAGAGGTTGTAAAAAGTCAAAGGAAACCCCTAGGCCTATTTTAAAATTGAATCTTCCACGTGGACAACCCGAATTAAAAATAAATATCAATGACAACTGTGAGTCTGAATCTTATTTTCCCCCCATTTTACTAAAAAGTAACTAAAAAGTAAATAGAGAGGAGAGTTAATTTTTATATCTAAGTTTTGTGGGGGAGATCTGGAGACGTCTTTCACCATTAAAATGATCTAACTACTAGGCTCATTCTGATTTTCTCTTTTTCATCTCCTGAGGATGCAAGGAACCAGATTTGATAGATTAGGGGTGGAAGTGGTTTGTGAGGTTCAGGAGGAGTGTTATACCAGATGAAGGAGTTGAATGATGATATTTTCTAAGAGATCTACCCCATGAGCACCTGACAAATTTTTATAGATTTGATTCTGGGAATCATGATCAAGATCATAGCGAGCACTGGTAGCACTCAATGTCGAGATTTTTGGGGGGAAAAGGGGCTCTATTGTAAATTTTATAAATGACACAAATTTTTCGTGTAAATGGTTGGGATTTTGCGAACGTATAAGTATTAGGATTCAGATTCAGATTTCCTAAGACAAAATATTGATAGAGCTTGTGTTTCTGAGAAACTTTCTGAAGAAACTTGTTTATCTCTTTTGTGTTAAATTTGATCATGTCAAGGTGGTTGTGAGTGTACAACCATTGACAAGATCTAATATTGTTCAAGAAACTTTCCCCTACTGATAAATTTAACCAAACTTAAGTTAATCTATGTTATTCTTGGGAAAAATTTGTGTTTTCTTCGTTTCTGAATGGATGCAAGTAGTTTTTCTTGTTCATTTTGCATTCTTACATTGAAATCCATGTGAATCACACAAGATCTTATCCTTGTGATAGTTTGGTGGAATTTACAATTTCATTTATCAGAAGAGCTTTCATTTGATAGTGAAATAAATAAATTTTAAATAAGTGTGACTCCGAGCATGACTATAAGATTATTGTTAGCCTTTGAGGGTATCTTAGGCATGATGAAGCAGAGATTGATAATGTTCAGTTGAGTTTTCCAATTTGAGCCTTCATTTCGAATCCTTGAAGTTTGTGTGAAGAGTGTTGATCTGGGCCTCCATTGGAGCACATATTCTAGTTAAAGGAACACCCTAGCTACTCTGAAAGCATTCTACTATTGGAGCTTTCCATTTTTGTAAAAGTTCTCAAAGATTTGGTATAATCAACTTTATCCTACTTCACCTCCCACCAAAATTCATTCAAAAACAATTAATCATACCCATACTACCCTTGTTTGTTATGTGTGTATATAAATGCATAATTTTTACTACTAAAGCATGTAGAGACAATCAGGTTTTCATTGTATTTAGTGGCCTGAACCTTTCCTAGAAAATATCTCCATTATCTAGAGTGACAACTCGTGAGAGTTAGGTTTTGTTTCATTGATCATATTTTCTTCAAGGTCTTCTTAATACTTCACAAGGAAGGACATATCCATCTCCTCAATAAACAATAGGCCACAAAAGGGTCCTCTCACCCTGGTTGAAAGGCACAACCATAAAGTAGTGAGGATAGGTCAAATTCTCTTGCAGGTGCTACCCATTTCTCCACAACTGAGTAACAAAGAGCAAGCTGCATATCATCCCCACCTATAAAAAGACACATTACATGCTCTACTTTCCTCTAAGCTTCCTTCTTGACCTGTGATGCTGCTCAGCTTCTGAGGGAGAATTAGTTTGGGTACCAACATGTCTAATATATTGCATAAGTACATGGTTGGAGGAATTATAAACTACACATGACCCACAAGTGATTTGTGATCTAGGTAAGATCCCATGCTTTTGCATTTCAATATTTTGCGTGTGAATTTTTTTTATTCTTAATATCATAAAATGGAATAATAAGGGATTTACGAGATGAAATTTTTTGTTCCTTGGATTGTCTAAAGTCAACATAATTCTAATCAATTTTGTTTGTAAGGAGTTACTTACCATTTTCTACCCACAAATTAACCCCTTAATTAGCCAAGGTTTATTTTAATTCCAATTGCATGTAAGGATCTACACCCCAACTATACATGAGTTTAAGGTGAGAGTAAATATTTATGTTAAACATGTAATTTCGCAAAATAGGGATGGTAGCCTGTGAATTATATTAAAATGTGAAATCAACCAATTGCATTTGTATGAGTTGTAATACTTATAGGTAATGTACAGCTAAATACATACACAGAGATATATTACACAGGTGCAACAATAAACTATTTCACGCAAGCTTCCAAAAACGTAATCTGGGAATCATAACTAATATAAAAAACCAAACAATTATATTGTTAAAACAATATAACAACACCCGTATTGTTGGAATACAAATAATTAGATGGTTATACTTAATTATAACCATATAAACAATAAATACTCTAATTATTATGCAATGAATAATTAATATAATAATTAACCTAACATTCTCCCCCTTAATTGTGAATTTTCTCAAGGGATGAGGAGAGGAATTCTCTGAACAACTTGAACTTGTCATGTGCAAGTGACTTTGTGAAGATATCTTCCCGTTGTTCAGCTGTTGGACAAAATTGAAGTTGGATGTTATGCTTCAACACATGATCATGTATGAAATGAACCTGTACCTCAATGTGCTTTGTTCTTTCATGAAACACTAGATTACAAAAATTTTTGAGACCACCATCATTGTCAACATACATGGTGGTAAGTTTCTCCTATGGTATAAGTCCTTCTAGTATGCGATGTAGCCAAATCACTTCATAGACAGCTTCTCATGCAGAACGATACTCAGCTTCTTTGGAAGATCAAGAAACAAAGTGTTGTTTCTTACTTCCCCATGATATTGGTCGAGATCCCATAAAGAATACAAAGCTAAAAGAAAATTTTCTATCATTGCTGCTACCCACCGCATGATCTGAATCCGAATATCCAGTCAAGAAGAAGTTGACGTTCTTCTTATATTCTAGACCAAGATCCATTGATACTTTGAGATATCTCAAGATGCACCTTTCTACTTTCCAATGAAAAACTTTGGGTTTCTGCATGAACTTGGATAGATAGCTTACTGCAAAGCTGATATCTGGCCTAGTGTAGGTCATGTAAATGAGACTCCTAATCAACTGCCGATAGAGAGTAACACTTACCTCAGGAAATGGATCTAAATGATTTAACTATAATATGTTCTACGTAGGTGTAGCAATTGGTGTGAAATCCATCGTCCTTAACTTATCGAGCATTGTCTTGGCATATTTAATCTGAGAAACAAAAATTTGATTCTCTTTCTACCATACTTCCAATCGAAGACAAGAATGCATCATGCCGAGATCGGTCATGTCGAACGATCTATTAAAATATTTCTTCGTTGCATTGATTGAATCTTCACTGAACTACCAGTGATGACTAGATCGTCAACATAGAAAATGACAATCAAAATCTCCCACCCTTGATTTTTGAGGTAGAGATTGGGTTCGTATGGATTTCTAACAAATCCATGTTATATGAGAAGCTCACCAATTTTGATGTACCATGCCCGGGGTGCATGTTTGAGACCATAGGAGAATTTCCTAAGTCTGCATACCTTTACTTCTTGACCAAGTACAACATATCCCTCAAGTTGAGTCATATAGACTTCTTCTTGTAAATATCCATTCATGAAGGCACTTTTAACATCCATCTAATGGAATTTCTAGCAAAACTTTCCAACTAGAGAAAAGATCATCCTGATTGTCTTGATCTTAGCTATGGGAGCAAATGTCTCCTCATAGTCAATGCCTTCTTTTTATGCATATCCCTTTGCTACTAGTCTCGCTTTATACTTTTCCATTATCCCATTTTCTATATACTTTATTTTGAATATCCATCTGCATCCAATGGGTTTCTTCCCTGGTGGAAGATCAACAAGCCACCAAGTGTTATTTTTCATCACTGATTAATATTTAGAATCGATGGCATCTTTCCAAGATTTTGACTGTAGGGCTTCCTAGACTGTAGAGGGCTCATCAGACTCAATAAATCTACTCATAAAAGAAAATTTAACTTCTTCTCTTTCTTTACTATGAGTCCATGGTCTAGAGGTGGATGAATCTGGTGGAGAATCCATTCTTTCATCTCCTATTGTGCTAGTACACCACTTGGGCATACATTGAACTATTCCCGTGGGTTTTGGTTCTATCATATCAGAACCATCATCCCCATCATCACTATCATCATCTATGGGAATATTAGCTTCAATTTTTACAGCTGGTGAATAATCTATATCTAGTGATTCTGTACGAGGATACTCTTCTTTCTTCTTCTTGAAAAACTCAACATCTCTAGTGGTGAAGACTTTTCTAGTATTTGGATCCATCAATCTATATCCAAGAGTATCTTCATTTTTCCCAATGAAGATGAGTTTTTATGATTTCATGTCCAATTTCTTTCTTTTCTTCTTGGGTATGTGTATAATTTCTTTACAACTGAATAATATGAGATGTGCAATAGATGGTTTTTGTTTTAAACATGCTTCTTGTGGTGTTACTCCGTCAAGAGCAACTGTGGGCACTCTGTTCAAAAAATACACTGCATTCTTTGTTGTTTCTATCAAGAATGTATTTACGTGTCCTAAGTCACCGATCATGCATCACACCATTTCCATGATAGTATAATTTCTTATGTGAATAATACCATTTTGTTGCAGTGTATGTGGAGGAGGCATTTGTCGATGAATCCCATGAGTTTGTAGGTATTATTTGAACTCGTTATTGGTGCATTCCCCCCCTCGATCTGAGCAGAGAGTTGTGATGTGATGACCAGTTTCATTCTCAACTGCTACTTTGAACTTCTTGAAAGTTTCAAAAGCTTCACTTTTCTTGTGAAGACAAAAAATCCACATTTTTCTTGAATAGTTGTCAACACAGCATGAAGTGCTGAAATCCATAATGACTTGGTTGCATCAGACAACAAAGATTGGTATGAACTAGATCAAGCTGACCATGAGCTTGATACTCTTCTGGAATGAAGCTCTGTGTTGTTTTCCTTCTAGGTAGTGAGGACACTTATTCGTATCCTTCTGAAGAGATGACATCGCATGTACCATATTAATGCGATGAAATGTCTTGAGATACTTGAAACTAACATGACCAAGTCTTTGATGCCACAACTATGCTGAGGTAGAGTTCTTAGCCACAAGTTCCTAATCATCTCTGTTGATAAAATCTAGTTGGAACATGTGTACCACATTGGAGGCTTTTGTAACTATTTTCGAGCCTCGCGATTTATCTTGAATCAAACATGTTTTCTTGCCGAAAGGAATATCAAATACAATTTTCAAGTTATGATCTAGGATTTGACTGACTAAAAGTAGATTCTTTGTCAACCTAGTGACATATAAGACATCATATAGTTTGTAGTTGCATGAACCAAGGGGTAGAGAGATGTTCCCAATCCCCTGAACTGTATATGAAGATTCATCTCCCAACGAAACATGATTTTTTGATGGCGTGTCAAGCATTGAAGTAAACCTATCTATGTGGTTGGTCATGTGTCAAGTGGCTCCCAACTAAACATACCAAAAATAACTAGATGACATCGATGGTTCACTTGACTGAGTAGTGTACAAGAAGTCTTCATTATCTGAATGTTCTTCTTGCTCAAAAATGTTTCCTTGCTGATGGGGTCTTATTTTACAGTTTCCATTCTTTTACCCTTGATTGTAGTTAGAATGTCCCTTGTGAGATTGTTGTGGAGGTTGATATGTGCTTGATGAACCTTTCTTGTAAGTATTGTACCAACAATCTTTTAGGTCATGTCCTCTTTTATAGATTAGACATTGCTTCTTCTGTTGTTTGTCTCCTTAATACTGAATTTGAATTTAGGACTTTTGATAGGAATTAGGTTTTCCTTTACCTTTTCCTTTCCATTTTTGATGTGAAGAAATTTCCTTCTCCTCTTCATCATCCTTATTGTGCATTGCTTCCTCTTATTGCAGTAGGTTTACCAATTTGTCAAAACTAATTGTTGTATCTGAAAAAATTAGTGTTGTTACAAAAATATGGTATGAAGAAGGGAGTGCTCTCAAAACAATGGGAATGAGATCATCATATTTGACCGATTCTCCTAGGGCTAGAATTGAAGCTCTCAATTTTGCAACTCTTCTTAAGAAAGCTTCGATTTTTTCATTTTGTTTGAACTTCAATGTGTGTAATTGACTCTTCAAATTTAGAATGACATTATTATTTTTGGCCTTATATATTGTGCTCAACTTATCCCATGCTTCTTTAGCTATTGTGGCATCACAAATGTGGGGTTGCACATCGTCAGACACTCCACACAAGATGATGATTTTGGATTTCTGATCTGCTCTATCAAATTACAATTGTTGTGTTGTATCAATAGTTGTTCCGGGCATAATACCAATATCTACATGCTATATCTCTTAAAACTCAAGTTGTGTCTTGATTTTTTTCTTCCATGCAACATAGTTGTTTCTTTTGAGTAGTTGTGAATCTGAAAGAAAATTTTTGGAGGCATTGGTGCCCATTTTGCAGAAAACATTGACAGGGTTTGTCTCTTATCACTCCAGGTATAAGGTCTCCCAATCTATATATTGTCAGTTTGATATACCGAACCTTTCTATATATGTGCCTTTCTGATATACCCATCAGTATGTGGAGGAAACCCTCCCTTTCTATATATCCAGTGATACATGAAAGAGGTATTAACGTATGTGAAAGAATTCAATACATGCTACCAAGACAGTACTGAAAGGGGTCTATGTGATTATTGACACCAAATGAAAGAAATATCCTCATACACACACGTAACTTTTCTATATAGTTGGATAATATCTCAATCCAGATTTATGTTGTGTAATCATTCATAGATAGATGGGATGGCTCATAGTGTGTGCATTGTGACCTTATTACTGCCCGTCGATTTAAAGGGTCGATTCCCAGATGACATTATTGTAGCTATATTAGGCAAAGTGTAGTAGTAGTCACAATGACTTTACCCGTAAGCGCTTCCCAGAGGCATCGTATATACCGAACACTGTGAATGAGATCTAGGATCTCATGAGTGTTACAGAACCAATTTTATACTAGTTTCTGAGAAGTTACAATATTTGCGGTTGACTATGGAAAACTGTAAATTAGTACAATATGATGAAGTATGTAATTACATTCAAAAATTTAGAAAAAAATGAATGACAGGCAATTTTGTTTTCTTTTGCACACCCTAGTGGCCTCCGAGAGCCCAAAATGACCCACTATGCCAAACAATTGCAAAAATATAGTTGAGTATACAAATTCTGGATAGGACTCCTTTTACAAAAAGTGTTTAGAATGTAAAAAAATGCAGAGTGGAGGAATTTTTTTTTCCCTAAAATAGGGTTTTTCTCGCTAAATGTTGTTAGTTATAACTTAATTTGATTTTTTTTGCTAAAGTTATCAGTTCCACTAAATTTACTACCAAATTTGGAAGTGGGTGAGGGAAGGGGATTTGACCCCTTGACCTCTCTTAATGGGAAGTGTCTTACAAAATTTATGCTAGCCACTTGGCTAGCTAAGCTAAACAAGTATACATAAATAGCAAATTGTAAATAAACACTTCCAAACTATAAAACCATACCTCTTCAAAAAACCATGGTTTGGGAAAGGTGGTTTTGAGCAAAAATTCCAGAAAAGAGAAAAAATGACAGGTCATTGTGGCGAGAATGAAGGCATTTTGAGTGTGTATGGTGTCTTAGATCAATTTTGCGTTTCTTCCTTTGAGATTGTAATCTCTTCGTTGCTACATTAACCTGTCACAAATACTTTTTAAAATATTCATACTTTAACCTCCTATATGCCTTAATATTGGATAAAATATTGTGTTCATTTTGGGTTTATATTTGAGACACTAATCTGAAATCACAGGTTAACTAATGATTTTATTTCTCAATCCCCATGTTACAAGATGCTATCAAAAAACTTCATACGACGCTAGTGATATTCATTAAATTGATTCGTGACATTGACAATCATAAGTTTAAAGATATTTATACAATAAAACCAAATATATAATATATACATCACCCACATAATTTATGCACACACACACATAACGAGAAAACTAACCCTGATTAAGATAAATTATAAACATAACTATTACTTTTAACCAAGCTTCCACATTCCATAATAATATTGTAGCACAAAAATATTATAAACCAACATACACAAATTATAACAGTATATATAATGACCCATGAACAATTATTATGTACATTTTTTCTAATAGGTGCAGTTGTTTGAAAGTGGAAATAAAACATAAATGTGAAAATATTGATTTCAAATTTGAAAACATTAAAAATCAAAATTCACAACAATAATTTTAAATATTTTTTATTTATATTGAATCTATTGGACATAGATTGAATATGATAATATAATATATGGACCTTATTCACATTACTTCGACCCATGGAATGACTTATAAATAACAATAATCTACTTTGAAGTGTCTCATTTATAAAAACAAAAATTGATTGTGAAAGCCGAAATATTCATCCATTTGTTTTTAAGTCTATTTAATAAGTATATCTCCATGTAGAAATTAATTATTTTAAAAAGGTAAAATATGTACTTATATGGTTACAATGAACATTGGAAACCAAAAAGACAAGCAATTTTAGTACTGTGAGATGACAACATTGGAAGATATTTAATGAATAAAATTTTGAATATATATTTTTCTTTCAAACAATGATTAGTTGTATTACATGTGAGTCTTATTATATTTTGAATATATATATTTGATGATCAAGTATATTACATGTAAATGGATCATGAATTTGGATGAAATCAATCAATGTTGAAATTGAAGAACTTTAGAAAAAAAAGACATATGTTTTGTTGTGAAACCCTAAAAAAGGATGTAATTGGATTTAAAATATGTGTAATAGAGATAATTTATAATGGCATCAAGATAGAAATTCAAGGTAAAATAATTGTATTTAAACATTATGTTTGTTTTCACAGTTGTGATGTTGATTATATAGTGTTAAAATTTATATTAAAATAATTATGAGTCATTGGAAGCTATAGGTCAATGTATCATGTTTTATTGATTTTAATTATAGTTTGTGCAAAAATATGTGATGTTTAGACTATTAAATATTTTTTTATTGTAAAAAGGTATTCACAAAAATATAGAAAATATATAATAACAATTATGTACCGATAATATGATTGGAAATTGTCACAAACATTTTGATAAATATTTCAAAACCTTAATGGAAAGAGTATCAACTTAACCTGAATATAACATTTGTAATTGATTCCTGGATAAATGAGGTTGTATGTAGAACAAAAACTACATTTTTATGTAATCTAATTAAAGAAATTGGTTTTAATAATCTAAAAAATGCATTATTGAGTTGGCTAAAATAAATTTGCAAGGCTTGATATAACTATATATAATTACAATTTTTTGAGAAATAATTTTACCGATAACATAAGCAAACCAGATTTATACTTAAAAATAATTAACAGGGAGACATTTCAATAGTTTGAATGTATGTAGATTGATTAATAAGATTTAATTGGAGTTATATATGCGTAATACACAAAATTTATAAATCCCACTATATTATTGCAAGATTCTTCAAATGTCTACAAATAAATAAATCCCAAAATCACAATGATTAAAGATCTTCCAATTTATTACACAAATCGATTTTATACAAAGAATAGATTTGTCACTATATTAATCCGTAAAATAAAAATGGTAGCGACAAACTGTAGTGCCCACTCCTATCAACATTTATATGATTATTATTGTTTCTTAGTATAGACTCATAGGTTATGGATATTTCTATCACATTTTAGATATTGACATATGGATATTGTTATTTTGATTAGTTAATTGATAGATAGTGTGGATGTAAAACTTATGACATGATTTACAGGATTCAATTATATGGTTTGGATATATCGAATTGTTGATTTTGAGCTTATATTAGACTGATGAATTTATGTCGATAACTATATGATGTTAGATGATGTATTTGATGTCGTGATTCTTATTGCTAGTTGATAAATTAATGAAATTGAAATAATTGAAATTGTGAATGATGGCAATTACTTGTTTTGGTTTAGTTACGATGATTGATTATATGTATATGCATGTATTTTTAATGTTTCGATGTCGTTAATATGGCCACGAGGCCAGAAAGGTATTCCATTGACTTTTGCAGGTGTTCTACAACATAATCAACCAAAGGGGGATATGAGACCAACAATGAAGGAATATGAATTATTGGTCCAACAGGTCTCCATGTTGAAACACATGTATTTGTATGTTGTATGTTGTTGTAGTTTGTTAGGAGGTCCCCATTGGGGCGTGACATCAAATTTGGCATTAGGAATGTTTTTAAGATTTTTCTTGTTGATTTTTATTTAATTGTGAGTAATTGTATTTTTATTAACATGTGGAGTCACTTTTATTAATTGTGTTTAGAACCCCTCTTAAGTTAATTTAAAAGTGTTTATCTAGTGCTAATTAGGATGTGACAAAAGGGGGGAAATAAATGTGAGTTGGTAGCCTTAATGTGTGTTGGTTTGGAATGATTTTAATTTTTTTTGGGTTGTGTGTACTCAATCTTCCTTGTTAAATTCAGATTTTGAAATTAAGGCTATTTTTGAGACTTGTGGGACAAACTAAGATTGTCCCACACCTCTTAAAGTCACCCACCCACTTAGCCTATGATGTGAGGGACTTAAATTTTAGGTCCAATTTTGTGTTTTAAAGAAGGAAAAGAGAAATTAATTGCACTTTTCTTACATGGGTATTTAATTTTATCCTTAAGGGGTGTGGGTTGGGTTGAGTGTGTAAGAGGGTGGTCATTTTCCCCAATCACCAATTTATTATGCTTTGTGGTGTGGGTTTAACATTGGTGATGTGGTATGGATAAGAAATTATGTGGAATCCTACATGGGGCCATATAATCACCCTCTCCCTCTTTTCTATTTATTAGATTTTTTGGGAAGTTTTGGGGGTTACTGGCTTGGTTTCTGGTTCTCTCAGTTTGGAATGCTTGCTTTTTGGAGTGCTTGTTGGAGTTGAATATTGCTTGGAATTTCTTGAGCTTGGAGGATTTTTGAAATTTCTTATGTAGTGGATTCTTGCTATGGAAAGGTAGGTTCTTGAACCCTGGTTATTGTCTTTCTTGTGTGTTTATGTGTTGAATGAATGTGTTTTTGTAAACAGGGATGGAAGCCTAAAAATTGTATTAATCAGAATCAACCAAAATACAATAGAAACAAGTGCAATATATATATGTATTGCACAGCTGGGATACAAATAAAAGAGAAGTTGCAACAATGCAATATCAAATTTAAAATACATTAGCTTCCAAATATTATCCCAGGAAGCACAAAATTGTTATAACAATTATAACAATTATCCCTGTGAAAATAAAAGACAAATATGGTTTAAAAAACCATATAACAACATACAACAATAATTTGGTTTATAATATAACCATATACTATTATTATTTAATTAATAAAATTAATTAAATAATCAATTTATATTATATTATACATAATTAACCTAACATTCCCCCTCTTAATTTTGCATTGCCTCAAGGGATGAGGAGAGGAATGCCCTAAACAACTCAAACTTGTCACGTGCAAGTGACTTCGTGAAGATATCTTCTCGTTGTTCAAGTGTTGGACAAAATTAAAGCTGGATGTTGTGCTTCAACACATGTTCACGTATGAAATGAACCTGTACCTCAATGTTCTTTGTTCTCTCCTAAAAAAATGGATTGTGAACAAGTTTGAGAACACCTTCATTGTCAACATACATGGTGGTTGGTTTGTCCTGTGGTATTCCAAGTCCTTCTAGTATGTGACGTAGCCAAATCACTTCACAGAAGTCTTCTCCTGTAGAATGATACTCGGCTACTGTGGAAGAGTGAGAAACGAAGTGTTGTTTCTTTCTTCCCCATGATATTGGTCCAGATCCCATAAAGAATACAAATCCAGAAGTGGATTTTCTATCATCAATGTTACCTGCATGATCTGAATCTGAATATCCAGTCAAGAAGAAGTTGTCGTTCTTCTTGTATTCTAGACCAAGATCCATTGATCCTTTGAGATATCTCAAAAATGCACCTTGCTACTTTCCAATGACAAACTTTGGGTTCTACATGAACTTGATAGATAGCTAACTGCAAAGTTGATATCTGGTCTAGTGTAGGTCAGGTAAATGAGACTCCCGATCAACTGCCAATAGAGAGTGGTCATTACCTCAGGAGATGAATCTGAATGAGATAATTGTAATATGTTCTCCATAGGTGTAGCAATTGGTGTGTAATCCATCATCCTAAATTTCTTGAGCATAGTCGTGGTATATTTCATCTGAGAAACAAAAATGTGATTCTCTTTCTGCCATAATTCCAATCCAAGACAATAGTGCATCAGCCTCAGATCGGTCATGTCGAATGATAGATTAAGATATTTCTTCGTTACATCGATCATCTTCATTGAACTACCAGTGATGACTAGATCATCGACATAGACAACAACAATCACAATCTCCCCCCTTGTTTTTTGAGGTAAATATTGGGATCATATGAATTTCTAACAAATTTATGTTGTACGAGATGCTCATCAATCTTGATGTACCATGCCCGGGGTTTCTATTTAAGGCCATACAGAGATTTCCTAAGTCTGCATACCTTTTCTTCTTGATCAAGTACTACATATCCCTCAGGTTCAGTCATGTAGACTTCTTCTTGTAGATCTCCATTTAGGAAAGCACTTTTTACGTCCATCTGATGGACTTTCCAGCCAAACTACGTAGCTAGAGCAAAGATCATCCTAATCATTTTGATCATAGATGTGGGAGAAAATGTCTCCTCGTAGTTAATGCCTTATTTTTGTGCATACCCCTTTGCTATAAGTCTTTCTTTATACTTGTCTACCATTGTCCCATCTGTTTTGTACTTTGTTTTGAATATCCATCTACATCCAATGGGTTTCTTCACTGGTGGAAGATCGACAAGCTACCAAGTGTTATTTTTCATCACTAATTGGTATTCAGAATCCATGGCCTCTTTTTAAGATTTTGATTATAGAGCTTCCTAGACTATAGAGGGCTCATCAGATTCAATAACTCTACTCATTAAAGTAAAGTTAACTTCTTCTCTTACTTTACTATGAGTCCTTGGTCCAAAGGTGGATGTATTTGGTGGAGCATCCATTCTTGCATCTTGTAATGTGCTAGTACAACACTTGGGCATACGTTGAACTATTCCTATGGGTCATGGTTCTATCTGATCAACACCATCATCCCCATCCTCACTTTCATCATTAGTGGGAACATCAGATTTACTTTTTACAACTGGTGAAGAATCTACATCAGGTGAATCTGGAGGAGTCTCTACTTCCTTCTCAAAAAAATCAACATCTCTGCTGGTGTAGACTTTTCTGGTCTTAGGATCCATCAATCTGTACCCAAAAGTCTCTTCACTGTACCCAATGAAGATGAGTTTTTATAACTTCATGTCCATAGTTTCTTTCTGTTCTGCTTGGGTATGTGCATGCTTACTTTACACCCAAATACTCTAAGGTGTGCAATAGATGGTTTCAACTTTGACCATGCTTCTTGTGGTGTTACACCATCAAGAGAAATTGTGGGCATTCTGTTCAACAAATACACTATTGTCTTTGTTACTTCTACACAGAATGTCTTTGCAAGTCCAGAGTCATCGATCATGCATCGCACCATTTCCATGATAGTATGATTTCTTCTCTCAACAACACCATTCTGCTACGGTGTGTGTGGAGGAGGCATTTGTCGACGAATCCTGTGAGCTTGTAGGTAGTCTTTGAACACATCACTGGTGAATTCCCCCCCTTGATATGAGGAGAGAGTTATGATGTGATGACCGGTTTCATTCTCAACTACTACTTTGAACTTTTTGAAGGTTTCAAACGCTTCACTTTTCTTACGAAGACAAAAAATCCCAATTTTTCTCGAATAGTCGTCAACACAAAGCATGAAGTACTAGAACCCAGAATGACTTGGCTGCATCAGACCGCAAAGATTTGTATGAACAAGGTCAAGTTTTTCATGAGCTCACAATGTACTCCTCTAGAATGAATCTCTGTGTTGTTTTCCTACTAGGCAGTGAGGACACTTGTCTGTATCCTTCTGAAGAGATGGTAGCCCATGTAGCATATTACGTTGGTGAAGTGTCTTGAGATACTTGAAACTTACATGAACAAGTCTTCGATGCCACAACTATCTTGAGGTAGAGTTCTTAGCCACAAGCTCTTGATCATCTCTGTGAACAAAATCATGTTGGAACATACATCCCACATTGGAGGCTTTCACAACTATTTTCGAGCATCTTGATTTGTCTCGAATAAAACATGTTTTCTTTGCCAGATTAACTATCAAAGTCAATTTTTAGGTTGTGGTCTAGGAGTTGACTAAATAAAATAAGATTCTTTGTCAATCCAGGGACATATAGGACATCTGATAGTCTACAGTTCTGTGAACTAAGGGGTAGAGAAATGTTTCCAATCCCCTGAATTGAGTATGAAGAATCATCACCCAACGAAACATGGTATTTTGATGGTGTGTCCCTCATTGAAATAAACTAGTCTCTGTAGTTGTTCATGTGTTGAGTGGCCCCTGAATCAACATACCAAACAATATTAGATGACGTGGGTGGTTCACTTGATCGAGCAATGAACAAGTAGTCTTCCTTGTCTGACTATTCTTGTTGCTCAACAATATGTCGTTGGTGATGGGGTCTTCTTTTCCAGTTCCCCTTTTTATTCCCGTGATTTGTTTTAAAACGTCCCTTGTAAGATTGTTGATGTTGAGGTCCAAAGTTGCTAGATGAACCTTTCTTGTAAGTATTATACCAACAATATTTTAGGTAATGTCCTGTTTTGCAGATTGGACATTTCTTCTTCTTTTGTCTGTCCCCTTGATACTGATTCTGATTTTGGGACTTTTGATAGGAATTAAATTTTCCTTTACCTTTTCCTTTCCATTTTTGATATGAAGAAAGTGCCTGCTCCTCTTCATCATCCTTATCGTGCATGGATTCCTCATGTTGTAGTAGGTTTACCAACTTGTCAAAACTAACTTTCGTATCTGACACATTGAGCGTTGTGAAAAAAAGGTGGTAATAAGAGGGGAGTTATCTCAGAACAGTGGGAACAAGAGCATCATTTGTGACTACTTCTCCCATGGCTAGAAGTGAATCCCTCAATTCTACAACTCTTCTTAAGAAATATTCTATTTTTTCATTCTACTTGAACTTCAATGTGTGTAACTAACTCTGGAAATATAGTATAACATTCTTGTTCTTGGTCTCATATACTGTGCTCAACTTATCCCATTCTTCTTTGGCTATTTTGGCATCTCAAATGTGGGGTTGCACATCGTCAGACACTCTAAACAAGATGATGAGTTTGGTCTTCTAATATAATTTATCAAACTACCATTGTTGTGTTGTATCAGTAGTTGATATGTTCACAGTACCATTCACAGCAGGCCAGATCTCTTCAAACTCAAGTTGTGTCTTAATTTTTTTCTTCCATGTAGCATAGTTGTTTGTTGTGAGTAATTATGAATCTGAAAGAAAAAATTTGGGGGAATTGGTGCCCATTTTACAAAGATCATTGACAGGGTTTGGCTTTTATCACTCCAGGTATAAGGTCTCCTAATCTATATACCGTTAGTCTGATATACCGAACCTTTCTATATACATGACCTTTTGATATACTCAGAGGTACGTGGAAGAAGCTCACCCTTTCTATATACCCGATGGTACGTGAAAGAGGTGTTAACATATGTGAAATATTTCAATACGTGCTACCAAGACAATACTGAAAGGGGTTTGTGTGATTATTGACACTGGCTCAAAGAAATATCCTCATACGTGCGTGTAACTTCACTATATACTTGGATAATTTCTCAGTCCAGATTTATGTCATTTAATCATTCATAGACAGATGGGATGGCTCATAGTGTGTGCGTTGTAACCTTATTACTCCTCGTTGATTTATAGGGATGATGCTAAGATGACGTTGTTATAACTATATTAGGTGTTAAGTGCAGTAGTAGTCATGACGACTTTACCCGTAAGAGCTTCCAAGAGGCACCATATATATTGAACACTACAAATGAGATCTAAGCTCTTGTGAGCATTTCAGAACCAATTTTTAGCTATTTTTTATTACAATTCTACCAATTTCTAAGTAGTTACAAAGTTTGCAGTTGACTATGGCAACCTACAAATTAGTACAATATAATGTAGTGTACAAATTACATTCAAAAAATTAAATGGCAGACAAATTTTTTTTTTTTTGTTTTGTGGGCACTGGTGTCCTCTGAAGCCCAAAATGACCCACTATGCCAAACAATTGCAAAAATATAGCTCAAAATGCAATTTATGGATAGGTCTCCTTTTGTAAAAAATGTCCAAAATGAGAAAACAGGCCTAGTGGAGAAAAACAAAATTTTACCCTAAATGTAGGATTTTTCTCACTAAAATAATTGGAGGGGGATTTAGTCATAACTAAAGGTTTAGTTAACTCTAATTTTGATGATTCTGCCCATTTCGCCACTAAAATTCAAAATTCTTTGAAAAATAAAAAAAAATTGGGTGGGGGTCGAATAATGCACCTCCTACTCCCAAGGCTTTCTCCTTATCTAACTAGGATCTATGAGCACTTGGCTTATGGAAAGAACAAACTTGTATTTAAAGAAAATGAATTTTGAAATGACCTTTTTGAAAAAATGTGACCTGGCTGAGTGGAGGCTTGCATAGAGCTTGCATGGCACAAGCTTGGAGGTGGGTCTGTGTGGCTGCGTGCGTGGCAGATTAGGGTTTTCGTGTTAAATGGATCTAAGACACCTTTAGCTCCTTGTTGTATTCGCCACTTCCATTTTTATTTTCTATGCATTTTATTTTCATCGTGTTTTTATTTTGTATTGTATGTAGGGATGGCCGCTCAGAATAGCTCCAACAGATCATTTGAATGTTGCTTTGAATACTCCATTCGCTTGTGTTTGTGGTTGCAAGTTGCATGGATATTTATTACAGGTGGCTGAAGATGTGATGGAGGAAGGGTCGCTATAGGCTGTGGATGGCTCGACGTGTATTACTGAGGTTGCGGATCAGGTAGCTCTCACTATCTTGTTGATGGCAGGATTGTGGTGAGTCATCAAACTCATAGCTCACGGTTTGTAGGGACAACTCGCTTACAGAATGTGATGTTCTCCCCCCAATGACTCGGCTTCAACACATGCAATGTTTGTTTGAATGTCAATAGATATGGCCACAAGATCCGCTTTGCAGGTATATTAGTCTTGATATTTTCAAGTGTTGGACAAAGATAATAAACCAACTTCTTATAGCTGACCAATAGGTTGAAAGAACTTAGAATATTTGCAACGGGTCACCTCACCAACTTGTGTGCTATGTTAGGAGGTCCCCATTTGGGGGTGACCTCAAATGTGACCTTGGGTAAGTTAGGGGTGCTCAGCGTTGAACTTTTTTATATTATTTAATTGATGAGTTATTGTTTTTATTAATCGATATGCGGAGCTCACTTTTACTAGAGCTCTTTGAACACACGCCTCTTAATGTTAATTAATTTGGCCTTTAAAACTATTCTATAATCTAGGATGTGACAAGGGGGGGGGGGGAATGAAATGTGATTTAGTAGCATTAATGTACAGTTGGATTTTTTTATTTTTTTATTTTCAATCTGATTTTGGAGTACCAGTATGGTTCCAACCTTTAAAGTAAAATTGCAAGGATTTTTGTTTTTTTTAGGCAATTTGCCTAGAGATGTGTGGGACAAGTTAAGGCTCATCCCATACCTGCTAGGAGATTGGACCCACCAGGGGTACGCATGGATGGAATGTGAGGTGGCTTATTTTAAGCTCACTCATTTTACTGTTTTAATGGGGAAAATATCAGAGAACACTCTCTAAAACTTGCTCACTTTTCTTACAAGGGTGTTTATCTGTGCTCCTGGTACCAAATGTGGGTTTGGGTTGAAGTGTGTAAGAGGGTGGTCATTCATAGTCAACCACCAATTCATTATGAAACAAAATGGGGTATATATATGTATTGCACAACTTGGTGATGTGGAATGGAGGAGAAATGATGTGCGCATCCTACATGGAACCATATCAGCTCCCTCTAAAATCCCTCTTAGCTTCTATTTATTATCAATTTAGGAAGCACGAAATTGGGGGTTACTAATGTTTTGTAATAATTTGTCTCTCATGTTTGGAGGTAAAAGCTATATTTTGGCAGTGCTTGTTGGAACCATACAACAACATAGCATGGGATTGCTATGGGCTTGGAGTGTCTATGGAACTTTTTTGTGGAGTGGATTCTTGTAAGTAATAAAGGTAGGGTAAATAATCACCCTTTGTATTATTTTGTTACTTATGCATTACTTATGTTTAGACATGCATGTCTTTATTGCATGTGTGTTGTCGGGTAGTAAAATGGCCTTATGTTGTTGTATGAGAAATTGAAAATGGTAAAAAAAAATTTTGGGAGGAAAAATATTTTCATCTTGGGTATTTAGGAGGGGAGTTTGGTTGCGGTACCCCACCTTGTGATCTCATCGTGTTATTTTGTTCATTATGGGAGATATAAGAGAGAGGAAGGCATAAGAGTGAGGGAAGAATAAGAGATATGTTATCGTAGGGAGGCATAAGAGATTATTGGGGCTTGATTGAGTTTTGGACGTGTTTGATGTTAGCACCCAAACCCTTGGGAAGTACACATGAAATTTCCATGTTCCTTTCTCTACTTGGCTTGAGTTTAGAGCCAATGTTTTTCAGAAATTTATGTGTGTGAAAATGAATGTTTTTGTGGTTATTTTATTGTGTGAATGTTGGTTTGAATGTGAATTGTGGAATCCTTAATTTCTTTTCCAATGGTTGTCAAATATTCCATATTGTGTCATTGTTTGGGGCTTGGGGGCCAATGACGAAGAAGGCTTCACTTCCTGATTGGATATTATTGGTTGGGTGTAGAGTGTTTACTACTCCCCCATTTTTTGTTATTGTGTTTGATCTTGGGTGAAGGTGGAGCTCAAATGAGGAACCATATTTCTTGTATCATTTGGAGAAAATGACCAAGGATCCTCTTGTAAATAATTTTATCATGTTGTCTTCATCTGTGTATGGAGGTCTTGTAAACTTGTATTCTTAAAGTGAAGATTTTTAATTTTCTTATTTATTAAAATTGTAGTTTTAGTTCTCTTTGGAAATGAAATTAAAGGATTCAGTATTGCTTTTCCTTGTTGGGAAGAGAAACAATTTTAGTGTAACAAGTTCTTGATATGATGGAAATGTGATTGAAAAGAAAATAACTTTACTTCCAAGCTAGTAGTTTCATTGGCTTCATGAGGAGTGAAGTTCAGTTGAAAGTGAGGGAAATCTTGTTACAAATTATTGTTTGAAATGATTAAAATGTGCATTTTGTGATGAAAGAAAATATTTACTTATATTTCCCTACTTGAAAGACATATGATAACAAGTTAAACTATATTTTTTCATCTTTTGTATTGATTGAAAGAAAGTTTAAATTTTAAATGTGTAGCTGTACGATCCCTTAAATTCTTGTTTTTTATTCACTTTTTCATTAAATGGATTGACATTTTAAACCTAATAGAGTAGAGAAAATGCATAGTTACCATTAGACCGTAGTCTCATTTGATTTAATAATATTATTATGAATTTAATATAAATTTATAAGGGAAATACAATTTGTATTTATATCTTATAATGTTACTTTAAAATTTTCAACGAAATTTTAATTGATGGGTTAAAGATTAGTTGACATTGTTAATATATTAATATCATTTCTACTATAAATAATAGATATTAATATTAAGCTATTAATGTCATAGATTTCTTTCATTCACTATAAAAAAATATTTTAATATATTATATTGATGTAGTATATATATATAATAAAACATATTAAATAACATTTTAATTAAAAAACGGGAATTTAACCACCGTCATTGTCGCGGCCCTATGGGCTTGGTTATTATTTATCTGAATTTGGATGGAGGGGGAGGGTAACCAACCCCACCCCGGACCCCATATTATATGGGATGAGGGGTTTGGTCATTGACCCTCCCCCCAAATTTTTTTTAAAAAAAGAAGCCCCATTGGGGTAGCCATTGTACCTTGTCTTTGCCTGCAATTTTTCTTGTGATGGCCACAGATTTTTATGTGGGCCAAAATTTTGTTAAACACACACACACACACACACACACACACACACACACACATAATACCCTTGTTCATATTTTGGGTTTAAAAAAATTGGTGTTTTGAATAAAAATACTTATATATACACTTATGTATGTATGTATGTATGTATGTATATCCTTATAAATTGGGTGTATATACATCATTCCAACCATTTCCTTTTAATAGAGAAAATAATCATAAGCCCAATAAGGCAAATACAAAAAGAATAAGATCAACAAATAATAAATATGTGCAAACCCTAAATGAGGGTATAAATGGAATCCCCAATAAAAGAACATTTTTGTTCTTCTATGAGCTTGAGCTCGTCTCACATGGCTTCTACCTCCTTTCTCTTCAAATCTGGAAAATAAGAAAAGAAACAATAAGTCAAATGAATTGAAAAAATCCTTTCATAACCAAACTTAGGGTTAGATGGATCCCTAGATCGAAGGGCTCCAAATGAATCCATCAAATGGATGAGATTCACCCCTACAAAAACTAGGATTTAAATGTGTCCACTTAAGTGGTGTACAGTGGGGGGATGGGGGATGCATTTAATATTAGTCTTGACCCCTTTGTGGGTGTAGTAATACTTTATTATTTAAATAACTAGACAAAAACACCTTTTTAAATTAATTTGAGTAAGTTTAATTAAGGTTGAATTTAATTTCATTAAAACAAAAGGGAGGGGAGTCTAAGCCTTGATGTAAACCAATTAAATTATTAAATGTTATTAAGAAATTTCATTAATTTATTTAAGAAGGTAAGCGGATTGTGGACCTTATTTGGAAATTAATAATATTAATTTAATGTAAATTTAAAATGTGAAAGTGTTGATTGTAAATTTTAACAGAATGTTGCGAGTGGATTTTACAAAAAATAAATTATTCTATAATTTTTCTAATATGACCTAAGTTTGTATTGAGTTTCATGCAGTTAAATTTGTGGGCATTACATGAGCATGATGAATAACATCCCACAAATTTAATACAACTTTAAGAAGTAATACTTGATTCCATAACATATTTCTAAATATCTAAATATTTAGTGACACCATATTTATTTGATCTCCCTTGAAACTTCAGCAGTGAAAACCTCTCTTCGAAGCACAGCCACTAAGCACAAACAAAAATAAAAAAATTTAACGAATATGTTTAGATAATATTTGACAGAAAAATGTTTTCCTAGTAAGAAGAATAACATATAAATAATATAGGCGATCCAAAGAAACTCCATATTTAACATAATACAGAAAAAGTCGTGATGTCAGGAAGAATAGGGTTTTGTTGTTATGCCACAATGCAAGACAGAGATACCTAAATCATATGCCTTAGTGGAGCTTGGATCGTGTTTGATTTTCACACTTTTCATTCCGCTATCAAGGATAACTTTTCCAACTCCGTGTATAGCTTCGAGTGAAGTTTGGATATTTGTTTCGTCTGTGCTGGAGCATATTCCCTGAACATTAAGAATTATTTTCGGCTGCAACATCCTGATTATTATGTCTTTAACATCCAACCAACAATTAAACGTTGAGATGATGATATTTTCCTTTTGAACATAAATATATTTATAGAACAAAGAGCAGTGTATTATACAATAGTGAAAATGTGGAGGATGTGCAAGGAAACCCCTGTAAACGTGATAATTGAATGAAAATGTGCTTCTTCTCACATGCTTATGATTTTAATTAAATGTTCACAAATAGCTATTCTCTAAGAAGGTGGAAGAAACAAATCGAACATGAAAAACACACAGGGGAATTAACTGAAAAGTTGGTATTAAACATTAATCGTTGAAATGGATAAGTAATCCTCCGAGCAGAAGTATTCAACATTAATCGTCCCTAATACGCTGGTATTAAAATCAAACAATTTCAGGGAACCTTCTTCTGGTTCCTTGTTTTCTTAAGAAATAACACAACGAAAATTACTTATAGAATATGAATTTCCATGGTTTTTCCTCTGTCGTGTTATTTTTGTCGATGCAACACATACTTTTTGCCATTTTTGCGCTTAAAACTTCTTTCCCTCAATTTATAATGATGAAAGTTCCGTGCGGTTTATGGTGCGCATCATCATGTCTATATTGTTGCAAAAACGTTTGAAATCACATTCAAAGTTGTATTCATATCTCACATAATCTATAGGGCATATCTCGTGAACATGGTCATCGGTATATCTTGATCTGGAATGGGATGTATTCCAACATCTTATAGGGTAACTTAAAATGTTCAAATTATTGTCTTTGTATTTTAACACTAATATAAATCATATCTTGGGAGTAATTATCTTCCAATAAAGATTAATATCCCCGCTTTAATTATCTAAAATTTACTTCTGAATTCATAGTTGTTATCTTTCACACTTTTAAAATAGCTTACATTTCCATGTATAAATACATAATCATATATTTATTTTATTTATTAAACATTGAGTTGGCATTAAAAAATAAATTCTTTTAACCATTTAATTTTATTTTTATTATTGATAATGTTGGTGCCCAGTTTGATCTTGCCCCGTTTGTCCTTAAAATTCTTCAATCTGCGAGCTCTGTCGTACGTATATTCTATCTCCAGTATTGATACGTGAAAGCTCTATCCTTCATTTGGTTTCCATGATCAGTCTTTTCCTTTGGTCGAGGATCACTTAAAGTCCAGAATTTGTAACTTGGGCGTAAATAAGGGTTTTTCCTCTTCCTTCTGTTTTTTCCACAGTCACATTTTTTTTTCGTCAATTTTTTTCCTAATATCTATGGAAACATGTCCCTTTCTAATTGGATGTGGCTCGGTGGATCACATTTGGGCCTTATATCATTTCCCTGAATTTTACAGTTTGACAGGTGTGTTTTCCCCGTCAATTTACATCTCAGCAGTTGTGGAAACGTGGCCCTTTCTGATTGGATGCAGCTCAGTGGGGCGTTTTGAAACTCTAAGGACTGCTTCAACTCAAGTCTTGTCCACATGGAGGGCCTACGCTCATCTGAAAATTCACCTCTTGGTTTGACCTGTGGAGTTATGCTAGGGAGACACATGGAGGGTTCCGTTGCTTTGCCTAGACTAAATTTTTGTTTATGCGGCTGGTGCAACTTTGACAAACCAATGCCATGTGGAGTACCAACACTCATTTGAGGATCCGCCTTTGGGTCCTACTTTAGCAGTTGCACCAAGGAGACATGTGCAAGATTATGCCAGCTCCTTTCTATACTTAAACTTTTCAACCAACTTTCTAAATCCTGGGACACGAGGAGGGCCCACGCCTGTTTATGGACCCACCCCTAAATTTTATTTTTGAAAGAGTGCCATGAAGACACATGGAATTTTCTACTCACTATGCCCTTGCTTGGAATTTTCAATGGCCAAGGAAAAGTGTCTCAGACCCTAGTAACGTGGTGCCTTTTGTTGGTCCTTTAACGTTTTTCAAATAACTGTGTCAGACTAAGACACGTGGTGAGCCAATGCTTGTTTAGGGTCTCCGCTTTTGGGCACCATATCAAAAGTTTACTAGTGAGACACATGGAGGCTTCCACTAGCTCCTTTTATACTGAGACTTTTTAAAGGCCGAAAGGCATTTTTCTTGGGCACAGGGCACATGGAAGGCCCATTCTTGTTTGGAAACTTGCCTTTATACCTCACCTTTGTAGTTGCACCAAGGAAACATGTGGATGGATCTAATCTAAAGTTGAGAAGGGGCAGAATCAATGGTTGATGTGCATTGCATCCGATTTTACCGCTATTTCTACTCCAAGACTCCTGGAGATGAAAATACGCATTGTTTTTCATCATTTTTTGAAGAAATTTCGTGTCTTTTTTGTCTGCAAAGTACAATTGAATGGATTTAAGAGCTTAATTTTTGAGTCCAAGGATTGTAAAGGTTTATATTTTAGTTGGAATTGCTCAGGAACTTAAAAAAAATGTGAATTACCAGAGAAGCTAGATGCAGAGCAGAGTTATAGAGGTAAGAATAGGAAAATGATGAAATGATGAAGGTTGCAGGTGCAAAGGATGAAAAAGGTGTTTCCTCGAGGGTGAAAAGGATTGCATGTAAAATCCAGCTGTATATGGCCACCGGAAAATGATTAAAATGGGTAGTTCTCACATGACAGAATAAAAAGAATGATTTGAAGGACTGTAAAAAATTTGTGGCATGGCATCCTATTCATTAGTCGAGGGTCTGAGAAATGTGATTAGTTTAGAATTTTTCCACCTGGCAGCTGCGGGTGTAAATTTGTTAAAAGTCACTTTCTGAGACAAATTGGTAACAAGCAAAGGTTCCTCGAAATTCTTCCTTTTTTGGAGGAAAATTTGGGATGAGTGAGCGAGTGAAATGTATAAATGTAATGATAATACTCTTGCAAAGGGTCAAGGGTTGAATTCTTAAGAGAAAATTTAAGAGAGCCTATCTTCCTAAGAGACCAATTTAAGAAACATGTTAATTTCATGTGTTTTATATTTCAATCACGTCAAGTTGGTTGTGAGTGTACAATAATTGACAAGCTCTGAGACTATTCGAAGAAACTTTCCCCTGCTAATGAATCTAATCAACTTCGAATTAATCTATGTCAATCTTGGACAAATTTACGTCTTCTTTGTTTCAGAATGTCTGCTACTATTTTTCATATTCCCATTGTAATATTGTGTTAAAGTCCCTCCAAATCACACATTATCTCATCCATTTGATAGTTTAGTGGCATTTCTAATTTCATTACAAGAAGAACCTTCATCCTATAATGAGATAAATAATTTAAAACCACTTTACTATCTTTTGTTTATAAAGATTGTATGTAAGCCTTTGAGTGTATCTTAGGCATGAGGAACCATGGGTCTCTTAATGTTTAATTTAGTCTTTAGCTCGAGACTTCATGTTAAATTCTTGGATATTATGTGAAACCATGCAAATATAGGCCTCCATTGATGCACACCTCTAGGTTGAAGGAATATTTAAGATATTCTGAGGCATTTTATCATTTAGTTTCCAAAATGTTGTGAAGGTTCTCAAAGATCTGGTATAATAAATTTTTATCCTTCTTAATTTCCCACCAAAATTATTCAAAATAACGAATCCTACCTGAACTACTCTTGTTTGCCCTATATGTCCACAAATGTATAAATTCTACTGCCAAAATATGTAGAAGCAATCAGTATCCCATAATGTATTTATTAACCTTTAGTCTTGTTTAGAAAATATCACCATTATTTAGAAGTGACAACTCGTGAGAGTTAAACTGTGGTGCATTGTTCATATTTTCCTAGGGTCTCCTTTAAAATTTGTGCAAAGAAGGATGTCTTCTTTCTCCTTCACAAATAGAGGATACAAAATGGGTCATCTCACCCTAGTTGACAGGCACAACGTAAAGTAGTGAGAATAGATCAAATCATTAATGAAGGTGCTATTCATTTCTACGATGCCCGATTGACAAATATTCAGACAGATCCCCTCCTCGACTAAAAAATAACTCATAATACGATATGTCTGTCTCTTGATTTCTTGCTAAATGTTTGATTCTGCTGGGTTTCAAAGGGAGAATCAATTTGGATACCAACACGAGAATGACACCATTTTCAGGGACATGAAGGTATGTGTAAATTTTTAACACCATTAACAACGCATATACAACCCTTGTAAATGCTTCTTACAAACTTTAAAGTGCAAATACGTTGTTGAAAATTCATCTTGTGTCCAGATTTCTAAGAATCGAGCAAAGTTACAAGTTTTGCGTGTAAAATTTCTAGTTTTATTTTGGTTTTTGCACTAAGTTTAGATCATGAATGTTAAATATGGGTAAAGGAAGGTCATATCTATGAAGATTTACGTGAATTTAGTGTTGATATACATTTGACAGAGAAATTTTAGTGCATTTGCACAACTAAGGTGAACATCCTTAGTGGAAACTCCGTGTTGAATTAATATTTGATAACTACCAGTGTTTTAACCTCTATCAATTGAAATTTATCACTAATCTCTGCAAATCTGGAAGGAGGAAGATCTTTCTTTGTTAAAGAACATGCTAGAAGGTTGTTTCCAGAGCTGGGAAAGACAAATTCTAAAGGAAGAATAATCTAGAAAGTTATTGGAGATTAGAAATCAAGAAAATACTTATCAATTGTGGAAACTGATCATCCTGTCATTGAAGATTTCCATACTTCCTCAAGTGCTTCTGAATCAGGTAGTTTTTTCATAGATCTGAATTCTCCAATTGGAGAGGGTCCTTCTTTTGTATTTGAAAAATTTATGTCTCATTTTGTCCCTGTGTTCTCCAAAGCTGATAGGATCTTCCAAGAAACAGAGTTTTTAGACAACATTCATTCTGAAAATTGCATTCATGTGCCCCATAGACCCCTCACTCCTCGTCATTTTGTTTCTCTTGTAAGATCACCTCCCGAAAACAATATGGCCCAGCCCCCACCCAAACCTCTATTTGTTATGAACACTTTTGGTCCTATAGATTTCAGAGGTATGGCTGGATATCCAAATGTTGTGCCCCAAGATGTTAGAAACAGATTGCCTAAATTTCAAGAAAATAATGCTATTACTGGTGATCAATAATTAAATATTTTTGTCAATATGATGGAAGAATTTGAGATTTAATTTGAGGATGTGTACATAAATTTGTTTATTCATAATCTAAAGGAGGATGCATGGGACTGGTATAAATCTTTGCCACACAACTCCATTTATTCATGGACAAAATTGAAGAATGCTTTTAGATTGCAGTATGGAGATAAAAAAGACCATATGTTTCTTTTACAATAATTTGAAAATATAAAAAACAATCCTAATGAGTATGTTCATGACTTCAATAGAAGGTTCAATAAGGCCATGAAAAGGCTACCTGTGATCCTGAGGCCAAGTGATGTTTCTTGTTTAATAAAATAATCTGATGCTTTTGATAAGAAGGTTGCCTATTATTTGAGGAATAAGAACCCAAAAAAATTAAGGAAGGCCTTCACCATGGATTTGTAGATTGAAAATAACATCAAGGAATTTTTTAAACCTCATAAAAGAGAAGGCATTAAGCTAATCAATCCAGAGAAACCTCAACCAAGAAACGCTATGGATCTAGAGGAGGTTGTAAAAAATTTGGCCAGAGATGTTAAGGAAATATCCTACAAACTGGCCAGAGAAGAGAAGGGGATTTGACAAGGTTCCCAAGGTTATCATAAATCACAATGTCAATAAATATTTTCTAATCATCCCAGAGGTGATCATAGATCATATGACATGTGTAAAGAGCGTCTGGATCAAGAAATAGACAGCCCCAACCTAGGGAAAAAAAATTGGTGTCTGATCCTTTGACTGCCAGAGTTTCTATTGTTGATGAAGCCAATGAAATTGAGTGGTGTGACAGATGTTTCTTGCCACATAACCCATGTGATGAAGACAAATAAGTTGAGGAAGTTGATGATGACATTGATGATGATGTGTGCATGATGGGGTGCTCTACAAGCTCACGACAATGAGCAACTTTGACTGAATTAATCAGTGCCAGAACTGTTGCAATTTTCTGGGATTGCATCCACTAGGTATTACCCCTTCCTCCCTCTCATACTTTTGAAATAGATATGGTACAAGATTTTGAATTGCCTAATAATGATTTTGAAAACTTAAGGGCATTAATGATTAAAAAGTATGATGGTGGAATCCCTTTTGAGGAGGATAGGAAATTATTAATGAATGTTTTGGTTTCCTAAGAAAAAGAATATAACACTAGGAATAAATTTGTCAAAGGGGCAGGGCCTCAGACAAAACTAAAAATTCCATTTCGCACCAATACATCAAAAGAAACTCCTAAGAAACATACATTTGGCAAAGGCCTTGTTTCCCCAAATAGAAATGGTATCCATGCCCATGCTCAGACCATGAAAAATCCTTTGTTGTCAGATGAGTTTGTCAGTATTCCTCCAAATGTTTCCTTGCCCAAATATGCTCCTTATGAAATTGCCCAAGTCTTGAGTCTGATCAATATTTTTGTTCGAATTGTTGAGCTGTTTAGGATTCCTGAGCACAAGAAAAGGGCCTTTGAGTATGTGGGATTGAAGGAAGAAAATATTGCCCAAGGTAGAAATGTAAACAATGTTGATACTCCTCCTACCATTGCAAAGTTGGAGAAACCCCATGTGCTAGAAGAACTAGGTGAGCCACCTGAACTATATTTGGGAACATCCTTGGTTGACTCCTAACTGAATGTAGACCCATTTTTCACTACTCTAATTATTAGGGACATGTTGTTACACAACTGTATGTTTGATTCTGGAGAATAATGCAATGTTATGCCTCTTGAGGTCATGAATGAATTAGATATCAAAGTGACAACAACTTATGGGAAGTGCACTTCCATGGATAACAGAGAGGTTCCAGTGGTTGGATGTGTCAAGGGTTTGATAATGCAGCTTACAGCCTACCCAAGAAAGAACTTAAAATTAGATGTTGTTATTGTTTATTGCCCTACAAAATGGGGAATGTTATTATCAAGGGGTTGCTTGTGTGGGTGGGAGTGTGCAAATGGATATGTCTTTTTCCACTATACCTATTGAGGGCATCCTTGTAAAGTTATATGGTGAAAAGAAGATGCTACATCTCATTAGGGATCCTAATAATGCTTCCTATGAAGCTTTATACACTGACAATGATGTTGATAATGTTGTTGGATTTGTTGATGGTAAAGAGCACAAAATTGATAAATGCAAGTCTCTTAATCAATTAAGATCTCCTTAGACTTTTTTGTTTGATGGGGCTTGCTCTAAATTTTGAAATGGTGCTAGTATGATTCTGATATCTCTAGGCCAGGAAGAGTTTGTTTTCTCTTTTAAACTCAACTTTTAGTGCACTAATAATATTTCTGAGTATGAAGCACTACTCTTGGGTCTAAGGATTGCATGGAAATATGGTATTAGAGACATCGTTGTTAAAGGAGATTCAGAGATAATTGTCAAGCAGGTTAGAAAAATGTATACAACAAAAAAATCAAAGAATGAAGTAGTATAAGCATGCAGCCTGGGATTTCATTGAGATGTTTGACTCCTTCAACATAATACATCACAATAGGAGGTAGAATACTGTAGTAGAAAAATTGGTTGTATTGTCCTTTAGATTTGAAAATTGTACTATATCCCCCTATTGTGAGTATAATATTGAGGTATGGACTAGGCCATATGTTCCTAATAATGTCAAACACTCGCAAGTGTTTGAAGATGAATCCCAGGTGCAAAATTTTTTATAGAATCGAGGATAATTTTCTGATCAACATATATATTGGGAGCCAATGGTTTGTGTGAATGATGGAAAGGAGACTTTATTTGGAAAAGACGTCATTCAGTTTAAGACTAATACTATTCCCAGAGGTTTGGTAGGACTTGAATCAAATTTTGATAATCCAGATTACATTGTCAATGGACACATGTCAACCTCGAGGGATTTTGGAGAACATGACCTAGTTACAAAGGATAATCCGAGTAAGATCTAGCTAGGGAGAAATCTGAGCAAGGAAGAAAAACAATCGCATGTCCAATTGTTGAAGAAATACTAGGATTGCTTAACATGGTCTTATTTTGAACTGAAATCAAACAGAGAGGATCTTTTCCAGTACAAAATTCCCTTATAAGCTTCTGCCAAGACATTTAGGTAGAAATAAATTCCAATCAATCCACTCGTTTCCCTAAAAAATGTAAGAAGAATTGAAAAATTTGAGGAATGGAGGAATCATACAGCCCACAAGGTACTCATCATGGGTTGCAAACTTGGTACCTGTCTGAAAGAAGAATGGAGATATAAGGTTGTGTGTGGACTTTAGAAACTTGAATAGAGCATCAATGAAGGATAACTACCCTCTACCAAATATGGACAATATGTTACAATTGGTTACTAGTTCGGAATTTTTTTCCACCTTGGATGGTTTTTCTGGATATAACCAGGTAGTTGTGAAGGAATCAGAGAAAATAAAGACTACCATTACCACTCCGAGGAGAACATATGTATATGTTAGAATGCCTTTTAGTCTAATAAATGTTGGAGCCACTTTCCAAAGAGCAATGGATGTAGCTATCTATGGATATATTAATGATTTCATTGTTGTATATCAAGATGATGTGACTATTTTCTTAAGAAAAAGGATGACTTCCTACAACACTTAGAAAAAATGATATTAAGATGCAGGGAGTATGGTATTTTGCTAAATCCCAATAAGTACCATTTTTGAGTTCAAAAAGCACTACTTGGACACATTGTGTCAAAGGAAGGGGTCATGACTGATCCTGAAAGGGTAGAAGCCATCAACAAAGTCCCTATTGCAAGAACCAAGAAAGAAAATCAATCCTTTTTTGGGAAGATTAATGTTGATCAGAAAATTATCCTCGATTCTGTAAAACATTTTACACCTGGGATCAAAAAACAACAAACAACTCCCTTTTTCCTTTTCACCATGTGTCGCAGTGCCATTGGTCCAATATTGACCAGAGTTGAGTTTCCTGTTGACCGAACTTTGACCGGACATAACTAGAGCTCCTGATGTCCATTTGCCACGTTCTCACAGTTGTTGGAAAGCTCTCGAGATGATCTTTCACACTGAAACCATTTAGGGATGTTTAGGGAACTCTCAAAAATGATCCCCTGATCACACCTGCCCACTGAGAAAGGCTTTTTGTCAACAAAAAGTTGTGTATCAACCCACAAAAACATGTTATCTCTTCATGTATTGCACAAACACAAAAGACCAATCTCACCAAGGAAAGGAAAGAAATGGAAAGAATGTTACCTCTCCTAAATAGGGGAATCATTTTCGTAGACAAAGTTCTGAGAATGGTAAAATGGGTAAGACTCCTAAAAACAGGGAAGTTAAATTTTGTTCCCATTGTAATAGGAATGGTCATGATGTTAAGGTTTGTTGGTTTGTTTCTAAACAACAAAATTGAGAAGTTGTTTAAAAGAACAGTATTGTAAAACCAATCATGCTAAACCTAACTAAAACTCATTGTGGTATTGAGAAGGTAAAACAACCAAAATGAAAAAACCCAAGTGATTGGTTTGGAAAAACACTCCTCAACTTTATATTTGCACTACAAAAAATTGTTGATAGTAGGCAAGCAAAAAAATAATTCAGAGCTATATTTTAAGGATTCTTGTTGATTGATAAGGATTTGTTCCTAAGTTGATATTTAAGATTTGCAAATGAATGGAAACAATTAAAGAGAAGATTTGAGTGGTAGGTTCATCATACTCATGTTTTGTTTTCTCATATTGGTTGGTAGTTCCATTGTTGAAAACACTATGCAGGGATAGGCATCAGTAGCATGTCTAAATTTGAAACTTGCAGTTGTAATCAGCATAATCACAAAGTGTCAGTTGAACACTAGCTTTCGTTATAGATGGGTGTTATTATCTGAGTTATTATTTGTGATGGCGATACAATGTTTTGGCATATTCATGTCGATTCAGTTGTTGACTATAGCTATTTTTGGGCGTTGATAATCTATTATATTCTGATAGTGAATACTTGCAGTTGTTACAGTTTCAGATGGGCAGTGGGTACTAGCCTAATTGTGGGTAGTTTAGATGTCTTGTATACTGATCTGTGCTATGGAATTGTAATTTTTGGGTAATTGGCCGTAACACAAAGTGACAGTTGAACACTAGCTTTCCGTAATAGAATGGGTGTTATTATCTGGTTAGCTATTTGTGATGGCATTACAGTGGGGTATGACGGTTCACAGTTGTGAGTAGAGTTGACAGGGTTGTAGCGTTTCAGTTGAACACTAGCTTAATTGGGTGTTATTATCTGATTGGTTATGTGACTAGCTAATCAACTATTTGCATTTATTTAACCTATAATGTTATTTTGGGTTCTTGTATGTGTTTTTGCAATGTAGGAAGAGATAGCATGTTTTTGTGGGTTGATACACAGCTTTTTGTGGACAAAAAGCCTTTCTCAGTGGGGAGGTGTGATCAGGGGATCATTTTTGAAAGTTCCCTAAACATCCCTAAATGCTGTCAGTGTAAAATATCATCTTGAGAGCTTTCCAATGACTGTGAGAACATGGCAAACGGACATCACGAGCTCTAGTTATGTACGGTGAAAATTTGGTCAACAGGAAAGTCAACTCTGGTCAATATTGGACAAATGGCACTGTGACACGTGGCGAAAAGGAAAAACGGAATTGTTGTTGGTTTTCGATCACCGGTCTTCAAAAAGCATAAAAGTGGTGCACGGGAACAAGAGGCTCAACTTTTATTACGGAGGGGAGCCCGGCCGCCGTGTGGACTATGGTATTATCGCCAACGTGGTGGGTCCACAAGCCACAACGTGGCTTGCCACCACTCATCGAATTCGATTGATCTACCTATCTGGAGATGACAAGTGGAATATATACTATTGACCGAGTTAATTATTTCCATACCACATTACATGGGTCGAAATTATATTTACTTGGTAAGTCCATTTTCCAAATGCCACACATATATGCCAAACCGCTATATATTAATGTTTATACATTGATATCAAATCCCACATAATTCTCCTAACTAAAAATTTAACCATGCTATTGCTATGCTTCCACATGGAGGAGAGAAAGTGGTGATGTGGTTGTTAGGGTGCAAAGTCATGCGCGGAAATCCACGTGAAGATTAAGGTGGGGGCGGTTATGCTCCAAAGTGGTCCTTTGACCACTATGTTTGCGTGGAGGAAGGCTATTTAAAGCCTTAAAAAAACTTCCACCCACAAAACATGGGATTCACCCACTTCAAATCTGCCTCATGAGGGATGTTAATCCCATTTCAAATGCTAAGCGGCCTATGGGATTTTTATTCCATTAAATATACATGCACCAAATTGGGATTTAATCCCATTAAAATATGCAAATCTGCCCAAATGGGAATTCTTATCCCAAATTACATGGTACGGGTTTAGGATAATATTAGCCTAAGATAATATGAAAATGCATATTTTAAGGGCCCTAATTTTTTTTAAATAGAGAACCCGTTCTTTGTAAAGGGGGGAGACAGGTGTGTAGAGGAGGATAAAGACCAGATCTCAGAGAACGCCATTTTTGAAAACCTTGCACTCAGAATGAGAACTCGGAGTAAAAATATGAAATGAAGGAAATTATGAGAAAATTCCAAAGATGTAAGATTTGATGTTTTTTGTTGAGTTTTAACCTGTTTTTGGAAACTTTGAATGCATTTTTTAACAGGGATCTACAAGACAGCTAGTTGGAAAACACGAATTTCAATGCACTTCTGGTCCGAATTGTGACTTAGTGTAAACATGAAAAATGTTCAAAATTCAGAGATGATCTCAGATATATGATTTATTTTCATAGAATGTTTTTAAATATCCATTTGTATGTGTGTTTGTAACACAGTTGCAGGGAGATCACATTGTGAAAACACTGTAGGAGCCACGGATCGTTCTTGGGACAGTTTCTACTATTTTTTAGAGTTCTTGGGACATTGATCAACTCATTTTCAGGTTTTGATTCATTATTGGTTGCTTGTAAGAGTTATTGTACTTACATTTCAATATTATTAATGGATCGGTTCAATCTGAACCCGGGGACGTAGGAATTTCTGAACCCCGTAAACAATCTTGTTTGTTATCTGAATGTTTTTAGTTTTTCTGATTATTTATTTGCTACACAAGTTTTCTGCACTTCTATAGATGCATAATAATCAGAATTTAATCAATTTGTGGAGTTTAGAATACTTAAAATTGGTTAAGAAAATCACGATCTTTGGAAACTTTTAAAAGTGAAAATCATACAACACTCATTTTCAGATCACTGTCTATGGATATATTAATGATTTCATTGTTGTATATCAAGATGATGTGACTATTTTCTCCAAAAAAAGGATGAATTCCTGAAACACTTAGAAAAAATGATATTAAGATGCAGGGAGTATGGTATTTCACTAAATCCCAATAAGTACCATTTTTGAGTTCAGAAAGAAAAGCTACTTGGACACATTGTGTCAAAGGAAGGGGTCATAACTGATCCTGAAAGGGTAGAAGCCATCAAAAAAGTCCCTATTGCAAGAACCAAGAAAGAAAATCAATCCTTTTTTGGGAAGATTAATTTTATTAGGAGATTTATCTCCAACTTTGTTGAATTAACTATCTCAATCACTAGCATGGTGAAGAAAGACCAAAGTATCAAATGGGAAGAAGTAGTTGTTTAAAATTTTTCTGGAATCAAAGAAGCATTAAAGAATTCTCCTATTTTAGCAGCTCCAGATTATAAGAAGGCCTTAAAAATGTTTTCTTTTGCTTCAGAAAGTACTATTGCATCTGTGTTGTTGTAGAAGGATGATGATGGAGGTGAAATAACAATTGCCTTTTTCAGTAAGGCATTACAAGGAGCTAAACTAAAGTATACTGTCATGGAGAAGCAGACATTTCCTTTGGTAAACTAAAAAATTTCTTCAAGCCATATATTCTGAGTTCCAAAGTCATTTATTATGTTCCCCTCACCATGGTGAAAGATATCGTATCAGAAATGGAGGTTTCAAGAAAAAGATGCCGATGGGTAAACAAATTGCAAGAGTAGGATACGGATACCCAAAAAATAAAAATTTTCAGAGGTTTAGGCCTGGAAAAACTTATGGTAGAGAGAAATCTACAGAAAGTTGAGGTAAATGAAGTTGAAGAAGAAAGGTTGAATGTCCTTAAAAATTTGATAAATTCTAAATGGTACAAGGACATCATTTTTTATCTCAAACATTTACAGTGCCTTGAACATTTGAGCAAGAATCAGAAAAGAGAATTTAAATTATCTTTCGAAAAATATGCCATTACTGATTTGGGGTTAGCTTGGAAGAACCCTTAGGGAGTTCTCTTAAGATGCATTATTGAAGATGAAGCCCCTAAAATAATTGTTGATCTCCATGGAGGAGTTTGTGGAGGGAATTTTGTTGGAAGAGTCACAACTCATAAAATCTTAAGGACATGTTATTGGTAATGAACTCTTTTCAAAGATAAAACTATGTTGGTAAGGAAATGTGAAAGTTGCCAACGCTTTTCTGGAAGACTAAAATCTTCAAGATCCCTTCCTTTGTAGCCTGTATCAATTGAAGCCCCAATTAGGTAATGGGGAATGTATTTCATTGGGGATATTTTTGATCCCTCAAGTACAGGCCATAAGTCTATATTAGTGGCCAAAAATTACTTCACTAAGTGGGTGGAGGCAATACCCACCAAGAAGACAACTCACCAAATTGTCATTGATTTATCGTGAATTATATCATTTGCAAATTTGGGGTACCTCCCAAAATAGTTGTTGATAATGCCATGAGATTTTGAGATAAACCTTTGGTGGCCATGGGCCATTAATATGGGATCAATTTGACATATGCTTCCAATTATAATCCCTAAGGAAATCGATAAGAAGAGTCTGAAAAATAAAAATCTATTGAATATAATTAGAAGAACTTTGGAGTTGAACAAAAGGAAGTGGGGTGAGCAGTGGAAGTTTTTTTGTTTGGGCTGATCAAATCACTGTTAAACGAGCTACTCAAAAAAGATTATTTTACTTGGTGTATGGAACTCAAGCTCTGCTACCCCTACATATGCAATTGTCTTCATTTCAATTTCTTCAACAACTGGAAGATCAAGAGGTTATTCTGTATGATGATTGCATCAATCAGATTGTTGAGTTAGATGAAGAAAGAAGGGCATCCCATCAGAGACATGTAAAATTTAGAGAGAAATTGAAGAATTTGTTCGATAAGAATGTGACTCCAAGAGCTTTCAGTGTGGGAGATCTTGTGCTATTGTGGCATAGCAGGCACGAGGATAAGGGAAAACATGGAAATTTTGATGCATTGTGGATGTTCCCTTATTCAATTGACATTCGAATTGGTGAACATACATTATTCTTAAAAGACCTAGATGGGGAGTTGCTTGAATTTACTGTTAATGGCACGCATTTAGAAAAATTCCTTGATTGATTTCTCAGAATCGAGGTATGCACCATTGTATAATGTATAGTCTTTTGGTTTATTTCTATTTTCTTTTTTTTTGTTTTGGTTTGTCCTGGTCCTTGGTGGCAATTTTTGTTGGTTTCTTAGTTTTTTCCCAAAGGTTTGGGTCGTGAATCCATTTCCCAATGGTTTAATTTTGGCACTTGGTCTACTATTTGTTCTTGTGGCACTCGTTGGGAGTGCCCATCCCTGAGTCGGAGCTAATGTTCTTGCTCAGTTTGATCTCATCTCGTTTGTCCTTGAAATTCTTCAATTTTTGGGCTCTGTCATATATTCTATCTCCCTATATTGATACGTGAAATATCTTTCCTTCATTTGGTTCCCATGATCAATCTTTTCCTTTGGTATTGGTCTGTTGGGTTTATGGTATTTTTCATGGGCTCAATTTGATGATTTGTTACTTATTCAAGCTTATATTTCTGAAGCTATAACTTGCCTAAGTATTTTTGTTTGTGTGTTTAAAATCAATTTGTGCTTGTGGGTTTTCATTTTGTTAAACTGAAATTTGTTTGTGTGTTTAAAGTCAATTTGTGCTTGTGGGTTTTCATTTTGTTAAACTGAAATTTGGTTGTGTGTTTTCTATAGACAAATTGATTTGGGTATATAAATCAATTTGCATACAGGAATCGATTTGGGTAACCTAATCAATATGGGTATACAACAGGTTGGGGTTTTGTATTTTTCTTCTTGGTTGTTATATGAAGGTCTGATTTTAAATTTATTGTGATCTTTTGAATGATAATTTGTGGGTGTCAAATCTCTTGCATGGGCCTGCATTTTCCAAAAAAATTATTATTATGGAGAACTAAATCAGTTCATGTATAAATGAGGGTGCCTTGTTATGTGTGAATAATTAAAAACAAAATAGAATTTAGCCTGTAACTTCCAACCTAGAAATATGACTTGGATTTTTGTAAGATTGAAAAATAAATTGCTTTTCTTTGTAAGGGCATGAAAGCTAGGATATCTTGACCAAGATACACCAAGGAGTAATTGAAGGCATGATTGGGTTCAAAATAATGATATCTTATGAAAGAAATTATTAGTTGTTTTTTTTTACTAAAAAGAGTATGTTAAAATGATGTAACCACGGTGCTGCTATATTTTTGGTTGGGATGTTTGTTTACAAGATAGAACATGTTAAAGTGATGTAAATATGGTGATATTTGTCCTAATTTGTAGATCTTCTCATTGACTGAAAAAAATACTCTTCTTAATCATATTGCTTTTACGAAGTTATGTAGAAATTTTAAATGTCAAATGCTTATTGATTGAAGCTCGAATGCAGATGTATTGACCTTTGTGATTAGAGGGAAACATGATCACAAAAATAGAAAATTTTTGGCCTCTTAGTTCTCAAATGGAAGCCATGTTGTGCTTTAGAGTCTTTATTTTAGAGTACGAAGTTCGGTTTTGTGAAATTCTGTATTTCCCAGTTTATTCAAGTTCTTGGCCTTCCAATGCATAAATTTTGATTATCTGTTATGAAATTGGTCTTCTGTTAAGAATACTTGGCCACCATTTGAGTTATTTGAGTTCATCCATCTTTCTCCCTCATTGTTGGTTTAGTTTGATCCTTGGAGCTCTATCTGTTTAAATTTTCATCTGGGTATCTCCTTTTAACGAGGTTAATAGCCTCTTTTAATGCACTGTGCTTTATTCCATTTTGGTATAACTGTCGCCATGACTATTAACCTGGTGCTTGTATTTCCTCATTAGTGGAGCTCCACTAATTGTATGAGAGTTGTTTTTTTAACGATGTACGGGTATGTGCAACAAGCTGAGGGACAATTAAGTGGACATCAAATCCTGAATTTTACATAAAAAATAGCAAAACATCAAATTTACTTTTCCACAGACTTCAACCATGCTGAAAAGTAAAAAATATGTCATAAAAATGGTACCATCTCATAGGGGAGACTGTTAGCTTTGTAGAAATATTGATTTTAAAGTGAATAGAATAGGATAATTATCATTTTAATTTTTTTTACTAATAGTAGGTCTTTAAGACACTTTTTCCTGTGAATGTTTATGTCTATGTTTAAGACTGTAAATTTTGTTTCACTTGTCAGAATGTGATAAAATCTATACCATCCCAACCGTGGTGAAAATATTGTTAGCAAGTTAATACATTAGTTAGTATTTGTTATCCGACAGTTGAATAACCGTCTACCTCTCGGCTCTCCTCCTATCGGCCTATTTAATGGCGTGCATTGTATTCATTTATCATAGCAATAGCAATATATCTTCTTCCAGCGTCCATCATTGGTATCGGAGCGTGGTTGTGCGTGAGAGGAAGAGAGCAGACTGCTGGTGCGCGTGGAAGAGCAGACTGGTGCGCTGTACGTTGGAGGCGAGGAACCTGCGTGTCTATCCCGTTTTTTTGGCATTTCTTTTACTGTGCGTGCCCTGGTTGAGGCGTGAGGAGGAGTGCGTGCCCCTGTGTTTTTCTCTGCTGTGCGTGCGTGAAGGAGTCTGCCATTTCTACTGTCTATGCTTGGAGGAGACTGATGCCACGTGAAGGAGGCTGAAGAACAGTGCGTGGAGGTTCTGCTGTGCGTACTCTGAAAAACAGTGCATGGAGGTCTGCGTTGTTACTGTGCGTGAGTGCAAGGAGACTGTGCCGCGTTTCTTTGCTGTACATTTGAGAGGTATTTGGACCCTGCCTCCCATCCATTGGTGCAGAGTAAATGCCCAAACCCATTTGAATGTATCGTTCCATGCAAAAGATGGGTCTGTGAATCCAAAACACTGGCTGCCACACCTTCTAAGCAACAGAGGCACCCTATCTCGGAAGTTGGGATGCACTCAGAGGCGTGGCGCTGAAGGAGGTCAGTGTGTGGAGAAAAGAAAACTGTGCAAGTGAAGAAAGTCAGCAAATTTCAAAACAGTGTGTGCGCGTATGTCACAAATTTCCGATGCACAAAGCACCGCGAGCAATGCACCAAATATTTGGGCATTGAATGACAATGAGGACACCACTGGGCTATTCTTTGCCTTGGTCAACGAGCTACACAACACTGGTAACATTCTCTTTGACGAGATTGTGCGCCAAGGACTGCTGGAATACTTCTGGTTCGACGTTCGATGTCAAGCACGGCGGATTCGTGCAGAACTTGAACGTGGTTATGATGCAGATGACGAATGCGAAAAAGACGCCCACAGGAGCGTCGGCGTCTCACTGCACGAGCCTATAGAGCCCATCTTCGGGACAGATTCCTTCAGTAAGAATTGTAGCCATTTTGAAAATAAATAAATAAATAAAGATAGATTTTTGAGTTTTTTGAAAAATGTCTGCTCCAAAAATATTGCTATCTGATGCCCAACTCTTGAAAGGCCCAAATTTTGCCGCATGGAAAACCAAAATGCAGACGATTCTTCAATTCGAAGATCTTTGGGGGATTGTCTCTGGCAAAGACGCCCCTCCCGCAGACGATGATCTGTTGGAAAAATATGAAAAGGCTGATGCGAAAGCACTAATGCTCATCACCCTCAGTCTTTCTGATGAGGTGCAGCCATACATTCGAGAAGCAACTGCTTCTTCTCAGGCATGGAGCACATTGTGTACCATCTACGAAGCTAAGAATCTGACGACAAAGTTGCAACTTCAGACAAAGCTTCATACGATGAGTATGCATGAAGGCGAATCAGTAGAAGCCTTCTTGCGGCGTGTAGCTGAGTTACGTGCAGAACTCTCTGCACTTGGTGAACCAGTGGATGACAAGTTGCTTGTCCCACTCACCCTGCGAGCTCTTCCTTCACGGTTTCGGACACTGATCACCACGTTGACAATTACTCAACAGGAGGTGAGTTTTGCAACCCTGGTGAATTATCTCCAGCAGGAAGAAGCCATGCAAAATGTACAAGAAGCCTTCGAAGATAAGGCTCTCATCACGAGGCAAAAACATAAGCCTTGGAAAGGGCAATCAGCCCCCCAAATCAGAAGCAGCATGCTTAGCAGCCATCTTCACAGGCCACCATAGCGGCCACCCCAGAAGCAGCATAATCACAAGGCGGATCGATGGTGCCACATTTGCTCCATGGATACGCACACGACTGCGAACTGTTATTACAACGGTCGCAAGTATGGAAATTCTGGTGAAGAGAGCACTTCTGGCCGAGGATATTCTAAGAAATCCTGATGGCATGCTCGTAATCAGAGGCAGAAGGGCCACATTGCTGCTCAGCAGGATGCCACCTCAGATGAAGAGGTACCAGATACGACTCATTCTGACATTGTTCTAGTCTCACAGACTTCGCAGCCGTCAGAAGATGTCTGGTTGATTGATTCAGGTGCCAGCAAACACATGACTGGCAACAAGAAGTTGTTCCATACTCTGAGTGACCGGCCCACTGGAGATCGGATCACCATTGCAGACAATCAAGAGTATATTGCAGCAGGGATTGGTGATGTCATCATTCCTCTTGGAACACGAAGATGTACACTGACAAAGGTGCTCTATGTTCCAGGTTTGACTTCAAATCTTTTGTCTGTAAGTCAACTTCTTAACCATAGAATGCAGGTTGAATTCTTTGTTGAAAAAGGGGTCAAGTCCTGCATCATTTCCCAGGGAGAGTCAGTCATTGCTCAAGCATTTCTGAAGGGCCGTCTATTTGCACTGGATGCGGTCACTTCATCTAGCGTTGCTCTCTCTGCATCAACGGCAGAGTCCACTGCACTTTGGCACTTTCGATATGGTCATCTTTCTGCCGGGGCTCTGCATCAACTCAGTGCGAAGGAAATGGTAAGAGGGCTTCCTCCACTCTCCCATTCCTTACCTGTTTGCTCAGGATGTCTTGCGGGCAAACAACATAGAGGTCCATTCAAATAGAGCTCTTATCATTCTACAAAGCATCTTCAGGTCGTTCACACCGATCTGTGCGGACCCCTGCCAGCTAGCTTTCAAGGTTTTGTGTACTTTCAGCTCATCATTGATGATTACTCACGGAAAATGTGGGTATATTTCCTTCGGAAGAAGAGTGAGGCACTTGCAAATTTCCAAACCTTCTACCAGCAAGCCACCAGGCAGTCTGGGAAGCCTCTTCTTCTCCTCCGCTCAGATCGAGGGGGGGAATTTGTGTCAAAGAAGTTCTTAGCATACCTGAAGCAGCATGGCATTCAACAACATTTGAATGCTCCCTATACGCCCCAACAGAACGGGATTTCCGAGCGCCACAACAGGACTGTCATGGAGATGGCTCGTTGTATGCTCTCGACCGCCAAGTTGGAGGATCAGTTTTGGGCAGAAGCAGTCCAGACAGCAGTGTATTTACTCAACCGGGCACCCACGAAGATCTTGCAGAACAAGACACCGGAAGAGGTATGGACTGGTCGTAAAACCTTCTATTCATCATTTAAGAGTTTTTGGTTGTACTGCATATATGCATGTTCCAGATAAGAGAAGGAAGAAGATCGATCCAAAGACACTGCCATGTCTTTTCTTGGGGTATAGTACTACCTCAAAGGCATATCGTCTCATGGATCCTGAGACGAAGAAGATCTACGAGAGTCAAGATGTGGTATGTGATGAGTCGTCCTTTGACTCCTTGCCACACAATGGAGATCCAGTACCGACCTCGTCACATAGATTGCTCACACATCCAGATGATGAGCAAGATGATTCTTCTCAGAGAGAAGAAGAGCTGAGTGGAGATTTGTTCGTTGATCTTGGCACACTGGAAAACACATCTTCACATCAGCAGCGCCAACGTCCGAAATGGGTCCAGAGTACTATCAGGGATGCACACCTGAACTCACTTCCTGGTACTTCTACGGGAGTTAGAACACGAAGTCAAGCTAGACATGAGGTAAATTTTGCACTCATGAGTTCAGTTGTTGAGAGCACCGAACCTGACACTGTTCGTGAGGCATTAGACCAACCACAGTGGAAACAGGCTATGGATGCTGAATATGATTCCCTGATTCAGAATCGGACGTGGGAACTTGTCGATCTGCCTCCAGGTAAGAAATCCATTGGCTGCAAATGGATTTTCAAAACAAAATATAAGGCAGATGGTTCAATCGACAAACACAAAGCACGACTTGTTGCAAAGGGTTATGCTCAACAAGAAGGAATTGACTATGACGAGACCTTTGCACCCACTGCGAAGATCAAAACCATCAGAGTTGTATGTGCACTGGCAGCACAAAATGGATGGAAACTTCAGCAGATGGATGTCAAGAGTGCTTTTCTAAATGGTGATCTGCAAGAAGAAGTGTACATGGCCCAACCTGAAGGGTTTGTAGATGAGCATCAACCACACAAGGTATGTCGTCTGATAAAGTCTCTTTATGGACTTAAACAAGCACCTAGGGCATGGTATATAAAAATTGATGATCACCTATTGCAGCATGGATTCACTCGTAGCCCCTCAGATACAAATTTGTATATCAAGAAGGTAGGAACAGAGATTGTCATTCTGGTTTTGTATGTAGATGATCTTGTGATCACAGGAAGTTCTGACAATCTTGTTGATGATGTAAAGAATGATCTGAAGAAATCCTTCGACATGACTGATTTGGGGCTACTTCACTATTGTCTTGGCTTAGAGATATGGCAGAAGAAGAATCATATCTTCGTCTCCCAGATGAAATATGCCAAGACACTCCTGGAAAAGTATGGGATGTCAGATTGTAAACCAATGTCCACACCTATGGAAAAAGGTTTGCAATTATCTAGATTCCAGGATTCACCACAGGTAGATGGCACTCACTACAGGCAGCTTGTGGGGAGTCTCATTTACTTGACTTATACCAGACCAGATCTTTGCTTTGCGGTGAGCTATCTCTCCAGATTTATGCAGGAGCCAAAGAAATGTCATTGGATAGCAGCAAAGCATGTGTTGAGATATGTCCGAGGTACAGTTGACTTTGGTCTGGAGTATCAGAAGAACACTCAGTTCTTCTTACAGGGATATACAGACTCGGACTATGCAGGATCCGTTGATGACAGGAAATCCACTTCAGGATATGTTTTTCATCTCGGGTCTGGACCTATCTCGTGGATCAGCAAGAAGCAAACTGTTGTTGCTCTCTCATCCACTGAGGCTGAATACCGCGCTGCACGAGGAGCTGTGTGCGAAGCAATTTGGTTACGTCGCATTCTTGCAGATATAGGGATTCCTGAAGAGAAACCTCCCATCATTCACTGCGACAATCAAGGTGTGTTGAAGCTTGTGAAGAATCCTGTTTTCCATGAACGAACAAAGCATATTGAGGTCGAATGTCACTACATTCGTGAACAGGTCTTGAACCACCAAATTCAGCTCCAGTACTGCCCTACTGATTCTCAGGTTGCAGATATTCTCACCAAGCCTCTCGGCAAGGTGAAGTTTGATTTGTTTAGGGGGTACATTTGTAAAAGCAATGTATTAAGGGGGGGAATGTTAGCAAGTTAATACATTAGTTAGTATTTGTTATCCGACAGTTGAATAACCGTCTACCTCTCGGCTCTCCTCCTATCGGCCTATATAATGGCGTGCATTGTATTCATTTATCATAGCAATAGCAATATATCTTCTTCCAGCGTCCATCAAATGATTTCTACCATCGATTGATTACTCAAATGAGTTAGAGTTACTCAAGCATGTTTGGTTTAGGAAGTAATGGCGGAAAATAGAAAATGAACTTTGCTTCATTTATCCTCTCAGTTCACTGTTCACAGGAACGAAGCTCATGGAAAAAATTTCAATGCAATTGTTGAAAAAAATGTGAATGATTTGTATCTCAAGATAGATGGAAGCATTTAACTTCTGGGATTTCAAGAAAAGCTAAGAGTATATATCAATTTTTGATGATCAAAAAGTCACGGGAAAACTTTCTTTGTCCATGCATTATGGAAGCATTTTGTTGAACAATTTAAGTCATTGTAACTCATTGAGTCTTTCACTATGGCCACAACTTAGATAGATGTATGAGAATAGATTCTTAGATCCTATGATTCATATTGATATAAGTTTCTTCTAATATGTGTGTTACATGGTCCTTTCGGGTGAATAAAATTACACTACATTTTGATCATCATTTTAGTCTATACTTTGATTAAAACCCTGTTGTCCCTCTTGGTGTAACCACTATTATTGATCCCCCGAGCTGTTGCACTTTGGCAAGTGACCATCATTACTTGGTCATATTCGAACTGAAGTGTGAAGCTAATCATTTGTGAACTGATAGTTTCCTATCCATTCAGGATTTCCTTTATCGAAATCCATTATTCTTGGTATTGAAGCAATCGAGCTCAATCTCTATAAGCTGTCCTGACTTTCCATCTCAGATGTATCTACTTGAGATCTTTCCACTTGTTGTATATAACGACTCAAACTTGACTAATTATGGTTCCATTATCTAAACTCATGCTGGTTCATCTAAGATTTGTACTTTTATTTCTTATTGAGTTGATGATTTTTTTAAGGTAACTTAGTTTCATCTCATCTATAAGTGTGATTTTATTCCAAATGTCAATCTATCTCTTCAAATTAAATTATACACCTTCAATTTCTACTGTAATCCATTGATGTCTAGTTTTAAATCCTGTGGAAGCTTGGTCATTTTCGCTTTCCTATCAAATTTTGTTAGTAACCTCGAGTTTAAACTGCTTACAAGCTCCTGTTCTTTGCTGATTTTCAATCCGTTGATTGTATATTAAGTAACCTGATCTTTCTAAGAGCATGTATATTGAAGTGTATTACCTTCCTGGAAAAATATTCATTACCTTAATATGCAATGGCCTAACATGGAAGTCGTAAATTGTTTCTCACTCTTGTAGATGTCTATATGAGAAGATGCAATTGTAGCCTTTTTGCTCCCTCTTAAATTTTTTGTGTGTAATAGTCGATTATTTTTTATGCATTATGTGTGCATTATTCTATGAAGGAAACCTTTTTCATCCACTGTAGTTGTGAGAGTAGATTTGAAGCCTGTGTATTCATATTGTCAATACATTCTCTCCTATAAGTCTTATTGTGTATCTCTATTCATGATATATAGCTCCAGTTGCTCATCCCTTTTAACTTGTTGTCATAACATTCACTCATGTTATTAGATCTCTATATCATATATGAAGCTGTTAAACTTAGAAGATTGTTACAAATTTCTTTGGGTAAGGATTATTGTTATATGGCTTTAGATGAACAAAGAACTTTCCTGGAACTTAGCCTGGTCAAATATAGAAAACTTTCTGTGGCTTATGACTATAGGCATTAATTGAATAATTATCTACAAATTGAAAACAATTGTATCTCCCTTTGAAAGTTTCTGTTATAGACCTAAATACTGGTTCTATTAATCACTTCTCACAATCATGTTTCTGACTTGATCTACAAAACTGTTTGGCCTTATTCTGCATTACTATGTGTTAAGTACAGTCATTCTATCATTTGTCATAGCTTTGAATAAGCATTTGAATATTTGATTCTGAAATAATGTCCAGGAAAGATATTAATCATGTTACTTTTTATTTGCCAAAGCGTGGACAGAAAATGTTATTTACGAAATTTTCTCTTCACAATTCCTACATGTTGAACATTGAAACTTTGTTGATATGTTTTAGTCCCATTCCATTTTCTTCTTAGAATACTGCATTTCTAACATTGCATTACATCTTTAAAATGCATGCTGGAAAATATTACATCTATGTCAATTTTACATGGCAAAGCCCTAGTCAAAATTTTGAAATAGATTTCCTTCTTTTATTTTACTTACAGCTATAATAAATGTACTTTCCTGATATGTCAACACAACAGTATAATGTATTACTTCTTTCTTCTTACCTATATCATGGACATTTAGATAAACTTGTTAGAAAATACTAGGATTTTTGGTCTCTGTTCTATTCCATAGTTTTTATCTTTTCATCTTTGCTCTCTGAAATGAGTATGAGAATCATATGTACTGCTGCTACAGAATAGTGCTACTTATCAGTTGTGCCTTTGATCCTTTCATGTAATTTATACCTCATGTTGTTAAGAGATCCACCTGCATGAATTTGGGATAGTATAGGAATATGGGTCAACCCTGAGCTCAATGATTGACAGTATCTTCTATGTTTCTATTTTCAATTACAGTAGCAATTTCGTTAATAGCTAAGGATGCAAAGATGGAAGATAGAGAATTTGTTGCGAATATGCATCAACCGAAACAAAAGAAAACCCAAGGCAATGATTTTTATCTTTCATACTCCTCTGCTTTTAGTTTTCATGCATATGTACCTTATATACTAAGTAGTCATAATGTTAATTTGAGTTACATCCCATGACTTGTGTGGGAAACATTTAAAATTCCTAATGAATAAAACATTTAATTCTTGGAACTGAGTTGTGTATTTCCTTTCTACATTTCAGCTTTCTATATGGATTTTATGATCAATTAAAAAACTTAATAATATAATTGAATGTCTTTAATCATGAAGGAAAGAACCTTAAAAGTACCTGTAGCTTTTAGCAATGAACTCTGATTACTGCAATCTGTAACCTATGATTTGTTGTTCCCAAAATTTAACACTTCATCTATTCTGCACTTTCGTGTCTTCATCAATATAACACATCTGTCCTTTGGGGCCTTTGTGTTCTCTTCTGCAAAAGATAATCATAAAATTGCAAACTATGTGATCTTGTTACATTTTGTAACAACACACAGAGCTGCAAATTACATGTAGTCATTAATTAATCCAATGAAAACAAATATTAAACTGAAAGAATCTCCCCTAGATTAGGTTCACTTCACCAATTCCATCGATCGTAACAAAGTTTTGAGTTTCCCATTTCTAAACGAGTGCAAAAATTGTCAACGGCCCCCACCCAATAATTTATTTAAATTTGGAGGGTTTGTTAGTGGGGGTTCATCCCCCATCCGTATTACTTAAAACAAAAAAATAAGGGATGCGGGGGGGAGAGGGGGGTGCCTACCCCATCCCTCCCCACATTAAAAGAAATGTGGGTTGGGGTGGGGGTCGACACCCTCCAACTCCACAGAAAACAAACAACAATCAATACAAACCGTGACTGACTAAATTAAACCAAACACATTCTTTTTTCTTTTTTTAGAATTTTGTTTACTATAAAACTTTATTAATATTAATAATTAATAATAATAATAATAATAATACTAATAACAATATATTGAGTTATTAATAATATTGATATATTAGTAATATTAGAATAGATATATATATATATATATATATATATATATATATATATATATATATATATATAAAGGAATTTGGTAAAAACAAAACATTCTTATAAAATCTACTCATGTATAGTTACTTATTAAGTAGGAGGATGAATACATTTTTACTCTCTTATTGTAACATATGTTTATTTTCTTTTGTGTTTGTTCTATCTAAGAATAAATTGGAATAATAAATATGGTTCTTGTTCTATTCATTTAAAGAAATATTTGGTGAAAATAAATAAAGTTTCATTATACATACTACAACTAGTAAGGAAAAGGATCATTATTCTTATTGAAATATACATCTATAACCCTTTTCCTAAAATGCTACAAAATATAACTAATTCATTTATTTCATAAAAGATGAATGTCAATTATATTTAACAACAATAGATTTTAATAAACTTCACAATATTTTTTTAGAAATGGAACATAGTACATTTAAGAAAATAAACTTCTTAAATTAAAAAGAAGGCATATCCATTTCATCATGTTCAAGCTTTCTACTTTTCAAGCAATGTAGTAAATTGGTAATCCCATTTTCACATTATTAATACATTTTAAAGGAACATTTCTCACACAACACTCTACGAATAGTTCACATGATAAAAAGGATTTCCAAATATAACAACTTTCTCCTAACTTTACAATTTTCGATCATCCACTCAAGTGGGAAGTTAAAGAAATGAGAATAACTTACATCAAAGCTATCAACAAGAAAAATTTCAAGTCTTCTAAATGTATGTCCCCTCTACAGAGGTATTTCCAACTTTACCTTTCTTCAACTTCACAAAGGAATTGTAATCCAAAATAAGCTCATGCTTATTTTTTGTTAACTGCACACATTTTCCCTCCTTTAGTGCTTCAATCACAATTTTTTAGATATTCTAAACACTTAAGGTTACTTGAAAACAATTCCCATCTGATAGGAAATTTCTTCCCCTTTCCAGAAATGTAAATAAGTCCCCCTAACTCTTCATATTTTTCAAGTTTCAGGCCGACGGGCCTTGGAAGGTAGTTTTTTCCCAAAAGTGGACCACTGGGAATTCTTAAGGAATTTTACCAGTGCGGAGAGGCAGGGCGGTGGGAGATATTTAGAATTTTTGCCAAGTGGAAAAAAGTGTGTTGATAGTGGGTCCATGGAGGAAAATTTTCTCAAGTGCATTTCAACTTGGCGGGTCTATAGGGGAGTTTTAGAAACTTTTGCAATTTTTACAAATAGGGTGCAAAGTGAATTTCGGGACCACAAGCCCGCAGGGGATCTTAAAGCTAAATGAAGAAAAATAAGTAAGGTCCACAAAGGGGCATGTGTCCATGTTGAAAATTCAAGGTGGGTCGTAGGGGGAAATTAAAACTTTTTGGCTCGAAAAGAAGTAAAGTGAAAAAATGAGCCGTACCTCTGCTGATGCCCAAAGAGCCACATGTCAAGCCTTAATTGCATGAGGGTTGGCAGGACTGGGAGTGAATTTTCACCCAAATGGAAAATTTAGACCATTGGGCCTAAAATTGATTATTTTCCAAAATTGAATTGTGGGGCTATGGGGCAATTTTTGCATTTTATATTTTTTGGTTCCGAAAGACACAAAGTGAATTTCGGGCCTGCAGACTCGATCTGCTAAATGGTTTTTTTCCATTTTTGTATGAACCTAACTCGAAATATTGAAATGATCATATCTTTAGATGTAGTGCATGAAATTCAACAAATTTGGCACTGTTGGAAAGATCTCAACGTTTTATATGCCATGGGATCTTGAAAATTTAATTTTGATGAGGTTAGGTGCGTGTAAAATGGGAAAACATCTTTTAGGACATTAATACAAAATTAATTTTTCTTCAACTACTAGATATTTTTTGATTCGATCTACCATTCTTCCTTGTTCAACACGCCAAATAGACATGGGGAACTAGACTTGAAAGGTTGTGGGTGGATTATTGACGGGAATTGATGGTTGGCAGTTGGATTTTAAGAGCAGAGTCGAGTTTCTCCTCTCTCTTTCTGGTTTACATTGTGTATATATTGTAAAAATTCTCATTTTAGAGGGGTGGGTAAGTGTAGCAAGTTGGGGGACAAAAAAGGGGTCTTAAGTGGACGTCATATTGCAAATAACAACATAATATCAACTTGTAGGGATTATTAGCCAATACATACACTCAAAATTAGAAAAAATTATATTAATATGAATTGTAGCATCCAGAATCTAGTTTCTAACATACTAATTTTTTTAAAAAATGGACAAGATTAGCTATATTAAATACTTAAAATTCAATGACTTGGTATTTTTTTTTAAAACGCCTATAAGATTATAAGTCCGTTTGCCCACGATTTGGATGACCAAAACTTGAAATTTATTTTTCTCCTTTAGTGAGAAGTTAGATGCCACTATCTATCTTGGGATGGATTTTATTTTGTATTTTTTTTGAGCAATATTTAATTTTTTAATGATTTTTTTCCGTGAAAGTGGTATGAAAACATAAAGAAAATAGAGCACTTTCCGTTTGCCCCGCCTTAACTTCATAAAAAAATATTTAAATCAAATATTATTATTTTTGAACATGTATATAATTTCACCATAGTTGGGATGGTATAATTTTTATCACATTATGATAAGTGAAAAAAAAATTGCAGTCTTTAAACGTAGACATAAAAATTCACGGGAAAAAGTGTCTTAAAGACCTACTATTAGTAAAAAATTATAAAATGGTATTTATCCTATTCTATTCACTTTAAAATAAGTATTTCTACAAAGCTAATAGTCTCCCCCTATGCAATGGTACCATTTTTATGACATATTTTTTACTTTTCGGCATGGTTCAAGTCCGCGGAAGACTAAATTTGATGTTTTGTTGTTTTTAATGTAAAATTCAGGATTTGATGTCCACCTTAATTGTCCCCCAACTTGGTGCACTTACTAGGGTACATTTTGGGCATAGGGAAACTCTATCAAATTTTTTCCCTGACTGCATTTGAGTTGTAAACCTTCTCCTATGCTTGGAAAGTGGATTTTTGTCTCTTAGAAAGAATGTAATGGTCTATGCACCCATATAGAAAAATAAAATGTGTTTTGTGGTGTTTCTTCAACCCTTTGAATTTTTTTTTTTTGTTTCTCCATGCCTTTCCCTTTCAAATATTTTCCTTGTGCATGTATTTAAAATTTGCAAGTGCAGGATGTTATGATTCATGAAGATTTTATGGCAGATTTGGATTTGGTTCTGTGTCACTTTTGTCTAACCTCCCTCAATTCCCTTTTCCCTATTTTATTCTCCCTCAACAGAGTATCTCACAATTATTTTTTTAGTGTATCACCACTTAGTGTAGGCTCTTTCACCATATCTCTTTCTCTCTGTCTCCTTGGAACGGTTAGATTTGGATTAGTTAGATTCTTCCTGCACTAGAGTAGCTTATGGCAGGTAGATTAGGAAGCAATAATTGGCTTTCTCCAGAGGTCTATCTTAAGTTTTGCAAGTCCCACAACTTGAGAAATGGTCCCATATTGTGCAATCACACCAAATGCCTCACTCACATGACCAGGCCATTTGGAGGTGTTGTGATTCTGCACTAACAGTTTTGTTACGACCGGTGGGACACTGAGGTTAGATCTTCCATATTTCCCAATGTGTCTCATTACAACAGTAAATTAGAGGCCAATGTGTGACCAAACTAATAGTTTTGGCATGCCTGGTGGGAGAAGTGTGAAGCACCTTACCGCTTCATTTCATCAAGTTGATGTGTTCTTGGTGAGATTCAGCCTTTGGAGGCACATGCAAAGTAGATCTAGGAAGTCCATCTGGTCAACAACCCAATCTCTGAAGTTGTAGAAATTTTCCATCCATTTCCTTTTATTCATCTTTCTATGCACATCTTTCATTTTCTTCCATTCCATGAGGTTGTGCAATCATGAATTTGTTTCCATCTTTGAATTCACACTTCTAGTAGCAGTGCTATTCAGATCCATTTCCAGGTTACTTCAATACACCTCCAAAAAGGTTTCACAATGAAAATAAGCACTATGGATATCCATGTGACCTAGATTCTAGTCAGTTTGGTCATTTTTTCAAACTATATAGCTATTACAGAGCATGGCTATACAGATTTTGGAGGTAGTTCCACCTCTGAAGAAGTTAATATGCTGGGGAAGATTCAAAAAATGGAGTATAACATGGTTCAATCTAGGGCCATAGCACAAATTAAGGCATTCAAGATTGGTTGCAAGGCAAGTTGTCCATGGGAAGGCCCTTTTCCAAGACATTACAACCCTCAGGAGAAGCTAGACTTCATGGTTGAAATGTTGCCCCAACCTACACAATGGACTAAGGAGATTGAGGCTTATGAGTTAGTTACAAGACAACCTTGTCAATGGGTAAGTCCACCATCCCATAGTTTTTCTTTTTCTCTTTCTCAAGTAGCACCGTCTCAACCCAAGTTAAAATTTCCAAGCTTCCCATCTGCTGCCCCAACTGTTGATTTCCCTTCATTATCTCCTAGTCTTCCATCTCATCTTAAATTTTCTACCCTTTTCGCTTCCAAGCAATCATTCCCTCTAAACCAAAAAGAAGTTCCACTTCCCTCTCCACTAAAAACAATAGAAAAAACTGGTTGGTTCCCAACCTACCACTCCTCTTGCATCCCCAAATCCATGTTGGGGAGATGAAAATCAAACAACTAACCAAGCGCAACAAGAAGAGGAACCCAAAAGAGAATTAATGATAGAAAATATAAAGAGTTGGGATCTCAAATTTGGGATTACAAAGATTCCCTTGATGGTTAATCCAAAAGAGGAGGTCAATATTGGAGAGCCAATGGTGGCTAAGGCTACGTTTGTAGTAGAAGAAGAACAACAAGAAGAAGAAGAAGATCAGAAGTTTGTTTTCTCTGGTTGTAGTGTTAAAAATGATACTCTATCTGAAGAGAATGATGATCTAATCCAAGCTACACAAAAATTTAGAGAGGAATAATCAGCTCCAAGAACCATTGAAGATGAGAAGCTAAGAGAGATCAAATCAATGTTGAAGCCACTTGATGAAGAAAGCATTGTTGAAGATTTTTTACTTTCATTTAAAGGGCCTGATTTCATTGATGAATCCATAATAGAGGAGAACCATATAGTTCAATAGCCTTCAAGTACAGATCATGCCATATAAGAACCTTTAATTCTTCCTCCCACTTCATCCCCTTCAAACTCTAATGTTGACTAAGATTTTGAGCTTTCAAACTTCATATTTGAAGATGAGGGGAACCATGGTGAGTGGGTTTCAAATTAGGACACTATGGAGGAGGTAGGTTATCTATCTGACTTATAGGATTGATTTGATGGAGAAGATCCTGTGGAGATCACATAATTTTCTCCTCCATCATCCACCTTCCAAGTACATGAGCCTACTGCCATGAACGAGAGCATTCAAGGAAATTGACAACCTACATTTCACAATAGCCCTTTGGAACCAAATGTCGAAGACATGAATCTTCCATGTTCTTCACAACAGGAGGAAAGGAAATATCAAGAGGATGTGATCATCTCTTCCAAACCATCCATCGAAGAAGATCTGCCAGAAGACTACATTCTTGGAGTTAAATATCATAATAGTGGGAAAATTCAAAGGATTATACCTTGCCCAATCAAGTACTTGCCTTCATTGGAGCTAAGGGAGAATCCAAAACCAGTCATGCTCACTTTAGAGCATGAGGATAGGTTTCAAAGTACCAAGGATCAACTGCAATGCCTCTGTAGTCTAAAAAATAGAGCAACTAAAAGAGGTATTTGTCTTGTTTCTAGTTGACACCTTGATGTTTTGGGTGGAAGACTATCTTATAGTCATATTTTCACTCATGCAAGCAGCCATATTCAGTGTCAAATCATTTGCATGGCTTCCCTTCTTGAGAAAAGGAAGGTACTTCTCCTAGCTAGTTGCAGGATTTGATTGATCCCTCTTTCTCTCTGATTAGAATAGAGTAGGTAGGTTAGCTTTCAGCAGAAGAAATGCTTGTGCACACTCTGCATATCCCACTTAGGGTATGTATGATTTATAATTTTGTACATAGTGTGTTTAGGTGTTTTGTTTCTCTTACATTGTGCATTAAGAATGACATTTGGTGAGATCAGCTCCAATCCCAGTTTCAGTGGTTTCCAAGTGGCTCAGGGATTAGATTTTCAAATTTCAAATCAGATTTTTGTTTACCAGGTAGACTCCATGCCCAATGGATCCTTCAAGGCCATTGATCTCTTCATCTAGCAGGCATATGTTCCCTATGAGTCGCTAAATTGTTATCCAAAATAAGCTCATGCTTATTTTTCGTTAACTGAACCCATTTTCCCTCCTTTAGTGCTTCAATAAAAAATTTCAATTATTTTAAGCACTTAAATTCCCATCAAAACATTTCCATCTGATAGGAAATTTCTTCTCCTTTCCAAAAATATAAAGAAGTCCTCCTAGTTCCTCATATTTTGCAAGTTATAGGCCGACGAGGCTTAGAAGGTATTTTTTCCCAAAAGTGAACCTACGAGAGTTTTAAGGATTTTTTCCAATGCAGAGAGGTGAGGCAATGGGAGATATTTAGAATTTTTGCCAAATGGAAAATGTAGGCCAGCGGGCCCGAAGAGGAAAATTTTCCCAAGTGAATTTCAGGTCGGCGGATCTATGGGGAGTTTTTGAACTTTTACGCTTTTTACAAATAGGGCACAAAGTGATTTTTGGGCCCGTAAGCCCATGGGGGATCTTAAAGCCAATGAAAAAAATTGCCTATGGCCAACAAAGGGGAACGTGTCCATGTTGAAAATTCATGGCGGGTGGTCGGGGGAAATTTAAACTTTTTGGCTCGAAAGGCGTAAAGTGAAAAAATGAGCCATACCTCCACTGATGCCCAAGGAGCCAAGTGTTAAGCCTCAACTGCATGTCGGCTGATAGGCCTGGGAGTGATTTTTTGCTCAAATGGAAAATGCAGACTATCAGCCTTGATTTTTGTTTTGCTGAAAGTGAATTGTGGGGCTACAGAGCAAGTTTTGCATTTTGTATTTTTTGGTGCCAAAAGGCACAAAGTGAATTTCAGGCCTACAGACCTGATCTGCTTACTATTTTTCACCATTTTTGTATGGACCTAGCTCAAAATATTCAAATGAACATATGTTTTTGATCCAGTGCCTGAAATTCAACAAATTTGGCATTGTTGGAAAGATCTCAACCTCGTCTATGCCATGGGAGCCTGAAACTTTAATTTTGACAAGGTTAGGTGGGTGATAAATAGGAAAAAATATTTTAGGAAATTAATGTAGATTCTGATTACTTCAACTACCAGATCTGCTTTGATTCGATCCATCGTTCTTCATTCTTCAAAACACTGAACATACATGGAGGAACTAGACTTGAAATATTGTGGGCGAAGTCATGGTGGGCATTAATGGTGGGTAGTTGAATTCTCAAAAGTAGGGTCCATTTTCCTCTTTCTCTCTTCTGGTTTTCATCGATCTAAACTTATCTATTGTAACACCTCTCATTTGAGAAGTAGAGACATTCTGGGCATAGAGAAAATCTGTCAAACTTGTTTCCTGACTCCATTTTGAGTTGTAAACCTTTTTCTATGGCTTGGAAAGAAGATCTGTACCTCTGAGCAAACAATGTAATGGTCTGTGCACCCATATAGAGCAATAAAACATGTTTTAGTGGTGTTTCTTCAACCCTTTGCATTGTTTTGTTGTTTCCCTCATGCATCTCCCTTTCAAACCTATTTCCCTGTGCATCTATTTCACATTTTTTCAGGTGCAGGGTGTTGTGATTTCATGTAATTTCTGATCATAGATTTGGATCTGGGTTTATGTCACTTTTGTCTGACCTTCCAATCTTCCACTTTTCCTTTGTTTCATCCTCCCTTAACAAAGTATCTCACCCCTTTCCTTCTATGGTGTATCATCGCTTTAGTGTATGGATTTCTTTCACCCTCTCTCTCTCTCTTTGGTCTCCTTGGAATGGTTAGGTTAGGATTAGTTTAGCTTCTGCCTACACTTAGGAGTAGCTTGTGACATGCAGTTTAGGAAGCAAGAAAAAGACATTCTTTAGAGGATCCATCTCAAGTTTTGCAAGTCCCACAGATTGAGAGATGGTCCAATGTTATGCAAATCACACTGAATGCCCCACTCACATGACTAGACCATTCGGGGATGTTGTGATTTTGCACTAACAAGAACCATGAAACAAGGAAGGGGGAGTAGGCAATGCTCTCCCGCCCAGCCCCTAAATGAATTAAGGGGAGAATCCATCACTGTGAATGTCCCACGATCCCTAGCCAAGGATCCTTGAGGTGCATTGAGGAACAATCAACAACTGTCATCAAAGTGGCTTAATAAGAAACATACATGCAAGACATTTAACTCAACCAAGATCACATATGGCCAACAATTTTACCCTTACACACCAATACAAAGGTTGGAGGATCATATTAAACTAAAGTAAGGGTTATGGGAGATTACCTCCTTATCCCTCCCATGTGAAGTGGGAGACTTAACCTAAGCCCTCAAGTTCACAAATTAATCGCAGAAAATGCTAAACTCTGCCTTGCAAGCATGCAACAAAACAATGTATCCCTTTTTAATCCCCATAAGTAAGACTCCCAATAACACTCCAACAAAATGCATTCCTAAAATAAATCCTTTGTCCCTATCCAATGGAATTTTATAATACCTTATCACACATCCAACTAATGCCAACTACCCATCCAACACACACAAACACCATCAGAAGACAAAAACAATTTTAACAAGTGGTAACATGTACGTTACAAACAATCAAAATAACATAATAATTAAGGTGGAGAGCCTACCTCTCCATCAAGTTCCAAGAAAATATTCACAAGCCTCTTCAAATTCAATCCAAGAAATCTCCAAGCTACTCCCAAAAATCTCCAATTCTAAAAGTGAACTAGAAGAGAAAAGACCTAGGTAACCCCCATTCCAACAAATGGGTCACCAATCAATAGAAATGGAATGTTTAGGGTGATGAGTGGCTCCATATAGGATGCCACTTCATCATTCCCTTATCCACACACTCAAGTAAACACACGAACACCAATAAAAATCAATGCACATGCAAGGAATATGACAACCAACATGGCCCAAAAGTTGCACACCATGCTTTTAAGGGACATAATAAATTGGGGTAGAAATAAAAGTGCAATAATTTTCATTCTTTTATACTCAAAAATGGACAAATAATTCAAAAATAATTTTCCCAAACCATAGGTATAGTTGTTCGGTAAATTTAAGAGGCATGAGACATGCCTTTCTTGTCCCACTAGCCTCCAAACATGCCCCCAAGGGATAATCCGAATTTTGAACTTGGTGTGCAGTAAAACACTCCCAAAACAACATAAATTTTACTTACACAAGGATTTCCAAATCTCATCATAACTGTTAGTCACATCTCTAATGTAGGTTAGCTAGAATAAGAAGGTTTAAACGTAACTAACATGCATTTACAACATGCTAATAAGGTGAAATAAATTCAAATTTAAATTCACAAAACATTAGTAAATCATTATGCAAAAATTAAAGTACGGGGACACAATTCAGCCCTGTGAGGTACAAATAGAGTAGAGAAAATAGAGATTGATATCTCTTATTATCCTGTTAAACAAAGAACCCACGTACATTATTTATGGGTACGTGAATAAACAAGACTCCCCTAAATGGATGTAGAAGTTACAAATAAGAAGGATAGAATAATGGAATAGATAGAAAAACTTACTCTAATAATAATAAATAGGTACATATATTATGCTAACATTCCCCCCCTTATTAAATTATTCTTGAAAATGCGACCCCTGAAAGGTTTAATTTTCACTTTTCCCAAGAGATTTTGTGAGAATGTTGGCTACCCTGGGATTCCGTGGGAAAATACTAGAGCTAAATGTGATGGTTCAAGACGTGCTCTCGAATGAAATGGTAGTTAATTTCAGTATGCTTTGTTTGTTCATGAAAGACTTGAATTCAACATGATCTTCAACACACTCTAATTGTCGCAATAGCGAATAGGTGATTATTTTTCAGGAATTCCCAGGTCATCGAAAATGTGACGTAACCATATCACTTCACACATAACTCCTCGTGCAGTGTGATATTATACCTCTTTGGATGAGATAGAAACAACATTATGATTCTTTCTTATCCATGAGATGGGTCTATATCTGAGATGAAATATTTATCCTGTAGTTGACTTCCTGTCATCAGTAGATCCAGCGTGGTCTGAGTCAACGTATCCCTGTAAGAAGAATTGATCATTATTCTTATATTCTAGACCATAATCAATTGTTCCTTGGACATATCTTAAAACATGCTTTGCTACATTCCAGTGACATTTCTTTGGCTCCTGCATGAACCTGGAAAGATAGCTGATAGCATAGTAGAGATTTGGTCTAGTATATGTCAAATAGATGAGCCCTCCAACAATATTGCCTATAGAGCGTAGCATATACTTGAGGTGTGTCCTGGAATCTTGAAAGTTGTAAGAATTTTTCCATGGGAGTGGATATAGGTTTACAGTAAAAAATTCTATACTTTTCCAGGAGTTTCATGGCGTAATTTTTTTGGGAGACAAAAATGTGATGCTCCTTTTTCCATATCTCCAAGCCAAGATAATAATTTAGTAGCACTAAATATATCATGTCGAAGGTTATTTTGAGATCATTCTTTACAATATCACCCTGATATTTCTGAACTGCTAATGATCACAAGATCATCTACATACACAACAAGAATGAAAATTTCTTTGCCTACCTTCTTTATATACAAATTGGAATCTGATGGGCTATCAAGTGAACCTATGCTATAAAAGGTGATCATTGATCTTGACATACCATGCCCTTAGAGCCTATTTTAGTCCATACAATGATTTGATGAGATGACATACCTTTCTAGGATGCTCTTCATCAAAAAATATTTTAGGTTGGGTCATGTATACTTCTTCTTTCAGATCACCATTTAGGAAAGCACTCTTGACATCCATCTACTGAAGTGTCTATCCCTTCTATGATGTTGCAAGTGTGCAAACTACTATAATGGTCTTCATCTTCACAGTGGGTGCAAAGGTTTCTTCATAGTCGATGACCTCTTTCTGAGCATATCCTTTTGCTGCAAGTCATGATTTATGTTTTTAAATGGATCCATCTACCTTATATTTTATCTTGATAACCCATTTACAGCCTATGGGTTTCTTTCCTGTAGGTAGATCAAAAAGCTCCCATGTTTGATTTCTCATGAGCAAGTCAATATTCTGTATCCATGGCTTCCTTCCACTGAGGTTTATTGCGTGATTCACAAACATTATCTAGGCTCAAAGCTATTAATTAGTGAACTCATGAGTGCAAAGTTTACCTCATTTATTGTTTGACTCCTTGTTTTGACTCTGGATGATGTATCTAGGAATTATTGCAAATGTGATTCCTTGATGGTGCTTTGTACCCACTTTGGGTGATAACTTGGCTTCTTTTGAGAAGAAATTTTTCATTTTCATATTGATTTATGTGGAGTCACATTCTCCAGTTCTCCAAGATCAACAAATAGCTCTCATGGTAGATATTTCTTTTCTCTTGTAAGTAGTGTCTTTTGGCTGATCATCTGATTCGGAGACTAGTTGATGAGAGGTGGTTGGTAATGGATCTTTTGTTCTCACTACTTAGTCAAAGAATGACTCATCACAAACCATGTCCTGAATCTCATATATTTTCTTTGTCTCAGGATCCATGATAATGGCATGCCTTTGAGGTAGTGCTATAGCCAAGTAGGACACACACAAGTGACTTTGACTCAACCTTCTTTCTCTTCTAAGTTGGGACATGAATGTATGTTGTTACAACCAAATACTCGTAAATGAGAAATTGATGGATTTCTATCACTCCATACCTCTTCTAGAGTTTTATTTTTTATAATCTTTGTCAGTGCCCTATTAAGAAGATATACAACTATCTATACTGCTGCAGCCCAATAGTGTTCCTCTAGCTTTGTTGTTGTTAGCATGCAGCGAGCCACCTCCGTCACTATGCAATAGCAACGCTCAATAATGCCATTCTACAAGGGCATGTACAGGGAGCAGTCAAGTGTTTCTTAATGCCATATTGGTTCAGGAAGGCCAAGAACTTCTTTGATGTAAATCCCCCCCCCTCAATATGAGTGAAGTAGAAGAAATGGTTGTCCAGTCTCTTTTCACAACACGATGATTGAAGTTACTAGAAATGTTGAAGATCCTCACTTTTCTTCTTCAGGAAATATACCCACATCTTGTGAGTGTGGTCATCCACGAATAGTTGGAAGTACTTGTAACCTGAAAACAAAGTAGGAAATGGACCGTTTAGATCGGTATGAACTACCTCCAAATGCTTCTTAGAATGGAAGGTGCTCACCTGAAATGGATCTCTGTGTTGTTTCCCTACAAGATAACCAGGGAAAATAGACAAGAAACTGGACAATTTGGGTAGTCCATGGACCATTTCTTTTGAACTCATTTGGTGGAGTGAATTAGGTGATAAGTTTCCATATCTAAAATGCCATAGGGCAATTGATTCTATTGTAGAAGAAGATAAAGGTACTATAGAAGATGAAATAATATCTACAGAAAGTAACTTATCTTTTACAAAAGATTTAGCAAGAACCATATCTTGTTGGGAGATTAAGCATGATTTAATGCCATTTTAAATAAGAAATTCTACCTTAAGGTGATGATTCAAGAGCTGAGTAACGAACAAGAGGTTGGTAGTCAAGCCAGGAACATATAGTACCTTTGCAAGTGTACCATTTTCATGGTCCCTGAGGAATGGTAACATTTCCAATTCCTTCTGCAACATATTCTTTATGATCGATTATCCTAAACTGGATCTCTAGTTGGTTCTTAGTGTAGTGAATCAAAAAACTTCTTGTCACCTGACATATTCTTGCTTGCACCAAAGTCTATCAACTAGAATTTCTTCGTGGACTAAGAAGTTTGAGAGACAAGTACAAGGTTCTTACCACAATGGGATCCTTCTGATTTCTCCTCATGAGATTCATCATCTTCTTGGGCTGCAAGATGTCGCTTCTACTTTCTCTAGTGGGGACGTTGTTTGGAATTTTGAAAATCTTCGTACTCGGATGTGCTTGTATGACTTGAAGACCCCTATTTCAAGCTATTATACTAGAAGTGATCAGTTTCATGAGTGTTGGTTTTGCAAATGTGACACCACTTGTTTGAATTTTGATCTTTCTACTGTTGTATTGGTTGTGCTTGATTTTGATTCTTTGGGGGACCCTTCTGATTCTTCTGGCCACAGTATGGCTTTGAGAACAAGTCTTTATCCTGAGACTCCTCATGGGATGAAGTGATGGCCTCTTTCTAGTGTAGTAAATTCACAAGCTCTTCGAATGTCACTATTTGTTTAGACACATTCAGTGTCGTAACGAACACTCAAAATTGAGAAGGGAGTGCTCTCAAGGTGATTGTAATGAGGATTTTTTGGTCAACCATTTCATCGAGTGCCAATAACTCTGATCTTAGCTCATCCACACGACGTAAGAACTCCTCCAATTTCTCATTTGACCCTATAGAGAGGGTGTACAACTTTGACTGAAGATGAAAAATCTTCGTTTGATTTTAGGCTTTATAAATTGTTTCCAACTTGTCCCAAGCCTCCTTTGGTTTTTCTACATTCCAAACATGTGGTTACACATCGTCATTGATACTGAGCATTATCAACATCAAGGATTTCACACTAACCATCTCATACTTTATTAATTCATTAGGGGATATGGGAGCGGTTATAGACCCTGTGACGATGCCCCATATTCCTTCAAACTGAAGGATTGTTCTCATTTTAGTTTTCCAAGCTACAAAATTGGGCCCTTTGAGCAACTGAGCATCGAAAAGAAGAAAACTTGGAGTAGACATCGTAAAAAAAATATTTATTTATTTATTTCAAGAGTTATTATAACTTTGACTCACTGATGAGAATTACTGACTTGTAGATGCTTGCGATATTCACGTTTTATGAGACAGTGACGCTTTGTGGGGTGTTCTTCTTCGTCTTCATAGTCATCGTTGTATCCGGCTTCTAATTCTTCCTGTACTTTCTTTGCTTGATAGCTGACATCAAAAAGGAAATATTCAAGAAGTCCTTCTCAAACTAGCTTGTCAAAGGCTAGATTTCCAGTGTTCTGAAGCTCATTGAGCAATGCAAAGTAGAACTTGGAGCCCTCAGGAGCTTCTTCATGGTGTTCTCTTACTGGTGAGTCGATGTTTTTGGCTTTCAGTAGTGGTGACTGTGTTATTGATGCTCTCAATCGAGTTGTCTACACTTGACATTCGGTGTAGTGTTGTACGAGTTGCTTATTTTCCTTCGTCATCTTGGTGGAGAGGATATTTGAGAGATGATTCTTCACCAGGCACTATTGTCTTTTTTTGTTAATTTATCACCCATTTTTAGGCTTTGTGTTCACGCACTAGTTTCAGACATCTTCACAGCTAGATGTAATTTTATACATGTTCCACGGCAGCTACTCCATACAGCAGCAAAAAATTTCCTTCTCCCAATTACCACGCTGAAGACAAAAGACTTCTCCTTTCCACGCAGGTTTTTTATTGGCTTTCCATGTAGGAATCTAAATCTTCACACGGATTTTGGAGTGGAACTTGTAGTAGGAGAGAATAAAAAATAATATTCTCTTGCATTGGAAATTTAAAATTCCACTCAACATCTAAAGAACTCAAAAAGTACCACGTAGGATGTCTACTTATCTTTCCACGTAGGTAGCTGGTAATTCTTCTCCACACAGGAATCACTAAAGAAAAAAAAAAAAATAGATGTTTACATGCAAAATATGACAAGAAATCTCCTCTCCACGCATCTCCTATCCATGCATGTTGAAGGGTCCAAGCAAGTAGCTGGAACACACTAAATTGCATGCAATTTCTTCCTTCACATAGCTCCACACAGGTTGTCTCCTTCACATAGAAAAAAAAACAAACTTATCTTCCTGTTGCTGAAGACTTTGACTCTCAACACAAGTGAATGCTCAAGCAGGTGAATGATTTCACACCCTCCTACGTAGCTGACTATGTATTTCTTCACGCTGCTCCACACCAGGCACATAGGCCAAATTTTTTTCGCTCTATTACCAAAGTGTGAGGTAGAAACAAAGGAGAGAGAATAGAGATTGTTATCTCTTATTATTCTATTGAACAAAAAACCCACATACATTATTTATAGGTACGTGAATAAACAAGACTCCCCTAAATGAATGCAAAAGTTACAAATCAGAAGGAGAGAATAATGGAATAGATAGAAAAACTAGTCTAATAATAAAAAACGAAGTACGTAGACTATGCTAACAACCCCATGGCCACATATGAGAAAGTGACCCCCTATGGGGGACTTCCAAAAAAGACATGCAAAACACACACTAAACCACATTACAGAATTTTTCAAATTTGGCCTCATTGCTCAATGCCTAAGATCCTACTGTGGTTGGTTACCTATTGCCTTATATGTATGTGATAAAAGTCCTGCACACAAAAAAATACATCTCTGGCCTTTCGCCCGTATTAATAACATCAAGACAATGTACATATAAAATCAATATTCATCATTCGACATTTAGCAATTCTATTATCCATCAATATGTTAAAATATAAACATAACATCCATGAGATTACAATTATACTCCAACATCCCAAAAAGATATCTTATCAGTATAAAATTCACATCATGAAGATCAACATATATCAAACTGTCTAACATCACTATCTAATGCATCATAATAAAACGTAAACATCATAATGTCAATAATACAAATATCAATATAATTTATCATATACTGATCAATGTATCATAATAAAAATGTCTAACTATCAATCCAATAGTATAAATATCAAGATGAAACAATGTCGAAGAGGAGGCGGTACTACAGTCACTGTAAACAAACATTTCTGATGGGCCAAAATTGGTAGGAACTTGACAAGGTCATAACTTGAGGTCTAGGTGTCCGTTTGAGTCCGTTTATTTTTTGTAACCACATGTTTCAATGAGACGAATGCACCAGAAACCATCCTTACAAGTTGGGGAAAGTTTTGACACATTTTCAGGCCCTAAATCAACCATATTGAGGCCAAAAATTATGATTTAAGCTATAGTTTGGTTATTTCCTATTTTTGGGCATTAATTAATTTTAGTCTATTAGTTGCATTATGAGTTAGAAAGTTGGTAATTCCTCCAATTTAGGAATGTATAAAATATGTGGTAATTTTTGTGCCCGTATGAATAAGGATGTGAACTTGCTAATAATAACAGGTTCTAGTAAACTACTAAAAATAGTAAATTCCGCCACCTAGAGTAGATTTAGTCAAAGTTAGTTAGGGTTTGCTTGGCAACTCAAGTTGGGAGTTGTTTTCCTATTTGGGAAACATTGTAGTTGATTATTCAATAATGAAGAAGGAGATCTATTTTATTTTGTAGTTCATACTATTTATAGTATATCAAGTTTGTTTAGAATTTGGCTACATTATCTGCTATCAGAGCTAGTTCGAGTCTTTTGTTAAAAAAATGGTAGGAAGAGGAGGCAGTATTGCCTAGATGAATAGAAATATGAAAGATCTGTAGAGGAAAGTTGTTGTGCTTGCTGCAATGATAACACAAAGAGGAAATCAAGGCAGAGATGACACAGATGAAGAAGAAGTTTGTGAAGAGGAGGAAACACAAGCGCCACCATTAGATTTTGAAGAAAGGATGCTTCGAGCATTAGAAGGAGAGAATGATGGGATAAGAATTGATGTTTTAGAGTATAGCATGGTAGTTTCAAACTAGAGGAGGTGATATATTGGTTGACTAGAATGGGGAAAGTTTTTGAGTTGAAGGCTATGTCAAAAGAAAATAAGGTAACATTTACATGCATGAAATTGAAAGGTCATGCTATGTTATGGTGGGATCACATACAGAAAGAGTGGTCAATAAAGGGGAAATAAATAATTAAGACTTGGAGTAATATGGAGAATAAGTTGAAAGATAAATTTCTCCATGTGGATTATGCACAAACCCTTTACAAGAGGTATCAAAATCTTATACAGGACTTATAAATAGTGCAAGAATACACAGATGATTTCTACAAGTTGTCCATTCCTGTAGAACATGAAGAAACTAAGGAACAAATGGTTGTAAGGTATGTAAATGGATAAATAGTTTCTATTCAAGATGAGATATGTATGCATAGGATTACGAGCATGGAGGATGCCTATCAATTAGCCTTAAAGGCAAAGGAAAAAAAATCGTCAAATTTTTAGGAGATCACCTGGAATGAATAGGGGGGCCTCATCTTCCTTTCAAGGATGAGCTGGTTTTAGTCAAGGTAGGGGAGAATCATATTGTGGATTAGAAAAGAAAGAAGATACGAGACAAGATTTCCAGAATCAACAAAGATGTAGAGGATTTTCTAGGGAGGATATGTTGGTGATAGATGATGGGAGGCTTCAAAAATACCATTCATTTGTTACAAATGTGGAGAAGAGGGTTATCAGGATTTTGAATTCCCAAATTCTAATACACATGACAAGAGGCAAGGAGATGCTCCAAGAGTAAATCTAGTTGAAGATGAAAAAGTAGAAGATTAACACGACATATAAATTCTACCAGATGTTGGAGAAAATATGATGATCAAGAGTATGATGATTTCTCCAAGAAAGGGAATCAAGGGGGATGCATGGCTACTTAAAAATATTTTTAGAACAAGATTCAATTCACGAGGAAAGGTATGTAATTTTATTATTGATGGTGGTAGTTGTGAGAACATGATTTCAAATGAGATGGTCAAGAAATTGGGTCTTCATTGTGAGAAGAATCATAACCGTTACCGTATTGCATGGTTCAACAAGGGTAAAGAAGTTACTGTTGATAAGATTTGTTTAATAAGTTTTTCTATTGGGAATAGTTACAAGGATGATATTTGGTGTGATGTTATTCCTATGGATGCATGTCATATGGTGCTAGGAAGACCATGAAAATTTGATAGAAAAGTTATTCATGATAGGGGAAAGAATACTTATAATTTTTGGAAGGCTGAGATTGTGTTTTCCGCAAAGAAATTTGTGAAGGAGGAAAAGGAAACTCATTTTTGTTATGCAGTAGTTACAAATAAGGATGAACGTAGAAGTGCACAAATACTAGTAGAAACAATAGAATTAATAGAAGAATTTTCTGATGTTATTTGTGATTAGCTACTAGATGGATTACCACCCAAAAGAGATATTCAAAACCATATTGACTTGATTCCAAGGCCTTCACTCCCAAATCAAGTGGCTTATAGGATAAGCCCGACATTGCTTACAGAGTTGAATAGGCAAGTGGAAGAGCCTTTGAGAAAGGAGGTCGTAAGGGAGAGCATGAGTCCGTGTGGAACCCCAGCTTTATTAACACCAAAGAAGGATGGAATATGGAGAATGTGCATGAATAGTAGAGAAATTAATAAAATTACAATCAAGTATAGGTTCCCAATACATCACCTTGATGATATGATGGATGTGCTTGCTAGATCTAGTTATTTCACCAAGATTGATCTTCGAAGTGGTTACCATAAGATTCAGATCAGAGAAGGAGATGAGTGGAAAACAACATTCAAGATAGGAAATGGATTATAAGAGTGGTTGGTGATGTCATTCGGGTTATCTAATGCACCTAGTACTTTTATGAGACTAATGAACACCGTGCTACGGGAGTATAATGGTAAGTTTTTTGTGGTTTATTTTTATGATGTATTGATCTTTAGTAAAACTAAAGAAGAACATTTGAGGCATCTAAGGGTGATATTTGAAGTGTTAAGGAAAGAGAAACTCTATGAAAATACGAAGAAGTGAACATTTATGCAAGAGAGTTTGTTATTCTTGGGTTTTAGATGGGGTATAGATGGACTCAGAAAGATAAAGGCAATTATTGAATGTCCTACTCCATGGAGGATAATAGTGGTAAGAATATTTCATGGTCTAGAAGCATTTTATAGAATGTTTATTAAAAAAATTAGCAGTATTGTAGCACCTATAACAGATTTCACAAAAGGAATGGAGTTTTTGTGGACAAACGCAGCTGAGGATAGTTTTCAATTCTTGAAGAAGAAGGTGAATGAAGCACCCATTTTGGCACTACTAGATTTTGATAAAGTGTTTGAGGTTGATTCTGATGCCTCACATGTGGGTATTCATGTTGTTTTAAGTCAAGTTGGAAAGCTAGTATCTTTCTTCTGAATAAATATAATAAGAGATATGTATGATCTCTATTCTTCCTCCACTAATTGATCATCAAAATTTGGTATAAGAGAAATCATAAACTTTGGCCTATGTGTTTGAGGGAGAGACATTTATCTATAGCAAAGAATCTGAAGGGATTTTTTCCATTGGACAAGTGTCATCAAGACCAACCTTTTGTGTGGAGAGAAGACCATTCTTAATGTGGAAATTTTTGGTTGAACCTACATAAAGGATCAAGGTAGCTCATGGAGAAGAGAATTAGCTGCACAACCTGCATAGAAATATTAAACAAATATATATATATATATATATATATATATATATATATATATATATATATATAATTTACTTCCTAGCTATCCTCCATGGGATGCTGCTATGTGGTGGAGGAAAAGTGAGAAACCTGCGTGGAGATTAACATGTTGAATTCAATTTTCTCCTACAAAGAGGAAATCTCAGTAAAATAATTTCTTGATGTGCAGAAGTGTATAATTTCATTGAATGTTGCAATGACCTCCACATAAATCTAATGAATTTTGGGAGATAAGATAAAATAACACATGGGGGAAATTTTGTTTTGATCATACATCTATGAAAAATCTCAAAGGGCCTGCATGGAAGTCTTCCATTTTACCAGCAAGTCAAACACATTAGTATGCAAGATACGTGTGTGGAGTTTTTGTGTAGTATCCAACACATTGGCAGTGACCAAGTAATTTCAGCATGTACGTGGAGGAAGGTCATCGATTGGGTGCACTATCTTGACATTTGGTAAGCTTGAAATTTTTCTAAAAAGTGATTAAACTCCAACCTGTGTATTATACGTGAAAGTTATAACGTGGGAACATAGCCAATACACATAAAGTGAAAATTGGAGGTGTTTTATCCATGTTGCTGAGTATTTATTTGACAAAGCCTATAAATTAGCACTAGTATTGCTAGTATCACTTGTGTGAAAGATAAAGAGGCCTCCACCAAGGCAGTTTTGAGTGTCTCAAGCCACACTGAATGTCAAGCATGAATGACACGATTGAGACTGTTGAAATCCACAACATTGAATCACAAGCTATAGAACACCATCTAGAAGCTCTTGAAAGATACATGTTCTACTTTGTTTTGCTCAATGAGCTAGGCAACATCAAAAACCTTATTTTCGATGAACTAGTTTAAAAATGACTCTTGGATTATTTTCTTTTCGACATTAGCTACCAACAAAAGTGAGTTTGAGAAGAGGTAGAAGCTGGGTATGACACCGATTATGAAGATGAAGAAGAATGCCCCACAAACTGTTATCGTCTCTCATCACATGATTCTCGAGAGCATCTATGAGCTGCTACTTCTCATTAGTGAGTAAAGTTTTAATATCTCTTGGCAAACAATAAGCAAATAAAGAAATAATATTTTATTTTATTACAATGTCTACACCAAAAATTTTACTCTCAGATGCTTAGTTACTTAAAGGTCCAAATTTTGCGGCCTAGAAAATAAAGATGCGAACAAACCTTCAATTTAAAGGATTATGCGACATCATCCCAGGGTCAGTGATAGTACCCACTACCCCTGATGAACTCATAAAATATGAGATGGATAGTGCATAAGCTTTGACGTTGATCATGCTAAGTATTTCTGATGATAGGTAACCGCATGTTTAGGATACATAGAAACATCATGAAGCATGGAATAAACTTGCAACCATGTTTGAGAAAAATAATTAGACTAAAATACTTCATCTTCAGTCAAAACTATACACCCTCTATATTGTTAGCGTAATTACATTGTAAATGGATGGTTCCTCCTAACAATTCTATAATCGTCTTCTATTCCTATTTATTTCTCCCATTCGTGGGTGCTTAAAATAGACAATGAAGATTATGTGATTTTACTTTTCTTTGTATCTTTTGTTCATAATGTGAAGGAGTTCATTTGATTTATTGGCTGGTGTTTCCAAATTTTATGCTCCTCCTGGAGCAAACATTGGTATCAGATCAATGGGGGAGGCGACTGTAGTAGGAGAAGCGTGACTACATTTGAGGTGATCTGGCGTAGCAAAAAATAAGCATAGTGTTGTGGTGCTTGTTTTTTTGTTACCGGATTGGTTACAAGCTGAGATAGAAAGCCACAATCTACTTCTATCTTCCTTCTCCAGAGTCTGCAGTGCCAGGAAATTTTTAACGATGTCCCATCAGTAAAGGTTGTTTTAATTATTTATTTGTGTATCCTATTTCCATGTCTCAACCGTGTGAAGGAAAGGAAGAAATGAATTGGAGAATTTAGTTATACATTTTGGCATTTGGATAGTGTGGGAACCCAACATGAAAACCTATTAATAGTTAGTAGCAGCCCAGTGTGTACCCAAAGGCACAATCTGCATGAACATGGCACCATGAACTCCTACCATTACATTGCATGAGTTTAGCACTCTGAAAATCTCCACCATCTCAGTGCTTGTTTTGGGATTCAGCGTGGAACCCTATTATCTGGGACAATTTCATAACCTGTTTCTCGTTCATCATTGCCCTCAATTTCTACCGAGATATTATTACCAATTTGGGCTTTGTTACTCGTTAAGCCATTGAGCAGGAGATATTATAGGTTCCTCTGTTTTGGGGATGAAACTTAATCAAGAAGCATAGGCCTGACTGACGAGTTCCCGGAAGTCAGCAATGCTAGTCTTACCTGATGGACATTTAGGGTAATTTACTTCCTACCTCACCATTTTTTTTTTCTTTAGTAGTTAGTATGGACATTCACTTGGAAAAATACTCGGGGTTAAAATTTCATACATGGAAGGTGAAGATCGAAATGCAACTTATGCATAAAAACTTATGGGGTATAGTAGATGGGAAATAGAAAATGCCCACAGACACCTCCAAATTAGCATAATGGCAGTGCAGAGATGATAAAGAAAAAGCCATTATTGGCCTTGCTCTCTCTGATTCTGAATGTCATCATGTTGATCTCAATAAATCTTCCAAGGACACGTGGGATAATTTAAATCAATTATTTGGAGCGAAAGTAGTGAATGTGAAGTTTTCCCTAAAACTTCAGTTATATAGATTCAAAATGGAAGAAAGTGTTTGTATGTCTAGCCAATTAATAATCTTTGGTCTCTACTCCGACAACTAGCAGAAGTAAAATTTGTGATAGAAGATGAGGATTCCAAAGCTATCCTATTGGACATTCTATCTTCAAAATACAACAATGTTGTTTTTACTCTCAGTCAAATTTAGTCTAAATCTTTAGATGACATGATCACAACTCTTCTCGTAGAGGAAAAATGCATAATTGACGATGCTGCAGAAGGTGATACTCAACAGGAAAGTGCACTTTATTCCACAAACAAAAAATTTCAAAGGCAATCAAATAAAAATAAACAAGGGCCTAAACAAGAGATTGAATGCCACTATTGTCAGATGAAAGGTCATACAATGTGGAACTGTCATAGCCAAGCAAGAGATTTTCTACAAGGAAATATAAAACAAAATGGAGCTAATACTACTCTTAGAGAAGATCCACAAGATTCTGACAAGAGTGAGGAAGTTGTTGATGAGTTTGGCTTCACACCATCTCTAGTACTGTAGGTAGCAACATAGGAGGACAAAGTTAAAACGAAGGCTGGAGGAAATCCAATGACCTCTTGCAAGCCGCAAGCGACGAGGCTGCCGACAGATGTTGTGGCGAAAAAGGTATTGAGGACCAATTCATTATTTTTTGGTTTGTGTTTGTTTATTTCAGTTTTGTGCTGGTTGTTCTATTGTTTTTCAATAAAGTACAAATGATACGAAATTTCCTATGTGGGACCTCCTAACTGAAGAGCATCATGGGAAACAAAAAAGCACTGAAAGTAGCACATGGTACTCGCCCCGGGTTCCTGGTAATCCTGTAAAACCACCGAGGTATCATCCTCTTGGGTTTATGGTATGCCTATAAAACCACCGAGGTAAAATCCTCTTGGTTCATGGTAAGCCTATAAAACCACCGAGGTGAACAGTCAGAAAGTTTTCATGTCCCTCTAGGTTTCTAGTCAACCTTAGAAAAACCATGTGAGACCATGTAGGCATGCTCGTGTGAAGACCCTCTTTTTCAGTGTTCTCATTAAGGGGGGGACACTCTATCTGGAAATATATCTTTGTATGGACAATGTAATAAGGGGGGGAATGTTAGCATAATTACATTGTAAATGGACGGTTCCTTCTAACTGCTATGTAATTGTCTTTTATTCCTATTTATTTCTCCCATTCGTGGGTGCTGAAAATATACAATGAAGATTATGTGATTGTCTTTTGCTTTGTATCTTCTGTTCATAATGTGAAGGAGCTCATTTGATTTATTGGCTGGTGTTTCCAAGTTTATCCTCCTCCTGGAGCAAAAATATATGGTGTCAAATGAGAAAATTGAGTAGTTCTTACATCGAGTGGCTGAGATACGAACAAAGTTACTAGTGCTTAGTGAAAAGGTAGAAGAAAATATTCTTGTTTTGATCACATTGAGGACATTCCCTTCTTAGTTTTCAGTGTTCATTATGACACTGAATATATCCAAATGGAAAGTGACATTCAAAGAACTCATGAACTTATTATACTAGGAAGAGGCCATCAGCTTCAGTCCAAGATGAGGCCTAGGACAAAGCCCTTTTCTCAAAGTCCCATTGTGGCCTGATGAATCAGAAAGGACCTCCAAAGAATCAAACATGAGCACATCAATCATCAATAACACTAAGCTCAAAAGTCTAAGAGAGTGGTGTCAAATCTGCAAGGACCAAAACTCACGTAAAAGTAATCACTGTACTAGTACAAACGGCTTGAAACAATGTTATTTTGACTAAATAAATCCCATACGGGTGTGAATGATTTTCAAAATTCAAAATGAAGTTCCCGCCAAAGAAAGTAGAAGGGACATCTCGCAGCTCAACAAGATGATGAGTCTGATGAGGAGGCACCAGAAGGAGCCAATTGTGGTAAGAATATTGTACTATTCTCTCAGACTTCGCAATCTACAAAGAAAGTTTGGTGGATAGACTCCGGTGCAAGTAAGCATATGTCAAGGTGACAAGAAGCTATTTGATTCACTAAATGAACAACCCACTAGAGATCAGGTTTGGATAGCAGATGACAAAGATTACGTTGGATAAAGGAATAGACCAATTTACCATTCCTCTGGGGCCACAAAAAAGTACACTTACAAAGGTACTATATGTTCCTAGATTGACTAGTAACCTCCTATCATTCAGTCAGCTCCTGAATCATCATCTAAAGGTAGAATTTCTTGCTCAAAATGACATCAAATTATGCTTGATCTAAAGACAAGGTACGATTATTGTTAGAGATTTTGTAAAAGATATGTTATTTTCTTTAGGTTTTGTTTCATCTTTTGTAGTAGTTTTATCTGCCTCAACAGTAGAATCTACTACCCTCTAGAATTTTAGATATGGTCACTTATTAGTTAGTTCATTACATCAGATAAGTTCAAAATCAATGGTACATGGACTTCCCAAATTGTCTAGTTCCTTACTTATTTTCCCTGACTGTCTAGTAGGAAAACAACACAGGTATCCATTTAAGATGAGAACCTTCCATGCCAAGAAGCGTCTAGTGGTAGTTCATACCGATCTGAACGGACCACTTCCTACTTTTTTTTAAGGATACACATACTTCCAATTATTCATGGATGACCACTCTCGAAATATGTGGGTGTTTTTCCTGAATGAAGAAGAGTGAGGCTCTTCACCATTTTCAAAATTTCTATCAACGTGTTGTGAAAGAGACCGGACAACCACTTCTTCTACTCCACTCAGATCGAGGGGGGGAAATTCACATCAAATAAGTTCTTGGCCTTCCTAAACCAATAAGGTAGTAATAATAACCTGACTACTCCCTACATACCCCCAAAAAATGACAATGTGGAGCGACGCAATGGCACAGTGATGGAGATGGCTTGCTACATGCTATCAATAACAAAACTGGAGGAAAGCTATTGGGCTGAAGTAGTATAGACAACAATATATATTCTCAACATGGCAAGAAAAAATATTCTACAAAATAAAATTCCATAAGAGGTATGGAGTGGAAGAAATCCTTCAATTTCTCATTTACGAGTATTTGGTTGCACAACATATATGCTTGTCCCAACTCAGAAGAGAAAGAAAGTTGAGCAGAAAACACTCTCGTGCATCCTACTAGGCTATATCACTACCTCGAAGGCATATTGTCTCATGGATCCTGAGACAAAGAAAATATATGATATTGGAGACGTGATTTGTGACATGAGTCATCCTTTGACTCAGTAGTGACAATAGAAGAACCATTACCAACCACCTCTCACAGACTAGTCTCTAAATCAGATGATCAACTAGAGGAGACTACTTGATGCAGCCTAGAACTTACCAAGAATAACACAAGTGCACTGGCACATCACTCAGCCTAGACTAAGCACTCACCTGAAGCACGCAAAGGTACTAGGACCCTCCTTAGAGTTTCTTGTGCAGGATGTGAGATGATGAAGAGTTAATCACATTCAAATTCATAAATAGTATAAACTTCCCACAGAGCATGTTCCAGATCTAGATCTAAAAGAATAATGAATTAAGCAATAGATATAATGAATTCAACCATGTAAGAACTAGTTTCAGTCCATATTAACACCATTGTTCACCCAACACACTCCTTTATATTAAGACACAATAAACACATAATCTTCTTACAATAAATAGTATTATAAGTTCATGCTTAATGCATCATATCTAGCAGCATAACTCCACAATAACTCATACATAATACCCTTTAATCTACACAGATTACTACATATCTATAAGGGTGGGGACTTTCCCTTCACCAGTCGTTACATAATTCCCAAAATAGGTCGCATGCTGAAAATAGCCATGCTCCTTTACAATAATAAACACAGATGTAAGTACGCTAATAATATATCTCTTCTAGTTAACTAGTAGTGGTAATGTTGCATTATTAACTGGAACTCATGAAAATGATTAGTAGACGCTCTTCCAACAATAGCATTTGTATGCTGCGTAATTTTTCATCTGGTTGTGTGCGCCACACACTATCTCCAAAAATATCTCGTAACCATGAAAATGGCTAAGTCCAGAATTGAATGGCTAAGTCTCAAATTCCACTTTGTCTTTCACATGCGCTTCCTTCCCTATCCTTCCGCGCCTTCAAATTTTCCTTTCTACCACGCCTAAATATTCTTTTTGACTTATTCTTAGTGTCATACTTTGTCTGCTCAACACTACTCAAAGAAAAGATGTGCTGCAAGGGGAGCTTTATGTTAACCTTGGAGAACTTTGAGACAATGTTACTCTACATTCATCCTCACGTCAATGAAATAGCTTTTCACAAAAGTAGTTGAGTTCTCATCCGTAGTGGGTACAAAGCACCATCAAAGAATCTCATTTGCATAAACCCCCAAATACTTCATCTGATGTCAAAATGAGGAGTCAAACAAGAAATGAGGTAAATTTTACACTCATGAGTTCACTGATTAATAGCTCCAAGCCTGATAATGTTTGGTGAAGCACTCAATTCAACCTTAGTGGAAAGAAATCCATGGATGTAGAATATGACTCACTCACGGAAAATCGGACATGGGAACTTGTCGATCTGCCTACAGGAAAGAAACCCATTGGCTACAAATGGGTTTTCAATACAAAATATAAGGTAGATGGATCCATTGAAAAACATAAAGCACAAATTTCAGCAATAGGATATGCTCAGAAAGAGGGCATCGATTATGAAGAAACCTTTGCACCCATTGCGAAGATCAAGACCATCACAGTCGTTTGCACACTAGCAGCACAAAAAGGACGGAAACTTAAGTAGATGGATGTCAAGAATGGTTTCCTAAATGGTTATCTAAAAGAAGAAGTGTACATGACCCAATCCAAAGGATTTTTTGATGAAGAGCATCCTAAAAAGGTACATCATCTCATCAAATCATTGTATGGACTGAAACAAGCTCCCAGGGCATGGTATATCAAGATCGATGATCACCTTCTGTATCATGGGTTCACTCGTAGCCCCTCAGATTCCAATTTGTATATAAATAAGGTAGGAAAATAAATTATCATTCTTGTTGTGTATGTAGATGATCTTGTGATCACTGGCAGTTCAAAAGATCAAATTGATATTGTGAAGAATGATCTCAAAAGAACCTTTGACATTACAGATTTGGGGCTACTTCATTACTTTCTTGGATTGGAGATATGGCAAAAAAGAATCATTTTTTGTCTCCCAGATAAAATATGCCAAGACAATCCTGAAAAAGTACATAATGTCTTACTGTAAACCTATATCCACTACCATGGAAAAAGGCTTACAAATTTCAAGATTCTAGGACTTGCCTCAAGTAGATGCTACTCTCTATAGGTAATTTGTTGGAGGGCTCATCTATTTGACATACACCAGACCAGATTTATGCTATGTTATCAACTATATTTCCAGGTTCATGCAGGAGCCAAAGAAATGTCATTGGATTGCAGCAAAGCATTTATTAAGATATGTTTGAGGAATAATTGATTGTGGTCTTGAATATAAGAAGAATGATCAATTCTTCTTATAGGGATATGTTGACTCAGACCACATCGGATCTATTGATGACTAGAAGTCAACCACATGATACATTTTTCATCTTGTATCTGGACCTATCTCGTGGATAAGTAAAAATCAAAATATTTGTTTCTATTTCATCCATAGAGGAAGAATATCATGCCACATGTGGAGCTGTGTGTGAAGCGATATGGTTGCATCGCATTTTGGATGACTTGGGAATTCCTAAAAAATTGTCACCTATTCTCTATTGTGATAATCAGAGTGTGTTGAAGCTCGTACAAAATCATGTCTTTCATGAAAAAACAAAGCATATTGATATCGATTGTCATTTTATTTGAGATCATGTCTTGAACTATCATATTCAACTCCACTATTGTCCTACAGAATCACAAGTAGCTGATATTCTCACCAAATCTCTTGGAAAAGTGAAATTTGAACTTTTCAAGGGTTACATTTTCAAGAATAATGTAATAAGGGGGGAATGTTGGCATAAGTTACGTAGCAAACAATTTTTATATAATTAGGCTTAGTTTATTATGTAGTATCACATTTTTCTCACACATTTTTTAACCTCTCCTTTGTTTTTGGGGAATGTTGTTATATTCCTTTCCGATAAAAATGTATGTGCTTTTGATAATAAAATGTGAGAGATATAGATAATCTCTATTTCTTCTCCACTTCTCTCTCCTCTCAAACATGATGGTTGGCAGGTGGATCTTCCATCTGTAGAGCCAAACAGTGGAGCTTTCGTCCCTCGTCGTGATGATCCTCCTTAAACTCTTGGTGTGGGTACCATGTGCTTGATGGTGTTGCATTTCTTCTACTCTCTTTTTAACCTTTGGGCATTTTAATGTTAGCCCTTGTGTCATTCTTTTGTTGATTGTGTGTTGTCGTTGCATTTTGTGGGACCATATGTTATTTAGTCACCCTTGTTATATAACTATCCTTTTATTTTATTAATATAAAGGGCAGTTCCAATAACAAAAGAACATTTTGTGATATGAATCAATAGTTTAAGTTGTGAATGTAATTTCTCTTGTGTCATAGACATAAGAAAAAAGAATAAATTTTAGGAATCCTTATAAACATATCATTTAATAGTTTTATCATTCAAAGTTTTCTGTGAGAAGCCCTCGAACCACAAAGTTAATCTACATTTCTATATTCAAATACTGATATAAACATATAGGGATACATGTATATTTAGATATACATTTGTATATACACACACAAATATATATGTATGTATATGTATGTATGTATATATATATATATATATATATATGTATATGTATGTATATGTATGTATGTATATATATATATATATATATATATATATATATATATATATATATATACATACATACATATACATACATATACATACATACATACATACATACATACATACATACATACATATATATATATATATATATATATATATATATATATATTGAAAATTATAAGGTTGGGAATGTGTGTGTGTGTGTGCACGCGCACGCACACACACACACACACACACACACACACACACACACACACACACACGCGCGCGCGCGCGCGCGCGCACACACACACGCGCGCACACACGCACACACACACATGCGCGCGCGCACTCATGCAAGCATGCACACTCCCAACCTTATAATTTTCAGGATTTATAGATCAATATGATAACAAAACAAACCGGATCTAAAATCTTGCACAAAAATAAGGAAAAGAAATATATGTGCCCTCATGGCCTCTCCATGAATCTACACAAAGAGAAGACATAATGAAACAAAGAGAAAGAGAAAAGAAAACTTAAGTTTATAAATCTAGGGCTTTTAGAGATACCTAGATCTAATGGCCCACAATCTATGTAACTTCATGTAAAGAAAATGATTTTAATAAGTTAAAGAATGCATTATTGAATTTGCTAAAATAAGCTCCCAATGCTGGATATAGTTATATTAATTACAATTTTTTGGGAAATGATTTCACCAATAGTATAAGCAAACCAGATTTATACTTAAAAAACAAACACACTGAGAGATTTCAATAGTTTGAAAATATGTAGATAGGTTAATGAGATGTAATACGCGAAATTTATAAATCCGGTTATATTATTGTACGACTCTTCAAATATTTATATCTAATTCTGACCTCTTTTTTTATCACAAATAAAAAACTCCCAAAATCACAATGATTAAAGAGCTCCCTTTTATTCCACAAATGGATTTTATACAAAGAATAACTTCATCACTGTATTAATCCATAACAATAAGAATAACATCCCACAACTTTAATACGACCTTAAGAAGAAATATTTGATTGCACAACATATTTCTAAATGTCTAAATATTTAGTGATGCCATATTTACTTGCTCTCCCTTGAAATTTCAGCAGTGAAACCCTCCCTTTTAAGCGCAGCCACTGAGCACAAGCACAAATAAAAAAATTAACAAATATGTTGAGATAAACTTTTGCAAAAAAAAAATAATAATGTTTACCTAGTGATAAGAACCCGGTCTTTCTTAATCACTTTAGAAGGCAATTTGTGATCTACTTCCCACATTACCTGCTAATTCCCTTCAGCGCTCCATTTTAAACTTTCAGAAGCACTCTTGTGCTATCCCTCTCAACCAGGGCCTCATATTCCTGCTTTATAAGCTCTGTGTTCGTTTCATCAGTTCCCCGAGCATATTCCCTGACCATTCCCAATTGATTTCGGCAGCGATCACTACCTCCACTTCTCCCACTCCCATACTGTGTTAACCTCTTCCAAACCTAAGACTAAGAACCCAAAGCTGATCCATATTTGCCTTTTGACACTCAACATCCCACACTCTTACCTAGGTTCTTAAAAGCAGTGTATGATTCAATAGCGAAACTGCTGGAAGTTGTCACAATATATTTACTAGAACAAACAGCAGTGTATGATTCATTAGCGAAACTGTTGAGCCTGTGCATATGAAACCCCTTTACATCAGCTGTAGGGGAATGAACAATGTGCTTCATCCCACATGCTTCTGAGTCTCAATTGAGAAAGTGCTATTTTACTCAGGAAGTAAAAGAAGGACTTGCAGTGCATGGACACGTAGAAAGGCAAATGGGGGAATTGATGATGATAAGTGACATTGGGAAGGATCAGATTAATGACATTTATAAGAAATTGAACTCTCTTGATAGTAGATCCTGGGGGAGAGAAATTTACAGGCATGATCACAACTTCTATAGGTGACTATCTTGTTAACATGCAGCATTAGGAGACTTCTTAGTAGAAGCATGTTTCGCCTCTGCATTACCAATGCTTAGCGGGAAAAACTGAAGTGTATTTGGGGGAATGAAAAATGAGAGAATGCCATGACCAGTCTGCGAAGTTTGTGTTACACAACTAACCCAACGCACATCACCACATTGGCATTTTTCACTTCACTACAAACTATCCAATGACGGAATGTGATAGAGTATTCCAAGAATTAATCTCCCTCGGGCAATACGCGGGGCATTAAAATCAAAGAATTTCAGTCGCTACTCTTCTTCGTTGCGTGATTTTTGTTGTTTCTATGTGGCTTTTGTGATGTATTGTTGCAGTTTCTATTACTTAAAAGTTTATGAATTTCTTTCTTAGTAAACGTATCTTTTGGTTATCCGCGCTGGAACATAGTTTCCATTGAAGTTCCGTGCGATTTTGGGGGGTCTTTTGTTGTTCCTTTATACGTTATATTGTGGCTACATTTCAAATCACTTTTCGTAACAGGGTATAGTCTCAAACTTTAAAACTAACTTACCAGTATATTAATAAAAATGCATAAATACAGTTTGATTATCAAAACAAAATGAATCTCATGCTTACAAGTTACATATATTTAAGACTACATGAAATTCCTCGATGTCTATTAGATAGATATATTTCAAATATTATATGTTAATATATTTGTTTTATCTATAAAACATTTTTAAATGTAATTTATTAAATATTTTCCTAATTTCTTGAACTATAAATGGACAGTTGTCTTCAACATATCTAAGAATAAGGATTTAGATATATGGACAGTGATGACAATTTGTGCATCATGGACAGTGATTTGGAGTGCTCTGCTAGGATAATTAATTGTTATGCTTAAATAAAAAGAGAACATCATAACACATCCGTAGTCACAAAAGCATAAGAGATTACAAAATGAAACAATTATTAAAGAAGTTTATTGGTAACTATAGATTTCATGGATCGCCCTAAAATAAATCGGCAGTGGTGCTTACCAGTGTTATTAATGGTGACTTACCATATGAATTCTTTCTATCTAACTATCAAATTTTTAATGGCAGGCTTCACTATTAATTTCATTATTGGATATATTGGAGCTATAGGTAAATGCCAAATAAACTCAGCATGGTTCTACCGAATTTCTCTAGGACCTGATGTAATGACCTTGCTCACTCTGCACATATGGCTGATGTTGCTTCTAGATTTACAATCAATTATTCCAGACCATCTTGCTCTTACCCATAACCATCTATTGCCACTTTGCCGTTGCGTCCAATTGTTGGTCCCAGATGTCACGTCGAATGAATATTCTCAAATAGTCAGTTCATCGAAGGATAGATAAAAGAAATGGTGTCAAATTCATTAGGGCTTTTAAAGATACTGGAAAACAATCCTCTAATATAATTTCGTTGGCCCTGATTTATTAGGAACAATCTGGTCATATAGGTCATTAATGTAACCAAACTTCTAAACCAACGTAGAATAAACTACAAATAATATTGAATTTAAAAAGAAAACAAATTTTCTTCTTCATTATTTAATCTTTAATTACAATGTTTCTTAATTAGGAAAAAATGACTCGCAACTCAAGTTTCTAACCAAAATCTAACTATCTTTGACTAAACCTACTCTAGGTGGCAAAATTTACTAATTTTAGCAGTTTACTAGAACCTGCTATTCTTAGTAAGATTGCATGCTTATTCGTACGAGCACAGAAATTTTCCACTCATATCTTCTAAATGCCCAAATTCAGAGGAATTTCCAAATTTATAACTCATACCATTCAATATTCAAGAGACTAAAATTAAATAATTCTCTAAAATAGGAAAAGTAACTGAACTACAATTTAAATCGTAATTTTCGGCCTCAAGATGACAGATTTTAGTACCCAAAATGTGCCAAAACATGCTCGAACAAGTAGGGTGAGTTTACTAGTGCATTCATTTCATCCAAATAGGTGGTTTCAAAAGAAAAGTGGACTCAAACAGATACTCAGAGCACAAGCTGTGTTTTCAAACAGCTTCCATTTATCTTCATCCAGCGTCTTAATCTCCCACTCCTTGATCCAAGTATTGTTATCTTGTTCTAGTCCTTTCAAATACACCAAATATTTGTTGTATTTCCCATGTCACATGTCCATTATTTTCTTATCTAGAATCTGACCCGCTTGTTCTTTCTTCTTCATTGGAACCTACTACCTTCAATCTACTACTTCGTCAATAACATCCCCATCTGCACTATCCCCATAAAAAGAATACAAGTCTGAAACATTAAATACTTGAGAAATATCAAAATTCCCTCAAAATTCTACCTCATAAGCATTATCATTTATTTTTATCATGATTCTGCAAGTAACAATCTTCTTGTACTTCAACTTATTATAGGTTCCTTTTGGAAACATTTCCTTCTGCATGTATACCATAACCAAATCACCAACTGTAAATACCTTTCTCCATTTGTGCACATCTGTTATTTCCTTATACTTATCATTACTACCTGTGGCTTCTTCCACACTTCTTCATGTGATTGTTATGTATGTTCGGAAAATGTTTCTGCATCATCACCGACTCTTCCATCAACTGGTAGTTGCACCAAATCTAACACCCCCTTTCGATTATTCCCATACACAATACAAAATGGATAATTTCTTGCGGATCTATTTTCAGACTTGTTATATGAAAACTCAGCTTGTGGTAGTACTAAGTCCCATTGTTTTCACATTTCCCCAACTATACACCTTAACAAGTTTCCCAAACTCCTATTTACCACCCTTTTTTTTCCCATTGGTCTAAGGAAGCTAGGCACTAGTGAACTCTAGTTGAGTTCCCAACTTCTTCCATAAAGTCCTCTTGAAGTGACTTAAGAACCTTGTGTCCCTATCAGAAGTAATGGTTTTTGGAACACCATATCAACAAACAACTTCTCTAAAAAACAAATTTTCTACTCTTTTCGCATCACTTTTTTTCTTGTAGGATATAAAATGAACCATCTTAGAAAACCTATCAACAACAACAAAAATTGAGTGACTACCTCATTGTCTTTTTGGTAATTCCAAAACAAAATCCATACTCAGATCTATCCACAACCCTTTACAAATAGGAAGCGTCATATAAAACCTTGTCCTTTGTGCATGGCCTTTCGAGACTTAGCAAATTTGACTCCTCTCCACATATCTTACGACATCTCTTTTCAGCTCTGGCCAATAGTATTTCTCTATTACTAAGCGTATCATCTTATATTTACAAATGTTCCCAGCCAATCTCATAAAAGATGATTGTGAGTGATGCAAGCACATTGAAAGGAGCTCCAAGAGGTATATGGCAATCGCAGGTATTATTGGCATAGATTACGTAGCTAATAATTATATATAATTAGGCTGAGATGATTAGGTAGTATCACATTTTTCTCGCACAGCTTGTAACCTCTCCTTTGTTTTTGGGGAATGTTGTTATTTATCCTCCCTATAAATAATGTAGGTGCTTCTGGATAAAATATATAGAGAGATAGATATCCTATCTCTATATGTGGAAGAGATTACAAGAGAATTTTCTTCTCAAATAAGTTCAGCTCCTCACTGATAACCTTGTATCAGAACCTACACTTTACCACTAACAACCTGCAAAGAGCACACGTGGAGGTGGATTTTCCAAAGCCTATGCAACTAGCATAGTTTTATTCTTGAGGGCGTGGAGGAGTAAATTTTTTAGCTAAGACGCCTGGAACATGTTATTGAGAAACAATGTGGTACAACAACAAGCTTGCTAAATAATTTTTAAAAAAAATGTGCCGTTATTTCCTGGAGAAAATCCTATAAATACATGCCTAATGTCTGCCATGAATGACATGATCGAGACTGCTGAATTCCACAAGATCGAATCACAAGCCAAAGAAAAATGTCCATAAGCTTATGAAAGCTATGGGTTCTACTTTGAACTATTCAACAAGCTACGCAACAACGCATATCTTGTCTTCGATGAACAAATTAGAAAAGGAATGTTTGAGTATTTTATTTTTGATGTCATCTACCAATCAAAGTGAGTTCTAGAAGAGTTATAAGTCAGGTACAATACTGATTGTGTAGACGAATAAGAACACCCAAGAAAGAGTCATCGTCTCTCAACACTCGAGTATCATGAGCATCTACGAGCTGGTACTTCTCATCAGAGAGTGAAGTTGTAATATCTCTTAGAATAAATAAATAAATAAATAAAAATTATTTTATTTTATTATAATGTCTGGACCAAAACTTGTACTCTCGGATGCTCAGTTACTTAAAGGGCCAAAGTTTGAGGCCTAGCACCATCATTTGCACAGCAATCCTTCAGTTTGAGAGACTATGGGGCATTTTCATAGCTGCATTGACAAGCTTGCCACTGCCCATGATGAACTGATAAAATCCTGAGATAGCTAGTGTGAAAGTATTTATTTTGATCATGCTAAGTATGGCTAATGGTGTGCAAGCACATGTTCGAGATATAGAGAAACCGAAAGAGGCATGGGACAAGCTAGCTACCATCTTTGATGAAAAGAATAAGACTAAGATACTCCATATTTAGTCAAAATTACACACCCTATCTATGGGGTCAGATGAGAAAGTTAAGGAGTTCTTATAGGGACTGACTGAGTTATGAATGAAGTTGTTAGCTCTCGGTGAGAAGTTAGAGGACACGATCCTAGTTCTGATGACCTTAAGGGTACTCCCTTCTCAGTTCCGAGTGTTCGTTATGACACTGCATGTATCCAACAGGATAATGACCACTAAAATAACTTGTGAACTTATTACAGGAGGAAGAGGCAATCAATTCTGTGGAGGATGAGGCCTAAGACAAATCTCTTTTCTCAAAGTCCATCACAGCTAGAAGTATCGAAAAGGTCCCCCAGAAAATTAAACAGAAGCACATTATCATCAAGGGAAGTAAGCTCAAAATTCAAAGAGGTGGTGTCATTTCTGCAAAACCAATACTCATGAAACTGATCACTGCTGGTACAATGCCTTGAAACAGGGTTCTTCAATTCAAACAAGCACATTAGGGCGTGGGAAAATTTTCAAAATTCCAAACAATGTACCTGTCAACTGATGAAAGTAGAAGGGACATCTTGCACCTCAACATGACGATGAATCCGATGGGGGAGTCATCAAAATGGGCTAACTGTGGCAAAAACCTTGTAATAGTCTCTCAAAATTCATAACGCAACAAAGAGAGTCTGGTTGATAGACTCGGGTGCGAGTAAGCATATGTCACGTGAAAAGAAGATGTTTTATTTATTAAACGAACAACCCATTAGAAGATCAAGTTTAAATAGCAAGATGACAAAGAGTAAATTGCAAAAGGAATAGGCCAAGTTACACATCCTATGGGACCACGCAAATATACACTTACAAATGTACTATATGTTCCATGGATTAACTAGCAACCTCTTGTCAGTCATTAAACTCTTGAATCATCATCTACATGTAGAATTTTTTTTTTCAAAATGACATCAAATCATGCTTGATCTCAAGATAAGGTATGGTTATTGCCAAAGCAATCTCTAAAAGACAATCTATTTTCTTTAGTTATAGTTTCATCTTTTGTAGAAGCTTTATATACCTCAACAATTAGAATCTACTGCCCTCTGGCATTTTAGATATGGTCACTTGTTAGTTAGTTCATTGCATCAAATGAGTTCAAAAGCGATGGTCCATGGACTTCCCAAATATGCCTAGTTCCTTTCCTATTTTCCCTTGTTGTCTTGTAAGAAAACAACACAGGGATCCATTTAAGGTGAGCACATTCAATGCCAAACCACATCTAGAAGTAGTTCATACCAAACCTGAACAGAACCAGTCCCTACTTCATTTTTAGGATACAAGTACTTCCAATTGTTCGTGGAGGACTACTGTCAAAATATGTGAGTAATTTTCCTGAAGAAGAGAGGCTCTTCACCATTTTAAGAATTTATATCAAAGTGTTATGAAAGATACCAGAAATCCACTACTTCTACTCTTCTCAGATCGAGCAGGAGAATTCACATCAAAGAATTTTTTTAACTTTCCTGAACCAATAAGGCATTAGGAAGAACTTGACTATTTCCTACACACCATAACAAAATGGCATATTTAAGCTATGTAATAATGCAGTGATAGATATGGTTGAATGCATGCTATCAACAACAAAGCTGGAGGATCAATATTGAGCCTATGCAATATAGACAATTATTTATCTTCTCAACAGGTCACCAACAAAGATTCTTCAAAATAGAACGCCAGAAGAGGTATGGAGTGTTAGAAATCCATCAGTTTTTTTGATATCCAAATTGATTCTCCTTTACAAGTTAATCATCATCACATATTTAACAAGAAGCCTAGAGATAGATACATCATCATGTATGTCGTTTTGTAGTCAGGGAGGTGATTCAGCTGGCTCTTTGTCACTCAGATGTTGGAGAAATGCATATCACCTTCAAAAGTATTTGATCTATCCTCACTGATTTTGGTTTTTCCTTTCAACCAGGGTGAGAGGACCCATTTTGTAGCCTCTTTTGGTGAAGGAGAATGAAGATATCCTTCTTTGTGAAAATTTGAAAGGAGACCTTGAGAAAATATGATCAACGCACCACAATTGAAGGCAAAAATAAGAAATATTTTCATTCAATGTATGTAACAAATGAGTAGAGCCCTCAAATATAAATCATGTGGGAGGGGATAATAGTTATAATTATCCATAAAATATATAAAAAAAATTGATGTAAACTAAACTAATGCTAACATTCCCCCCCTTATTATATTGTTCGTACAAACATACATTTCTTGATACTTAGATGTCCCCTTTTAATGAGAACACCATAAAGAGGGTCTTCACACAAGCATGTGCCTACATGGTCTCGATTCACATGGTTTTTCTAAGGTTGACCATAATCCTAGAGGGATAGGAACACTTTCTAATTGTTCACCTCGGTGGTTTTATAGGATTACCACGAACAAAGAGGATTTTACCTCAGTGGTTTTACATGTGTACCATAAACCCAAGAGGGTGATACCTCGGTGGTTTTACAGGATTACACGAACCAAGAGGATTTTACCTCAGTGGTTTTACAGGTATACGACAAACCTAGTGTAAGTACCATGCACTACTTTTAGTGCTTTTTTGCTCCCCATGACACTATTCATTTTGGAGGTCCCTAACCGGAAACTATGCACTATCTGCACTTTATTGAACAACAATAGAACAACTAACACAAAACTGAAATAAACAAACCAAAATTGAGGAATTGGTCCTCAATACCTTATTCACCACAATATCTATTAGCAGCCTTGTCACTTGCGGCTTGCAAGAGGTCCCTGGATTTCCTCTAGCCTCCACTTTCCTTCATCCTCCTATGTTGGTGCTTAGAGTACTAGAGATGATGTGAAGCCAAAATCATCAACAACTTCCTCACTCTTGTCAAAATCTTGTGGATCTTCTATATGAGAAGTATTAGCTCCATTGTGTTTTATCTTTCTTTTTAGAACATCTCTTGCTCAGCTATAATAGTTCCACATTGTATGACCTTTCTTCTGACAATAGTGGTGCATTCAATCTCTTCTTTAGGCCCTTGTTTATTTTTATTTGATCATCTGTGAAATTTTCTGTTTGTGGAATAAATTGTACTTTCATGTTGAGTATCGCCTTCTGTAGCATCGTCAGTTATGCATTTTTCCTCTGTCGAGAAGAGACGTGATCATGTCATCTAAAGATTTATACTGAATTTGACTGAGAGTAAAAACGACATTGTTGTATTTGGAAGATATACTGTTTAATAGGATAGCTTTGGCATCCTTTTCTTCTATCATAGCTTTGACTTTTGCTAGTTGTCAGATCAGAGACCGAATATTATTAATGTGGCAAGACATAGAAACACTTTCTTCCATTTTGAATTTATATAACTAAACGTTTTAGGGAAAACTTCACGTTCACTGCTTTCGCTCCAAATAATTGATTTAAATTATCCCACATGTCCTTAGAGATATTTATTGAGATCAACATGATGGAGTTTAGAATCAGAGAGAGCAAGGCCAATAATGGCTTTTGCTTTATCATCTCTACACTGCCATTCTGCTAATTTATCGACATTTGTGGGCATTTTCTCTTTCCCATCTACTATACGCCATAAGTTTCTATACATAAGTTGCATTTGGATCTTCACCTTCCATGTATGAAATTTTAACCTTGAGTATTTTTCCAAGTGAATGTCCATAATAACTACTAAAGAAATGAAAAAAAAATGGTGAAGTAGGAAGTAAATTACTAGTCAATGATGGCCCTTATGTTTAAGAGATGGAAACATAGCTTTAGCCTCTTCTGTGGTGTTAGGGAAAATATTTCCAATCACATAAAGCTCGAACTCACTCAATGCATGTCTGCTCAGCACATCTCGAACTTGTTTCATGGCATCTGGATTTTTTGTAATGACTTAACCATGTCACATAATGCAAAGATCTCTCAAAAACTTGACGACACTTGAGATGAAGCGTCTTCAGATGCCTGCTAAAGCAGATCAAATTTTTTTCTCCAAAATTAGTGTAACCTCAGCATTCATCAAACATTTATCTTTCAAGAACTCTTTGCCTATCTAAAGTTGTGCTACCACCACCTTCTTCTTCTGAAGTTTTTTTAGTTAATTAATAGGATCAATGGCATCAAGCAATGGCACATTTGATCTTTGGCACTGTAAATAGTTTTTCCTTCATGTCTGCTCCTCCAAATGTGTCTCACCAAAATTGTTTCAAACTAACTGCAACAGGGTATATATAAAAAAATGTCTTCTCCTTCTATCTCCATCACTGACAGCAAAGTGTCTTCTTCTTTTATCAACTCTCCAATAGGTAACCAAATGCTCAGTCTATAATAATATGGTCACCTATCAGTTTTAATGTTGGACTATTCACATGACCACATCTCTAAAGTAGCACAAGTTATCCTTCATGGTGCCATGCCATTCAAGGTTGGTCACTGCCACATTTCCTCAAGACTTCCACACAGGTTTGATTTCTCCTACACGCCACGCCAAATAAATTCACTAATGCCTTATTTCAACATTTACTATAGGTAAAAATCCATTCCAAGGAAATACTTGACACTTTGATACCAAATGAAGGTAGAGATAAGAAAGATTTTCATTTAATGCATGTAACAAATGAGTGGAGTCCTCAAATATAAATCTTGTAGGGAGGGGAGGACAGTTATAACTGTCCATCAAATACATAAGAAAACAACAATGCAAACTAAACTAATGCTAACAACAATTTAAATCTTACTGATGGCACACTGAAGGAATGATTTGATTCAATGCGTGTAGAAGCAAATACATGCAAGCTATATATAGGCTGTGGAGTAGAGAGGAACAGAATAGGAATAGTTAAATAATTGTTCACAACTAAATGGTATTAACTTATTAATTAATTACGCTAACATTCCCCCCCTCGACCTGAGTAGAGGAGAAGGAGAGGCTTCCCAAACTACCTAGCTGGCATGCTAGTAAAAGGTTCTGGAAATTGGAAAATGCCTCACTCTTCTTTCAGAGAAAATATACCAAAATTTTCCGTGAGTAATCATCAATGATGAGTTGGAAGTACTCAAAACCTTGGAAGCTAGCTAGCAGGGGTCTACACAGATCGGTGTGTACACCCTGAAGATGCTCTGTAGAATGATAAGAGCTCTGTTTGAATGGACCTATGTGTTTTTTTCCCTCAAAGACATCCCGAGAAAATAGGTAAGGAATGGGAGAGTGGAGGAAGCCCTCTTACCATTTCCTTAGCACTGAGCTAATGCAGAGTCGCGGCATAAAGATGACCATATCGAAAGTACCATAGTGAAGTGGACTCCACCATTAAAGCAAAGAGAGCAATGTTAGATGAAGTGACCACATCCAGTGTAAATAGACAACCCTTTAGAAATGCTCGACCAATTACTGAGTCTCCCTAGGAAATGATGCAGGAATTTGACCCCCTTTCTAAACAAAGAATTCAAACTGCATTTAATGATTAAGAAGTTGAATCACAGACAAGAGATTTGAGTTCAAACCTGGAACATATAGTACCTTTGTGAGTGTACATCTTCATGTCCTAAGAGGAATGATGACATCACCAATCCTTGCCGTAATATACTCCTGATTATCTACGATGGTGATCTGATCTCCAGTGGGTTGATCACTCAGGGTATGGAACAACTTCTTATTGCTAGTCATGTGTTTGCTAGTGCCCGAATCAATCAACCAGACACTTTTTGATGGCTGCGAAGCCTGTGAGACTAGGAAAATGTCTAAATTAGTTGTGTCTAGAACCTCTTCATCAGAGGTGGCATACTCTTGCGAAGTAATGTGACCCTTCTACCTCTAATTACGAGCATGCCATCGGGATTTATTGAAATATCCTTGGTCAGATGTACTCTCTTTGCCATAGTTTCCATACTTGTGACTGTTGTAATAACAGTTCGCATTCGTGTACATATCCATGGAGCAAATGTGGCACCATTGATCCACTTTGTTGTTCTACTGCTTCGAGGGGTGGCCGCTATTGCGGTCGTTGAGAAGATTACTACTGAGGATGTTACTTCTGATTCTGGGGGGTTGACTGCCCTTTCCGAGGATTACACTTTTTCCGCATGATGAGAGCCTTGTCTTCGAAGGCTTCTTGAACATGCTGAATGGATTCTTCCTACTGGAGATAATTTACCAGTGTGGAAAAACTCACCTCCTATTTAGTGATGGTAAATGTGGTGATCAGTGTCTGAAACCGAGCAGGGAAGAGCTCGGAAGGGTGAGCGGGGACAAGCAACTTGTCATCCACCAGTTCACCGAGAGCAGAGAGTTCTGCATGTAACTCAGACCACATGCCGCAAGAAGGATTCTACTGATTCGCCATCACACATACTCATTGTGTGAAGCTTAGTCTGAAGATGTAACTTCATCGTTAGATTCTTGGCTTCATAGATGGTATACAATGCGGTCCATGCCTGAGAGGAAGTGGTTGCTTCCCGAATGTAAGGTTGAACCTCATCAGAAAGGCTCAGAGTGATAAGCATTAATGCTTTTGCATCAACCTTTTCATTCTTAGCCAACAGATCAACATCTATGGGAGGGTCGTCTTTAACAAAAATGATCCCCCAAAGATATTCAAACTGAAGAATCGTTTGCATCTTGGTTTTCCATGCAGTGAAATTTTTCCCTTTAAGCAACTAGGCATCTGGTAATAGAATGTGAGATGCAGAAATTTTCAAAAACTCAAAATTGTATTTTATTTTTTTTTAATTTATTTATCAAAAATGGCTCCATAATGCTTACTAAAGGAACCTATCCTGAAAATGGACTCTCTAGGCTCATGCAGTTATATGCAGACACTCCTATGGGCATTCTAATCCGCGTTCATCATCTACATCATAGCCATGTTCAAGTTTTGCATGAATCCGCAATGCTTGACATTGAATGTCAAACCAAATAATAATCCACTAGTCATTGGCACGCAATCTCATCAAAGAGAATATTGCCAGTGTTGCAGAGCTCATTGACCAAGGAAAAGAACAATCTAGTGGTGTCTTCGTTGTCCGCTCAATGCCCAAACATTTGGTGCATTTCTCGCGGTGCTTTCTGCATCCAAAATTTGTCAACATACGTGGGCTGGCCTTATTTTATTTTCCACACAGTTTTGTAATTTGCAGGCTTTGCTAGTGTTGGCTTTGCTGAAACGTAATGGCTGGGCAGGGAAAAAGAAGAAAAATTTTGGATTTCACCACATCCTTTCACCGTGTTCAGCTAAAAAATCCAACTACCACGCTGCAAAATGCCTCTACGCCATGTAGGTCTGGTTTACATTTGGAAGGAATCAGCAAGCCAGGAAGGGCTCTAGTAAAGTAGCATAATCACCAGGCAGCGGAAGCAAAGAAGCACAGCTATGGAAAGGAAAAAATGCGTATTGGAATCATTTACAGACATCAAGGACATCAAAATTTTACTATGTTTACAATGCAAGATTGCCCTTCGAGTTGCTTGCTAGCCCACATTTTTCTCTCTAGACCACGTTTTTGTGATTCTGCCCACAACAAGTGCCAACAATGCCCACGTCTAAATAAAAAAAAGTGGCTCTAATGGAAGGAACTTGCAAAAAAAAACAATGGCTTCCACACACAACACACAAAGAATACGCCAAAAACTGAACTGCTATAAATTGCTTTATTCTCCACATTTGCTTTATTCTCTACGTTTTGATTTATTATCCATGCAGGGTTCTCATGCAGGAAGGGAAACAGTCATTCCAAATCAGGAGAATGGCGGCGCTTCCTTACGGCTCACCAAAACTCCATAGTCTATTTGCTGCAGCCTTCTTTCCAGTTCTCACTCCCACACTCCCGTCTTCATGCCGCTCTGATACCAATGAAGGAAGAGATGAATATTTTATTCAATGCATGTTTTAACAGCTGCGGACAGGAAGATTATATATAGCCTGTAGGAGTCAATTACTAGTTACACAAGGACGGTTAAGAATGTATTAATTAAGCTTAATTAAGCTAACACTCACGAGTTGTCACTTCTAAACGAATGGTGATATTTTCTAAACAAGGTTAAGGTTACTAAAGACATTATGGAATCCTGATTGCTTCTGCATATTTTAGCAGTAGAATTTATTCATTTGTGGACATACAGGGGAAAACAGGGGTAGTTCAGGTAGGATTCATTGTTTTTGAATAATTTTTGGTGGGAGATTAAGAAGGATAAACTTGATTTTTCTAGATCTTTGAGAACCTTCACAACAATTGGAAAACTAAATGACATAATGCTTCAGAATAGCTAAAATATTCCTTCAACTAGAAGGTGTGAATCAATGGAGGCCTAGATTTTCATGGTTTCACACAATCTCTAAGAATTTAACATGAAGGGTCAAGTTAAAAGGCTCAATTAAACATTATCAATCTATAATTCATCACGTCTAAAGATACACTCAAAGACATACACACAACCTCTGTCAAAAAATGAGAGTAAAGTGATTTTAAATTGTTTATTTCATTACCATATGAAGGATCTTCTCAAAATGAAATTACAAATGCCACTAAACCATCAAAGCGATGAGATATTGTGTGATTATGAGATATTATAATATAATATTGCAATAGGAACAAGAAATACTATTTGTCAAACATTCTAAAATAAAGAAGACACAAATTTCCCCAAGATTAACACAGATTAATTCGAAGTTGATTAGATTCATCAGTAGAGGAAGGTTTCTTGAACAATCTCAGAGCTTGTCAATGGCTCTACATTTGCAACCAACTTGACATGATCAAATTTAAAACATAAGAGATTAATAGGTTTCTTAGATGGTCTCTCAGGAAGATGGGTTTTCTCAAATTTTCTTGTAAGAATTCAACCCCTGACCATTTGCATGACTAATTCATGCCCTTTATAGCACTCATTTATATTAAAGATTTCCCCCCAAACAAATAATATTCGAGGAAACTTTTTTTGTTACTTATTTGATCATGATTTCTAGAAAGTGATGTTTAACATATTTACAACAAAAAGTTACCAGGTGTTCAAAAGGTGAATCATTTCAGATATTTCCATCATTGTTATAACTGGGGCATCTAGTACATCTCCTCTGGCAACACATTTTTCATCCTTTGCACCTATAGATTTCCTTCTCCTCATTCTTTCCTCTGCAATTTTGCTCTTCTAGATCTGGCAATTCATTTTTTGCAGGTGCTCGAGGAACTCTGTTTCAAAATATCAACTCTTGCACTTCCTTAGACTCACAAATTCGATATCCACAACACTTCAATTGCACTTTTCTGATAGAAACAACAAGAAATCATTCAGATTCACCATGAAATATGATGCGTATTTACATCCCCTGAAGTCATGGAACATTAATGGCGGAAAAAACCAGATGCATCACACCAAAACCATTGATTCTTCCCTTTCACAACTTTAAATTAGAGCCATCTACGTGGAAATTAGAGCTGAAACAAGGGGGTGCCTTTTGCATTTTATGACTTTTGGAGAAAATGTGCAATTTTCACATTTTTCCCCACCCTCCGCCATTTGAAATACGGGCTCGACACATGGCTTAATTTGGGCCTTTGATGGATTCACAGATCATTTCTGTAATTTTACCCCTCTTTACAAAAAAGGAAAACTTTCCAATTTTCCTCTGGTGACCCACTTCCCACTTTTATCTTTTTATGTTGGCCCCAGCGGAGTCGCATGCTTCATTTTTATGCTTTTCTCCTTTTCACAAAAAGGATAAAATCTTCAAAAACCTCCAAAAACCCACCTCCCCTCTTTGAATTTTCAATGCTGAGCCAAGAAACTTCAAAGTGCTCCGATGACCCACCTTCCTGCTTTTTGATGTAGACTCATCATGTGACATCACTCTGTCCCTTGCGGGGTTGCGGATCAATTTATAACTTTTCTCCTTTTCACAAAAAGGAAAAAAACTTCAAAATGCGCCTTAATGACCCTGCCTCTCTGCTTCTAAATTTTAATGAGGGCCCCAGTAGAGTTACGGGTCAATGTATAAATTTTGCTCCTTCATAAAAAGAGGCAAAAAAATTCAAAATGTTCCATCGACCCGCCATCCCACTTGTAACTTGAAAACATTGCCATGTTTCCATCTTCAGGGTCAAAGTAAGACTTTTACCCTGCCACTTCATATTTATTGATTAACCAATTAGATGTTATCGACGGGTCGCGATGCAAATTTGGTATTTTTTACAAATGTGACCAAAGTGGCAAATTTCACCAAAAAATACCCGTTGGGCTACAACCAATTAAAAATGAACATGTATACACCTTCGGGGAAAAAAGAGAAATTTTCTCTGCACTTTATAAATTTGACCAGCCAATTAGAACTTAATGGGGCCGCGGGGCCAAATTGATCTTTTTGCAAACATAGAAAAAAGTTACAAGTTATAAAATAGACCCAGACGTGCCTCATCCAATCAAAAGAGACCACGTAGCTGAAGATGATGAGATATAATTTGATGGGGAAAACATGCCCGTCAAACCGTAAAATGTAGGGAAATCACCATTTGCGCCCAGAATTGAATTTTTATTTAAGGACATAGAATTTGGAAATGATACAAGGATCAAATTTGATCCACGACCATGGATAAGGATCTTCAATAACATACAAATGAAAAAAACCTTTCACGCATCCATTCGAGGAAATAGGAAATACGACGAACTAGGTAGATTGGGAAATTTTTAGAACAAACGGGGCGAGATCAAATCGAGTACCAACATCGGCTCTGACTTAGGGATGGGCACTCCTACGAGTGCCGTAAGAACAATAGAGTAGACCATGTGCCAAAAATCCATTGGGAAATGGAGTCAAGAATAAGCTTATAGGAGCTAGAACAATAATAACCAATTCCCCTAAGGACGAACTGAGAAACCAACAAAAAATAGTCACCAGGGACCAAGACAAACCAAAACAGGAAAACACGAAAGTAGAATGAAACCAAAAGACTATACATTGTACAATGGTGTGCACCCTGATTCAGAGAAAAAAATTAAGGAAAATTTTCAAGTGCCTTCGATTCTAGATATGACCATGTTAATGAGTTTTGATATGTCTTTAACAACTGGTCATATGATTGTTTCTCTTTTCCATCCAAGTTGCTATCTGACCACATTTTTTCAGGCTTATCCCTTGTGCCTGGGTCAAGTTTTTCAACATATATTGAGGCTACATCAAACATCAAAGTCCCAGGAAAATCAATCTACTCAGGATATCTGCATTGATCAATTTCATACTCCTTGAAAACAACATAACTCACAGAGTTATCAACATCAATGTCTGCATGCAATACTTCATAAGAAGCATTGTTGGGTCCTCAAATGAGTTATAACATTTTCTTTTCACCAGGTGACTTCAAAAGGCTGCCCTCAATTGGTATGGTGGCATAAGACATGTCCATTTGCACACTTCCACCCCACACTAGCTGCCCACTTTCTGGATAGTAACATTCCCCACTTAGCAGGACAATCCACAATTACTACATTCAAAGTTAAGTACTTGCCTAGATAAGCTGCCAATTGCACTACTAAACCCTTGACACATCCGACTATCTGGCACCTCTCTTGAATCCATGGCAGTACATTTCCCATAAGTTGTTGTTACTTTGAGATCCAACTCATTCATGACCTCAAGAGGCATTACATTACATGAGGCTCCTGAATCAAACATACAATTATGTAACAACTTATCCTTAATAATCAGAGTAGTGAAAAATTGATCCACCTTCAGCTGAGTCTCAACCAGATAAGTTCCCAAGTAAACCTCAAGTGGTTCACCCAATTCCTCTAATGCTTGTGGTTTTTCTAATTCTGCAATGGAAGGAGGAACCTCTACATTGCTTACATTTTTTATCCTGGGTGACCTTTTCTTCCTTAAGCCCCAAATACTCAAATGCCCTCTTCTTATGCTCAGGGATTCTAAGAAATTCAACAATAGGAAACAACAATCTTGATCTGACTCAAGATTTGGGCTATGTCACAAGGGAACATATTTGGGTAAGGTAGTATTGGGAGGAAGGTTTACAAATTCATTTGATGGCATAGGGATTTTTCATAGTTTGAGCATGGGGAGGAACACAAGTTTTATTTGGGGTGACAAATCCTTTTCCAGATGCATCTTTATTAGGATTTTCCTTAGGGTATTGGTAAGCACTAGAATTTTAGGTTTTTCCTGAGGCCCTGACCCTTTGACAACTTTGCTCCTGGTATTATACTCTTTTTTGTGGCCAACTACTGCATTCATTAACAACTTTCTATCCTCTTTTAAAGGAATTCCTCCATCATAATTATTAATACATTAACGTCCCTTAAGTACTCAAAAGAATTATTAGGGCAACTCAAAAGCTTGTACCATATCAATATCAAAAGGGAAATAATGGGAGGAAGAGGCAATACCTGGTGAATGCAATCCCAAAAATTTTTCAAAATTTTTTGCGCTCATCAGCTCAGTTGAGGTTGTTCCCTACTATGAACTTGTTAGAGTAATCCATCATGCATGCATCATCATCAGTGTCATCATTATCTTCCTCAACTTATTTTTCTTCATCACATGGGGCATGTGGCAAAAAAAATCTCTCACACCACTCAATTTTATTGACTTCTTCCACAACAACAACTCTAGCAGTCAAAGGATCAGGGACAATTCTATTTTCACGGGCTTGGGGATGTCTATTTCCCGACCCCATGGGTCCCTTTCCTCTGTCATCAAATCTCTGATCACCCCTAGGATGATTTATAAATTATTTCTTGACCTTGTGCTTTATGTTGACCTTGGGAACCTTGTCCAGTCCCCTTCTCTCCTCTGGCTTGTTTATAGGATATTTCCTTAACATCTCCAGCCAAATTTTGTACAACCTCCTCTAGATCCACAAACTTACTTGACTGAGGCTTCTCTAGATTGATCAACTTGATACCTTCCCTCTTAGGAGGCTTACCAACTGCTTTGATATTTTTTTCAATCTGCAAATCCATGGTGAAGGCATGCCTTAATGTTGTTGGGTTCTTATCCCTCAAATAATAGGCAACCTTCTTATCAAAAGCATCAAAATATTTTATGAGACAGGAAACATCGCTTGGCCTTAGGATTACAGGTAGCCTATTCAGGGTCTTATTGAACTAAGTATTGAAGTCATGAACAGATTCATTAGGATTCTTCTTAATATTTTCAAATTATGACAAAAGAAACCTGGGATCTGTCTTATCACCATACTACAATCTAAAATCATTTTTCATTTCTATTCTTGAGTCTATTGAGTTATCTAGTAAAGATTTATACCAGTCACATGCTTCCTCCTCAAGAGTATGAATAAAAAATTTTATATACACATCCTCAAATTCAATCTCAAAGTATTCCATCATATTGACAAAAAGTTTTAAATGTTGATCACCAGTGATTGCATTATTCCCTTGAAATTTAGGCAATCTATTTCTAAAATCTTGTGGAACTTCATTTAAATATCAAGCCATATCTCTAAAATCTATAAGACCAAAATAATTCACAACAAAAAGAGGTCTGGGTGAGGGCTGGACCATATTTTTTTGAGCAGGTGACCTTACAAGAGATGCAAAATGATGAGGAACAAGGGGTCTTTGGAACACAGGAATATAATTTTCAAAATGAATGTCCTCTAAAGACTCTGTTTCGTGGAAAACCCTATCAAAATTTGGAAAATGCATGGTCATAATGAGACGCAAACTTTTCAAATACAAATGAAAACCCTTATCTAGATGGAGAATTCCTATCTACAAAAATACTACCTCATTCAGAAGCACTTGAGGAAGTATGGAAATCTTCAATGATAGGATGATCAGTTTCCACAACTAATAACTCTTTTCATAATTTCTATTCTACAACAACTTTCCAGATTCTTCTTCCTTCAAGGAATTTGTCATTCCCAGTTCTAGAAACAACCATCTAGTAGGGTCTTTAATGAAGAAATATTTTATTCCTTCCATATTTGTGAAGACTAGTGATAAATTTCAATAGACAGAGGTTAAGACACTGGAATTTATCAAAAATTAATTCAACACGGAGTCACCACTAAGGATTTTCACCTTTGTTGTGCAAATGCACTAAAATTGATCTCTCAAATGTATATGTCAACACCGAATCCAATCAACGATTCACAGATCTAGCCTTCCTTTACCCATATTTAACATTAAAATGATGTAAACTTAGTGCAAAAATGAAAAGAAACTTGAAATATTGCACACAGAACTTGTAACTTTCCTCGATTCTTACAAATCTAGACACAGATGACGTTTCAACAACTTATTTGCACTTAAAAATTTGTAAGAAGCATTTACTAGGGTTTATATGCATTGTTGATGGTGTTAAAACTTTGTACACACCTTCATGTCCCCGGGAGCGATGCTAAGATGTTGTTGTTGCCGCACAAATAGGTCCCGATGTTCAAATAATCCCCAGCAACACTAATAAGTCCCCAGAAATGGCACCAAAATGGTGTTGTTGTTGCAGAAATTGGCCCCGGTGTTCAAATAATTCCTGGCAACGTTGCCAAAATGGTGTTGTTGCCACATGAATAGGTCTCACTATTCAAATAATCCCTGCCAATGGCACCAATTTGGTTTTGGTATCCAAATTGATTCTCCTTTGTAATTTGAGCATCATCATAGCTTTAACAAGATTCCTAGAGAAAAATAAATCATCACGTATGTCATTTTATAGCTAAGGAGGTGATTCAGCTGGCTCTTTGTCACTCAGACTGTTGAAGAAATGGATAGCACCTTCAAAAGGATTTGATCTATCCTCACTACTTTAGGTTGTGCCTTTCAACTAGGGTGAGAGGACCCATTTTGTAACCTTTTTTGGTGAAGGAGAATGAAGATATCCTTCTTTGCACAAATTTGAAAGGAAACCTTGAGAAAATATGATCAATGCACCAAAATTTAACTCTCACGAGTTGTCAGTTCTAAATAATTGATGATATTTTCTAAACAAGGTTAAGGTTACTAAGGGGCATTATGGAATTCTGATTGCTTCTGCATATTTTGGTAGTAGAATTTATTCATTTTTGGACATACATGGAAAAAAGGGGTAGTTTAGGTAGGATTCATTGTTTTTGAATAATTTTTGGTTTGAGATTAAGTAGGATAAACTTCGATTTTTCTAGATCTTTGAGAAACTTCACAACAATTGGAAAACTAAATGACCAAATTCTTCATAATAGCTAAAATATTCCTTCAAGCAGAAGGTGTGCATCAATGGAGGCCCAGATTTACACGGTTTCACATAATCTCCTAGAATTGAACATGAAGGTTCGAGTTAAAAGGATCAATTAAACTTTATCAATCTCTGGTTCATCACACCTAAGATACACTCAAAGACTTACAAACAACCTCTGTCAACAAATGAGAGTAAAGTGATTTTAAATTTTTTATTTCATTACCAAATGAAGGCTCTTCTCATAATGAAATTTCAAATGCCACTAAACCATAAAAGGGATGAAATCTTGTGTGATTCAAAGAGATTATAATATAAGATTGCAATAAGAATAATAAATACTATTTGTAGACATTCTAAAATAAAGCAGACACAAATTTTCCCAAGATAAACATATATTAATTCGAAGCTGATTAGATTCATCAACAGGGTAAGGTTTCTTGAAAAATCTCAGAGCTTTTCAATGGAGGTACACTTGCAACCAACTTGACATGTTCAAATCTAAAACATAAGAGATTAACAGGTTTCTTAGATGGTCTCTTAGGAAGATGGGATTTCTCAAATTTTCTCGTAAGAATTCAACCTCTAACCATTTTCATGACTAATTCATGCCCTTTATAGCACTCATTTACATTAAAGCTTTCCCCCCAAATAAAGAATATTCGAGGAACCTTTGTTTGTTACATATTTGTTCATGATTTCCAGAAAGTGATGTTTAACAAATTTACAACAAAAAGTTTCCAGGTGTTCAAAAGGTGAATCATTTCAAATATTTCCATCATTGTTATAACTGGGGCATCTAGTCATCTCCTCTAGCAACACATTTTTCATACTTTGCACCTATAGCTTCCTTCTCCTCATTCTTTCCTCTACAACTTTCTCTACTGGATCTAGAAATTCATTTTCTATAGGCGCCTGAGCAACTCTATTTAAAAATATCAACTCTTGCACTTCCTCAAACTTACAAATTAGATCTCCACAACAATTCAATTACACTTTGCTGATAGAAATGACAAGAAATCATTCAGATTCACCATGAAAGATGATGTGTATTTACATCCCCTAAATTCGTGAAACATTCATGGTGGAAAAACCAAATGCATCACACCATAACCGTTGATTCTTCCCTTTCAAAAATTTAAATTAGAGCCATCCACGTGGAAGATTAGAGACGAAACAGGCATGGTGGTGCCTTTTGCATTTTATGACTTATAGAGAAAATGGGCAATTTTCACATTTTTCCCTGCCCCTCTACCTCTGAAAAATAGACTCGACACATGGCTTAATCTGGGCCTTTGATGGAGTCGTGGCTCATTTCCATAATTTTACCCCTCTTTAAAAAAAAGGAAAGCTTTCCAATTTTCCTCCAGCGACCTGCTTCCCACTTTTATATTTTTATGTTGGCCCCAATAGAGTCACGCTTCATTTTTATGCTTTGCTCCTTTTCACAAAAATGATAAAATCTTCAAAAACCTCTGGTGACCCACCTCCGTGCTTTTAATTTTCAATGCTAAGCCAAGAAACTTCAAAGTGTTCCAACGACCCACCTTCACGCTTTATATGTAGACTCATCATGTGACATCACTCTATCCCATGCGAGGTTGTGGATAAACTTATAATTTTCCTTCTTTTCATAAAAAGGAAAAAAAATTCAAAATGCCTAGGTGATCCGCCTATCTGCTTCTAACTTTTAATGTGGGCCCCAACAGAGTTGCGGGTCAATGTATAAATTTTCTCCTTCGTACAAAAAGGCAAAAAACTTCCAAATGTTCCACCGACCCACCATCCCCCTTCTAACTTGAAAAACTTCCACGTTTCCATCTGTCGGGGTCAAAGTAAGACATTTACCCTACCACTTCATATTTATTAATTAACCAATTAGATGTTCTCAAGGCCACTGTGCAAATTTGGTATTATCTACAAATGTGAGTAAAGTGGAAAATTTCACCAAAAAGATCCATCGGGCCACAACCAGTTAAAAATGAACATGTATACACCTTCGGGGCAAAAAAGAGAAATTTGGTCCACCTTTATAAATTTGACTCGCCAATCAGAACTGAACAGGGCCGTGGGGCCAAAATGATATTTTTACAAACATTGCAAAAATTTACAAGTTATAAAATAGAATCCGACCTTCCTCATCCAATCAAAAGAGACCACATAGCTGAAGATGATGAGATATAATTTGATGAGGAAAACACACCTGTCAAACCGTACAATGCAAGAAAATCACCATTTTCACCAAGAATTGAATTTTTCTTGAAGGAAAAAGAATTTTGAAATGATACAAGGCCCAAATGTGATCCACGACCATGGAGAAGGATCTTTAACAACATACAAATGAATAAAACCTTTCATGCATCCTTTTAGGGAAATAGAAAATACGACAAACCAGACAAATTAGGAAATTTTTAGAACAAATGTGGTGAGATATAATCGAGCACCAACAAGTGTCTCATTTATGATTATTTGGTTGGACAACATACATGCATGTCCCATATGAGAAGAGAAAGAAATTCAAGCTTAAAACACTCCCATGCATTCTACCTGGCTATAACACTACCTCGAATGAATATCGTCTCATTGATTCTAAGACAAACAAAATATATGAGAGTTGACATCTAGTTTGTGAGGAGTCATCCTTTTACTCAGTAGTGACAACAGTAGAACAAGTACAAACCACCTCTCACCAACTAGTCTCCAAAGAAGATGATCATGCAAAGGAGACTACTCAGAGAAAAGATGTGGTACAAGGGGAGCTCTATGTTGACCTTGGATAACTGGAGAATGTTACTTTGTATCCATCCTCATTTCAAGGCAACAACTTCACAAAATCAATTGAGTTCTCGTCTGAATGGTTACAAAGCACCATCCTCTATTTTATCTTCAAGATACTTCATCCAGAGTCAAAACAATAAGTCAAATAAGAAATGAGGTAAATTTTACACTAATGAGTTCACTAATTAATAGCTCCAAAAATGATAATGTTTGTGAAGAACTCAATCAACACATTGGAAAGAAGCCATAATGCAGAATATGACTCACACATGCAAAATCCATGGGAACTTATGATCTTCCTAGAGGAAAGAAACCCATACAAATGCACCATCGAAAAACGTAAATCATGACTTGCATATGCTCAGAAAGAGGGCAATTTATAAAAACTTCAAGATACTTCATCTAGAGTCAAAATGTCAAGTCAAACAAGAAATGAGGTAAATTTTACACTAATGACTTCACTGATTAATAGCTCTAAGAATGATAATGTTTGTGAAGCACTCAATCAACCACATTGGAAAGAAGGCCATGGATGCAGAATATGATTCACACATCCAAAATCAAACATGGCAACTTATCAATTGTCCTAGAGGAAGCCAGAAGAGGAAAGAAACCCATAGGCTACAAATGGGGTTTTCAAGGAAAAAAATAAGATAGATGGATCCATCGACAAACATAAATTGTGACTTGCAACAAAATAGTATCCTCAGAAAGAGGGCATTGACTATGAATAAAGATAGTTTTTATAAAACGTGGCCCTTTGCACCCACTCTGAAGATCAAGACTCTCGTAGTTCTTTACACACTAGCAACATAGAAAGGATGAAGACTTCAGCAGATGGATGTCAAGAGTGATTTCCTAAATGGTGATCAGAAAAGAATAAGTGCACATGATCAGGGATCCACTATCAACATGAAGGATTTTATTGATAAAAAGCATCCTAAGAAGGTATGTTGTCTCGTCAAATCATTGTATGGATTGAAACAAGCTCCAAGGGCATGGTATATCAAGATAGATGATAACCTTTTATAGAATGGATTCACTCATACCCACTCATATTCAAATTTGTATATAAAGAAGGTAGGAAAATAAATTTTCATTCTTGTTGTGTATGTGGATGATATTTTGATCACTAGTAGTTTAGAAGATCAAGTTGATATTGTGAAGAATGATCTCAAAAGAACCTTTGACATGAAATATTTGGGGCTACTACATTACTATCTTTTCTTGGAGATATGGGAAAAGGATCAACATATTTTTGTCTCCAAGATAAAATTCACCATGACAATCCTGGAAAAGTACAAAATGTCAATCTCTAAACCTATATCCACTTCACATGGAAAAAGTTTTGAAAATTTCATGATTCTAGGAATAGCCTCAAGTAGATGCTACTCTCTACAAGAAATTTGTTGGAAAATTCACCTACTTGACATATATAATAGACCAGAATTATGATATGTTGTCAGCTATCTTTCTAGCTTTATGCAGGAGACGAAGAAATTTCATTGGACTACAACAAATCATGTTTTGAGATATGTCTAAAGTACAGTTGATTATGATATGGAATATAAGAAGAATGATCAATTCTTCTTGTAGGGATACGTCAACTTGAACCACGATCCATCTGTTTATGACAGGAAGTCAACCACATGATACATTTTTTCATCTTGGATGAGGACCTATATCATGAATAAGTAAAAAGCATAATATTGTTTCTATTTCATCCATAAAGGTAGAATATCGTGTCATATGAGGAGTCGTGTGCGAAGTGATATGGTTATGTCATATTTAGGATGACCTGGTAATTCCTTAAAAAAAGTCACTTATTCCCTATTGCGATAATAAAAGTGTGTTAAAGTTCGTGCATAATCCTGTCTTTCATGAATGAAAAAAGCATATTGAAACTGATTTCCATTTCATTTGAGAGCACGTCTTGAACCATAACATTTAGCTCTAGTATTGTCCTACAGAAGCAAAACTACGTCATATTATCATGAAATCCCTTGGAAAATTGAAATTTTAACTTTTTAGGGGTTACATTTGCAATAATAATGTAATAAGGGGTGGAATGTTGGAATAGATTACGTAGCTAATAATTATATATAATTAGGCTGAAATGATTAGGTAGTATCACATTTTTCTCACACAGTTTGTAACCTCTCCTTTGTTTTTGGGGAATGTTGTTACTTTTCCTCCCTATAAATAATGTGTTTGCTTATGAATAAAATATATTAAGAGATAAATATCATATCATGTCTATATTAAGAGATAAAACTCTGATATGTGTATGCCTCCAACCTTATATGGGAGGAAATCACTTTTCTTTATAGGGTCAACGGTGAATGGTCTGGTTCACAACCAATTATGGGGAAAATTTCCCTTATGGGCATGAATTTCTTATTTGTGTCAGGAATTTATGATGTTAAAGATTAGGTGAGTGCTTTAAAGCATTAGACAGGAAAGGGATGAGATATAGGTAATTAGGGCATAAAAAATAGATAGTATAAAAGCTATAAAAAGAAGGGGATTTATGTGTAGGATAAAAGCATCCTAATTAGAAGGTTGGTTAGGGAAATTGGATGGATAATTAATTGATTAAAAAAATAAAAGGGGATTAATTAATTAATATGAAATAATAATGATTAAATGGTTAATTAATTAATTAATGGGGATTAATTAATTAATGTTGATTGATGAGGATTGGAAAATGATAGGATAAGTGGGCATTTAATTAAATAAAGGGGATCGATTAAAAAAACTATTCACACATGGGTGATTAAGAGTAAGAATAGAAAATTTAGGTGTCTACATTTTCCCCCTTTTTGTTGAGTGGCTTGAGCTGGTAAGCCATGAGACAAAGAAATAAGGGTTGGATGAGGATGGCCAAAATTATTGGTGATGAGCTCCACCTCAAATAGGGGATCAATGACATCAAGGAAAATCGACGATGCATTTGAAAAAGAAGGTAGATGATGAAGGGAAGGTGGGTGATGAAATGATGGGTTAAAATGAATACCAATGCTAGATGCCCTAGGAAAAAGGATTCACAATAATGATGAAAACTATGGTGGTGACTGCAATATCACATTGGTAGGGGATAATTACGGTCTCAATGAAGTCAGAAAACCAACGTTCCACGGGACTAGTGAGAGGGTGAAGATCACTTTAGTATTGATTTAGGATGGTATTGACTAATAAGTCATAGGAAAGTCATCAAACTATGCACAGCTATATGCGAAAGGATATGCAAAATCCTTTGTACACAAGGAATCGTGCAAATAGCTATGCTTGCACAAGGGATGGTGATGAATTAAATGGTGCCAAATGTCACATGAAAATGAACGAGAAGGAAAAATCAAAAAGCAAGTGATGAAGTAATATGAACCAAAGGGGTTAAGGTATGTCTGTAAAGGAAAAAAAGAGGAAAATCTAAAATATGACCCAAGTGAGGAAAATTATGGCCGCCAAGGTAAAAAGGAAAAGGTGTGCCCCCAAGAGGGGGAAAAACATTACCGCAATGGTGGAATTTGATGAAAAATACTGATGCCCCAAGGACAAGAATGAATATGGCCATAATAGTGGAATTGATATAATGAATGTAATGTCCAAATACAAAGATGAATATGGCCTCAAAAAAGGGACTTTATGTGCGTATTGGATAGGATTATAAAATAAAATTCCCTATAGAAGAATTATTATAGCCAAAAAAGGTGGACTTAGGGAATAAATATGATTAATATTTTTGAAGGAAAAGGATATGCCCACAAATGTGGAATTGGAGAGTTACATATGCCCAAAGGAGGAATAGTCCTTAATGTTGAATGAAAAATGCCATAAAAGAATAATATAGATGATCACAAGGGTGGACTTACGATGAGAGAGATTGCATGATATCAGATAAGAAAAAACTTAATGATATTAACCTTTAAGTATGGATGATTCTACAAAAATATCAAGGATCATTTAAGAAAAATATGTGTCCAAATGTATTAGAGGTAAACAAGAGGGGGGATCTAGTTGACGCACGATACTTATGACCAAAACAGATGTTAGTATGCAACCAATGATGGTTGGTCATGTCTATGATCATGAGATAAAATACTTATGGGATGGACACATAGACCTGATTTTGACATGAAAAAGGGGTTTGAGATGCAACTTGTATGAGGCGAAGAGGGTTCTCCATTAGTGGTTGTCCCTAATACTGTGCCCCAAAATTGGGGAAGGGCAAAGAGAAATTTGATCAATGTGGCAAGCTTTCTTAGGATGCTGATAAAATGGAACATAGAAAAGTACGGGGAGCCTTCAAATTTCATAAGGAGTATCGATTCTTTGAGGTTATGGTCTACTGTATACAAAATATGTGGATGGTAATAATAATACATGGTAGCTATCCTTCAAGGGATATGGTCTGTTTATTTTGACTTTGATTTGGATTTTCAAGATTCTATTTTTTACATGAATAGTTGTTGTTTCAGAGATCATTCATTTTTTTATAACTTTAATTTCTAACCAGATCATCCATGACTTTTGAATTTGACATGGGGGAGAGCTGGGACTAGCTAATTAGACCATGTATGAGGGGATAATGAAGGTACAAAAGACACCCTTGGACCCTTTTCATGGTTCCAATAGGTGAATAAGAAGGTGATGGATGTGATGATCATGGAGTTCCCACCAAACAAGAGAACCTATACATAAGGAAAATTCTATGTGCATAGCCATGACGCCTATATTTAAGGTCACATCTAGGAAGGGAAAGATAACCACATAATTCCAAGTCATCACGATGAGATATAGAAGAGGTTAATATGGAGGAATTATCTAAAGATATGACTAAGAGCACTAGAAAACATGTTAATAATCGAATGGTCTCATGTGCAAAGGTTTTAAATTGATCCACTTCTAGTTTACCACCAAGGGAAGGAAACCTTTACACATATTATTGTGATTAAAGTCTCGTTCAAGATGGGATGAGAGCTTGATATGACGAGATTTGATAAGATAGATCAGTGAGAGATAAACAAAAATATACACTACCCTTAAGGAAGAAAAAATCTGTGTCCCCAATGAGACGCATAGATGGTCCCCTAGGGGAAGGAAAATATGACCACAATGGTGGATTTATGATAAGATGAAATTGTCCCCCAAGACAGGGACAAACAATACCACAATGGAAGATTTATGATGAGATAAATGATTGGATAAGGCATCTTCAGGTAGATAAGATGGAAACTACGTGCTACGTTTTAAAATTGGGGAAGCTAGAGAAAAAAAAGATACATCCAGCTAGTGAGACAAAAAATGGCCACAAGAGAGGGCTTATGATGAAAATATGGCACCTCCCACACGATGTAAAAATATGGCCGCAAAGGTGGACATTGATAAAGATTGTTCTCTGAGAGAGGACCAAATATGTCTACAAAGGCCGAATATGATGATGATGGTGCCCTAGGAGAGGCACGGATATGGCCACAAAGGTGGAATTTTATGAAGATGCTACCCCAAGAGAGGAAAGAATATGGCCACAAATGTGGACTTTGATGAAAATTAAATGGTCCCTTAACAGAAGGAAAAATATGGCCACCAAAGTGGGCTTGGGATGAAAAATATGGAAATAAAAGATGGTTCCTCAAAGTAGGCATGAGTATGGACACAAAGGTGGACTTTGATGAAAATTAATGGTCCTTCGGTGGAAGGAAAAACATGGTCACAAAGGTGGAATTTAAAGGATATTTTGATTTATACAAAATTTAGATTAAGATCAGATGAGAAGGATTTGATGAAATTGGATGAGGCTAATTAAAATGATGTCAAGAGTGAATTCCCCACTAAGGTTTGCACAAGTGTGTGTTCAGCATATCATCCGAATTTAGTCTAATGCAAGAAAAACTATCTAGTCCTAATCTAAATTTCCAAGGGATCAGGGAGAGAGAATGCAAGAAAAACAAATCCTACACTAAAGTGATGATACACCAAAAAAGGAGGGGTGCAAAAATAGTCTTCCAATGTGTTAAAAGTAGAAGTAAAGTACAAACTAGAAGGGTTTATAACAGTTCTCCAAAATCTAGCCAATACATTCACAATAATATTTCATACACACACAATGATAATGAATCCCTGCAATAACATAAGTTAGACACAATATATATATGCAATGAGATTGAAGGGGCAAGAGGAATGCCAACAAACACGGCAGGGGAAGAGAAATCCACAAACTTGTATCTATTGGTTTCATTGATATGCACAATTCAATCTATTACGTAATAAGGGCCTGGATCACCATGTAATGAGTCCACTACAAGGTCTTGCAGCACATTGACTTCAAAAAACAAATTTGACAGATATTTTCTACCTAAAAACTATCTTCTTTCACAATGAGCCCAACACTCCAATTTATAGATTTATAAGAGGGGAGAGAGAGAGAGAGAGAGAGAGAGAGGGAAAAATGGAAATCCCTAAATTTATCCTTCAACCACTTGCAAGATGTATTAAATGAAGTGAAATGATGTTCTGTTTCTTGCAAAAGTCTCCCCATATTGTCCCATGACTTACAGTAGTGAGAAATTTTAACCCATGATTCATTGAATGCATCCCAACTACCAAATAAAACATTGTTATGAAACTGGCCACATTTTCTGAAATATTATCATCTATTTATAATCAAATTCTAAATTTATTTATTTTTGTGCATCAAGATCAGAAACACAATTCCAACAATACTAATTTTGTGTGTTTTCATTGAGAAATGCAAAATTTATGGCATTCTGAGTGCAGGAAGTTATTTTGGGTCTGCCAAGTATTTCTGTCATTTAACGGGAATGAGCATCTGATTGAATAGGGATGAATATGTTTCCTTTATTTTCAAAAATCTACCCTCACAAAAATTTATAAATCAATAGAGGACATCATGCTCATTCACAAAAGTCAAATTTTGTGAACATTGGAGCTCAGAGTCACAGGTTATGCCCATTTGAAGTTCGAGAGGGTCAGGGACTGAGTTTTCTTTTATATGCGGGCATTTCAGAATTTCAGGGAACTCATGTCCCATACATACTTGGGACCATCTGGGTCTCCTTTCTCTTCTTTTGTCAATTCCCCTCTTGGTGCGACGATTTCAGCTTTGGTGTCCCGTTTGTCCCAATGTTGACCGGGATGTCAGGGCCGTTGGTTTGCGCTTTCACCACACTGCTTTGCTGATTGGATTTTTTGCCTTTGTGGGTTTCACACATACTTGTGTCCTAGGTGTCCTATGGACTGTCAGGGACATTTTATTTTTATTTTTCTGCACCACAAAGGAATGCATACATTTCAGGTTTTCGGGTCCCAATTGTCCTGTGTGAACTTGTGCAACTTGGGACGAAAAATTTCACTTTTCCGCACTACACTAAAAGAGGCCATTTTTTGGGATTTTTCCAAATTTTTCTAACTTCTTGGATTTTTTATTTGGATAGGTAAGTTAGAAAAGAGCCAAAGGGACCCCCAAAACCTGATTTTTGGGCCTTGAACCAATTCTTCTTGCTCAATGTGAAGAAATTATGCATGTTATCCAAATTTACCTGGAGGGGTGAAATTGGGATAACAGGGTGATTGGAAAAACAAACATGATCAATAAACAAGGTTTGACCATTTTTAGGTGGAATGGTAAGAGATGATGTTTATAAAGGATGAGATTTAGAAATTTTGGTGGATGGAGATGTATGAATTGGATTTGGATTGGTTGTTATGGATGGAGAAGGATGTTGCCCCTAAATAAGGAAATCATCTTTCTCAATAAGGTTATAGACAATTGTCTGAAAATCCTTGCAATTCTCAGTGTCATGACCTAGAGGTACAATGACGAGTGCAAGCATTATTGGGGAGGACCCATGAAGGTTTGGGAATATTTGGATTAAAAAAATTTAACAAAGGGGAGTGTGATGGTAGATATTCAAGTTACATGTTGAAGGATATCTTCCTAGGACCCGATTGAAGTGTCAAAAGGAAGATAACTCTTATGGGTTTTAACATGATTTGCTGGCTTGGATTTAGGTATAGAATTTAGATTGGATGGGTAAGTAAGGTGTCTTGGTAGAAAAATTAAATTCAGCTAGGGGATTGGACTGTTGGATTTAGTTTTGCAAAATGTCCTACATTTGAATGTCTTAGAATTGGATGTGGATGTGGATGTTTGGGATGGTTATGTATGAGCTGATTTTGGTGCTCGAGATGGGGGTGGATTTCTTAGAGGTTTTGGTGTTTTTGTTTTTATTTTTAGTGTTGGTTGATGATTTATGCTGACATGGACTAGGCTGAGTGGTTACTCAAACAAATTTTATGGACAATGAAGAATCCTCTTTACATGAATCCTCATTTAAAGGACAAATGGATGCAAAATTTTGTGAAGAATGATGGGATTTTTGAATTTTGATAGATAATGTCAAAGTTGTAGATGTTAAAGTGGAAGGAAAATATTGGTTCCGTTTAGCAAGGAGGTATCCTTCCTTAATGAGGTTATGAGAAATGGATTGAAGTGCTTTATAATGTTAAATATTACATCCAAGGGTGTGATGATATGCACAAATGAGGTTGGAATTAAACCACGATGGATTCTTGCTATTTGGGTCAAAGGCCCTAATTGGCAGAAGCATGATTGCAGAAAGTTGTAACAAGTTTTAGAAGACCTTCGTACATGATTCAACAAAAGCGTTAGGAGGTGCCTTGTCTTTCTGAAATATATTACTCTTTGAATAAGTGGATGCTTGAAATGATCTAGATATTGAGGATAAATTTCGAGCATGTGTATATCTTGATGGTCTGAATTCAATTTTCGGTATTGGTCAATGCCATACAGTTGAATAATTTTGGTTTTATTTGATGAAAGGTTATTGATGAAAGGTTTGCCATGTTGGATTGTTTAGAGGAAGGAATCTTAATTTCCTTATAGGGATGTATAAGGGATTTTTGAGGTGATGTATTAGTGGTAGTAGATTTTATTTTTGAAGTTGTGTCCTTAGGAGGGATGAAAATAATTTCCAATGGAGGATCCATAAGTGGTTTTGATATAGGCGTACGAAGCAAATTTTTTTCTAATGGAATCTATGGAAATTGAAAGTTAATTTGATTGCGTTGATGAGGTAGAAGTATCTTTTTAAGGTTTTCTAAGTTGAATAGCTTTCAAATTATCTTCAAATGATTCATGAGGGGGAATACGATGTGTATTTTGTCTCAATGATTGATGTGGTAGGTGCATGAACTAGGATTGGATCTATGGATGGTATTATGGGTAAAGACACAATAAATGTGGATTATGAAGTTGATGATGTAGATATAAATATGGAATCAATTTTATATGTGAATGTGGGTTTTGGAAGAAATGTTTGATACACACTATTAATTGAACAAGGGTTAAAATCATATTTTGTGGAAGGTAGAAATGGATTTGTCGATGGTGGATCTAGGAAGGTTTGTTAGAAGATATTTAGGAGTGGAGACTGAATTGGTTGGTGGATTATGCAAAATGGGGAAGTAGGTACAATAGTAGGATAGTTGAGATTATTGAGTTACATAAAGTGTGGTAGGTGAAGTAGGGATGACATTGGCATAAGGTGACAGGGATAGAGTTGGACTCTCTAAGTCGACATAATTGAGAACTAGAGTTATAGTGAAATTATGTGTAGATGGGACTAGAAAAAGACAAATACGAGATATTGATCATTCTAGATGTTTGACGAGTTAAGGTAATTGATGTGATAGGCATGGGCGTTGTAGTTATGGTTGAAAGGGGTTTAGGATAAGTGTTGGATGGTCTTCATTGTATAAGGTAAGGAGTGGATGGATAAAGATATAAGGAAGCATGGTGTGTTAAAGATGGAGGAGATGTTTGATAGGATGTTTCAGGCTGTATTAAAATATTATTTTTTTGGAGTACACGAGAAGTGTGAACATTTCTCGATTGTGATGATTGGATGGGTATTCTTGATGAAGCAAGCATATGATTGATATTACATGATGTGGGTGTAATAAGATCCAACAATTGAGTGGATTGACATGATTAAGGCATTTTGGGGGCTTTCTAAAGTAGGAAATCATAGATGGGGCTAGAGGAAGGCCGATAGGTCTCTAAAGGAGAACTAGGTAGAAGTGTTTTAGGTATGGTATCGATTGAAAATGGGTTGTATTTGTTTGGTGTGGTTGGTAAAAAGAACTTTGTTGGTGTTGTAGGAAAGAGATATCTGAAAACATCAGGGAGTGGTGAAGATCATATTGGTTAATGCAATTTAGAAGGGGATAAAGATGAGATATCAATTGTGGTAGATGTTTGTATAGAACTGATTTGGGTGAAGTTTTGTTCAATTTTAACTATAAAAGTCAAGAATAAAAATATTCTTTATGATTTTTTTTAGAGAGTATGAAAAATAAAAAGGGGAAATGGACAATGAGGTACCTGGGAGGAGGCAATTTTTGTTTGGTTTCACGTATGTTTTGTCTTGGGAATTCTCAGGCAGCTTCCTATTGGCTGATCAAATCCCAATCAATTTACCAAGTAAGGATATGTTTTGATATGTTAATTGAATCATGAGGTTTTGGCTATCTGTGATAAATGTGAGGATGTAGAAGATTAAACCCCTACTTAAACTATATGAACAAGTAGGATGCAAAAATAATGTCCTATTTAAGACCAAAATGAAATGTGATATATAATGAGGGCACAAACAATAATGGAAAATTATGATGCAAAAGGAGAGAATAGGGAAAAAGAAAGCAATATCTTGATAGATTTTTTCCTATTTATTTGCACTTTTGAACGATGAGTGATCCAGGCCACAGATGAAAAATGAGCAAGAAATAAAGTGGAGCCTCACACTGAAGTGTTAGTGGAAGACAAAATAAGAAAAGCAGAAAGAAAAAATATTCAAGAGATCACCTAAAGGGTGGTCCCACCGGGCGTGCCAACAATGTTTACCAAGTTTCTCATTCCTAATGAAGTTAATGCACAAGCTACAAAAGAAACTAGAAAACTCAGAATTTCTAGAGGGTTTAAGGTACCTCAAAATGTGATGTGATGGATATGGGCACTAAAGTGATTGATCCTCACTAATACAAGCTATAAAAAGTACAAGACTAGAGAAATATTTGATTAGATAGATTTTTGTGGGGTATTCCTATATAATTTCAACTCAAAGAACCGTTAAATTCTTTGGCTAATGTCAACCCCCATGTTTAGATAAAATCTGAAAAAAATAATAACGATAAAAATATATATTATGTAGAATCTGAGGGACATAGAAACTTGAAATTCAATAATTTAAGGCATATACAAATATGATATAAATAGAAAAAAAATTAAATCTTACCTGAGTAGGTCGACCACAACCCAAAATATGCAATGGTAGGTCAATGGTGACCTGCATGTGTAGATCTTATCAATAATGAAAATATGAAAATATGTGGAGATCTTGATGCCAAATGATAATTGCAGGAGGTTGTAAATGCTTAAGGATGGCCTGCAAAATGATCTCTGAGACAAAAAATGAAGAGAAAATGATAGAAAGAAATGATTTTAATACTCAGTTGGATGAACATGAACCTAGTCCACGGAAAACAGGTGGGATTGATGGTGACTCTAGCAGACCTGTGATAAGGTGAAGGATAAATGCATGGGAAAAGGAAACCTTCAAGAAAAGGAGCTATGATAAAAGTCTTCCAGGGGGATTTGAGTATTGCAGAAACTGCTCTTTACCTACAAACAGTTAGCTATAAGAAGAGCAATGATAATATAAAAAAAGCTGAAAATAAAAGAGATAATGTTGTGAATGATGACCATGAGTGATAAAGGCACATTGAAAAGAGTTGCATGAGGTCTACAGCTATTGCAGGGATGCTCAGGCATGAGGAGATGTGCACAGGTTACAGGAAAACTCCGATATGTGCATGCCTCCCCCCATGAATGGGAGGAAAGCACTTTGCTGCTAATTACGGGGAAATTTTCCCTAATGGGCATGATTTTCTTATTTTGGTCAGGATTTGATTCTTTTCAAGATTAGGCGGGAAAGGGATGAGATATGGGTAGTTAGGGCATAAAAATACATAGGATAAAATGTAGAAAAGCAAGCAGATTTATGGTGTAGGATAAAATAATCCCAATTAGAATATTGGTTAGGGTAAGTGGATGTATAATTAATTGATTAATTAATTAATGTGAATTAATAACGATTAAATTATTAATTAATTACTTAACGGGGATTAACTAATTAATGTTGAGTGATGAGGATTGGATAATTATAGGATAGGTGCGTATTTAAATAAATAAAGGGGATATTTTAAATAAATATGCACATGCGGGTGATTAATATTAAGAATACCAAATTTAGGTGTCTACATTGGGGGTTCAATATCCATATCTCTTCGAGTGAATTCCAGGAGGAAGTATAATTTTAGGAGAGGGGGATGTAGTTCCCACCTCTTCTTCCCATAATCTCTTCACTGACACATTATTGATATTGATGATGGAGATGGACTTTAACATTTTTTTGATTAATATATGTTTGTATTATGGATCGTTCGATGACACTTGTGTGATTTGGATGCCCTAGCGCTAAAATAGTATTGTGGTTATTTCATTTCTCTTACATGTTATGATTTTAGATATCATTATTTTATTTTATATTTGACTTCTTTTTGTTTGTGTGTTTTATTTTCCACATCATTAGGTGAGTCATCTCACTTAGGTGAGATTTTAGGTCCATGTGTCATTTAGGGGTCATTATGAGATTCTCTTACACGTCAGTGCATCAATGCATCATATGTGTCATTGGGAGCTACACTTCTATTATGGGAATGTAACTCCCCCTCTCTACTCGAGTTGTCATGATTGCAGCACTGGGGGTTACTTAGCACCTCTTCTATGTACACCCCTTTTGATCTATGAGAGAGACAAGAGTTTTACGGCTTAACCAAGTTCTACTTGTGTTTCAAATCTTTTCATGCACATTCGGTTAATGCTCTCTCTTCCCAAGATATCTTCACACTGCCATTCACACATCCGTTGATGTGCACATCATCCCTCGTGATCCTCACTTGCATTTTTTAAACCCTCTTTCATGGTATCAGAGTTGATGTTGTGGATCCGTCCACTCCTTGGCATTGCTCATGTGTTTTTCTAGCTTTCGGCATGATACATAGATTCTTGTGCATGTGTCATAATGGATATTCTGACCATTCTCTTCTTGCATTGATTTGGGTGCCATACCTCTTGCACGGGTTTCATCACAGTTTGTTTGGTCATGTTCGAGTTTCTGGTGTTTTCAGAGTTTGGTGTCTTCTTGAGCTCATCAGTTCTTTGCTTGCATATGCTTGTATTTGCATTCTCTACTTGCATTTTTTGAGGGTACATGTAGTTAGTTCTGTGTGTTGGGCATGGTGGTTTTGCGTATAACTCTGTGAATTTTCTCTTCAAAAATCAGGTTTTGCTACATTTCAGAGTTTACAGATTCATTTTTTTAAATGGATTTAGGTTTTCATTAGCACGGTTTGCATTGGTCATGGTGACCCTGCATTCTTGGCATCTACAGCTCAGGTTTGCTTTGCATGAATTGGTGCACCCATCCTCCACCTACAGACTGCTCATTTTTTCTATGGGAGCTCGTGAGCCTGCATTCAACTCAGGTTTAGGCCTTACACGTGTTTAGGTCTATTTTCTGTCTGATGGTCCACTCACCCACCTCTTCCATGTTCCTAACTTGGCATGAGACTCCCATTCTAGGCCTAGTTCATGGCTTCATTGCATAGCTCTAACGGAATCCAGACCTACGTTTTACTCCTCAGCTCTAACTCCAGCGGTTTCCTCCACAACGAGCTAATAATAACCTGGAATGTGTCTTTTGGCTTGCTGGAACATGTTTTTGCATTCCTTGCATTATGCCTTGGTTGAACTGATGGTGTTTTCAGTTCGTGGTTTCAAAAAACAAATTGGTTTCACATGAACATTTGCATTGGGTTTGTTCCTTCACAAGGATTTCTCCATCTCTGTGCGTGGTCGACTCCATCTTCAACCTGTAACCTAGTTATGTATGGTCGACTCCATCATGGAATCCAAGCTCTCTGACCCTCCTTCCAACGGCTCCATGACCCTCTTCCATTACCTTCTCGGTCAAGCCATTACCTGTAACCTACAGCATATGACACGTGGTTTTCCATTCTCTTGAACCAACTCCCTTCACTCGTTCAACATCCATGGCGGTTTTCCATGCTCTCCAACGTGCACTTCCACCATAGCAGTCAACGTGGGCCCATGCTTCCCTTTTAGATTTTTTTGGCAAGTTAAAACAAACACTTTTTTTATGGTTTAAGGTTAAAAACATTTATTCATGGCATTGTATTAAATTTTGGGCTGCATTTTTGCTTTGTTACTTACCTTCCTACGAGCGTCAAAGACGGACAGTGAGGTCCAGGGTTGGTAGGAGGCTGATCCCCCCTCACAAGAAAAATAAACTATGCCTAAAATTTGATGTCATTTCTAATGGGTACCCACACGATACCCTTTGCACTCATTTTGAGCACTTTTAAAATGCATTTGCAGCATCTAGTGGCATTTTCCATTAGTTGCGAGAATCGTTTTAATGCTATAACTTTTGACTCGCTGCTCATTTTTTAGTGCTTCTTTAGGAAAATTTGCATGATTTTTCACACATTACGTGATGATGTTGTCAATTTTATAAATTCACTACTTTATAAAGTGCCGCATTCTAGGGGATTGACTAGCACTATTGGTCTTTCACACGTAGACGCATTATCGGCCGAGTCCGACGTCTTCCATTCGTGAATCTTGCATTTTTCATCATGGAGAGTGCTCTTTATAGAATTCAGCATCATAGGATCACCTTACAGCCTCCACAACTTCTCACCAAGAGAGAGAACTATTCAGCCTGGCGTGCTTCCAAGGAACGTTACTTTGCTCACGAGGGTCTTTCACCCTTCTTACTTGGGCTAGTTCCTGCACCCACTGATCATCGTCATCTGGAGGAGTTCCTTGACACTTGTGACCATGTCTTTGGTCACATGATGATGCATGTCTCTCGTTTTCTCTGGTTTCATGTGGCAGACTCAGATCCACCTCACCGTGTCTGGAGCATTCTTCAGTACCTCTATGGAGATCCTTCACATACTACCGCTGCTATTGTTGTTGATGATTAAGTCATCTCCTCCATTTCTTCATGTGATGGTAGTTCCACTGACATAGACTCACTTAGTTCTACTTCTGATGATGAGGATTCTACACCCATTTCTGATGTCGAGAGTCCTACAGAGGACTCTTGTCCTCTTTCTCTCACTATTCTAGAGAGTGTTGACACATCCCACATCTCATCAGATATCAAGCAATCTCCTACTTAGCCTTATAAAGTCATCACACCCGCCTCCTTTCCACTTTCAGTATGCGAGGCCCCTTTCATTCCTCTACCTTCATTGGATGACTCATACCTATCTTACATCACTCTTCTGTTTGTTGAGCCCCCACATTGGGACGAGTATCTACTTGACCTTAGTCATCTTTTCACAGAGCCTACTCATGATGCACTATAGGTCCCTCATCCATCTATAGGTGTTTTAGAGGATTTCATCATCTCTGTTGTTGGGAGTGCCCGTTCTGAGAATCATGTCACTTCCACATTTCCAAAGACCTTCATTGATCCATTCTCAGTTGTGGATTCATTTTCTATTGTGGAGGATGTTTTGTTCCATTCACATCACTTGGACATCCTTTTTGTGGGTGTTCCTAATTTTTACTCTGATAGTTCTACACACATGGCATTACCTTTGGTTCCTTGGCACTCACTTGCTAGACCTATGTCACACTTCCATGCACCAAACTCAGAGTTCTTTGTGTTACTACCTTAAGTTTCCTTTACGGAGTGGGTGAACTTCCAGCACATATTTTCTATCCTTCCTAAGGGCAGGCACACAGTCATTTCAGGTGGCTCTTCTTCAGTCCAGAGGTAGAGGATCTTGTCATAGACATTCTTCTAGGAGACCTCCTAGAGCTGCAGATTTCATATCCGTCCATGGAATCTTCTGCATTCCTCTCGTCTCCCTCTTCTTCTCTCTTCTTCTTTTTGAGAGATTTCCTCTTTGTACATGGGTACCTTTTCAGGCTCATCCAGAGCTGGGACCCATATTTGGCATCTTTCTTAGATTAGAGAGTGTTTTGTTCTCTCGTGGTAGATTTTTTTCCCACTTGGTTTTCCTTCACTTCTTGGGACCTATTTCTTGTGCATGGGTACCTTATCAAGCTTGGTGCCAGGACCCATTTCTCGTTTCTAAATTTCTGCCTCATACTAAGTTACGATGAAGGGGGGGTGTTGGTGTGTTTTATTTTCCACATCATTAGGTGAGTCATCTCACTTAGGTGAAATCGTTGGTCCATGTGTCATTTAGGGGGTCATTATGAGATTTCTTTTATGCATCAGTGTGTCAGTGCATCATATGCATCATTAGGAGTTATACTTATATTATAGGAATGTAACTCACCCCTCTCTACTCAAGTTGTCATGATTGCAGCACTGGGGGTTACTCAGCACCTCCTATATGTACAACCCTTTTGATCTATGAGAGAGAGGAGAGTTTTATGGCTTAACCAGGTTCTTCCCGTGTTTCAAATCTTTGTATGCACATTTGGTTGATGCTCGCTCCTCCCTAGATCTCTTCACGCTGTCATTTGCATGTCTGTTGATGTGCATGTCATCCCTCATGATCCTCACTTGTGGGTTTCTAAACCCTCTTTCAATTTTCACATGTGATGGATTTACTTATGGTTTTGTTATATACCTAGTTATCATTTGGTTTCAAATGGCTAATTAGATGTCGTCAGGTGTTGTTTGGATGCTATATATATTTTTAGTTAGTATGTATGTATATGTTTATCATTGGTCATTTCATATAGACATTATTTGGTATAGTTAGTGTGATTTATTCATGCATCCTATATCAAGAATGTTTATTTGTTATATTTTATTACGCAGTCTTTGTTAAATGTTTGCATTGAGTGTGCATATTATTGTGCAAATGATAATGTGTGTTTTAGGGCTACACTTCGGGTTTACACAAGCAACCAAGTGGGCCAAGTCCTAGACATGTTTGATTGTGTGAATCCTTAGTTTTTTATTATATGTCATAATTCAGCACCATGGGTGAGCCATACTTGTAAACTTTTATTATTTTATAAATTATTTAGTTTTGTTTGAGCTAGTTTAGGGACCTAGTCATTCCCACATGTGCTAATTTTGTTTAATGTTAATTAAGTGGGGTTGTTTGAGCTATGAGACCACATAAGTTACACTTGGGTGGGCCCCACCATCTCAACTCCTGTGCCATTTATCCCAAACTCGTATTTTGGCTAAGAGTGGCAATGTTTGTGATCACTTTTCATTTTGGGAGCTTCCCTTTCATGGAAAATGAGAGTGTTTATAATTCTTGTTTTGTTTTTGGAATCCTTGTGTGGGTAGATGAGGAGGGTAACACATGTCACCCTCTAATTTTTGGTGAATTTTATATTTGTTTTCTTAAAATTTTCCCTCATGGAGAGGGGTTGGGACTCTTTGGTCATTCTTGCATTTTGGGAGTTGGATATTTTTGGTGTACTTATGGAGTTAGGAATTTGGATTGTGGATTTCCTAGAGATTTGGAGAGCTTCTCTGATTATGGAAAATATCTTATGTTTAGGAAAATGAAATTGGTGTTTTGTTGTATTGTAATTTTATGTTGGAATTTGGGTGTGTTGTGAATCTTTATTGTTTACTTTTTCTCCATCCATCATGACTGTCATGGATTTTGGAGTTTTTGGGAAGAGATAGGAATACCCTTCTCACCAAATTGCTTGATCGGAAAGCCATTATGGTTTTATTATTCTTCCCCTCATATTGTTTGATGTGGGGAAATATTTTCATACGGTTAGAACATCTTTCCCCATCCATTGTAAGGAAATCATCATGGTTTGAAAATCCTTCCAATGAAGATGATTGGTGCATGAGTTGGAGAGATAGAAAGGGATATTGTGTTTGGAGAGATAAGGAGGGTGCATGGATTGGTACATTGTGTTTTCTATGGGTGTATTCACCACTTGGATACATATTGGATTTCTTAACTCTCTTCCCCATTTTGGGGGAAAGCAAGGAGCTTCTCCCTTATGTGTTGTTTAATTTGTTTTTGGTGTATGTTTGAAAGTGTGCTTGTATGTATGTTTTCCAGTCCCTCTTCACTTGTGCAAAACTGAGGCATGTATGTTTTCTCTTGCATGGGATTGGAGGGAGGATAGCATGTCCTCCATGAATTAGGGATGGCATGTAATGATGCCAATATTTTTGGAGGTAACTCGAGCCCCAGCTTGTTGTGCTTTGAAGAACCCTGTTGGAGTTGAAAACATGAAAATTTTAGTTTGAATATTGATGAAGAAAACATCGAGACCTTATTATGTTGTTTCCCTAATTTTGGGGAAGTCTTCTCTATTTGGATTCTACTGGTTTCTCATAAAATATGTTGTAAAATTTTCTTGTAGTCTCGTGCTTTAGGATACATGTGCATCTTGCACAAATAAATGTTGTTTCAAATGTTTTGTTCTTCCTTCCCCAGTAATTATCTTGAAGGTGGTATGTAATGGGTTAATTCTTATTTATCATCATCAGAAAAAATCTTGTTATATTGGAATCTTGTCTCTCTCACATTTGATTGAACTCCTACTCTAGTTTTGTAATCATTTTGTAAAACTTATTTTCAATGAAGGTTGGGAGTATGTAATCAATTTTTATGTAAGTTATTCTTGACATCTAGAGCATGTTGTATTCCTACTCTATCATGTTGTAAAAGTATACCTATTATTACATTTTAAGAACATGGTGTTAACAATGTCAAATGAAAGAGTTAGCTATGTTTGGATCCTTCTCTTGAGAATAATTTTTAGTTCTTTCATATTGAAATAATCTTCTACTCTTGTGTCATAGATTTTTTATTTAGGTATGTTTATAAAATAATGCAAAATGAAATTTATGTATAAGCTTGTATTTAATCTTGTAAGGATAAAATATAAGCTAAAATCAGTTGATGTTAATTTCTAAAAACTTGTTATTTTGTTTTCATTTATTTACTCTTGGTATTAAGTGAAAAGAGAGATTCGTTGTCAATTCATGGTTATCCTTGAATAATAATTTCACTTACCTAAGTTATGGGAATGAAGTGGATTTTTTTGTTGTTAAAATTGTTAGTTATGTTGGTAGCAAACCAACTCCATTTACTATGTAGGTTTTAGTCTTGTTATTCACAAAGTAGGAATGCATTATGCATTATGGAGGGAATGCATATTGCAGTTGGAAATTTGAAATGTATGTGCCATCTATATCTTGTTTAGGTGAAAGATGTCTTTTCATACTTAAAGTTTTTTAATATGCATATTTCTTACTATTTGGGAAGTAATTATATTTTTAAAAAATCAAGCTCATTAACGGCCTATTGAATCAATAGTTTAAGTTGTGAATGTAATATGACTTATGTCACAAACATAAGAAAAAAGAATAACTTTCAGGAATGCTTGTAAACATATCATTTGATGATTTTATCATTCAATTTACTTTTTGTGAGAAGCAGTCGAAACTACAATGTTAATCTACAATTATATATTCAAATACCAATATAAAAATATTTGGATACATGTATATCTAGATATACATTTTCAGGATTTGTCATTGTGATAACACAACAAACTAGATTTAAAATCTCGCCCCTTCCTTATACACATTTTACCCTGGGATCTTATTAAATTATTTTCAAATCACTTTATATATATATATATAAAAGCATTGAGACTATTTGAAATTATGTATTTTTATATGCTAAGGGGTGGGGGGGATTCACAATCCTATGACTACATGGAGTTGGTTATGTAAACAAAGAAGGATGGGGTTGGATATACCTATGGTATAGGCATTGCGAATACTGTACAAAACCTTATGTCCTCTCCTCTATATATGCTAAGGGTTGGGGGGGGATTCACAGTCCTACTGAACCCCATCGAGCTACTCATGTTAACAGAGAGGGATGGGGTTGGACGAACCCCTTGGATTGGGATGCGACTTGTACAAAACCTCACTCCTCCCCTTTATTTAAGTGGTTCTTTCACTGAAACCCTCACACTCAACCCTCTTCCCCCCCCCTGGATTGAATCATGTTCACACCCCCTTTCACTGAAAACCTCCCCCCCCGCCCACCATATGCATCCCCTATACATTGTATGAAACCAAATACTGTAATCCCATCCTTGGTAACGAAGCCCCTACGCGGCCCATTTGGGGGCTCAAATCCACCACATATACACGAATATATATATATATATATATATATATATATATATATATATATATATATATATATATATGGGGCTTCATTACCAAGGATGGGATTACAGTATTTGGTTTCATACAATGTATAGGGGATGCATATGGTGGGGGGGGGGGGAGGTTTTCAGTGAAAGGGGGTGTGAACATGATTCAATCCAGGGGGTGGAAGAGGGTTGAGTGTGAGGGTTTCAATGGAGAACCACTTAAATAAAGGGGAGGAGGGAGGTTTTGTATATATATATATTCAGGCGATATGGGATGTATTTCAACAAAAAAAATATAGAAACCCCCATTATGTGGTAAAATGCACAAAATAAGGAAAAGAAGTATATGTGCCCTCCATGGCCCTCTCCATAAACCTGCACAAAGAGAAGACAAAATGAAACAAAGAGAAAGAGAAAAGAATACTTATGTTTAGAAATCTAGGGCTTTCAGAGAGACTTACATCTAATGGCCAACAATCTTTTAATCCAATGGTGGAGTTTCTATCCTCACAACTTTCATTTTTTGGAGCTAATTTTATAAATAAGATAAGGTAGATAAAATTAATGGTGTGTGTTAGGTTGTGGAGCCTATTTTTCATGTGTGAAAGTGTTGGAGACTGTACACTTTTCATGTATCCTCACTGAAGTAGTGAAATTTTTTTAGGCGTAAAATTTTTTGGCCTCGAAAAATGCACCTGACATATCGGGAAACATGATTTTCTCATATGGGCGAGTTTTTTTGACCCATAGGTTTATGGGACGGGTTTTTCCCATGGTTTTGATACCCACGGTTTTGTAAAACTACTTAAGAAGTTGTCTATTTATATGGTCTTATGCATATGATAGATGTACAAGCAAATGTATTGCAGATGTGTTTTGAATTCGGCTGTGAATTCTGTAGAGTTTGTTGAGCATGGCTCCAAACGGATCTGGGTATTGTATTGAGAGAGTGGTGGCTTGTAATAAAAATCTGAGTAAGTGATTCTTGGTGGACGTAGCCCAAATTGGGTGAACCACGTTAAATATTGTCTCTTTGTGTTGTGTTATTTTATTCTGCAATTTTATTCGAGATCTGCAATAATTTCTGCATATTAGTTTATACTGTTACAATTCTGTGAGGGATTATTCCACATATTTTATCCCTTATTTCCTAACAATTGGTATCAGAGCCTAGTTTGGTTTGTTGAAGTGTTGAATCATAGGGAAAGTTTTTAGCTTGAGTGGGAGCTATGGAAGATGAAGGAAGATCTAGGGTTTATAAATTCAACGGGTAGAATTTCAGTCTTTGGAAGATGCAGATGGAAGATTACCTTTATCAGAAGGATCTTTATACTCCGTTGTCTGAGAAGGTGAACAAACCCTCGAGTATGATAGATGTCGAATGGGATTTGTTGGATCGGAAGGCACTTGGAATGATCCGACTGAGTCTTGCATCTTCAGTATTATTTAATGTTTCAAAGGAAAATACTGCAAAAGATCGAATGGATGCATTAGGGAAGTTGCCTCTGCCTCTAATAAGATATTTTTAATGAAAAATTTGTTTAATATGAAGATGTCTGAGAATAGTTCAGTAGCAGATCATTTAAATGATTTCAATACGGTAGTGAATATGCTAGCTTTGGTTACAATAGAATTTGATGAAGAAGTTAGGGATTTATTAATTTTGTGCTCTTTACCTGAGAGTTGGAATAGCCTCGTAATGGTGGTAAGTAACTCGGTTCCAGCTAACTCAAAGTTGAAGTTTGAGGATGTTGTAGGGGTGATTCTAAGAGAGGAAATGCGAAGAAAAAGCTCTGGGGAATCTTCTACTTCAAGGAATGCTTTGACAGTGGAAACTAGAGGGAGACAGAGGAATAGAGGAAACCATGGAAAATCAAAAGATCAGGAAAGGTCAAAATCCAAGAACAAGATTGTATGCTGGAATTGTGGAAAGCCTGGGCATGCAAAGAAGGACCGTTGGGAGCTTCCGGATAAGAAGAAACAACAAGAAGAAAATAAGGAGGGAAATGTGGCAATGGGTAATGTATGTTAGGATGCTTTGATTCTTTCTTTGTACAATATTATTGAATCTTGGGTTTTAGATTCAGGGGCTTCTTTCCATGCTTCTCCACATAGGCATTATTTTTTTGATTATGTTCAAGGAGATTTTGGGCATGTTTTTCTTGGTGATGATGAGCCTTGTAGCATAGTTGGAAAAGGTTCTGTTCAGGTTAAGATGCAGAATGGGAATACTTGGCTATTAAAGGATGTCAGACATGTGCCTACATTAAGATGAAATCTGATATCGGCAGGGCAGTTGGGAAGTGATGGCTGTACTATGATATTTACAGCAGACTCTTGGAAGGTTACCAAGGGTGCTCTTGTGGTGGAAAGAGGTAAGAAGGTTGGAACCCTTGTATTTAACCACTGATAGTACTAATGATTGTAATCTTGTGGCTTCAGATGCAGATACAACATTATGGGCACTATAGGATCGGTCATATGAGCCATAAGGGCATGAACATCATAAAGAAGAATTTGCTTGGATATACAGAAACAAGTTTCAATTTATGTGAGAACTGCATATATGGGAAACAGAATCGAGTAAGGTTTCTCAAGGTTGGACCTATAAAGAAAGAGAGTAAGTTAGAGCTGGTGCATTCTGATGTGTGCGGGCCAACTCAGGTATCATCTCTTAGGGGTTCAAGTTATTATGTTACTTTTATTGATGATGCAACAAGGAAAGTTTGTGTTTATTGTATTAGAAACAAATCTTATGTATTTGACACTTTTGTTAAATGGAAAGCCTTGGTAGAGAATGAAACAGGTCCTTAAGCAAAAATGTCTCAGGTCAGATAATGGAGGGGAGTATTGCAGCAATGAATTTGATGATTATTGTTCTAAGAATGGAATCCGCAGGCAAAAGACGGTTCCAGGAACTCCACAACAGAATGGGGTATTAGAAAGGATGAACAGAACAATAATGGAATGTGCTAGGAGCATGAGGTTACATGCAAGACTGCCTCTTTCTTTTTGGGCAGAAGCGGTGAGCACAACTGTGTACTTGATAAACAGAGGACCCTCAAGTGGCTTGGATGGAGGCATACCTGAGGAGGCTTAGTATGGTAAGAAATTTGATTATTCATTTCTTAGAGTCTTTGGATGTGAGGTGTTTTTTCACATAGACAAGGATGATAGGACTAAGCTAGAGTCTAAATCAGAAAAATGTACTTTCATTAATTATGGTGGTGATGACTTTGGATATAAATGTTGGAGTATTAAGGACAAGAAAATCATTCGATCTAGGGATGTGGTCTTTAATGAGAAAGTCATATATAAGCAGAAGTTGCAGGAAAATAGGGAAGAATCCAAGAAAGAATATGCAGCGGTAGAGGATCTTCCAGATGGGAAAGTGACACATGAATTAGCTCAAGAAACCCGTCAACAGGAACCCCAAACTCCTATATTGAGGAGGTCTTCTAGGGTAAGAAGAGAACCTGAACGTTTTTCACCTTCTCTTTATTATTTATTACTCACTGATAGTGGAGAACCAGAGAGCTTGGATGAAGTAATGCAGGTAGATGCCAGGAAGAAGTGGGAGCAAGCTATGGATGAGGAGCATCAGGCTCTCATGGAGAACCAGACATGGGATTTGGTAAAGCTACCCGAAGGAAAAAGAGCATTACAGAATAGGTGGGTCTTTAGAGTCAAAGAGAAAGAAGGAGGCAAGAAAAGATGCAAGGCCCGGTTGGTGGTCAAGGGGTTTGCACAGAAAAAAGGTATAGATTTTGATGAGATTTTTTCTCCTGTAGTAAAAATGACTTCTATTAGAACTATTCTTGGAATAGTGGCAGCAGAAGACTTGCACTTAGAACAGTTAGATGTAAGGACTACATTTCTCCATGGCAATTTAGAGGAGGAGCTATATATGCAGCAACTAGAAGGATATGAAGTCAAAAGTAAAGAGGAGATGGTGTGCAAACTAAAGAAGAGCCTGTATGGCCTGAAACAAGCTCCATGTCAATGGTATAAGAAATTTGATAGATTCATGATGGAGCAAGGTTATATCAGATGTCATTCTGACCATTGTGTGTATATAAAGCAAGTTGAGTTTGGAAGTTATATTATCCTGTGTTTGTATGTTGATGACATGTTAGTTGTAGGTAAAAACATGCAGGAAATAAAAGTACTCAAGAAGCAGCTAAGTGAATCATTTTCTATGAAGGATTTGGGTGTAGCCAAACAAATCCTTGGTATGAGGATATCTCGGGATAGGAAGGAACAGAAGCTGACTTTATCTTAGGAAGAGTACGTTAAGAATGTCTTGGAGAGGTTTAATATGCAGGATGCTAAACCGGTTGGGACTCCTTTGGCAGGCCATTTCAAGTTATCGAAGGAGGAGTGTCCCAAGACAAAGCAAGAGAGAAACCAAATGTCCAAGGTACCTTACTCATCAGCAGTTGGCAGTTTGATGTATGTCATGGTATGCACTAGGCCTGATTTTTCCCATGCAGTGGGAGCTGTGAGTAGATTTATGAGTGATCTAGGTAAAGAGCATTGGCAAGCAGTAAAGTGGATCCTTCGGTATTTGAGAGGGACCATGGGGACAGTTTTGTGCTACAGTGGATCAAACACCGCTTTACGTGGTTATGTAGATTCATATATGGCTCAAGATGTAGACAGCAGGAGGAGCATGACAAGTTATATTTACACTGTAGGTGTGATAGCAGTGAGCTGGATTTCACGACTACAGAAGCTGGTGGCTTTGTCAACCACAGAGGCTGAGTATGTTGCTACCATAGAGGCAAGCAAAGAGATGATTTGGTTACAACAATTTCTTGAAGAGTTGGGGCATAAGCAGGAGGAATGTAAGCTGCATAGTGATAGTAAGAGTGCTATAGACCTAGCTAAGAAATCTACTTTCCACTCTAGGACAAAGCATATACAGTTAAGGTACCATTTCATCAGGACAACTTTGGAGGAAGAGAAGTTGAAGTTGGAGAAGATTCATACCAGTCATAATCCTGCAGACATGATGAGCAAGGTGGTCACAAGGGAAAAACTGAAGTTGTGTTCAGCTTTGGTTGGTCTTCACAGAAAGTAGTGAAGGGTTGAGAAGCTTGTTTAGAGGAAAACTAGTCTCCAAGTGGGAGATTGTTAGGTTGTGGAGCCTATTTTTCATGTGTGAAAGTGTTGGAGACTGTACACTAAGAGTATTGTACACTTTTCATGTATCCTCGCCGGAGTAGTGAAATTTTTTTAGGCGTAAAATTTTTTGGCCTCGAAAAATGCACCCGATATATCGGGAAACATGATTTTCTCATATGGGCGAGTTTTTTTTGACCCATAGGTTTATGGGACGGGTTTTTCCCATGGTTTTGATACCCACGGTTTTGTAAAACTGCTTAAGCAGTTGTCTATTTATATGGTCTTATGCATATGATAGATTTACAAGCAAATGTATTGCTGATGTGTTTTGAATTCGGCTGTGAATTCTGTAGAGTTTGTTGAGCATAGCTCCAAATGGATCTGGGTATTGTATTGAGAGAGCGATGGCTTGTAATAAAATCTGAGCAAGTGATTCTTGGAGGACGTAGCCCCAAATTGGGTGAACCACATTAAATATTGTCTCTTTGTGTTGTGTTATTTTATTCTGTAATTTTATTTAAGATCTGTAATAATTTTCTGCATATTAGTTTCTACTGTTGCGATTCTGTGAGGGATTATTCAGCATATTTTATCCCTTATTTCCTAACAGTGTGGGGGTGAGTTATTTAAATGAGTTTTCTAGGGGGAAGAATATAAGGGTGAGGGTGGGGTTTAGACTTAAGTGTTGAAATGTTTAAATTATGGGAAGTATTTTAAATGAAGTGACCTTTTAATATTACAGGAATAAATATGAATTTTTAAAATAAGTTATTTGATTTAAAGTGTAAGTGGGGAAATAGATTATTACCTTTGACTTCAATATTTTAATTAAATAAAATTATCACGGACTAAGGATGTAACGTAACCCAAAAACATTAGGATGAGTAGTCAAGATAAATTTTAAATCTGTTAAATAAAATTAGACCAAATTTTTAGTAGTTTTAAGATGTATTTAAGTGCAATAAAATTGAGGTATCATAGATCTGAGGACTAAACCCTCATTTTCTAACCTCTACACCTAATGTATGTCACTGATTTACAGATTAATTTCTTCTCAAAGGGCTTGAGAGGTATCAAGATCTACCAAGATTCAAGAAAACGTTATATGAGGCTTACCAAAGGTTTTTATCATCAACTTCTTTGAGGATCCTAGGGTATCACCTATAGCAATAATGTATTATTTGTTCTAGAGTTGTAATGGGAGTCCTAAGAACTAAACCTAGAAATGGTAGATATTAAAGGAGTCTTTTATAGGGTTAAAATATAGATTCCATGGCTTGAACATTAGTCCATGTTCACCCCATACCTAATATTGGTAAAAAAATAAATCCCTCTCCTCAGGGGTTTTGAAAACAGAAATAAAATAAGCTTTAACACAATGGTAAATCTCTATCTGACCCTTCATATTTTCCCTCCATGTAAGAGACATATAGTCATGGATCTGAGATAACTTAGGCAAGAACTTATGGAATATGCAAATGAGACCAAGTGTTAGCATTTATTTTACATTGTATTCGGTTGGAGCTGTTTGAACCACCGTAACTGTTTCTCTCTCCTATTTATCTTTGCCCCTTGGTGGGTGATAAACGAAATGAAGATTATGTGATTATTTTATGTTTATCCCTGTTAGTCAAGATATGAAGGATATTGTATATTTCTATTCTCTGTCTACCAGATCTAACATTGGTATCAGAGTAGGGGATGTGTCCAAAGGAGGCAGAAGTGTGAGAAGATGTAGCGACCAGAAGAGATGAAGACACTAAGGAGGACGGTAGATCAATTTAATCTCGTCCGGTTCTGAACTAAGTTGAGCATTTGTTTTTATCTAAGAGGTAGAGAATAATTCTTTTGAGCGCTAAGATCAAAGGAGGGAAAACTCAGAATTACTGCAGCAGGAGCAACCATGGACGCATTTCACCATAATAGTTTTGTTGTTTTTAATTTTTTTCTTCTGTGATGTTTTGTCTTCTGTGATGTTGACCGTGGCATTTTTGACGTCTAAAATGACTGAAAACGACTAAACACTTTTGAACTAATCCATATTGCAATAGAGTAAGGATCATGAATAGGCTCTTGTTCTCCAACCTCCTATATTACATTCTGGGACTCGGTGACTGCGCAGGAAGAAGAAGGAGCATGTCAGATCTAAAGAGCAAAGAAGGGATCGAGATTACATACAAAATGTGTAGTGTTGTATGACATTTATGTTATGTAACTGCATTCAATAACTACCCAAAAAATCATGTCAATTTTTATACTAAATATGAGCAAATACAGTATGCAAGTGAAGTGTTTGACATAATGTCTTAAAGATATGTTGTCCATAAGTGTCTTAATGAGCCTCTAGTTCTCTTTCATCAATGCAATTGGAGGAATTAAATCCTGATTTTATTGCTATGATGAGCATTTTTTCATAATACACTCCATTTGGAACAATGCATTTTCCTTTGTTAGTTTGTCAATATTTCTATGACTAATTCTCTACTTGATGTGTATTCAAACCTTTCTGAGATAGCATTTTGCGTTAAAAGTGTTAAATCAAATGTATACAAGAGATGTGATTTCATGGAGTAGTATGGTGGTTGTGTGTGCCGAACATGGAGCTACAAGTAACATGTCTTGCAAAATCCATTGTGAAGTGATGCACAAATGTTTCTTGTTAGCCTTATGGGTGCTCAAGCACATTGAGATGAATGAGGAATATATTTGTCAATAAGGAGGCAAAATGAAAGGACTATAGTATGGATCTAGGTGACCTCGATGAGATCATTTATGGCTTTATTGGATGATAAAAATTTGGTTGTTGACGTTCACCGGAAGGGTAATGTTTTAAAGAATATGCGAGGCTTAATGGAGATTGCTCACAAGTCTAAGATGGAAAAGACCAAAGAAAATAATCTTTCTGATCAGTTTGAAGCATGATGTGCAAAGAACAAAGCAAGCTATGAAAGAAAAATTACCATGAGGGAAGAATGTCCTGTTAAGTGCCCTATTGAGAAAACAGTTGAACCTGCGCAGATAGAAGTTGCTAAGATTCTAAAGACGTCAAAGAAGAGAGTGAAGAATTTGTTGATGAGATTGGCTTCACATCATCATGTAGTACTATAAGTAGCTATAGGAGGACGGAGAAAAAATTGAGGCTACAGGAAATCCAGTGACCTCTTCCAAGCTGCAAGTGACGAGGCTGCCAAAAGATATTTTGGCGAATAAGGTATTGAGGACCAATTCGTCAATTTTGGTTTTTTTATTTCAGTTTTGTCTTGGTTGTTCTGTTGTTTTTCAATAAAGTGCAGATGTTGCATAGTTTCCTATTTGGGACCTCCTAAATTGAAAAGTGTCGTGGGGAACAAAAAAGCACTAAAAGAAGTTCATGGTACTCACACTGGGTTCGTGGTAATCCTTTAAAACCACCGTGGTAAAATCCTCTTGGCTTCGTGGTAAGCCTGTAAAATGACCGAGGTAAAATCCTTTTGGTTTGTGGTAATCATGTAAAACCACCGAGGTGAATAGTCAGTAAAGTTATCCTGTCGCTCTAGGTTTTCTGGTCAACCTTAGAAAAACCATGTGGATTGAGACCATGTAGGCACATGCTCCTGTGAAGACCCTCTTTGCAGTGTTCTCATTAAGGGGGGCACTCTCTATTTGGAAATGTATGTTTGTACGAACAATGTAATAAAGGGCGGAATGTTAGCATTTATTTTACATTATATATGATTTCCACTGTATTCGGTTGGAGCTGTTTGAACCACAATAACTATTTCTCTCCTATTTATCTTTGCCCCTTCATGGGTGATAAATGAAATGAATATTATGTGATTATTTTCTATTTATCCCTATCATTCAATATGTGAAGGAGTTTGTATATTTTTATTCTCTGTCTACCAGATCTAACACCTAGCTCAGAGATATTTTCCTCCTCCTTGAAAACCTTTTGTAGTAGATCTTCCCTTTGTTAGCGCATTAGTTAGGAACTAATACATTATTTGTAAATAGTTATGTGGTTGTAACTGTTCTTTCCTCCCACATAACCTATATATATTTGGGCGTACAGATTTATTTGGATTTTTTTCCTGATCAAATACTGTAGTAAGTTCCTTCCCATGTCCAGCAAAACCCCCTACAGCGGTCGGTCCAAAATCCTCATCTTAGCGTCAGAATTGATCATCACACGGCAATTGAGAAGTAAGAGGAAGCGGCCTATACTTTCCTTATCATTGACACTTGATTGAAGGTCCCTGTGTTTTTTTTCTTTCACTAGGACGTGTGGACCTTGTGCATGGCAACCAGTAGATTTTGCTATTTTTTTCTTTGGCAAAGTGTGATATCAATGGAAGTTTCCTTGATTTGTTACCTGAAAGGATAAATTACAATGACCTGTAAATAATAACGAGGTCTGCGTTGAAGAAGAAGTGTGCGTGGAAACCTTCAAGCTTGCACACTTGTTACGAAGCAAGGAAAACCAAAAGCCTGCACTGCCAATAGAAGAAAGCACCAAAGGAGAGGATTTGTGACCTGCGTGTCAAGTATATGTCACAAATTTCGGATGCAAAAAACACCACGAGAAATGCACCAAATATTTGGTCATTGAGCAACAACGAAGACACCACTGGACTGTTATTTTCCTTGGTCAATGAGCTCCATAACACTAGGAATATTCTCTTTGACAAGATTGTGCACCGAGGACTGTTAGAGTATTTTTGGTTCGACGTTCGATGTCAAGCACGGTGGATTCATGTAGAACTTGAATGTGGATATGATGCAGATGATGAACATGAAGTAGAACACCCACAAGAGCATCTGCATCTCACTACATAATCCTATAGAGCCCATCTTCGGGATAGATTCCTTCAGTAAGCATTGTAGCCATTTTTGAAAAATAAAAATAAATAAAATATAATTTTAAGTTCTTGAAAATGTCTGCTCCAAAAATATTTCTATCCGATGCCCAACTCTTGAAAGGGCCAAATTTCACTGCATGAAAAACCAATATGTGGATGATTCTTCAGTTTGAAGATCTTTGGGGGATCGTTTCTGGCAAAGATACCCCTCGCACAGACGCTGATTTGTTGGATAAGCATGAAAAGGCCAATGTAAAAGCACTAATGCTTATCACCCTAAGCGTTTTTTATGAGGTTCAACTTTACATTTGAGAAGCAACCACTTCCTCTCAGGCATGGACAGTGTTGTGTACCATCTATGAATCCAAGAATCTGACGATGAAGTTGCATCTTCAGAAAAATCTTCACACCATGAGTATTGATGATGGTGAATCAGTAGAAGCCTTCTTGTGGCGTGTGGCCAAGTTACATGCAAAAATCTCTGCTCTCGGTGAACTGGTGGACAACAAGTTGCTAGTCCCACTCACCTTGCAAGTTGTTCCTTCCCAGTTTCAGACACTAATCACCATGTTGACAATCACTCAATAGGAGGTGAGTTTTGCCACACTGGTGAATTATCTCCAGCAGGAAGAAGCCATGCATAATGTTTAAGAAGCCTTCAAAGACAAGGATCTCATCAAAAGGAAAAAGCATAAGCCTCGGAAAGGGAAATCAACCCCCCAATATCAGAAGCAGCATCCTCAACAACAATCTTCTCAGCGGCCACCACAGTGGCCACCCCAAAAGCAGTAGAACACCAAGGCAGATCAATGGTGCCATATTTTCTCCATGGATATGCACAAGATTATGAACTGTTATTACAACGATTCTAGGTATGGAAACTCTAGCGAAGAGAGCACTTCTGGCCAAGAATATTCCAATAAATCTCGATGGCATGCTCATAATCAAAGGCAGAAGGGTCACATTGCTTCCCAGCAGGATGCCACCTCCAATGAAGAGGTTCTAGAAACAACTCATCTGGACATTGTCCTAGTCTCGTAGACTTAGCAGCCGTCAAAAAGTGTCTAGTTTATTGATTCGGGCACCAGCAAACACATGACTGGCAATAAGAAGTTGTTCCATACACTGAGTGACCGGCCCACTAGAGATCAGATCACCATCGTGGACAATTAGGAGTATATTATGGCAGGGATTGGTGATTTCATCATTCCTCTTGGAACATGAAGATGTACACTCATGAAGGTGCTATATGTTCTAGGTTTGACATCAAATCTCTTGTCTATGAGTCAACTTCTTAATCATCAAATGTGGGTTGAATTCTTTGTATAAAAAGGGGTCAAGTCCTACATCATTTCCTAGGGAGACTCAATAATTGCTCGAGCATTTCTGAAGGGCCATCTATTTGCACTAGATGTGGTCACTTCATCTAGCATTGCTCTCTCTGCTTCAAAGGGAGAGTCCACTGCACTATGGCACTTTCGATATGGTCATCTTTCTACTAGGGCTCTGCATCAACTCTCTGCATCAACTCAGTGTTAAGGAAATGGTAAGAGGGCTTCCTCCACTCTCCCATTCCTTACTTGTTTTCTCATGATGTCTTGCGGGAAAACAACACAAAGGTCCATTCAAACAGAGCTCTTATCATTCTATGGAGCATCTTCAGGTCATACACACTGATCTGTGGGGACCCCTACCAGCTAGTATCAAAGGTTTTGAGTACTTCCAGCTCATCAGTGATGATTACTTAGGGAAAATGTGGGTATATTTTCTCTAGAAGAAGAGTGAGGCATTTGCTAATTTCCAAACCTTTTACCAGCACGCCACTAGGAATTCTGGGAAGCCACTCCTTCTCCTCTACTTAGATAGAGGGGGGGAATTTTTATTGAAAAATTTCTTAGCATACCTGAAGCAGCATGGCATTCAGCAACATCTAACTACCCCCTACACTCCCCAACAGAATGGGTTTTCCGAGTGACATAATAGGACTGTCATGGAGATGGCTCATTGTATGCTCTCCACCGCCAAGTTGGAGGATAAGTTTTTGGCAGAAGTAGTCCAAATAGCAGTGTATCTTCTCAATCCAGCACCCATGAAGATCTTGCCGAATAGGACACCGGAAGAGGTATGGACTGGTCGTAAACATTCTATTCATCATTTGAGAGTTTTAGGTTGTACTACATATATGCATATTCCAAATGAGAAAAGGAAGAAGATCAATCTAAAGACATTGCCATGTATTTTCTTGGGGTATAGTACTACCTCAAAGGAATATCGTCTCATGGATCCTACGACAAAGAATATCTACGAGAGTTGAGATGTGGTGTGTGATAAGTCATCCTTTGACTCCCTACCAAACAATGGAGATCCAGTACCAACCTTGTCACATAGATTGCTTACACATCTAGATGATGGACAAGATGACTCTTGTCAGAGAGAAGAAGAGCTAAGTGGGGACTTGTTCATTGATCTAGGCACACTGGAAAACACATCTTCACATCAGCAGTAGCAGCACCAATGTCCGAAATGGGTCCAGAATACTACGAGGGATGCACACATGAACACACTTCCAGGCACTTCTACGAGATTCAGAACATGAAGTCAAGCCAGACATGAGGTAAATTTTACACTCATGAGTTAAGTTGTTAAGAGCACCAAAGATGACACTGTTCGTGAGGCATTAGACCAACCACAGTCGAAAATAAGCTATGGATGCTAAATATGATACCCTAATTAAGAATTAGACGTGGGAACTTGTTGATCTACCTCCAGGTAAGAAATCCATTGGTTGAAAATGGATTTTCAAAACAAAATATAAGGCAGATCGTTCAATCGACAAACACAAAGCATGACTTGTTGCAAAGAGTCATGTTCAACAAGAAGGAATTGACTATGATGATACCTTTGCACCTACTGTAAATATCAAAACCATCAGAATTATCTATGCATTGGCAGCACAAAATGGATGGAAACTTCAGCAGATGGATGTCAAGAGTGCTTTTCTGAATGGTGATCAAAAAGAAGAAGTATGCATGGCCCAACCTGAAGGGTTTGTAGACGAGCATCAACCACACAAGGTATGTCATCTGATAAAGTCACTTTATGGACTCAAACAAGCACCTAGGGCATGGTATATAAAAATTGATGATCACCTATTGTAGCATGGATTCACTCATAGCCCCTTAGATACAAATTTGTATATCAAGAAGGTAGGAACAGAGATTTTTATTCTGGTTTTGTATGTAGATGATCTTGTGATCATATGAAGTTTTTACAATCTTATGGATAATGTAAAGAATGATCTGAAGAAATCCTTCGACATGAATGATTTGGGGCTACTTCACTACTGTCTTGGCTTAGAGATATGGTAGAAGAAGAATCATATCTTTCTCTCTCAAATGAAATATGGCAAGAAACTCCTGCAAAAAGTATGGAATGTTAGATTGTAAACCAATGCCCACGCATTTGGAAAAAGGTTTGCAATTATCTAGATTCCAGGATTCACTGCAGGTATATGGCACTCATTATAGGTAGCTTGTAGGGAGTCTCATTTACTTGACTTATACCAAACCAGATCTTTGATTTGCAGTGAGCTATCTTGCCAAATTTATGCAGGATCTGAAGAAATGTCATTTGATAGCAGCAAAGCATGTGTTGAGATATGTCCGAGGTACAGTTGAATTTGGTCTGGAGTATCAAAAGAACACTCAGTTCTTCTTACAGGGTTATAAAGACTCGGACTATACAAGATTTGTTGATGACAGGAAATCCACTTCAGGGTATATTTTTCATCTCGGATCTGGGCCTATCTCATGGATTAGCAAGAAGCAAATTGTTGCTGCTCTCTCATCCACTGAGGATGAATACCACACCGCACAAGGAGCTATGTGCGAAGCAATTTGGTTATGTCACATTCTTGCAGATATAGAAATTCCTGAAGAAAAACCTCCCATCATTCACTGCGACAATCAAGGTGTGTTGAAGCTTGTGAAGAGTCTTTTTTTTCATGAACAAACAAAGCATATTGAGGTCGAATGTCACTACATTCGTGAACAGGTCTTGAACCACCAAATTCAACTCTAGTACTGCCCTACTGATTTTTAGGTTGTAGATATTCTCACCAAGCCTCTCGAAAAATTGAAGTTTGATTTGTTTAGGGGGTACATTTGTAAGAGCAATGTATTAAGGGGCAATGTTAGTGCATTAGTTAGGAATTAATACATTGTTTGTAAACAGTTATGCGGTTGTAACTGTTCCTTCCTGCCATGCAACATATATATATTTGGGCTTGTTGTTTTGTTATTCATGCATTGAATATACAATTTATTCCTATGCCATCACCTTCATGCTAAGCAATGGAGTATTCTATTAGGATTTTAAAAGCTTTTCTACATTTCTTGTGAAATCCTTTTTCTATTTCGATACCAGGGCAGCAAAGGACTTGGTGAATCCTTCAACCCCAGCCCGCTTTCTGTGCATACCTAGTTTCTCTGGTTGCAGTTTAAAATTCACTACGGGAGGGAATGTTGTGTGGAGCCAACCACAACCTAGTTGATTTGCAAATATCCTCCCCTGGGTTTTTTCTCGTCCACTAGATTTGAAGCTATAACTGGAGCCTACCCCTCCGCTTGTGGTGTGAAAGTGAACACAGGGAAGATTTTTGTTTAGGGTTCGTGGGGAGGATCCGAAGTTAGGGTTTACAGAGGGATTCATCATTGATTTTTCATAAACAACAAATATTTCCCCCGAATATGGTGCAATTTTTAATGAGGTAAAACAAAGATAAATTATCTATAATTATTTCTTTGGTATTTTTAATATACACATGCATAGATATACATACACACATGTTTGGATGTGTGAATAAACTCATTAGAATTTCTAGAGTCATAGAAGCAATTCCATCATTTACTAGAGATAGATAATTAACAATGTTAGTTTAAATGTTGGATCATGTAAATCATCCACAATAATATTTCTTTTTATAATTCATAAAAATAAACAATAGTGTGCATGATTTAGAAAGCTAATATCAACCTTGTAGAATTGTGAAAAACATGATATATTGTGGATTTACATCAAAAATTTATGTTTATGGAGGATATATAATTTAAACTTATATATTTAATCCTTGTGATGTTGTAGGTCAACCACAATGTTCGGTCTATAAATAAATGTATATTGTAGATATTCCACAATTATTTCACAATAATGTTTTATTGTGGATACATGTAGATAAAGTAACCCAATTCTAATAGTTTCATATATTGTAAAAACACTATATTTAAACATTATGTATGTTTGCACGGCTATGATATTGATTATATAATGTTAAAATTTATATTAAAATATTTTTTGCCTGATCGTAGGCTATGGGACTTTGAAGCGATAGTAAAAATATCATTTTTTATTGATTTTAATTATAGTTTGTGAAAATACATGTGATGTTTAGACTATATACTCTAAGAAATATGTATTGTAAAGAAATATTCACAACGATATAGAAAAGATATAATAACCATTATGTACCAATAGTATGATTGGACATTGTTTAATAACTATTAGAAAACCTTATTGAAAAGAGTATTATTTAACGTAAATATAACATTTGTAATTGAGTTTTTGATGAATGATTGTATGTAGAACAAGCACATGTCTATGTAATTTCATGTAAAGAAAATGATTTTAATAAGCTAAAGAATGCATTATGGAGTTTGCTAAAATAAGCTCCCAATGTTGGATATAGCTATATTAATTACAATTTTTTGGGAAATGATTTCACCAATAGTATAATTTTTTGGGTTATGATATTGATTATATAATGTTAAAATTTATATTAAAATATTTTTTGCCCGATCGTAGGCTATGGGACTTTGAAGCGATAGTAAAAATATCATGCGTTTATTGATTTTAATTGTAGTTTGTGCAAATACATGTGATGTTTAGACTATATACTCTAAGAAATATGTATTGTAAAGAAATATTCACAACAATATAGAAAAGATATAATAACCATTATGTACCAATAGTATGATTGGACATTGTTTAATAACTATTAGAAAACCTTATTGAAAAGAGTACTAGTTAACGTAAAAATAACATTTGTAATTGATTTTTGGATGAATGATTGTATGTAGAACAAGCCCGACATGTCTATGTAATTTCATGTAAAGAAAATGATTTTAATAAGCTAAAGAATGCATTATGGAGTTTGCTAAAATAAGCTCCCAATGTTGGATATAGCTATATTAACCAGTTTTATACTTAAAAAGAACAAACAGCCTGAGAGATTTCAATAGTTTGAATATATGTAGATAGGTTAATGAGATGTAATTTGTGGTAAATATGTGTAATACACCAAATTTATAAATCCATTTATATTATTGTATGACTCTTCAAATGTTTATATCTAATTCTGACGTTTTTTTAATGACAAATAAAAAACTCCTAAAATCACAATGATTCAAAGAGCTCCCCTTTATTCCACAAATGGATTTTATACAAAGAATAACTTCATCACTGTATTAATCCATAACAATAAGAATAACATCCCACAATTTTAATACGACCTTAAGAAGAAATATTTGATTGCACAACATATTTCTAAATGTCTAAATATTTAGTGATGCCATATTTACTTGCTCTCCCTTGAAATTTCAGCAGTGAAACCCTCCCTTTTAAGCGCAGCCACTGAGCACAAGCACAAATAAAAAAATTAACAAATATGTTGAGATAATCTTTGTCAAAAAAAATAAAATAATGTTTACCTAGTGAGAAGAATAACACAGAAATAATATAGGCGATGCAAGAAAGAATAGGGTTTTGTTGTTATGCCACCATGCAAGACGGGCATACCTAAAGCATCTGCCGTTGTGGAGCTCGGATCATGTTCGATTTTCACTCTTTTCTTTTCGCTATGAATCGTAACCATTTGAACCCCGTGTACAGCTTTGAGGGAAGTCTGGATGTTCGTTTCATCAGTTTTGGAGCATATTCCCTGAACATTAAGAATTGTTTTCGGCAACGACATCCTGATTATTATGTGTTAACCTCCAACCAACAATTAAACTTTGAGATGATGAAATATATTTATAGAACAAAAAGCAGTGTATGACTCAATAGCGAAACTGCGGAGGATGTGCAAGGAAATCCCTGTAATTGAATGAAAAATGCGCTTCTTCCCACATGCTTCTGATTTCAATTAAATGTGCTATTTTACTCAGAAAGTGGAAGAAACCAACCGAACACGGAAAACACACAGGGGAATTAAATGAGAAGTAGATGTAGTTTTCATTCTTCGTAGAAATGGAGAAGTAATCCTCCGAGAAAAATTACGGTTGTTTACACCTTCTATAGGTGACAATTTTGTTAACATGCAGCAGAAGGAGAAATTTCGTAGACCAGTTTCGCCTCTGCAAACCAATGTTTATAAGGAAAAACGATGTGTATTGTGGAAGAAAAATGAAAGAGTGATGAAGTTGTGTGTTTGTGTTACTCATCAAACGCGCTTAGGGATTTTGAATTTCAATGTATTAAATGACAATGTGCCCAGTATTCAACATTACTGGGCCCCAAAACGCCAGCATTAAAATCAAACAATTTCAGGGCACCTTCTTCGTTGCGTGAATTTCTTCATTGTATGGGTTTTGTTAAGAAATAACACAGTGAAAATTACTTAAAAGAATATGAATTTCCGTGTGAGTAGCGTATCCATGGGTTTCCGCGCTTAAACATTGTTTCCATTGAAGTTCCGTGCGGTTTAGGGGGGTGGAGCGTCGTGTTTATGTTTTTGTGAATACATTTCAAATCACAGTGGAACTTGTTTTCTCAAACTAAAAAAACTTATATTATATTAAGAAAAATAGAGTTTGAGCTCTTTAGGATTGAATTTATGTCACACATTGGTTGTATTTAGGATTGATATTCCTCCATGTCTTTTAGATAGATATATTTCAGATATATATGTTAGTTTATATGTTTTATTTATAAAACATGTCTAAAAGTAAAAACTTATATAAAACTAACATAAAATAAAAATACATTGTGAAGTAAAAAATAAATTTAGATATTTGAAGTGATGATAATTCGTGCGATGGATTTTGAGTTGGGGTGCTCTTCTAGGGTTTGACTACTATCCTGAGTATGTGGCACCCTACTACGTGTCACACCACCTGTCTCGTTCAAGACGAAACATTTTTTTAGCAATTTATTGCTCTTGATTGCATTTCTCACCCTTTCGAGGGTGGCGCTTACCTATTTAAATGGCGATAACCATTATTCTTGCATATATTGATAAAGAAGTAGGTAGCGAGAGTTCCAATGATCATGGCTCTGTAAATAAACAAGTTGACAAGTTTCTCCCAAAGGTTTACAACCAGGTAATGACCCTCCTCTGCCTTATCCTGATGTTGTTTCAAATTTACCTCAATTTGAAGAGACTTGCTCTTACCTTGAATCTTTCACTTTGGTTGCATACTTTGTTGGCCATGACTGTAGTGCTCACTTCTCTTCGACACTTATTATATTTTGATTTCGATTACTGTTGACTATGGACATGGATATTATTGTATCATTTTGGTTTAGCATGGTGTTAGATGATACAAATATTCTGCCTATTGATGGATTTTGATTCATAGTATGATTTGTGTTGATTCTAAGAGGCATAGAGAGACATTTTTATATTGATGATGATGATGTGTTGTTAGCATATAAATTGATATGTGTTGTTGATCTGGTTGTTGAGCCTTTTTTATAACAGGTTATAGTCCCTTCAAAACTATTTGCCTTTAATAAAAAAATTCATATACATTACTGACATTCGGAAATTTCTTCTTGTTGACTATGATTTAGCATTTGGACTAATCTTGTGATCTTGTTGATATTGACAAAAAGATAGAATTGAGATGTTGTTGGAATTTAAGACAAATGTTAACATGGTTTAGTTGAGATGATGATTTAGCTATATGAGGATGCTTATTGATTTGTATGTGTATATTTTATCATTGATGTTTTGATGCGGCCACAAGGCTGAAGGAGGTATTATATAATTTTGTAGGTAATTATATCACAAAAATCAAAATGGGGATTGGAGACCAACCCCAACGAAATAGCAGATGGATACCACAAAGGTCACCATGACAACTAGTGTAATGTTTTTGTTTTGTTTATTTTAGTTAGGGGGTCCCCATGGGGGGGATGACCTCAAATTGTGTCGTGGGCTTTGTGTGTGTGCTTCTCTTTTAATTTTTTTTAATTTTGGAGTATGTGATTTAATTTGTGATGTAATTCCTTTTTATCATTGTTGATTAATGTGCCTTAATTAAGGGAATTAATCATGTTTTATTAAGTTAATTGGGGATGTGACAAAAGGGGTCATTTATTAGAGTAGTTGGTTCTTTGAAATTTGTGATTTAGTTTGAGTGTTTGTGAGTTTGACTGTTGTACATTATACCTGTTGACATTTTTCACACCCTGTGTGAAAAGGGTCAACTCGAAACTTGTAAGTTTCTCAGATTGATCGAGTCGGAGGTTTGACTATGTTTGAGACAGCCACCTCAGAATAACATACAAATTTTTATTGTTTGGTTTTGGACAGTCTTGGAAGTCACATTTAGATCAAATTTCAAATAGGCTACAATTATAGAATGCCATGCCTCATAGATGTAGTAATTCAATTTGAAACCGTCGTCAAAATTGTACAATAGCCATACACGAACATTGCAAAGCCTTGAGGAAGGCAAGAAAGGAAGCATGTATCATACATGAAGTTCTAAAGCTGCATATAGGGAGTGAAATAAAATTTAGTCATCGAATGAGCATCAAAAGGTACATTTGATTTTTATTTATTTCCATACATAAGTGAATTGTTTAAGTGTGTTGAGTTGTACAAGTTCATTATTATCCATTCAAATACAAGAAAGTGCAGAAAGGAAAGATATACATCTTATTACATGAAAATAGTTCATCTATTAATATGGAATGAAAGTACAGTGAACCCACAATAGTCGTGGGATGTAACTTGTATGTACTGGAAATAAAAGATACATATACTTAAAGCTATAAGAAAATGTAGAGAGAAGAAACACATTATTGCCTGTTTGGGTCGGTTCTTTCCTACTTCTGTATTTGCTTCATTTTTAGCTGTTTCATCCTCATTGCAGTTCCTAGCAATAGGTACCTATGAACATACAGTATATATTGTTAAAGCTCTGTGTTTGGTCTATATCCATGTGTTTCTAGTTTTACGTAACTGAACCTTTTAAAGAAATAACATGCAATATACATGAAAGATAGAATAAAAGGGAGCATCCCATAGTACAGTTGAATCTGGGCCAAGTGCAAAAGGAATTCATAAGCAAAATGTATTTTTAGAAAACAATCACATGAAAGAAATGAAAAAAGTAGTTTTGCAGTAGAAGATGTAGGTACATGTTACCATCAATTTCATAATGACAAAAACATATCTCAATGAGTTAGGATCATAACATTCGAGTAAAAAATAAGTAGCAATTGATCAAGTTGCATTAAGGAAGAAAAATATCATTAATAGCACTAAAAATGGAAAGAATCAAGTATAGGAAATGCTAATATTATTTTTGTTAGCTTAATACATTCTTCACTAAATACATTGTGTAACATGTAACTGTTCCTGCTCCATCCTTCTTCACAGCCTATATGTATGGCTCGCATGTATTTGCACTTATACGCATTGAATAGAGAGGACATCTTTGGCTATCATTGGTATCAAATCCTCTGTCCTTCCTCTGCCTGTGTGGAGATTGGAAAAACAATGCGTGGCATTTCATTTGGCATGAACAGTGACCAAAGTTTCATTTGGCGTGGACAGTGACCAAGATCGACCTGCTTTCCTTTCCTTTCCTGTGTGCACGGATAATTTGCTATTTGGATACTTTTTTTGGCATGAGAATTTGTTGTTCTGTGCTATGTGGAAGGAGAACAAATGTTGCTGTGTGTGGAGTTCCTGTGTGGAAGGAGAGCAAACGTTGTTGTGCATGGAGAGAAAACATTTTTGTGTGTGGAGTTTTGTTTGGTATTTTGAAACGTGTAGATTTGGAGACTGTTTTCCTGTGTTGTTCTAATTAGAGCGGTTCTTTGGAGACACTTGCATGGAAACCGGCGCTAGAAATTGGCGTGCAATCCTAGTGCTGAAGGAGAAATTTCTTGGCATGTGGGAAGATCCATGCGTGCATAATGAAATGCTTCCATTCTTGCGTAGGGAGTTGTTTTTGTAAAATTTTGCAGCACTGAAGGAGGTGAACTATGGAAGAAATCCTACAGATTACAAAACCGTGTGTGCGCGTATGTCACAAATTTTAGATGCACAAAGTACTGCAAGCAATGCACCAAATATTTGGGCATTGAGCGACAATGAAGACACCAATGGATTGTTCTTTTCCTTGGTCAACGAGCTCCACAACACTGGGAATATTCTCTTTGACGAGATTGTGTGCCGAGGATTGTTGGAGTATTTTTGGTTTGACGTTCAATGTCAAGCACGGTGGATTCATGTAGAACTTGAATGTGGCTATGATGTAGATGATGAATGCGAAGTATAATTCCCAAAAGAGCATCCACATCTCACTGGACGAGCCTATAGAGCCCATCTTAGGGATAGATTCCTTCAGTAAGCATTGTAGCCATTTTTGAAAACTAAATAAATAAAATATAATTTTGAGTTCTTGAAAATGTCTGCTCCAAAAGTATTGTTATCCGATGCCCAGCTCTTGAAAGGGCCAAATTTCACCGCATGGAAAACCAAGATGTAGATGATTCTTCAGTTTGAAGATCTTTGGGGGATCATTTCTGGCAAAGACGCCCCTCCCATAGACACTGATTTGTTAGCTAAACATGAAGAGGCCGATGCAAAAGCATTAATGCTTATCACTCTGAGCCTTTCTGATGAGGTTTAACCTTACATTCGGGAAGCAACCACTTCCTCTCAGGAATGGACCACATTGTGTATCATCTATGAAGCCAAGAATTTGACGATGAAGTTGTATCTTCAGACAAAGCTTCACACGATGAGTATGCATGATGGTGAATCAGTAGATGCCTTCTTACGGCATGTGGCTGAGTTACGTCCAGAACTCTCTACTCTCGGTTAATCGGTGGACAAAAATTTTCTAGTCCCGCTCACCTTATGAGCTCTTCCATCTCAGTTTCAGACACTGATCACCACATAGACCATCACTCAATAGGAGGTGAGTTTTGCCACACTAGTGAATTATCTCCAACAGGAAGAAGCCATCTAGAATGTTCAAGAAGCCTTCAAAGACAAGGCTCTCATCACGAGGCAAAAGCATAAGCCTCGGAAAGGGCAGTCAGGCCCCCAAAATCAGAAGCAACATCCTCAGCAAGAACCTTCTCAGCGGCCACCACAATGGCCACCTCAGAAGCAAAAGAACAACAAGGTGGATTGATGGTGCCATATTTTCTCCTTGGATATGCACACAACTGTGAACTGTTATTAAAATGGTCGCAAGTGTGGCAATTCTAGAGAAGAGAGCACTTCTAGCCAAGGATATTCCAAGAAATCTCGATAGTGTGCTCGTAATCAGAGGCAGAAGGGTCACATTGCTGCCCAGAAGGATGCCACCTCCGATATAGAGGTTCTAGACATGAATCATTCTGACATTGTTCTAGTCTCACAGACTTCGCAGCCATCAAAAAGTGTCTAGTTGATTGATTTGGGTGCCAACAAACACATGACTAGTAATAAGAAGTTATTTCATACCCTGAGTGACCAGCCCTTTAGAGATCAGATCACCATTGCAGAAAATCAGGAGTATATTGCAATCGGGATTGGTGATGTCATCATTCCTCTTGGAACACGAAGATGTACACTCACAAAGGTGCTATATGTTCCAGGTTTGACCTCAAATCTCTTGTTTGTGAGTCAACTTCTTAACCATCGAATGCAGCTTGAATTCTTTGTTGAGAAAGGGGTGAAGTACTACATCATTTCCTAGGGAGACTCAGTAATTGCTCAAGCATTTCTGAAGGGCTGTCTATTTACACTAGATGTGGTCACTTCATTTGGCATTTCTCTCTCTGCTTCAACGGTGGAGTCCACTACACTATGGCACTTTCGATATGGTCATCTTTCTACTGGGGCTCTGCATCAGCTCAGTGCCAAGGAAATGGTAAGAAGGCTTCCTCCACTCTCCCATTCCTTACCTGTTTGCTTGGGATGTCTTGTGGGAAAACAACATAGAGGTGCGTTTGAATAGAGATCTTATCATTCTATGGAGCATATTCAGGTCATACACACTAATCTGTGTGGACCCCTACCAACTAGCTTCCAAGGTTTCGAGTACTTCTAGTTCATCATTGATGATTACTCATGGAGAATGTGGGTATATTTCCTTTAGAAGAAGAGTGAGGTATTTGCCAATTTCCAAACCTTCTACCAACAAGCCACCATGTAGTTTCGGAAGCCTCTCCTTCTCCTCCGCTCAGATTGAGGGGGGAATTTGTTTCAAAGAAGTTCTTAGCATGTTGGAAGTAGCATGACATTTAGCAACATCTGACTACACCCTACATGCCCCATCAGAATGGGATTTCCAAGTGACACAACAGGACTTTCATGGAGATGGCTCATTGTATGCTCTCCATCGCCAAGTTAGAGGATTAGTTTTGGGCAGAAGTAGTCCAGACAGCAATGTATCTACTAAACCAGGAACCCATGAAGATCTTGCAAAAAGAGATGCTGGAAGAGGTATGGACTGGTCGTAAACCTTCTATTCATCATTTGAGAGTTTTTGGTTGTAATGCATATATGCATGTTCTAGCTGAGAAAAGGAAGAAGATCGATCCAGATACATTTCCATGTCTTTTCTTGGGGTATGGTACTACCTCAAAGGCATATCATCTCATGGATCCTTAGATGAAGAAGATCTACAAGAGTCGAGATGTGGTGTGTGATGAGTCATCCTTTGACTCTCTACCACATAATGAAGATCCAGTATTGACCTCGTCACATAGATTACTCACACATCCATGTGATGGGCAAGATGATTCTTCTCAGAGAGAAGAAGAGCTGAGTGGGGACTTGTTCGTTAATCTAGGCACATTGGAAGACACGTCTTCACATCAGTAGTAGCAGCACCAATGTCTGAAATTGGTCCAGAGTACTATTAGGGATGCACACATGAACACACTTCCAGGCACTTCTACGAGATTTAGAACATGAATTCAAGCAAGACAGGAGGTAAATTTGGTAGTCATGAATTCAGTTGTTGATAGCACCAAAATTGACACTATTCATGAGGCATTTGACAAACCACAATGGAAATAGGCTATGGATGTTGAATATGTTTCCCTAATTCAAAATCGTACGTGGGAACTTGTCGATTCTTCTCTAGGTAAGAAATCCATTGGCTGCTAATGGATGTTCAAAATAAAATATAAGGTAGATGGTTCAATCGACAAACACAAAGCACAAATTGTTGCAAAGGGGAAGGAATTGACTATGATGAGACCTTTACACCCACTGCAAAGATAAAAACTATCAGAGTTGTCTATGCCCTGGTAGCACAAAATGGATGAAAACTTCAGCCAATGGATGTCAAGAGTGCTTTTCTAAATGGTGATCTAAAAGAAGAAGTATACATGGCCTAACCTAAAGGGTTTGTAGATGAGCATCAACCACACAAGATATGTCGTTTGATAAAGTAACTTTATGGACTCAAAAAAGCACCTAGGGTATGGTATATAAAAATTGATGATCACTTATTGCAGCATGGATTCACTTTTAGCCTCTCAGATACAAATTTGTATATCAAGAAGGTAGGAATAGAGATTGTCATATTGGTTTTGTACGTAGATGATCTTCTGATCATAGGAAGTTCTGACAATATTGTGGATGATGTAAAGAATGATCTGAAGAAATCCTTTGACATGACCAATTTGGGGCTACTTCACTACGGTCTTGGCTTAGAGATATGGTAGAAGAAGAATCGTATCTTTGTCTCCTAGATGAAATATGCAAAGACACTCCTAGAAAAGTATGGAATGTCAGATTGTAAACCAATGTTCACACCTATGGAAAAAGGTTTGAAATTATCTAGATTCTAGGATTCAGTGTAGGTAGATGGCACTCACTACAAGAAGCTTGTGGCGAGTCTCATTTACTTGACTTATACCAGACTAGATATTTGCTTTGCAGTGAACTATCTCACCATATTTATGCAGAAGCTGAAGAAATGTCATTAGATAGCAGTAAAGCCTGTGTTGAGATATGCCTGAGTTACAGTTGACTTTGGTCTGGAGAATCAAAGGAACACTCAGTTCTTCTTACAGATATATATAGTCTTGAACTATCTAGGATCCATTGATGATAGGGAATCCACTTTAGGGTATGTTTTTCATCTCAGATCTAGACCTATCTCGTGGATTAACAATAAGCAAACTTTTGTTTCTCTCTCATCCACTAAGGTTGAATACCATGCCACATGAGGAGTTGTGTGTGAAGTGATTTGGTTACATCGCATTCTTGAAGATATAGGGATTCCTGAAGAGAAACCTCCCATCAATCACTGCGACAATCAAGGTGTGTTGAAGCTTGTGAAGAATCCTATTTTTCATTAATGAACAAAGCATATTGAGGTCGAATGTCACTACATTCGCGAACAGGTATTGAACCACCAAATTTAGCTCTAGTACTGCCCTACTGATTTTCTGGTTGCAGATATTCTCACCAAGCCTCTCGGCAAGGTGAAGTTTGATTTGTTTAGGGGGTACATATCTAGGAACAATGTATTAAGGGGGAGAATGTTAGCTTAATACATTCTTCACTAAATGCGTTGTGTAACTGTTCCTGCTCCATCCTTCTCTGCAACCTATATATATGGCTCACATGTATTTGCACTTACACGCATTGAATAGAGAAGACATCTTCGGCTATCAATTTTCAGATCTGAAAGAGTAAGGAAAATATTTTCATTTCATTACTTTCAAATAAAAAAATCACTATTGTTCGAGATGTCAATACAAATTCCTCAAAATCTACAGGTTTCATGATCATCATTGAATTTTGAAGACAAGCAGGTTTTCAACTTACAAAATGGAAATTATCTTCAGTAATGGTACGGTGTCAAAAATAAAGTAGTCTATAGGTACAGATGTCTGAAAGAAATTATTTTAAAGAAATACGACTCCAAGTATAGTTTCCAGAGAAGTCTTAAGAAATGTTGTTGGTGTGTGGGATCCTATGTTTCCTCCACTCACATATGGAGGATCATCTCACATGGGTTAGTTTTAGGGTTAGGTTTAGGGTTTGTTTCTGTGTCATGCACTAGGGTTACTCAGCACCCTATATGTATCCCTTCGTTTGACATTTATGAGTATGCCAAGACACTCCGCTATCTTTCTCTATATGTGCAAGCTTTGTTTTGTTATGCAATTTCTTCCATTGATTGATCGATTCCTCCTTGTGATTACGCTGGAGCTATTAAGTTTCCTTTGGAGTGAAATTTCATCATGGTGCACAGTTTTCGATATGATTCTCATAAACTCTTTCATGGTTTTAGATCTAATATTGGGTAAACGTGCATTTGCCATCTAAGTTGCGATTACTCTTGGTTTCGCTATTTTTTACTCCTCATCCAAGTTTTTTTTAATCATTAGATTATGGAATTTCATTTTCTAACATTCTTAACAAATTGTTCTTGGAAATTTTTTGTTTGTTGTGTTCTTCGTGTATGTGTAGGTATTTCCTTGAGTTTTCAAGGGTTTTGTAGGTACATTTAGCTAACTACAGCTAAATATGGTAGATCAATTAAAAATGAAGTTTTTTTCTGGTTTTTTAATCAAATTTATTAAATTGGAAGTGGAAATTTTTAGATCTCTTGTTTTTTTGTTTCTCTGTGTTTTTTAGATGTTTTTTTGTAGAATACAGGTTTTTTATTTGTAGCTTTGAGGTTTAAATTTCATTGTTTGGTGTTTTTCTTCTCACCACCAAGCTCCTTCTACACTACCTTCGACCGGTTTGACTGAGCTACAACCCCTGGCGACTTTTTTTCCAATGGGATCATCATCCAAAACCTCTTTCACATTCACCTCTGAATTGAGCCACTCCTTGGCTATGTTTGGTTTTTGTGGGTGTGGTTCCTTCCCACAGTGACAAATATTTGGAGTCCCTCATGCATCATTTTTGGTATGATTCTCACAAACTATTTCATGGTATCATAGCTATGGTTTTGTTTCCTTAGAACCTCGGGTTCTTCCTCTGGTGAAAATTTTTGGACTTGCCATCGTTCTATCCTAATCTCTGGCTTGGAGGTTCACTTTTTGCATTATTTATGGTTGAGTCAGCTTCCCTGGATTTTTCCTCCTGTTTGAGTTCCTGCCATGACCTCCTATCCATGCTTGGTCCTCTTTGTTTGAATGTTGTGTTTACTTCTAGTTTTGCCTCGGCATTGGATTTTTCATTTTTGACCTCTGGCTAGTGACTACTTGGAGCCTAACATTGTTTTTGACCTACTTGGCGTTGACCTCGCTTTGACATCTATCACAACGGTTAAACTCTCCAACCGCCTCCACAAAGCTTGGGATCCTCTCTCTCTCTAAAGTTCAACATTTGATCTAGTGACCGCTACATGGATTTTTTGTCCTTTCTCCTCTCAACACGGGATACTTCGAGCTCTCCGTCTTTCCCGCGCCTGACTGCCTTTAACTCAGGTTTCAAACAAACTATAAGTTTGTTCAAATTAATTTTTTGGTGGGAATTTTTAGGGGTTGTTCAAATTTTTGGGGGGTAATTCCTTTTAAAGGGATATATATTTAAATATTTAATTAGGATTTAATTTTTGATTAGATCTTAATTAGTGTTTTTTTATTATTTGAAATTAATTATATTAAATCTAGTTTTATTAATTTCAAATCTAATTATCCTTTACGATTAGTCATTTAAAAATTGTCCTTCTTAATGCTTATTGTCATTTTTTTTGAGTCCAAATAGCTCTAAAATTAGCTAAACACGACATTTCTAAATGATAAATTTTAGGTGTTATTGTCGTTATTTTTACTAATCATGCACTCAAGTGTGCAGTGACATTGTAAACACCTATTTTTCTTCTGTGTGCCCTTCCAAAGTTCTGAAGATCATTGAGAATCATATTGAGTTTGTTTAAAAATTGTATTTACTCTTATTAATGCTTGCGACTACTAAGCACATCCACCACAGTTTATAGCAAGGGGGTATGCGTTACAATGTGAGACACTTTTTATCACAATCAGGATTTTATTTCACCTCCTTCCTAGTTTTTTACAAGTTTTACTTATATACAGTGTCACTTTGTTGCGCTCCACGAAACACAATTGTGGTATCCTCTCTTGCACGTTATTATGTTGATTGCAAGGTGAGTTACCAATTATTTCAAGATGCACGCTCGAACCCAATTGTATTCAACGCACTAAACTATAAAGTGTCGAAAGAAGGGGGTTTATTATATTGTCTTGGGTGGTTGTGATTCTTGTTTTTTCTTTTCTATATTCTCTCTCTCTCTCTCTTCATTATGGATGCACTTTCAATTCCTTTTTTTATGTTGTTCAACTTCATCTAATGGAGATCGAAAATGATTATGAAACTAAGGGGTAAAGGGTTATTCCCCATCACCATGGGAACTGAGACTGAACCAGACGATGACCCTGAAAAATCTAAGTGGTTAAACGGTAGTGATGAAGCTTTAGGTCTTCTTTGCATGTCTGTTTCTCCTGACTTTCTCTTCTAGATTGATTCATCCAAAACACCTAATTCTGCGTCGAAAACATTAGATGGAATTTTTGGACAAAAAGATGACATGAGAGCGCATCAGTTAGAAAACGAACTACTAGGGTTAAATCCTAATGATTTTGAAAACCTACAAGCATTCTTTTCTAAGTTTGTCCACACTAGATTTTTGTTAAAGGGATGTCAAGTAGAGAATAAATATTCTCAACTAATCTTGTCAATTCTCTCTAAGTTAGGTCCTAAATATTCCATCTTTGTGTCAACTTTTTACACTACAAAAGATACCTTGGGCAAGGATTGGAATATGCCCTCCATTGACTGTTTTTCATCCCAACTCATTCAAGTACAGGACAAACTCACTCAAATGGGGTCTCTCAAGTCCAAGTATCATGCCCTTGTACTGAGCACTAGTAAGGAAAAGAAGACTAAAATGAAGAAAGAAAGAAACAATCAACCTAATAAGGAAACCAAGACCAAAACTAAATTTAACATGAATGCTTCGACTTCTGATCCTAGAACATAGAAAGACAAGTATGTTTGTTCCTATTCCAAGAAGCCTAGTCATAAAGAGCATATGTGTATGAGAAGACAAATTGATCACCTTACTCATTTACTTAAGAAAAATCAAATAGGTGTTCCTGAGTCTATCAAACAAAATGCTCCGAAGACCGAGTCTTCTACTACAAAATGATCTAAATCTGATAAGAAGAAAGGAAAGGACATTGTAGCCAAAGTTTCTCCTTCATCGACATGGATTATAGATTCCGGTGCCTTGTACCACATGGCTTATTTGCATGTTGAGTTCTCCAACATCGAGCCTTGTGGTATGTCCCAAATTATGATGTGTAATGAAAAGATAATGTTGGTTTCTAGTAGTGGATTAGTAGAGATGGATGGGGGAAAATTCGACCAAGTTTTGAGTGTCCCTGATCTCTCTACCAATCTCCTACCGATTTACAAAATTACTCACCTTGGTGAAGGAATGTGAGTGGAATTTGGTCCTAACTCTGTGATTATTTGTGAGCTTAACGATGACACTACAATGACTGAGGGAAAGGTGGATCACCATTCTCAATTGTATAAATTTTTCCATTTTACTTATGATTCTATGCCCACTGCCTTGCTCACTCATGAAAATGAGGTTAGTAAGCTATGACATGAGTGTTTTGGACATCTAAATTATTTCTACCTTGAACAATTGAGAAAAAAATGAAATGGTCAACTGGTTACCCCGCGTCAAGTTTACTAAGGGTATTTGTGAGGGTTGTATCATTGAAAATCATCTTGAAAATAACTTTGACAAAGGAAAATCCTTGAGAGCTACTCATCCTTTGGATCTTGTTCATAGCGATATTTCTGGTCCATTTCCATCTCCTTCTTTTACTAGAGCTCTTTATTTGCTCACCTTCATTGATGAATATTTGTGATATACTTAGGTATGTTTTCTTAAGCTTAAGTCTGAAGTCTTTGAACATTTTCAGGACTTTAAGGCTCTTGCTGAGAAATAGGTGAAATGGTCTACTAAGGTTCTTCGAACCGAAAATGAAGGTGAATATGTAAACAATAGGATAATGTATTTCTGTAATTTTGAAGGGATCTCCTTGCTGAATATAGTTTCTTATAGCCCTTCGCAGAATGGAGTCATAGAAAGAAAAAACCATACTATTAAGTAGGTGGCCACTTGTATAATTTACTTGAAGTCTCTTCCTCCTAGTATAGGGCTGAAGCAGTGAATTGTACTAATTATAGTCAAAACTGTTTTCCACATAAGGCATTAAGAGGGATGACACCCTTTGAATCCTAGTTTTGACGTAAGCCTGATGTTGAGAACTTTCGAGTCTTCAAATCCAAGGCTTTGGCTCAAATTCCCAAGAAGAAATGTAAGGAATTGGAATGATAATCCAAACCTTGTATCTTTATAGGGTATCCTAATGGTGTGAAGGGATATCTATTATTGAATCCTACTTCTCCTCATATTTATATTGAGAGAAGTGTTAAGTTCGATGAGTCTTCTTTGACTTCTACTTCTCTACCTATTGAGGTTCTGATAGTAGGAGATCAAATAGATTTATTCAATGTATTCAAAATAGCGGACAAGAAGAATATAAAGCCATAGAACGGTTATACAAGGAAAGGATGGTTAAGGAGTAACCGTATGCAGTGTAGGATGTATTTATTAAGATAACATTCCCCCCTTAATACATTGTTCCTACATATGTACCCCCTAAACAAATCAAACTTCACCTTGCCGAGAGGCTTGGTGAGAATATCTGTAACCTAAAAATCGGTAGGGTAGTACTGGAGCTGAATTTGGTGGTTCAAGACCTATTCACGAATGTAGCGACATTCAACCTCAATATTCTTTGTTCATTCATGAAAAATAGGATTCTTCACAAGCTTCAGCACACCTTGATTGTCACAGTGAATGATGGGAGGTTTCTCTTCAGGAATCCCTATATCTACAAGAATGCGACGTAACCAAATCGCTTCACACACAACTCCTCATGTGGCACAATATTCAACCTCAGTAGATGAGAGAGAAAAAATACTTTGCTTCTTGCTAATCCATGAGATAGGTCTAGATCTGAGATGAAAAACATACCCTAAAGTGGATTTCTTGTCATCAAAGGATCCTGTATAGTCTAAATTTGTATATCCCTGTAAGAAGAACTGAGTGTTCTTTTGATACTCCAGACCAAAGTTAGTTGTACCTCAGACGTATCTCAACACATGCTTTACTGCTATCTAATGACATTTCTTAGGCTCCTGCATAAATCTAGTGAGACAGCTCACTGCAAAGCAAAGATATGTCCTGGTATAAGTCAAGTAAATGAGACTCCCCATAAGCTGCATGTAGTGAGTGTCATCTACCTGCGGTGAATCCTAGAATCTAGATAATTGTAAACCTTTTTCCATCGGTGTGGACATTGGTTTACAATCTGACATTCCATACTTCTCCAGGAGTTTCCTATCATATTTCATCCGGGAGATGAAGATATGATTCTTCTTTTGCCATATCTCTAAGCCAAGAAAGTAGTGACATAGCCCCAAATTGGTCATGTCGAAGGATTTCTTTAGATCATTCTTTACATCATCCACAATATTGTGAGAACTTAATGTGATCACAATATCATCTACGTACAAAACCAGAATAACAATCTCTATTCCTACCTTCTTGATATACAAATTTGTATCTGAGGGGCTATGAGTGAATCCATGCTATAATAGGTGACCATCAATTTTTATATACCATGCCCTAGGTGCTTGTTTGAGTCCATAAAGTGACTTTATCAGATGACATACCTTGTGTGGTTGATGCTCGTCTACAAACCCTTTAGGTTGGGCCATATATACTTCTTCTTTGAGATCATCGTTTAGAAAAGAACTCTTGACATCCAGCTGCTAAAGTTTCCATCCATTTTGTGCTGCCAGTACACAAACAACTCTGATCATTTTGATCTTTGCTGTGGGTGTAAAGGTCTTGTCATAGTCAATTCCTTCTTGCTAAACATAACCCTTTGCAACAAGTTGTGCTTTGTGTTTGTCGATTAAACCATCTGCCTTATATTTTGTTTTAAAAATCCATTTGCAGCCAATGGATTGCTTACCTAGAGGTAGATCGACAAGTTTCCACATCTGATTCTGAAGTAGGGAATCATATTCAACATTTATAGCCTATTTCTATTGTGGATGGTCTAATTCCTCACAAGTAGTGTCAAGTTCAGTGCTATCAACAACTGAACTCATGAGTGCAAAATTTACCTCATGTCTGGCTTGACTTTGTGTTCTAACTCCTATAGAAGTACCTGGAAGTGAGTTCAGGTGTGCATCCCCAATAGTATTATGGACCTACTTCGGACATTGGTGCTACTATTGCTGATGTGAAGATGTGTTTTCCAATGTGCCTACATCAACAAAAAATTCTCCGCTCATCTCTTCTTCGCTTTGAGAAGAATCATCTTGCCCCATCATCTAGATGTGTGAGCAATCTATGTGATGAGGTTGGTACCTGGATCTCCATTGTGTGGTAGGGATTCAAAGGAGTACTCATCACACACCACATCTCAACTCTTATAGATTTTCTTCATCTCAGGATCCATGAGATGATATGCCTTTGAGCTAGTACCATACCCCAAGAAAAGACATGGCAGTTTCTTTGGATCGATATTCTTCCTTTTCTTATCTGGAACATGCATATATGCAGTAAAACAAAAAAATCTCAAATGATAGATAGAAGGTTTATGACCAGTCCATACCTCTTTCAGTGTCCTTTTCTGCAAGATCTTTTTTGGGTGCATGGTTGAGTAGATACACTACTGTCTAGACTGCTTCTGCCCAAAATTGATCCTCCAACATGGCGGTGGAGAGCATACAACAATACATCTCCATGACAATCCTATTGTGTCGCTCAAAAATCCCATTCTGTTAGGGCATGTAGGGTGCAATCAGATGTTGCTAAATGTCGTAGTGCTTCAGGTATGCTAAGAACTTCTTCGATATAAATTCCCCCCTCGATCTGAGTAGAGGAGAAGGAGAGGCTTCCCAGACTACCTAGTGGCTTGTTACTAAAAGGTCTTCAAATTTTCAAATGCCTCACTCTTCTTCCAAGAAAATATACCCACATTTTCCATGAGTAATGATCAATGATGAGCTAGAAGTATTCAAAACCTTGGAAGCTAGCTAGTAGGGGTCCACACAAATCATTGCGTATAACCTAAAGATGCTTCATAGAATGATAAGAGATTTGTTTGAATAGACCTCTATGTTTTTTTCCCCACAATACATCCCAAGCAAATAGGTAAGGAATGGGAGAGTGGAGGAAGCCCTCTTACAATGTCCTTAGCATTGAGCTGATGCAAAGCCCCGATAGAAATATGACCATATCAAATGTGCCATAGTGCAGTGGACTCCGCCATTAAAGCAGAGAAAGCAAAGTTATATGAAGTGAACACATCCAAATGCAAATAGATGGCCCTTAATAAATTCTCGATCAATAACTAAGTCTCCCTAGGAAATGATGCAGGACTTGACCCCTTTCTGAATAAAGAATTCCGACCACCGCATTCGATGATTAAGAAGCTGACTCACAGAAAAGAGATTTTAGGTCAAACCTAGAACATATAGCACCTTCATGAGTGTACATCTTTGTGTCCCAAGAGGAATGATGACATAACCAATCCCTATCACAATATACTCCTAATTATCTACGATGGTGATCTGATCTCCAGTGGGCTGGTCACTCAGGGTATGGAACAACTTCTTATTGCTATTCATGTGTTTTCTAGCACTTAAATCAATCAACTAGACATTTTCTGATGGACTACGAAGTCTGTGAGACTAGGAAAATGTCTGGATGTGTTTCATCTGGAACCTCTTCATCGAAGGAGGCATCCTGCTGAGTAGAAATATGACCCTTCTTCCTCTGATTATGAGCATGCCATTGGGATTTCTTGGAATATCCTTGGCCACAAGTGCTCTCTTCACCAAAGTTTCCATGCTTGTGATCATCGTAATAATAGTTTTTAGTCATGTGCGTATTCGTGGAGCAAATGTGGCACCATCGATCCACCTTGTTGTACTCCTACTTCTGGGGTGGCCACTTAGAAGGTTTTTACTGTGGATGCTTCTTCTGATCCTGGGTGGCTGACTGCCCTTTTCGAGGCTTGTTGCTATGCTTTTTCCTCATGATGAGAGACTTGTCTTCATAGGCTTCTTGAACATTTAGAATGGCTTCTTCCTACTAAAGATAATTCGCCAGTTTGACAAAACTCATCTCCTGTTGAGTGATGGTCAATGTGGTGATCAATTTTTGAAACCAAGAAGGAAGAGCTCGCAAGGTGAGCGAGACTAGAAACTTGTCATCCACCGGTTCACCGAGAGTAGAAAGTTCTGTGTGTAACTTGGCCACATGCCGTAAGAAGGCTTTGACTGATTCACCATCATGCATACTCATTGTGTGAATCTTTGGATGAAGATGTAGTATTGTCGTCAGATTCTTGGCTTCATAGATGGTACACAATGTGGCCCATGCCATAGAGGAAGTGGTTGCTTCCAAAATGTGAGGTTGAACCTCATCAGAAAGGCTCAAAGTGATAAGCATTAATTCTTTTGCATTAGCCTTTTCATACTTAGCCAACAAATCAACGTCTATGGGAGGGGCATTTGTGCCAAAAATGATCCCCCAAAGATCTTCAAACTAAAATAATCATCTGCATCTTGGTTTTCCATGCGGAATTTTTTTTCCCTTTTAGTAACTGGGCATCCGACAAAAAAATGTGAGGTGTAGACATTTCCAAAAACTCAAAATTGTGTTTTATTTATTGATTATTCAAAACCGGTTACAAATGCTTACTGAAGGAACCTATCATGAAGATGGGCTCTATAAGCTTGTGTAGTGTGACGTGGATGCTCTTGTGGGAATTTTACTTCACGTTCATCATCTGCATCATAGTTGTGCTCCAATTCTTTGTGGATTCAGCACGCTTGACAACACTTGTCGAACCACAAATAATCGAACAATCCTTGATGCACAAATTCATCAAATAATACGTTGTCAGTATTCAGCAATTCATTGAGCGATGAAAAATAGATTCTAGTGGTGTCCTCTTGGGTTCTCAGAGGTGACGCAATGGAAGGGTTGCTCATAAACACTCTTGGAATCAGAAATGTGTGACATGTACGTGCTCTCTTGGCACTCTGCTAGGGAAATCATGCTAGAAAGATTTTACACTTGGCACGCTAGGCAATCTGCCTACCACGGCTCACACAAACCTCCATGCACAGCACAAGATATTTACTAACTCTTGTGGATTGCTCACATCACTACTTACATTGTCTAGTATGTATGACATGCACTTCAAAAGTCACCACCATACACCAATTTTTTGGATTTCAAATGCTCGCTATTTGGTGCTCATACACATATGGTTGAATCAGGTCACTATGAAATTATCCACATGCCAAGATGCCATGCTAAAATAGGTCTACACCTCTATTTGTTAAATAGGTAATGACACCAAGCACTTGCTGGATTAAAATATTGTATCTCGGGAACCTTCCCACACATGGTGTTAGGGATACCGCTCAAACACCTCCAGACTACTTCTTTCCACGCCAATGAATCTTCTCTAGTGCCAAATGTAAACTTTCTCTCTCCCACTACCACGCTCTGATACCAATGATAGCAAGAGATCAAATAGATTTATTCAATTTATTAAAAATAGTGGGTAAGAAGAATATAAACCCACATAATGGTTACACAAGGCAGGGATGGTTACGGAGTAACCTTAAGTAGTGTAGGATGTATTAATTAAGCTAAAAGGTTCTTTAGATTGCTGATTCATATTATGACTCAAATGTTAGATTATGATGTTGTTGAGCGTGCTCCTCTTCCTGATCCTCCCAACCATTAGAACTTTGAGTCTTCTAATTTTGACAATAGTGATGATGTGGACTATATCCCTTATCACTTGAGTGACAAATCTTCTGACTCAGAGCCTGATCCTCCTGGTCCCCTATGGGCTACGAAAACTTTGAAAAGTGTTGGATATTTAGTTGGAGATACTTCAGATATGAGATGTACTCACTTAGATTTCATTAGACCAAAATCTTTCTTCACCTATGATTCTGATCCAAATTATTTCCGGGAGGCTTCTAGTATTCCTATAGTGGGATTCTTTCCATGGATGAGGAGTATTCCCCTCTCATGAAGAATGATACTTGGGATCTCACCGCTCTTCATAAAGGAATAAAAATCATTCGGTGTAAGTGGGTGTTCCAAAAAAAGTATGGAGTAGATGGAGACGTCAAAAATTTTAAAGCGTGATTAGTAGCTAAGGGTTTCTCCCAGATAGCTGGGGTTGATAATACTGAAACCTTTGCTATGGTTGAAAAGATGAATTCTATTTGACTGACCCTTGCCATTTTCATAGAAAACATATTAAAATTCCATAAAATGGATGTTAAGAGTGCCTTCCTTCATGGTGACCTAGATGAAGAAATATACATGGAAAAACCTCTGAGGTATGTCCATGATCCCTCCCTCATTTTCTAAGTTAAAGAAGTCTCTTTATGTCGTTAAACAAGCTGCTCAATATTGGTATGCCACAATGGACTCCTTCTTACTTACATCAGGGTTTAGTAGGTGTCATTCTGATCCAAATGTTTATATTCTATGGAAAGATGACTCCATACTCATTCTTGTTCTCTATGTTGACGAGTTGTTGATCACAGGAAGCTCTTCCTCTATCATTGATTTTGTAAAGATAACCTTGGCAAACAAGTTTTTTATGACTGGCTTACAATGTCTACTTCATTACTTTCTTGGGATGTCATATTTCACAATCTGACTCAGGAAATTTTTATTTGTTCAACCTAAGTATGCTCTTGACTTGTTTGCTTGTTTTCAAATGTTCTGATTGCAATTCTTCTCCTACTCCCTTTCTTTATGGGGTTAAGTTGGTTTCTGATTACTCTACTTCCTTGGTTTATGGTACCCTTTATTGACATGCTTGGTGGGGATTTTTATTTACTTGACTCAAAATCAACCAAATTTATCCTATGTTATTGGGATCATGTCCAAATTCATGTAGGAGCCACATGAGTTGCATTGGAAAGAAGCTAAGCAGATCCTTCATTATGTTTGTGGCACCTATACTTATGGAATTCACTATTATGGAGGGGTGGATATTGACTTGATTGGGTTCATAGATTCAGATTGGTCTGGTGAATTAGATCATCATAAATATACCTATCACTACAATTTCTCTCTTGGTTTGGGTTTTATTAGTTAGTCTAGCAAGAAGCATAATGCAATTGTGATATCTTCTATAGAGGCATAATACAAAGGAGCAGTTAACGCTGCCACATAGATTGTTTGGCAATAGGGTATTCTAACAGAGTTTGGCATCCAATTTTAGAGGCATACCATTATCTATTGTGATAACACAAGCACTATCTCAATTTGTAGAAATCCATTTCATCATTAGTAGATGAAGCACATTGAGATCCATATGCACTTCATACGAGAGCTTATTCATGATGGTATCATCAAAATTAAGTACATTAAGATATCTGATCAGATTGCAAATATATTCACCAAGCCCTTCATTGAAGTGAAGTTTCTTCACTTGCAGTCTCTTCTTGGGTTAAGGTCTTATGCATCTACTCATCTTCTTTGGGCTATATAGTCCTTCTCTTCTTCTTCTTCTAGGAAGATGTTGTTTGTACATGGAAACCTTATGAGGCATTTAGTTTGTAGACCCCATTAACACAAATTTATTAGTTGTTTAGGAGTGTTCTTCTTATCTGTCTATGTCAAGACTCATCCGATGTGTCCTCCACTCACATATGGAGGATCATCTCACATTGGTTAGGTTTAGGGTTAGGTTTACAGTTTTCTTATGTGTCATGCAGTAGGGTTACACAAAACCCTATATGTATCCCTTCATTTGACATTTATGAGTATGCAAAGACACTCCATTGTGTTTCTCAATATGTGTAAGCTTTGTTCTGTTATACAAGTTCTTCCATTGATTGATCGATTTCTCCTTATCATTATGCTTGAGCTATTATGTTTCCTTTGGAGTGCAATGTCATCGTGGTGTACCATTTTCGATACAATTATTGAAAACCCTTTCAAATGAAACTCCAACTTATGAGTTTCAAGTAAAAATTATAAAGTACGAGATTTAGTTATCAAGAAATTTCAAAAACTCAAACATGGTACATCAAAAGTTGTCTGCTCAGATGTGTAATTCAAATGGTGACTCCAAGGGAGAGAATAATGAACATATATGGTCAAGTAAATTTTCCATTGGTCAAGAAGAAAATCCTCTAATAGAGTATCTTCATCAAGATGTAAATGTCTCTTTGTTGAACTTTACACCAAGGATGTTCATTTTCTGATTGAAGTTATCCAAAATGCAAAAGATAATGACTATCGACCTAATGAGGAACCCTCATTAGAGTTATTTATCACAAGCAAAGATATCATGACTATGGGTGCCCTTACAACTCTCTTGGTGTTTAATGATGATATGGCCTTCACCTCCACCAACATCGAATCTCTCTGAAGTAAAGGAAGATCCATGAAAAGGGGTTTCTAGACAAATAATCAGGTCATGATTTAGATATCAAAAGGTCAGTGTTATTGGCATATGAAGTGGATAATATGCACAAAAGAAAAGGGAAATCACTTAGAACTTAGATAGACACTTGAAGATATAGTAACGGCCAATACCCCTAGGTAATAAATGCAAATTCACAGACAGTGGAATGATTTGGAGAATGCCAAAAAAATGATACCCGAAAATTATTTCTAGGCTCAGAAATCATAGCGAAGCAAAGTAACATTGAAACACAAAGGTTTTCAAGCAAATCAATGGCAAACAAGAAAGAAGTGAACAAATAAATAGATACAGTTGTGAAAAATAGAGCTTGCCTTTCTTAGTTTAATGGCGGCCAAGACCAATAATTCTAGAGATAGAAAATCTTCAAGGTAGAGCTTCAATGGTGGTTAAGGTCACAGTTGGCTCAAGTTGAAATAGATGAAAATGGCCACATTGTAAATTTTTCACAAAAGCTCCAACATCATAGAAATGGTGAAGCATATAAGCTCAAAATATCTACGAGAAGGAAAATTTGAGCCTAGGCAATTAGTAGAAACATGGGGTGGGCATAGCCCAAGAAAATACCTAGCTCAGAAATACAAATACCCATAATTCAAAATGCCCAAATCTAAAAACCATAGAGTTCAAATTCTTAGAAAACTAGATGAAAGGAAGTTTCAAATCGATATTCAGGGTAAATGCAAAGAAATGGCATATTTCAGTTTTTTTTGTAACAAGAAATATAGAAATCTTGATGAACATAAAATCATGGTGAATTTTCTCAGGCACAATACCCACAAAATAATGTAGAACCCAGATTCGGGAAAAAATAGTAATATATCAAGAACTTACCAGATTTTCAAATCTTTGACCACCCTTAGAAGAAGCACAAGGTGAAATGATGAATACCCAAGATAAATTTTGAGCTTAGAGGTAAACACCATCCAAAAAATGCAAAGAAGTACAAAATTCTCAAGAATAAATAGCTCATATAACCAAAAAGCTCCCGAACCCAAATTTTGAATATCATAGAGTTCCTCAAATATCACAGAGCACAGTGGCTCGAGAAGATAATCAAACAAGCCAAAATAGCACATTTCTCATCTCTCTAGAAGAAATCATGGTGGCAACATTTCTCATCTCTCTGATAGGGAGGATCTCAAATGAACAAGGTGTCAAAGATATCTAGTACAGGCAGAAAATTAGAAGCTCAAAGAAATATCCATGGGGGCCTTCTTCCCTAATAAAATTAGAGAAAGTACATGGTGGAAGGATACTATCAAAAGGAGTTATAGAGTGAGCACGAGATATAAATCATGGTCGTAGAAGAAAAAATTGACATAGCTCCACTAACTCACAGAGAGCTCAAAGTGATTATGAAGAATCACTAGGGTTCCAATGTTTTTTTTTTGTTTTTTTGCCATCTAACTCTCCAAGTTAAATAGACCCAACTAGAGTTATAACAAGTAAAAACGTGTCACATAATCAACACACCCTTACTCACCACGAGTTAGGTTTAGGGTTGTATTATCACCGAACAAAATATCACAAAGGGTCAAGCCACCGTGAAAAGGGGACCAGACCCATAATAAACCAAATCATTGCTTTTGACCTTTTCTAAGGTCTAAAAACCTTATTACCACAAAAATCAAAACTAAAAACCAATGATTGCTGAAAAGGTGAAGCATTGTTATCAATGATATCAATGTTCAAAAATGGCCAAGTGATAATAGTAATTGCTAAGGTGTCATTCTAACTCATGTATGCCAAATTGCCAAGTCAAACGGGGACTAATAATGCCAAAGGATTCCTTACCTTAAACTTTCAAAAATATGCCTCGAACTCTTGTAAAGGTGGTCCCCACATGGGAGATAAAGAAAAAGACACCATTTCCATTTTTCACAGAAGTCAATTCCATGTGACCAAAAGAAGACCAAAATGTCGACCTCAGAATAAAGGTGGTCCCAATCAGGATAGATGTGGGATGAATTATTTTACAAAGTATTACAAATAATGTAATCAATTTTTCTCACTCACTGGGAGATAAATTTTGCATGTGCATTGAAGGAGGCAAGTGGATCAAGAAGTTGTAGATGTCACATCAAGCACTACAAGACAAATTTACATGCACTTAGAAGAAGACTTGTTTCATCAAGCAAGGTGTATTATTAGCAAAATTATTCACCCATTCTTTTCTTAAAAATAGAACAGTCAACTTCAGTTTGACTATTATGTAATCAAAGGTTATTAATGGCTCTTTAAATTATTTTTCTTTACTTTATTCCTTTATTTATTATTAAATAAAGGATAATAATAGAATGCATGGGTGCGTACAACCCTACTCTATTTTTAGGAAGGGTGGGTGAATCAATTTTGCTATACATTATGTAACTTAGCAAAGCACAAGAGAGGACTTTTAAAGATATAGGAGTGCTAAAGAAATTTTTTGCTAGTTTTTCCCTTTGAATGTGAAGTATTTTTCTACCTTTCCAATTATTTGTAGTCTTTTATATGTTTCCATTAATATTGTGAATGTTGAATTCCATGATTAATCATCTTACCCTATTACAAATTTAGTAGTTTATGCATGATATTAATGTGTATGTATAACTTAGTAGTATTGTAGTGATTTTATCTGTCAATACATCAAAGTGTTTACCCTTAATTATCTTTAGAAAAATGTTGTGCTTGTGCATCAAAAATTCATTCCATATAAATTGTGGATGTACTTAGTCAAATACCTCAAAGAAGTTTGGTGTATCAACTAAGTTTTAATTTCATTTTTTTACAATCATCTTTTCCCCTTAAACCCCAGAAAATTAGTTTAGGATACATTAATAAGAGAACTAACCTTGATACTAGACTCTCCTCAAAATATGTATACCCATAGACCTGAGGTGTTTCCATTGTATCTACGAAAGGGAGAGATAAGATTTACAAGCTTAGAATACCTGCAACCATCTCTCTATAGGGTGCACTTTGCAAGAGATAACAATTTTTGACATGCCCGGTGAGACAAGGACTAGAAACTACTATTGATGCATTCTATAAGATTCAAGATCCAATAATAACTCACCTAGCTACTCCATAGCTCTAATTCCATATCAGTACAGCACTTAACAACATCATCAAATTTTTAGCTGCATATTTTCAGGTATATCTCAAGAAACCCATATCTATTTATTTGATATTATTAGCCATTTTTATGAGCAGAAGACCTATTTTTCATTAGTTTCAATATTTTATGAGGTCCTACAGGTATGAACCCTCATTTTTAGCAGTATTATCAGCCAAGCTAGCAAACCCTTTTATCCAATTTCCCCTTCAAACCTGTTTTATAACCCCTATCAGAATGAATATCCTCATGACACAAACCTTGGAAATCAGTATGATTATCAATATGATGATCATTACGTTGTTCAAAGTCAAAGTTATGTAGAGGTTTATGTTGAATGTGAAATGTGAACAGATCTTGAAATTTAGATTAATGAACTTAAGCAATCAATTTTAGCTGACAAGGAGCTATACAAGAAATCATTAGCAGTGAAAATTGATAGACATCTGGTCGTAGAACCCTGTCAAAATATTTTTCCCCGCTTAACTTCCATATCAGGATTCAATTCCTATATGTTCCCCTTGCCAACCAAATCATCCCATTCATCAAATTTTAAATTATCAGGATGCTGCGATTCCTAATTTTCCTACCCCGCAATCATACATTGAACCCAAAATAAAGTGTCCAAATTGGCATTCAGATGTTGTCCTAAAAACATATTTTATACCCCATCCTCTCTTTAAATAATTTCCATTTAAGGATGATAATATTCCCACTCCTCGTTTACTCATACTTCCAGTCTAGGAAAAGGAGGATCATAATATCATCCAGGAGGGACAGGCCATTGAAGAAAACAATAGGTTGGAGTTTTTATAGAACATAGAGCAATGGAATTCTAAATTTCAGTTTGATCATACTCCAAAATTAGAAAAGAAACAAATTCAAATGGTATAGTTTGATTTTTCAGCAGATCTAAATCAGATTAGGGATGATCAGAAGTATTTCTATTCCAATAATTGTGTGCATGAAAGCAACATACTCCTACAAACTGCTAATTCATCCTAGTTGGTAGAACCTGAAGGAAATTTTCAAATCATTTCCGAAGATAAATCCGTTGAAGAAAACAATAGGTTGGAGTTTTTATAGAACATAGAGCAATGGACTTCTAAATTTCAGTTTGATCATACTCCAGAATTAGAAAAGAAAGAAATTCAAATGGTATAGTTTGATTTTTCAGCAGATCTAAATTAGATTAGGGATGATCAGAAGTATTTCTATTCCAAGAATTGTGTGCATGAAAGCAACATACTCCTACAAACTGCCAATTCATCCTAGCTAGATAGAACTTGAAGGAAATTTTCAAATCATTTCCAAAGATAAATCAGTTGATCTAAAGGATGAGCACTTGGTTTACAACTTATCATTTTCCATGGTTAAGGACTAAAGGGAAACAAATCAGTTTCAGAACTGATCATGATCAAACAATTGAGTGTGAAGACCCTCCTTGTGTTACATGCATGGAGATAACTACATTATTAGGGACTTTCAGTGTTTCACAATGACTATTAGATGGTACTTCAAGTATTCAAGAGAAGCTATTTTTTATTGAGGAAGGAATGACATGTTCAAAGAACATTGTAAGAAGGGATAAAGTGGAAAAAATTTGAAAGTGCTACTAAAATGTCAGTCTTGGTAGCAGTGGATCAGCAGACTGAAATGGATTAACAACAATTTGAAGAATCTGAAAATATTTTCAAACAGTTTAAAGAAGGAGAACAACCATCTCATCATCTTAACGATGTTATTATTGATGATATATAGCAACTTGTAGAGGCTGAAAAAAATTTTTAGAACAGTTTCAAATTTTTGAAAAGAATATACAACAGTTTATAGATGCATATCAACTCTTAGAACAATATTCAAAACAGCTTCAAAAAGAACCCGTGATTGAAAATGAGGTTCATGTTTCAGTACAAGACGAGAACATTAGATTTTTAGTTGTTTGGAGCCCATGTCCTATTTAGTATCTCATTGGTTCACAACATGCCATGGAAATACCATAAATTTGTGCTCGTATCAAAGCCTAAGAATGAGCATCAAATACACAAAAATCAGTTCCAAAGTCCTTCAGAATAGTTTGTAGATCAATTAGAAACATTCTTCATGTTTTCGGCTAAGTTTGGGAAAAAATTCAAGGTACACATCTCATTTTCAGTTCTATCATGCTACATGTTTTGCAAGCTGAATTCATCATCTCAGTTCTTGAGAAAAGGAAACTATTTTTCACTACCTATCTCAGGTTTTATTTAGCCGTGATTTGCAGCTATTTAGAATAGGGTAGCTTAGGATTTCCCTTTCAATAAGTGCAGTTCATGCACATTACAGTTTTTAATTCAATAAGTGCACTTATGCACATGATCTGGTTCACCAGATCCTTTCCAGATTTGGTGTGTTTTTTCAGAAAAGGTAGTTTTGGTTGTATGCATTTGACTCCATCCCCAATGGACAAGAAGAAGGCACTGGTCTACAAGCAAGCAGGAAGATTTCCCCGCAAGATCACCAGAATTATTGACATTTTTTGAACCCTGTGTGAAAAGGGTCAACTCAAAACTTTTTAGTTTCTCAGATTGATCATGTCAGAGGTTTGACTATGTTTGGGACATCCACCTCGTAATAACATACAAATTTTAATTGTTTGGTTTTGGACAATCTTGGAAGTCATGTTTGGATCAAATTCCAAATAGCCTGCAGTTACGGAACGCCATACCTCATAGATGCAGCCATTCCATTTGAAACCCTCGTCAGAACTATGCAACAATCATAAACGACCATTGCAAATCCCTGAGGAAGGTAGGAAAGGAAACATGTATCAGACATGAAGTTCCTAAGCTGCATAAAGGGTGTCAAATAAAATTTCGTCATCCAATGAGCATCAAAACATACATTTGATTTTTATTTATTTCCATACATAAGTGAATTGTGTTAGGTTGTGGAGCCTATTTTCATGTGAGAAAGTGTTGAATATTGTACACTAAGAGTACTGTACACTTTCCATAGTTGTTTTGCTAGGGTTCAAGGGCTCAACCCCTGAGAAAATAACATTTGGCCTTAAAACGTGCTCGATATACCGAGAAACATGATTTTATCATAAGGGTGGGATTTTGACCCTTAGGCTTATGGGACGGTTTTGACCCATGGTTTTCATACCCACGGTATTGTAAAAATGATTAAGTTGTTGTCTACTTATATGGTTTTATGCATATGGTATGTATTATGTAACATTGTAGATGTGTTTTTAATTCGGGTGTGAAATCTTTCGAGTTTGTTGAGCATAGCTCCAAACAAATCTGGGTATTGTATTGAGAGAATGGTGGCTTGTAATAAAATTTGAGCAAGTAATTATTGGTGGATGTAGCCTCAATTAGGTGAACCATGTTAAATACTGTCTCTTTGTGTTGTGTTATTTTATTCTACAATTTTATTTGAGACGTGTAATATTTTATGCATATTAGTTTCTATTGTTGCGATTCTGTGAAGGATTATTCCACATATTTTATCCCTTATTCCCTAACAAATTGTTTAAGTGTGTTGAGTTTTACGATTTCATTATTATCGATTCAAATACAAGAAAGTTAGAAAGGAAAGATATACATCTTATTACATGAAAATAGTTCATCTATTCATATGGAATAAAAGTACAGTGAACCCGCAATAGTTGTGGGATGTAACTTGTATGTATTGGAAATAAAAGATACATATACTTAAAGCTATAAGAAAATGGAGAGAGAAGAAACCCATCATTTCCTATTTGGGTTAGATCTCTCCTACTTCTGGATTTTCTTCATTTTTAGCTACTTCATCCTGATCACAGTTTCCAGCAATAGGTACCTATGAACATACAATATATATTGTTAGAGCTCTGGGTTTTTCTATATCCTTGTGTTTATAGTATTATGTAAATGAACCTTTTAAAAAATTATATATATGTATGATACATGAAAGATAGAATCAAAGGGAGCATCTCATAATATAATTGAATCTGAGCCAAGTACAAAAGGATTTCATAATTAGAATGTCTTTTTAGCAAATAATCAAATGAAAGATATGAACAAAGTAGTTTTGTAGTAGATGATGCAGGTACAAGTTACCATCAAATTTACAAAGAGAAAAACATATCTGAATGAGTTAGGATCATAAAATTTGAGTAAAAAATCAGTCCCAATTGATCAAGTTGCATTAAGGAATAAAAATATCATTGAAACCGATGAAAATGGAAAGAATCATGTACAAGAAATTATGATATTATTTTCAGATCTGAAAGAGTAAGGAAAATATTTTCATTTCATTACTTTCAATTAAAAACATCACCATTTTTCAAGATGTCAATACAAATTCCTCAAAATCTATAGGTTTCATGATCATCATATCTGAAACATCATCTAATTCTGAAGAAAAGTGGGCCTTCAACTTGCAAAATGGAAGTTATCTTCAGAAACGGTACGATCTCAAAAACAAAATAGTCTGCAGGTACAGATGTCTGAAAGTGATTCTCTTAAAGAAATACGAGTCCAAGTATAGTTTCCAGAGAATAATTAAGAAATGAAACTCCAACTTATGAGTTTTAGGTATAAATTATAGATTACGAGCTTCAGTTATCAAGAAATTTCAAAAAATCAAACATGGTACATGAAAATTTGTCTCCTTAGCTATGTAACTCAAATGGCGATTCCAAAGGTGAATAGATATGGTCAAGTAAATTTTTCATTTGTCAAGAAGACAATCCTCTAATAGAGGATCTTCATCAAGATGTAACATGTCTCTTTGCTGAACTTCACACCAAGGATGTTCATTTTTTGATGGAACTTATCCAAAATACAAAATACAATGACTATCCACCTAATGTGGAACCCTCGTTAGAGTTTTTTATCACAAGTAGAGATATCATGGTTAAGGGTGCCCTTGCAAATCTCCTAGTCTTTAATGATGAGATGGGCTTCACCTCCAGCAACATTGAATCTCTTTGTAGTGTAGGAAGATCCACAAAATTGGGTTTCTAGACAAACAATCATTTCATGATTCAGGAATCACAAGGTCAATAATATTGGTGTAAGAAGTGGATAATATGCAGAAAAGAAAAGGGAAATCACTCAGAACTTCGATAGACATTTAAAGATAGAGTAATGTCTAATATCCCTTGGTAATAAATGCAAATTTGTAAACAATGAAATCATTTGAGAATTCTAGAAAAATGATACCCAGAAGTATTTCTAGGCTTAGAAATCATAGCCATGAAAAATCACATCGAAACACAAAGGTTTTCAAAAAATCAGTGCCAAACAAGAAATAAGTGAATAAATAAATAGATAAAATTGTGAAAAATAGAGCTTACCTTTCTTAGTTTAATGGTGGCCAAGACCAAAAATTCCAGAGATAGAAAAGCTTCAAGCTAGAGCTTCAATGGTGGTTAAGGTCATGGTTGGCTCAAGTTGAAATAGATGAAAATGACCATATTGTAAAGTTTTCACAAAAGCTCCAACATAATAGAAATGGTGAATAATATAAGCTCAAAATCACTATGAGAAGGAAAATTTGAGCCCGAATTAGTAGAAACATGGGCGGCCATAGCCAAAGAAAATACCCAGCCCATAAATACGAATACCCATAATTCAAAATGCCCAGATCTTAAAACCATAGAGATTGAATGCTTAGAAAACCAAAAGAAAGGAATTTTTGAATTGATATTGAGGGTAAATGTAAAGAAATGGCACATTTCAGTTTTCCTAGTAGCAAGAAATATAGAAATCTTGATGAGCATAAAATCATGGTGACCCTTCTAAGGAAAAATACCCACAAAATAATACAGAACCCAGATTCAGGAAAAAATGGAAATATATCAAGAACTTACCAAATTTTCAAATCTTTTACCACCCTTAGAAGGATCATAAGGTGAAATGATGAATACCCAGGATAATTTTCAAGCTCATAGGTTGATGTTGTCCAAAAAATCAAAGAATTACAAAAGTCTCAGGAATAACTAGCTCATCTAACTAGAAAGCTCCCGAACCAAAATTTTGAATATCATAGAGTTCGTCAAATATCACAGAGCATAGTGGCTCAAGAAGATAAGCAGACAATCCAAAATAGCACATGGAGGGAGCCCAAGGGCTTAATATAATAAATCATGGTGGCCACATTTCTCATCTCTCCAACAAGGAGGATCTCAAATGAACAAGGTCTCAAAGATATCGAGCAGAGGAATAAAATAAGAAGCTCACAGAAGCTCAAAGAAATATCCGTAGGGGTCTTCTTCCCTAATAAAATCAAAGAAAATACACAGCCAAAAGATACTATCGAAAGGAGTTACAGAGTGAGCATGAGATATAAATCATGACCGCAAAAGAAAATTTCAACATAGCTCCACTAGCTCGCAGAGAGCTCAAAGTGATTATGCAGAATCGCTAGGGTTCCTTTTTTTTTTCCATCTAACTCTCCAAGTTAAAAAAAACCTAACCAGAGTTATACCAAGTAAAAACGTGTCACATAATCAAGAAACCCTAACTAACCATGAGTTATTTTAGGGTTGTATCATCACTGACAAAATATCACAAAGGGTCAAGCCACCATGAAAAGGTGACCAGCCGCATAATAAACCAAATAATTTCTTTTGACCTTTTCTAAGGTCTAAAATCCTTATTACCACAAAAATAAAAACTGACAACCAATGATTGCTGAAAAGGTGAAGCATTTTTATAGATGATATCAATGTTCAAAAATGGCCAAGTGATAAAAATATGTGCTAAGGTGTCATTCAAACTCATGTACACAAAATTTCCAAGTCAAAAGGGGACTAATAATGCTAAGGGATTCCTTACCTTAAACTTTCCAAAAGATGCCTCAAACTCTTGTAAAGGTGGTCCCCACATGGGAGCTAAATAAAAAGACATCATTTCCATTTTGCACAGAAGTCAATTCCATGTGACCACAAGAAGACAAAAAATTTTGACATCAGAACAAATTTGGTCCCAATCAGGATAGATGTGGGATGAATTATTTTGCAAAGTATTACAAATAATGTAATTGATTTTGCTCACTTACATGGAGATAAATTTTGCATGTGCATCCAAGGATGTAAGTGGATTAGGAATTTGTAGATGTCTGATAAGGAACAAGAAGACAAATCTGCATGCACCTAAAAGAAGACTTACTCATCAAACAAGTTGTATTATTAACAAAATTATTCACCCATTCTTTTCTTGAAAATAGAATATTCAACTGTAGTTTGACTATGATGTAATCAAAGGCTATTAATGCCTCTTAAAATTAGTTATCTTTATTTTATTCCTTTAGGATAAAAATAGAATGCATGGGCGAGTACAACCCTAGTCTATAATTAGGAAGGGTGGGTGAATCAATTTTTCTATATATTGTGTGCCTTAGCAAAGCACAAGAGAGGACGTTTTTAGATACAAGAGTGCTGAAGCAATTTTCTACCTATTTTTCCCTTTGAATGTGAAGTATTTTCTTCCTTTCCAATTATTTTCAGTCTTGTGTATATTTCCATTAATCTTGTGAATTTTGAATTCCCTGATTAATCATCTTACCCTGTTGCAAATTTAGTAATTTTTGCATGATATTAATGTGTATGTGTAACTTAGCAGTATTGTTGTGATTTTATCCCTCAATACATCAAAGTGTTTACCCTTAATTATGTTAAGAAAATTGTTGGCATGTGCATCATAAATTCATTCCATATCAATTGCACATGTACTCAGTCAAAGACCCCATACAATTTTGGTGTATCACCTCATTTTTAATTTCATTTTTTACAGTCATATTTTACCCTTAAACCCCAGAAAATCAGTTTAGGAGACATCAATAAGGAACCGGCCTTGATACTAGAGACTCACCTCAAAATAGGTATACCCATAGACCTAAGGTGTTTCCATTGTATCTACGAAAGGGAGAGATAAGATTTGCAAGCTTAGAATACATGCAGCCATCTCTCTACATGATGGACTTTCAAGAGATAACAATACCTTACCTTGGAATTTCATATTTGGTCTTAAGAGCCATTTTTAGAAGCTTTTGGAAAAATATAAACTTATCCCACACCTCTTTGTTTATTAGAAAAACCCTACCAATGGATTAGGGGGTCAAAAATTGACCCCATTAAGAGTTTTGTAAGACAAAAAGTTACATTTATTACACTTTTCTTACATGGGTTTTAATTTATGTCCTTAGAGGGTGTGGATTTGGATTGTGTATGTAAGAGGTTTTTCATTCCTCTCAACCACCCATTTATTATACATTGGGGTTGAGGTTTGACTTTTGATGTGGAGTTGAGGATGAGTGAGGTGGCATCCTGCATGGAGCCACCTCACCCTCCTCTTTCCTTGTTCTATATATGTTTTTTTATTTAGTTGTTTGGGGGTTGCGTCTTGTCATTTGTGCTCTTTTATTTTATGAGTTAGAGAATTTTGGGAATGATTGTTGAAGTCTCGAGCTTGTTGGAGTTGGATTGAGTTTGAAGGAGCTTGGAGTGTAACTCTTTGATCAAAGTTCTACCATGGAAAGGTAGGAACTACACCCTTTTTCTACTTGTTTTCTTATATGTGTGTTTATTTTTATGAAAGTGAGTGGGTTTTATTCTTTTTGGGTTCAAGGGTAGAATTCCTAAGTATGGTGTAGGATAAGGCTCTGGGGATTTTATATGTAGGGAGGTATAAGAGTTTATTTCATGTTTTGGGCTGGAGTTGGGTTGGGTGCCTCACCTTGGATAAGAGAATGCTTCCATTTCTTACTTGGTTCTTTTGAGGGATACATAAGAGATTGTAGGAAGGCATAAGAGAATGTGGGAGGCATAAGAGAATCTTGAGGGAGGCATAAGAGTTGTGTAGGGTTTTTGAGATGTATAAGTGATCTCCCCATAGATCCTTCGTCCATTGGTATTCTTTTCAAGCCTTGTGTATTTTTGTTAGCATAAATATACGTAGGATTTATTTTATATATTTAGGAGAGTTTTTTTCTTGTTTATTCCATTATTCTCTTGTAGATTATAATATCCTCTTACATTGTGGAGAGTATTAGTAGTTATCCTTCCTATAAATATTGTATCCACTTCTTTAATAACATATAATAATAAGAGATAACTAATCTCTATTCTCTGTCCTCTATTTCTGCTTCACAATCTTACACTAGAGCATAAATTTATCTTTCTTGTGCATGGAAGGAGCTATCTTCAAAAAAATAAATTAACTTAGAGATTTGAAGGAAGAGTCTTTATCCTACTACTGCATGGAAGAATTGTTGAGGAGTGGCATGCATGTAACTGCATGAAGACTTGCATGCAAATAGCGTGAAGTTTGGTGTGTGTCACTTGCTCCTGCATGGAGAAACAGACCATCAGACCTGTATGGAAGGAGGATTTGACTAGAAGTTTCATGGAGATATAAAAATATTCCTTCCCTTTCCACATAAATCCAACAACAAATTCTACGTGGAGAAATAAAGGTATATTCTCAAAATAAACTTTAGCATGTAATTACGTGGAGAAAAGAGCATGGACCTTGGTAGACCTATGTGGAGGAATTTCTTTCCTACAATTAGCTCATGTTGAGTATTCTTGACCTATGTTAAAATCATAAGAAGGAACCAAAGAGCCAGTGCAAGTAGCAGGAAATAAGTTCCTGGTCCCAAACCTACGTGAAAAAAAGAAGAAAAAGAATGTGGGTGGAAGAAAAGTGTGTGTAAAGGAGACATTTATTGACTTCTACGTGGTAATTGGAAGAAAGAAAATAGTTGCTTCTGCATGGAGAAGATTCTAATTCCTAGGACATTGAAAATACAACAACTTACATGAAGTTGTGTGGATAATACGTTGTTAAACAAAAAAATATCTACTTCATTTGTGTGGAGTCTTTAGCCTGTGTGGAAACTACGTAGCATGCTATATTCTTTTTCAGTTTGATAAGAGTATGCGTGGATGGTAAAATATGATAAAATATTTCTTTTACAAACTTTTGGTGCATGCATAATCCTCACACCTATGTAGAATAGGAACAAGCTAGAAGTTTCTTATTGCGTGGATAGAGAGTTATGTGTTGTGTGGAAGGTTGAAGGTTCTACTCTCTAAGTACCATTCTTCCCTGCAAGAACTCCATTCATCCCTACATGAAACACAAAGGAGAGGAGATGAGAATTTGGCTTTGTGAAATCCTGAAAGTCTCTTAAAATATATATTTTTTAAAAGTGCATGGAGAAGAAACTTGGAGTCTCTCAAAGAGACATTGAATGTTAAGCGTAAACGAAATGATTGAGATTGTTGAAAGCCGCAATGTCAAATTCATAGCTAGATAACCCCATGAAGAATCTCCTAAGAGCTATGGGTTCTACTTTTTTTTGTTAAATGAGCTTCATAAGACCGAAAATCTAGTCTTAGACAAGCTAGTTCGACAAGGACTTCTTTAATATTTCCTTTTCGACATCTGTTGCCAAGCAAAGCAAGTTCGGGAAGAGCTAGAAGTTGGGTACAATGCCGATTGTGAAGCCAAAGAAGAATTCCCCACCAACCATCATCGTCTCTCAGCACGCGAGTATCAAGAGCATCTATGTTCTAGTACTTCACATTAGTGAGTCATATTTGTAATATCTCTTAAAATAAATAAATTAAAAGTTTTTTTAAAATTACTTTATTAAAAAATTCTTCTCCAACGTTGCTTCTCTCCAATGCTAAGTTACTTAAAGGGCCCAATTTTTTGTCTTGGAAAATGAAGATGAAGAAAATCCTTCAGTTTGAAGGATTATGGGGCATCATTACTGGATCCGTGACTACTCCCACAACCTCTGATGAATTAATAAAGTATGAATTGGCTAGTGCCAAAGCCTTGATGTTGATAATTCTTAGTATCAGTGACGATGTGTAAACACATGTTTGGAATGTGGACATACCAAAGGATGCCAGGGAAAAGCTAGCAACAATTTATGAAGCCAAATATTAGAGTAAGATCCTCCATCTTCAGTCAAAGATACACACCCTCTCTATGAGGTCAGATGAGAAAGTTGAGGATTTCTTACGTCATGTGGCTAAGCTACGATCAGATTTATTAACACTCGGTGAAATGGTGGATGAAAAAATTCTTGTACCAATCACCTTGACAGCACTCCCTTCTCAATTCCGAGTATTCGTTACAACACTAAATGTATCTAAGAAAATAGTGGCATTCAAAAAACTTTTGAATTTGTTGTAGCATGAAGAGGTCGTCAATTCATCCCAAGAGGAGACTCAGGATAAATCCCTATTCTAAAATCCATACCATGGCCAAAAGAATCAAAAGGGTCCCCCAGAGAAGGAAAATCAAGCTCAACCAAAATAACAATAGAAAGATTAAAATTCAAAGAGGTGGTGTCACATTTTCATAACCAAAAATTATGACGTTGATCACTACTAATACAATAGCTTGAAACAAGGGTCTTGAAGTCAACCAAGCACATCAAGGTGTGAAGATTTTTAAAAGTCCAAACAACGTCCCCACTGGAGAAAGCACAAGGGACATCTCACTGCCCAACAAGACAATGAATATAAAGAGGAGACAATAGAAGGAGCTAATTATGGTATGAACCTTGTACTCATCTCTCAGACTTCACAGCCCATGAAGAGAGTCTGACTGATAGAATCTGGTGCAAGTAAGAACATGTCAGGTGACAAGGATCTATTTGATTCACTAGACAAAAAACCCACTGGTGATCAGGTTTAGATAGCCAATGACAAAGAGTATGTTGCAGAAGGAATAAGAAGACTCACCATTCCTCTAGGACCATGAAAATGTATGCTTACAAAGGTACTATATGTTCCTGGATTGACTAGTAACCTCCTGTCAGTGACTCAACTATTGAATCATCACCTAAAGGTATAATTTCTTGTCCAAAATGGCATCAAATAATGTTTGATCTCGCGACAAGGTAAGATTATTACTACAACATTTCTAAAAGATAAATTATTTTCTTTAGTTATTGTTTCATCCTCTACCATAGCTTTATCCGCATCAAAATTGCAATCTACTGCACTCTTACATTTTAGATATGGACACTTGTTAGCTAGTGTTTTGCATCAGATGAGTTCAAAAGCAATGGTTCATGGAATACCCAAATTTTCCAGTTCCTTACCTCTGTGCCCTGGCTTTCTTACAGGAAAATAACACAGGGATCTATTTTAGGAAAGCACCTTCCATGCCAAAAAACATCTAGAAATAGTTCATACCGATCTGAATGACCCTCTACTTGCTTCATTTTCAGGATTCAAGTACTTCTAATTATTTGTGGATGAACACTCTTGTAATATGTGGGTGTTTTTCCTAAAAAAGAAAAGTGAGGCTCTTCAACATTTCAATAAATTCTATCATCATGTTGTGAAAAAGACCATACAACCACTTGTTCTACTTCACTCAAATCAAGGAGGGGAATTCACATCAAATAAGTTCTTGGCATTCCTGAACCAACAAGCCGTTATAAAGAACCTGATTGCTCCATACACACCTCAGCAAAATGGCATTTTTGAGCGTCACAATCACATAGTGATGGAGATGGCATGTTGCATGATAACAACAACAAAGCTCGAGGAATTATATTGGGATGAAGTAGTATAAACAACTATATATCTTCTCAATAAGGCTCAAAAAATTATTCTATAAAATAAAACACCAGAAGATGTATGAAGTTGTAGAAAGCCATAAATTTCTCATTTTTGAGTATTTGGTTGCACAACACACATGCATGTCCCATCTCAAAAGAGAAAGAAGGTTGAGCCAAAGACACTTCTATGTATCCTACTTGGCTACATCACTACCTCAAAGGCATATCATCTCATGGATACTGAGACAAAGAAAATATATGAGAGTCAGGACATGGTTTGTGACGAGTCATCCTTTGACTCTGCAGTGACAACAAAAGACCCATTACCAACGTCCTCTCACTGACTAGTATCTGAATCAAATGATCATTTAGAGGAGATAACTCAAAGAAATGAAATGTTGCCTGGAGAGCTATTTTTTGAAATTGGAGAACTAGATAATGTGACTCCACATCAATCCACATGGAAATGACACAGTTCTTCTCAAAATTAGCCAAGTTCTCATCCAAAGTTGGTATAAAGCACTTTGCAAGAACTCCTAGATACATCATCCAGAGTCAAAACAAGGAGTCAAACAAGAAATGAGGTAAACTTTGCACTCATGAGTTGACTGATTAATAGCTATGAGATATAAAATGTTTGTGAAACACTCAGTCAACCTCACTAGAAGGAATCCATGGATACAAAATATGACTCACTCATGAAAAATCAAACATGTGAACTTCACGATCTACTAATAGGAAAGAAACCTATAGGCTGCAAATGGTTTCAAAACTAAATATAAGGAAAATGGATCAATCAAAAAACATAAAACATGAATTTTAGCAAAAGGATATGCTTAGAAAGAGGGCATCGACTATGAAGAAACCTTTTCACCCACTGCGAAGATCAAGACCATCAGAGTTGTTCACGCACTGGCAGCATAGAAAGTATGGATACTTCAATAGATGGATGTTAAGAGTGCTTTCCTAAATGGTGATCTGAAAGAAGAAGTGTACATGACCTAACATGAATGATTTATTGATGAAGAGCATCCTAAGAAGGTATGTCATCTCATCAAATCACTATATGGACTGAAACAAACTCCAAGGGCATGGTATATCAAGATCAATGATCACCTTTTGTAGCATAATTTCGCTTGTAGCCCCTCATATTCAAATTTAAATATAAAGAAGGTAAGCAAGGAAATTGTAATTCTTGTTGTATATGTAGATGATCTTGTGATCACTGGATTTTCAAAAGATTAGGTTGATATTGTGAAGAATGATCTCAAAAGAACCTTCAACATGAAATATTTGGGGCTATTACATTACTGTCTCGGCTTAGAAATATGGCAAAAGGAGCATTGCATTTTTGTCTCCCAGATAAAGTATGCCAAGACACTCATGGAAAAGTACAAAATGTCTGATTGTAAACTTATATCCACTCCCATGGATAAAGGATTACAACTTTCAAGATTCCAAGATTCACCTTAAGTAGATGTTACTCTCTATAGGAAATTTGTTGGATGACTCATCTCCTTGACATATACCAGACTAGATTTATGCTATGTTGTTAGCTATCTTTCCAAATTCATGCTTGAACTGAAGAAATGTCACTAGAATGCAACAAATCATGTTTTGAGGTATGTCTAAGGTATAGTTGATTATGGTTTGGAATATAAGAATAATGATAAATTCTTCTTATAGGGATATGTCGACTTAGACCACGTCGGATTTATAGATGATAGGAAGTCAACTACATGATACATATTGCATCTTAGATCTGGACCTATCTCATGGATAAGAAAGAAGGAAAATGTTGTTTTTATCTCATCCACAAAGGCAAAATATCTATCCACACGAGGAGATGTGTGTCAATTGATATGTTTACATCACATTTTTGATGACCTAGGAATTCCTGAAAAATAGTCTCCTATTCTTATTGTGATAATCAAAGTGTGTTGAAGCTTGTGCAAAATCTAATTTTTAATGAACGAACAAAGCATAAATTGATATTAATTTTTATTTCATTCAAGAGCACATCTTGAACCATCACATTCAGCTCTAGTACTGTCCTACAAAAGAACAAGTTGCCAAAATTCTCACAAAATCTCCTAGAAAAGTGAAATTTGAACTTTTTAGGGGTCACATTTACAAGACAAATGTAGTAAGGGGGGAATGTTAGCATAATTATACATAGGATTTATTTTATATAATTAGGAGATTTTTTTTCTTGTTTATTCCATTATTCTCTCATAGATCATAATCTCCCCTTACATTGTGGAGAGTATTGTTAGCTATCCTTCCTATAAATATTGTATCCACTTCTTGACTAACATAGAATAATAAGAGATAACTAATCTCTATTCTCTCTCCTCTATTTCTACCGAGCAATTTTAAAGGTTGCATTCTTGTGATTGATTATGTGTTAAATGGATGTGAAATTTTGTATTGTGATTTCCATGAGTTGGATCCATCCATTATTGAACTTTGGTTAGGGCTCAAGGGCCAATGAGGAGGATAGATTATTCTCCTCATTGGATTATTGGTTGGGTGGAGAGTGTTTCCTCTCCCCCATTTTTATTGTTATGATTAAAGTGAAGGCATGATGGATCTCTTGTTGGAGATTGGGATTTGGAGCATTCATTGAAGTCTAAAAAATCCCTTCATTATACAAATATTCTTGTAATTTCCCACTTAAGGTGGAAGACTAGTAGACTTGTATTTAAATGAAAAGTTACTTTGCAAGTTTTTTTTGTAATATCATATTTGAAGAAATTTCATTAAGGAATGTGTAGTTTCTTTATCTCCAAATAAGTTGTATCTAAAACCATGAATTAAATGAATATCTTGTTTAAATTTTTCCTTGTGTTAAAAGAAAAGAAAGTTGCAAATTTTAATGTTTTGATCACAATGTGAATTGGGAGGTTGTCATAGCCTTATTTTGGGTTGACACAATTAAACACTCTTTGGTTTTGTTATATTTGAAGTTAAAGTTATCCTTTAAAATATATGATCTTTTATATATTCATTTTTAGAGTTCTGGTCTATGCATTGACCAACACTGGTCAATCTTAACTAGCGTCAGTGTACTCGGTACTGACATCGGTCATTGTTTCTTATTACAGACTTTAAATTGTTACTCCAAGCTTATTTTTCAATTTAAATGATATCATGACTTGCACAACAAATTTTAATTTAATGGATAATTTTTGTCAATGACATTGTGATAGTTATGAACCTTGAAATATGAAAGATATGTTTAAATTTATAAAATAGACTCTTCTGGCAATAACTGATGTCAGTGAATGAACCATCTTCAGTATTCCTGTGACCAACATCTATCACTGAATACTGCACCATTTTAATTTATGCAAACTTGGCCATCTTTTGGGTGCCTTGGTTATAACAAATGCATCTGAGACTATGATGCTTTCTTAAAACTGAATAAAATTCACTCATAGAATTAATCTTATACTTCCCTTACATTTAGAATATTATTCAAAAATATTATCAATAACACAAGAACCGGTGCCGGTGTTTGAACTGACTTCGGTATAATAGTAGGTACTGCGGTCAGTCAAGAGACCGTCGTCAGTCACCTGTGCATGAACCTTTTTTAAGAACATGTTTCTAGCCACGCGATTGACTCTTTTAGATCTAAATTGCACCTAAATTTGGATCCAGCCTACGTGGGACCTGTGTGCTTGTTTGGACCCATACTCCATCTTGCATAAAGAGATTGAAATAAATTAAAATCTTTATCTATAAAAATGGGGGTTTCTTCTTCATCAATGGAAACAAAAAAAAGGAAACTAATCAACAATAAATCTCAAACCAGATATAGGATAGATGTTTATTTTGAAATTAAATAACTAAGAATGCATGATTAAATCTAATATTTAACTATTCTAAATGAGGAGCCATTTGGATGGAGTCCGTTTCATCTTCACATTGGATCTAAGAAGTCTCCTTCATGGTTTTCCCTTGATCCATGGCATCCACTCCTTCAACCTGAAAACAAAAGAGAAATAAATTAATGGGCTTAGAGTAATAAATTCTTAAGAAGAATCCCATAAGGATGATTAGGGATTCATTTTGATAGATCTAAGATCTTGTGGTCCCTATTGATTTGATCCAAGGGTTAAGAAATAACCCTAAAAGAGTTAGGTGATAATATTCATATTTTGATTGTAAATTTTAAATAAATCAAATGGATGTGTAAATGGGTGAATGGGACCACTTAGGGCTCTAGCATATTAAGTTAGAAATGTAACCCCTCTAGTAGGTTTCAATGTTTGTGTCTATGATCATTAAAGGAAATAATTTAAAGGTAATAAGGTATCTAAGGGTGAGGGTTTAATAAATGTGGAATAAATGTCATTTTTGTGAAAGTGAATACTATTTAATCAGGAAAAAGAATTAATGAATACTTTTATAGATAATTGTAATTGAAATTAACATTTGAACTGAATTAAGAATATTCAAACATTAATCTAGACCTGATTTATCTAATGAAATGAAGTTGTTCCTGTAAGGAATTTAATTATACATATTTGGGTTTGACACCCTTATATTTTTGCAACTTTCTAGATAAGTATTTTAGGGTTTCATGTGGTTTTAGAATGTCAAATTTGTGGGCGTTACACTTGGTATCAGATCCATTGGTTCAATTCTTGGACCCTAGGCACACATGGAATTATAAGGCATAACAAGGAAACTTAGTGCAACTCTAAACCTAGATCACACAACTTGGCATGATATTTTAAATGTAGAAAACATAAGAAACTGAGACAAAACCTAGAATGATAAACTAACTCTTGCTTTGGTCTGTACAAGAGGCACAAATTAGATGAGGGGTTCTTACACGTAGACCTAGACATACCACTCCCAAATCAGGTAGTAGCATCCATATTGCATCAAATACTATAGACACTACAGGATGTTAATGTTGTCATATGTGGAGGATCCTTAGGAGGGAGACCTAACAGACAGGACAGAGAGCCATCAGTAAAGGCTCATGTGCCATCCTGACATAGTGATGAGAATAGGGAAGAGAACTCCCATGTTGAGTAAACCAGCCAAGAGTCACCACAGAGAGATCCTAGAGACAGAGATACATGACACAGAAACAGATCTAGGAGTCGTAGGCAGCATGATGATTGTATTGAGAGACCTAGAGGTAGACAGTATTCAACGACAGATCACATAAGGGATATCTTGAAGCTTTATCCATCTCATTTTGTCATGGACACAGGAGGATTTTAGGTAGATACGTGGTTGGTTAGCTTAAGCAGATGCTTCAAGCTATGTCCATGTACCAACAACACAAAGGATTGTTTTTCCATCCACCTTATGAGAGAAGGATTTGGGGTTTACTGGAGGACCAAGAAGCAGAAGCTTCATGTGGATTCTAAGATAGTCACTTGGGATATCTTTGAGGAGCATTTCAGGAGTAGATATTTTTATAGGAGGTTCATTCATTAAAGGATAGATGAGTTCTGTGACCTACGTGAGGAATCTATGATAGTGGTAGAATATGAGAGTCGTTTCGTGGACCTACTTTAGTATGTAGACTATATGCAGGATGAGTAGGTGTAGATCCACAACTTCATCAGGGGCCTAAACCTGTACATTTGAGGGGCAGTATGTATTCATTATCCATAGACATTAGTAGAGGTTGTTGATACGGCCTACATTGTGGAGGAGACAAGGGGAAGACATAGCAGGTCATAAATAGAGTGTGGAGTCATATTGAGTAGATGCAGGATAATAGATCGAAGGGATTAGCTCCTCCTCCTCATGGTGGACATGTTTCTACATAGTCTTCATTTAGGCCACCACAACAGCCACCTCAGTAGTAGCAATAGACTCATCTTCCTTTTAGGCCTCCAAAAATATTTTATGCTCAGAGTGGATGAATATGTGGCCTCCTCCTACGAGACCAGTCAGGACTTAGGCACTACCTAGAGCTTAGTCAACAGGAGCTCGTCAGTAATGACCATAACAGTTCCTAACAGGATCATCAAAACTGCAGCATAGACCACTAGAGTAACTGCAGGAGAAGATTTTCATTGGAGGGGCCCTGGTAGTTGATATGGGTGTGGAGTACCTTGGAATAATTGGAGAGAGTGCCCTCATAACCCTAATAACAAGGGTAAGGCATCAATTTCAAATCCTATAGTAGGTGACATGGATAGGAACCACAATATATATTCTATAGTCAATAACCACCAGGAAGAGTACTAGAACATGGTGATTGAGATGACATGTAGTATTGATGGCATTCCTTTTCCTCTTTTATTTGATTCAGGTTCCTTAGATTCTTTTATTTCCCCATTTGTAATAGAGTGATGAAGGATGGTTAAAGTTATGAAAATTAGTATTTGGGATGTGGAGATGGCTTCTGGAGCCAAGCTCTCAGTGGACTCCTTGGTCAAGGAGTGCATAGTTGACCCAGGACCCTTTTCCATGACTCTGGATCTTTGTATCCTTCCATTGGGTTCCTATGGGATTATTTTTGGCATGGATTGGTTATCTACACACATATCCAAAGTTTATTGTTACAATAAGGTAATAACATGTGTAGATGATTTAGGAGTGGAGATAGTGATAGAGGGAGTTGGGATACCCACCTCCATTCACACTAGAACCGCTATGCATCTCAAGCGGTGTGTACGACAAGGATGCTAGCTATATGTTATCATGGTTAGTGACAGATCTGAGGATGATTCTAGTGGGCCGTCAATTGATGGTCATTACATCTTGAGAGAAATTTATGATGTCTTTCTAGGGGTGCTACTTGGGTTACCTCCCCCACGTGAGATAGATTTTCACATAGATTTGGTTCCAAGAGTAGAGCCTTTCTCACAATAACCTTATAGGATGAATATCCCTGAGCTCTATGAGCTCAAGTTTCATCTTGAGGGACTTCTCAAGAAAGTCCTAATCTATCCTAGTGTATCTCCTTGGGGTGTACTAGTGATTTTTTTAAAGAGGGACGGATCTCTGCGGTTATGTATTGATTATCATCAGTTGAACAAAGTAACAGTAAGAAATATTTACTCCTTTCCACGTATTGATGATTTATTTGATAAGATGAAGGGGGCCATAGTATTTTCCAAGATATATATATATATATTAAGTCTGGATACCATCAACCAAGGATCATGGAGTTAGATATTCATAAGACAATCTTCTGTACGAGATATGGCCACTACAAGTTCATAGTAGTGCCTTTTGTTCTGACGAATGCCCCTGTAGTATTCATGAGTTTGATGAATGGGGTATTTCAAATATTTTTGGATCTCTTCATGCTCACTTTTATTGATGACATTTTTATTTAGTCACGTACACGTGAGGAGCATAAGAAACACCTTCAAAATTTTTTAGAGTTTCGTTGTGAGAAGTAGCTTTATGGGAACCTAGAGAAGTGTGCATTCTTTCAGTCTGAGGTACAATACTTCAGTCACATCATTTCTAAGGAAGGTATCACCATAAATCCTTCTAAGATTAGAGCTATTATGGATTGACCCATGCCAACTAGTGTGACTAAGGTGCGCAGTTTCATGGAGTTGGAAAGCTACTATAGGAGATTTATTCAGGAATTTTCTCAGGTTACACAGCCCATCACTTCACTTTAGCGGGAAGGGAAGAATTTTGTTTGGTCTGATAGATGTGAGTAGGCATTCAGTACACTAAAGGGAAGCCTTACGTTAGCACTGATTCTTTTTACTTCTGACCCTTAGAGTGATTTCTTTGTATGTACAGATGCTTCCTTGGCAAGATTAGGTGGAGTATTGATGTGGGAGGGTCGTGTGGTTACCTTTGCGTCTCACAAACTCAAAGATAATAAGCTCAATTATCTGACTTATGACATTGAGATTAAAATAGTTATGTGTGTTTTGGTTTGATAGAGACATTTCCTTCTTGGAAGAAGGTTTATTCTTAGGAAAAGCCATTTGATCCTACGTCACCTCTTCATGCAATCCAATCTCAACACTCATCAACGGTGTTTGATGGAGTTGATATGTAAGTAAAACATCAAGATAGAGCATGTGAATGGGAAGGATAATGTTGTTTGTGACACTCTAAGTAGATGAAGACATTTGAGTATGGCTACTTCATTGGGTACATATATGCGGAGCAAGATTTTATGACAGCTTCCTCGTGACAACTTCTACCTTACACCAAGATCAAAGATTAAGTCTCAAAGATGGTAAGTTTGATGGTTTTACAGTAGATTCAGGTGGAATTATCAGGCGCAGAGGTTAGATATATGTACCAAGGCATGGAGATTTGAGACAAGATATCTTGGCAGAGGCTTATCATGCACCTTATTCAGCCCATCCAGGGGTGAAGAATATACACACTGCCTTGAGACAACTTTACCATTGGAGAGGCCTTTAGAGAGATGTAGCTCAGTTGTGTTGTGATGTTTAGAGTGTCAAAGGGTGAAGGATGAGCATCAACATCCAGATAGCCTTATTTAATCACATGTTATCCTAGAGTGGAAATGGGACACCATTTCTATTAATTTCATAGCAGGGCTACCAAAGTCGAGATACCATCATGATGCCATCATGGTCACAGTGGATAAATTGAAAAAAGTGGCTCATTTTTCTTTGGTGAAGACCACCTATATAGCTAGTGCAGTAGTAAGAGTGTACCTAGATGATATTTTTAGACTATGTGGTATTCTGCGGAAGATCATCTGTAACCATGATCCCTTATACACATCACACTTCTAAACTACCATACAACAAACCCTTGGGACGCATCAACTTCAAGACAACCTATCACCCAGAGATAGATGGAAAGGTAGAGTAGGTGAATCAGATTTTAGAGGACATGCTTCGAATGTATGGTATGGATCATAAATAGATGTGGGAGAAGTACTTATATTTGGTGGATTTTTCCTACAACAGTTTCAAAGTTCGATTAGAATGGTACCTTTTCAGGAACTTTCTTGAAGGGAGTGCAAGACACCTTTGAGTTGAGATAGATTGGAGGATAGAATATCTCTTGGACCATCTACATTATAGGACGTAGCAAAATAGGTTGTTTGGGTCTGATAGAGGTTACTTAAGGAACAAGACAAGTAGAAGAAGTATGCAAATTAGAGGAGAGTTTACCATACTTATGAGGTGGGCACGAAGGTGTTTATTTTTGTTAGACCTCATAAGATTCCAATCCATTATAGAAAAGATTGTAAGTTATCTCCTAGACTCGTGGGTCCATTCGATATCTTAGAGAGGATTGGTCCCTTGGCTTAGCGTCTAGCCTTACCACCTAGCTTGTCTCGCGTGCATGATGTGTTTCATGTATATGTTCTTAGGAGGTGTATCCCAGATCCATCTCATGTGTTAGAATCAACCACATTACAGGGGCACATGATGGTGGAGCCCATGTGTACTTTAGAGTGTGGGAACATGGGCCTTTAAGACTGAGAGAATGATCAGGTTTGAGTCCAGTGAGACAAGTATGTTGAGACTGTTGCTACATGGGAGAATGCTACATTGCTACAAGTCTAGTTTTCACACCTATTTCAGTGACTTTTAGGAGGAATTTTATTCTAAGCGGAGAGGTATGTAGTGCCTGTTGGTGCTCAAAATGGTCTCATCCCAATTTTCCTTTGAAAATATATCGATTTATGGTGTCTGTCATTTTCTCCTTCCCCGTGTTGATCTTGGTCAATCTTTGTTGCTATTTTTAGGTAGTTCATGGGTCATAGATCACTTATGGGTCCATGTTTGTCTCCTCATTTCTTTGTTTCTCTGAAAGGGTCTATAATTTGGGTCTCTTGGTCTCTATTCATTTAAAAACTTGAATTCCCCCATGTTTTCTATTCTCCACAATAAGGATTTGTGTTCCTTATCATTTCTACCCTAAATACTTGAAGAAAATTAATGGATGTATCTCTGAAAAACATATTTGAGCCCTGTAATATTTCTAATTCCTCTATCCTTGAATAAAATTTCATTCAGGCTCAAATGGACATTTTTCTATATTTTTATGGTTTGACGGGCGTTTCTCCCGATCAAATTTACATCCTTGCATATACGGGGGATGTGGTACCTTTTGGTTGGACGTAGCTCAACTGGGTACTTAAAAAAATTTCATGGAAAGCCTTAACTAAAAATTTGTTCATGTGGAGGTGTGGCGCTTATTTGAAGATCTACTTTTTGGTTTGATCTTCGAGTAATGCGAGGAGGACACGTGGAGGCTTCCGCTGCTTGGCATGGGCTTAGAAAATTTTTTATGCAGTTGGAGTAGTTTGGAAGAGTTGGACATGTGGCGAGCTTATGCTCATTCAGGGTGTCTACTTTGAGCATCATCTTGAAGTTACGCCATCGAGACACATGGAGGAACTACGCATGTTAAGGAACCATCCCTTGAGTTTCATTTTAAAGAATCACCAGGATGACATGCGGAGGCCTCCACTTGCTTTAAATTTTAATTAGAGTTTTCAACGACCAAAAGGAGATTGCCTCGGAGCATGAAATGTGGTGTCTTCATCTGATCTTCAAGCATTCAAACAAACCTTTCTAGAAAAGGACACGTGGCGATCCCGCGGTAGTTCAAGGTATCAAATTTTTAAGAGCGCCTCAAGGTGCACCATGGTGACACATGGTAGTTTGAAAGGTCAAAGAGGTGGGGAGGTGGACCATCGGAGGAAACTTGTAGTTTTTTCCCCTTAAGGATTAAAATCCCAAAATGGCCCATAAGCCTGATGAGGAAAAAAGTCAATGTTTTACCCCAGTCAATGATGGAGGTGCGGGCTCTCGACGAAAAATTGGAAAATTTTCCTTTTGAGAAAAGGGAGTCAAAAGTGAAAAGGGAAGCACGGGTCCACTCGAATCACATTTGGACACGTGTCAGGCTCATTTCCTGAGGGCGGAGCTGTGGGGAAAATTTGGAAAATTTTCTCTTTTCCAAAAAGAGAGTAAAATGGAAGAATTTGGCTGCGGTTCCACTCCAATCACATTTGGACACATGTCAGGCTCATTTCTTGAGGGCGGAGGTGCAGGGAAAAATGGATTTTTTTTTCATTTTTCCAAAAGGTTGTGAAAAATCAAAGGAAGCCCTCGTGTCTACTTTAAAAGTCTGAATCTTCCACGTGGACTGTCCAAATTCAAAGTAAGAGATCAATGGTAATTGAGAGTCTGAATCTAATTTTTCCCCCTATTTTTCTGAAACACATTTAGAAGTGTGAGTCTCCATGATTTCTTGGTATTTTCTACATTCCAAGTAGAGAAGGAAATTAATGTTGATATCTAAAGTTTGGTGGGAAGATTTGGAGGACATCTTTCGCCATTAAAATGGTTTGACTTTCGTGCCCAATCAGATTTTCCATTTTTCTTCTCCCAAGCATGCAAGGAGCCAGATTTGACAGATTAGGGGTGGAAGTGGTTGGAAAATTTAAGAAAGAGTGATCTACCAAAGGGAGGGGTTGAATGTGGGAGATATTCGATGAGATCTACCCCCTTGAGTACCTGGAAAATTCTTATAGATTTGATTTTGAGTATCACGAAAGAATCATGGTGAGTACTGGTGCATTAAACATTTTTTCCTTTTAGGGAGGAAGGGGCTCTGCTGTAAAGGTTATAAATGGCACAAATTTTTTCGGAAAATGGTTGGGAGTTTTGGGAAAAATTCAGGGACTGATTTTTCTAATAGAAAAAGCTTGACAGAGCCAATCCTTTTTTGAGCAGCCATCTAAGAAGCCTGTATATCTCTCTTTTTGTGAAATTAAATCGTGTCAAGGTGGTTGCAAGTGTACAACCATTGACAAGCTTTGAGATTGTTCTAGAAACTTTCCCTTGCTGATAATTTTGAATCAAACTTGAGTTATTTTGTGTTAATCTTGAGTAAAGTGTATTTATTTCATCTCTGAATGCATGCAAGTAGTTTTTCTTATTTCTGTTGCAATCTTGTACCAAAATCTGGTCCAATCACAGAGGTCTCAATCCTTATGATAGTTTAGTGGAATCTACAATTTCATTTCTCAAAAGAACCTTCATGTGGGAGTGAAGTAAACGGTTTAAAATCACTTTTCTTTCATTTTGTTGACAGAGATTATTTGTAAGCTTCTGGGTGTACCTCAGGTGTGGTTTAGTTTGAATCTTGGTGCTTTATTTAGTTCTCTAACTTGAGCCTTTGTGAAAAAATCCCATCGGATGTATGAAAAAGTGCCAATTTTTACCTCCATTGAAGCACATATTCTAGTTGAAGAAACATTTTTAACTTTTTGTGGCATTTTATTGTTTGAATCTTTCCATTTTTTATAAGCTCTCAAGGATTTGGTTAGTCAAGTGCATCCTGTCTCCCATCCTACCAAAAATTTTATTTTAAAAATATAATCCTACCCATAATACCCATGTTTTTTCTCTATATACCCACACGAGACCAAAATCCATTTCCTAAATTATGCAAAACAAATCATGGTTTCAAATGTCTTTAGTAGCCTGAACCTTGCCCAAAAATTATCTCCATTATCTAGAGTGAAAACTCGTGAGAGTTAGATTTTGTTGCATTGATCATATTATCTCCAAGGTCTCCTTAACATATTCATTAGGAAGGATATCTCCACCTCCTCCATAACAATAGGCCACAAAAGGGTCCTCTTACCCTAGTTGAAAGGCACAACCTAAAATAGTAAGGATAGATCAAATCCTCTTGAGGGTGCTATCCATTTCTCCACATTTGAGTGATAGAGGGCCAGTTAGATCTCATCCCTAGCTACAAAATGAATCATCATGACCTAATCCATCTATAAGTTTCCTATCAAACTAGTGATGCTACTCAGACTTTAAAGGAGAATCAATTTGGATATTAACACCATAAGTGGCACTGTTTCCGGGGACTGTTTTGAAAGTTGTTGAGAATTGATTTTTTCATGGATATGTAGTTCATACTTAGACCCTAGTAAACATCTCTTGTATGCTCTAAAGTGCAAGAGATCTATATTAAATATTATCCTGTGTTTGACCCTATATGAAGTTTCAAGTTACAAGTGTTGTAAGCAACTCTTCCAGTCTCTACAAGATTTTTCATTAGTATTCATTAATAAATTTTGATAAAGGAAGGTAAGAGATTTCATTTCCAGTTTATAATTGCTGACAAACATTTGACAGAGTATACTTTAGTGCATTTTCACAACTAAGGTGGAAATCCTTAGTGGCAACTCCCTGATTGACTTGATTTTAATAAGGACTAGTGTCTTAAACCTTTATCAAGTAAGATTTGTTACTAATATTTGCAAAGCTGGAAGGAAGAAGATATTTATTTGCTAGAGATCCTGCTAGGACATTGTTTTCTGAGTTAGGAAAAGTAAATTCTGTAGGAAGAAGAGCCTAGAGAGTTGTGGGAGAACAACAGACAAGAAGAGGGATCTCCATTGATAAAAGTGATTAGCCTATAATTGAATATTACCATTCAAGTGACTCTGAATCATGTAGCATCTTTGAGGAATTGAAATATCCAGTTGGAGAGGGTCCTTCATTTAATTTTGAAAGGGTTGCTTCACACTTTGCACCTGTCTTTTCTCAAATTAATAGGGTTTTCCAAGAGACAAGGCCTTTAGGAGATTTCCATTTTGAAAATTATACTCCTGTGTTCTAAGGACCTTTAGCCCCTCATCAATTTTTCACCCCTCTAGGGTCACCTCCTCAAAGAAACATGGCCTAGCCTCCACCCAGACCCCCTTTTGTTGTAAACACCTTTGGACCTATAAATTTTGTGGGGATAGCTAGATATCCAAATACAGTGCCTCAAGATGTAAGGAACATAGTGCCAAGGTTCCAAGGAAACAATGCTATTACTGATGATCAACATCTAAATCTTTTTATCAATATGATGGAAGAATTTGAGATTGAAAAAGAAGATGTACACATAAAGCTCTTTATCCATACCTTTGAAGAGGATGTTAGGGACTGGTATAAAGCATTTCCAGATAACTCGATTGACTCTTGGACTGAAATGAGTAATGCATTCAGATTGCATTATGGTGATAGGACTGACCCTAGATTTCTTTTGATAGAATTTGAAAACATCAAAAAGAACCCTAATGAGTTAGTACATGATTTCAACACAAGGTTTAATAAGACCTTGAGGAGATTTCCTGTTAGTATAAGGCCTTGTGATGAGTAATGTTTGATCAAATATACTGATGCATTTGATAAAAAGGCTGCATATTATGTACGAGACAAGAACCCTATAAATTTTAGGTAGGATTTCACCATGACTTTGCAAATAGAGAACAATATCAAGGCAATTGGAAAGCCTCCCAAAAGAGAGGGTGTAAAGCTGATTAACCTAGAAAAACCCCAAATAAGAAATGTTTCTGATTTGGAAGAAGTTGTGAAGACTTTGGCAAGTACTGTCAAAGAGATTTCCTACAAGCTATCCCAGGCTAAGAAGGGAATTGGGTAGAGCTCACAAGGTCAACACAAGCAACAAGGCCAAGATAGGTTCACAAATCACCAAATATTTGATTACAAAGGGAAGGGACCTGTTGGATCTAGAAATAAATGGTCCCAAGCTAGGGATAATAGAATGGTACCTGATCCTTTGGCTGTCAGAGTTGCTGTGGTGGAGGAGATAGATGTCATTGATTGGTGTGACAAATGTTTCATGCCTCATGCTCCTTGTGAAGAAGATCAACAAGAAGAAGAAAGAACCTGATGATACTGATGATGATGTCTGCATGATGGGTTGCTCCACAAGCTTACAACAAGGGGCAACTTCAACTGAGGTGATAAATTTTTGGACCGCTGCCACTTTTTGGGACTGCATTCATAGGGTACCTATTCTTCCTCCCTCTCATACTTTGGAAGTAGATAATGTATAAGCTTTTTAATTTCCTTAATAATGAATTTGAATATTTAAGGGCTTTAATGATAAATAAGTATGACGGAGGAATCCCATCTAAGGAATATAGGCAGTTACTGATGAATGTTTTGTTTGCTCAAGAAAAGGAATATAACACAAGAAGTAAGGTTGTCAAAGGGGAAGGGCCTCAAGCCAATCCAAAAGCTCCCTTGCTTTCAAACATTCCTAAAGAGGTCCCTAGGAAAGAGACATCTTCCAAAATCTCTATAGTTCCAAACAAAAATCATACCCCTCCTCATGCCCAAGTTGTCAAGAATCCTGTACCACCTAATGAGTGTGTTGGCTTTCCTTCCAATACTGCCCTACCAAATGATCCGAAAATAATCAGATTGTCACTACCTGATCTCGGACCCTTATAGGCTTTAATTATTTGCCGATGATTTTCTCTTTTTAAGTAATCAATTTAAAATAATGCAAGACAATAAGACAATTGCACACAGATTGATTATGGAGTTTGGAAATTGCCTACGTATCCGGGTTCGTGGTCAAACCGTTCCACTAGTCAAAACTTGTAAGTTACAATAGTACTTTCACAAGAAAACCTAATGGAATTTTACTTGCCTATCAATACACCAAACCTTCGGACGACAAGGGTGAAAAATAGCACCCGACTTCCACCTTCCTGATGCACATAAACATCTCCTTCGGCTTTGATCGGCCTTCAAAATGACGCAAACAAGGTGAAGCTAGCATATCCGGTCGACATTTGCCAGGATTTACAAGTAATTAGTGTGGCTCAATGGGCCAACTAGGTAGTTTGAATAACTCCTAGCCACAAATATTTCATTTATTATTGCCAATAACAAATAATAGGTCAATAATATAAAAATATAAAATGCCTAAATAATTTAGGTCTTCACACAACAATTTCTCATTCTCCTCTTGGCTTGGACTTCACCTCCAGCACTCTAGGGAATGAAAATCTCTCCAACCACCTTGTGTGTGTAATGTTTGTCCATTACAAATATAGATGGGATCCCTATTTATACAAAAAATAGGGCCCTTAAAAAAATGCATTAAAAATTATCCCCAAGGCTAATAATAGCCTCATCCCGTAGCATGTGTAATGGGATTAAAACGGATTCATTTTAAAATGGGATTCCGAAATCCCATGTGGAGCGGATTGCATAAGTTCCTGCAAGTTTTAGGTGGTGAAAAAGTGGGTTATAAATCCCACATTAGGTGGGAAGAATAATATTTGAAGGCTTTAAATAGCCTTTCTTCGGGACAATCAACGAAGTGGTCAAAAGACCACGTGAGGCTTAACCTGCCCCCATCTCCACCGCTTGGCGACCTCCATCACCATGTGGACTGTAGAATATGTTTGGCCATTTGAATATGTAGGATTTAATATTAATGTATACACATTAATATATGTATGTGGATGCATTGGCATTATATGTGTGCGCATTTGGCACGAAAGTGGACTTACATGTCAATATAATTTCGACCCCTCTAATGTGGTATGAAAGGCGTAATTAACTCGGTAAATAGTCATATAGCACCACTTTACGTCTCCCGATAGCCAAGGAGTGAATTCGACGAGTGGTGGCAAGTCCACACCTGGCTTGTGGACCCACCACGTTGGCGATAATACCATAGCCACACAAGGTGCCCGAATTTCCGTAATGTCAAATTTGATGCCTCATGCGCCCGTGCACCTTCTGTTTTTCGCCATATCTAAGACCGAGTGGGGAAACCCATAAACAACTCCCTTTTTCCTTTTCGCCACGAGGCAGTGCCATATGGTCCAATATTGACCAATTGACTCATAGTTGACTTTCCCGATGTCAGAACTTTGACCAGAACATATCTAGAGCTCCCGACAGTTCCAAAGGCAAAAATAATACTGTTTGTCATCATTCTCATAGTCGTTAGAAAGCTCTCAAGATGATCTTTTGCACATGACACCATATTAGAGATGTTTAGGGAACTTTCCTTCCAAAATGCTCCCCTGATCACCAAAGAAAGTTTCTCATATGATATTTCCCAAGTGTTGAGCCAAATCAAATTCTTTGTTCCAATTGTTGAGTTGCTGAGGATTCCTGAGCACAAAAACAGAGCATTTGAATTCTTGGGGTTGAAAGAAGAGAATACTTCCCTAGGCAGAAATGTAAATATTGTGGAGACTCCTCACAAGTCATTGAAGAACCAAAAGTACCACCAGCCATCAGAAGAGATATATGAACCACCTGAGGTCTATCTTGGGGATCATCCTTGGTGGACTCTTAATTGAATGTGGATCCATTCTTCACCACTTTGATCATTAAGGATAGATTGTTGCATTAACTACATGTTTGACTCAAGGGCATCATGCAATGTCATGCCTTTGGAGGTCATGAATGAGCTAAACATCAAAGTGAACAGGCAACATATGGGAAGTGCACTACCATGGACTCCAGAGAAGTGCCAAGTATTTTGGTGTGTGAAGGGTTTTGTGGTGCATCTTGCAGCATACCTATGGTAAAAACTTAAAACTTGATGTTGTCATTGTTGACTGCCCAACCAAGTGGAGCATGCTACTGTCAAGAAAATTGGGCTACAAGTGTTGGTGGGATTTCCCAATGGATATGTCCCATGCCACCATTCCAATTGAGGGAATCCTTGTCAAGTTGTATGGGGAAAATAAGATGTTACACCTTATTGAGGATCCTAACAATGCATCCTATGAGGTATTGTACACAAATGTTGATGCAGATAAATTTTGTGGGATTTGTCTAATGGAAGGGAGCACAAGATTGAGGAATGCAAATGACTTGAAAAAAAGGGCTCTCCCTGGACTCTATTTTTTGATGGAGCTTGCTCCAAATTTGGGAATGGTGCTGGTGTTGTTCTACTTTCTCTAGGTCAGGAAAAATTTGTTTTTTCCTTCAAACTCAACTTTGAATGCACCAACAACATTGTTGAGTATGAGGCACTATTGTTGGGTTTAATAATTTCTTGGAAATATGGTTTCAAGGACATCATTGTCAAAGGAGACTCAGAATTAATTGTAAAACAAGTCAGAAAAATTGTATGCCACAAAGAACCAACGAATGAAGCAGTACAAGCATGCGTTTGGGACTTCATTGAGATGTTCAATTCATTCAACATAGTGCATCATGATAGGAATTCAATGATTTGGTAGATAAGCTTGCAGTGTTGGGGTCTCAGTTTGACAATTGTACAATGTCCCCATATTGTGAATATGAGGTTGAGGTATTGACAAGACCTTCTATCCCTGACAACATTAAACATTGGCAGGTTTTTGATGATGATGATCAAATCAGAAGATTTCTACAAAACAAGGAAGAATTTTCTAATCAATGTATTGATTTGGAGCCAATGGTGTGTACAACAGAAGGAAAGGAAACCTTGTTTGGTAAAGGCATCATTCAGCTAAAGACTAATACCATTCCTAGAGGGCTGGTTGCTCTTGAGTCCAATTTTGATAATGTTGACCGCATTATTAATAGATGTATGGCAGCCTCAAGGGATATTGAGGAGCATGACCTTGGCATAGAGGAGAAGCCAAGGAAAATTTGGTTAGGCAACAACCTCGAGAAGGAGGAAAGTAGTCATACATCCAGTTGTTGAAAAAATACCAAGATTATATGGCTTGGACTTATTCTGAACTAAAAACATACAAAGAGGATTTGTTTCAGCATGAGATTCCCTTGGTGTCTAATGCAAATCCATTCAGGTAGAAATAAAGGCCCATCAATCCACTCTTATCCCTCAAAATGCAAGAGGAACTAAAGAAGCTAAGAGATGGAGGGATTATCCAGCCCACAAGGTATTCCTCTTGGGTTGCAAACCTAGTACCAGTCAGAAAGAAGAATGGTGACATTAGGCTGTGTGTGGATTTTAGGAATCTAAATAGAGCATCAATGAAGGATAATTATCCTTTACCAAATATGGAGAACATGCTGCAGTTAGTGACTAGTTCTGAGTTGCTTTCCACCTTGGATGGTTTCTCTAGTTATAACCAAGTTGTGGTGAAGGAATCAAAAAGGATCAAGACAACCTTCACTACTCCTTGGGGGACCTATGTTTATATCAGAATGCCCTTTGGTCTGATGAATGTTGGAGCCACCTTTCAAAGAGCAATGGATGTTGCTTTTGCTGGTTACATCAATGAGTTTATTGTTGTCTACCAAGATGATGTGACTGTGTTTTCTAGAAAGAGAAGTGACCACTTGTTGCACTTGGAGAAGATGTTGATAAGATGTAGAGAATATATCATCTCACTCAATCCAAAGAAATGTCCATTTTGGAGTGCAGAAGGAAAATTTGCTTGGTCACATTGTGTCACAAGAAGGGGTGATGATTGATCCAGAAAGAGTAGAGGCCATCAACAAGGTCCCAATCCCAAGAACCAAGAAAGGAATTCAGTCCTTCTTTGGGAAAATAAACTTCATTAGAAGATTCATATCAAACTTTGGTCGAGCTGACCATTCCAATCACTTCCATGCTGAAGAAAGAGTAGGTCATCAAATGGGAGGAGGATTCCATCCAAGCTTTCAATGGGATTAAAGAGGCACTAAAGCATGCACCTTGTTTTGGTAGCTCCAGATTATAAGAAGACCTTTCCAGCTATTTTCCTTTTTCTTCAGAGAACACTATTGCTTATGTCCTGCTGCAGAAGGATGATGAAGGGGCTGAGAGGCCAATTTCCTTTTTCAGTAAGGCCTTGCAAGGGGCTGAGCTAAAGTACACTATCATGGAAAAGCAAGCATTTTCCTTAGTAAAAGAAACAAAGGTTTTTAGACCTTACATTTTAAGTTCTAAAGTAGTTTCTTATGTTCCCCACACAATGGTGAAGGACATCTTATCAGAGATGGAAGTCTCAAGAAAAATATGTAGGTGGGTGAACAGGTTGCAAGAATATGATATGGACATCCAAACTACAAAGTTGGTGAGAGGTTTGGGCTTGGCTAAGCTTATGGCTGAGAGCAACTTGCAAACTATTGAGGTAAATGAGGTAGAAGAAGAAAGGGTAGATGTTTTTCAAACATTGATGAATTCTGAGTGGTATAAAGATGTAATCTTTTATCTCAGACATCTGAACTACCCTGAGCATTTAAGTAAGAACCAGAAGAGAGCCTTAAAGTTGGCTTCCCAAAAATATGTCATCACTGATTATGGGTTAGCTTGGAAGAACCCAGAGGGAGTCCTCTTAAGGTGCATTACTGAAGAAGAATCCCCCAAGATAATTGTTGATCTCCATGGAGGAGTTTGTGGGGGACACTTTGCTGCAAGAGTCACAACACATAAGATCCTGAGGGCTGGTTATTGGTGGCCAACTCTTTTTAAGGATACAACCTTGTTGGTTAGAAGATGTGAAAGTTTTCAACAATTCTCTGGAAAACTGAAAGCTTCAGGCTCCCTTCCTTTGCAGCATGTATCAATTGAAGCTCCATTCAAGCAATGGGGAATGGATTTCATTGGTGAGATTTCAGACCCTTCAAGTGTACTGGCCACAAATGGATTCTTGTAGCGACTGATTATTTTACTAAGTGGGTGGAGGAAATCCCCACCAAGAAGGAAACACACCAAGTTGTCATGTGGATTTTGTGCTAAACAACATCATTTGTAGGTTTGGGGTGCCAGTCAAGATTATTGCTGATAATGCCATGAGCTTTAGAGCTAAACCTTTGGTGGAAATGTGCAAAGAATATGGGATCAACTTGACATATGCTTCCAATTACAATCCCCAAGGAAATGGACAAGATGAGTCCAGTAATAAAAATTTGTTGAAGATCATCAAGAGAACATTGGAGCAGAACAAGAGAAAGTGGGGTGAACAGTTGAAGTTTTTTGTTTGGGCATATAGGATCATTGTCAAGAGGGTCACTAGAAAGAGTCCATTTGAGTTGGTATATGGGACTCAGGCCCTGCTTCCCCTTCATATGCAACTATCTTCTTATCAGTTCATTCAACAACTAGAGGATCAGGAGGTGAGTCCTTATGATGCTCGTATTAATCAGATTGTTGAGCTTGAAGAAGAGAGGAGGGCATCCCACCAGAGGCATGTAAAATTCAGAGATAAACTGAAGAAGTTATTTGACAAGAAGGTCACTCCCAGAGCTTTCAATGTTGGAGATCTTGTGCTACTATGGGATAGTAGACATGAGGATAAGGGAAAGCATGGCAAGTTTGACTCATTATGGATGGGCCCTTACTCTATTGACATCAGAATTGGGGAGCATACCTTCTTCCTCAAAGACTTAGATGGTGAACTTACTTGAGTTGCCTATCAATGGCAGGCATTTGAAGCATTTCTTGGATTGATTCCTCTGAACCAAGGCAAAATCTTCTGTACAATGTATAGTTTGTTGTTTGTTCCCTGTTTTTTGTGTTTTTTCTCGTTCTGGTCCTTGGTGACATATTTTTGTTTGTTTCTCTGTTTCTTTTTTAAGATGGCTTAGTTTCTCTACTCTACAAGATGACTCCGCGGCCCAATGGTTATTATTGGCACTTGATCTACCTTTTGTTCTTGTGGCACTCGCAGGGAGTTCCCATCCTCGAGTCAGAGCCTATGTTGGTGCTCAAAATGGTCTCTCCCCAATTTGCCTTTGAAAATCTATCGATTTATGGCCTCTGTCATTTTCTTCTTCCCCAAGTTGAGCTTGGTCAGTCTTTTTTGCTATTTTTAGGTTGTTCCTGGGTCGTAGATCACTTATGGGTCCATGTTTTTATCCTCGTTTCTTTGTTCCTTTGAAAGGGTCTGTAATTTGGGTCTCCTATTCTCTATTTTTAAAAACTCAGGTTCCTCCATGTTTTCTATTCTCCACAGTTGGGATTTGTATTCCTTATCATTTATACCCTAAATACTTGAAGAAAATGAATGGATATATCTCTAAGAAACATATTTGAACCCTTGTAATATTTCTAATTTCTCTTTCCTTGAAGAAAATTTCATTCTCAGGCTCAAATGATCATTTTTCTATATTTTTTATGATTTGACGGGTGTCTTCTCCCACTCAAATTTGTATCTTTGCATATACAGGGGACGTGGAACCTTTTGGTTAGATGCGGATCAGCTGGGTACTTAGAAAAATTTCATGGAAAGCCTTAACTCAAAAATTTTCCACGTGGAGGCACAGTGCTCATATGAAGATCTAGTTTTTGGTTTATCCTTGGAGTAGCGCCGGGAGGACACGTGGAGGCTTCCGCTGCTTGGCTCGAACTTAGACAAATTTTTATGTAGTTGGAATATAAATTTTACGGAGTAGGACACACGTGGCAAGCTTTTTCTCATTCAAGGTCTCTGATTTGAGCACCATCTTGAAGAAGGAGACACCATGGATGACACATTCTTACCTTGACCTCCGACTTAAAGGTGGAGATGCGAGGCCTCCACTTCCTTTGCATTTTACTTAGAATTTTCAATGACCAAAAGGAGACTACCTCAAAGCATGAAACATGGCACCTTCCACTGAGCTTCGAGAATTTAGAAAAACCTTGCCGAAATAGGGACACGTGGTAGTTTTGAAAGGTCAAAGAGGCGAGGAGGTAGAACATCGGAGGAAACTTGGATTTTTATTGCCCCTTAAGGATTCAAAACTCAAAATGGCCCGCAATCCTGATGAGGAAAAAGGTCAATGTTTTTACCCTATCAAAGGTGGAGGTGCGAGCTCTAGGGGAAATTTGGAAAAAAATCCTTTTGGGAAAAAAGAGTTAAAAGTAAAAAAGGGTTAGCGCAGGTTCTGCTCAAACCCCACACTTGGACACGTGTCAGGATTGTTTCTCAATAGTGGCAGAGCTATGGGGAAAACTTAGAAAATTTTCCCTTTTCCAAAAAGAGAGTAAAATGGTAGAATTTTGCCCACGGTTCCACTGGGACCAATCACCTTTGGACACATGACAGGCTCATTTCCTGAGGGTAGAGGTGCGGAGAAAAATGAAATGTTTTTCCATTTTTTTCCAAAAATTTGTAAAAAGTCAAAGGAAACCCCTCGGGTCTATTTTTAAAGTCTGAATCTTCCACGTGGATGGTCTAAATTCAAAGTAAGAGATCAACGACAATTTGAGAGTCTGAAATCTGATTTTCCCCCCCATTTCTCTAAAACACATCTGGAAGTGCCAGTCTTCATGATTTCTTGGTATTTTCTACATGCCAAGAAGATAAGGGAGTTAATTTTGGTATCTGAAGTTCAGTGGGAAGATCCAGAGGACATCTTTCACCATTAAAAATGATTTGACTTTCAGTGCCCAATTGGATTTTCCGTTTTTCTTCTCCCGAAACACAGCAAGGAATTAGATTTGATAGATTAGGGGCAAAAGTGGTTGGAAAATTGAAGAAAGAGTGATCTACTAGAGGGAGGGATTGAATGTGGGAGATATTCAATGAGATCTACCCCCTTGAGCACGTGGAAACTTCTTACAGATATGATTATGAGAATCAAAAAAGAATCATGGCGAGTACTGGTGCATTAAAAAAAATTGTCTTTTGGGGAGGAAGGGGCTTTGTTGTAAAGGTTATAAATGGCACAAATTTTTCATGCAAATGGTTGGGAGTTTTGGGAAAAAGTGAGGGAATGATTTTTCTAACAGAAAAAGCTTGACAGAGCCCATCCTTTTTTGAGAAGATGTCTAAATGTCTTGTATATCTCCCTTTGTGTCAAATTAAATCATGTCAAGGTGGTTACAAGTGTAACAACCATTGAAAAAATTTGAGATTGTTCTAGAAAATTTCCCTTGCTAATAAATTTGATCAAAATTGAGTTATTTTGTGTTAATATTGAGTAAAGTGTATTTATTTCATCTCTAAATGCATGCAAGTAGTTTTTCTTGTTTTTATTGCAATCTTGTACCAAAATCCGGTCCAATTACATAGGTCTCAATCCTTATGATAGTTTAGTGGCATCTTTAATTTCATTTCTCAGAAGAGCCTTCATCTGGGAGTGAAGTAAATGGTTTAAAATCACTTTTCTTTCATTTTGTTGACAGAGATTATCTATAATCCTCTGGGTGTACCTCAAGCATGGTTTAGTTTGAATCTTAGTGCTTTATTGGGCTCTCTGACTCAAGACTTCGTGACAAAATCCCATATTCTATATGAAAAAAGTGCCAATCTGGGCCTCCATTGAAGCACATATTCTAGTTGAAGAAACATTTTTTACTTTTGTGGCATTTTGTTGTTTGAATCTTTCCATTTTGCATAATCTCTCAAGGATATGGTGATTCAAGTGCATCATGTCTCCCCTCCTACCAACAAATTTATGTAAAACATCTAATCCTACCCATACTACCCCTGTTTTTTATTTGTATACCCACACAAGACCAAAATCCATTTGTTAAAGTATGAATAACAAATCAAGATTTCAAATGTCTTTAGTAGCCTGAACCTTACCTAGAAAGTATCTCCACTATCTAGAGTAACAACTCGTGAGAGTTAGATTTTGTTGCATTGATCATATTTTCTCCAAGGTCTCCTTAACATATTCATTAGGAAGGATATATCCACCTCCTCCATAACAACAAGCTACAAAAGGGTCCAGTTACCCTGGTTGAAAGGCACAACCTAAAATAGTGAGGATAGATCAAATCCTCTTGAGGGTGCTATCGATTTCTCCACATTTGAGTTATAGAGGGCCAGTTAGATCTCATCCCTAGCTACAAAATTACTCATCATGATCTAATTTGTCTATAAGTTTCCTATCAAACTAGGGATGTTGCTTAGACTTTGAGGGAGAATAATTTGGGTACCAACAACACCTATCTGAGCCATCCATGCTTGATGAAGATGAAGTATTACAAATCCTACCTTACATATAAGATTTTTTCTTTAGACTCGCGAGGTGAACCGAGGACGACGTAGTGCTCTAGAAAAAGGTGAGATTGACAAGGAGAGGTCAACAGGGTAACGAGCATAGAAGGAATACCCATTTAAATGTTTGTTAGTTGCTGGATGATTGTTGGATTCCTGTGAGTGATGAATGAAGCTGCTAGTAAGGGGTTGAATGTTGCTGAGGATCACCAAACATTGGAAAACTCCTGCATGGGCTACATGTGCATTCTCTTTTGCTTGGTTGGACAAATCTATGTTGGGGTGAATGTTGGATGGTTGTTGGATGATTGCTAGATGCCTGTGCAAGAGGAAATTCTTGATCTCCTTCCTTGCATGTGCGTTCTCATGGAAACTTTCTCTAAAAGAACTGTTATCTCTCAAGAAAATTCCCAAAGTTTTCCAACCTCAAAAAAAAGGTTTTTTTGGGAGTTAAAAGGTGACCGACGGTTGTTCCGGCTTAACTGGCGATGGTTAGAGGTAACTGACATCGGTCAAGGAGGGATTTCCTAGGTTTACTAAACTAGGGAGATCCTGTTGATTTTATGGGATCTCATGTCATTAACCCATGGATTAGACTGGAAGCTTCTTGTAAGCATGCGAGAATGTGGTTAGAGGGAATGTAGGCTTTGATTTTTAGGGTTTGGGTAAGTCTTAGTTAGTTATGGCAATTTACTAAGAATAGGTCTTAGGGTGAGTTGGCTTGATTAGGTGTATAGGTGAGATGTATGTGTACATTATCCCAATTAAGATATTTAAATAATAAATATGGTGAGGATAATGAATTAATTTAATTAAATTAATATTAATGGAGTGAAGGGGGCCATGGCTAGGTTAATGTGATGAAGGGTGATTATTTGTCGAGGGACCAAAGGTGAGTGCGACCTAATTTAAGTGTCTACATTTTGCCCCTTTTTGTTGCATAGCTTGTATTGGTAAGTGACGCTAACCAAAATAAGATGTGGTTGCCCCATGTGTGGGTGAGGTGATCCCCCTCAAACTAGGAACTGACGAGGAAGAAGGTAGAAGCAATGAGCGATTTGATAAAAGGTAAATGTGAGAAAGGGGAAGGTGTCTACACATATGTATATGTCTACACATATGTATATGTGTATACATATACATATGTGTATACATTGTGTATATGTATATGTATATATATATGCGTGTATGTATGTATGTATGTATGTGTTACATACACACATACATACAGTACATACATACATACATACATACATACATACATACATTTCTTTATTGATTTTACATGATCAAGAGATTGTATCGACTAAATATTTTTTATGGTTTTAATCATTTTCATTGGGAATATAGCCCACTATTACTTTGATCAAGGACATTGAGGCAAAAATTCCATATATTAGAGTGAAGAAGTCATGGAGTTTTCAAATTGGCCTTGTGAATCTTAAGTTCCTCTTCGAATAGATTTTTTTTTGAAATAAATAGGTGGCCGTCAAATTTAACCTTTATTTAAAATAATTCACCACTAACATCAAATGGGTATGTCTGAGGCTTTCCTCTACAATGGAAAAAGTAAATTCTTTGATTGATTATACCCCTTCATCCTTCTATGTCACCAACAATCCCATGTATTCCCCCACATTTTGTCATGATATCCATCCCATTCTTTGTATTGAATTTGTTTCTTCCCTTGCAATCTGTGTATAATGGACTTCCAATACTTGTAGTTCAGTTCAGTGATCTCCTACTTATGGGGCCATTATCCTTCTTTTTCAATGTGTTCTACACGAGTTAGATAATTCCATACTAGAATGACATCATCTCAGTTTTCTAGTTTTGGTCATTTTAAGTATGGAATGAAACTCACCATACCTTCTAGTACCAATGTTATTGTGTCACAACACCATCTGGTTAAACTGAAGAATCAAGCAATTCAAATATCATCTTCATAAACATTTCAAGTTCTCTTATAACTGAACAGGCTTTTTGGTTTCAAATTATAACACACAAGTTTGTGGGGAGCATTCTTGAAGCAAGTAGGAAAAATTCACTCAGAATAATAGCCATAGAAAATGCTGAGTCTCCACTTGATATCCTTAACTTCATTTCCCTCAAGTCCATAGGCGTACCAATACTGATCTTATGCTTCTATCTGCCTAGAATGACAACAATAAGTGATTTAACCTGCAATTCTGCAAATTCCCTCATAATGACTGGTTGGATGTTAGACCAGTTGATGTTAATAATGATCCCGCATGTATCGATTTTTTTTTAATAATATTTAATAAGTTATTGAGATTTGTATGTGGCCCTTTAAATTGGTAGCCTCCTCTGAGTTCTTAATGATCTCTTGGTCCCTCAGATTCTTTAGGATCTTTCCCGACTTTCTATCAGTCCTCAGAGGGGACAAGAAGTCCCTCTTCTTTAATGTCTAGAGGTTAGAATTATATAGAAACGAAACTATTTACACATATACCCAAAACATGATTTTCTGGTTGAACTTGGATATTACGAAAGTGTTTTCTATAAATGATCATCAATTACAAAAGGAACTGAAGAATGAGAATGTGAGAACAAGAAGAAAGGCCAACATGTCAGAAATTATAGATGACAAAGTAATTCCTTATGTATGTGAAGGTTACAGTGACATTGAAACAAGATCATTTGTATCATATCCAGAATAAGATGAAATTTGAAAAGACACAAAGTTCTGTAAATAACATTTGCCAGAATACAAAGTTTCTTGACATAACACAGACAAATGATCTTCACAAGTATTAAATGAAAAGCTTAGGAATAAAATGAGACCAGATAGACACAAGAATGAAAAGTCCTTTTGTATTGATTTCTTTTAAGATGCTATTTGCACTTTCAGAAATAAGCCAAGTTCTTCCTGCTTGCAAAATGGCGAGGAGAGGCCATTATATAGTTTACAAATCAGTTACTCTTGGTAACTACTTCTTTTAACTAAAGATTAGTTAAAGGATTGCCAATCGCAATACCTCAACTATTACAATAAATCCGAGTAGAAAGAAGGGGAAGAGAAGAGAAGAAATAGGAGAAGAAGACAGGTGCTTATGACTGAGAGGGACCCACCGACTTTAATGATCCACTGCCTAAATCTCTTCAATACCTCGGCTATGTCTCTTACCACAATAGGAAACTGATTCGTGTTGGCCCCAGTAGATTGAGTCAAAAATCTGAGGGGACTTCTCCATTTCTTTATCATCAACTTGACATGATATATGATAATATCTTATTTGCCAAGGTCAATAGCAGATTGAAGAGAGCAGATCTCCTTCATTTTGATCTTTAGAAATGGAACTTTCCTAGAATAAATGTGATCTTTGAAGAAAAACTCTTGAATTGAGCTTTGATCTTCTTGCAAAGGAGAGAGGTACACCATGAAAGTCTCATCCTGAAGATGAAAATGTATATCTTTGAAAGCAGATACAACCATTGTTTTGAAATCCTCACCCTTCTGCCAGCTATTCACAAATTGGATTCTCCCCAAAGCCTCCTCCAAGACACTTGATCTTCCACATCCACGCTGTAGACCCAGGACTTTGACAGATTGTCCTTTGCATCTTCAAAGACCTTGCTTGCTGAATAAAAATATTTCATCTGTCTGTCCCATGAGGTGGAGGTCTACTATGCAACTGCTACCAAACAATTTTAAGTTCTTTATCAATGCTATTGATAGTGGAGGAGTGCTTCAGTTGCAACGTTGTTCACCTTCCCGTGGAGTTTGAAAGCTTCATCACATGAAGTTCAATCCTGCAACAAGCATATCATCCACCCATGGCCTCCATAGCTCTTCCATAGACGGAATACTTGTGCATATATTTAATACTTTATACTTCATCTTGGCTCAAAATTATAGGTGGTGGAAGAGTAGTCAATGGGGTAGGGTCCAAAACTTTTTCCTTAGGACAAAAGAGATTTGATAAAACTCTCGTAAGAATCTGGGCTTGTTCCTCCAACTGTTCAATGAGTTTGCTACCCCTTTTTCTACCCTCCCAATGACTCTTGTGATTGTTTCCTGGAAGGTTGTGGATCTCACCTTCAGGGGTAGATTCTCACCATGGGAATCCTTGAGAGATTCTAGTTCAGAGTGCTTGTAAGTCCTTCTCTGGCTTATCTGCCTTGCAGGCTTGGCCTTTCTCCAGGAATTGCTGACCCTGAGCTAGTCAGACACTATTTATAGAGGTGCATTGCCATTCTTTTTTGGCATGAGAAGGAGGCGTAGTGCATAACAAGGCTGCCACAGCATCAAAATTTGGCCCCCGATCTCCGAGAGGAAGACTTTGACATCTTCCTACTGTCGACAAAAGTTTGTAACTGACATTGCAAATTGGTGTCTGATTTAACAGAGGTTGCAAGAGGACCAATTATTCGTAGACAGAATAATCATAGCGCATTTCTAAACCTTACAGCTGTTATTGTCATCGAGATACCTGTTCAATTAATGGGGTGCATTCCACAACTAGTATATAGGAAGAGTCATTAAGCACTTGTGTAATGTATCAAGATGACTCTAGCCCTAACCCTTTATTGGCTATACCTAATTAAGACCTATCAACTTGAGTCTACATCCACTACCCATGACTTATTACTTTTCTCACTCTCACTTGAAAGCTATCCTAATAATTTTCTATGGGCCCAAGGTACATTCTGTCCTACTTCTACGTAGGAAGGAGGGAAAGTGTTGACTACATCTTGACTAAATAATAGCTCACTTTGACTTAACTGAATTTATTTATGGTACATGGACCGCCGTTGATTTGAACCACTAATTCGCCATATGAAAGCTGATAAATTTGTTCCTTAAAGCATTGATGATGATAGGAGTTGGTACTCAAACAAGAGTTATCTAGAACCTTGGACTTGATGCTTCACTTGTACTAGTGACAGAGACAAGTGATAGGAATGAGCAGATTTGCAGAGAAAATGACATCCTTAGCCTCACAGACTGCAACTAGTAAACCAGATCTTATTTAGAAGAAATGAAACTTCTAAGCATTGGGAGCTAGAAAGATAAGCTACAAAGTTGATACAATTTCATCCCAAGACTAAGCCAGATAAAGCTCTTGTCATCAACAAGGGAGTGCTGCTTAGACCTTCATTTGTGTAGACTAGTAAGTAGTATAAAGTCAGTGCACATTTTACAAAATACCATTTCTTGAGCATGATTCAGTAGTAACGTGATAAAGCTCACTGCACTTGGGTACATCTTCTAGGTCCTAATAGCATACCTGCATCATAATGCCATTCCTCCTGGCCTTGCAATAATGCGTCAATTGGCACCCATCAGTCTCCCACACTCTTCTGTATCAGCTCTATGACTTTCTCTGATTGGTCTACACCCTACATCATTCTACTCAACGAACTTCTCTAATTTACATTTCATGACTTCAGAACCAATGCCCAACTAGGCATGCCAATGCCTAAAGCGCCCTCGAATCCCTTTTAGCCAGGGCTACCGATCTCTATCTATCTGTAACCGGTCTAGGGCTGTTTTGCAAGCGCAGTCGGTTGATCTTTTGACCGGCATCGGTCACTGTGACTCAAACCATGGGTTAGCCTTTCTCTATTACTTTTTAACAGGTTACTAAATTCAACCAATTGCCTGCAATAACTTCTAAATACAAGAGCCATCTTGTGTACCAAAACATAGAAGTAATCCCTAAGCATCTGATTACTCATCACCTAAGCCTGCATCCAAAGGAAATTTCCTAATAGCATCAAATAAAGCATCCATCTAGTGCACTCATTCAAGGGATTCATTCTATTCATCACAAATATAATCTGGCAGTCTCATTTTGTCATCCAAGGTAGTCCTTCCCATATAACATTGGTAAAGGCTAGCTTCACCCTTCGCTATCATGTGTAATCTGATCATAAGGGATCTCTTATGGTAACGATTCTATCACACACGCACAAGAAATCAACATGGCATTCCTTTGAGATGTAATGCCCTATGCTCCTTCATAAGTTCACTCAGTCGGGTGATTGAAAAGGTTGAAGCAACTCTGATTCTAAGATACGGAAACATTCTACGCGAAACATTTTGGGATTTGATGTAGTTTGAGGGACTGTCGACACTAAAATTTTCCTCCGTAATTTCTATTTCATTAATGTATGTATTAGGAATAGGATGTTGTTAAGTATAATTAGTAGTAGCATCTGATAGAAGATAATGGTGATGTCAGTACGGTGCCGCCAATAATGTGGAGTACGGTAACAGTCAAAGTACAATAGGAATGTTGTAAAAAGTAAATATTTGTCGTAAGTGGTCCGGTAATGTTAAAATGTCAAAGTTTGGGTAATTAGAGAAGTAGGGTCTACATGATTAGGAATTAGAAATATTATATTGGTAATAAGGACAAGGAGTGAGGTCATAAATATTTTGTGTATTTTATTTGTAAAAAGTCTAAAAAAGTGGAACCCATGTAAAATGATAAGGTTTATCTTATCTTAAAAGATAAGCTTACATGTACAAATAAGAGTTAAGGTATGGAATATGATTCGTCAGAGTGGATTTCTTATCCTATCTTAGAGATAAGATGGATAAGCCTGGAAGTTCTATAAATAGAGAGGCCACCCCCCTCATTTAGCATAGAAGGAAGTAGTGAGAAATATTGTAGGAAGTGTGCAAAGGAAGCCATCAGTTTAAAGGTGTGTTGAAGAAGCCATTAAGAGGTGTAATTGTAAAGTTTCTCCCATAGTCTTGGTGAAAGGCAAGTGAAGTCAATAACACTTGAACTACCTCATGGGTGAGATTGTAACAATTTCATGTTAATATTATAATTTACTTTGATATTTTAGATTTGTCATCATTCCATCTTATCATAGTCGATGGTATTCTTGTGTTATGTTGTTGTTTTGTTTCCAGATTACATCCACCAAACTAAAGGTTGTGCATTAGTAAATAATCATAGCACGAGGAGTTCCCGGTGAAGAATTATCATAGTGCCGGATTGGTGATGACATTTTGGTTCCGTTGCCGGGACCATTCCTCGTTGGTGGATTTTCTGGAGAGATATTCCCACTTAGTCAAAATCAATTGGAGGGTAACCTTATTTTTACTGTGCATAGTAGTTACCATGGTAAAGTCATTTTTACCATGAATAGTAGTTACCATGGTAAAGTCATTTTTGTTGTGAATAGTATTTATCACAGTAAAGTCACTTTTTACCGTGAATAGTATTTACCGCAGTAACTTCACTTTTTACTGTGAATAGTGTTTACCACAGTAAAGTCAGTTTTTACCGCAGTAAGTCAAGTTTTACCATAGTTACCGTGGTCATTTCTATTTTACTGTAGAAAGGTGTAAAGTCACTTTCTATTACAGTGATTCCAATTATTTGTGCACATAAGTCTTGTTGATTGTACTTGTGGGTTGGTATTTCACGGTGGTTACTTTTGAAAATGGGAAAGATTCCTATTTTTTCAGCTCAATCTAATGAAGATGCTTCTTCTTTCATTCAAGAGTTTAAATGATCTTGTATTTGTAATGGCCTCATAAGAAGGGAACAATGGACTGAATTTTTTCCTACCTTTTTGGATGGTTCAGCACATAGGTGGTTTGAAACACTAGGTGATAATGTGAAAAATTCATGGGATTTATTAACTGAAAGTTTTCTTGAAGAATTTGGTGAACAACAGAAATATGCAGATCTCATGATCGAGATCACAAAGCTATCCCAAGGAGAGAAGGAGAAGATAAGGGATTATCATGCTCGTGTTCTAGAGCTAAGGAGGAAGCTCGATGCCCAGATCCGGAAGGAAGGATTAGCGGATGGGTTGATGAATGGCGTGGATAATCTCCTCTGTAAGCACTTCATTCTTGGGATGAAGCCAGAGATCAGACAACGAGTGAAGTATGACCGCCCGACTACCATTGAACAAGCAAAGGAGATTGCAAGAAGGCAAGAAGAAAGCATGGAAGAGGAGCCCAAAGAAATTGTTGCTAAAGTAGAGCCTACACCAGCACCTTTGGTCCAGAATCCACAACCACTCCCGGTGAGCACAAATATTTCTCCTAGTACATCTACTGAGTATGAAGATCTGCTCAAAAAGATGGGTCAGTTAACTATTAATCTTCTTCAAGGAAAAGAATTTAGTTCTCAGGGAGGAGATAGAGGTCCAAAAAGAAATATTTCTGAAGTTGTATGTTATGGTTGTTATAAAAAGGGTCATTATAAGTATAATTGTCCAGATAGAGCTTCTACATCTGGTAAAGGAGATAATGATAAAGGAAAAGCACCTGTGAATTCTTTTGATGTAGTAGATAAGAGCAGAAATAATGAAGTAGATGTGTTTGTAACAAAAAGAAAGAAAGAAAAAGATAATCAAGATGGAAATGATCCTAAGAAGATGAAAGGAGAAACTAGTAAGAAACATAGGAGAAGAAAGTTGGGTGTGTAGGATTTTCTGATTTCACAGGGGCAAGGACCATACTCCATCTTGGAAGATCTGTCCAAAAGGCCTGCAAATATTACATATGGTCAACTCTTGGCTATGTCTTCTGAGAAGAGGCGGGAGTTGCGAAGTGGACTCAATGCTCGACGAAGAAAGGAGGTTGAGGTCCCTGTTTTGGAGGCAGAGGCAGATCCCTATGCTCCACAAGCTGAGGTATTATGTAATGGTATTTCAATTCATGATGTCTTAGTTGATGGAGGTGCTGCAGTTAATGTAATGACCAAGTCTGTAATGAATATGTTGGGTTTAAAAATTGATCGCCCTTCAACACTTATGTTAAGGTCATTAAATAAAGGAAAAACTAAACCAGAAGGTGTAGTTTCAAATGTGGCAATATCTGTTATGGGTGTTGTATGTGTGGTAGACTTTTAGGTGATGAAAAATGGTACTGTTGCGTACCCAATGCTGCTGGGAAGACCATGGCTAAGGAGAGTTCATGCAAGAAACTACTGGAATGAAGGTTTCATGACACTTGGACGTGGTAGAGAGAGGGTGAAGATAAACGTGATCCCTCGACATCATAAGGCAGAACCTGTGGATTCAAGTGATGAAACTGATGATTGGACATCCTCTGATTACTCTAGTACCAGTGAAGTGGACACTGAAGATGAAGAAAGTGAGGTTGATGTTTCAGTCATGGATATCCTTCCAGTCACACCAACTCATGACCCCATAAAATTATCTGAAGAAGAAGTTGATGATCGTCTCCAACAAATAAAGATTGGTGATGCTGTGATGGAGAGTGAGAAGGAATCCTACCTCCAGCTCTTTCGAAGGTACATACACCTATTCAATTTTGATTACAAGGAACTCCGTCAAGTAAGTTGGGTAGAACATTCTATTGAGCTGGTAGATGGTGCTAAGCCCATAAAGCAAATGCCATATAGAATGAATCCTAATTTTTCCAAGACTGTAAAAGAAGAAATAGATAAGTTGCTTGATGCAGGATTCATATTTGCTGTGGAGAATTCAGAATGGGTTTCTCCCATTGTGATCTCAATAAAAAAGAATGGGAAGCTACGCATTTGTGTTGATTACAGGAAGCTCAATAAGGCAACAAAGAAGGATCATTACCCTCTTCCATTTTCAGATCAGATCTTGGACGAAGTAGCTGGCCAGGAGTGCTATAGTTTTGCTGATGGATATAGCGGCTACAACCAAGTTCGTATAGCAGAGAAAGATCAGCTGAAGACCACGTTCACCACTCCTTGGGGAACGTTTGCTTATAGAGTTATGCCTTTTGGGTTGTGTAATGCTCCAGCAACATTCCAGCGTTTGATGAATAGGGTGTTCGAACCCTACATTGGGACCTTCATCAGAGTATTTCTGGATGATTTTTGCATCTATGGGAGCAAGTTGGACCACATACACCAGATGGAGACAACATTTCAAAGGTTAGATGAAGCACAAGCCTCACTAAACCCTACAAAGTGTGTCTTTGGATGTTTTAAAGGCATTTTGTTTAGGGCATGTTGTATCCAGAGATGGTATTGGTACTGATCCTGATAAAGTTTCAAAAATCAAAGATTTACCATTTCCTATGAATAGAAGTAAGTTGAGATCATTTTTAGGCCATGTGGGTTACTATAGAAGGTTCATCAAGAATTTCTCAAAGATTGCACAGCCACTAACCCAGTTCTTGAAGAAGGATGTTACTTATGAACCAGGAAATAAGGCGCATGAATATTTTGGACAACTGAAGGAAGCCCTGGTGTCTTCACCTGTTTTGAAGAATCCAGACTGGAGCAAGCCATTCATTGTGTACACTGATGCCTCAGATGCAGCACTAGGAAGTACTTTGAGCCAAAAGGATGAAAATGGGAATGAACATCCAATTTACTTTGGGAGCAGACAAATGAGCAGTGCTGAGGTAAATTATACTGTAACTTAAAAAGAGGCTCTGGCTATCATTTTTGCTGTAAAGAAGTTTAGAAATTACTTGCTAGGGTAAAAATTTCTAGTTGTAACAGATCATCAGGCTCTAAAATATATTGTAAATAAGCCTAACCCATCAGGGAGGATAGCAAGATGGATAATTTTGCTACAAGAATTTGAATTTGATATTATAGATAGGCCAGGAAAGAAGCATGTCAATGCAGATGCACTCTCTCGAGCCTATGATGGTTTAGGATCATCTTGTGATGATGATGATTTCCCCGATGCAGCATTGTTATCCCTTGACACAATCCCTAGTGAATACATAGCTATTTGGAATTATCTGAATGAATTCAAGTTTCCTGATGGTGCCAATGCAAAGACTAAGAGAAAGATTACTCGAGCAAGTCGTCCATATTCTATTATGTATGGAGTATTATTTCGAATATGACCTGATGGACAGTACAAGAGGGCAGTTGGACGTGATCAAGGGAAGGAACTACTAGAAGAATTCCACAATGGTACATGTGGAGGGCACTTCTCTGGACAACTTACAGCAAGAAGGATCTTGGATGCAGGTTATCACTGGCCTACTCTTTTTAAAGATTGTTATAATTATTGTAAGACATGTGATATTTGTCAAACACATGGTAACCGTAAGACTTCATCAGCTCCATTATGCCCTATTCTTCCACTTGGTCCCTTTGAAAAGTGGGGAATAGACATTGTAGGTCCACTTCCAACTACCTCACACAAAAATAAGTATATTGTAGTTGCCACAGATTATTTGACCAAGTGGGTTGAAGCTAGGCCATTGAAAACAGCTTCCATGGATGAGGTGGCAAGGTTCATATATGAACGCATTGTCACCAGATTTGGTTGTCCATTAGAAATTGTAACAGATCAAGGAAGCCACTTCATTAATGAGGTGGTAGAAGCCCTAGTCAATAAATTTTCTATTAAGCACAGGAAGGCAACAACATACAAGCCAAGCACAAATGGACAAGTGGAACGAACAAATTTTATGTTGTGTCAAATTCTAGCAAAAGATGCAGCCTTGCAGGTACATATGTGGGATAAAAGGATTCATGCAGCATTGTGGGCATATAGGGCAACATCAAAGTCAGCAACAGGATACTCCCCATTTCAGTTGGCCTATGGCATTTATCCAGTTCTTCCTATTGAGTTTGATATTCCCACTGTGAGAGTTATGAAAAATGAAAGGATGGATGAAAGTGATTCAGTAAAAGAAAGGTTGGTACATCTTCATTTGCTAGAGGAAATGAGGGAAATAGCAAAGGATACAAGCCATAAGAAGAAAATGAAGCAGAAGGAATACTTTGATCAAAAGATCCGTTGGTCTCCATTTCATGTGAATGACTTGGTTCTAGTATATGATTCCAGATACAAAAAAAGAAGATAGAGAAAATTTCTTCCAAAATGGATGGGGCCCTACAAAATAGCAGTTGTGCATGAAAATGGTACGTACCGACTGGAGGAATTGGATGGCACTCTTATTACGAAATGGGTCAACCACGACAAGTTGAAGATTTTCCAAGCACCAGAATAGTCTACTCCGAGGATGGAGTAGAAGCTAGGAAGGGGGAAGATGTCGACACTAAAATTTTCCTCCATAATTTCTATTTCATTAATGTATGTATTAGAAATAGGATGTTGTTAAGTATAATTAGTAGTAGCATCTGATAGAAGATAACGGCGCCATCAGTACGGTGCCACCAATAATGTGGAGTACGGTAACAGTCAAAGTATAATAGGAATGTTGTAAAAAGTAAATATTTGTCATAAGTGGTTTGGTAATGTTAAAATGTCAAAGTTTGGGTAATTAGAGAAGTAGGGTCTACATGATTAGGAATTAGAAATATTATATTGGTAATAAGGACAAGGAGTGAGGTCATAAATATTTTGTGTATTTTATTTGTAAAAAGTCTAAAAATGTGGAACCCATGTAAAATGATAAGGTTTATCTTATCTGAAAAGATAAGCTTACATGTACATATAAGAGTTAAGGTATGGAATATGATTCGTCAGAGTGAATTTCTTATCATATCTTAGAGATAAGATGGATAAGCCTAGAAGTTCTATAAATAGAGAGGCCACCCCCCTTATTTAGCATAGAAGGAAGTAGTGAGAAATATTGTAGGAAGTGTTGCAAAGGAAAGCCATTAGTTTTAAAGGTGTGTTGAAGAAGCCATTAAGAGGTGTAATTGTAAAGTTTCTCCCATAGTCTTGGTGAAAGGCAAGTGAAGTCAATAACACTTGAAGTACCTTATGGGTGAGATTGTAACAATTTCATGTTAATATTATAATTTACTTTGATATTTCAGATTTTTTCATCATTCCTTCTTATCATAGTCGATGGTATTCTTGTGTTAGGTTGTTGTTCTGTTTCCAGATTACATCCACCAAACTAAAGGTTGTGCATTAGTAAATAATCATAGCATGAGGAGTTCCTGGTAAAGAATTATCATAGTGCCAGATTGGTGATGACAGTTCATACTGATGATTTTCTTCCCAGTTGATATTTTGAGTTCCCTTGCACACCATATTGATGAGTGGGCACATCCAGAAATGGAACTCATTAGTAGAGGGTAAGCCCATAACCTGATCCAATAGGATTACGAAATCTGATAATTCTTCATTAAAGTCTTCACAGAAAAGAGTCTTGGATAGACGAGATGCCCCCTTCTTAGGGTTTTTAAGCCAGGACTTCGCCACCCCGCGCCTTATAGTTATCAGTGTCTTGATTTAAAAGGGCTTGTGCTTGATTTTGGGAGACAAACTATGGCATTATCCATTTTCTGGAATCCTAAGTGCATTGCCAATGGCAGCAGTGTCAAGTTTGGGGATGAGCTCCCCGTCTATGTTTTGTTAATTTACTTGAATCAGGGTTGAAATGAGTCCCGCATGCGAGCACTGTGTCTGCACATTACACTGAGATAGGGAAACCACCCGCGAAAGCCAGACCCACTGTCATGAATCATCTGTGCCATTGGTTAAGGGTTTGCGTCTGTCAACCTTGACCAAAAAATTGCCAAAGTCAAGGTGGCGAACTTCACTGTCCCCGATATCAGGAACGACGGACTCTAGTGGTGAGACTTGTTCCTGCCCCTAGAATTTGATCTTCATGTTGATATTAATTCAGAGAGCAGAGCCTGCAAGCTAGAATTGGGATGGAATTGCAGAGGGGATGGATACGCACACAGGAATTTTAGATCGCAAGGGTTTCAAGCAATAGATAGCATGAAAGCAGTGTGCAAAAACACATAGGGGGGCTGCTCATTATATAGTTGCTTAGGAGAGATAAAGGAAATAAATGTGCATTAAATACATACCTACCAATTTGAAAAGCAAAATATTCGGGTAGAGCGGGAAAAATTAGCACGAATGGAACTTGGTTCATTTGGGACACGAGGGACACAAAAGCGCGAAGTATGCGGCCTCATCTGATTCGAAACTATGTGGGGGGAAAGATGCAAAAATACTTTTGGGACATGCGGGACATAAGTACATGGAGTACGCGACTCGGCCGAATCAGCCGAAAAGGGAACAAAGGGTCCGGACTAACTTGGGACATTTGGGACAAAAAGTTCCGTTGGGCCCCGAAAAGGACTGACTTCGGGTAAATCGGTCGATCGGGGAACAGAGAGCCCGATTTGAACTTGGGACACGCGGGACAAAAATGTCTGACAGGCCCAAAAACACACAAAATGACCCAAAAACGTAGATTTTTTTCCAATTTCTTGACTTTTCACATTGCCAGGATAACAGAGAAAACACTTAACCTCAAAATTTTAAATTTTCAACTTCTTAAAAGCAGGGGAATTTTGAGTGGGACAACAGCTGGCTCCTTTTGGGGATGACTTGGCATAAATTCAAAGAATGAGACAAGGCAATATTTTAGACAAAACTCGGGGAAGTAGACCAGTACCTTATCCATTGGGCCACAGAATCAAAAAGCAAACCAATACAGAGGACAACACACAAAAAAAAAAGGGAAAGAAAAACAAAACGCTATACAGAATATACACAGGACTTCCTAATCACCTATGACTTGAACAATTTTAGGTATTGCCCACTATAAAGAAGTGGGAGAGAAGAACCATCCATATAATCAAGGTAAAAATAATTCTTACCAGCAAAGTGCCTGATTTTGAAAGGTCCGAGACAAAGGGAATCAAACTTGCCATGGCTGCCATGAGGTTCATGCCTTTTATCCCATAGTAAAACGATGTCTCCAACTTGGAAATCTCTAAACCTAGCTTTCTTATCAAACAGGACCTTTACCTTCTGCTGGTGAGCAGATATCCTATCAGCAACTTCCAATCTATCCTCATTCAATTTGTGAAGGTACATAATTCTCTTATCCAAAGCATCATTGAAACTGGGTATCTTCAATAGCCTTCATTAGATGCAAGGCTGGCAGCTCCACTGTTAATGATAATTGAGCTTCTACTCCATATACCATCTGAAAAGGAGACATTCCAATGGCTTCTCTTAGGTGTAGATCCTATCTACCCAAAGAGCATCATAGAGTTTCTTGTGCCAGTTTCATTGTGACTCATTGACTAATTTCCTTATTATGGTCACCAGATTTTTATTAGTAGATTCTGCTTGTCCATTTCCCTGAGGATAGTAATCTGAGGAGTGAGCCAAGGAGATGCCATATCCATAGAAAAAATCCATCATCTCGGTTGAAGAAAAATTGGAAGCATTTTCTATCACAATCTTGTTTGGCACACCATACCTTACCAAGATGTTTTCTTTGATGAAACTACATACCACTTCAGAAGTATTACTCTTTACTAGAATGGCTTCTACCCATTTGGTGAAATAATCTATGGTAGTTAATACATGAGTATGGCCAGCACTAGAAGAGGGATTAAGTGCTCCAAAGAAATCCAAACCCCAATGTTGAAAAGGTTCTTCAATTACAACTGGTTTCAGGGGCAAAGAGGCTAACTTCGGTCTACCTACAAAAGTCTGACAAGCCTCACATTTATCAACCCACTTTGATGCATCTCTAAACAAGGTAGGCCAGTAATATCCTCCACAAAGAATCTTGTGAGTAGAAACAGTTGATGAGTAGTGCCCTCCACATGCCTGATCATGAAAAACTGAGAGTAGCTTTTTCTGTTGTTCCTTGTCCACACATTTCAAAAACCTTCCATCCAGTCCACGCCTAAACAAGGCATTCTCCCACAAAACATATTGCACTGACCTTAGTTTAACAACTCTCTTTTATTTGGTAGTAAAATGAGAGGGGCATTCCCCATAGGTGAGAAAATGAGCGATATCAACATACCATTCGTCAACTAAGCTAAGAAATAGAAGGGTAGGAAGACCAACTTTATCTTCCAATAACTCATGTCTAACTCCTTCAGCGATGAGTTCACACATGCCTTTTCCACGAACGAGCTTGGTTGGTTTGATGTCAATATCATATTCTTAGACCTTGGCCACCTAGTTCCCTCTCTTGGATCCAAATTCCTGCTGTGTGAGAATTGACTTAACAATTGTATCTGGTACCAACACCATGGAGTGAGAGTTAAGAATGTAAAAATGAAATTGCTTGACAGCTTTAACCATTGCAAAAGCATGTTTTTCCATCATGGTGTATTTTAACTCATGATATTTCAGAATATAGCTCATAAATTCAATTGGGAGTTCGTGCTCATTAGAATATTCCTGAGTCAAAACAACAACCAAGGTGTTATTTGTGGCATAGCAAGATAATGAAATCTTTGCTGAAATCTGGACATGCTAAAACAGGAGTGTTAGCAATGGCTTTTTTAATACCTTCAAAGGCTTCTTTCCCTTCAGAAGACCAACCAAACATTTGCTTTCCTTTCATCATTTGGGAAATATTTAGAGTTAGCTCTGCAAAATTTAGGGATGAACCTTCTCAGAAATTTGATCTTACCAAAGAAAGAGTGCACGCCCTTTTTACTGTTTGGAAGAGGAATTTGCTGAATAGCTTGAACTCGCTCAGGATCGATTTTAATACCATCTTTGGAGATAATGTGCCCTAATAATTTCCCCTCTGTGACACAAAAAAATAGATTTCTTAGGATTCAAGGAGATCCCATGTTCTCTACATCTTAGCAGAACTGTCTCTAGGTGCTGAAAATGATCCGCCCTTGTTTTAGAATACACATTCAAGTCATCAAGGTATACAACAATACACTTCCCTTTCAAACTTCCAAAGGCCAAGTCCATAGCCCTCTGAAAAGTAGCACCGACATTAATTAGCCCAAAAGGCATCCTTTTTTAAGCAAAGGTACCCCAAGGGGTAGTGAAATCCATTTTGTGTTGATCTGCAGTATTAACTTCTACCTGGTTATATCCTAAAAATCCATCAAGCATAGACAACATTTTAGATCCCGTTACTGCTTGCAAGACCTGATCCATCATAGGTAGAGGATAATTATCTTTCAAGGAAGCTTGGTTCAGATTCCTGGAGTCAACACAGATACGAATCTCACCATTTTTCTTTCTAATAGGTACAATATTGGCAATCCATGTTGAATGATGGATAGGAAAAATGATTTTGGCTTTCAGTAACTTCTGTATTTCTTGAAAAATGGTGTCAGCTATTTTAGGATTGTACTGCCTCTGCTTCTGTTTAAAAGGCTTAATCCCAGGTTTGAGAGGAATAAAATGTTGCATCTCCTTAGGTTGGAAAGCTTTTAAATCTTCATAGGAGTAGGCAAGAACATCCTTATACCTCTTTAAAAGGTCAATTACTTTCTTCTTCTCATTGGGTGTGCAACATTTTCCAATGTTCACGAGCTTAGGGTCAGTAGAACTCCCAATATTAATTTTTTCATATTCAACTGATTGTTGAGGTCTAGTAGAACCTCTAGACTTTACATACATGTCGTGTTTATCAAACAGTTCCTCTAAAATCACCAATCCTTTAGGGATCTTGTTTCCCTTGAGTTTGATACATCCATCCTGATCCCTTTCTTCTTCTTGGGTGACTGAAAAGGGCACACTTTCACGGGGCAAGTTATCACTTCCTTCAAAGTATAGTTGTTCAAAATTATCCTTGAGTTCCAAGAAAGAAACCAAGTGTTGGTCATCATTGAAAAATTTCCCAGTTACTTGTATTATCAAGTACACTAGGTCGATGGAACATCTCAACGGTGAACTTATCTTGAGAGAAGTTAGGATGAGGTATGAGGAGTGACCCAGATACTGCTAATGAATCAGCCCTAGTATTTTCTTCCCTAGGTACTGCCTCGATGGAGAAAGCATCAAGAAATTCAATGGAATCCCAAACCTAATTCCTGTAATGTTTCAACCTTCCATTTTTCACCTAAAAAGAGGTTTCTAACCTGCTTTACAATCAATTCCGCATCTCCACAAGCTAGAAGATTCTTCACACCTTGTTCTTTTGCACCTGGAGTCCAAGAATGAGAGCCTCATACTCTGCTGTATTATTGGTATTTTCAAATTGCAACTTGAATGAGAAAGGGTGAAAAGCTTCCTTCAGGCGACACCAATATGACACCAGCTCCAGAACTAGCTGAGGAACAACTTCCATCAAACTCTAATATCCAAACACCATTAGGATATTTAGGTGAGACTTTGGGAAGTTGGATTTCTTCAAGAGACATAATCATATAGTTTCCATGCCCCATATCCTCATAGAGTATTTGTGCTTTGGGATCATCACTTTTTTGTACAATATACTCAGACTGCTTCTCAGGCAGCAGCTTCTTCATTTTTCCATTAACAGGTATGAGGGAATGTGACCAATCCATTTGAATTTCTCCATCCACATCCTTACAAAAAATTTCTGCTTAGCAACATCCCATATGAAGGAGGAATATCTGCTACTAATATAGTAGCCAAAACTTTCTTCTCAGGAAAAGCAGCAAAAGCCACTTGTGCATCTTTAATTCTTTCGACCAAGGGCACTTCCTTACTCTCCATAGAATAACAAGATCCATAAGTGCGTGTGAGAGTCAAGCCTAAGGCATGAGCTACTTTAGCAGGCATCACATTATCTGATGCTCCTCAGTCTATGCCGCAATTACTGAGCCTATGGCCAGCTATAAGAAGAGTCACATAGAATGGTTTGATTTTGTCACTGGGTGAGGTGACAACTGCTACCAGATTAGGCTGTGGTGCAGAAGGAGTGGATAAAAGGCCTTTGGAGGTAGTTTTAGAATGGGAATTGACAAAGTGAATCATTTTAGCAAAATCCTTGGGATGGGTTTGATAATATTCAGCCTCTGAGATTTGAACCTTAGTCTTTTTTAGGTGATCTATAATATCAAAAGACCCAGAAGTGGATAGGTTATCATCACTTGAAATCTTAGGTTTATCAATTTTAGGGGAAAAAGAAGTAACTTTAGTAGCAGAATTGGAAGGACTCACCTTTTATGTAGATGAAATGGGGATAGGAGATCCTCTTTTCACAATTACGGGGATAGTTGTTAGCTGCTCTTTAAATTTCTTGGTGGGCTGCATCACTTTCTCCCTCTGATTTGTCCGCTCTCGAGTCATGACAGCGTATGACTCGCTATTCATGTCCACTACTACTTCATCATAATCATCCCCTTCATCAATGCCTTCAGTGGTGAAGAAATTAACTCGAGATCCCTCAAGTTCATCTGCTTCATCATCAACCTCTTCAACAAATTCCTCGCAATCTTCATTAACCTCCTCATCCTTTGGTTCATCAACTTCACAGGTTGCATTGACAGGAACTTTAATAGGAGGTCCTTCAAGTGCTAGCCTTGTTTGAGAAGTAGGCAAACGATTTCTGGGCTGAAAATTCCTCCTTGGAACGTCTGCATAGGGAGCATGCTGAGCCAATTGTTTCTTAATGGTGATGAGATCATTTGCAAGTTTTTGAACCAATGGATTAGTATTAGGTCCAGGAGTGGAAGAGGAAGAAGAAGCAGACTTAGATTTAGAAGGGTCTCTTCTCAACTTCCCTGACATGATTAAATCATCTTCGACACTAACAACAAGAGTTTGATCCTCAGCCAATGTTGCTAGATTAGCCCTTCTCAGTGCATAACTAACTTCAGGTGATTGGGCATTTAGGAAGAAACATTTTTGAATTTGATCTACAAGTCGAGTATTTGGCAAAATTTTGTTAATCAACCTGTTGAATCGGGCCACAAATTATCTCATAGGCTCTTGTGAATCCTTCTTTATTTGAGAAATTTGGGCTAGCAAGGCATGCACGTCTTCTGCTGGTTTGAAACGGTTTTCAAACCTAGTTCTCATTGTGTCCCAGCTAGTGATAGCACCGGCCGGAAGGTGATAGAACCAATCAACAACATTATCTTGTAAAGTCTCAACAAAAATCCTTACGGAGACGTCTTCATGTTCAACTCCCAGAACCCCGCATACAACTATGAAGGCTGCGATGTGTTCATCAGGATGCACTTTACCATCACCTTTGAATTTAGGGAAGTTCTTATGGTTACCTCTGGGTAACTCATGCAAAGGCTGAGGAAGAGCAACGGGGCCTGACACGATGACCCCAGGGCAATGGTACCGCCATTCTTGGAAAAATGGCTTGAAGAGGAACTACAACACTAGCAAGAATCAAAGCTCGAAGATTAGGACTGATTGGCTCTGAAGGAATAACACCCGTAGGGATTCTATCTTGGACAGGTGGGGTGCTTGTTGAATGAGTCTTTCTATTTCTTCTTACTGAAGGGAAAGGAAAACCCTGTTGTTCCAAAAGCTGAAACTAAGAATCTTCAATACCAAGGGCCCTTCTCCCTCGAGTAAAATGCGGAGTCACCAGATCAAAAGATGATCAATAAATAAACTGGAATATGAATCCCCAACGGAGTCACCAAAAACTGTTGGTCATCAAATAGGACTTCATGGAGAGCAAAAGTCAGGGGACAAGAAGTCCCTCCTCTTTAATGGGAGAGGTTCCCTTATTCAGAAACCAACCTATTTACACATATACAAAACATGATTTTCTTGTGGAACTTGGATATTATGAAAGTGTTTTCTATAAGGATCATCAATTACAAAAGGACTGAGGAATGAGAATATGAGAACGAGCAGAAAGGCACCATTCAGAATTATAGATGATAGAGTAATTCCTTATGCATGCAAAGGTATAGTGAATTGAAACAAGATCATTGGTATCATATTAGTAAGATGAAATTTGAAAGACACAAAGTTCTATAAATAACATCTGCAAGAATACAAAGCTTCTTAACATAATACAGACAAATGATCTTAACAAGATTAAATGAAAAGCTTAGGGATAAAGGAAATCAGATAGAAAAAGAATGAAAAGCCCTTCTGTATTGATTTCTTTATGATTTATTTACACTTTCAGAAAATAAGCCAAGTTCTTCCTCCTCCTCAAAATGGCGAGGAAAGGCCATTATATAGCTTACAAATCAGTTACTCTCGGTAACTACTTCTTTTAACTAATGATTAGTTAAAGGGTTGACCAATCGCAATACCCCAACTAATTATTACAATAAGTTCAAGAGAAAGAATGGGAAGAGAAGAGAAGAATTTAGGAGAAGAAGACATGTGCTTATGACTGGGAGGGACCCACTGACTTTAAAATCCACTGTCTGAATCTCTTCAACGCCTCAGCTATGTCTCTGCCACGAGGGACTGATGTGTTGGTTGTAGACTGGGTCCAAAATCTGAGACATTTCTCCATTTCCTTATAAAACTCGACATGAGTATGATAATCGTTATTTGCTTCTTCAATGGTAGATTGAAGAGAGCATATTTCCTTCATTTTTTCTTTGGCAATGCAGCTTTCCTTGAATAGGTTACCTTTGACAAAAGCTCTGAACTGAGCTTTGATTTCTTGTAAGGAGAGAGGCACACCAGAAGTCTCATCCTGAAGATGACAATGTATATCTTTGAAAGCAGATATAACTAGTGTTTTGAAAGCCTCACCCTTCTGCCAGCTATTCTTTAATTCTCTTGAAGCCTCCTCCAGGACCTTGATCTTCCACTCCACGCTGTAAACCCAGGACTTTGACAAATTATCCTTTGCATCATCAAAAACCTTACTCGCCAATAAAATGTTTTCATTTGTTTGTCCCATGAGGCGGAGGTCTACTATGCAACTGCTCCAAAGTTTAAGCTCTTTATCTATGATCCCAATAGTGGAGGAGAGCTTTTGTTGCAATTTGTTCACCTTTCCATGGAGTTTGAAAGCTTCATCGATGAAGTTCAATCCTACAACAAGCATATCTTCCACCATGGCCTCCATAGCTCTGCCATAGATGGAATACTTGTGCATATCTTTAATACTCTGTACCTCATCTTGGCTCAAAATCACAGGTGGTGGAAGAGTAGTCAATGGGGTAGGGTCCAAAACTTTGTCCTTGGACAAAAGAGATTTGATGAAACCTGTAAGAATTTGGGCTTGTTCTTCCAACTGTTCTATGGTTTGCTTCCCTTTCTCTACCCTCCCAATGACTCTTGTGACTGTCTCCTGGAGATTGTGGATCTCACCTTCAGGGGTAGACTCTCCCATCAGGAATTCTTGAGAGTTCCAGGTAAGATGCCTGCAAATCCTGCTCTGGTTTATCTACAGTAGGCTTAGCTATTTCCAGGAATTGCTGGCCCTGAGCATCAGACACTATCCTGGAGGTAATTTTGGATTTTTTGGCACGAGAAGGAGGAGTAGTGCCTAACAAGGCTGCCACAACATCAAAATTTGGTCCTGAGCTCCGAGAGGAAGACTTTCTCTTCCTACTGTCAATGAGAGGCCGCACCCATGCAAAAGAGGAGGAGGAAGAAGCAGGAGGGGCAAGAGGACCAAGAGACAGAGAACTCATGGTGCACCAAGGTTTGCACTGCTGTTGTCTCGAGTTGAGACATGAGTGGGGCGCTTGAGACAACTGGTGCAGAGGAATCAATAGTACTTGGAAGTTCAGTGCTCTGTACTCTTTGTCCTTATCCGTTAGAGCTTCAGGGGTGCTTGTAGGAGATGGCACTTCACTTTCTTCACTTTCACTAAGAACAATGATGTTCTCTAGTCCCAAAGGCAATTCTGCATGCTTTCTCAGGGGATCTTCTTCCACAGGCTCCTTCTTAACTTCTTTGAATTTCTTCTGATATACCTGGGTGGATGAAGAAGGAGTAGAGGCTACAGGTCCTTGAGCTGACGAGGCTAGGTGGGGTTTGTACAAGTGCTTCTGATCTAAGTGTCGATGTTTCCCTCCTTGGCGTTGAAGCATCCTTGGAGGAGGATTCCCTTCAGTGCCTCCCGTAAGCTCACAGAACTTTTCTATCAAACCAGATCTTGGTCTTGACCTAAGACTGGAATCAGGATGTTAGCCAAACCATCCTTCTCCTTTTTGAACCAATCCAAGTACTCCAAGGGAGTGTGGTTGACCACATTGTAATACTCATATGAGTACAGGTCAGAATTATCATCCTTGGAGCCCATCAGGAACTTGATACAAGCCGATTTCTTGAATTAACTGTGCAGAGAAAACCTGCTGTAATGCCTCCTTCTGGCTTCAAAATCATCATCACAGTCAACCCAATAGTATTTTATGTCTGCCCTATGATGATAGGTTATATTTATGTTCTACTCAATAAAATTTTTCAAGTCAAAGTCAAGTTCTGGGCTCTGAAGAAATGGACAGTGATTGGAGCTAGGGACTCTTTCTATATTTTGTGCGTTCAAGGCTGTTTTGCAGGTGTAATTTCCCAAAGAGATGGGGAAGTGCAAACCAGTAATTTTCTTGTCTCTGTAGGTTCTATGCAATTTGTCTAATTACCTGCACATACTTCTATCAAGACCATTTTGTCATTGCAGAACATAGGAAGCTTGAGAGGAGTTCTCTCATAGCCAACAAGCCTGATATAGGAAAATTTTCTAAATTGGATAAAATAAGCACTGTAGTGCGATATCAGACTCATGGCTTCATTAGAAAATCTTCTCGCAATGTCACTCTCAAGAAGCCTGACAATGTACATGGTGAAAGCATCATTCACCCTCCTGGAAATTGTTATTGCTGGTTTCCAGGATGAACTGTGGGGTAGTAGGCATACACGAGGATCATCCTTGTGAGTGTCGAATGTATGAGAAAAGCCAAACCATTTCCTTGATGCTGCTAGGGTATACATTAGAGTATGAAGTCATATAGAGTTTTTTTGTTTGCTGTACATTAGACAGCTGCTCTGCTAGGTTCATACTAATGATCTCTGCCCAATTGATATTCTGAGTTCCTTCGCACACCATGTTGATGAGTGGGCACATCTAGAAATGGAACTCATTGGTAGAGGGTAATCCCATAACCTGAGCTAGTATGATTATTAAATATGATAGTTCCTCATTGAAAGTCTAGCATGGAACAGAGTCTTGGATATACGGGATGCCCCCTTTTTAGTGTTTTTAAGCCAGGACTTCGCCACCCGCACCTTATAATTATCAATGTCTTGATTGAAAAGGGCTTGTGCTTGTTTCTAGGGAGATAACTATAATATTGTCCATTTGTGGAATCCTCTAGTGTAGCGCCAATGGCGATAGCATCAAGTTTTCCGATGAGCTCCCCATATAAGTTTGTCAACTCACTCGAATTAGGGTTGAAATGAGCCCCACATGCGAGCACTGTGTCTACGCATTGCACCGAGATAGGGAAACCACCAGCAAAAGCCAGACCTCTATCATGAATCATCTTTTCCATCGGTGTATGGATTTACGTATGTCATCCTTGTCCAAAAATTGCCAAAGTCAAGGTGGCGAACTTCACTGTCCCCGATATCGGGAACAGCGGACTCGAGTGGTGAAAATTGTTCCTACCCCTGGACTTTGATCTTCATGTTGATAGTAACTCGGAGAGCAAAGCTAGAAGCTATAATTTGAATGGAATTACAGAGGGGAATGGATATGCGCGTAGGAATTTTATATCGCAAGGGTTTGAGAAATAGATAGCATGAGAAGTAGTGTGCAAAATGCATAGGGGACAGTTGCTCATTATATAGTCATTTAGGAGAGAGAAAGGCAATAAATGTGCATTAAATATAGATCTACCAAATTGAAAAGCAAGATATTCGGGTAAAGTGAGAAAAATTAGCACAAATGGCATTTGGTTCATTTGGGACACGAGGGACGCGAAAGTGCGAAGTACGTGGTTCAGCTGATTCAGAACGATATAGGGAAAAGACACACAAATTCTTTTGGGACATGTGGGATGATAAATACGCGCAGTACGTGACTACAGCCGAATCGGCCGAAAAGTGAACAACGGCTTCCGGACTAACTTGGGACATTTGGGACAAAAAGTTCTGACAGGCCCGAAAAGGACGTGACTTCGGGTAAATTGGCCGAAAAGGGAATAGACGGGCCTGGAATGAACTTGGGACACACGGGACAAAAAATTTTGAAATGCCTGAATACGTGACTCGGCCGAATGACGGGTGAAACGTAGATTTTTTTTCAATTTCGGGTCTTTTCACATTACCAGGATAACTTGGAAGACATTTGGGACCTCAAAAGTTTCGATGGGCAACTTCTTAAAAGAACAGGGGACTTTGGAGTGGACAACACGATGGCCGATCGGGGAATAGAGAGCCCGTATGAACCTGGGACACGTGGGACAAAAATGTCTGACAGGCCTGAAAAACACACAAAATGACCCAAAAACCCAGATTTTTCCAATTTCTTGACTTTTCACATTACTAGGATAACAGAGAATACAACCTCAAAATTTTAATTTTCAACTTCTTAAAAGCAGGGGAATTTTGAGTGGACAAACAAGGGAGGGTAAAATGTGACATGACATAGGTAGGGTAAGTGGTATAGTTTGGGTATCCAAAGGGAATGTAAGTATGGTAAGATTTTTAGATTAAGGTGGTTGTTTGTGGTATATTACAGGGACTGGGATCAGTTGCATATGAGGGATAGGGTTCTGCCACCTACTAGTGACAGTAGCAGGTACGAGTGAGTAACGACATAGGAGGATCTGGCGCCATTTGGTGGAGGTGGGCCTAAGTTAGAGTATAGACACTACCGACATGCAGTTTAGGAGCCTGAGTTTGATGGTCTCGCCGTCATCGATAGATGGGATTCCGACAACCGATACTCATTCCATCTGCTGATGGGTGAGCTCACTGATCACCCTAGAGGATGTGTTACAAAGATTCTGAAGGTTACCTACAGTGGGGACGCATGTGTACTCTGATCTCCTTAGAGGCATCTGAGGAGCTGACTGGCTGATAATGTTTGGTGAGGGGATAGCTGATCTTGAAATTCCACAGTGCCAACATATGAGCTATAGAGCGATGTACAGAGCCCATCCTGAAGGAGACAAGGTTACTGGTTCTTGCTGATAGAGGCAGTTTGTTACTTTGTGTTTCTAGATGCAGAGGGTGGGAGATTTTCCCATGGTCACTGATAGAAGTCCTACAAGATATGGTGATAGATGAGGACCTGGTTTACATAGGCACTATGCGTTGCTAGACACACGTATACAGGGAGCTATGGACATACGGGGTGGTCTACTGCACGTTTAGCCTATACTGCACCTTTTTATTACATTTCTGGGCCTATGAGCACATTGTGTGTGTGTGGCTGGTAGGATATTCCCTTGAGTAGATGCATTCCCAGGGGAGGTTATTGAGGTTTGGTTATAGGTGATGGATACCAGCCATGGGAGAGCACTGAGGGATGAGACAAGCCCACTCATGACGTAGCATACTACATGGCAGCTACTGGAGGGATTTATCTTGAGCGGAAAATATTTGGAGGCCATATGTGGGATTACTCTCATACAGGTAAATACATAGAGGAGATGGATAAGTTACATATTTTTGAGGTGGATAGAGAGGCAGCCATGCTCGGGGAGAATGAGATGATACCCGGTAGACCGGGTCAAGCGGAAGTTTGGGCTGCCATAGTGATATACCTGCTGCCCTTCCCAAAGTACCAGGAGAGACAATGTGGAGAGGTCCTTACCTCTACCATAGCTGACCCACAATGTCAACTGGGTAGGAGGAGCAGCTAGTTGACTGGTACAGATAGATGATACCGGGGTGTCAGACCGGTATAGATAGTGGTGGGTAGTGCCACAACTATGAGCCAGTACCACTGAGGCCAGGGCAACCAGATCTAGCCACCATCACTATTCAAAGGGATGTCCTATAGGGGAAGATGGCTACTCTTGGTGACCCAGTTGGGGATTATACAGGTAGCAAATGACAATGGGCAGAGGCATAGGTGGTCACCCTACAGGCACAGGTAGAGCCATACTGTAGGAACAGGGAGGAAAGTCTGACAGGTACCCACACAAGGTTGGAGGTGGAGGGGATGGAGATGGAGAGGGATATGATGGAGAGGGTGGGGATGGAAAGTAGGTGGCTGCCCTATACAGGCATAGTTGACAGGGTTATAGGGCCAGTTGGCCATATCGCAGGGATATGATATGGGGCCTGTACAGGCCCAGCTACTAGCAGCACAGGGGTAGGGGACACCACCATCAGCCACTGGGACCGAGTCCTAGGTCATAGGTACAGGGAACAGGCTCCAGGGCCGATAGTACCATCATAGGTTGACCGGGACTGGGTCACAGTCCACATTAAACAGGAGTGGGACTGATTTAGGTCCTACAGGACAAGCTTCACAGAGGCTAAGGCCTATGGTGAGCCACCACATGACACTAGTGTAAATAGTGCCCATTGCCAGATTCATGGGATGCACCCTTAGGAGAAACCATGGTATTATCAGGATCAGTTGATGGTGGCCGTAGGCATAAACTGTACTATCCTATGGAGAGTACCCGAGGCACAACAGGCATCCAGTGAGAGGACCAGATCCTGCACTCATAGTGTGGAGAGCACAGGGGGCCATCGAGCTCTGAGGCTAGGATCAGGGAGAGGCTACTAGCATGCAGAGAGATCGAGCTCTAGGTGAGGGGCCCTCAACAGGGACTCAACCACCACCTGTGATGGGTGGGGAGATGCTAGCAGGTCACTAGACAGGGGGCAGAGGAGGTAGAGGGTATAGGTGATACACATATGGAGTATATCTACCGATAGAGGTGCACTTGATATTGGAATTTTGATTTTTGATGTATTATTTTATTTTTTTGATATATACTGGCCTATGCGTGCCAAAGATAGTGAGGATGTATATATGAGAGTTTTTGTAGTTTATTTTGATCATATACACAGGCCTATGTGCGTCGAAGATATTTTTGTATTGGTTCATTATTTTATTATATATGAGATCGGCCTGCATGCCGATGACATTTTTGTATTGAGTATAGAGCCTGTGTGTGCCGATTGATTTTGAGATGATGGATACATGATGGGATAGCCCATGTATGTTGTATGAGATACACATTTATTTATATGATGAGATACATGAGATTTTTTTATTTTAATGATGTTATTGTGAGACTTTTGATGTTGTTGTGATATGGATGGAAATTAGGTGAGTTAGGCATGATGGAGTCAGGTTGAGGCATGGATCGAGTCAGGTCATAGGCATGGATGAGTCATGGTTTTTAGTTGAGTTAGGCATGGCATGGGAGTCAGGTTGAGTTTAGGCATGGTTGAGTCAGGTTTATTTAGACATGGTGGAGTCAGGTTAGTTTAGGCATGGTTGAGTTAAAATTAGGTGAAGTTGTGATTCATTATTTTGTGCTAATGAATAATAATATGGGTCATATGTGATATTGTGGTATAAAACATGCATTATGATGGTAGAGAAATGGTAGGCGTAATAAATGTATGTTGTGATGAGGATTAAAATATGAAGCAACTTGTTATGTATGTGGTTTAGTTTCCAATTTTAAGATAGAAAAGGGAAACTAAGTTGGGTATATGACGCAATGTGTTAGGAAGATAAAAGATGAATTGTTTAGGGTAGAGAGTGGTTGAGCTAACCTCAAAGGGCTCCATGCCCTCAGAGTGCTACCTACATAGTCCTGACAAAAAGGGACCTCAGGCCGATGTAGTTCTCCCATGAGCTAGGGAAGAATATGATGAAGTAGGAAAAATGAGTGGGTAGGTTTTAGGCATGATTTAGGTTTTGGGTTGTTAGGCCCTGGGTTTAAGGTTAGAGGTAAAGTGATATAGGTGATGTTGATTGTGGCTGAAAGAAGAAGACAGATTACCCCCAAAGGTAAGCATTGAGGACCAAGTCCTGTTTAAGGTAATCAAAACTGTAAACAAAGGATGGATAAAAGATAAGAGGGGGAGAATAAAGCCACCTGATTGGCCTAGGATCATACCATAGTAGATCACACCTTGGATGGGGTGATGAACGTAAGATCCTAAAGACATTACATGATTGATTGTTCTATGGTGAAAAGTAGTCACATGATCACCAAATGTCTAAGTTCCAGGAGGTCCTTGAGGCAGGGAGGAAATGGGACTGAGAATGGTAAGAAGGGTGAAAGGTGGTTAATTTGTCATATGGTATGAGGTAGCATGCTCTTCGGGTAAGAGATCCAAGATCACAATGGGCAAGTCCATGACTAAAAAAGTTTTTTGTTGTGACTTGTAGTTTGAGATAGACTGATCGATGCGGGAAGTCTATATGGGATGAGGAATTGTAACTCCTTGAGGTCTTCGTGAAAGTTGATCGATGCGGGAAGCTTCCACTTTCTCTCTCTCTGAGAAAATAGTCCTCTTTATGGGATGTTTAGTGTGGCAGCTTTACATAGCTGTCCTTTGAGGGAGCAGTCTATTTACAGCTAGTTGATTGCTGAGAGGAAGATGTCCTTTTGAGGGAGTCATTTTTTATTAGAAGTTTGACTCAAGGAGTTGGGTCCCATGTGGGGGTTGGGCTTGAAGTCATGGACAAGACTAAGGTGAAGAAGAGGAATCCTGTTAAAAAAGTTAGGGTGGAAAGACCATGGGATCTCATCTAAAGGTAGATGAAAAGTATCCATGAGAATCATGTTATGTGTAGCGCCGTGGTACACATATTTCAAGAGAAGATAACAAAATGTGGCAGGTACTCACATGATTCTTGTTTAATCATTGGTGATGGTGTATGAAGTGGATAGGCGCTCAAGGGACAAGCATGGAAAGAGAAAAAAGGTGAGGTAGGACTACAAGTCAACAATAAAATGGTTGAAAGATGCAAGGCATTAAGGGGATCAGGTTTGGGTTTACCATCGAGTGAAGATAAACGATAAGCACCTGATCCTTAAGTATGAGTCACGATGTATGGTCCAAGCCAATTAGGAGCAAATTTTAAACCATTTACTTTTTTCTTCTTTGGTTACATGTTGATTTTCTTTCAGGACAAGGTCACCAACCTTGGAAGGTTCGTTCATGGACACGTTTGTTGTAGGCATGTTTAATACACTTTTGGTAAACTTGAAGGTGACCTAGAGCATTAAGATGATGTTCGTCTAATAACTCTAGCTATGCTAAATGGTCATAGTGAAAATCATCATCATTGAGCATGTCATGGAGAGAAATACGGAGTGATGGGAATCTGGACTTCAAGAGGTAGAACTAGCCTTGGTACCGTATACTAAAGAGAAAATGGTGTGGCAGGCAGTGGTTGAGGTGTGAATACTAGTGCGCAATAAGCCCAGAGGGCAAAAGGAATGTGCATATGCCAATCCTTCCCAATATCGTTAACCACTTTCATAAGAATTTTGTTTAGGGTTTTGTTAGTTGATTCGGCTTGGCCATTGGTTTGTGGGTAATAAGGTGATGAGAAACTTAGCTGAATACCAAAGGCATCACAAAGTTTTCACAGGGTTTTGTTTTTTGAATTGTTTTCCATTGTCAGTGATGAGGCGATGAGGAACACCAAAGTGACAAATGATGTGATGATTGATGAACTCACATATTTTCTCAGCTTTAGTGGAGATGAGTGGTATGGATTCCACCCATTTTGTATAGTATTCGGTAGCAGTGATGATCCATTGATGCACTTGAGAAGAATGGGGATTGATATCTCTGACAAGATCCAAACCCCATTGAGAGAATGGCCAAAGGTCACAGGTGACCTGTAAGGCATGACTAGGTGTGTGATGAAGGTTGGCATGTTGTTGGCATTTTACACAATGCTTGACATAGTCACAACAATCATGGTTAAGGGTTCAGGCCAGTAATAAGCCCCAGGAGAAGAATACATTTAGCAACAACAAGGCCACTGAAGTGACCTCCACATATGCCGTCATGAACCTCCTTAATGGTATAAGGAATTTCAGAACTTGTGAGGCATCGTAAGAGAATACCATCAAATCCACACTTATATAGGAGTCCCCCCATGATGATGTAACGAGAGACACTTTTTAAGGAAGGCGCGATTGTCCATTACGAGTGAGGTCAGGAGGAAAGATGGAGAGAGAAAGATAGTCAGAGTATTAGTTTGTACCAAAGGTCCTATGACTTAGGTGAGGTTATTCTAGGGGTGACAGTTCAGATGGAGTAAACATCATGAGGTAGATAAGAAGGTGATTGGAGTTCATTGTATGGTGAACAAATATTTTAGAATCAGTAGGCGAAGCAGGTATTTGGGAAGCTAAGGCAGGCCATGGTATCTGCAAATTTGTTGGTTGAACGTGGGATGGTTTGAAGGGCGTAGCAGTAAAAGGTTGGTTAAAAGCATATCTACATGATGTTTATACTTTTGAAGTATCTCATTACGATATTGGTATATACCATTGACTTGGTTTACTACCAATTGAGAATCACCAAAGATATTGATTGATCTGACATCTAGGGCATATGCGGCATGGAGACCTAATACGAGTGCTTCGTATTCAGTGATATTGTTTCTGCAATCAAAATCAAGTTTGAAAGACCAAAGGCATGGGTTCACCATCAAGAAGAATGAGGATAATACCTAGCCCCACCCCCATGCTAACACTTGGAACCATCGAAGAAGAGTGTCATTTGGTAAGGGGGTTCATCTAGGGAAAGTGTAGCAATTGACTCGTCTGGAAAGTCAAAATTAGAGGGTTGATCACCAGAAATAGGTGCATCGGCCAATTGGTCAGTGATAGCTTGGCCCTTGATGGAATTTTGATGAATGAATTCAAGGTCAAGGTCAGCTAAAAGCATAAGCTAGTGTTGCAACACACTAATTTGGTAAGGTTTGGCATACATGAAGTGTAAGGGGTCGGTGTTGGTCACAACATAGGTTTTGTGGTTGAGTAGTGTAATGGCGAGAGTTTGGTAGGAAATGAAAACTGAAGGTTAAGCTAAAGTTTTTCAGGATGGGTGTATCAGGTTTCATAATCCAAAAGAGTGCGGCTTATGTAATAAACCACCTGCTCCCTGTGTTGTTCATCGTGATGAGCGAGCATGGCTCCCAAGGAGTGATCAGTAGCTGGAGATGTATAGGTAGAAAGGTTGATCATCTTTAGGTGGAATGAATACGGGTGGTTGGGAGAAGATATTGTTTTAGGGCCTCAAAATCTTTGTGGCAGTCATCATCCCCATTTAAAGGAGACATCCTTCTTGAGCAGATGATGAAATGGTTGACAGTGATCAGATAATTGTGAAATGAAATGACGAATAGACTACAATTTACCTTATAGGCTATGGAGTTGTCTAAGGTTAGTGGGTGGAGGAATTTCTAGAATGGCCTTGACTTTAGCAGGGTCAACTTCTATACCACGTAAGGAAATGATAAAGTGTAGGATTTTTCCTGAGAGCACTGTGAAGATACACTTCTTAGGCTGAAGGTGAACACAATATTTAATGAGACGGTCAAAGATGGTTTTGAGGATGGCTAAGGTGTTCGGAGTGGTGTTTAGATTTAGTGAGAAGGTCATCCACGTAATCTTCCAATATATGATGCATGATATCATGGAAGATATAATTCATAGCCTGCTTGATATGTGGCACCAACATTTTTAAGGCCAAAAGGCATGACCCGATAGATAAAAGGTCCCCCCAAGGGGTGATGAACGAGGTCTTGTGTTGATCTTCTAGGGGAAAGCAAGATTTGGTTATAACCTGAGAAGCCATCCATGAGTGATAGCATCTCATGACCAGCGGTAAGGTCAACAAGTTGATCAATACCAGGTAAGGGAAAGTCATCTTTCAGGGTAGGCTAGGTTGAGGTCATGGAAGTCTGTGTAAATGCAAAGTCCCCCCTGTCACCTTAGTGATAGGGACAATGTTAGAAATCCAACTGAGGATAATCAATGGGTAATATGAAGGAAATGGAAAGAAGGCGTTGAAGCTCTTCTTTGAACAAGAAGGGCAATGCGAGGGTGAATTTTCCTGGAGCTTTTGTTTCATGGGTTTGGCATTGGAATGGTTATGATATTGTGGACCACTATGGTGGGGTCAATACTAGGCATGTCTATGCATAAGACCAAGTGAAAGCATAGTTATGATCTTTGAGAAAAGTAAGTGATGGCCTTCTTGTCCCAACATGATCTAAAGATTGACCTATCTTTAGGATGTGTGGGTCATCCTGAGTATGAATGTTGATCTCGATAGTCAATTCATTTAACATGGTTTGTGTCTTAGAGGGTAACAACTGATGAATATATGAGTCTTCTGCACCAAGGTAGGTGAGTATGGATTCTTCATCTTGACATTGAATGACATGTTAATTGAAGGTGTATCATCATTGATCATTTTAGGATACAGGAAGGGGAAAAGAGGAAGGGGGCCTTTCCCTCTCATTGATAAGTCAAAGGCCCCAATGAAATGGTGTTTATGAAAAAAAAAAAATTAGGAGGGATAGATTTAGGATCCATCGACTCTATTGTCAGTGAAGGTGGTGATGAAGTCAGAGCTGGGTGAAGAAGGTGGAGAAGGGCTGATGTCCTTGATGATTTCAATGTGGTCCTGTATGGTAGGTGGTTTAGGAAAGCCGATACCACTACAGTCGTTACGTTTGCAGGTGGTACATGGAATAATGGTATGGAAAACCTTGCTCTCCAAAAGGATCCAAAAACCAAAACCATTCCATGCACATTGATGCAGGAAGGTGTGGGCAAAAAATGGTGATTGGTGAGAGACTGGAAGTCAGCAGAAAATTGGCAGGTTTGCGACGGTGCTTCGGGTGTGTAAGTGGTAGTATCAATTCCCCCATATTTTAGATTGGTATGAAGGTAAGGAGGTCCATAAAGGAGGCATTCTTCTATGTGGTGATCATAGTGAGGGTGTTGTTGAAGACTTCCATACTCTTGTGGAGTAAGAAATGTGTTGACACTATATAGGTGATACTCCCCCAGAGTGAGGTGTTGAAAAACACCTTCTAAAGGGATTGGTGGTTGGTAATGTGGGTAGCGAGAATAGATTATATGTCAGGAGATCAATGTAAAGGTGGAGTTAATAGATTGGGAGATTGATGGGTTAGCTATGGAGGTTTTGGAGGTGGTAGGAGCAAAAGAGGTACGTGCAATAGAGGTAGCGACTGTACTAGTAAGCGGAAGTGTAGGTGAAGAGGTAGTGGTTGTGGAGGTAGATGCCTGCATGGGGTATAAGCACGTCATTAGGTTAGTTAAGCATGTTGCCATGTTTTCAAAGGTGATGGATCAGCTGGAATGGTATAGGTGAGTCATTTATGTTCAAACTTTACACAACGATGTAAAGTGTAAGGAATGTACAACCCATGACACAAAATCCAGGGGTCTTCTAAGTGACAAGTTATATTGGAATTCCCCCCCTCCAAGATGTAAAATAATTTTAGGATAATAACGGGGGCCCACGTGAATGTGGAGGATGATAGTGCATAATGTGGAGGTGATAGCATCATTGAATGAACACAACATAACAAGGATTTTTATGTATGTAATTGTCAGATGTGCACATTTGAGTGAATTTGTGGGATGAAATGATATTAATACTAGCACCCCCATCAATCATTACACGTCGTACATGTATATCAACAATGTGGACAGAGATGAAGAGGGATGGGTATGGGTAATTCATTTGGTGTGGAGCGATCTCTTCCTCTGAGAAGCTAAGGGAGGATACTTGGTGAGTAGGGTGCAGTGTGGGATAAAGGTGGAAATTTGGTGAGAGAGGCTACATGATGGGGTGTGATAATGGAGGCTATGGGTGTAGGGTCATTAGGTAATAACCTCAATAAATTAAAGAACCTCCATAAGATCTTGAGGATACGTTTTCTGAGGTTTGAATGTGGTCATATAAGGACATTTTGAGGGGAGATGTAGTGTAATTGTTTGAGTATGGTGCAATGTGTGACCTCCATTAGAAATGGGGTATGTGGGGCTGTTGATAGTGATTTTAGGTATGGGTGTAGATGGATATGTTGGGTACAGTATTAGTGGTGTGGATCAGTTGCATTTTCCTTACCTTTATCCTTCTGAGAACAGGTAATAACGTGGATCATGTTGATTTGAGAGGACGTTGGAATACAGAGAAGGTGTAGAGTGAGTGGTATAACGACATGACAGGGGTAAAAAACCTACCAGAGGATAAAAAACTAGTGAGTGGTGAACTAGGTGCAATGACATTTGGGTGATGGCATGGAAAGGTTTTCTGATGACATGAACCATGTTAATTTCAAATATTATGGAGGTGGTTCTAAGAGTTTTGGTCGTGGAGGTTGTGGTTTGTTGAGTGGGTAATGAAGGAAGGACTTATGGGAATGGGGTGTCGGTGAAGAATTGTCCCTCATCAAGAAGGTCGTCATCATCAAAGTTGGCTTCCAAAGGGGTACATAACTAGATAAGGGTAGTTTTTAAAGCCTTGCAGTTCTCCAAATCGTGCCCTGACACATGATGGTAGGCACAAATGTTAGTGTCATCAAACCCTTTTGACTTGGGTTTGAGGGGGTCGTGAGGTCTAAGTGGCGGTAATGTGATAACAAAAAGTCTTAAGGAGGTTGGTTAAAATTTTGGCATAGGACCCCCACTAGTGGGTTGCAATGAGAGTTGAAAGTGGGTTTGGGTGTAGGTATGACTGATTGTTGAGGAACATTCTTCGCAGGATGGGGGAGTGGGTTGAGATATGGTTTTGGGTGCTAGCGTGATCTTGGGTGTTGATCATGTTTGTATAGGTAGGGGTATGGTAAATGAACGGGCAGGAGGGTGTGTGGTTGTTTTGACTACCTCATTGGGAGGTAGTTAGAGTCTTGTCTTCGAGATTGCACCTTCTTGGATAAAGTTGATATGGGCACATGGGATCTAGAAGGAAAAGAAGATGGAGGAAGAGGGTGAGCTACCTAGGGGGATAACAAAGGTGCTGTGAAGGTAGATGATGTGGGGTTGTGCAGGGGGTGTTAGAGACAAAGATTGAAGTGTAGTCGGTAGTGAAGAAGTTGTGGAAAGTATTAGAGGTATGGGTGGTAAAGATGTTACAGGTGTGGGTGTAAGTCGTTTTGGGTGCCTGGGTAGGTTATAGGTTTGTGAGGAAGGGATGGGCTGTTGTGTTTTTGGTTTATTTTACGAGTGGAGGTTTCTTAACCATGCTAGGAAGCTGAGGTGCCTAAGACAAACGAGACAAGTGCAGGTGTGATCGGTGCAGCAAGGCTATGAGGTCTATGGATTTGGTTCTTTTATTTGGGTGTCAGAGTAGATGTGGTGTTGACTTTGGAGGATGTAGCTAAATCCAGTTTGATAGGTGGATGAGTAAGGTTGGTGGTTAGGGTGACCCGTAAGGTGGTAATAGGTTTAGTCGAGGAAGATGTTGTAGGTGTCGGTTTGGGTTTAGATGTAGTTTGAGTTATGGGTAAGGGTGTATGTTGAGCTATGATGGGTGTCATGGAAGAAGTTGTGATAGAGGTAGTTGTGTTCGTTTGGATTGGTCGAAATATTTTTGCATAGATAGTAGAAGTATCGGAAAGTCACATCTACATCTTCATTGAGATAGGAAGAAAAAGGCGCCCCCAAAGTAAGGCCCTATCCACATAATCTAAGTGATCAGCAAAATGTGAGAACAAAACGTTTGTAGGTGGAATTGATGAGGAACTAATGGAAATTCTCATAAAATGTGTCTTAGAGATGAGGAATTTGATAGCTTCAACTTTCGTGGGTAAGAGAGCCGAAAGTAGGTCTGCAGGATCTTGGGTCACTGATGGATAATGCGCACCAAGAGGTAAAGATATCTCAATTGGGTCTATGATAGGTGGAGGAGATGATAGGTGATCCTCTATAGGTGGAGGAGATGATGAGAGCTCCTTTGTGGGTGGAGGGGGAAAACAAGTATCCTCTGTGAACTAAAGAAGTAATATGGGTATTGGTTCTCTAAGTGGAGAAGCCAAAGGTGAAATGGTCTCGATGTTTGTAGATGAATCCTCCATAGGTGAGGAAGGAGGTGAAATGTGTTCCTATGTGGGTGAAGGAACAAGGGAGGTTGGTTTTGATGTGGAAGAAGGATTTTAGGCTAGAATCTCTTGTATGGAAGGAATATGGGGAAATTGGGAAGCAACAGTTGCATCACTAAAAATAGCGTGGACCTCACGGGTATGGGTATCATGAGTTGAGGCCTCACCGGTTTGATCAGACAAAGGGGCATGATTAGGAAATGGTTTCTTGAAGATGTGTAGGTTTTGGTTGGCAAGTGCATTAGGATTATCCATGGTTAACTCGCCTTTCTTGAGCATTTCTTGGACAATGTTTTTGAAATTGATGCAATTACCGTCACTATGACCCTTTACTCGATAATAACTACAAAAGTCATGTTCTTTATACCATGTGGGCATGGGGTGAGTAGGGTCAAAACTAGTGTGTGGTTTTATAGGCAGAAGGGAAATGGCCCTGGCTTTCATAATATTTTCTAAAACAAAAGAGTAAGGATCCCTGATTGGGGTGTATTTCCACTGTTCTCACTTGAATTGAAAAGTCTGGATGGGTGAGAGATTAGATGAGGGGGTAGCCTGATTTGACAGATGAGCTGGGCTAGCCTTGAGTATTACTGTGTTAGCAGTGCCCTTGGCCTTTGAATAATTGTTTTATGGTTTGGAAGAAGAAGAGGTATCATTCGACTTGAATGCCGAATTCTTATTACATACTTGGATTTTCTTCTCTTCGATGGCCCAAATCTCTAGCTTTCATGCCATGGTGAATGCTTCATCTAAGGTTTGGAAAGTTTGGACCTACAGGGTCAGTGAGATATGTCTGGCACAAGACCATGTGAAGAGCTGGATGAGTTCCATTTGTGGTAGTTGGAAGGTGAGTTGATTAATTAGGCTATGCCAGCGAGTGACAAAATCTGTAATAGATTCATCCTCATAATGACACGTGGAGTATAGGTCGGTCATGGTAACCTTATTGATGATATTGATGGAGAAATGATTTAAGAAGGCTTAGACTGCCTGATTAAATGAAAATATAGAGTATCTAGTTAACCCACTATACCAATCTAACGTAGGTCCTGTCAGAGACATGGGAAAGGTCCTCAAGAGAAAATCATCATCATGCACGATTAAGTAGCACCCATGTTTAAACAACCATAAATGTTGTTGTGGGTCTTCCTTGCTATTGAAGTGGTTGAATTTAGGCATCTCCTAATGTACAGGGTATGGACGAATAGGAATGGATGGGTGGATGGGCTCATTGTAAATCTCGTCATAGGTAAGAGTGTTGTGGGATCTGGAAACTGATGCCTCCAATGTTTGCATATTGTCCAACATTAATTTGATGAGGTTGTTAGTAGGTTACGATGATTGGGTGCCTCCTGTAGTATGAGAGGGTTTGTTTTGGGCATATAACAGGGGTGACACTCCAATATATAGCACTGCCATGTAGGTTGATTGAGAAGAAGGTAGTTAAACAGGGGGTACGTACCCAAAGTGAATAATAGATGAAATGAGAGGCTGTTGATAATACATATACGAGGGTAGAAGGGTCATGGTAACCCTAGTGAAAATGGGGACTAATGATTGTGGAATGGAAAGGACCACATTCTGAAAAGGGGTTAGGCTAACCAATACCGGAGGTGGTAATGTAGCTATGGGTATATGCGAGACATTAGGGGTGGATGAGGTTGTGTTTTGGGTGGTTATCAAAGGTATAATGGATGTGGCGGGTGTAATGGAGGTAGAAGATGTGACAGTCATAGCGGGTATAGGACCTAGCTGTGAAACGACTACCGATAAGGTAGATACAGGCAGCACGAAGCCGGATGGGGCCAATACAGGAGTGGGAGTGAGATTCAGAGGGATAGATATGGGCATGTCGTATATCAACTAACCCAAGACATCTCGAGTGGACGAGTGGGAAAGATAAAACTACAAGGAGATGGGGTTTTGGTTAAGGAGTCATGTGAACTCCTCATCTCCGGTAACAATAGTGATAGGTTGGATGGGATCCATGGTTGGTAATAAAATGTAAGGTGATGAAGGACTAGGTGGGAGTGGTTGACAACTGGGATGGAATACAAGTGCATTTACTTGTCTTTAGGTCAGCACCATGTGAACCAGTACTGATCGGGTTGGGCCGCTTCTCAGTAAATGACATAGAAAAAAAGCAGGGATAGGTGAAAAATGTGGTAAAAAGTGGATTAGGTATCAGATGTTGGCTAGAAAATGACATAGGTTAGCTGATTCCGGTTAGGGTAAACTGACGTTGGTTATAGGCAACTGCGGCCGGTCACTGTGGGGAGTGAATAGTGGGTCAAAAAAAATATATAAGGTCAAATCTGACAGGTATGCCAAACCTAATGAGTTTTAAAAGTTCAATGGGAATGATAGCAGTGACAAGGACTCTGAAATAGGAAGATGAATAAAATTTCCTTTTGGGTAGGTTAATAAAAGGACCTGGAGCTGATGCCGGTTGGGTATAACTGACGAAGTTGGGAGGGTAACTGACAACGGTCACTGGACCGACATTGGTCACTATGAAATTGAAATAGTGATGAAAGAAAAGTGGTTCTAAATTAAAATTTAAAGGGGAATCAAACCCAGAATTCTGAGATGATGAGAATATGGTCCAAGCACACTCAGATGAAGTTGAAATACACCAACTATGACATGGAGTGTGCGAGGAAAAAAAAAATGAAGAACGTGACCTCTCACGTCAAAACGCAAGCGAAGCATAAACCCTAAGAAAAATGTGATCCTAAGAGTGCCTTTTCTATTATGTTTTTTTAGCTTAAGCTATTTAAGGACTGACACATGAACTGCAAAATAGATTTTTTTGGTGAGGATGGATTCCTACGAAAAAGTATATCTACAAGGTGAGGTTTCAAGTTTGTTATGGTGCAGGTGGGCTTCTCTCTGAAGTATGTTTCAATAGAGCACTGAGCTAGGGACTACCTTCCAATCCTCATATCAGTGTGATCATTGATAGGTGTTCTTAGGAAATATGTTGTTTAAGAATATGTATTTGTTTTGAATTTGTGTAATGTGGCAAGACTCATAGAGAGAGAGATGTGCTTTCTACGATTCGTTTATCAACCATCAGCTGGGAATGACTTCCAGCGTATAGGTTGCCCTCAATTAATGTGAGATAATGTGATAAATCAGAATGCAATGCACTTATTTTAAGCCCAAATCAAAATATTAAGTTCGATGACACAAACGGATGAATAGGAAGAGGGATGCTCTTTCACTAGAATGTCGAAAACAAGAAGAAATGATTCTTTTTAAGTACACTAAAGGAAAGGTTATCTTTTAGAGAAAATAGAAAGAAAAAGAGGGTTACCAAGGAAGAAAATTGATGTGCATGCTTTTTAGAAGGGAAACAAACACAAATTTTCCTAGGAATGAATAAAATGCAAGGAACCTAGGATGGCTCCCGCCAGGCGTGCCAAAATGTTTCACCTGATTCTTAGATGTTTCTTTGAAATATTGACGAAATAGATAGGGTAATGGGCATATGAGAAATACCTATTTAAATGCAGGTTGGTCGCTAGATGATTACTGGATGCCTGTGAGTGATGAATAAAGGAGCTGGTAAGGGGTTTAATGCTACTGAGGATAACCAAACATTGGAAAGCTCCTGAACGGGATGCATGTACATTCTCTTTTGCTTGGTTGGATCAAATCTGTACTAGGGTGAATGTTGGATTGTTGTTGGATGATTGTTGGATGCCTGTGTAAGAGGAAATGCTTGATCTCCTTCCTTGCATGCGTGTTCTCGCAAAAACTTGCTCTAAAAGATCTATTATCTATCAGGAAAATTCTCAATGTTAGCCAACCTTCAAAATAAGGTTGTTTTGGGAGATAAAAGGTGACTGAAGGCAATTTCGGCTTAACCAATGATGATTAGGGGTAACCAGCGTCGGTCAAGGTGGGATTTCCTAGGTTTACTAAACTAGGGAGATCCTCTTGATTTTATGGGATCTCTTGTTGTTAACCCATGGATTATACTGGAAGCTTCTTGTAAGCATGCGGGAATGTGGTTAGAGGGAGTGTAGGAATTAATTTTTAGGGTTTGGGTAAGTCTTAGTTAGTTATGACAACTTATTAAGAATAGGTGTTAGGGTGAGTTGGCTTGATTAGGTGTCTAGGTGAGATGTATGTGTCCATTATCCCAATTAAGATATTTAAATAATAAATATAATGAGGATAATGAATTAATTTAAGTAAATTAATTAAATTAATATTAGTGGAGTGAATGGGGCCATGGCTAGGTTAATGTGATGAAGGGTGCTTATTTGTCGAGAGAACAAAGGGGAGTGTGACCTAATTTTAGTGTCTACACATATTATTGTATCATTTTGGTTTAGCATAGTGTTAGATGATAGAGATATTCTGACTATTGATGGATTTTGATCCGTAGTATAATTTGTGTGGATTCTTATAAGCAAAGAGAGACATTTTTATATTGATGATGATGATGTGTTATTAGCATATACATTACTGACATTCATTAATTTTGTCTTGTTGACTATGATTTAGCATTTGAAATAATCTTGTGATCTTATTGATATTGATAAAAAGATAGAATTGAGACGTTGTTGGAATTAAAGACAAATGTTAACATGGTTTAGTTGAGATGATTATTTAGCTATATGAGGATGATTATTGATTTGTATGTGTATATTTTATCATTGATGTTTTGATGCGCCCACGAGGCCAAAGGAGGTACTGTGTGATTTTACAGGTAATTATATCACAAAAATCAAAAGGTGGATTGGAGACCAACCATAATGGAATACTGGATTGATATAAAAAAGGTAACCATGCCAACTAGTTTAATGTTGTTATTTTGTTGTTTTTTAGGAGGTCCTTTTGGGGGGCCTCCAATTGTGACCAAGGGCTTTGTGTGTATGCTTCCCTTTTAATTTTTTTAATTATGGAGTATGTGATTTAATTTGTGATGTAATTCCATTTTTATCATTGTTGATTAATGTCCCTAAATTAAGGGAATTAATCATGTTTATTAAGTTAATTGGGGATGTCACAAAAGGGGTCATTTATTACAGTAGTTGGTCTACTAAAAAATTTTATTTAAGTTGAGTGTATGTGACTTTGAATGTAGTCCACTCTACCTTACCTTGGCATTTCAGATTTGGTCTTAAGAGCCATTTTTAGAAGCTTTTCGGACAAGATAAACTCGTCCCACACCTCTTAATTTATTATAACAGTCCTACCTATGGATTTGGGGGCCAAAAATAGACCCCATTAAGTGTTTTGTAAGACAAAAAGTGACATTTATTGCACTTTTCTTATATGATTTTTAAATTATGTGCATAGAGGGTGTGGGTTTCGATTGTGTGTGTAAGAGGTTATTCATTCCTCTCAACCACCCATTTATTGTGCATTGGGGTTGAGGTTTGACTTGTGATGTAGATTTTAGGATGAGTGATGTGGCATCCTACATGGAGCCACTTCACCCTCCTCTTTCCTTTTTCTATATATGCAATTTTATTTGGTTGCTTGGGGGTTACTTATTTTCATTTATGCTCTTGTATTTTTGGAGTTAGAGAATTTTGGGAATGCTTGTTGAATTCTTGAGATTTTCGGTGTTAGATTTGGCTTGAAGGATATTGGAGTGTGACTCTTTGAATAAATTTCTACCATGGAAAGGTAGGAACTACACCCTTGTTCTACTTGTTTTCTTTTATATGTGTTTATTTATATGAAAGTGAATGGTTTGTATGATTGTTGGGTTCATGGGTAGAATGAGTAAGTATGGTGTAGGAGAAGGTGATGGGGATTTTATATGTAGGGAGGCATAATATTTTATTTCATGTTTTGGGAGGGAGTTTGGTTGGGTGCTCCACCTTAGATAAGAGAATGTTTGCATTTCTTACTTGGTTTTTTTTATGGAGAGATAAGAAATTATAGGGAGGCATAAGAGAATGTGGGAGGAGTAAGATAATATTGAGGGGGGAATAAGAGTTGTATAGGGGTTTTGATATGTATTTTTGAGGGTTTTAAGGTAGCAAATTTATCCCACTGGGAGGCATAAGTGATCTCCCCATACATCCTTGCTATATTGGTTTTCATTTAAACCCTTGTGTAATTTAAAGGTTTCATTCTTGTAATTGTTTCTTGTGATTAAATGTGTGTTAAATGGTTGTGAAATTTTTTATTGTGATGTTGAAACATTATATAGTTTTCATGAGTTGGATCCATCCCTTATTGAACTTTGGTTGGGACTCGAGGGTCAATGAGGAGGATAGATTCTTCTTCTCATTGGAATATTGGTTGGGTGGAGAGTGTTTCCACTCCCACATTTATGTTGTTGTGATTAAAGTGAAGGCATGGTGGAAATATTGTTGGAGATTGGTATTTGGAGCATTTGTTGAAGTAAAAAACATCCTTTTATTGTAAAAATATTTTTGTAATTTCCCACATAAGGTGGAAGACTAGTAGACTTGTATTTTAAAGAAAAGTTGTTTTGCAAGTTTTTTTCTTATAATATCATATTTGAAGAAATTTCATTAAGGAATGTGTATTTTATTTATCTCCAAATTATTTGTATTTAAAGGAATGAATTAAATGAATATCATGTTTAAATTTTACCTTGTGTTGAAAGAAAAGAAAGTTACAAATTTTAATGTTTTGATCACAATGTGAATTCGGAGGTTGTGATAGCCTTATTTTGGGTTCAAAAATTAAACACTCTTTGGTTTTTTTATATTTGAAGTTAACATTATCCATTGAAATCTATTTTATTTTATATATTCATTTTTAGAGTTCTATGGTCTACACAGTGACCGACACTGGTTAGTATTAACCGGCATCGGTGTACTCAGTACCAACATCAGTAATTATTTCTTATTACAGACTTTAAAATGTTACTCCAAGATTAGTTTTCAACCTAAATGATATCATGACTTGCATAAAAACCTTTAATTTAATGGATAATTTTTTGCAATGGCATTATGATAAGTGTGAACCTAAAAATGTGAAATATATGCTTAAATTTATAAAATAGACTCTTCTGGAAGTAACCGACGTCTGTGACTAAACCATCATCAGTATTCCTATGAACAATGTATTTCACTAAGTACTACACCATTTTAATTAATGCAAACTTGACAGTATTTTTTGGTGCCTTGTTTATAACAGATGCATCTGATACTATGACGCTTGCTTAAAACTAAATAAAAGTCGATCATAGAATTAATTATATACTTCCCTTACATTTAAAAAATTATTTAAAAATATTATCAATAACACAAGAATCGATTTTGGTGGTGTAACTAACGTTGGTAGCCACAGTGGGTACCACAGCCAGTCAAGAGACCCCAGTCGGTCACTTGTATGTGAAGCTTTTCTTTTATAACATGTTTCCAGACAAGTCATTGACTCTTTTGGAACTAAAATTCACCTAAATGTAGATCCAACCTATGTGGGTTGTGTATGCTTGATATGACCCATACTCCAACCTGCATAAAGAGATTTAAATACATTAAACTCATGATCTACAAAATGGGGATTTCTTCCTCATCAATGGAAACAAAAAAAAAGAAACTAATCAACAATAGATCTCAAACTAGATCTAGGATAGATGCTTCTATTGAAATTAAATAACTAAGAATGCATGATTAAATATAAGATTTAAATATTCTAAAGGAGGAGACATTTGGATGGAATCTCTTTCTTTTTGCACATTGGATCCAAGAAGAATCCTTCATGGTTTTCCCTTGATCCATGACATCTACTCCTTTAACCTGCAAACCAAAGAGAAACAAATGAATGAGCTTAGGGTAATAAATTCTTAACAAGAGTCCCTTAAGGATGATTAGGGATTATTTTTGGTAGATATAAGATATTGTGGTCCTTATTGATTTGATCTAAGGGTTAAGAATCAACCCTAAAAGTGTTAGGCATGAATATTCATATTATGATTGTAAATTTTAAATAAATCAAATGGATGTGTAAATGGGTGAATGAGCCACATAGGGATCTAGTGTATTAAGTTATAAATGTAACCCCTCTAGTAGGTTTCAATGTTTGTGTCTATGATCATTAAAGGAAATAATTTAAAGGGACTAAGGTATATAAGGGTAAGGGTTTAATAAATGTGGAATAAATTTCATTCTTAAGAAAGTGAACACTATTTAATCAAGGAAAAGAATTAATGAACACTTTTCTAGATAATTGTAATTGAAATTAACATTGGAACTGAATTAAGAATATTCAAACATTAATCTAGACCTGATTTATCCAATGAAATGAAGTTGATAATGGTAGGAATTTAATTAAAAATATTCGGTTATGACACCCTTTCCATCTTTTTAAAAAGAATATATATTTACGCAACTTTCTAGATAAGTATTTTAGGGTTTCATGTTGTTTTAGAACATCAAATTTGTGGGCATTACAGTGTAACCTCGAAGAGTATTCTCAAAAAATGGGTTCATAACCACTAGTAAGGTTATGTGTCAAACTTGAAGGCATCCAAAATCTATTCAATGTATTCAAAATTAATCGTCCCCAATATACAATATTAAAATAAAACAATTGCAAGGCACCTTCTTCTCGTTGCGTGAATTTCTTCATTGTATGGGTTTTGTTAAGAAATAACACAATGATAATTACTTATAGAATATGAATTTCCATAGTTTTTCCTTTGTTGTGTTATTTTGGTTGATGTAACCGATACTTTTCGCTGAGCGTATCTTCTCGGTACGTTCTAGGTTGACTACTAACATGGTCATTTGACCCCTACAAGTGTGATATTTCATTTTATTAATGTCATTGTATCGTTTGTTATAGTTCCGGACCGTTGTTACTTTTCCTGATGATGTTGCACCAATTATAAAAAAAGCGGGATAGATGACATGAAATGAGAGATGAAGAAGATAGAGGATGTCACCACCAATGTATTTCCCACTCCCCTTCGACACTCATTTCTGTTGTGATTTTGATTCCTAGCTACTTAGAGAAGTTTATATATTGTTCTAGATAACATGTGATGGACTATATGGACACTGATTATTATGGATTATTTGATGCTCGCTGATATTGGTAGACACATCTTGTTCTTATTATGGATTTTATGATGCTAACAAACATTGGTAGACACTTTATACATGATGATTTGTGTTTCTCTAATTATGTTCTAATATATTGTTTCATGAAATTTGAGAAAATGTTTATATGATTGAACTAACCCGGTGCTCATTGATATTCTGGTATATTGATTACATGATGATATTAAATTATCAACATATATGTGTATTTCATGATTTTCGTAGGATATAGATGGTGATTATTGTTTATTGTAAATGAATGAATTATGTTTAATTGTGTAATTTTGATAGTGATTTAATTATGATGTACGTTAATGATTGTGTGCTAGATGGATTATATATGTTTAATTTCTAGGACGTATTGATGTGACCTTGAGGCCAAAAGAGGTTTTATCTGTGATTGTAGGAAACAAAATCACACAAACAAGGTGGGACTAGGAAGGCTAACCACAAAAGAATATCACGTGTTCTCAACATGGTCTCCTTGAAAAATATGTGTAGGTTGTCTCTTGTTGTCTTGTCTTGTATCTTTTTCAAAGGTCTCCATGGGGGAGCACCTTGTTTACGACCATGGGAGTATTGTGGTTGTGTTATTTCTTTGTGTTGTGAATATTTTGATTTTAGTTAGTTCTTATGTGTGTGTTCTTTTGGTTCATGTGCATGATTTTTCCTTAGTTTTATAATTTTAGTAATGTGGGAGTATATTAATGTGGAGAATGTTGATGTTGAATGCACCCTTGAATCCCTATGTCTAATGTGGTCTAGTGTCCATAATCAACTATGTAACATTGTTAGTATGTGTTGATGTACTAATGTGGGATGATGTTAGTAAGGAGGTGAATACTTTAGTTCTAATGTGTCCATGTACCCTTATTATGTATGTAATTTTAATGTTGTGCTAATGATTGAAAGGGGTAATTATGTGGACTATGTGTATATGATCTTGACTTTAGTCTTTTCCTTTAATTTATGGATTTTTTTGGTGGCATTGGGGTTGTGTGCCACCCCCTCAACTCAAATCACGGATTTTTCCTTTAAACCCAAATTAGGAAGCTTGTAGGACAAGTGGTACTTTTCCCACACTCCTAAATAACCCCTCTCAACCATATCTATGACCATAGGGGTAATTTTTAGCCTTTAATCATGTGAAATTTAGAGAAAAGAGGTAATTAATTACCTCATATGTCTTGGTTCCTTAATATTTATTTTGGAATGTGTGCTTGGGGTTTGAGTGCAATTTGGGATATGTCATATCATCAACCACCCATTTATGAGGTCTTCTTATGTGTGCCAAGGGGGTAAAGCACATTTTTGGAGGATGATGTCGCATCCTACATGGAGCCACATCATCTCTCCCACCACTAAATATTTTGATATGCCCTCTCTCTATGCTTTTGTGGTTACAACATGTTTTTTGGATCTGATCTTGGAGTTGAAGGGGCTGGTTTGCATGCTTGTTGTGGAGTGAAATTGGAGTGGAAGAAAGAGAATCCAAATTATGTCAAAGTAGGGATTTGAACCCATGTAAATTCTTGCTTGAATTATGTATGTAAATTTGAATGGATTGTTTTTTTTTTGTTTTTTGTTTTTATGAGTTTTGGTAGCTTGCCTTAAGTAAAGAGTGTGGGGAGTGGGATTATGCAACCATTTGGGAGTGAAAAAGGAGTTTTTATGGGGATAATTAGGAGGGAGCATGGGTATGGGTTCCACCAATGGGAGAGAAAAGGGTGTTTTTTCTGCAATTTTTCATTTGGATGATGGAGGGATAAGGTGATTTGTTATATAATGTTTTATGTACACATGGACTTTTGGGTGGATCCCCTTGCCCATTAAGGAGTCATAAGGAGATGGTTTTACATTTAATCCCTCTTCTTTGTCTCTTCAATTTGAGCCAATGTGTTGCTGTGAAATTGTTGTATGTGTCTCAATAAGTTGCAGTCTTGTTTTGTATGTATATGTGGTTATGGAAGTCATTGTATTTTTTGCTGCCATGGTTGAGAACATGGGTTATTTTGTATGGTTAGAGCTCGGGGGCTAATTAAGGGGTAGGCTTCACCCCTTCATTGGATTCATGGCTGGGAGGATAGTGTTTCCTATCTCTCTCCCTTATTTTGTGTGTTGCAAATGAAGTTTTTGGGAGAACGAGATTGTCAATTCATACCTGTTAATGTTGCAGATTTTATATTTTAGAGTTGCTTGGATTTTTTTTGAAATTTGGCCATGCCGTCTACACCATTTTGGTGGAGGACTTGTATTTTCTTGCATTTTAAATTTCTGTAAATTTTCTATGTATTGATGTAAATATGGAAGTGACTCTACTATTTTAATTATTGTAAAATCTATATATAATTCAAGTCTGGAATCATTTGGAAAATCATTGTAATTTTTTTTATTGAAAGGGCTGAAATTGTTTAGAAAATCGTTTTAAAATCTACCTTGTTAGGCAAGTTGAAATTATTTGTAACTTTGTAAAAGAGTGGAAATTTTTTAGTAAGTACTCGGTTAGAAGATACTGCAAATTTATTTTGAAAAAAAGTATTTCTTGTTTACCCGTATTATGTTATGTTTCTATTTACTTCTTGTTCCATTTTTCAAATAAATCACCTTCTCTTTCATGTATCCTTCTTTTAATAGTAAGCGGTTTAAATGTATCTTATATTTTAGTTGCAATTTGTAAATCCTTGTACAAAATAATTTGGGGAAGTAAATATGCTTCCACACAAAACTTATTTCCCTGCAAATTAGATACGAAAACTAGATGTAAATCTTAACACAGGTATTATATATATACAAATTTATTAAATTAAAAAATGGAGTAATATAAAATCTGAAATGGATTTAGATCTAGTGAAAATCTTTGTATAATATATATATATATATATAGTTGGGGGTGGGCAATTTGGACGACCCACCCCACCCTTTCAAAAGTGGGGTGCATCGGCCAAGCTGCCCATCCCAATACTAGTATATATATATATATATATGAATGGGGGTTGGGTGGCTTGGCTAACTGACCCCATACCTACAAAAAAACCCCCATTTGAGTGACCAGGGTGCCTTTGTGTGTGCAACCCCAAATCGAGCACTTTTACCTCTTAAAAACATAAAAAATCTACATATAAATAAACATGTGTGTGTATGTGTGTACACACACATCTGTGTATACACACACGCACCGCGCGCACGCACACACACACACACACACACACACACACATCACACACACACACACACACACACACACACACACACACACACATCGTTACGCCAGAAGCACCTATGATAATTACTGGAAGATAAGTCTTAGTAGCATGTTGGATTAAATGAGGTTTTTTTTCATATATATATAGTGCTCTGCCCAAAGCACATATGATAATTACTGGAAGATAATTCTTAGTATCATGTTGGATTATACGGGTTATTTATATATATATATAAGTATTTTACACTATAGAAAGATTTAAATCAGTTAATATGCACATATATATATATATATATATATATATATCTCCGTGCCTAATATGAGAGGATAAAATGTGCATTACTAGTAAATTAAAGCTACAGATTTGTAAGAATATGGAAGATATAAAAAAGGAGTGGAATTGTGCTATGGGATAGAAGATCATCCCATTGCATTTGCGATAGGATCAATTCCAACATAGTTTGCATCCAAATCCTTTATCCTCCATTCTTGATCCTTCTTGTAGCTTGACCTCTACAAATGGATGCACAATTAGGATAAAGTGAGAGATAAATAGCCATAAATAAACTTAGGGGAAAATAAGGAAACCCTAAGATCAATGGAGAGGATTAAATCTATCCAACGAATGAGATTTAATCCTCATCCCTTAAGAGAAGATAAGGGAACTTTAGAAAGAGGTAGGTAATAAATTAAATAAAAATAATACATGGAATGCTAAAGGAATGTGTATGGGTGTAGGAAAATAAATGGTAAGAATAACTATTTTAATTTAAAGCCTTTATTTATAAAGTGTGCATGGAGTATGTGTTAGGGAATATAAAATTATGGGTATGGGTGTCTTTAAATAATTAAAGTCTTATTTTATTATTGGTAAATAGTTTTGAAGGGACTATACCCTGTTACAAAAAGGGCTCAATAACCAAATAGAGCTATATAGGAACAAAATAAGAGGATCAAAATCTAGATAAAACACTCTGTCCAACAATTATAAATACGGTAATTAAATAATTAAAGTTAAGGGGTAGTGAGAAAGATTACATAGTTAGGAATATGGTAATTAAATATTTTATTTAGTAATGTACATGGGATGTTAGATGGGTGATTTATACAGGAATTTAAAATATTATAAAGGTTCTCTTGCTTCTTTGAAGGGGGCATATAATTAATGTTAAGATAAGAATTTTATTAATGTTAACTTAGGAAAAAAATTGTAAGTAAATTTAATATGAAACTTGGCGGGACGAATTAAATTAATTAAGATTGAGAATATTTTTAATAAAATGGGATTAAAATTATTATTAACTTAAGGAAAAAAGATTTTTGAAATAAATTAAGGATTAATTAAGTATTTAAATAAAAGTAATTATGGGATTAATTAATGGATTAGACAAATTAATAAAATATTAAACCCTGATTAAATGAATTAAATTTTATTTCATTAAGGAGATGGATGGGATAAATTAGTAAATTATTTTAATCTTAACTAATGTATCTAAAATTTGGATTAACGTCGTTAATGTTTAAAAACAAAATTTGGTTGTAATTTTTCTAGCTTAGTGTTGTCATTTTGGTGTGCTTTGACGTAGCATTTTCGGACGTGAAAATTTGGTATCATAGCCATGGGTTTAACACTTGGACCCTTGGCAACACCTTGAAATGTAATTAAAAACCTAGTAAAAACCAAACCTAAAACACCTAAAATTGTTTAAAAACTTGAAACATAAAAACTTAGTAAACTGAAACACACTTAGAATAATGGACTAACTCCTGTTTTGGTTTGTTCAGAAGGCATGAACCAGGTGAGGGGTTCATTTTAGTGCAAAATAACAACACACTCGAATGGCCTCAGATTTGAGTGGGACATTTGGTGTGACTGCAGAACATGGGACCATCTCTCAAGTTGTGGGACTTGTGGACTTGAGATGGCCCTCCAAAGAAAGCTACTTCATGTTCCTAAACTACCTGCTACAATCTACTCTAGTGCAAGAAAAGATAATCTATCCTAATCTAACCATTCCAAGGAACTGGAGAGAAAGAGAGAGTGAAAGAGATCCTACATTAAAGTGGTAATACACCAGAAAAGGAAAGAGGTGAGATAATCTGCTAAGGGAGGATGAAACAAGGGAAAAGGGAGGTGAGGGAGGTCAGATAGAAGTGACACAGACCCAGATCCTAATCAACGATCAAAAATCCATGAAACACAACATCCTGCACCTACAAATGTGAAATAAATGCACAAAAAACATATCTGAAAGGGAAATGCATGGAGAAACAATAAAACATGAGAGAGGGTTGAATAACACCACAAAAACATGAGTTTATTGTTATAGTAGGTGCACAAACCATTACATTTCTACTCAGAGGCATAAAATATATTTTCCATGCATAGGAGAAGGCTTATAGCTCAAATCGAGTCAGGAATTTTTTTTATAGAGTTTCCCCACACCCAGAATGTCTCTCCCTTCTCAAATGAGAAGTATTTACAATATATCAAACATTGAGGTGAGAGAGAAAGAAGAAAACACATAATCTACTCTGAAAGCTCAACCACCAACCATCAATGCCCTGGAAATCTATCTACAATCTGTCAGTTCTTGTAACATTCCCATTTTAACACTTTAGAAACAAGGAATATTTTTTTTCATGATTAATATTCTCTATTCTAAATACATAATTTAGAACACACATCTCATAACAATCATTCTTATCACAAATAACCATATGCAGTTGTAATGACTCGGTGTACCACCGATCTATTCATTCCATGACTCGATGATCTACCGATCTATTCATGTGTAACATCAAGCTTGGATTTTTCTATTGAATACTTCATATTCATGGTTCTCTTACCCTATTTTCGGTTCTGAGTGATCCAACCAAGGAACATATCTGAATAATTGTTACCAATATTCATCGGCATCACGATCCTTAGACTAGGTGACATAGGACAACGCAATCAGCAACTTGCGATACTTTGGCCAAAGATTTATAACATACTGTTTGTATTACTTATTCCTTGACGACATACTCATAAATCCGGAATATGTCCTTCATCCCACTCTAATGTTATATAGAATGTCTTATACTAACTTCTGTCAGTCCCCTTGTCCCAAGGTTCCACTCTAGATCAGATTAACATCATAGTCCATGTTATGAAGAGGCTCTTAAAGACTAAACGTAAATTGGCATATAGGGTCAACCGAAGTTAACTCCGTGTGCCAAGGTACCTTGAATCTCAAAGTGCTTCCTCATATCTTGATTATGGTCCTAACCAGTCCCAGAGAGAAATCTTGATCAATTTCCAGGTGTGTAAATCTTAACGATCAATGCAGAAGGGTGTTGCCAAAGGTCATCTGTAATTATTGTGTCCTTGAGAAGATCCTAATCTTCTTAAAGGTACAACCCCGCAGCTAACATGTGTCAACATCCTACGGAACAGCCTAAAAAAGATGTACATGCCTCAGAGAATTTACTTACGATAGGTTATATTTGGGTTACAGAACTACATAATTTGGTAGCCTTCCCTAACCCTGATTCCAACACTCTTTAAGTTACGCTTTTGTAATTAGGGTTCAGTTTTACAAAAGGGTCTTAATTAGCTTAAGATTGTTTCCCGGTTGTCGGTTGGGACCTAACAATATTTTATCCACAAAAATAGGACAACAACAATTAAGTTTCGCTATATAGAAATAAATTATCCAACAAAGGAAATGTATCAACCTAATAGGCTAAGACATATCAGACTTAATACTGTTAAGTCTTAGCGATTTATAACCATATATTCCTTTTATAATTAGTTCATTACAAGACGGGAAAATCCTCCTCTTCTTATAGATACATTTTAGGGCTTAACCCACTCTTAATGTTCCCTATAAATGCAGTGATCTTATTATAGTTTTAAATCATAATCCTATGCTATAATGAATCACTAAATAAGAATGATGTATTCAGCCACATAATTAGCTATGGCTTACTTAAGAAATTCATCTATATTCCATTGTTTAAAACAATAAGAATGCACACTCATTCATATAGATAATAAGAAAATCATCCCAACAAGATAAGAGACACATTCTACATAGGTAAATTTCTCACTATTTCATTCATTTCCAAATCCATACAATTACAACCTATGCACTTCGGGCATACTTTAAGAAGATAGCCTTCAACAAAAGAGATAACTTTTCTTCTCACAATATAGTTTAGTAATCATATAAGAATTCTTCATAAGAACTAACTTAGAACAGTCAATGCAGCATGTGAGATTTTGTCTTCCTTTACCACTTACAAAGACCATCTGTAAAAATTGCTAGCATGGGCCTGTTCAATAAACTAAGCATAATAAGCACTAATCTTTAAACAATTGCATTTCACTAATTGTTTCAATTGAACAACCTTGTTATAATGACATCAATTACTTCATACTTTCTTAAAGTGAAGTCAGTATAAAGAGTTCTAGTACACTGATAAAACAAAATGGATAGAAAGAATATTCTATTCTGCTTGTCCTAAATTTAAAGTATAATTGAATCCAACAATTACCTTCACAATCCAAAATCATAATGCACTCTGAGATTTCTTCCTAAAAATTATAATACAACTTCATATCATAACTTAAGTTACAGACATAATTTCAACTTAATCTATTTCGGATGATTCATCTCAGTTTTTGATTTCCAATCCATAACAAGTGTGCAAGGCAATAAATACTGAATTACTTTGTAATTAAAAACAACAAATGGTAAGTTTAAAATAAGATCTTAACATGCTGTAAAATGAAAGGAGTCTTCAAGATTAGGATCCCACCTCCTACTATTCCTTTCAACTTAATATAACAGTCTTGTTATCTTATAACCTTACTGTTTGAGTTCCTTAAATAATTCTGAGAAAAAGTATATTAACATTCAAGAAGAGATCAATATAACTTTCTTTCTTTTACAACCCCTTGCCAACCTTCCTTTTCAACTCAAAGATAAAACAGAGATGACCAAAACACTGTTGTAACGAAGTTTTAGAATTAAATCCAAATTCCAAGAAATAATAACCATTTAATATACCTAATCAAGGAAGAAGAATCTATTTCTAGCACTTAAATACATTCAACAATTTGGTTCAGGTAGAGCCACCATATAGAATTACCCTTAGATCCCTACAGGATCTACCACTATACATCCACTGAAACCAATATCAACTTTTGACATAAAACATTACAACCTATCGAACTCGATATAAACCTGACCCCAAGGAAATAGGCTACTTTCCTTCATATGCTCGAACCATTCGAGATTGAAATCAAGTTAGGTTAATTTAATGTTTTCCCTTGATTACTTGGTAATCCAATACTAATCTAACTAGACCGAATCATCATCCAGTGCAATTTCATTATAAAACACTAAACAAGATTGAATATTCAGTATTTAAAAACGTATTCAAATCCTATTTTGGAAAACACCTAAGGTTGAAATGTTCTTACCATTATAATGAATATGTAATATCAGTCAAGTTAAAAATAAGTCTTCCATAAGCTTCAACCCATTTCAATTCCAGAGTCAATTTCTAAGTATGTTTAAAAACCCAGAATTGATAAACACAATTTCTTGTTAGAAATTTTCCAAAATCAACCAAGAATTCGCAAGAAGAACACGAAATCCTTTCAACGACTAATCTTTCAGTATAACTCGTATTGCAACATTCAGGGTTACCTTAAAATAAACAACTAAACCATACTTGTATTACTCACAGGACCTGTAAAATTAAAAATCAAACAAACCCCTCCACAAGAGGTGATACGGATTCAATCATTCAATAATTCCAAAACATACAACCTATACCAGTCAAGTTTGTTTTTCCGAGTATACAAAGAACTCATCCACAAAATCATTTACCAGTTCTCTTGAACATAAATTTTTTACAGTCAGAGTTTCTGATGGCGAAGCAATAATCTAATAATCCATTCACAGCCGAAGCAAAAGAGATTACCATCGCATTAAAAATACATAGTCTTTAAAAATGTTTCCTTCCATGGAACAAGTTTTTAGTCTAGTAAATCAGTCACATAAGAGCTTACAGAAGTCACTAGTTATTTACCCAAATGGGTATGAAAACACAATTGTTCACAAAAAACCCAGATCAACAAATACAACCAGGTTGCTAACAACAATAAGGATCATGAGAAATCAAATACATTCACTAATTTCATCAAAAAAATAAACCTTATGGAGTCTGGGACAATTTAGTTAGTTACAAATTCACAGCGAATAAGGAAATGTGAGAGTTCCAACCAGATAAAGAACTTCATGTTTAATTCGCAGTAAAGGAACAAAAGAACAATGAAAAAAAGTTTCCTTCAGAACCAAAATTCCAACGTTCAACCAAGAACCCAAGTTTACATAAAACCCATAAATCATTGTTACCAACCAAGCCAAAGATGCATATATATCATGAGAACAGAGTTGTTTTAATGAAAACTTTTAAAGGAAAGCAAGATTTTAACAGTTAGGGGCCTATCATGCTTGATAGTGTCGCTAAAAAGTTGAAGAATACCTCTGGATGACCTCACCCTTTCTCTTCTTTTCCATGAAAGATTAAACAACAAAATATTTCTTCCTCCATGCCTTAAATATTCCTCACGACATATAAGTAAATTTGAAACTTTCAAAATTGCCATACAACGAAGAGTAAATTGCTGGTTCACAAAACCAGTGCTCATACAAAGAAAAAAATGGAAGGCATAACAAAAGAAAAAAACCAAACAAAATTCCCTCTGCATGACTCTCAAGGCAGTCCGAGCTTGAGGACCCATGTAATTTAATTACATTAAATTCATTTCTCCTACACGTTTTCCATTGCCACCACATGCCAAAGTTGGCAAGCTCCACATTACCATAAACAAGAGTTTTCACTTTTAGAGATGCTTCCACGTAAGCCCCTGCTTACCTAATTAACCTCCGCTAAACTCGGTAGTACTCTCTGTCCTCTCATACTTATCCCTACCTTAAATACCATAGAAACCACGACCCAAAACATACAACCCCCCTTAGGTTCCTTTTCATAGCATTAGTTTAGGATAGGTTAGTGACTTAGGTTAGATCGTAGGTAAATTTAATATTAAAACCATAGGATATAACATAAGTCACCCACCCTTAGTATTAGGTTTAGATAACCCTTAGGAATATCAAGTACATAGTTTAGGACTAGGTTAGATTAACTAACCTTTGCAACAATAGGTTATACTTTAGGTTTAAAACTAATAACCTTACTGATTCTAGCTTAGGTCTACTTTGATAGGCTAAAATCGTCATTCTGAATTCAAATAGAATACAACGTTCCCAGATCAGATTCTGGATTTGCATAAGGTAAAATTAGCTTTAGATGGAAAACTCAAATATCTTACTTGGCTTAAGGTCCAGGTTCTTTTCGATGCGATAAAATGACTGAAACCAGATTCTGATTGCAATGATCTGCCAGGATTAATTTCTGGAATCCAACAAAACTTTCCACTATGGAAATATTTTCATAAGAAGGAGGTTTAAAAGAGCTTATACATTCCAAGTTCAGTCAGACTTAAAAATTCATGAAATGTCAAATACATTATTGTTCATCCTAAATATAATTAAAACATTCCTTACATCAATGCAATTGATCCATAGATGAGTCATAGAGCGTAGATAAGTCTACAATATCTTAGAAATCAAATTACACTCATATGCGACGAATGAAAGAAAAAGAATCCAAGCATATTCCAGTTCAATTAAAGATCTTAAGAGTAAAAAATACATTACCAATTCAATCATGACTTCCTAAAACCAAAAGAACATATCCTCATATGGAAAAATCACATATCAACACTTGAATGCAAAGGAGAAAGTAAAAAAAGTTCAGGGTGTTACATGCTTCCCTCCTAAAATAATCATCATCCCGATGATTACAAATTTTATTTACCTTCTGGTCTGTCAATTCTTTCACTCGCTTATCAAATCAACTATTTCAAACTTTAAATAGTTCTAGAAATTAGTATTATGTTACTATTCATTCATCCTGAATAAATGTTTGCCCCAAAACTAGCTTACTTAAAGTCATGTAAAAGATAAATTCATAACAATTTTTTCTTTATCAAATCAAAAAATTCAGTTCTATTCAAAAAGAAAGGGAAAAGCAGTTCACATATCTTCCAAATTTTCCCAAGTTGCACTTTCTTCATTAAACTGGTCCCACTGGACTTTACATTGCTGTATTTCATGATTTCTTAAGTGCAATCAGCAAGTTTCCGGCACTCAAATGGGTTTAACCACGATTTATTCTTAGGTCTTGGACCTACAAGGAATTCCAATTTAACACAGGTGACAAATCTAAAACATATTTCTTAAGCAAAGAAATATGGAAAACATCATGCATTCATGACAAAGTAGGTGATAATGTTGATCGATAAGCTATAGGATTGATTACTTCAACAATTTAAAAAGGTCTCACAAAATGAGGTGATAACTTGGCAGCCTTGCCAAAAGTTATATAACTCTTTCTTGGTTTAATACGAAGAAAAACCTTTTCACCAAGTTAAAATTTCCGGTCAACCCGCTTTAAATCAACATAACTCTTTTTCCTATCTGATACTTCTTTCAAGCGTTCTCGAATCATTTTAACTCACTTTTCCATTTCCATAAGGATTTTAGGCCCAATTACCTCTCTATCCTCAATGTTGTCCCAACTAACAGGGGTTATGTATTTTCTTCCATAAAGTGCCTCGAAAGGTGCCATCTTAAGAGAAGAGTGATATGTATTATTGTATGTAAATTCAACTAATGGGAGATACTTTTCCCATTTATATTGTTGATCCATGTAATACATTCATAACATATCTTCTAAAACTTGATTTACTCTTTTAGTCTGTCCATCTGTTTCTAGATGATATGCGGAACTGAAGTTCAGTTTAGTTCCAAGAGCTGCATTAAGCATTCACCAAAATCTTGATGTCATTCCAAGATCCCTATCTAATATAATCAATTCAGCTACTCCATGTAATCTTAAAATTTCATGTACAAATATTTTAGATAAAACAGGAGAATCATCCTTTAGATTTCCAACAATAAAATGAGCTACTTTTGTTAAATTATCAACAACTACCAAAATAACATCATGTTTATTTCTTAACATAGGCAGCCCTTGTACAAAATCCATACTTATTACTTTTCATTTGTACTTCTGTACGCTATGGGGATATAATAAACCAGCTGGGTGCATATGTTCCACTTTCACCCACTAACACTCAAGACAATGAGTCACAAAATTAACAACATCCTTTTTCATTCCTTTCCAGAAATATTGTTGTTTTATATCAGCAAGCATTTTAGTAATACTCAGGTGTCTAGAAAAGGGGTGAATTATGAAATTCAGCTAACAATTTCTTTCTCAAATAATTAAGCAAAGGTACGTATAGTCTATTTTCATAACATAAGATTCCTTCATTTTCGAAATGAAAACCTGTATAACTTTCATCTTTTGGATCTGTAGCAAGCGCTGTTTTCACTTGCTAAAAGTATAAATCAGATTCAATTACACTTTTCACCTCATCTTTAAACTAAGTTCTTAATGTTATAAGAGTAGAAATGTGCTTCGTAGGACTTAGATCATCTGCTACTCTATTCTCCTTTCCTTTGATGTAACTTATATCAAAATCATATGGAGACAAAAACTCTAACCAACTTCATTGTCTTGCATTCAGATTAGGCTGAGTGAAAATATATTTCAGCCCAAGATGATCAGTTTTCAACTCAAAAGGTTTACCAAGTAAATAATGTCTCCAAGCTTAAAGTGCATGTACTATGCCAGCCAGCTCTAAACCATGTGGAGCATAATTCAACTCATGTAACTTAAGTTTTCTACTTTCATACGCTATGACATGATCATTTTGTAACAAAATACCTCTAAGGCCTTCCCTAGATGCATCCGTTACAACAGTAAAGTCTCCATTAGGATCAAGTACAGCCAAAATAGGTGCTAAAGTCAACGGAATTTTCAGGTTTATAAATGCAGATTCAGATTTATCATTCCAAACAAATTTCTTATCCTTTTTCTGCAATGAAGTTATCGATGTAGCCACTTTAGACAAAATCTTTAACAAATTTTCTATAATAACCAGAAAGGCCCATGAAGCTTCTTACTTCATGTACATTCTTTGGTGTAGGCCACTCAATTATAGCCACTATTTTAGAAGGATCTACATCAATAGCTTCTTTACTTATAACATGACCCAAATAATGAACTTCGGTATCAAAGAAAGAACATTTGGATAACTTACCATATAACCTTCTCTTTCTCAGAATTTCCAAGACTACTTTCAAATGCTCATTATGCTCCTCGACACTTTTAGAATATATGAGAATGTCATCCAAGAATACAAGCACAAAATTATCCAAGTATTCTTGAAAGATATTATTCATTAAGTTCATAAAAGCTACAGGTGCATTAGTTAATCCAAAGGGTAAAACTGTGAATTCATAATGTCCATACCTTGTCTGGAAAGTTATTTTATGAATATCTTCATCTTTAATTCTTAATTGATGATATCCAGATCAAAGATCTATCTTGGAATATACCGATGCTCCATGCATCTTATCAAACAAATCATCAATTCTAGGAAGTGGATATCTATTTTTGACTGTTGCTTTGTTTAACATCCGATAGTCGATACACAATCTAAGTGTTCCATCTTTCTTTTTCACAAATATCACTGGTGATCCCCAAGGTGAAACACTTGGTCTAATCAAACCTTTAGACAAAAGTTCTTGCAACTGAGCCTTAAGCTCAACTAACTCTGTGGTAGTCATTTGATAAGGTGCTTTAGAAATAGGCTCCGTTCCTAGTTTGATTTCAATGGTGAAGTTAAATTCCCTTTTAGGGGGTAAACCTGGTAATTCCTCCATAAATACGTCCCTGAAATTCTACAACAATGGGTACCGTACCATGCAAACACTTTTTTCCTTCTGCAGATTCAGATATTTTTACCGCGTACAAGGTACAACCTTTATTTTTGGCCTTTTTAAGTTACGTAGCCGACAATTTTCTAATTGAAATTTATTGTTTTACACCTTGAATCTCTTCTTTCTTCTATAGATCATCCAAAAAACTAATATTTATTTCAAAACAATCCACATTCACCTTATGCTCAGCTAACCAATTAACGCTGGTGACAATGTCATAAGATCCCAAAGGTGTAACATAAATATCAATTTCAGTGGAAAAGTTAGGTAAGTCAAGGATTGCCCCAAAAAGACACATACTGACTGTATGAAAAAAATTATTACCATAATGTACAGTCCATAATTTATCCATTTTCCAGCTTTTATTTTAAGTTTTAAAGTGAGTTTACTAGAAATAAAACATTCAGTAGCTCCCGTATCAAAAAGAATAGTTATAGGTATGCCAAATAACTTACCAGGAATTTCAATAGGTGTAACTTGCTTTTCATCTTGCTTGTCTGCTACTACAGCATGTATCTTATGCTAATGATTACAATCATCCTTTTCCAAAGGACATTGATTTATGTAATGATCTTTTCCACAATTATAACAGCCTCATACATGTCCCTTTTTATGCTCAAAATTATTTCCAATCCTAAAATTATCATGTTGACCTCCATAGGACTTTTACCCATTTATTATTATTCTTGGAAAAATTATTCCTTGAATTTCTAGCAGGCTTACTCACTGCTGTTTTCTTATTATTATCCGCTGAAAACTTATTTTTGTTGCCAAAATTTTTCCTTGGCCCCTTCTTGGGTGAAAGAGAAACTAAAGAAGAGTTTGGAATCTTCTTCCACGCTTCCTCTTCATGAGTAGAAATAGTCTTTAATTTTTGTTCCTATCTTATGGATTTTTCAAAAACCCCTTCCTTAGTGGTTGGGTTATGAACATAAACCTCTCCTCCAATCACAAGATTCAATCCCATAATGAATTTTCATATTCTAAACTTCTCATCAGTTTGATATTGTGGTACATACTTAAGGAGTTTCATAAACCACTCCCAATACTCAGTTACACTTAGCTTTCCTTGAGCTAAATTCTGAAATTCTATCATTTTCTTATCATAATAAAATTGTGGCAGCCAACGTTGCCTAAAATAACCTTTAAATTGATCCCAAGTGATGTTATTTTCATCAATAGTTAGCTCAGCCTTATGGTTATCCCACCATGAAGATGCTTCATGGGAAAGCTGATATGCTCCCCAAATAGATTTAGTTTCCTCCAAGAAGTTTCTTATTGTAAATTACTTCTCCATTTCGCTGAGCCAATTCTTAGCTCCATCTCCTAATGTGGTGCCATAAAATTTAGGTGGACTTATCCTTTTTCTATCATTAGTGAGTTCCATTGCCAACCTGGCCTTTTTGTTTTTCTGGTTGGGCAGGTACATTTCCATTGTTATTACCAACACCCATATCGAGGTTGTCCTCAGGAGGTAGTTGATTGTTATTACCAACTTCTTCTTCCTCATCATTTCCCATCACTTGATGTTCAAGTACAACCAAACGATCTCTTGTGTCCCAACAAGACAGTAAGGATATCATCAAGTTTTTTTGGTTGTTGCTACTCCTTCCCTCAGGCGGAGCATTATTCGCAATGTTTTCTATTGTTCTAACCATTTTCTATTTCAATAAATTTTAGGTTTTTATCAGATTATAGAAACAATACATCCAAGAGCTGCAACCTTCAGCTCTGATACCAAGATGTAACAATCCCCATTTTAATACTTTAGAAATAAGGAATTTTTTTTTGCATGATTAATGTTCTCTATTCTAAATACATAATTTAGAACACACATCTCATAACAATCATTCTTATAATAGATAACCATATGCAACTGTAATGACTCAGTATACCACCGGTCTATTCAATCCATGACTCGGTGATCTACCGATCTATTCATGTGTAACATTAAGCTTGGAGTTTTCTACTAAATACTTAATATTCGTGGATCTCATACCCTATTCCAGGTTCTTGAGTGATCTGCCCAAGGAACCTATCTGAGTAATTTTTACCAATATCTATCGGCATCATGATCCTTAGACTACGTGACATAGAACAACGCAATCAGTAGCTTGCGATACTTTGGCCAAAGATTTATAATGTATTGTTCGTATTACATATTCCTTGATAGCATACTCGTCAATCTGGAATACATGCTTCACCCCACTCTATTATTATATAGAACGTCTTATACTGACTTCTGTCAGTCCCCTGTCCCAAGGTTTCACTCTAGTTCAGATTAACATCATAGTCCATGATATGAAGAGAGACTAAGGGTAAATTGGCATACTAGGTCAACCGAAGTTATCCCCATGTGCCAAGGTACCCTAATTCTGAAAGGGCTTCCTCATAACCTGATTATGGTCCTTACTAGTCCCGGAGAGAAATCTTGATCAAGTTCCAGGTGTGTAAATGTTAACAATCAATGCAGAAGGGTGTTGCCACATGTCATCTACATTGTTGTATCCTTGAGAAGATCTTAATCTTCTCAAAGGTACAACCTTCCAGTTGACGTGTGTTAACATCCTATGGGACAACCTTAAAAATATGAACATACCTCCAAAAATTTACTTACGTTAAGTTGTATTTGGGGTACAGGACTACATATTTTGGTCAGCCTTTCCTAACCCCGACTCCAACACTCTCTTAGTTACCTTTATGTACATTAGGGTTCAACTTTACAAAAGGGTCTTAATTAATTCTAGATTGCTTCCTTTTTGTCGGTTGGCACCTAACAACCTTTTATCCTAAAAAAACGAACAACAACAATTTAAGTTTTGTTATTTATAAATAACATATCCAACAAAGGAAATGTATCAACCTATTAGGCTGAGACATATCAAACTTAATAACTGTTAAGTCTTAGTGATTTATAACCATATATTCCTTTCATAATTAGTGTAATACAAGAGAGGAAGGTCCTCTGCTTCCTATAGTTACATTTTAGGGCATAACCCACTCTCAATGTTCCCTATAAATGCAGTGATCTTATTTATAGTTTTTAATCACAATTATATGTTATAATGAATCACTAATTAAGAATGTAGTATTTAGCCACATAATTAGCTATGGCTTACTTAATAAATTCATCTATAATCCATTTTATAAGAAAATAAGAATGCACACTCATTCATATAGATAATAAGAAGATCACCCCAACAAGACAAGATACACATTCTACATAGGTAATTTATCACTATTTCATTCATTTAAAAACCCATACAATTACAACCTATACACTTCAGGCCTACTTTAAGAAAATAGCCTTCAACCAAAGAGGTAACTTTTCTTTTCACAATATAGTTTAGAAATCATATCAGAATTCTTCATAAGAACCAATTTCAAATGGTCAATGCATCATATCAGATTTTGTCTTTCTTTACGAATTACGAAGGACCATCTACAAAATTTACTAGCATGGGTCAGTTCAATAAACTGAGCATAATAAGAACTAATTCTTAAAACAATTACATTCCACTAATTTTTTCAATTAAACAACCGTGTTATAATGACATCAATTACTTCAAACTTTCTAGCTTAAAGTAAAGTTAATATAAAGAGTCCTAGTACACTGTTAAAACCAAAAGGATTGAAAGAATATTCTATTTATTTGTCCTAAGTTTAAAGTATAATTGATTCCAACAATTACCTTCACAATTCCAAATCATGATACACTCTGAGTTTTCTTCCTACCAATTATAATACAACTTTATATCATAATTAAGTTACAGATGTAATTTAATATTAATCTATTTCGGATGATTCATCTCATTTGTTGCAAGAAAGTAAGAAGGAACATCTTGTTTATTATGCACCTAATCATCCGAAAAATCTAAAACAACGTATATCATGATTTGATCACCTTTATTTAACATTAAACCACTTGATGTATTTATTCGAACAGGTTCATACAAAAGTAATATAAACAAAAGGAATAGATTATGCCTCTTGCAAGTTCACCTGTCAATTTTTCCATTTTATTATACTAGATTTTCAATCCATGACCAGAATACAAAGCAATAAATACTGAGTAACTTTGCAAATATAAATAACAAACAGTAATTTCGAAACAAGGTCTTAACATGCTGTAAAATGAAATAATCTATCATCCCATAACTTTTATTGATTGAGTTCCTTAAATAATTCTAAGAAAGGGTATATTAACATTCAATAAGAGTTCAATATCACTTTATTTCCTTTAAATCCCCTTTCCAACCTTCCTTTTCAACTCAAAGATAAACAGAGATGACCACAACACTGTTATAACCAAATTTTAGAACTAAATCCAATTTCCAAGAAATAATAACCATTTACTAAATCTAATCAAGGAAGAAGAATCTATTTCAAGCACTTAGGTACATTCAATAGTGCGGTTTAGGTAGAGCCACCATATAGAATTACCTTTAGATCCCTACAGAATCTACCACTATACATCCAATGAAACCAATAACAACATTTGACTTAAACACATTACAACCTATCGAACTCGATACAAACCTTCATATGCTCGAACCATTCGAGATTAAAATCAAGTTCATATGGAACCATTCGAGTTAAAATCAAGTTAGGTTAAAAGCTTTCCCTTGATTACATCGTAATCCAATTCTAATCTAATTGGAACAATTCATCATCCGGTGTAATTTCATTTATAAAAAAAACACTAAACAAGATTGAATATTCAGTATTTAAAAACGTATTCAAATCCTATTTTCGAAAACACCTAAGGTCAAAATGTTTTTACCATTATAATGAATATATAATAACAGTCAAATTAGAAATAGGTCTTCCATAAGCTCAACCCATTTAAATTCTAATGTCAATATCTAAGTATGATTAAAAACCCAGAATTGATAAACACAATTTCTTGTTACAGTTCTTCCAAGATCAATCCATAATTCACAAGAAGAACATGAAATCCATTCAACAACTAATCTTTCATTATAACTCCTGAATCGGTTCAAACATTCATGGTTCACCTTACAATAAACAACTAAACCAGTAAATTGTCTTATGCGTAGTACCTGTGAAAATCTGAAGCAAGCAAACACCTTCACAAGAGGAGATACGAATTCAATCATTTGACCTTAAAATAAACTTCCAAAACCATAACTTGTAATTACTCAAGTACCTGCGATTTTATCAAAATTGGACTTTACAACGAGCAAACACCTTCACAAAATCAATTTACCAGTTATCTTGAATATTAACAATGTTACATTCATAGTTTCTCATGGCAAAACACAACTATTACTCCATTCACAGTCAAGTTAAAGCTCATTACCATCAACATTTACAAAAACACCTGCCAGTCACAAAATCATGTTTACCAGTTCGCATCTCAGAAGGCCATGAAATTTTTAGTTCTCATTAAAATCAGTTCTCATAAGAGCTTAGAAGTCACAAGTTGTTTACCCAAATGTGGCTCCGATTCACAACTATGCACAGAAAACCTAAGACAATTACCATAACATTTGCTAAGATACAATAAGGATCATTTTAAATCAAATACGTTTCCTAATTTCATGGAACAAGTGTTTTACCTTTAGTAAGTCTGGGAGTCGCAATTAAGAGGCTTAGTCACAAATCTCACTAGTTGTTTAGAACCTGGGAAATGGGTATGAAATTCACAACTATTCACATAAAGAACTTCATGTTTAGATCGCATTAAATACAACCAGGTTGCTAATAACAATTGAAGGACATGATTCCTTCAGAACCAAAATTCCCTTCACTTTAACCCAAAACTCATTTACATAAAATCCATAAATTGGATTGTTACCAACTCATGGCCAAAAATGCAGGTAGTTTATCATTAGAAATAGTCACTTAGCTAAAAACTTTTTGAAATGTGTTGTACAGCCCTTCTTGTGGACTCCTTATGGTGAACCAAGCCCTTATCATGTAAGCGATTGAAGTGTCGCAGTAAAGGAAGCAAAATAACAATGAAAACAAGTTTGTTCAGATGCAAAATTCCCCTTTGTTTTCTGCATTCTTCTTGCCAAGTTTAAGATTAAATCAACAAAATATTGTGTCCAACCATGCCTTGCATATATATCCCCTTAGATCATAGTTGTAATAAAAACTTTGAAAGTAAGATTTTCAAAATTAGCCATTTCATGCTAGATAGTGGAGCTAAACTACTGTTCGAAGATGACCTTTGGATGAGCATGCACTTTGCTTCTGTATTTTCCATGCATAACGAAAGAAACAACTCAAACATTGTGTCCTTTTGCCTGGTATATCATATAGAAGTAAATTTGAAACTTAGTTGCCATGCAGTGAGGAAACTACTGGTTCGATTTGCAATTGCATTAACAAAAGAAACAACCAAACAAAATTCCCTTTGCATGTCCCTAGGCTCGAGGACCCATTTTTAATTGCATTAAATTCCTTTCCCCCACCCATTTTCCATTGCCCTGACAAAGTTAGCAAGCTCCACATTAACGTAAACAAGAGTTTCCATTTTTAGAGATGTTGCCACATAAGCCCCCTACTTTCCTAATTAACCTCCACTAACCTCGGAAGTACTCTCTTTCCTCTCATCCTTATCCTTGCCTTAAATTCCATAGAAACCACCGCCCAAAAGAATTACGCCCCCCACTTAGGTTCCTTTTCATAGCATTAGTTTAGGGCAGGTTAGTGACTTAGGCTAGATCATAGGTAAATTTAATTTTAACACCATAGGATATAACATTAGTCACCCACCTTAGTATTAGGTTTAGATAACCCTTAGGAATATAAAGTACATAGTTTAGCTTGACTAGGTTAGATTAAAATAAAGTTAGGTTAGTTTTACGTTTTTCCTTTATTACATGGTAATCAAATTCTAATCTAATTGTACCGATTCATCATTCGGTGCCATTTCAGTTAAAAAAAAAACACTAAACAAGATTGAATATTGAGTATTTAAAAATGTATTCAAATCCTATTTTTGAAAACACCTAAGGTCAAATGTTCTTACCATTATAATGAATATATAATAACAGTAAAATTAGAAACAGGTCTTCCATAAGCTTCAACCCATTTAAATTCTAATGTCAATATCTAAGTATGATTAAAAACCTAGAATTGATAAACACAATTTCTTGTTATAGTTCTTCCAAGATTAACCCAAAATTTGCAAGAAGAACACGAAATCCATTCAATGACTAATCTTTCAGTATAAATCCTATTTCCAACATTCATGGCTACCTTAAAATAAATAACTAAACCATAAACTGTATTACTCACAGTACCTACGAGTTTAAAAAAGCAATCACACACCTTCATAAGAGGAGAAATGGATTCAATAATTCAATAATTCTAAAACACACAACTTGTAAGAGTCAAATTTTTAACGAGTTTATGAACAACCCATTCACAAAATCATTTACTAGTTCTCTTGAACATGAACTTGTTATAGTTAAAGTTTCTCATGGCAAGCAACAATCTATTACTCCATTCATATCCGAAGAAAAAGAGATTACCATAACATTAAAAATACAAAGTCTTTAAAAATGTTTCCTTCCTTGGAACAAGTTTTTAATCTAGTAAATTAGTCACATAAGAACTTACAACAGTCGCTAGCTATTTACCCACATGGGTATGAAAACACAACTATTCACAAAAACGCCAGATAGACAAATACAACCAAGTTGCTAACAACAATAAGGATCATGAGAAATCAAATACATTCACCAATTACATCAAAAAAATAAACCTTACGTAGTCTGGGACAATTTACTTAGTTACAAATTCACAGCGAAGAAAGGAAATGCGATAGTTCCAGCCGAATAAAGAACTTCATGTTTAATTTGCAGTAAAGGAACAAAAGAACAATGAAAACAAGTTTCCTTCAGAACCAAAATTCCCACGTTCAACCAAAAACCCAAGTTTACATAAAACCCATAAATCATTGTTACCAACCAAGCCAAAAATTCATATATATCATCATAACAGAGTTGTTTTAATGAAATTTTTTAAAGGAAAGTAATATTTTAACAGTTAGGGCCTATAATGCCTGATAGTGTCGCTAAAAAGTCAAAGAAGACCTCTGTATAAGCTTTCCCTTTCTCTTATTTTCCATGAAAGATTAAACAACAAAAAATTACTTCCTCCATGCCTTATATATTCCCCATGACACAGAAGTAAATTTGAAACTTTCAAAATTGCCATGCAACGAAGAGTAAACTGTTGGTTCGAAAAACCAGTGCTCATGCAGAGTCAAAAATGGAGGGCATAACAAAATAAACAACCAAAAAAAATTCCCTTTACATGTCTCTCAAGGTGATCCAGGCTCGAGGACCCATGCAATTTAATTGCATTAAATTCCTTTCTCCCACACATTTTCCATTGCCACCGCCCGCCAAAGATGGAAACCTCCACATTAACGTAAACAAGAGTTTCCATTTTTAGATATGTTGCCACGTAATCCCCCTGCTTACCTAATTAACCTCCGCTAACCTCGGTAGTACTCTTTTTCCTCTCATCCTTATCCCTGCATCAAATTCCATAGAAACCACTGCCCAAAACTTGCGACCCCCCCTTAGGTTCCTTTTCATAGCATTAGTTTAGGATAGGTTAGTGACTTAGGTTAGATCATAGGTAAATTTAATCCTAACACCATAGGATATAACATTAGTCACCCACCTTAGTATTAGTTTTAGATAACCCTTAGTAATATCAATTACATAGTTTGGGGACTAGGTTAGATTAACTAACCTTTGCAATAATAGGTTATACTTTAGGTTTAAAACTAATAACCTTACTGATTATATCTTAGGTCTACTTTGATAGACTAAAATGATCATTCTGAATTCAAACAGAATACAACGTTCCCAGATCATATTCTCGATTTGCATCAAGTAAAATAGCTTTAGATGGAAAACTCACATATCTTGCCTAGCTTAAGGTCTAGGTTCTTTCCGATGCTAAAATGACTGAAACCAGATTTCGATTGTAATGATCTACCAGGATGAATTTCTGAAATCCAACAAAACTTTCCACTATGGAAATATTTTCATAAGGAGGTTTAAAAGAAATTATACATTCCAAGTTTAGTTAGACTTAATAATTCAGGAAATTTCAATACATAATTGTTCATTTCGAATATAATTAAAACATTCCTTAGATCAATGCAATTGATCCAAGGATGAGTCATAGAGATAGATAAGTCTACAATCTCCCAGAAATCAGATTGCACTCACATGCAAGGGATGAAAGAAAAAGAATCCAAGCATATTTCGGTTCAATCAAAGATCTTAAGAGTAGAAAGGACATAACCAATTCAAGCATGAATTCCCAAAATCAAAAGAACATATCCTCATATGGGAAAATCGCATATCAACACTTGAATACAAAGGAGAAAGTAACAATAGTTCAGGGTGTTACAATTATGGTTTCCCATGTCTATTTGGCATGTTGGAGAAGGAAAGATGTAAAATCATATCAGATCTGGGTAGTTGAAGCAATTGGATTCTGTATTAATAACATGAAAGACATTTTCCTATTTTTCACCCACCTGACCTTCCCAAAATTAAAATTTTAGGATTCCATGGCATAAAGGATGTTGATAACTTTCCAAAAAGTCTTCTCTTTCTCAAATCCAAGCTTCCAGTCCAATGATATGGCCATATGAAGATTCTACATCGAGACTGTGCAAAAATGGTGAAAAAATGTAATATTTACAAAGTGGATCCGCGGACCCAAAAATACAAACTACACTTTTTTTGAAACTACGCAAAAACACAAAACCTCCCACAGCCCCGCAAGCCCGAAATTCACTTTTGTCCAAAAGCCCCCGCAAGCCTGCAACCTTCTCATTTTCAGTTTATCATCCCTGGGCCAGCTAGCCCACATTTTCTACTTAGTTAAAGAAACCCTTCTTGGGATCACGGGCCCATAATTATAACTTTATCCTTTTGTAAAAAGTGCAATAGCTAAAATATCTCCCACCGTCTTGCCAGTCTGCAATCTTCCCCTTTGACAAAAATTCTTCCCCAGGTCCATCGTTCTGCTTTTGCCAAAATCTCCTTCCAAGGTCTACCTTCCCTCTTTGACCTGAAACATGGCCATGTGTAGACCTGGCACACGTTTGGGACCTTCTTTTGGATTTTACTTTTCAAGTTGCGTTGTGCTGATACATGGTTCCTTCCACTAGCCTGCCTCTGTTTAGACTTTTCAATAGTTGATTCTACCTTTTCAGGTTCTAGACACGTGAAGGGCTAATGCTTGTTTGAGTCTCTGCTTTGAGATTCTATCCTTGGAGTTGCACTGATGAGGCACGTGGCACCCTCCGTGGGTCTATGACTTTTCAACAGCCAATGAGACCCCCCTTTATGTTAGGAAATAAGGGATAAAATATGCATAATAATCCCACACAAAATCACAACAGTAGAAACTAATATGCAGAGAATATTATAGATCTCAAATAAAAGTACAGAATAAAATAACACAACACAAAGATACAATATTTAACGTGGTTCACCCAATTTGGGTGATGTCCACCAAGAATTACTTGCTCATATTTTATTACAAGCCACCACTCTCTCAATACAATACCCAGATTTGTTTTGAGCTAGCTCAACAAACTCTATAGAATTCACACCTGAATTCAAAACACATCTGTAATGTTACATTATTGACTACCATATGCTTAAAACCATATAAGTATAAAATGACTTAAGCAGCTTCAAAAAACATGGGTATCAAAACCATGGGAAAAAAACTGTCCCATAAACATATGGTTCAAAATCCCACCCATATGAGGAAAGAACGTTTCCTGGTATATCAGGCACGTTTTAAGGGCAAGACAACTATGGAAAGTGTATAGTACTCTTAGTGTACATTCCTCAACACTTTCACACATGAAAATAGGCTCCACAACCTAAAAATATCCCACTTGGAAACTAGTTTTCCTTTGAGTAAGCTTCTCAACCCTCCACTAGTTTCTATGAAGACCAACCAAAGATGAACATAGCTTCATTTCTTTCCTTATAACCACCTTGGTCATCATGTCGATAGAATTCTGACTGGTATGAATCTTTTCTAGCTTCAACTTCTCTTCCTCCAAAGTTTTCCTAATAAAATGGTACCTTAACTATATATGCTTCATCTTAGAGTAGAAAGAAGAGTTCTTAGCTAGGTGTATATCACTTTGACTATCACTGTGCAAATTTCCTTCCTCCTTCTTATGCCCCAACTCCTCAAGTAATTGTTGTAACCAAATCATTTATTTTCTTGCCTTTGTGGTAGCAACATACTTAGCCTCCATAGTTGACAAAGCTGCCAGCTTCTATAGTCATGAAATCCAACTTACTGTTGTCCCACCTACAGTGTAAACATAACATGTTGTGCTCCTCCTGTTGTCTACATCTCCAGCCATATATGAATTTACATAACCACACAAAGTGGTGTCTGATCCACTGTAGCACAAAAATTTCCCCATGGTCCCTCTCAAATACCAAAGGATCCACTTTACTTACTGTTAGTGATCTCTACCTGGATCACTCATAAATCTACTCACCACTCCCACTGCATGGGCAATATCAGTCCTAATGCACACCATGACATACATCAAACTACCAACCACTGATGAGTAAGGTACCTTGGACATCTGGTTTCTCTCCTACTATGTCTTGGGACATTTCTCCATTAATAACTTGAAATGGCCTGCCAAAGGAATCCCAACCAGTTTAGTATCCTACATATTAAACCTCTCCAAGACTTTCTCAATGTACTCTTCCTAAGATAAAGTGATCTTTCGTTCCTTTCTATCCCAAGATATCCTCATACCAAGGATTTTTTTGGCTACCCTCAAATCCTTCATAGTAAAGGATTCACTTAGCTGCTTCTTAAGTACTTTTATTTTTGGCATGTTTTCACATGTAGCCGACATGTCATCCACATAGAGACAAATGATAATATAACTGCCATCCTCAAATTTTTTCGTATACACTCAATGGTCACAATGACATCTAATATAGCCTTGCTCCATCATGAAGCTATCAAATTTCTTAAACCATTGATGTGGAGCTTTTTTCAAGCCATGCAAACTCTTCTTTAGTTTTCACACCATCTCCTCTTTACCTTTGACCTCATAGCCCTCTAGTTTCTGAATATATAGTTCCTCCTCCAAATTACCATGGAGAAATGTAGTTTTCACATCGAGCTGCTCTAAGTGTAAGTCTTCAGCTACAACTATTCAAAGAATAGTTCTAATAGAAGTCATTTTTACTACATGAGAAAAAATATCATCAAAATCTATACCTTTTTTCTGTGCAAACCTCTCGACCACCAACTGGGCCTTGTATATTTTCTTGCCACCTTCTTCCTCTTTGACTCTAAACACCCACTTGTTCTGTAATGCTCTTTTGCCTTTAGTTAGCTTTACAAAATCCCATGTCTGGTTCTGCATGAGATCATGATGCTCCTCATTCATGACTTTCTCCCACTTCTTCCTGGCATCTACCTACATTGCTTCATCAAAGCTCTTTGGCTCTCCACTATCAGTGAGTAATAAATAATATAGAGAAGGAGAAAAATGTCCAAGTTCTCTTCTTACTCTAGAAGACCTCCTCAATATAGGATTTTGGGGTTCCTGTTGAGGAGGTTCCTGAATTGATTCATGTGTCACTTTTCCATCCAGAAGATCCTCTACCATTGCATATTCTTTCTTGGATTCTTCCCTATTTTCTTATAACTACTTCTTATATATGAATTTCTCATTAAAGACCACATCCCTAGATCAAATGATTTTTTTATCCTTAATACTTCAACATTTATATCCAAAGTCATCGCCACCATAACCAATGAAAGTACATTTTTCTAATTTAGCCTCTATCTTGGTCCTATCATCCTTATCTATATGGAAAAACACCTCACATCCAAAGAATCTAAGAAATGACTAATCAACTTTCTTATCATATCAATCATCCTCAAGTATGCCTCCATCCAAGGCACCTGAGGGTCCTTTGTTTATCAAGTACACAACTATGCTCACCGCTTCTACCCAAAAAGAAAGAGGAATTCCTGCATGTAACCGCATGCTCCTAGCACATTCCATTTTTTTTTTGTTTATCCTTTTTGACACCCCATTCTGCTGCGGTGTTCCTAGAACCATATTTTTCCTACAAATTCCATTCTTAGAACAATAATCATCAAATTCATTACTGCAGTACTCCCCTTCATTATCTAACCTGAGACATTTTAGCTTAATACCTATTTCATTCTCTACCAAGGCTTTCCATTTAACAAAAGTGTTAAATACATGAAATTTTTTTCTAATACAATAAACCCGAACTTTCCTTGTTGCATCATCGATAAAATTAACATAATAACTTGAACCCCTAAGAGATGATACTTGATTTGGCCCCCACACATCACAATGCACTAGCTCTAACTTACTCTCTTTCTTTGTAAGTCCAACATTTAGAAAACTTACTTCTATTTCCCATATATGCAGTCCTCACATAACTCCAAACATGTTTCTGTATATCTGGGAAAATCCTTCTTTATGATCTCCATGCCCTTATGGCTCATATGACCAAGCCTATAGTGCCACAATGTTGTATCTACTTCTGAAGACACGAGATTACAAACATTAGTGCTATAAGTGGTTAAATACAAGGTTCCAACCTTCTTACATCTTGCCACCACAAGAGCACCCTTGGTTCCAAGAGTCCACTATAAATATCATAGTAAAACTATCACTTCCCAACTACCCTTCTGATATCAAATTTTGTCTTAATGTAGGAACATGTATGACATCCTTTAATAGCCAAGTATTCCTATTTTGCATCTTAACCTAAATAGAGCTTTTTGCAAAAATGTTGAAAGGCTCATCATCACCAAGAAAAACATGCCCAAAATCTCCTTGAACATAATCAACAAAATAATTCCTATGTGGAGTAGCATGGAAAGAAGCCCCCAAATCTAAAACCCAAGATTCAGTAATATTGTGGAAAGAAAGAATCAAATCATCCTAGCATAAATTACCCATTGCCAAGATTCAGTAATCTTGTTGTTTCTTCTTTTCCCAAAGTTCCCAACAATCCTTCTTTGTATGCCCAAACTTTCCATAGTTCCATCATACTATCTTTCTTTTGGATTTTGACCTTGCTCAATCCTTTGATTTTCCATTGCTTCCTCTATTCTTCTGGCTCCCTCTAGTTTCCACTATCAAAGCATTCCCTGAAGTAGAAGATTCCCAAGATCTTTTTCTTCACATTTCCTTACTTAAAATCACTCCTATAACATCCTCAAACTTCAATTTTGAATTAGATAGAACCGAATTGGTTACCGCCATTACAAGGCTATTCAAACTCTTAGGTAAAAAACATAAAACTAATAAAGCCCTAACTTCTTCATCAAATTCTATTGTAACCGAAGCTAGCATATTTACAACTGTATTAAAATCATTTAAATGATCTGCTACTGAACCATTCTCAAACATCTTCATATTAAAAAAAAAAATCCTTAAAAAAATCTTATTAAAGGCAGATGGTTTTTCATACAGCTTCCCTAATGCATCCATCAGTTCTTTTGTAGTGTTTTCCTTTGAAATGTTAAATAATACCGAAGATGTAAGAAACAACCATATTTTCCCAAGTACCTTCCTATCCAGCAAATCCCATTCCATATTTTTAATTTCTCGAGGGTTTGTTCACCTTCTTAGACAGCAGAATATAAAGACCCTTCTAATAAAGGTAGTCTTCCATTTGCATCTTCCAAAAGCTAAAATTCTACCCATTGAATTTATCAACCCTTGATCTTCCATCATCTGCCATAGCTCCCACTCAAGATAAAACTTTCCTTGTGATTCAACACTTCAACAAACCAAACCAGGCTCTGATACCAATTATTAGGAAATAAGGGATAAAATATGCATAATAATCCCACACAAAATCACAATAGTAGAAACTAATATGTAGAGAATATTATAGATCTCAAATAAAACTACAAAATAAAATAACACAACACAAAGATACAATATTTAACGTGGTTCACCCAATTTGGGCCACATCCAACAAGAATCAATTGCTTAGATTTTATTACAAGCCACCTCTCTCTCAATACAATACCCAGATCTATTTGGAGCTATGCTCAACAAAATCTACAGAATTTACACCCAAATTCAAAACAAATCTGCAATGTATATTATTGACTACCATATGCATAAAACCATATAAGCAGACAACTACTTAAGCATTTTTACAAAACCGTGGGTATCAAAACCATGGAAAAAAACCGTCCCCTAAACCTATGTGTCAAAATCCGGCCCATATGATAAAATCACATTTCTTGGTATATCTTGCACGTTTTAAGGGCGAGACAACTATGGAAAGTGTACTGTACTCTTAGTTAACAATCCTCAACACTTTCACACATGAAAATAGGCTGCACAACCTAACACTTTAGACCTAGGACACATGGAAGCTTCGTGCTCATTTAGGGACTATCTCTTGGGTCTCACTTATGAAGTTGCGCCAATGAGGCATGTGGAGGATTTCACTGACCCTTTTACATTTAGTCAATTTGGGGCCTTGAGTGAACACCATCTCGTTGGGTTCTGACTATGTGGAGGCTTCCGTTGACCCTGTTGCTTGGCTCTGAGTCGACTCGTATGTGACGAAGTCCAAAACAATTGAGCCGTTTTGACTTTTGTCTTCTCCTGTGAACCTCTGGTTTCTTTGATGTTGTTTTCCCCCTTCATCGACCCTTCTCCTCAATTATAAAGCTCATCATCCCCATAATTGTTGGATTTGAATGTGAGCTCACAGGACAGAGCCGACCCTTAAATTTTCTTCTATGTAGTGTCATGTTTGGTTGAATTTGTTGGGGGTCAAAATTGGAATAACAATTTGGTGAGTCACGGGGACATCTACCTGCTAGATGAAGAGACCAATTGCCTTGCTACATCCATTGGGCATGGAGTCAAAAATGATATCTTGATAGTAATTTTTCTTTGAAAATTCTCCCTGATTTCCTGTACCTTGCTGACCCTTAACTCTCCCCACTCTTCGCACTCTAAGTTTTTTCAAGAAAATCATGGAGATGAGATTTATGAGAGTAGTAAATTATCTTTACCCAGGGATTTTACCTATTCCAGAAATGGACCACCTTGAAACCTGATTTTAGTTGCTCTACATTTGTTTCATTTTGAAATTAGTAAGTATTACAAGAAACTATAGGTCTCTCTGTCATGAATACTGAAGATCCTAGCGCACTGGTACCTCCAGAGCAACACGAACAAGCTTATATACAAAGATAAAATCATACATGCCTCAAATGAGACATGTAGAGTGTAAAAAAGAACTTCTACTGAAAGTAATCCTACCTACTCTACTCTAACTAGAGAGATGGGAAATGTCAAACAAAACCTGCTACTAGTGATGAGAAATAATTACCCTTCCTTACAATTGGTAGCCATGAAAATGATTTGGTATTGAATAAGGTTGTTTATTAGGAGTGGGAGGTTGACTAAAATTGTTATTTCACTCCCTCCATCAAGGTATCAACTGAAAATAAAACAAATGCCTCTTCATTATATTGCTCACTTGGTTCCAAGAGGTATTGTTGTTTATCCTTAGCACTTTAAGGCTATCCCTCATTCTTAGAAGCAAGCATGACTGGTAGTGGATTCTCCCTTGGCTCTAATGAAGCCAAGTACTTGATTGGGAAAGGTATGGTCCTTTGAATTTTCTGACTACTCTGATATTTAACTCCAAAAATGGAGTTTTCCTACTGACCTTCCTAGGTGGATGGAGTGAGAGAGATGATGGCATCCTCTTGCTCTTTCTCTTCCTTCTTCTGTGAATAACATGGAAGATTCATATCTTCCAACCTTGGTTCCATACAGTTGTTATGAAGTACAGGATGTTGTCCTTGAATGCTCTCCTTCAAGGTAGCAGGCTCATGTGCTTTGAGGGTGGATGATGGAGGAGAAAATAATGTGATCTCCTTGGGATCCTCTCCTTCAAGGGAATCCTCTAAGTCAGATAGATAATCTTCCTTCTCGTTGTCCTGTTGTGTGTGCTTGACCTCCTCCATGGTGTCCTCCTGATTTGAAACTTGCTCACCATGGTTCCCCTCTTCTTTAAACATGAATTTTAAAATTTCAAACTCCTCTTCAACATTAGAGCTTGAAGGGGATAAAGTGGGAGGAAGAGCTAAAGGTTTTTCTGTGGCCTGCTCTATACTTGAAGCCTCTTGAACTATATGGTTCTCCTCCATATGATCCTTTTTAACTAGACTTGGAGCTGATTGTTCTTCTTCCTTGATGACTAAATATGCAGCTTGGATTAGATCAACATCCTCTTTAGACAAAGTGCTATTATGTACACTAAATTTAGAGAAAATAGATTGTTGATCTTCTCCTTCTTATTCTAATTCTTCTTCTCCTGCTGCAAACTCAACATTAGCCACCACCAGCTCTTCAACCTTGACCTCCTCTATTGGCTTAACCATCAAGGGGATCTTTGTAATAAAAAAATCTGGAAGCCCAAATCTTCATATTTTCTATCATTTCTTCTCTATTGGGTTCCTCTTTTCTTTTTGGTTCTCCTTAACTAGATTCTTGAGTTTGTTCCCCAACATGGACTTGGGAAAGCAAGGGGAGTGGTAGGCTGAGATTCAACCAATTTTGCTATTTTTTTTTTATGGAGAGGGAAGTAGAACTTCTTGTTTGTTTGGAGGGGGATGACTCCTTGGAAGGGAAAAGGGAAGAAGAATTGAGATGAAATGGAAGACTAGGACATGGACAAGGGAAAACAACATTTGGGGGTAGCAAGCGAGGGGATTAACTCTTGACCATGCTGAAAAGATAAAGTTTGAGAAAGAGTAAATGAAGGACAAAGAGCTAGTGACTAACTTACCTGTTGACAAGTTTGTCTCACAATTTGCTCATATGCCTCAATATCCTCAATCCACTGTGCAAGTTGAGGAAGCATTTCAACCATGAAGTCAAGCTTCTCTTGAGGGTTTGTAATGTCTTGGCATTGGGCTAATACATTGACAAGGTGCCCTATATCCAATTCTAAACACTTTCATCTAAGTTATGGCCCTTGATTATACCATGCGTGCCTCTAAATGTTGAATCAGATCCTATAAATGAACATCCTCCATGTAGCTGATTTCACTACATGCATACTCTTGTTCTTGATAAGCTCCATAGCCAAATTGGTTTTGAAACTGATCATTATGGGTAAGTATAATGGTTGTGAATCTGATCATAATGTTGATCTAGATGAGTCCTAAAATACATTAGAGGTGGACTGCATTGTTTCTACTGCAAGTGTGAATTCCAAGATGAACATGAAGTTATGATTGAAAAACTTCATGGGATGGAAGAAGATGAAATATGTGGAAGGAATAATGGATGGAAATGGATGGGGAGAAGGTCTACAACTTCAAAGATGGGTTGTTGAGTTGATGGGAGTCACCAGATGTGCTTTACATGTGCCTCAAATGGCTGAATCTCATCAAGAACACATTAACTTGATGAAATGAAGTGGTAAGGTGCTTCAGACCCCTGTCCCACCAGACATGCCAAAACTGTTAGTGCAGCGCCCCCCGAATGGCCTTGAATCTGAGTGGGACATTTTGTGTGACTGCACAACATGGGAAGATCTCTCAAGTTGTGGTACTTGTGGAGTTGATATGGCCCTCTAGAAAAAGTTGGTTCTTGTTTGTAAACTACCTGCCACAATCTAATCTAGTACAGGCAAAGCTAATTTATTCGAATCTAACCATTCCAAGGAACCAGAGAGCAAGAGAGCCTACACTAAAGTAGTGATACACTAGAAAAGGAAATAAGCAAGATACTCTGATAAGGGAGGATGAAATAGGCGAAGAGGGAGATCAGGAAGGTCAGACAGAAGTGACACAGGACAAAATCCTAATCCATCATCAAAACTACATGAAACCCAACATCTTGCACCTACAAATGTGAAATACATGCACAAAAAATAGATCTAAAAGGGAGAGGCATGGAGAAACAATAAAACACGAGAGAGGGTTGATGAAAACGACAAAAACATGAGTTTATTGCTCTCAAAGATGCATAGACCATTAAATTTATTCTTAGAGGCATAAAATCCACTTTTCAGACATAGGAGATGGCTTACATCTCAAATGGACTCAGAATTTTTTTTTTACAGAGTTTTCCCACACCCAAAATGTCTCCCCCTTCTCAAATGAGAAGTTTTTACAATATATCGAATGTTGAGGTGAGAGAGAAAGAAGAAAACTCAGACTCTGCTCTGAAATCTCAACCACCAACCATTAATGCCCAAAAAAATCTACCTATAATCTATCAACTCTTGTTCCCCATGTATGTTTTGGCGTGGTTAGAGAAGGAAAGATGGAAAATCAGATTAGATATGGGTAGTTGAAGCAATTGGATTCTATATTAATGAATTGAAAGACGTTTTTCCTATTTTTCACCCATCTAACCTTGAAAAAATTAAAATTTTAGGCTTCAACGGTGTAGAGGATGTCGAGACCTTTCCAAAAATTCTTATCTTTCTCAAATCTGACCTTCCAGTCAAAAGATATGGGCTGTCTGAAGAATTCTGCATCGAGATTGTGCAAAAATGGCAAAAAATGTAATATTTACAAAGCAGATCCACGGGCCTAAAAAATACAAACTGTGCTTTTTACGAAAAGACACAAAAATCAGAAAACCTCTCATAGCCCCACAAGCCTGCAACCTTCTAATTTTCCATTTTTCATCCTTGGGCCCGTTGGCCCACATTTTCCACTTAGCAATTATAATTTGTGCCTTTTGCAAAAAGTGAAAAATGCCAAAATATCTCCTGCCGCCCCCACTGATCTACAATCTTCCCCTTTGGCAAAAAGTCTTCCCCAAGTCTGTTGGTCTGTTTTTCACAAAAAATACTTCCAAGGCCCGCCTTCCCATTTTGACCTGAAATATGGCCACGTGTAGAGCTGGTGCACGTTTGGGACCTTCTTTTGGATTTTACTTTTGAAGTTGCACCATGCTGACATGTGGCTTCTTCTGTTGGTCTACCTTTGTTAAGAATTTTCAATGCTTGATTCTTCCTTTGCGGGCTTTGAACACATGGAGGGATAGCACTTGTTTGAGTATCTACTTTGGGATTCTATCCTTGGAGTTACGCTGATGAGGCACGTGGTACCCTCTGCGGGTCTGTGACTTTTCAATGGACAATGAGACCCCCCTTTAGACCTGGGACACATGAATGCTTCATGCTCATTTAGGGATTGTCCCTTAGGTCTCACTTCTAAAGTTACACCAATGAGGCACATGGAGGATTCTGTCGAACATATTACACTTAGCCGATTTGGGGACTGAGTGAACGCTACCTCGTTAGGTTCTAACTATGTGGAGGCTTCCACTAACCATGTTGCTTGGTTTTGAGTTCTTCTCGTATGTAATAAATTCTTTAAAAATTCGAGCCCTTTTGACTTTTGTCTTCTCCTATGAGCCTCTATTTTCTTTGACATTGTTGCCTCCCTTCATCGACCCTACTACTCCATTGTAGAGCCCGCCTGCCCCTTGATTGTTGGATTTGAATGTGAGCTTGTAGGATAGAGCTGACCCTTAGATTTTCTTCTATGTTGGGTCATGTTTGATCAAATTTTCTGAGGGGTAAAATTGGGATAATAGTTCCTTCACGTTGAGCTAGAGGGGCCACCCCTGAATCAAGAATTCATGGTTATTATATCATAGATCCTATAGACCTTATAGGAGGTCAATGCTACTATACGAGGAGCATTAGTAGGAGGATGACCTAGTGAGCATGATAGGGAGCCATCACAGCAGGATCATGGCATTCCACACCATAGTGAGCAGAATAGGGAAGAGAGTTATCATGTGGAATTGGACAGATAGGAATCAGTACAAGGAGATAGGGCCATGAGACATAGAGAGAGATCTATAATCCCTATACAGAGAGACAACCATGAGGAGAGACCCATGGGAAGGAAGATGAAATTTTCTGACCAGTTTCGAGAGACCCTGAATATTTTTCTAACCCATTATGCTACTGATACAAGATGATTTCAGGAAAGAGCGTGGTTGCTTAGCTTGAGAAGATGCTTTAAGCTATGTCCGTGCTATATCAACACCAAGGCCCATGTTGCTATCCATTTACTGAGAGACGGGGAAGATATCTGGTGGAGGAAAAAGGAATAAAATATCCACCTTGATTCAGAATCTATGACATAGGAGCTCTTTGAGGAGCATTTCGATAGAAGGTATATTTCCAGGAGGTATATTCAACATTAGATGGATGAGTTCCACAATCTGTGCAATAGGGGAGCATGACAATGGCGAGGTATGAGAGAAGATTATTGTATTTTCTTTACTATGTGGATTACATTTAGAATGAGTAGGTTAGAATACTCTGGTTTATCAGGGGCCTAAATCTAGATCTTGGAGGGGCACTAGGCATGCATTGCCCACAGACTTTAGGAGAGACCATTGAGAAGACATATAATGAAAAGAATAATAGGGGGAAGACACAACATGCATGAGACAAGGTGAGGAGTTGCATCCAGTAGTTACACGATAGTAGGAAAAAGTGGGAAACCATTCCCCCTCATGGCAGACATGGATCTGTCATAGTATTCCTTCATACCGTAACCACAACAACAACAAAAGAAACAAAATCTCCCACCTTTTAGACCTTCAAAATGATATGATGCTTAGAGAGGGCGTAGTATGGTGCCTCCAACTATGGGATCCATCAGGAAAAAGGCTTCAACCTAGGGCTCAGTCAGTCTAAAGAATGTCCACAATACCCATATCAGTCTATGACAGGCTCATCAGGGTCTACAATGAAGACCCCCGGAGTGACTGGAGGGGTTTATTTTCATTGAAGGGGACCAGGGAGTTTTTTTACATGTGTTGTATAGGGGGAATCACTTGAGATACTATCTGCAGAACCCTAATAACAAGGGTAGGGGTACCATTTTTCATATTTGAAAGGTTTTTGGTAACATGGCTCATAGCCATAAGATATGTGTAGTAGTTGAGAACCACCAAGCATAGCATCAGTAGGGCAAATTGATTGAGAATACAAGTAACATCAGTGGTATTTCTTCCTCTATCATGTTTGATTCAGTCTCTTCCGAATTCATTTATTTCTCAATCCTTAGTAGAGTTATGTAGGCTAGTGGAAGTTAGGTAGGGCCATAGTTGGGATGTTGATATGGATTCTAGTAGCCAAGGTCTCAATGGACTCCTTGGTCAAGGAGTGTGTATTTGACCTAGGACCCTTCACTACATGACCCTTCGCATCCTTCCTTTGGGTTCTTATTGAGTCATTTTGGGTATGAATTGGCTATCTCCACACAGAGCAAGAGTAGTTTGTTATAGCAAGGTGATATCATGTGCAGATGATTTGGGTGCTGAGTTAGTGATAGTAGGGGTTAGGAATCCTATTTATATTCACACCATATCCTGATACAACTTTAAGTGGTGTGTGCACTAGGGATGTTAGTTGTATGTTATTACAATTAGTGATGGATCAGAGGATGAAGTCTAATGTGCCTTCACTCGAATGATTATCACAATTTTGGGAGAGTTTGATCGATGTATTTCCTGGTGAGTTACACTAGCCTACCTCCCCCATGTGAGATAGATTTTCATATAGATTTGGTTCCTAGAGCATAGATCTTATCTCATCACGTGCCATATAGGATGACTACCCCTAAGCTCAATAAGCTCAAGATTTAGGTGGAGGGACCTTCTTGAGAAGGGCCTAATCCACCCTAGTGTATCCCTTTAGGGTGCACCAGTTTGTTTTCATGAAGAAGAAGGATGGATCCTTGTGATTTTGTATCGATTATAGAAAGTTGAACAAAGTAACAATCAAGAATCATTACCCCCTTCTACACATTGATGATTTTTTTTATCAGATGAAATGGATGACAATATTTTCCAAGATAGACCTCAAGTTGAGGGTATCATAAGTTGAGGATTGAGGAGGTAGATATTCATAAGATAATATTTCACATGGATATAGCCACTACAAGTTTATAATTGTCCAATTCGATTTGAGGAATGCCTCCGCTGTATTCATGAGTTTGATGAATGGGGTATTCAGGAAATTTTTAGGCCACTTTCATGCTCATATTCCTTGATTAAATTTTTATTTTCTCATGCACACATGAGGAGCATGATGAGTACCTTTCATAGGTTCTGCAATGTCTTCAGGACCAACAACCTTATGGGAACCTTGAGAAGTGTGCATTATTTTAGTTAGAGGTTCAATACTTGGGTCACATTATTTCTAGGGAAGGTATCACAATTTATCCTTCCAAGATAAGAGCTATCATTGATTAGTCGATGTTAACCAATGTGACTGAGGTACGTAACTTCATGGGAGTAACAGGGTATTACAAGAGGTTTGTGTAATATTTTCCTGTATTGCTCATCCCATCAATTCCCTTCAACGTAAAGGGAAGAAGTTTGTCTTGTCAAATAGATATAAGCAGGCCTTCATTACTCTGAGGGAATTCCTTACGAAAACACCTATCCTAGCAGTGCCAAATCCACAGAGGGATTTATTTTCATGTACAAATTCTTCATTGGTAGGGATAGGAGTAGTTTTGATGAAGGATGACCAATTTCTCTACTTTGAGTCTGGAAAACTCAAGGATTATGAGATCAATTACCAATATCATGACTTTGAGATTGCAGCAGTGGTCCATGCTTTGGTTTGGTGGAAAATTTTTCTATTGGGTGGGAGGTTCACACTCAGGGCATACAACTTGAGCCTACAAAACCTCTTCACACAGCCCAATCTCAACACCTATCAATGGTGTTGGATGAAGATTCTATGCAAGTATGACATGGAGATTGACCATGTGAAGGGGAAGGAGAATGTGGTTGTAGACACCATGAGTCGACGGACACACCTTACATGGCTAACATAATGAGTATAGATTTGAGGGCCAGGATCTTGCAGTAGCTTCCTCATGACATGTTCTACCATTCATCTAGAGTAGAGTTTGATTTACACAAATCCCTTATGAGGAAGTTTGAGGGGATATCATCAGAGTCCTATGGGCTTCCTAGACACATGGTTTGGATTTATGTACCTAGAGATGGAGGATTGAGATTGGATATCTTAGCAGAGTCTCATCATGCATCTTATTCCCCATCCAAGGGTGAAGAAGATGCATGCCTCTCTGAGGTAGTTGTTCTTTTATAGTAGTCCTCGATGGGATATAGCCCTATTTATATCATGGTGTTTGGAGTGTCAGAGGGTGAAGCCTAAGCATTAAGATTCAGTTGGCCTTCTATATCCTCACATTATATTGGAGTGGAAATTGGACACCATTTACATGGATTTCATTGTGGGGCTACCTACGTAGAGATACCACCATGGCACCATCATGGTCACGGTGGATATATTGATGAAGGTGGCTCATTTTTCTCTGGTGAAAACAACTTATACAGTAGTGCAAATACTCGAGTCTATTTGTATGATATATCTGGGATTCATAGGATTTTGTGGAAGATCATTTGTAATCGTGACCCTTTGGACACATCACATTTTATGACCACCATTCATTCTATTCTTGGGATGAGGATTAACTTCATTACAACTTATCACTTGGATATATATGGTTAGACAAATTGGGTTAACCAAATATTAGAGGATATGCTTCACATGTACATCAAGGATCAACAGTCATGTTAGGAGGATTATTTATTTCTTGTAGAATTTTCTTACAATAGTTTTCAGAAGTTCCATCTCCAATACACCATTTTAGGCATTATACGGTAGAGAGTGTAGTACTCCATTAAGATGGGACAGGTTGGAGGATAGGGTTTCTCTTGGACCATCCATATTATAGGTTATGGAGCAGTAGGCCACCTTGATTAGAAAAATATTATAGAAGGCACAAGATAGGATAGAAGTAGTATGTAGATCACAGGAAAGTTGACCAGAGTTCTGAGGTAGGATAAAAGGTTCTCCTGAGAGTCAAACCTCATAATATCCCTATCATTTATGGAAAATTTTCTAAGATAGCTCCCAAATTCTTGGGTCTATTTGAGATCTTGGATATGGATCAGTCCAATAACCTATCACTTAGCCTTTGCACACAGCTTGTCTCGCATCCATGATGTTTTTCAATGTTTCTGTACTTCGAAGATATAATCCAAATCCTTCTCTTGTATTGGATTCCACTTCCTTGTAGGTGTAGGATAAGAGGCAGATGACCATTTGGAGCATATGTGCATCTTTGAGAATAGGACCTTGGGCCTTCGAGGCCATGAGATCAATCATGTGTGCGTCTAGTGAGATCAGTATGATGAGACATCAGCTACTTGGGAGGACATAAATTTTCTTTGGGATTAGTTTCCACACTTGTTCCAGTGACTTCCAGGAGGAAGTCAATTCTAAGGGGAGGGGGATGTAGTTCCCACTCCTCTTTGACACTCATTTGTGTTGTTATTTTGATTCCTATCCGCTTAGAGACATTTATATGCCATTTTGTATAGTATGTGATAGACTATATGGACATTGATTATTATATATTATATGATTCTCGCTTATATTGGTAGACATATGTGGTTCTTACTATAGATTTTATGATGTTAAAAAACCTTGTTAGAAATTCTATACATGATGATTTTTGTTTCTGTAATTATGTTCTAAAATCCTTTTTCTTATGATAATTCGAAAATGTTCATATGATTGAAATAACTTGGTGTGCATTGATATTGTGGTATATTTATTACATCATGATATTAATTGATAAGCATAGATGTGAATTCCATGGTATGTTGTTGAAGAGAGATGGTGATTAATGGTTACTGTAAACGAATGAATAATGTTTAATTGTGTAATTACCTATATTGATTTAATTATGATGTATGTTGATGAATGTGTGATGGATGAAATATATATGTTTTATTTCCATGATGTATTGATGTAGAAGGAGGTTTTATTTATGATTGCAGGAAAAAAATCACACAAAAAAGGTAGGACTAGGAAGGCTAACCATGCAAGAATATCACATGTTCTCAATGTGGTCACCTTGGAAGCTATGTGTATGTTGTCACTTTTCATCTTCTCCTATATCTTTGTTGAACGTCTCCATGGGGGAGCACCTCATTTGCGAATGGGAATTTTGTGGTTGTTTAATTTCTTTTTGTTGTGAATGTTTTGATTTTAGTTAGTTCTTATGTGTGGTGCTCTTTTGGTTCATGTCCATGGTCTTCCCTTAGTTTAATGATGTTTGTAATGTGGGAATATGTTAATCTAGAGAATGTTGATGTTGAAATGCATCCCTGAATATGTAACAATCTTATGTCTATGTATAATTGGTCTAGTGTCCCTAATCAAGTATGTAATTGTAATGATTTGTCAACGTTTGAAAGGGGTAAGTATGGGGACTATGTGTATGTGATCTTGACCTTATTATTTCCTTTAATTTATGGATTTTCTTTGTGGCATTGGGTTGTGTGCCACCCCTTCACCTCAAATCCCGTATTTTGGATTTGAGTACCAAATTAGGAAGCTTTTGGGACAAGTATTACTTGTCCCACACTCCTAAATCACCCATCCCAACCATATCTATGACCCCAAGAGTGATTTTTATCCTTTAGTCATGTTAAATTAGGAGAAAAGAGGAAATTAATTACCTAATATTTTCTTGGTTCCTTAATTTTTATTTTGGAATGTGCACTTGGGGTTTGAGTGCAATTTGGGATTTTTCATAACCTTAACCACCCATTTATAAGGTCTTGTTATGGGTATGAAGGGGCTAAAGTGGATTTTTGAAGGATTATGTGGCATCCTACATGGAGGCACATCATCTCTCCCTCCCCTAAATCTATTTATATGCCCTCTTTATATGATTTTGGGGTTACATAGTTTTGCTACTTTAGGCTTGTAGTTTAAGGGGTTTATGTGCATTCTTTTTGTGGAGTGGAATTGGAGTGCAAAGGTTGAATAAATACGATGCAAATTATGGAAAGGTAGGAAATTGAACCCATGTTATTTCTTACTTTGAATTATGTATGTAATGTTGAATGGGTTGTCTTGTTGTTTGTTATTTTATTCAGTTTAAGTAACTTGCCTCAAGAAAATGGTGTGGGGAGTGGGATTATGGAACCATTTGGGATTGAAAATGGAGTTTTTTGGGATTGTGAGGAGGGAATATGGGTATGGGTTTCAACCTGTGGGAGAGAAAAGGGTATTGTTGATACAATTTTTCATTTGGATGGTGGAGGGATAAGGAGGTTTGTTGGATTATGTTATATTTACACATAGGTTTGGGCGGACTCCCCCTAGCTCATTTGGGAGTAATAAGGAGATGTTTTTCCATTTAATCACTCTCCATTAGATCTTCAATTTGAGCTAATGTGTTTTTGTGAATTTTTTATATGTGTTTCAATAAGTCGTAGTTTGTTTTAATGTATGTGTGGTTATAGAAGCCATTTTATTTTTTGTTGCCATGGTTGAGAACATGGGATATTATTGTATAGTTAGAGCATTGGGGGCCAATGAAGGGGTAGAATTGAACCCTTCATTGGATTCATGTCTGGGACGAGATTTTTTCCTATCTCCCTCCCTTGTTTTGTGTGTTGTTGTGTAATTTTTTTGAAGAAGGAGATTTCAGAATCATACCTGTTAATGTTGCATATTTTATGTTTTAGGGTTTCTTGAAATTTGCCAAAAATTTGGCCACATTGTCTCCATAATTTTGGTGGAGGGTTTGTATTTTCTTGCATTTTAAATTATTGTAAATTTTATATGTATTGAAGTCAATATGGAAGTGACTGTACTATTTTAAATATTGTAAAATATGTATATACTTGAAGCTTGGAATCATTTGGAAAATCATTGTAAAATTTGTTTATTGAAAGGGATGAAATTGTTTTGAAAATAATTTTAAAATATGCCTTATTAGGAAATTTGATATTATTTGTAACTTTGTACAAGATTGGAAATTTATCAATATGTACTCAGTTAGAAGATCCTACAAATTTATTGTGAAAGAAAGTACTGTTGGTTGACCTATATTATGTTATGTGTCTATTTAGTTCCTATTAGTGCAAAATCACATCACCCCTGAATGTTTGCAAATTCAAGGGTTGAGAACTCTCATTATGATTTCATAACATGGAGCATCTCTCAAAGTTTAGCGACTTTGAAAATTGAGAGAGCTCCCTAGATGAAGGTCGGTTCCTATTCCTCTTTTCAAGTGCACACAAATAAATTACAGAGGATCTACTCTAAAACCTACTCTATATCTTGCCAAGGAGACAGGGTTGAGAAGATGTAAGAAAATAAACCAAAGATAACAAGGTGATGCACCAAAGGAATGTTAATCACACATTTTGTAATTTAAGACAAACCATAGAAATGTAATACAACCACCATGCACAGATAACCAAACTGTAATGAGAGATCAGAAGACAACAATGAACACATGAGAGGGTTGAGAATCATCTACAGACATATATTATTGCTCTAGAGTTGATACATTACATTACAGTAGCCAAGAGGTAAAACTTTGTATTACAACTTGAATGGGAGGTTTGGAAAACTCCACAAATTCACTTGTAGACAAGGGAAGAAGGGAGGGTGCAAAAAAAAAATGTCCAACCCTTTACAATGAGCCAAGCTCTTACCTTTATAGATGCAACGAAGAGAGGAGAAGAAAAGAGGTGGGAAACCTGATTTAGAGCTCAGCTACCAGCCATCAATGCCCTTGCAAATCCACCCATAATCTGTCGAGTCTGCTTCTCTATGTATGTTTGGCATGTCGAAGAAGGAAGAACGACGGATCAAATCGAATATGATCTGGTTGTTGAAGCAATCTAGATCGCATATTAATGGCATGAAGACATTTTCCCAATTTTCACCCACCTAACCTCATCAAAATTAAAATTTTAGGTTTCCATGGTGTAGACGAGGTTGAGACCTTTCTAATGGTGCCAAATTTGTTGAATTTCGAGCACTGGATCGAAAGATATGTCCATTTGAATGTTTGAGTCAGATCCATACAAAAATGGCAAAAACTAAGTTTAGCAGAACAGGTCCGCGAAAAGGAAATTCACTTTGCACCTTTTGGCACAAAAAATACAAAAAATTGCAAAAAATGTCCCTAGCCAGCCCCGTAATTCACTTTTGTCAAAAAACCATCTTCGGGCCCGCTAGGTCCATTTTCCATTTGGGTGAAAAGTCCTCCCCAGGCCCACCTGGCCTGCATCTGGAAAAAAATCCTTCTAAGGCCCACCTCCCTACATGTAATTTAGGCCTGACACGTGGCTCCTCTGGGCGTCGAAAGGTGTGCGGCTTATTTTTACACTTTACGCCTTCTCGGGCCAAAAAGTTCAAACTACCTCTAGTGACCCTACCTTCCCACCTTGACTTGAAACATGGCCACGTGTAGAGCTGGCATGCATTTGGGGACTGCACTTTTGGATTTTGTTTTTGAAGTTGTGCCGAAGAGACACGTGGCTCCTCTACGGATTTTACTCTGTTTCTTTGTGTTTTGGCTAAGTCCCTTTTGTTTGGTGGGGGCATACTTCTGACCCAAGACACGTTGGAGGGCTAGCATGCATTTGGGACCTACTTCCCGATTCTACCTTTTGAATTTGCATGGAGATGACACGTGGAGGCCTCCACCATCCCTTCCATACTTAGTCAATTTAAGCGGCCGGCTCTGTCCCCCTTTTTGACTTTTGGACACGTGGAAGCTCCGCACTCGCTTGAGACTGGCCCTTGGGCCGTGGACCTTTTGAATTTACATCGTTGAGGCACATGGCACCTTCTGCTGACTCTACCCCATCTTGACTTTTCAACTGTCAACTCTATCCCTTTTTAGACCTGGGACACATGGAAGGCTAGCACTTGTCTGGGAGACCCACTTTTAGATTTACCTTTGAAGATGCACAAAACTGACAGGTGGCTCCTTCTGCGAGTCATGCAATACTTAGCCAATTTGGACCGATGCCTTTCTCCAACCCTAGACACATAGAATCCTCGCTGCTCATTTGAGTCTCTGCTTTCGGTCATGCCTTTGAATGTGCGCCATTGATACACTTGGTGCACCTTTCGTCGACAGTCTTATAATTAACATTTGGGCCCAGCTGCTATTTGAATTCTATTGGACCTTGCCACGTGGAGAGATGATGTTGGTTTGAGTCTCCAGATTGGGCTCTTACTTTTGAAATTGTGCCAAGCTGACACGTGGTTATTTCCAATCATTTGGAATTTTCAACGGTCTAGCTTTGTCCCTTTTCGAGCCTGGGACATGTGGAAGCTTTGCACTTGTTTGGGGAACCACCCTTGGCTTTGACCCTTGAAGGTGTGTCATTGAGACACGTGGAAAATTCCACCATCTCTTCCATACTTAGCCAATTTGGGCCCACTCTGAATCATTTGTGAAGCCCAAAGACTTTGAGCCTTTCTCCGTTTATCTCCTGAGAGCCTCTGGCCTCCTTGACATTATTTTCCTCCTTTGAGCCTCTGGTTTCTCCATTTCTGAGTCCTCCTGTAACCTGACTGTTGGATTCAAAATGTGGGCTCATACGATGGAACCAACCTTTAGATTTCTTCCTGTGTAGGGTCAGGTTTGGTCAATTTTGTTGGGGGTAAAATTGGGATAACAATTTGGTGACTCATAGGGACATCTATCTACTAGATGAAGAGATCAGCTACCTTGTTGTATCCATTGGGCATGGAGTCATAGGTGGTGGCCTAATACTGGTCCTATTCTTTGAAGCTTGAATCCGATGTTTACACTTGGTAACCTTGAACTTGCCCCGCTGTTCTGGAAATGGACCCCTGAAAACCTGATTTTAGTTGCTCTGTATTTGTTCTATTTTAAAATTAGCAACTGTCATGGCGACCATGGGTCTCCCTATTGTAAATGTTGAAAGGCCTAGTGCATTCACCTAGAGGTGCATCAAATGTATAATGATGCAAACCTAGAGCAAGCAAAACCTGTGCTAGAGAACTTAGGGAAATAAAACCTATGCTACAACAAGACAATGTGCATACACACTTGGAGAAATTGAAAACCTAGGCTAATATTTACAAGGGAGAGGAATTTTTCCTTTTAGTAGCAGTGTTTGAGGTAGATCCCATTGAATGGAATCTGACAATTCTTTTCCATCCAACTTAGCCAGCTAGAAGACATTGCTACTTGTACATCTTGTTACCATGTAGGGGCCACTCCAAATGGCATCAAACTTGGAATGTTTTCCTAGTTTTTCCCGATCTGCATCCCACTTTAGAACTAAGTCCCCCTCTTGAAAGGTCCTTGTTCTTTCTTTCTTATCAAATCTCTTCTTGATCAATGCTTGATCTTTCTCCATGATCTGCATTGCATGTTCTCTTGCCTCTCCTACTTCCATTAGCTCTGCATACCTGATTTCCATAGGTTCAAACTCAGCTAGTTCCAACTGTTTCATGAGCTCCAAAGAGGGTAAACTCCAATGATATGGGCAATACTTCCTCTTTTCTATATACAAGCTTGTATGGGAGCTTCCTGTAGACCTTTTGGATGTGATCCTATCAGCCCATAGAGCTGATTTGAGCTTTGTGTGCTAAGTTCTCTGATTTTCATCAAGATTCCTTCTGATAATTCTTAGTAGGTTCTTATTTGTGAACTCTTGCTTGGCCATTACCTTGAGGGTAATAGTTTGATGAAGTGCTGAGGTATACACCATTCTTAATATCCCATTTGGTGATCCTTGTACCAAGGAATGCCAATGCATTATCTGATATAATAGTGGAAGGGACTCCAAACCTGGTGGCTATTCCTTCATAGAAATCCAAGATGTTGGATTCATTTGCCTCCTTAAGTGCCACTGCTTTAGTCCACTTGGTGAAATAGTCTGTTGTTGTAAGTATCCACTTGTGGCCCTGGCTTGAATTTGGGTTAATCACTCCAATGAATTCTAGTCCCCATTGCATGAATGGCTGATCCACTGAAATTGGACGAAGGGGTAGGGCTGCTAACTTTTCCTTCCCTATGAAGAATGCACACTTCTTGCACTTCATTGATCTCATGAGTAGTAATCCCTAAACACCATAGGCCAATAATAACCAGCTTTCATGATTTTGAGAGCTGTTACTGAGAAGAAAAGTGGCCTCCTGCTTCTCCATCATGGAACTCATGCAACACCCTCTCAATTTGGCCTATCCCAATGCACCTCAATAGAACACTATTGATATCCTTCTTGAACAAGACACCACCAATAAGCACATATGGGATGGCTTGTAGTCTGAAGTATCTCCTCTTTGCTTTGTTCCATTCTGGAGGGCACAAACCTATTTGGATATAATGCACCAAGGCTTGAGTCCAACATGGAATAGGTGTATCATTAGCTGGCTGCTCTTGATCATTCTGTAGTAGTAGGACAACCTCTTCTTCATCCATTAACTCATCTTGTTGCTTGGAAGCGAGCTTCTCACATAGACCCTTTCCACGAACTAGTTTGGTCACTTTGATTTCAATATCATACTCCATTACACGAGTGATCCAACCTTCTCTCTTCTCATTCAAGTCCTTGTTTAGGAGAAAATCCTTGACACCAACATGAGACACTAGCAGTTGAATCTTGTTGTTCGAGACCAAGTGTCTGAACTTCTTCAAACTCCTAATGACAAGAAGGACATGCTTTTCAATGAAAGAATACTTTACCTCATAATCCTCCAAGCTCTGACTAAAGAAGGCTATGGGTTGTTCTAAAACTTCCTTGTTAGGCTGAACCAAGATAGCTGAGATTGTGTCTGACCATCCAAAAGCATACAACATGAAGTCCTTTGAAAAATATGGGTTAATAAGAGTTGGGGCCTTTGATATTACGAGATTGATGGCCTCAAAACTCTCTTTTCCTTCTGTTGTCTATTTAAATGCAAGAATCTTCTTCAACATTATTGTTAAAGGATTCACAAGAGTGGAAAAATTAGGCACAAACCTATGAAAAAAAATTATTCTCCCCAAGAAGCTTTGGAGAGACTTCTTTGTGTTGTGGTAATGGAAGTGTTCGGATGGCTTCAACCCTTTCAGGATCAATTGTTAACCCTTCTCTTGAGACAATGTGGCCCAAAAAATTTCCCTCATGTGCCAAGAATACACACTTCTTTGGATTCAATGACACTCTGAACCTTCTACACCTCTGAAATACCTATCTGAGGTGGAAGAGATGGTTTGCAACATTCTTTGAGAAGATAGTGATATCATCTAGATACACCAGAACTATATTGTTTATCAAGCCTTTGAATGCCATGTCCATAGCTCACTGAAATGTTGCTCCAGTATTTGACAATCCAAATGGCATCTTCTTATAAGCATATGTACCCCATTTGGTGGTGAAGGCTATCTTGAATTGATCTTCTTCTTTCACCATTATCTGATTATAGCCTGAGTATCCATCTAGCAATGAAAACCTCTCAGAGCCAGCTACAACCTGTAAGATCTGTTCCATTGATGGAAGTGGATAATGATCCTTGAGTGATGCTCTATTCAGATCACGAAATTCCACACACAATCTGATTTCTTCATTTATTTTCCTCACAGGCACCAAGTTTGACAACCCAACTTGAATGATTGATAGGGAAGATGATGTTGGCCTCAATTAGCTTGTTCAACTCTTTTCTCATGAGAGGTTCAATGTGAGGGTTTACTGGCCTTTGCTTCTATTCTGAAAGGCTTAGATCCTAGGTCCATCTCGATAGTGTGTTGTGTCAACCTTGGGTTGAAACCTCTTAAATCCTTGTAAGTCCAAGCAAAGACATCTGGGAATTCTTGACAAAGTTGAATGAATTCAGATTTTTCTTGTTGAGTACTTACCTTGCCAATTTATAACATTTTTCCTTCTTCTATGGAAATAGGCTCTGAATCTTCACCTTTTACATAAATATTTTCTTTCTTCCTTCCAGAATTGATCATTTGGGTTGAAGATTGAACTCCAAAGTTACAAGGTCCTTTGGTAATTTGTTGGTTCTTAGCTACACCACTTGGTCACCATAACGATTGTTCCAACTTGTCTTGGTTTCTGGAGGAGAACTCAGCTTCTTCTTGTAGAAAATTGACAATTTGTTGATCATTCTCAAAGACTTGCCAACTTGTGTTGTTATCTGGGACAGCTTGTCTTACAACCACTTTAATATGGGGCTAGGATTTCTCACTCTTGATACTCTCTACCACATCAAATGCCTCCCCGATTACTACCAATTTGTCCGCTACTTCATTCTTCTTCCTTGGGATGGAATTGATGTTGAATGCTTTGAAATATTTGATAAGATCCCATACCCGATTCTTGTAGTTTTTTAACAGATCATTCTTGGTAGAATTATATCCTCAGAATTGATTCACAACTAACTCACTATCACCAAATACTTGCAAGTTTTTAATCCCTCTTTTTCTTTCCCAATGCATTCCATGGATCAAGGCTTCATACTTTGTTGTGTTGTTCGAGCAAGAAAATTGGAAATGGAAGGATAGAGTAATATTTAATACCTTGAGGTGAAACAAGAATAGCTCCTCCTCTGGCTCCCTGTCTACTTCTTGAGCCATCAAAGAATAACTGTCATACCTCATTATCATCCTTGTGGTTTGGCTTAGTGATATCAGGGAGAGGATGATTCTCCTCATGAAAACAATAGACTCCTAGCTCAGATTCCTCCATTTCCTTGTAAGGGTCAAAAGCATGCCTCTTGTTCACCCACTCATCGAGAGTCAATTCTGGAATACACCCAACCTTGGTATCTGTCTCATAAGTGCTTGGGAGGTCTTCTTGATCAAATGTTGAACAATTCACATTGATTGGGATGGGTACATGAGGCTCAATATGGAAATCCACAATGGGCTCAAATCTGATCATAGCCTTAGCCCCATACCTCGTTCTAAAAATCATGTGCTACCAATCAGCAGACAAGTAGCCTCCAATTTTAGCAGTGAAGTCTCTTGACAAACACAATGCAAAATGTGGTGGCAAGTCTATGACTGATACATTTTACAATACAGTCACATTAGGGCATGTGTGTAGTGTGAGGCTCAAATCCTTGATGAATCCAACTGTTGTTACCGTTTTCCCATCCAATTGCACTACACCCTTGGAGATGACTTCGTATTGAAGATCCAGTTAATTGGCTATCTTCTTCGGTATGACCAAGCTACTTGCCCCCAAATCAATCATGTAATTATGCACTAGCTTGTCTCCAATGATCAATGAAACATAGAATGGAGGGGGTTTCATATTCTTACCTTTTTTTCCTCCATGGTTTCCTTCAGGGCTGAGCTACATTGGTAAGAACTTTCTCTTGCTGGTTGGGGGGCTGATTTGAGGTTGACCAATTGGCCATGGAAGCTTGCAACAAGTCTCTCTGTCCTGGGATAGCCAATGACTCCCACATTGAGATGTTTACATTTGTTTTCTTCATACTTTTCAATGATGTTAAATGGGGATGAACTATCTTTTTTCTGCCCCTTTCCTGGTACATTCTTCTCTTGCACATGGGTCATTACAACCAAGTGCCTGAGTAGGTCTAGAAGGTGGCTTGGGCTGGCTCTGCACATTGGGAATTGCACTTTGTGGGGTAATAGAGGGTTGTGGACCATTTGAATCAGAGGATTTCCCCTCTCCAATATTCCTCTTCTTGGACCATGTATTTTCTTCCACACTATGAGGAGATGCTTGATTCATACCACAGAAATATTCAGCCTACCAATTGACAAGCATGGTCTCACTTGGAGGTGCCTCTTTCTGGGTTTCTTACTACTAATTTTCCTCTTGAATGGGCTCTTGGGACACACTAATGGTCTGTACCATCAAGGCCTGGATTAGTGCACCATTGAAACACATTGATTAGTTATGGGGCTGACTGCATGGGAAACACCAATCATATTCTTGAGCCATGTTGTTTTGTGTTGGAACCAAGGCCCTTGATGTTGAAGTTGTGTTTGGATCATATGGTCGGAAAGGCTTAGCAACTTGAGGTTGTCCTTGGTTTTGATTTTGATTTGTAGCCTGAGTTGGTTGTCTATTTTGTTGATATGGGGATCTAGCCTGATATTGAGTTTGAGGTTGATATGGCTTAGAACTCTGAGCTTGCTACCTTTTGATAGTCACTAGCTCATTCCTTAGGTTCCACAACTATTTCATAACCTCTTATAGCTCTTTTGAAGTGCTAGAGGATGAGGTGGAAGATTCGACTGAACTCTGATTCCTTGGAGTAGGTATGGGAGCTAATGTGGTTGTTTGACTAGTGTTTAGAGCTCCTAGTTCTTGATGTAGAGGCATAGGTGGCCTAGGTGCAAGTTTACCAGCCTAAATTAAACAATTTTCAGATCTAATGGAAATGTTATAGGCTGCAGGTAAGGTTACACCTCCCATGGATTGAATCATTAAGGCAATATCAAGAATTTAAAGCTCTAAGAAAGTATAGGAAAACACCCTTCATCTGTGGGTCTCATGGCCAATGGAATCCTATCCCATGTCCTTTGAAATATTAAGTTGAAATATGTCAACTGCTCATTAGGAGCCCTCTTGATGGTTGTCAAATGTTCCAATAAGGATAGATTATCTCCCTTCTCTCCAAATTGGTTGTGAAGAGCTCTGTACAAATGGTCCCAGTTCTGAATAGAACCTGATGTTAGACTCCTAAACCATTGCAATGCTTTCCCCTTGAATGAAGAGGCTAACAATTTGACTGCAATGTCCATCTCAATTATTTTATGAATTACGTAGACATTTACAATGTCTTGAATGTGGTCACTAGGAGTAGTCTGGTGCTCTCAAGTGAAATAGGGAATGCTCTTTAATGATGCAATCGGGACTAGGTTTTGTACATTGAGAGTGAGTGGGTTGATGCCAGTGAAGTTGACATAGGGGTTGGGTGGTGGATGTGCCATTATGATTGGCCTAAGAACCCTTGTTGATTGGATGAAAGGCCTACCAAGGGTGGTGTCGACAAGGTTCTATTTGGTGGAGATGGAGACCTTTGATCTCTTCTCCCCCTACTCCCTTTGTCTGGGGAAAAGTGTAAATAGACAAACAATCCTTCTTCTCTAGTTCTTGATCTGGTCTGAATCCTTATCATGAATCTACCGAGCCTGGGCTACTGAAACCAGTGGACTCTGCCTCTTTTGGAGTCACCAGATGTGTAACTTCAGAGCTTCTTAAAAGCTGAAAACTTACAAAAAGTGCACATCAATCTTTCTATAATAAACTAAAGACCTTTTGGTCCCACCGGGCATGCCAAAACTGTTAGTGAAAAATCACAGCACCCTTGAATGTCTACAACTTGATGGGTTGAGACTCTCAGTGTGATTGTATAACATGGATTTTCTCTCAAATTGTGGGACTCTGAAAATCGAGAGAGCTCTCCAGATTAAGGTTGGTCCCTATTCCTCTATTCAAGTGCACACAAATAAATTGTAGAGGATCTACTCTAAAACCTATCTATCTTGCCAAGGAGACAGGGTTGAGAAGATACAAGAAAATAAACCTAAGCTAACAAGGTGATGCACCAAAGGAATGTTAAACACCCATTTTGTAATTTAACACAGACCATAGAAATGTAATACAACCATCATGTACAAATAACCAAACTACAATGAGAGATCAGAAGACAACAATGAACACATGAGAGGGTTGAGAATCATCCACAGACATATACTATCACTCTAGAGTTGATACATTACATTATAGTAGCCAAGAGGTAAAACTTTGTTTACAACTTGAATGGGAGGTTTGGAAAAATCCACAAATTCACTTGTAGACAAGGGAAGAAGGGAGGGTGCAAAACAAAATTGACCAACCCTTTACAACAAGCCAAGCTCTTACCTTTATAGATGTAGCAAATAGAGGAGAAGAAAAGAGGCGGGAAACCTGATTTGGAGCTCAGCTACCGGACATCAATGCCCCTACAAATCTTGCCCACAATCTGTTGAGTCCACCGCTCTATGTCTATTTGGCATGTCGAAGAAGGAAGAAAAATGGATCAAATCAAATCTAATCTGGTTGTTGAAGCAATCAGATCACATATTAATGGCATGAAGACATTTTCCCAATTCTCACCCACCTAACCTCATCAAAATTAAAATTTCTTGTTTCCATGGCCTAGACGAGGTCGAGACCTTTCTAATGGTGCCAAATTTGTTGAATTTTGAGCACTGGATCGAAAGATATGTCCATTTGAATGTTTGAGTCAGATTCGTACAAAAATGGTAAAAAATAATTTAGTAGAATAGGTCCACGGACAAGAAATTCACTTTACGCCTCTTGCACAAAAATACAAAAATGCAAAAATGGCCTATAGCCCTGCAATTTACTTTTTCCAAAAAACCACCTTCGGGCCCGCCAGTCCGCATTTTCAATTTGGTGAAAAGTCCTCCCCAGGCCCGTCGGCCCACATCTTGAAAAAATTCCTTCCAAGGCCTACCTCCCCACATGTAATTTAAGCCTGACATGTGGCTCCTCTGGGTGTCGGCGGAGGTGTGGCTTATTTTTACACTTTATGCCTTCTCGACCCAAAACAGTTCAAACTACCTCTAGTGAACCACCTTCCCACCTTGACTTGAAACATGACCATGTGTAGAGCTTGCACACATTTTGGGGACCACTTTTGGTTTTTTTTTTGAAGTTGTGCCAAAGAGACACGTGGCTCCTCTACAACTTTGCTCTATTTTTTTTGTTTTGGCTAAGTCCCTTTTGTTTGGCGGGGGCATACGTCTGACCCAGGACACGTGGAGGGTTGGTACACATTTGGGACCTGCTTCCCGATTCTACCTTTTGAATTTGCACGGAGATGACACGTGGAGGCCTCCACGTCGTCCCTTCCATACTTAGATCGATTTAAGCGGCCGACTTTGTCCCCCTTTTTGACTTTTGGACAAGTGGAAGCTCCGTGCTCGCTTGAGACTGGCCCTTGGGCTGCCCCTTTTGAATTTGCGTCATTGAGGCAGGTGGGCACCTTCCGCTGACTCTACCCCATCTTGAATTTTCAACTATCGAATCTGTCCCTTTTCAGACCTAGGACATGTGGAAAGCTAGCGCTTGTCTGGGAGACCCACTTTTAGATTTACCTTTGAAGATGCACCAAGCTGACATGTTGCTCCTTCTACTCATTTGGACTATTCAACAGCTGACTCTATCCCTTTTCAGGCCTAGGACACATGGAAGCTTTGTGCTTGTTTGGGGAACTTCCCTTGGCTTCGACCCTTGAAGGTGCACCTTTGAGACATGTGGTAGCTTCTGCCATCTCTTTCATACTTAGCTAATTCGGGCCCACTCTGAATTGTTTTTGAATCTCGAGGACTTTAAGCCTTTCCCCGTTTCTCTCCTGAGAGCCTCTGGCCTCCTTGACGTTATTTTCCTCCTTTAGGCCTCTGGTTTCTCCATTTCTGAGTCCTCCTGTAACCTGACTATTGGATTTGAAATGTGGGCTTCGTACGACGAAACCGACCTTTAGATTTCTTCCTGTGCACGGTTGGGTTTGGTCAATTTTGTCAGGGAGCAAAATTTGGGATAACTGTTCTTGTGTAATTTTTCAAAGAAATCACCTTCTCTTTTTTGTATCCTTCTTTGTATTACCAATCAACATAAATAAATGTTATATTTTAGAAGCAATATGGAAATCCATGTACAAAATAAATCAGTGAAGTAAATATGCTTCCGCACCAAACTTTTTCCCCTATAAATTGGATATGAAGACTAGATGTAAATCTTCACACATGCATATTATAAGTTATATGTATATATATACATATATATATACATATATATCTGTATATATATATATATATTATATATACTTATACATTTATATTTACGTACAGTATGGTATAGTCCTTGTTGAATAAATAAACCAATACTTTGAACTAGATCAACCTCTAAGTGCATATATATATATATATTGTTGGGGGTGGGTCGGCCAAGCTTCCCACCCCAATACAATTAAATGGGGGGTGGCTGCCTTGGCCAACCCACCCCAAACGCTAAAAACAAAACCCCCACTTTAGCAGCCAGGGCACCTTTGTGTGCAGAGCCCAAAATCAAGCACTTTTACCTAACAAAAAAATGCATATAAATAAACATTTATATGTGTACACACACACACACACACACACACACACACACACACACACACACACACACACACACACACACACACACACACACACACACACACACACATATGAGTATTTTACATAATAGAAATATTTAAATCAGTTAATATACACATATATATCTCAGTGCCTAATCTAAGAGGTGAAAATTTGCATGACTTGTAAAATAAAGCTTCAGATTTGTAAGAATGTAGAAGATATAATAAAAAAGGATTAGAGTTGTGATATGGGAGAGAATATCCTCCCATTGCATACCCAATAGCCTCAGTTCAAACATAATTTGCACGCAAATCCTGTTGCCTCAATTCTTTCTCCATCCTGTAGCTTAACCTAGGCAAATGGAGGCATAATTAGCGTAAAGTGAGAGACAAAAATCCATAAAGAAACTTAGGGCAAATAAAAGGAAGCTCTAAGATCAAAAGAGAGGATTAAATCCATCCAACAGATCAGATTTAATTTGCAACCCTTAAGAGAAGATAAGGGAACTTTAGAAAAAGGTAGGTAATAAATTAAAGAAAACTAATACATGGAATGCTAAGGAATGTGTACAGGTGTAGGAAAAGAGATGTTAAGTATAATTATTTTAATTTAAAGCTTTTATTTATAAAGTGTGCATGGAGTATGTGTTAGGACATTTAAAATTATGGGTATGGGTGTCTTTAAATAATTAAAGTCAAGGGGTAGTGAGGAGGATTAAATAGTTAGGAATAATGTAATTAAATATTTTATTTAGTAATGTACATGTGATGTTAGATGGGTGATTTATTCAAAATATTATAAAGGTGCTCAGTATTTTAAAATAGGAATTTCACAATAGAAAGATTTAAATCCGTTAATATACACATATATATCTCAGTGCCTAATCTAAGAGGTGAAAATTTACGACCGATTTAATCTCAGTATTTGGGAAATGTTTTGTCCTAATGTTTTCGGGCGTCGTAACTAGCTGTTCAAAAATAAATGGGCGGCATTGAATTGAAAATTCAAAATTTAAAAATAACTAAATCCCGCCCGCACATTCTTTTATCTTGGCACTCCCTTCAGAATTTCAATGTCGACTACAATGTGTTCAAGAGAAAAGTTAGAGCTAGAAACGATGGTGTTGGCGGTTACGGCGCAGGTGGAGATAGTGGTAACAGATATGGTGCGGGTGGCTCTGGAGTTGGGTATGCTGCTGGTGGCAGGTATTGGAGGTGGTGCGGGTGATTCTGGAGCCGGTTATGGTGTTGAAGGCTCTGCTTACGGTGTTGTTAGTGGGTCTGGTGTCAGGTAGGGATTCGAAGGAAGGAGCGGATGTGGTAGACAGGCGGCAGGTGAGACCGTGTGTGGCTAAAATTCTGGGGGCGGTGCAGGCGTTGGGATGGCCACGATGGAAACAATGGGCCAGACTTGAGCGTGGACTAGGGCCTCAAGGGGTTCGACATTTCCATGGCCGCGCCGACAGCTCGGAGCTTCAGTACCTGAAAAACACCGTGACCACACACTTGCACAGTAGAACAACACAACCAAGACATCAAATCGTTGGCACTCATCTCCACTCGCAAGACGGAGGATGCGTTGCACATCTTAAAGCTCATGTTCGCCTTGCATTTAACAGCAATGTTCCATGCGGTGGACCATCGACAGCTCGAAGAAACCCTAGTAAAAGTCATGCAGAATGTCGTTTCCACCCTTACAGACGAATGCGACACAACGGCGAGGATTTTATATGTAGCTAAAGCGCTCCCTGTTTACACGTTTACACATACCTTGAATCACCCTGCAACCCCACGATGCCCCTCTTGTTAGGGCTGAAAAAATCCTTTTCCGATTCCATTCTGGCTCTCCACAAAAAATATGGAATTGAGACAGACACCTTGGTCGATCAGCTCGCTGATCTCGAGAAGCGGCTATGCGACCGCCTGGAAAAGCAGATGACGGAAGTGAGGGTTTTGTTTGAAAATAAAGGGCATAAAATGACAGACAACGACAATGCACTCCTAAGAATCCAGGATTCCAAATTCCTTCCTTTTTACTGTTTTGTTCGGGATTAGCTTGAAACAGGTGTGGTGAGTCCGAGAAGAGAGAAACGCCGCAAGAGGACGTGTAGAAAGTGTTCGTTGCAATTGCCGATGGCATAATTATGGTGGCTCTACTACACTGCCTGCAAGGTTTTCTCGGCCAACGAAAATGGGAATAGTCTACATTAGTATTAGTAATGTTTATATTAACAATAAAATATAAACTCACATAAATAGTATTGGTTATGATGTATGAGGTTGCACTTGTATCCAATCGTTTATGGTGTGTATTATACATTTTATTTAATTATATTGTTTTCTTTTCCCGAAAACATTATATTAGCAAGATGGTTCCGATATTGTTGAGCCATATATTTGATGGATTTATTGAGTTTATATTTTATTAGAATATTGAATTTAATTAAGTTTAGATATTAATCTTTATTTAAGTAGAGAATGGGCAATCAAAGTAATGGAAAAGTATTTCCAAGAATTAAAGAAGAGATACGAAGATATGCAAATATTTAATGAGTAGTAACTATTTTGATATTGGAAGGTGATATGATGCAATGAAATTTTCAATGCTTTAAGGATCATGTGATTCAATTTTTTTGGGAATATACTCTTTTAATCTTGGAGATTCAGGGTAGCTTTATTTCTATGTGTAAAGTGATATTTACTAGTAATTGAATTTGAGTTGTGCAACAGATACATTGATGGAGAAGAGAAAAAGATTCTTAAATGGAACTTTCCACTGATAATTTTATTCCTTGCATAATTTAAACATGTGATATGACACTCTTATTATTTTTTCATTTCTTACTAAAAATCATCGCTTTGTTCACCTTCCTTCTTGCCAAATATTTTTCCTAGGAACTCAAAATGCTACTATTGGACACTTTCAAGTGTGAAACAAAAGAATAATTGCACTTGAATATAAATATTTACACAATTCTTAAATTTCATGTTATTTTTGTTTCTCATGATTATGCTCATCTATTAAAAAAAGAAGCGACAATTATTTAGTGTAGATGTTGTGGTTCTCGCTAGAAAATAAATTATTCCTTCAATAATCAAAGGAACCTCTCTCCTCGAAACTACTTGCAAGAACGATTCAACCAATAAGGTAATCAATTCAATCGGGTATACAAACATGGTGGTTGTCAAGAATGGGATTCTAATTAAAACCAAATAATATGAAACTTTAATAATCTTGCACATGACCAAACTTTATTTTGAATGTTTACACAACTCATGCACCGTCAATTCCTTCACGTGACCTTATGTCGAGAGATAAACTCATGTGCCAATAACTATGCACACTTCCATACTTAATGAATTTCCTCATACCTCTGCAGACTTCCAAAATTAGTTAATTTTCTTCCAAAATCTATTTTATGCATCAAGAAAGAAATACAAAAAAAAAAAACTATTTGAACTATTTTTAATTAATATGGTATTGCATGTGAACCCGAATGATCATACATCATATACCTTATGTAATTTTGAAACCATGACCTCTTACTTATGCGAGATCTACTTCTAGAATTTTGTTTCTTGTAACCTCGTTAGTTCTCATCTAGCTTGTATCCTAAACTTTGCTTCCTCTTCATTTCAGCAAGTATTCTTTATGGTCCCTGTTGCATGCTATTTTCACCATACGGTCAATCACACTTTCATCTTCTTTTCACACTTTTTTGACATCTTATATCTCCAATAAAACTTTTCAACTTTTCCCCTTCATAATATAGATACAAATTTTCCACATTTATTATGTTTGAGACATTTATACCTTCAAGACAAGTCAATATCATATGCATTTTATGAAAACTTATGAAAACATTTACACGGTCCAATATCCTTCCACTGCAACTTATTGTAAGTTATTCTAGGAAATATATTCTTTCTCAACTGATTTAGAACTAAATCTCCCACATGACACTCAAATTATTTTCTTTTTAAATTTACATGTTCGTATTGTGAATTATTCTTGACCAATTGCTTGTGCACTATATAGTGCACATATTTCATGTACTCTACAAATTCTTAAGCTTATGTCCAATTTACTTACTGTTTTATGATATTTGAAAACTCTTTGAATCCCCTTAGACTACTTCCACACACTATTTGGAATGGTGCCTTTCCAGTACATCTCTTCACTGAAATTCGCTATATACAAACTCTTGTTGTAAAAAGGTTAAGAATATAAGAAATATTGACCCATCCTTTAGAGGTTGTAGGAAAAATGGTATTATGAATTTATTGTTTAAAAGTATCTTGTGTTCCTTTAATGAACCCCTTTGAGAGGCAAACAAACTCAGGAAATACTATCTAAATATGGGTTACATCCTTTTCAAAACATACTGTAAAAATTTTTTTGCTTGCATCCATATGAGCATATTTGTAATGCCCACATTTTCAACACCAAAATACAACAATAAAATTATAAGAATTTTTTTTTTTACGTTAATTGCACACTACAAAATACCACATGGAATCCAAATAAAGAAACTCGACATCACCTAGGAAACTTACATAAACATGAACCGACTCATACAATAGGATAACATAGGATACACATCAATGTTTTACTCAAATGATGTAAACTAGGAAAATGACCCAATTACAGTAAGAAACACAGGATAGGCATACTAATGTAGCCAAATTATGAACAAACTTGATATACTGCAAATAATATGAACTCCAAAGAAAATAAATCTCCTTCTTTGTTATTAAATAATGAATTACAATGTTTCCTAAATAGGAAAACAACTCCCAACTTAATTTTCCAAGAAAAATCTAACTAACTTGACTAAATCTACTCTAGGTGGCGGAAATTACTATGTTTAGCAGTTTAGTAGATACTGCTATTCTTAGTAAGTTCACATGTTTTTTCGTATGCGCACAAAAAATTTCACGCATTTTGTACATGCCTAAATTAGAGTAATTTCCAACTTTATAACTCATAATGCAACTAACAGACTAAAATTAACTAATGCCGAAAAATAGGGAAAAAACAAACTACAACTTAAATCCTAATTTTTAGCCTCAAGATTGCAGATTTAGGGTCGAAAAATATGCCAAAATGTTCCCTAACTGGTAGGGAAGGTTTCCATTGTGTTCGTCTCATCGAAAAATTTGGTTTCAAAAAAACAACGGACTCAAACAGACACCCGGAGCTCAAGTTATGACCTTGTCAAGTTCCTACTAATTTTGGTGCATCACATACTCCATGACATGGCCTTTTCATGGTTTACATATTCATTACATTTAGGTTTTCATTGTATGACCTAATAGTTTTCAACACAAATAAACACATAAGGTTTAAAATTCCCTATTTTTCAAACATCAATTACTTTATTTTTAGCGCATTAGTCTTTAATGGAGAATGTGTGGTTGGTTCGTTTCTCTAATACCATTAGTTATCCATAGCTCATGTATTAAATAAATTCATTTTAAACAACTAGAGAGATTCATATGTGTTGGCCAGAAAATTTTTCAGGTGGAAAAACTTGTGGATTTCTTGCCAACGCTCTTAGAATCTAAGTCCCTCTACTTAACCGGTGCAGATGTTGTATATGCATGCATGAGTGAAATTGAGTTTTCTTTGGTCGGCCTTACAACCGAGGATCCAATAGGGGCACTCCAATGACCCTAGGAAAAGCTAGAAATTTCTTGATAGGGAAGACTTTGTTTGAAGTGAAGGGAAGGGGAGTGAGAAAAGAGGTAGGAGAACTAATGTTTGAGGTAGAAAATGATATTCCTACACACACTAGTTAGAAATTTCCTCACATGCACTAAAATTATGAAGAAACAATATTGCAAACAACAACAAGAAAAATTAGAAGTTAATGAACACAAAGTATTAGTCAAATCCTTAGTCAAAAAAGGCTCGAAACTCCTTCTTCTTGCATTAATGCTCAAGCATAGAGTTTACATGGTATATGAATGAAAGATATTTAGAACATGGGAAAAGTGGCTAACATTTTTCACTCAAAAATGAGCAAAATATATCACATGATATTACAAGAATATAACCAGCTAGAAGAATTTCAGAATTAGAACCCTCTTGAATGAAGAGCTCATTACAATTTACACCAATATAAATTGTCCTTTCACCTCCCTCATATGACTCTTCATTTCCATATACCACTCGTGACCTTTTGTTTTCCATGAATTAAGTATTTCTCTTATAATTTTTAGAAAATGCTTTTTACAAATTAGAAAAAGGTCACTAAATTTAATAGGATGAAATATAATGATGACACATAATGAAGAATTAGAATGGAGAGAGAAAGTAAAGAGGGAAAGAGAGGGAGAGGGAAAGGATGGAAGGGAAAACTCTCCTTGTGATGAAATGATTTGAATTCCTAGATGTAGCCATGAAATTTTAGTGGGGATTTCTGCCACTTGTGATCTTCTACACTGATAAAGATTTCTCTCTCGAATAACTTCAAATAATTTTCTTAATCTAGTGATGACCACAAATTCTATCATGCATGAACATCCTGAACGATAGAATGAATGTTTAGAATCAATGTAATGATGTTTACCACTGCAAGCTTGAGATGAACACATACAATGCCCACGATGACCTTCCTTGAAACTTGGTTGACGAACCCTTTGAATCGTAATCGTTCTGACCAATTCCCTTTGGATCACTCAATTCTTTAAATGATGAAGATGAATTTACACAATGTGCCTTGTGAGGCCTTGCTTTGCTTCTGTAAACCATTGCACTTAATATGATGCTTCTAGAACCTCTGTGAAGTTCTCATCCCTCCTTTTCAACTCATGAAAGGATCTCATTATCCAAAAGGAAGTCCATAAAGTAGTAAGGTGAGTGAAAACAAAGTCATATCCAATTTTCTACTCTGAAATCAAAACTTTCTATTTTTAGAATATGAGGGTGTGCTCTATTATTCTGGGGCATATCACCTGTCTTGCTCCAATTTCACTTTCTAAACCATATACCATATTCCTACATCCTCTGTTCCAAATATATTGCTATTTTTAGTACATTTCTATTTTTAGCAGGTTGTTATGTTGGGAAGAAGTCATTTTCTGTGTTACTTTCCATTTTACCTCTTTTCTGATTATCCTGAGTACTAAAATTGTAATTCAATGGGACTCATCATTTATAGCCCGCGAGGAAGTATAATTGTTATGGCGAAATCAAAGCACCCTTGAATGTTTGCAATTTAATGGATTGAAACTTCAGTGTGATTCGTCAACCATAGAGTTATCCCAAAGTGTGGGACTTTGTAATCAGGATAACCCTCCAAAGAAGGCCAGATTTATATCCTAACCTAGTGCCAACAACTCCAAAGTGTAGAGAGTTACAAATCTAACCCTAATCTAAAGCTTTCCCAAGGATAAAAAGTTAGAGAAAATGCATAAAATTAAAACCTACTCTAAGGAAAGGTGATGCACCGAAAGGATGTCGAACAACCTATATGATAAACACAACACAACTGGATTTTTTTTTTTGAAAACACAACAATACACAATAACCTTATATGCAATAAAAGATAATAAATATGCAATAGAACACAGAGGATGGTTTGAAAAATCAACATATCTAATTTTATAACTCTCAAAGTTGGTACAATACATCACATTTAAAGTCAAAGGCATAGATTTTGCATTACAATGTCAAGTAGGGAGGTTTGGAATCTCAAAAAAATATCTTACAAACAAGAAGAAGAAGGGAGGGGCATATATAAGGTCTCTAACCTTTTAAAATGAACCCCTCCTTAGAATATATAGGAAAAATGAGAGAAAGGTAGAGTGGATAATTTGAATCCTTACTTCAACCACCCTAAAATGAATTAAAATATCCTTAAACAATGATGGGTACCACTGTAAAAAACATACTTTAATGTACTTTTCCTTGTTGGAGAAGAAAGGAAGCCTATACCTCATTATTTTTGTAGATGAGAAGTCTGGTGCCCTCGAAAATGGCCATCTGAAGGTCAGGGTGTCATTCTACCAAAATTATGGCCATCTAAAGGTTGGGGTGTCATTCTGAAAAATTCCAAACTGCTGATCTTCCTTTTGTGGAGTTTGAAATGCATGCAACCTCAGAAATCCCTAAATTTTGGAACTTCAGACTTCTTGACTTCAGAGGTTGAGTTACTGTTTATTTGCTTGGGTGCGCAAAAACTCCAAAACCTTGAAATTCTAAAGTCTTAAATTTTAGACATTCGGAATTTAGAACTTCAGACCTTTAGTTTTGATTTTCTGTGTTTTGGGGCTCCAAACTTCAAAAATTGTGAACTCCAAAAATCTGAAATCTGAAATTCAGACTTTGGGTTTTAGAAATTTTCCTTTTTAGAATTCTGTCATTGTTCAATTCTCAAAATGGCTAGAGAATTCTGAAACACCGAAACCCGAACCTCTGAAACTTGGACCTCAGAAATTCAAAAATTGAGACCTTCGAAAGTCTGAAATTGGGACCTCTGAAAGTTTAAAATTGTCACCGCGTTGACCCCGAAACCAAGTTTAAACTCCAAAATCCAAACCCTTTCGTACTTCAGACTTTCAAGATTTCATGCTTTTTGCTCGCTTTTCTGACTGGTCATTACCTATCTCCGAATCTCCAAAACCTGAAAGTACAAATTTTAGACTTTCAAAACTTTTCCCTTTTTGGGCTTGAGGCACTTTGCACCAACCTGTGCTTAGCGAGATCTCGAAAATTTACATCGGGGTTTCAGAATTTGTTGTTTCCTTTCCGTTGAGTACCCAAAATCCACATTTAGCCTACCTTTGAAAGGCTCCACCTCCGAAGTCCAAATTTCAAACTTCAGAACTTCTTGATTCTTTTAATTATCTCAAAATCCTGGGATTCTTTGTATTGTGTTCAGTCCTCTTGAAATGCAAAATCTCTTGATGAATCAAGTTGTTCATTTCCTCTACGTGCAAGGTCATGTTTTTTCTATTTTTCCTAAGGTGAAGAATTGGATAACAATAAAATATGCTATTTTTATTAAATGGTGAAAATAACCTCTGTTTGCGACGGGATAAATGTTTTTGGATTTGGCTCTTTTTCATGAACTCTCGCTCTAATTTTTATCATTATTCACTTTCACGAAAGCTCAGAAATGAAAATTGAAAATTTACGTCTGGTTAGAGGTTTGCATATGGAGCTACTAGGGTAGAGTACAGATAAAAAATATTTCCTTCATATCTCTAGAAAATAGAAACTTCATCGTGCAATAACTAGTTTGAGATAAACTAGATTTTTTGGAGACCCTTCGCTCAGAATTTGGGATGATTTCGCCAGGCAGATCTTCGGGAATTTGAAAATTTCTTTGAAGAGGAAAGAATGCTGATAAAAAACACAACCCTCCATATCCCTAAAAAATAGGGACTTCATGGCATGAAAACTAGTTCTCGCAAAACAAGATTTGTTAATGATCATTCCCTCAAATTTTCGCATGATTTCACCCACTGGAACCGTGAGAAGTGCAAAGGTAACTCATTGATTTTTTCTAATAATTTCTCACGATGGCCATTAATGGAGATTCAAATTTGTAGTTCTAGTTTTTGTCTCTGTTCGTGATGAAATCAACTTCAATGCATTAGGTTTTTTCTTCTTGTCTCACTGGTGAAATTTCTCTTCAATCCAGTTGCTAGTTTGACGAGGAATTGAGCTCCAAATATATCTTCAATCCTTGGATTTTGAGCTCCAAATATACCAGAGGTCACATGGGGGTTGGGAGAATTTTTACAAGGTTGATGTACCTGATCCTATGAGATTTCGAGGACATAAAATCCAACCAGTCTTCTGGAGCTGACATGTGTCCTCCAAAACTATGGCTAAGTCCCAAAATTGCTCCAAGAGGATAACTTGCGACGATGATAACTTGAGCTCCCGATGGACTTGTTTGGGAAAATTGTATATAATCCTAACTAGAAATTATATTTTGAATCCAATAGTGGGGGTTGTATGTTTTTATTTTTGCATTAGACTTCTAAAAACGTTGAGTTTTTATTTGGTACTCCACATATACCTGTGAAAACCTGCCTATAAACCTGGTGCACAAAAGTGTTGTGAAAAATATGATTTTTCCATCTTGCAGGGCTTGGAATTATGTTTTTTGTTATATAAAAGGTGTCCAACCTTTTAAAATGATCCCTTCCTTACAATATATAGGAAAAATGAGAGAAAGGGAAAGAGAATAACTCAAATCCTTACTTCAATCACCCTAAAATGCATTAAAATATCCTTAAACAATGATGGGTGCCACTGTAAAACATATACTTCATTGTACTTTGCCTTGGTGGAGAAGAAAGGAAGCATACACCTCATTATTTTTGTAGGTGAGAAGTCTGACACCCTCTAAAATGGCCATCTGAAGGTTGGGGTGTCATTCTACCAAAATTATGGCCATCTGAAGGTTCGGTTGTCATTCTGCAAAAATTACAAACTGCTGATCTTCCTTTTTGGAGTCTGAAATGAATGCAACCTCGAAAATCCTTAAATTTTGGAACTTTGGACTTCTTGACTTCTGAGGTTGAATTACTATTTATCTTCTTGTGTGTGCAAAAACTCCAAAACCTCGAAAGTCTAAAGTCTAAATTTTCAGACATTCGGAATTCAAAACTTCAGACCTTTTGTTTTGATTTTTTGTGTTTTAGCGCTCCAAACTTCCAAAATTTTGGACTCCAAAACTTTGAAATCTTAAATTTGGACTTTGGGTTTTAGAACTTTTCCTTTTCGGAATTCTGTCATTGTCCATTGCTCAAAATGGCCTGAGAGTTCCGAAACACCAAAACCTGAACCTTCGAAACTAGGACCTCTGAAATTCCGAAATCGATACCTTCGAAAGTATGAAATCGGTACCTATGAAAGTTTGAAATTGCCACTGCGTTGATCCCAAAACCAATTTTAACCTACAAAATCCAAACCCTTTTGTACTTTGGACTTTAAATATTTCATGGTTTTTGCTCGCTTTTATGACTGGTTATTACCTATTTCCATATCTTTGAAATCGGAAAGTACAAATTTTAGACTTTCAAAACTTTTCCTTTTTGGGCCTAACGCACTTTTCACCTATTTGTGCTTAGCGAGATATTTTAAATTTAGACATCAAGGTTTTAGAATTTGTTGTTTCCTTTCCGTTGAGTACCCAAAATCCACCTTTTGCCTACCTCTGAAAGGCTCCACCTCCGAAGTCTAAATTTCAAACATCAGAACTTCTTGATTCTTTGAATTAGCTCAAACTCCCGAGCTTCTCTACAATGTGTTTGGTCCTCTCGAAATGCAAAATCTCTTGATGAATCAAATCCTTCATTTCCTCTAAATGCAATGTCATGTTTTTTCTATTTTTCCTAAGGTGCAATTGTTTTTTGATTGATATAGCGGGTTGAAGGGACTCATTCCCTAATCCTTGAGATGAGACCAGCTCCTCAGGAGAACAAAAGGGCTATAATAGCCAAAAAAACAACTGCCTATCAACTTAACAAAGATAAAAATATCCTAGAAATACTTCCCACCCTGGGATGGAAAATAATCATCAATGTTGCTCGTGCATCCTTTTTTATTTTTATACTTCTTTAGCTTTTTCCATTTTCCTACATTAGATGAAATAACCAACAAAAGGTCACTGGGATTTTCCGAATCCATCAAATTTTCTGACATTGAATCCTGCTCCGATTCCAAACTTTCAGAAGCATGTCCCCTTTTTAAACCACCTATAACCAAGTGATTTTCTTAAAATCCCATCTTTGTATCATTCTTCTCTGTAACAATTTTACCGTCTGAGGTAAAATTATTCATATTTTCTTTAAAATTTGATGCAGATACCAAGTCAGGGTTTACAAATCCCCATCCACTCGAAGATGTTGATCCATTTTTTTTCTAGATTTTTGATTCTTATTGAAGGGACATGAAGCTTGCAAATGGCCTGTATTTCTTCATAATCTACACCGAAATGCAATATTCTCATATTCTAAGATCTGGGTATGCTTAAAATCACCCCATTCAAGGTTGATTCGACTAGGTATTCCTTTTCTTAAATAAATTTCAAAGCAAATTCAGGAAAATGAATACATAGCCGAATGTGTTTTGTCTAGGTCATATTTTATGAATTTTCCCAAAATGTTCCCAATATCATCCAAGGCATACCACAGATGTAAGAGGACTTTAGGAAGCCTAACCCAAACCAATGTTTTGGCCACTAAATAAGTATTCAGATCAAAATCTTGGAACCATGGAGTGATAAATAAACCCACATGTACCTAGAATCAAGGACAATTTGTCAAACAATGCTGGTAATCTTCAGGTTCCCTAAAATGGAAAACGAAAAAGCATTTGGAACAGAGAGAAATTTCACACTTTTGGGTCCAATTTTTGAAAACCCATTGATATAGATTTGAGGAGGAAGGCCAAAAACCATTAACCCTACCAATAATGACATCCCGTGATAAGGTTTTGATATATTCTTTAACTTCTGGGCCTAGTTATTTTATGTATTCTTTCTCGAGGATCGGCCACCTTTGTTTTCAAGTGCATCTTTGAAGGAGGTACTCTTCTAGGTATGCACTGATCCATGACTTTCTGAATCTCTAGCTCCCTTATTCCTACTACCATCCCTACCCAGGCCACTAGCTCCAGATGGATTCATTTTTGGAGCCCTAGGGTTAGGGCACAAGTCCGGCTCCTTCTTATCTCGTCCAACTTGGTCTAGCGCTCCACCACCAACCAGTGACCCAATAAAAACATGGCTGAAATCATTCACCGTTCCCTTTTTGACCTACGCAACATTATGTTTCCTACATTCAACCTCCTTCTTAGTCACTAGGTTCACACTCTTTCCCTCCATCACCAATTGCTCTCTCTGCCTTCCCCGTATCTGCGAATATCTCTGAAAAATCTGTTCTCATTGCCTAAGGTGCAAAATTAGATAACAATAACATATGTTCTATTTATTAAGTGGTGAAAACAACCTCTATTTGTGACGGGACCAACTTTTTTTGATTCGGCTCTTTGTCATGAACTCTTGCTCTAATTTTCAACATTCTTCGCTTTCACAAAAGCTAAGAAATGAAAATTGAAAATTTACGTCTGGTTATCACTTTGTGTATGGGGCTATCAGGGTAGAATACTAATAAAAAATATGGCCTTCATATCTCGAGAAACTAATAACTTCATTGTGCAAAAACTTGTTTGAGAGAAAATAGATTTTTTAAAGACCCTTTGCTCTGAATTTGGGATGATTTCATAAGCTAGATCTTCGGGAATTTGAAAATTTCTTTGAAGAGGGAAGAATAACGATAAAAACAAAACCCTCCATATTCCTAAAAAATAGGGACTTCATGGCGTGAAAACTAGTTCATGTGAAACTGGATTTTTTAACGACCATTCCCTCAAAGTTTTGCGCGATTTCGCCTACTGGAACCATGAGAAGTGGAGAGGTAGCTCAATGATTTTTTCCAATACTTTGTCATGGTGGCAATTAATGGAGATTTAAATTTGTAGGTCTATTTTTTATCTCCGTTCGTGATGAAATCAAATCCATTGCGTTAGGTTTTTTATTCTTGTCTCATTGGTGAAATTTCTCTTCAATCCAATTGTCGGTTTGACAAGGAATTAATCCTTTTTCAACGTGGAGATGGAAGTGAAATTTATTCATTTTGAGAATTCCTTTCTACAAATAGGAGGTTTGAATATAAGTTTTTAATAGCCTTAAATAGATAAGAAATCAACAACAGATGATTTGTCAATCCGTGCACTAGTTTGGAAGATTTCTTCACATTTCAATTTCATGACAATGGGGATTTCCATTATTCTTCTTTTTTATTGTTTGTTTTTATTTCTTATCTTGATAAAATCTCCTCCTAAGACCTGTATATCACCATGGGGTATAATATTTAATTGTTGTGGTAAATTTGGTTTGATCTTTGGCAATGATGGAGTGGTGGACTGAGGTGTTATCTGTAACTTTTTTCTTGAAATGGAGAAGTTATTAAAAGCAGTAAGAAGAAACCAATAATTATGAAATTTAAAATTTTTAGAGTTGGAGTTGGGTGCATTTTGTTTTACCTTGAAATCCCTCACCTCAAATGGACATGACAAACATATGTTTCCATATTGAGCAAGAAGGTGACACGTGGCATTGATCTAACGACAGGGAGTGATAGCTTCAAAATTAGCTTTAAACTACCGAGGGGCTAGAAGCGGGTCACATGGGTGACCAAAAGTCTTTCCTAGGGAGTAGGTGCAATTTTCAAGGTTTAATGTCCCTAACCTGTAAGGGGCATGAGGGACATCAAATTCCACGACGATCCTAGAAATGACACAAGGTGGAGATCCGACGATAGGGATTTTGAGCTCCAAAAACAGTAGGGGGCTAAACTGGAAATCCTTATGGTCGTATGGGGTTCCAGAGGTCACATGGGGGCTGGGAGAATTTTTATAAGGTTGATGTACCTGATCCTATGGGACGTTGGGGTCATAAAATCAAGCTAGACTACTAGAGATGACATATGTCCTCCAAAACTTTAGCTAAGTCCTGAACTCGCTCCAAGAGGAAAACTTGCGACGATGATAACTTGAGGTCCTGATGGAATTTTTTAGAACAATTATATATAATCCTAACTAAAAATTATCTTTTGAATCCAATGTTGGGGGTTGTATGTTTTCATTTTTCCATTCGATTTCTAAAAACATTGATTTTTTATTTGGTACTCCACATATGCCTGCGAAAACCTACCTATCAACCTAGTGCGTAAAAGTTTTGTGAAGAATATGATTTTTCCATCTTGTAGGCCTTCGAATTATGGTTCTGGTGATGTTTTTTTTTTCTCCTAAATCCATCTGGAGCTCCCGGAATCACCTTCCAAATCTCAGTGACTGTTTTGGCCTGTGCACTGACTAGGCCTCTGAACCCTAATTATGGCGAAACTTCCCCAACTTCAATTATCCCTTCCAAAATATTCTTGAATAAATTACATGATGTCCCAAGACCTTTGAATCACCTCCACATCTACTTTGAATTTTTTTCTCTACTCCATGAGGTTGCTCCAGCCCTAGGAAGGCTATTGATAGCCCTTCTCACAACTTCCTGTAGCTTGCTATTTTTAGTGAACTCTAAAAATCACCTAGGGGGAATGAATGGAATTTTCGAAATCTCCTAGTGGGATGAGATAATGTTAATTGTGAGGTCACTTGGATTGACTGCATATACCCTAGGGATTCATGGAATGATAAGACCTAAAAACATTAACACAGGGGTATAGTTATCATGCTCGGGAATTATTAACTTCCTTGTTGCAAACTTACATGACAAAAATTGGCTCTAGCTTAGGGACATGACATGGAATGAGTGTAGCAAAGACATGACATGGAGAATCCTAGAATTTGAACATTTCAAAGCAAAAAGGATTTCCTTATCCATTGGGCCCTACAGAGTCATGTACAACTTACGCGCGAGAGAGAGAGAGAGAGAGAGAGAGAGAGAGAGAGAGAGAGAGAGAGAGAAGGAAACACACACAAAACAATGAGAAAGGGAAACACACAAAAAAACAACACAAAGGGAAACACACCATGGAAATGAAATTATATACAAAGGGATGGAAATTTACATAGGTGGGAAAATGATATGCACATACCCAACAATGGGTTGATAAAATTACATGCCATCATGAAATAGTGGATTAAAGTATGACCATTAAAGAACAAAAACTATTATTTGATCAAACCATGCTTTGGTGATGGATTTGCAAGGCTTTAGAAAAATAAAGTTGACTATAATTCCATCTTGGTACTCATACTACACAGAGAACATTCTTGCATCCAATGAACACTTTATCACTTTCTCAAAAATCGTGTACCTTGATGCTCCCGCTTTATGTCCTACAACCATATGACACTAGTCTATCATGTCTTGAAGAGTGGGAAAATTTATTCTATTATAAAAACATTCATCTCCTTTTATTTTCAACTTCAAATCATCTCTTATATCAGCAAAACACTTGGAAGGAGTGATAACAAAATGGTTTTCTTCCCATTCAAGAACTTCCCCAAACATCCCACTTTGTTTCTTTCAGAAATGTTTTTCAAACGTGGAGGTTAAATCATTGAGCTGGATATCTTCACCATCCTTGAGATATTGTTGTAATATAGGAACATGTTCAAGGTGATCCTTAGCTTGGAGGATGGTGAGTGCAGTCTGAGTTTTGACCATTTGGCAAGAATCATGCATACTTCTGCGTTGTTGTCTGGAGAAATGGTTGCCAATATGCATTTTTTTAGAGTGCATCTTGATATCATTTTAAAATTGCAGCTTTTGGTTTGGCCATGTATGCATTCTTCACCCTTCGTTGGAATTTTCCATATGATTTTCTCTTTCATTGATGGACCATTCTGAGATAGTGGGAGAAATTTGATTTTGAATATTCTCCAAACATTGCTGCATATTTTCACCATATTTCGAAAAAAATTCTTCAATGCAAATCAGCTCAATGTTTTCCATGTTATCTTCTTCCATGATAGTGGTGTTATCCTCTTCGAAACTGGATATTTCCAAACAAGATTCATGATATTTTCCTCTATTTTCACTCATGAACTTCTTCACATGATGTGGAAGGAAAAGACATGCTTTCATGTCCATTCACATCAACTGAAGTATTAGAGAAGTCATCAAGATTATCCATTTGCTCCATCTCAACATCAAAAATTGGTGCACCAAAATTGGAAGCACAAATTAACTCATGCCTATCTTGTATCTCCATAACCTGGGTTAAGAGTTCAATGCTGAGTTGAGGATCTTAAGTTTATTGCACAACCTTCAAGATATCTTGTATAGATAGTTCTTCTGAAGTTTCCATATGCTCATTTTTATCTTCATTAGAAGAATATTCTTGTTGTGCCTCTAGGATATGGTTAAAAATCTGTTCCATACCCTCCACTGATTCATTTGAAACATTATCGTTCACCTCTTCCATGATTTACGTTGCCAAAGATTTAATTTATTCCCAGCACGTGCATACTTGATTCATGACACCTGTTGACAAGGAGAAGATTTCCACGTGTTGTGGGAAGGGAACTCCTTTAAGCTCAAAATCCATATCATCTTCTTCTTGGTAAGAAGTAGAGAACCGAGTTGGGGTAGCAGTATGAGAAGAATTTTCAGCTACATCTTGACCATCCATTATTAAATCTTCTACTCAGGTGAAATATGAAAGGCTAGGTTCTCACCATGATGATGATTCTTCTCCCTCATTGAGTAGAGGTTTTGTTTAAATTTTTCATTCTCCTCAGATTTGAAAAGAGAGTGGGATTATTCCATTTGATCATCCATGATTGCATCGGGAAGAGATTTTGATTATTTTGACTTCCTCCATTTCTTCATGCAACATTTTTGCATTACTCAAAAAATCAAAATATAAGGGAAGATTATCTATGACCATATTAAATTCATCATCTTTGGATGTTTATGTCGGGTGAATTTATTGCACTTTTTCACATCTCTCCATTTCATCATTAATTGAATGATAAAAATTTGAAAACAGATCATTCATAATTACTTTTAATTGGTTGTCTTCTTCATCATTAATGGAGTCTTCGGAAAGCATTAGATAATCTATTATGCAAAAAGGATCTTCTTTTATTGAATATATTATTCCCCCCATGGGATGTGACTCGAGCCAAATAGAATTGATGAATGGTGATTCTATCTTTGTCTCTTCTAATTATTCCTCCATGAAGTTTCTATGGATTTGATTGGGAGGTTCCATGACAAGATATTATTTAGAAGCATCCAATAATATTTCAAGAATGAAAACCTCATAGTATAGGCAGCAATTTGGTTCTTTTTCCATATGGTGCATCTCATCTTTTTCCTCCATTTGATGTAAAGCTTCAAGATGTTCATATCTTCTCTGTAGAACTAAAGCATACCTCCAAATTTAATCAAAGACTTTAAGGTCGGAATTTCCTTCTATTATGCTCTGAAGCATCTCCAAATATTCTATTTTCAACATGTTCATATCCTTCATCACTATATGCGAGGAAGTCATTTGTAGAGAGGTGTAAGAAAGTTAATGTTCTCAATTTTACATTGAGATGTGTGAGATTGTAAAAATATTCTTAAGTGGATCTTGCACCGTCTTATCTTTCATCATCTTCTTGAATGCTGATTTTATCTTCATCGTAGGGCTCAAGGATAGGAATTTTTTGAGCGGCATTCAAGAACCTTTTGGGTATGAAAACCCTATGGTATGAATGATCTTTAGGATATTCATCTATGGGAAAAATATCCTCTTCTTCTTCCTTCCGATGGGCTGCTTTAATTTGTCTGTTCATATTGTGCAAGAATTTGGCATATTATCAAGATTCAAAACTTATCTTATGTATCCTTTGAATCCATTCCTCTTCATTGATGATAGGTTATTTCTTCTTTCATTTGTCAACACTAGTCTGGAACCAAGGCTGATCAACGATCTTCTTTTTCGGGAAGAAATTTTTCTTCTTCTTAACTGTCAGTCATTGGTACTTCACTCTAATATAGAAATTTATTCATGATGCAGGAAATGAATGTAACTGGGGTTCGTTCCTTGATAGAGTCACCTTCACAAATGATTTTCCTTTGAAATATGATAATTATTTGGTTTTAATTTTTGATATTTGATTTTTTTTAATATTTAGACCTTACAGTCATATATTGGGTGCAGATGTTGTTAGAGGAGGTATTTACCTTTGCTCATGTTCAGTTAGATAATTTATTTACCTTTATTGTATTTATCCTCACCCACTTATGTGTGTGGATATTTGTTTTTATTTATTTACATATTAGGGGGATATTATTTAGTTGTTAGGTATAGTTCTTTCCTTGATCTATGGTATTGACTAGATCCTTGATGTCTAGTTCCATCCTAAATCTATAGTCTTGAATAGTTCTTTGATGACTAGTTCTTTCCTTGATTTATGGTTTGATCTACGACCTTGACTGATTCTTACATTGTTATTCCTTGCCTATATAAGAAAGGCTCATTCTCATTATATTTCATTGAGTTCCATAATAATATATGATATTGCTACTCATTTGTTTACAAAGGTTTATGTAAATTTATTCTAGCGAATTGCTTTCATCTTATTGATAGTGGTGTTTTATTAGCATTTGTGTTCTTCGCTTGGTACAATCTGGTTATTATTTATTTTATGGTATCAGAGTAGGATATTGTTCTTGACATTTTTCTATAAGTTTTTTTTGTAATCATTTTATGTATATTCATATATTCGGGATTTGTCCATATTTTGTTGATGTGTACGTTTTTATCCAAACCATAGGCTTCTATTTGATCTCGGAAGGTGGGAAAAACCCTAACATCAACACTAAACTGAACCATTTATTGAGACTATTGTTTTTTTGTTTCTTTTTATTGTTGCAAAGAAATTCATTAGTTTGCCTCGAGATTTTCACCAGACATGAAAGAAACCTATGAAATCAATTTCTAGGTTTTATTGGATTTTTCGAGATTCACAAAGGGTTTTTATGGTCATATGAGGGCTTAAAGGTTGTGATTCCTACTAGATTCCTACTTGTAGGTAGTTAACTTCAGCCCCTTTTCATTTTATTTGTGTGATGAAGGTAAGACCATTTTATTTTGTTTTAGTGGCAACTAAAATAAATATTAGAGCATAATATTGAAAAGATTGTATCTTTTGATCGGTAACTTGGTTTTGAGTTCTATTTTTCGCAAAAGTACTTGTCTTTGTGGTGCTATTTACATTGAAAATATTTATTTTGAGAATCACACTATAACTATAAAGTTCCATATTGTAACACACTCATTTTAAAGTTCCAAAATCTAGGGGGGCTCGTGTTGCATTGCTTGGGAGTCTTATTGCATTACTTGGTTCTTGCATTTATTTTGGTGATTTTGTAAGGATGATGTCTTTAGCTACTTTTGAATTAGATCATGATGAGCCATTACCATCACATAATTACCACACATTGAAACTAATAATGGAAACAATAATTTAGTGGAAAGGATTATGGGCTTTAAATTATTCAAAACAACCATTGTTCACTAGGAAATATGAGAAATTTTAGTACTAGTTCAAATTTGATGAATTTATGGGTTTGATAGGAAATAATATAAGTGACAGTATTTGGTTTCATTTGGAAAACTTTGACTATCCTTTCAAAATGTGGGAGAAATTGGAGGATTTATCAGGTAAGGTGGATCATATGAGAGCCATGCAACTTGAAATTGAGATTACCTCTCTTAATCTTGATGATTTTACAAGAATTATAGACTATCTTACCAAGTTCAAACAATTGTTGACACGGTTGAAGGGTAGTGGAAGGGATAAAAAATATGAAGAGTGTGTTTACTTGATTCTATCCAAGCTGAGTGGAACAATTCAAATATTTTCTTCTACCTTTTTCTCTAGAATGGATGCCTTAGGTGACACATTTAAAATACCTAACATAGAAACATTTTGTGAAAAAACTTACTAGGAAAGAATCAAAATTATCTCACCTCAAGTCTTCTACCTCTTAAAATGCATTAGTTGCATCTAATCCTAAGGGTAAGGGAAATCCAAAAAGTAAAACCAAGTCCATCCCTTATCCATTTCAAAGTGCTCCTTAAACCAAAGAAAAAAAATCTAAACCAAAGGAGTCTTCTAAATCTAATAATAAGTATATCCTTTCATGATCTTTTGTGGGGGTAGTGGTTATGAAGAACATAGGTGTTGTAAGAAAATACAAGCCTTTGAGGATGAATTCAAGAAACAAAAAATTTATATCTCCACTACACCTTCTTCTAATCAACATGGCAAATCACTTTATGTTGTTAGGAGATCTTAGTCACCACTTGCAGACACTTAGGCTAGATATTCTTGTGCTTCTCAATCACATGAATTCTTTCAAGGAGTCTTTTGTTTCTCTAGGTTTGATTTATACTTCCAAAATTGAGGTTGGATATTATACCTTTCTTTATGTTAAAGGAAAAGGTGATATATAACTTGATGGTGGAGGTATCCAAGATTCACAAAATGTTCCTAACTTCACTACAAATTTTCTTTCTGTATATCAAATATTTCATTCTGGTCAATGTTAGCATACATTGGTTAATTTATATTTTTTAGGTGTCTATTCTATCCCTTTATCTTCTCCTTCTAGTATTCCATTATTCTCTCCTTCTGTTGTGTAACATCTCCATTCATTTAGGAATCTAGTTCAATTTCTTTCCTATAAATATTGTATGTGAGCTCTATGTTGAATAGAATAATATGAGATATACAATCTCTATTCTTTCTCCTTCATTACTGCCTCATAGTTTGGTATCAGAGCGTGTGTTTGAAGTGGCAAAAAAATCTACTTGGATGTTGAAATATTCTTACTTCTGCGTTGAAATTCTAGTGGAAAGCTCTATGTGAGATAGATAGAAGAATTTGAATTACCTTGCAAAGGAGTAGAACAAAACATCTGAGTTGATACCAGGGACCTGCAATTAGCACACATGGAGGAGGAGTCTCATTGATCAATGTGAAAAAAAAATCATTTATCAAAAGTGCCTGAACGTGGAGATTCGCATGGAAAGTTTGGGACAGAATATTTTCCTGCTGCGTATATTCTATAGCAGCCTATAAAGGAAATCTGCACAAGAAAAGTGAAAATGTTCTTTTTTTAAAACAAGTGTGGACATTTTTTTTGCTGTTCTTTTTGCGCTAAAGACCAGAACCAGTGGCCTCTCTCCCCATTTGCTGTTTTTTTCTTCCATGCTACGTGGAAGAGACAATACTCAGTGTGAGTATTTATAAACCTACGTGAAGAAAAAAAGAGGAGAAAAGACACGTGGATTCAAGGAAGGTGCGTGGAAAAGTGAAGTTTTCTCTGTCTGCTACTGCTGTCCTTTAAAACTTGCGTGGAAGGAAGCATTTAATTTGTTTCTTTTTTCTACCTGCTGTGTGGAGGCATTAAAATTTTGGAGCGGCCTGCAGTTTTAGACAGCGTGGAGGAAGAGAGAGTGAACTGTCCCCGAGATCTTCAACCTGTGTGGTGCTGTGTAAAAGAATCCACAACCTGCGTGGTAAGACCAAAAGCTATGAGGAAGTTTGATACTAAAAACGTGAAGTTTCTTCAACACTACGCCGAATGTCGAGTGTAGACAACTTGATTGAGAGTGTTAATAACACGGTCGCCATAGCTGAAAGCAAGAATATTAACTCGCTAGCCAGAGAACACTGTGGAGAAGCTCCTGAGAGCTCCGGGTTCTACTTTTCTCTGCTGAACGAGCTTTGAAATTTCGGCAATCTTGCATTCGACAAACTAGTTCAAGAAGGACTCCTTGAATACTTTCTTTTTTATGTCAGATGCCAAGCAAAGTGAGTACGGGAAGAATTAGAAGCCGGATACAACGCCGATTGTGATGACGAAGAAGAACACCCTACAAAGAGTCGCCATCTCACAGCACCTGAATATCGCGAGCATCTATGAGCCAGTAATTCTCGTCAGTGAGTCCAAATTGTAATAACTTTTCAAATATATAAATTTTTTTTTTATTACAATGCCTGCTCCGAAGTTACTTCTGTTTGACACTCAGTTGCTCCAAAGGGCCTAATTTTGTGGCCTAGAAGATAAAAATGAAGACAATCCTTCAGTTTGAAGGATTATGGGGAATTGTCACAGGGTCTGTGCCTGCTCCCACAGCTCCCAATGAACTAATAAAATATGACATGGCTAGTGCTAAAGCCTTGATGCTGATAATGCTCAGTATCAGTGATGATGTGCAACCGCATGTTCGGAATGCGGAGAAACCCAAGGAGTCCTGGGACAAGTTGGCAACCATTTACGAAGCCAAAAATCATACAAAGATACTTCATCTTCAGTCGAAGATGCACACCCTCTCTATGGGGTCTGACGAGAAAGTGGAGGAATTCTTGCGTCGCGTCGCTGAGCTGAGATCGGAGTTATTAGTGCTCGATGAAACGGTGGACGATAAACTTCTCATCCCAATCACCTTGAGAGAACTCCCTTCTCAATTTTGAGTGTTTGTTACAACACTGAATGTGTCTAAACAAACAGTGACATTCGAAGAGCTTATGAATTTGTTGCAGCAGGAAGAGGCCATCACTTCATCGCATGAAGAGTCTCAGGACAAAGCCTTGTTCTCAAAGCCTAATCATGGCCAGAAGAATTAGAAAGATCCCCCAGAGAAGCCAAATCCAGTGCAATCCAAATAGAAAGATCAAAAGTTAAAGAGATGGTGTCATATTTGCAGAACCAATACTCACGACACTGATCACTGCTGGCACAACAGCTTGAAACAAGTGCCTTCAAGCCATACAAGCACATCTGGGTGCAAAGTTTTTCAAAAGTTTGAATGATGTCCCCGCTGGAGAAATCAAAAAGGACATCTTGCAGCCCAACAAGAAGATGATGACTCTGATGAGGAGACATCAGAAGGAGCCCATTGTAGTAAGAATCTTGTACTCGTCTCTCAAACTTCTCAGCCGACAAAGAAATTCTGGTTGATAGACTCTGGTGCAAGCAAGCATATGTCAGGTGACAAGAAGCTGTTTGATTCACTACACGAAGAGCCAACTGGAGATCGAGTTCAGATAGTGGATGACAAAGAGTACATTACAGAAGGAATAGGGATTGTTACCATTCCTCTGGGGCCACGAAAATGTACACTTACAAAGGTACTATATGTTCCTGGCTTGACTAACAACCTTTTGTCAGTTACTCAGCTCTTGAATCATCACCTTAAGGTAGCATTTCTTGTTCAAAATGGCATTAAATCATGCTTAATCTCCCGACAAGGTACAGTTCTTGCTAAAGCTTTTGTAAAAGATAAGTTATTTTCTTTAGATACTATTTCATCTTTTGTAGTAGCTTTATCTGCTTCAACAATAGAATCAACTACCTTATGGAATTTTAGATATGGACACTTGTTAGTCGGTTCATTGTACCAGATGAGTTCAAAAGCAATGGTCTGTGGACTACCCAAATTGTCTAGTTCCTTTCCTATTTTCCATGGCTATCTTACAGGAAAACAACACAGAGATCCGTTTCAAGCGAGCACCTTCCATGCCAAGAAGTGTCTAGAGGTAGTTCATACTGATCTGAACGGCCCATTGCCTTGCTTCATTTTCAAGATACAAGTACTTCGAACTGTTCATGCATGACCGCTCTTACAAGATGTGGGTGTTTTTCCTAAAGAAGAACAGTGAGGCTCTTCAACATTTCAGATAATTTCTATCATCGTGTTGTGAAAGAGACCGGAAAACCACTTCTTCTACTTCACTCAAATCGAGGGGTGGAATTCACATTAGAGAATTTCTTAGCCTTCTTGAACCAATCAGGGTGTTAAGAAGAACCTGACTTCTCCCTACACACCCTATCAAAATGACATTGTTGAGTGGCGTAATCGCATAGTGATGGAGATGGCTCACTCCATGCCAACAACTAACAAAGCTAGGAGGAATGTTATTGGGCTGAAGCATTACAGATGGCTGTATATCTTCTCAATAGGGCACCGACAATGATTCTACTAAATAAATATGCTATAAGAGGTATAGAGTGGTAGAAGGCCATCAATTTCTCATTTACAATTATTTGGTTGCACAACATACATGCATGTCCCTTCTCAGAAGAGAATGAAGGTTGAGCCAAAGATGCTCTTGTTCATCCTATATGGCTATAGCACTACCTCAAAGGATTATCGTCTTATGGATCCTAAGAAAAATAAAATATACAAGATTCAAGACATGGTTTGTGATCAGTCATCCTTTGACTCATAAGTGATCAACTGTAGAACCATTACCAACCACCTCTCACCAACTAGTCTCCAAATCAGATAATTAGCCAGAGGAGACTACTCAAAGAAGAGATGTGCTGCTAGGCAGAACATATTTTTGACCTTGGAGAACTAGAGAATGTGACTCCTCGTTAATCCACATGGAAATGGCATAGTTATTCTCAAAAGTAGCAAAGTTCTCATCCAAAGTGGGTATAAAGCACCATCAATGACTCACATTTGCAACAACTCCCGAATACATCATCCGGAGTCAAAATAAGGAGTTAAATAAGAAATGAGGTAAAATTTACACTCATGATTTCACTGATTGATATCTCGGAGCCTGATAATTTTCGTGAATAAATCAGTTAACGTTAGTGGAAGGAATCCATGGATATAGAAATTGACTGACTCAAGAAAAATTGGACATGGGAACTTGTCGATCTACCTACACGAAGAAACCCATAGGCTGCAAATGGGTTTTCAAGACAAAATATAAGTCAGATGGATGCATCGACAAATGTAAATCATGACTTGTAGCAAAAGGATATGCTCAAAAAGAGGGCGTTAACTACGAAGAAACCTTTGCACCCACTATGAAGATCAAGACCATCATAGTAGTTTGCGCACTTGCAGCACAAAAAGGATGGAGACTTCAGCAAATGGACGTCAAGAGTGCTTTCCCAAATGGTGATCTAAAAGAAGAAGTGTACATGACCCATCCTGAAGGATTTGTTGATGAAGAGTATCCTAACAAGGTATGTTGTCTCATCAAATCATGTAATGTACTGAAACAAGCTCCAAAGGCATGGTATATAAAGATTGACGATCACCTTTTGTAGCATGGGTTCACTCGTAGCCCCTCAGATTCAAATTTTTATATAAATAAGGTAGGAAAAAATATTGTCATTCTTATTATGTATGTCGATGACATGATGATCACTGGCAGTTAAGAAGATCAAGTTGATATTGTGAAAAATGATCTCAAAAGAACCTTCGACATGACATATTTGGGGCTACTAAATTATTGTCTTTTCTTAGATATATGGCAAAAGAAGCATCACATTTTTGTCTTACAAATAAAGTATGCTAAGAGACACTTGGTAAAGTACAGATATGTCTAAATTTAAACCTATATCCACTCCCATGGAAAATGGATTGAAACTGTAAAGATTCAAGGACTCACATCAAGTAGATGCTACTCACTTTAGGCAATTTGTTGGAGGGATCATTTACTTGACATATACCAGACCATATCTCTGCTATGTTGTCAGCTATATTTCCAGGTTCATGTAGGAGCCAAGGAAATGTCACTAGACTGTAACAAAGCATGTTTTGAGATATGTCCGAGGAGAAAACTAATTATGGTCTGGAATATAAGAAGAATGATCAATTATTCTTACAGGGATATGTCGACTTGGGCCATGCATTGGATCTATTAATGACATGAAGTCAACCACTAGATACATTTTTCATCTTGGATCTGGACCTATCTCATGGATAAGCAAAAATCATAATGTTGTTTCTATTTCATCCACAGACACAGAATATCGTGCCGCATGAGGAGAAGTGAACAAAGTGATATGGATACGTCACATTTTGGATGACCTAGGAATTCTTGAAAAATAGTCACCTAATCTCTATTGCAATAATCAAAGTGTGATGAAGCTCCTGAAGAATCCAGTCTTTCATGAAAAAACAAAGCATATTGACATTGATTGTCATTTCATTTGAAAGCACGTCTTAAACCATCAAATTCATCCCCAGTGTGTCCTACTATAAGCACAAGTTGTTGACATTCTCACAAAATATCTTAGAAAAGTGAAATTTGAACCTTTTAGAGGGTCACATTTACAAGAATAATGTAATAAGGGGTGGAATGTTAGCATACGTTGGACAACACATATTTTTTTGGTATCTAGGTCTAGTCCCTGTTATCTTCTCCTTCTAGTATTCCATTATTCGCTCGTTCTAGTTGTGTAACCTACTCCACGTCATTCCGAGGAGTCTTGTTTAATTCACATACCTATAATTATTGTACATGGCTCCATTGTTGAATAGAATAATTAAGAGATAGTACAATCTCTAATCTAATCTCCTTCGATTACTGGCCTCATAGTCATAAGGAAAGCATATGGGGCAGAAGTATGAAATTTATTGGAGCCTTATTCACTTGTTGCTCATGGTATTGTTGATCATATTTCTAGACTATATCATTTGAGGGTTTTGATGACACCTATTCTATAGGGAAAGGATTTGTTGTCTCATGCCGATTCAGAGAGTAAGCTTTGGCATGAAATATTTAGACATGCTTAATTAAGTAAATATTTCAAGGAGTTGAGAACTCATGGTATGGTATATGGTCTTCCTATAGTTTCTTGTCTTGAGGGAGTTTTCTCTCGATGTGCATCAGGGGAATAATAAAGATGTATTTCCTGAAGAAAGTGTTGTCCATGTGAGTTTCTTCACCACTTGAGCTTGTACATAATGACTTGATGATTTTTCCTACCCCCTCCTTCAATGGAGATAAGTATGTTCACTTACCTTTATTGATAGTTTCTCGAGGTGTACATGGGTTTCTTTTATCAAGTACAAAAGTGATATTTTTTCACACTTCAAATTATTTCAGGCTTTTGTCGAGAAACAATATTCAAGTTTCATAAAGAACCTTGTCACTGATAATGGGGTGGAGTACTCCATAATGAGTTTTCTTGTATTTTTTGTGTAAACTCAAGGCATTATTCCCTATGCATTTTGTTCCTCATAATCAATAAAAGAATGGCTTAATAGAACAGAAGAACAAAACTTTTAAGGAAATGGCTAACTATATGATGCATTCTAGAGATTTATCTCCTATCTAATGGGTAGAAGAAGTTAATTGTGCTAACTACATTCAAAATCACACACCACATAGAGCACTTGAGCATTTGAATCCAGAGGAAGGCTTGTTCTAACACTAAGAAGATATCACATTTTTTGATTCTTTGGGAGTGGAATGCTTGGGCCTTTGTTCCAAAGAAGAAAAGGAAATATTTTGATAAGAATGATAAAACCATTCATCTTTGTAGGGTATTGTGAGGAAAAGAGATCTTATCGACTTCTATATCCTGATACTTATGACGTTCTGTATGATGAACACATGTTCCTATTTGATTGCTTCACTCCTCACGATTATTCATATTCTTCCATGCCTTCTTATTCATCTTCATCTCAGATATTTGTAGATCCTTTATTTGAGTTTTATGACGAGGTTATAGATGTCATTGAGGATCGTATTCTCATTGATGTTTTCACTATGCTTAAGTGATCTCATAGTACAATATCTGAGGAAACACCTTTCATATTAGGATCTTCAACCCACTAGGCATTACCACGGACATTGTATAGGATCTAGACTTTTACGTCAGGCAGTTTATATGAGGATCCACATATCTTTTTCTAAGGCTGCATGAGATACCTGGGATGATGCGATGACAACTGAGTATTCTTCTTTGATGAAGAATCATACTTGTCATTTGGTATATCTTGTAAAGGAAGAACTATGGTTCGGTGTAAGTGCGATATACCAAACAAAATACATAGCTGATGGTTCCATTGACAAATATAAGGATCATCTTGTTGCAAATGGTTTTTCACAAGTTGAAGGTATTGATTACTTGAACTTTTGCACCCGTTGCCAAGATGGATTCTATATGCCTTGTATGTGTTATTGCTACATCTAAGTGGTGGCCTGTATACGAGATGGATGTGAAGATTTCCTTCTTACATGGAGATCTACAAGAGGAAATATACATGGAGCATCCAACTAGATTTTTTTAGGATTCTTCTCTTGTTTTTAAGCTCTGAAGGTCTCTCTACTATCTCAAACAAGCCCCTCAACCCAAGTTTGGTATGATCCAATAGATGGATTTGATTTTTTCTATCTACTTTTTTTTCATTACCACTGTATATCTCTAGCATGTTGGTGAGGATATTGTGATACTTGTCTTGTATGTTGATGATCTGTTACTTGTTGGTAGTTCTTCTTCACACATTAATGAACTATTCAGAGGGAGCTTTCTACACAATTTTACATGATAGATCTTGGGTTATTGCATTATTTTCTTGGTCTGCAAAATTATCAAACAGATTTAGGGATTCATTTGATTTTAAAAAAGTACACCCATGATCTTCTTCAACGCTTTTATATGGGAATGATTGCAAGCTAAGTCCCTCTCATTTTTAGGCTAGGGTTACTCTTATTTCCAAATGTACCACTCAAGTATGTTATCCTACTTTTTATAGGAATTTGGTTAGAAGTCTCATGTACTTGACCCATAATTTCCCTTATATTTCATTTGCATTGGGGCTTGTATCTCGGTTTGCACATTATCCTCATAGTAGTTAATGATAGGTTGCTAAAAGGATTTTCCATTATTTGCAGGGAACTTTCCACTTTTGCCTACACTATGCACTAGGGGTTCTACTCAGTTGGTTGGGTATACAGATTCAAGGATTCTGTTGGTTCTATTGATGACAAGGCGTTCGACTTCTGGGTATCTTTTATTTCTTGTTTGGATTCCCAAAATGTAGGATTCATCGACTATACTTTGGTATGATAACCAAATTGTAATTCACATTTCTCGCAACCTAGTTGAGCACCATTGGACTGAGTATATGGAGATACATGTCCACTTCATTTTTCAACACATTCAGGATGAATTTCTTTGCTTGGAGTACATTCTAACTCAACATGAGGTTGTAAAAATATTTACAAAGCCTTTTCCATCCCCACCCTACCTTGAATTGTGTGGTATGCTTTAGGTTTCGAAAAAATGTTCTTGGGGGCTGTTCGTGAGAACATATTCATTCTTCTTCTTATTTCTCTTTCCTTCTAGTAGGATTCTTTCCTTCTTTTGGTTTGAGATTTCTTCATGGATATATTGTACATGAGTACCTCATCAGGCCTAGTTTTTGGGACTCATACTATGGACATGCCACATCTATTTTGGCCCCTAGCTTCAGTTGAGTGGGGTGTTAGAGTAGGTATTTACCTTAGCTCATGGTCACCTAAGTAATTTATTTACCTTTATTGTATTTATCCTCACCCACTTATGTGTTTGGATATTTATTTTTATTTATTTATATATTAGGGAGATATTATCTAGTTGTTAGGTATAGTTATTTCCTTAATCTATGATATTGACTAGATCCTTGATCTCTAGTTCTATCCTAAATCTATGGTCTTGACTAGTTCTTTCTAGAAGCATTAACTTGATTTATGGCTTGATTTTCTACGACCTTGATTGGTTCTCCTTTCCTATATAAGCAAGGCCATTTCTCATTGTATTTCATTGAGTTCCATAATAATATATGATATTGTTGCTCATTTGTTTACGAAGGTTTATGTAAAGTTATTCTTGTACATTGATTTCATATTATTGATCATGGTGTTTGATTAGCATCTGTGTTCTTGGCTTGAACTACAATCTAGTTATCATTCCTTTTAGATTCTACTAAATATGTCCCATGGTGGGCACCAAAAATTATTGGTGAGAAAATTTTTCTATGGAAAAACTTGTGGATTTCTTTCCAATGCTGTAAGAATCTAAGTCCCTATACTTAACCGGTGTAGCTGTTGTATATGCATGTGTGAGTGAAATTGAGTTTTCTCTAGGTTACCTTACGACCGGGGATAAAATGGGGCACTCCATTAACCCTATGGAAAATATAGCAATCTCTTGCTAGGGAAGACTTTTTCTGTTTGTGGGGAAGGGGAGTGAGAACAAAGGTATGAGAACTAATGCTAGGTAGAAAATCATATTCTTGCACACACTAGTTAGAAATTTCACCACATGCACTAAAATTAGGAAGAAATAATATTACAGATAACAACAATACCAATTAGAATTTAATGAACACAAAGTATTAGTAAACCCATTAGTTAAAAAAGGATCGAAATTCCTTATTCTTGTATTGATGCTCAAGTAGAAATTATACATATTATGAGACTGCCCTGAAGACATTCATAATAGGGGGAAAATGGCTAAATATTTTCACTCACAAGTGAGGAAAATCTCTCTCATGACCTTACTAGAATATAACCAGCTAGAAGAATTTCAGAATTAGAACTTGTTATTACGTAATCATTTACAACTCGAAGGATTGAAAATGTTAATGTGATTGCATAACATGGAGATTTTACCAAAGTATGGGACTTTGCAATCGGGATAGATATCTGGATGAAGGTCAGTTCATATTTCCTCTATTTTGATGCACACATTCAAATTGTAGAGGATATATCCTAAAACCTACTATTCTAAGTTGCCAATAAGACAGGGTTAAGAAGATTATAAGAATTTAAATCTAAACTAATAGGGGTGATGCACCAAAGGAATGTTGAATAAATTTCATTGCATGGAAATGAATGTGAAACAAGATTGAAGAAGATGAACATCAACACAAATCAATTTCTTATCACCAATTCAATTACCATAAAACAGAAACCATCAAATATGCAATACAATAACCATGCACAAATAATGAAGATTGCAATGAGATATCAAATGAAAGTAATGAACACAAAAGAGGGTTGAAATTCATCCACAAACATGTATTATCACTACAACAAATTTGATAATATACATTATAATGGCCAAGAGGAAAAAAACTTGCATTACAGCTTGAATGAGAGGTTTGAACTCCACAAATTCACTTATAGACAAGAGAAAGAAGGGAGGGTGCAAATTGAAATCATCCCCCTTAGAAAAATTCCCCTCCTTACAATATATAGGAAGAATGAGAGAAGGGGGAGAGAAGAAATTTGAAATATTTCTCCAACCATGATGGGTTCCACTTGCAAATCTCATACCTCATTGTAATTTTCCTTGTTGGGAAAGAAAGGAAACCCATACCTTATTATGCTAAAATTGTGAACAATTGATATTACTTTTTTGGAGTCTGAAATACTTGCAACATCCAAAATCCAAAAAAATTTGAACTTCATAAATTTCCATTTTGAAGATTAGGATATTGTTCATCCATTAATTCTACTTGAGAATTTTGTAACTTTGAAACCCGAACCTCTGAAACTCTAACCTCTGAAATTCCAACACTGAGACCTCCAAAAGTCTAAAATTAGGACCTCCAAAAGTCTGAAATTGCCACCCGCATTGACTCCAAAACCAAGTTTGACCTCCAAAATCTTAATCCTTTCAAACTTTTGGGATTTCAGGATTTTTTCTCACTTTTTCCGACTAGTCATTTCCTATATCTGAAACTTTGAAACCTAAAAATATAAATTTTAGAATTTCGGGGTTTTAGACCTTTTCCTTTTCGGGCCTAAGGCAATGTTCACCTTCCCACACTCACCGAGATCTCTAAAACTCTGAAATACAAAAGTTTTAAGTTTAGACTTCGGGCTTTTGGAATTTTTTGTTTCCTTTTCTCCTTTCCTTGTCTACGAAATACCGGAATGCTTGAAGTGTTAAAAAATTGGGCCTTGGCCTCCATTATTCTTCTTGAGATCTAATATCCTTTGATGTTCCCTTGGACATTCATTTTCTGAGCTTGCATTTCCATTGCCAAGACTGCCTATAACCTAATTTTCCTAATCCAAATGTGAGCTCACATTGCTAAATCAACCTCTTCATTCCCTCTGCATGCAAGGTCATGTTTATCCAACTTCCCTTGAGGGGAGAAATTGGATAACAGAACCCTCTTGAATGAAGAGCTCATTACAATTTATAGCAATCTGAATTGTCCTTTCACCTCCCTCATATGACTCTTTATTTCCATATTCCACCCATGAACTTTCGTTTTCCATGATTTAAGTATTTCTCTTGTAATTTTGAGAAAATACTTCTTAAAAATTTAAAATAGGTCACTTAAGTGAATAAGATGAAATACAAGGATGATTCATAACAAAGAATTATAATGGAGAGAGAAAGTAGAGAGGGAAAGAGAGGGAGAGGGAAAGAGAGGGAGAGGGAAAGGATGGAGAGGAAAGAACTCCTCGTGATGAAATGATTTGAATTCCTTGATGTAGCCATGAAATTTGAGTGGGGATTTTTGCCACTGGTGATCTTCTACAATGAAGAATATTTCTCACTTGAATAACTTTGAATCATTTTCACAATGTAGTGATGACCACAAATTATGTGATGCATAAACATCTTGGACTATAGAATGAGTTTTTAGAAATACTATTATGATGTTTACCACTTCAAGCTTGAGATGAACACATACAATTCCCACGATGACCTTGAAACTTGGTTGATGAACCCTTTGAATCATAGACATCATTCTGACTAATTCACTTTAGATCACTCGGTTCCTTAAGAGATGAAGATGAATTCACATGATGTGCCTTACGATGTCTTGCTTTACTTTTGTAAACCATTGCACTTAAGATGGCTCTTCTAAAACCTATGTGAAGTTCTCATGCCTCCTTTTCAACTCAGGAAATCATCTCATTATACAAAAGGAATTCTAAAAAGTCGTAGGGTGGGTGGAAAAAAAAAGTCATATGCAATTTTCCACTTTCAAATGAAAAATTTCTATTTTTAGAATATGATCTCGTGCTCTGCTATTCTAGGTCATATCACATATCTTTTTCTAATTTCACCTTATAAACCATCTACCATATTCCTACATATTTTATTCATGAGACACTACTATTTTTATTATATTTCTATTTTTAGAAGGTTTTTATTTGACGACCTGCTATTTTGGGAAGAAGCCATTTTTTGTCTTAATTTCCATTTTACCCCTTTTCTGATTTTCCTGAGTGATCAAACTTGTATTTTAGTGGGGACTCATCATTTATAGCATGCGAGGAAGTATAACATATTTTATATTTAGTAAATGCTAAAAATGACCTCCATTAACAATGGGGACCACTTTTTTTGATTCTTCTCTTCATCACAAACTCGTGCTACAGTTTTCATCTTGATTTACTTTCCAAAAACCTCTGAAATGAAAATTAAAAATATACGTATAGTAAGAGCTTTAAGTATGGAGCTACCCAAGTAGAATACTGATAAAAAATCAGTCCTTTATATCTCAAGAAACTTGAAACTTCATAGTGTAAAAACTAGTTTGAGAGAAACAAGATTTTTTAGAGGCCTTTCCCTTTGAATTTTGGATTATTTCACTCAATGGATCTCCAAAAAATTGAAAATTTATTTGAAGAGGGAAGAATGCTAATAAAAAAAAAATCCCTCTATATCTCTAAAAAATAGCTACTTTATGGCGTAAAAACAAGTTAACGCGAAACTAGATTTTTTGAACAATCATTCCCTCTAATTTTCATGCGATTTTCCCCACTGGAACCCTAAGAAGTGGAGAGGTAGCTCGCTGGTTTTTTCTCCACTAATTTTTCATTATGGAAATTAATGGATCTTGAAATTTGAAGGTCTATTTTTTTCTCCGTTCACGACGAAATCAATTCCAATGCGATAGGTTTTTATTTCTTGTCTCATTGGTGAAATTTTTCTTCAATCTAGTGGCTGGTTTGACGGGAAATTAACACTTTGTTATTCATTGAGATGGAAGTGAAATTTATTCATTGTGACCATTCCTTGCTGCAAATAGGACGTTTTTAATATCATTTTTCAATGGCCTTCAAGAGATAAAAACTCAATAACAAATGATTTTTCAATTTGTGCACCGGTTTGGAAGATTTCTTCAAATTTTGATTTAATGGTAAGAGGGATTTCAATTGTTCTTTTACTTTGTTCTTCATTTCTTCTTCTTATCTCGATCAAATCTCCTTCTGAGATTTGTATATCACCATGTGGTAGATGATTTTCATTTTTTTGGTGAATCTGGTTTGAGCTTTGGCAATGATGGAGTGGTGAACTGAGGTATTCTCTATAACTTTCTTCTTGCAATGGAGAAGTAGTTAGAAGTAGCAAGAAGCAGCCAGGATTTAGAAAAATTTTATGTTTTGGAGGTGGATCTGGGTGTAGGTTTTTGTACCTAACATCCATCACCTCAAATGGACATGAGGAACATCAATTTCCTGAGTGAGGTAGAAGGTGACAAGTGGCATCGATCCAACGATAGGGAGTGAGAGCTCTTAAAACAATGTTAAAGTACTGAGGGGCTGGATGCGAGTCACATGGGTGAACAAAAGTCTCTCCTAGAGAGATGGGTGTATTTTTCAAGGTTTTGTGTCCTTGACCTGTGAGGGATGTCAGGGATATCATAATCCCCTGTGATCATGGAATTAACACGGTGGCAGAGATCTGATGGAAGATAATTTGAGCTCCAAATTGTGTCAGGGGTCTTAACTAATAATCTTGATGGTCGTATGGGGTTCCAGAGGTCACATGGGGGAAAAGAATATTTTTACAAGGTTGATGTACCTCACCCTTAGTTATGTCAGGGACATAAAATCTTACCAGGCTCTAGGAGATGACACGTGTCCTGTAAAAATATGGCTAACTCCCGAACTCGCTCTAAAAGGAAAACTGGTAATGATGATAACTTGAGTTCTCGATGGAATTTTGTGGAAAATTTTTATATGATCATGACTGTAAATGGGAATTTTGAATCCAATTGTGGGGGGCTCATGTCTTGATTTTTTATTTGGTACTCCACGTGTGCCTTTATAAAAACTTCGTGCAGACCTAATGCGCCAAACTGTTGTGAAAAATATGATTTCACCATCATGTAGGGCTTGGAATTCTCTTTCTAGTAATGTTTTTATTTTTTCCTCACTCCATCTAGAGCTACCAAAATCACCCTCGAAATCTCAATAGTTATTTTGGCCTATGCACTGACTAGGCATGTGAACCCCTAATTCTGGCGAAACTACCCCAACTTCTTTGATTCCTTCCAATATATGTTTGAATCAATTCCATTATTTCCCAAGACATTTTAATCACCTCCACATCCGCTTTGTATTTTATTGTATGCTCCATGAGGTTGCTCCATCCTAGGAAGGCCAGTGATATCCCTTCCCACAACTACCTGTAGCTTGCAATTTTTAATGAACTCCTAAAATCACCTAGGGGGAATGAATGGAATTTCCTAAATCATCTAGGGGATGAGATAAAATTCATTGGGAGGTTACTTGTATTGACTGGATAGACTTGAGGTGTCTTGGGATGATAAGACTTGAGAAAATTAACACAGGGGTATAGTCGTCATGCTCGGGAATTGTTAATTTATTTGTTGCACATTTACATGACAACAATATGTTAAAGGTTTGTTTCTCAAATTTTTTTTAACTAACTATAATTTTCTTAAGAACACATAACATGGGGCCTTTCGTTCCACTACAACTAGGCTGCATGTTTTTTTTGAACATTTTCCTATAGTGGTTCCATTATAATTTTTCTCATTTCTCTTATGGAAATAATTTTTTATAGCTTGATTGTGATTAGGAACATATATACACATGTGTGTCTTTTAAGATTTGACTTAAGGATTTTTTTGAAAGAGTCATGTTTACTTGGTTTAGAAAAACTTTAGATCCTTACAAGGTGGAAAATTCATAGGAAGGAAAAAGGAATGTTACTAGATCAATAGAAAAACCTATCTTGACTTCATTTCATAGTTTTGTTTAATACTAACAATACACTCTTTTCATATTCAAGTTATTACGACCAACTGTGTAGGTTAGCTAATAAATTTGTATCATTATTGACTCATAATCCATTTCTCTAATTAGGAATTCATATTTTCACAATCATATTACACATAGAAGGGTACATTACACATGTGTTCCTATTATAGACATTTTTCTTTGAATTTAAGTGATGAGTTTTCACATTTCTAACTACACCTATTTCATCATCTTAAGGATTTAGTATCAAATATATAAACAAAAAATTTAATTACATATTTCAACCATAAATTTCTACTTCTTGAGTGATTCTAGGTTTAATATATTTCTATCTATGCCAAGGGTTTTCCAAATTTTACAAGTCAAACTAGAGTGAATATTCCATAACTTGTAAGAACTTGGCTATAATTAAAGTTATCCCATTCTCAAGGAAATAATTTTATTATTTCATTAGCATCGTTGTTTAATACACATTTATGCATACAAACCATGTGATCATGCATCATATTTGGTTTTCAAATTTATTAGTTTGTTGTATTATTCATGGAGCTCTACTTTATCACATTAATTTTATGATCACATTTGAAATTTTAGTCTGTTTTTGACATCACTCAATGGTGTACAAATTTTGTAGCGGTCATTCCTTAGTTTAATCTTGTTTACCCTTTTTACCAACTACATTTAAATGGTTAATCTAGTTTTGTATTATCACCATTTTGGAACAAATGTAACTCCTATAACACTTAGGGATTTAAGATTTTAAGGAGTATAACCTCGCACAAGACAACTCATTTCAATTCTCTTGGACATGGAAGTATAAGTGTATATTGAAAGAGAAATAAGCCAAATAATATTATGCATTTCAAATTCTCCTAAGGACCTATTTAAATTTTTGGGTAAATACGTGAGTAATTCGAACGTAGTCTCAACTCACATAATTTATATCTCACAAGACATAAATCTTAGGTACAACCACCAACTATCTTGCAATTATTTGGCCACCTACTAGGGTACCAAGGGGGAAATTATGCACATGGGGGTTAATTTATTCATGATTATTCATACTTACAACACCTAGACATGATCACTTCACTTGTCCAAAAAAGATAGGTTTCACAACGTAAAATCACCACCTCTTAAAATATTCAGGTAAAAGGTTCTTAATAAGACATCTTAGGTGCTAAACAAGGATACGTTTAATGAGGTAAGATTATTTTATTAACATCAATGTTTTATACCCGAGAAAAATACACAAATGGGGGAAGGAAGTACAATAGTCATTATAACTCGTTCTTTTAATTTTGATACTTTTAATGAGATGAGATTCTACCTAGCATTATGGGTGTTAAGGAAAATAAATCAATAATTAACACAATGAGGGATTAGTTTAAATTCTTTATAATATAGGTACAAAATTGAGTACAAATTTACATCCAATGCTAAACTATAAACAATAGCCAGTTTGGTATTCCCTTTTTAAAATATACAAATAAAAATTCTTCGAACAACAATACATATCATTATCCTAGAGTAATACATGTATTTTAAGATGAATATAACTTTACAGGGACAACTTATTAATTTCAACATATCACATCCAACAATTTCCTCTTTTTTGGAGTACTTGCAAACAATGTTATGTTAATCTTAGGAATGATTATGGAAATACCCAACACTCATGCAAAAATTCCATGCATCCATTTTTTCAAACAATTAGAGTAGACAAAAAAGAGAGATAGAGATAGGGAGATAGAGACAGAGGAGTAAGGGAAGGAGAAATAAAATCTAGGATTCATTTTATTTTCAAATCACTATACCATCTCGTATCAAATTTTCATTTCATTTCAACTCAAATACATTTTGAGCCATTTGTATTTTCAAAACCCAATCAATATTTTCATAATTCTATATATAGAGAAGGGGAAGATAGAGAAAGATTGGATTTCATTTTCCTTTCTAGTCATGATATCATAATCAGATAAATTATCAATTTTTCATTTCACTTCCAACCCATGAACATTTATAACTCATTTACAATTTTAGAACCAGTCAAAATATCATAGTTACTTATAGAAAGAGAAAAGGGAATATAGAGAAACATCATACTTTTCCTAAAAATCATTCATACAATAATTTGATTAATTCATAATCTATAAATTGTGGAAATGATATGTACAAGGTTCGATGGTTAGTTAGGACTTAACCAAACCCTTAGAAAATGTGTTTTGCTAAAGTTGTAGTTTTGGTGCAAGCTGGCCGAAACATCTAAAGTTCTCACAAACTTGGCATTGAAAATACTCATTTTAAGTTTTAACACATAGTTTTATTATTCATGTGTACTCTCCCACATACATAGAATTAATCATGTCTAATGGAATTTTATTAGGAACGGCAAAACTCAAGTTAAAAGAGCAACTCTATAGCCAATTATCGTAATTGTGACAATAACGTTTGTCCCTCAGTGTTTAGTGGGCCCCAAAACCCACTCAAAAACTATTCTTCGAAGGTTTTTTCATTGAAATAAATATGGGTTACGATTATATTGTTGGCGATCTAAAGATTGGTAGAAGTGGTTTTCATTTTTGCTCAAACTAAGCAGTAACCAGAAGCCAAAACCGATTGCATATTACTTAAAAGAGCATGTCACTACAAGTTACAGGTAACCTAGGTGGACTTAGAAATTCGACATGCAACGGAATTAATTAAGTTCAAACTACTTAGTTAAGTTCCCTATAGTGTACCACATTACCATGGGTCATGCAAGGAATTTCAGGTTTGTGTTAAATCTGGGTGTGGCACTCCATGTGCATAACTTTGAGGGTCATATTTTTTTAATTTGATTTTTGAGAGTTCTAAATGAACTAACGTTGTAACAATGGTTGGAATTACATTTCCTAATAATTAAGATTTAGTTTCCAAATGCAAGAAATGATGAAAGTGGAATTTAGTGCAGGAGAAAAATGGAAGGTCCATGCCGTTTTTCATGATTGATGGTGGCATCTGCCTTGGATTGGTTTTTATGGACTTTGACCACCGAATCATATTTGGTTGAGAGATTCCAATTCCTTTTTTCAACAAATCCATTTTTACATATCCAACAAGCATGCCATCCGATGAATCCATTTTTACATATCCAACAAGCATGACATCTCATGAATCCATTTTTTTTTGTTCTTCATTCCCACACATTTTGTCAAATAGTCCACATGTCTTCACTATACTACAATTTCAAAAGGAACAAAAAATTATCCTTAGACCCACATTTTCTCCCAAGTATTTTTTAAAAAATAGTATGTATGCAATGTTCCTTTAAGAAACTCAGTTGCTCCTATTCCGTCGCATAGAAAATGATGAACACTCATTCCCACAACAAACTATAAATCCCCCTCGGCAAAAATGAGTCACCTCAAGAATGAAGGGATGAATGTTCTAGAGGAGAGTATTCGAAGGAACCTGAAATAGAGGTTGTTGAAATGACGTTTTAAATTCGTCCAAATATCGAAGTACAAAGAGGGTGTTGGGCAAGGTGGCCTCAAAGAAGACGACACCCTCAACAATGCACTCCATTTGAATCTTACCATATTGCGTCCTGTTTCTCAACCGCCCTTCTAATCGTTAATAATACACTAGCACCCTCGACAGAGCCTCTCTTATTCCTTTTGCAGGATCACTTGAAATATAAGTGTCATTATTTTCTTAAAGGAGAAACATATTTTCTATGGCTTTAAGTGAATGCAGGTCATCAACGTTGGAGAGAGAGGATTTTTTTTACTAAGGAGACATTTCTGTGAAGCATTTTTTCAAACAGTTCCCACGCCACTCGCTGCCAACATTCATGGCAATAGGGTTACATTTTAAAAGGATTTTCAACCCAAAAAATTATGCGCCTTGAATTTTGAAATTTCAGGCCTAATATGTAAGGGTATCCGCCACCAAGTAAACATAGGACTGAGTGTGTAGGAAAATCTGGTTTTGAGCACAACATATCTGATGATTAGGGACCTTGAGCAATTGAGAGAGGAGAATTTCAAAGTCTTGTCAATCCGATCACACAAAGAGACATTAATCCTTCTTAAGATATAGATACAGAAATCTATCTAGATCAATCAATTCCTGCCCAATAAAACGAGGATATATTAGGACCGTTACTAAGAGATATTTTTCTCACACAGTTCCCTGTAATGTTTTGTTTAGGTAAATTTTGGCACCTGGTGTTCGCTGCACCATCCAATATCTGCTAAATTACCTCGTTAACTGTAGTTTCCCTATGGTTGACGCCTCTTGATCTTGAACAGAGTGCTTTTCTTATTCTACAAAGAAATGACATGTCTGAAAGGCCATCTAGGATGTGTCATTTCATGCTCTTTCATCTGACAGGTGTGCAGCTTAAGGATTGGACATGGAGGGGCACTACAATATTGTTGTAGCTTTCTTTCTTATGAATAGAAAAATAGGGCTATTTCAGAAATGGACTTTACCCCTAAAGTACAAAGGAAGGTACATGATACGCTAGAAGGTGTGGTGGGAAAGAGTAAAATCATGAGGGATTCAAACATATGTAAGTTCCCCTTAAGTTTGTATTTGAAATGTACTCCATATATTTTTGTGTTTGGTTTCTAATAGTTTAGTGTTGTGTTGGATATAGTTAAATTTCCATTGTTCTATTTATATTTATGTATGAATTGTCGAGACATATTTACACATCTAATAAATCCTCAATGAATAGTAAAACATCTAAAAATAGATAAACAAAAGTATGAGGCTACCTATTTTTAGTATATACTATTTTGGATAAATGAAACGTGGGTGATATAAGGCTACTTTTCTATAGCATATATGGTACATGATGGTCGCTTGCTCTCAATATTTTTTTTATTTTTTCAATGATTTTTTTCATGTTTATCTTAGTGACCCAACACTCCAATATAGACCTAAATATATAAGCTCCTCTAAACATTGAAGCTTTAATAGTTTTAAGCGATTTTTTTTGAAACAAAGTTAAACCAATATGCAATGATACAATGATATGGAAATGGCTACAATGACGTATGCTTGTGTGTGTTTAGGGGACATGAATACTCATGGAGATTAATGCATAAATTACAAGCAAAATTAATTGACTAGTAAGACTTAAAAAAAGATGTATACATATACTTTAATTAAATATCATTGTGTTTCATAATAGTGTAATGCAAGATGATCATATGGAAAGAAAAAATGATAAACCTAAGAAGTAGAGAAGCTATAAGAGGAAACATACACAAAGACATTATTACAATTATCATTGTGGTATCCTTGGGTTTTATCTGTGTCAAATTTTGATATCTTTGGTATGTCAGCCACACCTAGTCAAAAGTGACCCAATTATATAATTTCCTATTTTTATAGTAAATTGTTAAGAAACAACTTCTAAGTTGTTACAAAAAATGAAAAATTAATAACTAAACAATGAAAAATATGATCCTCAAAGATGCGTGCACCTTGATAAAAAGGCACCACTAAAAGAACCAAAAACATAAATATACTCTTGACATTGCTAGGAATTCAGGAACAATCTAGACAATGACTAGAGCTATTTGAATGTTCTAAAAAGGAAAAATCTAAAAAAAATTGAAACATAGAAAAGAGAAAATGGGAAGCCAAATAAGTAGAGACATGATTACATATAGTTCAATGATATATATGGTGCATATTATCTCACAACAAAATTTGTACCTATTATCCTATTATCAAATAAGGTACACCATTTACTAACATTTTATTTTGTATTTTGTTATTATATAAGGGTTGAATGAATATATACATTCGATTTAAAGTTCATTTTTTATAAATAAAATATATTTTTCACTTACAAATTTTACTTTTGTTAAATTTATTAAACCACTTCCATGAGAGAGGCCAAACCATTTTCGAGTTCTTTAAACAAGAATAAATATTTTTATATATTAAAATTATTTACGAGAATAATAATTTTTTATACTAGAATTTCAAATTTTTAATATCTCGCTTAAATTTTGAATCTTGAAATTCCTCCGAAATTATTCCATTTATTTGTGCGTGTTTTCCCACTCTCTTCCATTGTTTATACATAAGTATAGCATAGAAGAGGAACTAGAAGACAACTATATTAAAGGTTTGACAAGATAATATAAAAACGAAATTGAAATACTTATTATATTTGTACAGGGATGTAGAGATGCCTTGAAATACTTTTCCTTTTTAGTTTCTTCAATTTATTTTGAATGTTAATAGGGTACAAATATGACATAAAATTAGCGTACTTTTCTTTGAATTTGTATTTCCAAAACTTAAGAAAATTTAGGATAATTTGATTTTGTTTTACCAATGCATTAATATAAAAACATAATTTCTTATGTTTAAGTTTTAATTTTGATCAAAATTTGTCATCTCCAAAAAAATTAGCAAGTGACCTAATAATATAATATTTATTTTACATTTTATAGTGTTATGGGTAAATGCACTAAAAGGTATTCTCTAGGAATCAATTCTATCGATATTTGGAATAGTTATGGAAAAAAATCATGTTGTTTGATAGAATTTCAACTTCAAAGAAATAAAAAAATGAAAATCACAACTAAATACTAGATAAAATCAAGATCTAGAATTTGAGCAAGTGAACATTGGAAGGATATATATAACAAGGATGCTTTGTGATTGGTTTCTCATGAAATGTAGCTCCATATTGAATATTAGATGAAGACTCAAATATAATATCATAGTCTATCCACATTTTGGGTCGCATGAGGTGTGCGATGTATGAAGTGTTTCTCTTTGTACTATTGTTATGTACATGAGATAATATGCTAAATATTTTGATTGTCACGTGGAACCAAGTAATTGCAATAATAAAATATAAATTAGGGATGGATTGGCCCCAATTACATTAAAAAATCCAATCAACTACTCTTTTTTTAAATATGCGACAAAATTTAAATTGTGTCTGATAAAACATAATGAAAATTCAATATATTTTCAATTGCATATGGATTGGCCCAAATTATGTACTAGATTAAACCATTTAAAGGAATCATTTTATCTATAATGTAATTGGGGTCAATCAAGATCCATAGAAAAAACTGAAATACTATAATAGAAAATGGGAAAAAATGGTCCCTATTATACATAGGATATATAACACATTATTTAATTGATTAAATATAGTAAGAATTGGGACCACACCATTCTTTTTTAAATGAATTATGTCTATACAATGTCAATTTGGGAATAATGGGCTCAAGTTATATATCAGTCAATTGACTGACTTTTTATTTTTGATTCATTTCATATGTTTGTGGGTAAAAAGTAGTGACATAGATATCTTTAGCATTTGGGTTTGGTAGGTAGAAGGTGTAGGACGAAAATCCTTGTGTTGATTCTTGTTTATTTGAGTGATTATGGGGAATTGAGATGACATATAGAAAAGATCTTTCAGTTAGAGTAGTAAGAGAAATTAGATTAGAAAATATGATAAAGATTATGAGAGCAGTTTGAGATTTTTGGGAGGTTATGGAAACTAATCAACCAAGACCATTGGTTTTTGATGAAAATACAAGTGGTGATGGAGGTACACAAAGAGAAGACAAGAAATAGGAGACTAAAGAAGATCATGTGGATGAAAAGAGGACTAATTATTGCATGCCATAAAAACATTTGGGAGTAAGGAGTTCAATTTTCATCGGAATCCTAGGCCCATAAAAGCTCATTGAACTTATGTCTAATGCGATTATTGATTAAGTTATGATATTTGAATAAGTTATCATTAAGGTTTCACATTTTTGTGAAGTCACAAATATTATTTTTATATATCACAAATCTTACATTGGTTTTTTACAATATTTGAATTATTAATAATTTTATTGGCTTCTTGTGAAGCCCGCTAAAACAACCCACTTGAGACACAAGAAATAACCTAGGGTTAGTTAGGAAAATTATGAAATAATTTATTTATTTGTGCTTAGAAGTGTCTACAACTAGGTTGCAAGACAATAGTTGTCACTAACATGTTCCGAAACAAGTCTAAATAACACTATAACATACTATTCTTTTATTAGTAATTATCAGAGGTCACAAGGTCCAAATTTTAGGGTTAGAAATTTTAGTTAGGTTTAGAGGGTAACTTAACACCATACCCTCTCTCTAACAGGCTTAGAGTTTAAAATTTATTTTGCTCACACTTAATGCATTCAAAATTTCCCTAAATCATTTCCATTAGATAGGAAATTTTCTCACCTCTCCAAAGATATAAAGAAGTCCTCCTAACTCCTTGTAGAAGTCCAGCTATGGGTCGATGGGCCTTGGGGTGAAAATTTTCCCAAAAGGGACATGTGTCGAGCGGAGGAGAAAATCCATTTTTCGGGTTGGCAGGCCGTGGGGTGGTGTTTTGAATTTTTTCCCACGTGGGAGCAAGGTCCACATTTTCATCCGCACCTCCGCTATGCCGCCAAGGACACGTGGCACTCAAGAAGCCAAAGCGGGGGAGAAGAAATTACGAAAGGGCGGGGCAGTGGAGGTTTTTGGTAGAATTCACCAAGGAGGAAAAAAGGGGTAAAAAGGACATACAGGCTCGTGCATCCGCGGAGGGGATTTTTCCAAACCCAGGGGCGGGAGTGTGGGGGCCACAGGCATTTTTATTAAAATTTTCCAAAAACCAAAATTTTTTAATAAACAATAAAGTCACGTGGGTTCCGTCCCCCCTCCGCTATCACCCCATGTTGCCATGTGGTAGTACCCGATGGATTCGGGATTGTGGGCCCGCAGACGAAAACAACAAAATTTTCCAAAAGTTTTAAAAAAAGTTCCAAGGAAGAATTTTATGCTGCGCCTCCATTGTTTCTTCGTGAGGCCACGTGACATCCTCTAATTTGCTGCGGGGCAATGCGAGGAAAATGTTACAAATTTTCCAAATTTTTTTTATTAAGTTCCAAGGGAAAATTTCAAGCCGTGCGGGCCCGTCAAGGAAAAATTTCCCAAAATTTTAATGCCAGTGAAGAAAACTTCAGAAGGCCATAACTTTTGATAGAAATCTCGGTTTTGGGGAAAACAAGGACCTTCTAGAAAGCTATCGATGCCCTTTTTTAACAAGAATCATAAATTTTAGCTTTTGAAAAAGTTAAGGGGTCAATTTTAAGAACACGGCCTGCAAGATTTTTAAAAGCAAACTGTGAATATCAACTTATAACTTTGGTTTAATTTGGTCTTCTCCTTCACTCAACATGCTAAATAGACATGGAGAACTATTCTAGGAAGGATTTAGGATGCATTTGGAAGGTGATTTTTCTCAATTGATTTCTATTTGAATTTTTCCAACATTTGACAGAAAAAGTCTGCAAAATAACTGTGGACGGTTTGGGCCCAATTTTGCAATGTTTTAAATGATTTCCTTAAGTGTTTTTTGTCAAACTGAGTTCATTGATATCATGACATGCTAAATTTTAATGTTTCAATGTTGATTATTATGTTCAGATTCGAACTGTGCATTTTATATGAATTATTTGTCCACTTTTAAAATTTAAAACAAGATCAATTTTCTGAAAGGATCTGGATATAAATTTCATCTTCCATAAATGGAAATATCAATTCTATTATATTATATTACATTTAATTTATTTAAATCAAACTATTCTAAACCCAAAATGCAATTATTATTTCAATTTTACACATTTCCAAAAGAGCCAAAATACTGTATTTTTCTCACATATGTTTCTTCCTTTTCAACAGAGATTCCCAAAACAATTGTCATGATCAGAATTAAATTTACAATACAATTTGGAAAAATCATTTCATTCATTAATTTATTTCCAAAGGAAATTTTACAACTTCTTTCTTTTATTCCTTCAAATTTCATCATAAAGAATTACATAACAGAATATTACATTTTCTTTCTCATTCTTTCAAAGCAAAACAAAGTCTCTCTCTCTCTCTCTCTCTCTCTCTCTCTCTCTCTCTCTCTCTCTCTCTCTCTCTCTCTCTCTCCATTTCACTTCACAAATTTCATAACCAAATACAAACATATTTTCTTCACAAAATATATTACAATTTCATCCACTTCAAAGTGGAAAAGGTTACAAAATAATTTATTTCACATGGGACAGTGAAATGTATTTCTCCTCTACTCCAGAATAACAACATGCCAAGTTCCCTTTTCTTCTAATTTTATCACAAAAAAAGTGTGGGAAAGGCAACACTCTCCACCCAACCAAGAAATCTAATGAAAGGAGAAGCCATCCTTCATCATTGCCCCCCGAGCCCCAACCACAATGCAATAAGAAATGTATATCAACCCATGGCAACAGCAGGCTTCCAAAACACACAACATTCTTTCAAACATGCACATTTTAATTCAAAAACATAGTTCAACACAATACAACAATTTACAAATACATTGAAAACATTAAAATATAACTCACGATTTATCATGCAATCCAAAGGAGCAAGGACTATGGGGGAAGCTAATTATGCCTCCCAATGGGAATTGGGCATCCACCTGTAACCAAACCACAAAATAAAATTCACCACACATGTCCTTATACCCCCCACAATCCATCCTTTATGCCCCCCACAATTTTCCTTATGCCCCCCCACAAAGTACGAAATGCAATATATTTCTTTTCCATGGTGGATCCCAAACCCAAACTCCTCCACAAGAATTTTGATGCAAATGGTATTCCTTATGTCCCCCTACATGGATTCCCCATAGCCTTCTCCTACACCATTCCTAGGTAGTCTACCCACAACCCACAACAATAACAAACATACCAGCATTTACATATTCAAGAAAAATAAGGAAAAGAAGAGTATTTCTAAGAGCCAAGATCTTACCTCTCCATGATAGCATTTGTTTCCAAACAACAAGCTTCAATGCCAAAATACAGTCCCAAAAAGACAACCAACAATCATGCAAAGTTTTCCAATCTCCTTCGAAAAGAAATATCTCCAAGCACAAGAAAATTCACCCCAAGAAAGCATTCCAAAGTTTCAACAACCTAGAACAAGGAAATGAGTTTGAATTTTATAGAAGAGGGAAGAGAAGAGGATGATGTGGATCCATGTAGGATGCCACATCACACATCTTCAATTCCAACACAAAAGTAAAATTTTCATTCTCCAAAGCACAATAAAGAGGTGGGTGAAAATATGACAAATTTCTTGCACACTCCAAAAAGCCCACACCCCAAAGGACTGAAATAAATAAAATGTAAGAAGAGTGCAATTAAAACATGCAACATGATTAATAAAAATGCATTAAGAAGGTATAAAATCAACCTTCCAACCATAGGTATGGTTGTTAAATAAACTTAAGAGGCATGGGACAAGTTTTACTTGTCCCACAAGCCTCCAAAAATAGCCTCGAAGGACAAATTCGAATTTGCAAGGAGGTGGAGTGTTTCATTCTCCAAAATCTAACTTACACAACTCTTACACATACTTACACATCCCTTATACAAAGATCCAACAACTTCCATTATTACTTTCTTATATCCAAATTTAATTAATTAACTTTTAACCATATGTTTTCTCACATTAATTCTCCACAACTTAATTAAATAAAAGAAAGGGACACATCACTAATAAAATATATACAACAATAATAAAAAAGGAACCACATTAATAAAATATACAAAACCCCTTGGTCACATTCAAAGGTGATCCCCCCATGGGAATCCCTAACAAAATACAATACACACACAAAACATGTTTCCATGGTGACCTTGTTGAATTCATCTAGAATTCCAATGAGGTTGGTCTCTAATCCACCAATTTTTTTTGTGATATTTTAACTTGCAAAACACAAATACCTCTTTCGGCCTCGTGGCCATATTAGAACATCCAACATGATATAAATATAATCACAAGATCATCTAAATATGTGAATCACAACAACTTCAAAGAAATTTAACAAAATCACTTACAATTTGTATCAACAACATCAAAGTAACAAATATATCATTTTTAATTTAATCAACCACTATATCATCATCATATAATGTCCATTTTCTAGTCTACTCACAATATCCAAAAATCACATGCCCAAACAACATTCACAATATATCCATGTCAAATAGTATATCATCATCCACATATAAGTGTCTCTAATAATAATCGTGCATCATAACCAAATCAAGATCACAATAATCCATGGTCCAACATCTAACATCATACTAAATCAAAAGCATAATAACGTCCATAATGTAATCAATAGTATCAAGATCGGTATCAAAAAGGTGTCAAAGGAAAGTGGGCACTACACTTCTTCAAAACTTTTATTACTAAATAATGAAAAATAATGTCGATCTAGGTACATTTATGTGTAATGATTGACTACTTAAAATTTCTTGAGGAAAAAATGGGTTCCAAACTCCATCATATGGCCAAGATATTATGATTTTTCAATTGAATTTTTCAAGTCAAACGAATTTATTTAGTAACGGTCAAATGGAAAAATATTTTAAGGATGTAATTAGAAGTAGACACACTCACATAAATTATAGTCCATCACCAACCTTGGCTTCCATCCTAAATGTTTCTTGGCATATGTAAGTAATAGAATTGAAATTAAACTTGTCATGTGTACACCTAAAAATGATCTATACACATTTATCAATCATTAAATTGTAAATTTTAGGATGTTTGAGTACTTTTGCTTAAATGTTTTGGCTAAATAAGGAATTTTTACTATATTTATTGACATTAGATTATTATCATTATATGTGATTTCATTTCAAATTTAATATTTTGGTTAAATTATTATTTTCCATAACAATTATCTATTATATTTAATATATATTCAAGGTTGGTATTGGACTGTAGTATCTCTAAGATATTAATACTTAACATCCCATTTTGAATAGTACATTCATTTAATTGTAATAAAGTAGTCTAAACCTAGAATTTCACATCTATTTCATTACGATATAATCTAATTATTTGTTCTTTCTTGGAAATGTTTATCCAAAAACTGTAATAACTTGAACAAAAGATAGTGTTTGGAACCATATTGTACTAAACTTATTTACTACCTCAACATATTTATTTAGTAAAAATATATGAAAAAATCTATCACCAATTAATAAAAAAATTAAAAAAACAAATTAATACCCATCCAAAACAACTAATACCTCAATAATATGTATATATCTTAACATTCTCTATATAAATATATTTAAAAGATATATACAAAAAAAATTTAAATTAAACATTTGATTTTATAAATTATGTAAAGTTATTATATTTTCTAAGAACTATAAATAATAATATTGTTGAAATAAGAGGGATTATTTTAAAAGCACCAAATCCTTTTTCATAACATAAATATTCTTTTCTTTTATGTGGAAGTTAAATATATTACATGAATTTAAATTTTGTAACTTTATATAGATACCCTCCCTTAAAGGTAACGTTATTTAATGGTTGACATTTTGGGAAGTAGTTTAAATGTCCTCTCATATTATTTAATGCATGGTCCTTTAATATTTTCTCCCACCATCAAATCTCTCAGAAGCGGCTACGATTCACTCAATTTACACCCATGTATGTGCATGTCCCTTAATTTTAATCATCGAACATGTCATGGCACCTCGACTACCCATGACTTGTCATTTTTTTTGGCACCAGTGTAGTGGTTCTGTCAAACTCAAAGGTCTTCCTACGTGGGAGTGTTTGGCAATGACATAAGACGACTTTGAAGTGATTTCGTGATGGCAGTGTACATGGTGCATTAACTGTTCGAAGGTGGATGCTCTTTGCCACTAAAACACTAAAAGTTCCATGTTTTCACTCCTAAAACTTTTTTTGTTTAGGCAAACAGTTATGTCATTCACAGAAGCCAAATCTAAAGCTAAATTCATAAGGGTAGCTATTGTTGAGCCAAAGTTTTGGATAAATTTACAGAGTAGAAGGTAAGCGGCTATGCTTAGAAGAATAACTGGAAGCTCCCTAAGCTAGGTAATTAATTGTTTAGTTTCCACATAAGATGGTGATGTGCCAAAATTAGCAGGAACTTGATAAGGTCATAACTTGAGCTCCGGTTGTCTGCTTGACTTTTCTTTTTTTTTGAAACCACATGTTTTGATGAGACAAAGGCACTAGTAAATTGGCCTTACTGGTTGGAGCAAATTAGAGCACATTTTGGGGCCTAAAGTCCATCGTTTTGATGCCAAAAATTAGGATTTAAGTTATAGTTTATTTTTTTTCTATTTTAGGGCATTAGTTAATATTAGTCTATTAGTTGCATTATGAGATGAAAATTTGGAAATTATTCTAATTTAGGAAAGTAGAAGATGCGTGGAAATTTCTGTTCCCATACAAATAAACATGTGAACTTACTAAGAATAACATGTTCTAGTAAATTGCTCAAAAAAGTAATTTTCACCACCTAGAGTAGATTTAGTCAAAGTTAGTTAGAGGTTACTTGGAAAATTGATCTCAAATTTGTTTTCCTATTTAGGAAACATTGTAATTCATGAATCAATAAAAAATAAGGAGATCTATTTTCTTTTCGAGTTCATATTATTTGCAGTATATCGAGTTTGTTTAGAATTTGGCTACATTATCTGGTATCAGAGTTGGTTTGAATCTTTAAAAAAATTACAGGAAGAGGAAGAGGAAGAGAAGGTGATGTTTCCTAGATGAATAGAAATATGCAAGATCTGTAGAGGCAAGTTTTTGTGTTTGTTGCAATGATAACCCAGAGAGGAAATCAAGGTAGAGATGACACAGATGAAGAAGAAGTTTTTAAAGAGGAGGAAACACAAGTGCCACCCTTCACTTTTGAAGAAAGGATGCTTCAAGAATTAGAAGGAAAGAATGATGGGATAAGAGTTGATGTTTCAGAGTATGGAGGTAGTTTAAAACAAAAGGAGCCAATAGACTAGTTGACTAGCATGGGGAAATTTTTTGAGTGGAAGGTTATGTCAGAAGAAAAGAACATAAAATTTTCATGCATGAAATTGAAAGGTTGTGCTATGTTATGGTGGGATCACCTATATAAAGAGTGGTCAAGAAAGGGGAAAGAAAGAATTATAACATGGAGTAAGATAGAGAAGAAGACGAAAGATAAATTTATTATGAACAAACCCTTTATAGGAGGTTTCATAATCTCAGGAACTTACAAATAGTGTAACATAGATGAGTTCTACACGTTGTCCATTCATGTAGAGCACGAAGAAAATAAGGAAAAAATGGTTGCAAGGTATGTAAATGGATTAAATTCTTTTATTCAAGATGAGATAAGTATGCACAAGATTAGGAGCATGGAGGATGCCTATGAAATATAGCCAGAACTTAAGAGATCACATGGGATGAATAGTGTTTCAGCCAAGCCAGAATACATGGAAAATAAAGATGAGTAAAGAGGCAAAGGATTTTCTAGGGGCAGAGGATATGTTGGTGATAGAGGATGGGAGGCTCCACAAAGACCATTTATTTGTTACATACAAGTTTCCCACATTCTTATACACATGAAAAGAGGCGGGCAGATGCTCCAAGATTAAATCTTTTTGAAGAAAAACATTGAACAAGTCATAGAAATTCCAGTACATGTAGGGGGATGCATTTACAAATATTTTTAGAAAACACGGTAAATGAAATGGTGGTAGTAAGGTTTCAAAAAAAATGAAGTTGTACTGTATTGCAAGGTATATGTTTAATGGATTTTTTGTATTAGGAATGATTTTGTGTGATTTTATTCCTATGGATGCATTAAATTCTTTTATTTCTAGAAGGATGGGAAGATTACATGTTTTCTGCAAAGATAAGTATGCACAGTAGAAACAGCAGATTAGAGCTACAATATGCACTGTTGTCATCCTCAAAATTCCCATCTTTTGAAGGATGGAGTAATCTGTGTTTTTGCCTATTGTCAATCCTTCTCTTTGGTTGATCGCATTAGCCTTAAAATTCAAGCATAAAGGTGGGGTTTTCTATTTTATTTTTGTTTTTCCATAGTCATGAGGTCAAAATCCAAGTCCATGTTTCATGGCAGCGGAAGCCTAGTGCGTCCAAATGACGCAACTCCAAGGGCAGGGCCCAAGGGATAAGAGATCACAAGCCCAAATCGGCTAAGGGACGACACCATGTGTCTCATCGATGAATTCCCAAGTTTTTGGTGGTCTTGGTGTCCTCCACCTGTCAGCTCAACCCAACTTCAAAGGAAAATTTTTTTCGTGGGTCCCAAATAGCTTTCGAGGATATGGATCTGGTTTCAAAAAAATAATGAACTGACCCGTAAAGGGACACATGGTCATGTTTCAAGAGAAGGCAGATGTAGACACCCATAATTACACCTGAGAAATTTAAATACTTAAATTGTGATAATTATCTCATTCTTGCAAATTGGCGAACATGATCGTCAAAAGCACTCATCTTTTCTAGTATCATTCGTTACATTAATTACACTATGCTAATTAATCTAAGTCACCTATGCAACAGAAATCCTATTAATTAACCTCCCCGTGAACTAGTGGAAAAATAATTAGATTTTAGATACCCCTTCTATAACCTAAATCATAATAATATTCCTGTAATTAGTTTCTACACATCCAGTTAGTTAATCACCTTTGATTAATTAAAACACCCCCCAACTCCCATTTTCCCATGAATCAATTTACCTTTTAAACATGAGGCCCTCCTCCAAGGATTTTTTTCTTTTCTTGAGGTTCAACCACTTGGCAGAGACTCTTTTCTAGAAAAGTATTAGTCATGGTGATAGAGGATGGGAGGGTTCTTGGAATATCTCCCACTTTGATTTGCCATGGGTGCCTACATAGATTCACATGTGTAATTATGTATTAATTAAGAGAATAGGGGATTTAGACAACTAGCATGTTAAGTTTCACAGTTTTAATATGATAAATGTTAGTGTCTAACATGTGTTTAATTCTTATCTTGACGGTGCTTTGTATTTTTCTTAATTTAGAATAATTAAGACATTAGGTATTTGTTACATATGGGTGGGGACTTGGTCCCCTAATTTAGAGGATAACTATTTTACATCAAGCCTATTGCTTTCTTGTGTTTTTTTTCTGTATTTGCCAAGAGCGTAGGTACATTTATGGTGGCGCAGGCACATTCCTTATACACATGTATTGTAAGAGAGGACCAGCCCATACACCCTAACTCAAGCACACACGCTGTTTTGGTGGTGCAGACACATTTTCGGCAGATGGTGGTGCACATGCACCGGTCACATGTTTTTCTAGTAACACAAGTGTTTTGTGCAAATCTAAGTCTATTTTTATCAAAGGTAGCACATACGTCCTTCTGGTGGCGCACACGATTCTCAAATCACAGTAATCCAGAAACACACAAAGTAGTTTGGTGGCGTAGAAAAACAAATCCAGTGTGATTTCTAGAAGAGAAAGGAATCTCCAAGCAAGTCACCTGCCACAAGAGTTCAATTCCAAGTAGAAGGAGACAGAGAGAGAGAGAGAGAAGGGAAAAACAGCAAAAGCCTAGAGAGAAGAATGTTAAACTCTAATGATCAAGGGGATGGTGATTTCTCTAAGAAAGGATATCAAGGGGGATGCATGGCACGAGTACAAATATTTTTAGAAAACAAGATGCAGTTCAGGAGGAAAGGTATGTAATGTTATTATTGATGGTGGTAGTTGTGAGAAAATGGTTTCAAATAAGATGATTGACAAATTGGGTCTGAATTGTGAGAAGAATCCGTACTGTATTGCATGGCCCCTTTAAGAAAGGTAATGAAGTTACTGTTGATAATATATGTTTAATAATTTTTTATATTAGGAAAATTTACAAGGATGAGATTTTGTGTGATTTTATTCCTATGGATGCATGTTTCATATGTTGCTAGCAAGACCATGGCAATTTGACACAAAAGTTATCCATTACAAGGGAAATCCGAATACTTATACTTTCTAGAAGGATGGGAAAAAAATAGTTTTGCTACCTCTTAAAGAAGAGGGGAACGTTGATAATGTGTCTTTCTGCAAAGGATTTTTTGAAGGAGGCAAAGGAGACAAATTTTTTTTATGCACTAGTTGTAAATAAGGATGAACCTATAAGTGCACAAATACTAGTAGAAACAGCAGAATGAATAAAATATTTTTTTGATGTTATTCCTGATGAGCTACAATATGGATTATCACCTTGTTGTCACGGCCTCAAAATTCCCATCTTTTGAAGTCAAGTTTTGAAAATTTTGAGTCAATACCATGGAGTAATCTGTGTTTTTGCTTGAAAACATTTTCCTTCATTTGGATGTCATTGTCAATCCTTTGTCTTTGGTTGCGGATCGCATAGAGCCTGGTATTGTTTGTAGTTTTTCAATCCATGGAGAACAATTTAAAATTCAAGCATAAAGGTGGGGTTTTCTATTTTATTTTTGTTTTTCCATAGTCATGAATGATGGGCGTATCTTCCTTGTCAATTTTTTCCCAACATCCATGGGTAGTATGTGGAAATCTATAATTGGATGTGGCATGGCCATGTTTCAAGTGGCAGCGGAAGCCTCCACCAAAACTATGTCCAAATGACGCAACTCCAAGGGCAGGGCCCAAGGGAAAGTCCTTAAATAAGCAAACAGGATTTCCACGTGTTCGAGGTCTAAAATGAAGATAGAACAAGCCCAAATCGGCTAAGTATGGAAGGTTCAGTGGACGACACCATGTGTCTCATCGATGTAGCTTCAGAAGTGAGACCAAAGGGCCACTTCCCAAGTTTTTGCGGGGCTCACCACGTGGTCTGAGTCAAAGAAAGGGTAGAGCCCACTAATGAATCAGCTAAGTATAGAAGGGTTTGTGGAAGCCTCCACCTGTCAGCTCAACCCAACTTCAAAGGAAAATTTTTTTCGTGGGTCCCAAATGTGCGCTGAGCCTCCATGTGTCAAGAGTCAGACATATGGCCCCGCCAAACAAAAGGGACTTAGTTTAAAAACATGAAAAAATAATGAACTGACCCGTAAAGGGACACATGGTCATGTTTCAAGAGAAGGCAGATGTAGACACCCATAATTACACCTGAGAAATTTAAATACTTAAATTGTGATAATTATCTCCCTTCTTGCAAATTGGCGACATATCGTCAAAAGCACTCATCTTTTCTCGTATCATCGTTAATTAATTACACTATGCTAATTAATTAAGTCACCTATGCAACAAATATTCTAATTAATGACCTTCCATTAATTAACCTCACCCCTTCTATTTGAACTAATTAATTATAACTAATTAATTAGCTTTCCATTTGTCATTTAACCAATAAATCAATATTTAATTGATTTAATCCCCTTCTATAACCTAAATCATAATAATATTCCTGTAATTAGTTTCTATAATCTTACATCCACTTGTTAGTTAATCACCTTTGATTAATTAAAACACCCCCCAACTCCCATGACTTTCTAAGTATAAAATAAACCCTTCTAAAGTAAGGTTACCTTCTATAAAGCAACCTTATCCATTCCTAATCTTGTTTTACCTTTTATCCCACATGCAAAGGGATGAAGTGGTTCCTTTATCCATTGGGCTATATAAAGAGCCCTCCTCCTACCTTTACACTGACACCTAAAATTATTGAGAAGACAAAATCAAAGCATATAGAAAAATGCAGACTAAAATATTTTCTTTGTTTTCTTGAGAGTTCACCACTTGGAGAGTTAAGACTCTTTTCTAGCCAAAAGTGCTTAGGTCATATGGGAGGTGTGAAAAGGGCCTTGTAGCCCAACTTTGATAAGGCCCCATTCCTAGGTTCTTGGAATATCAAGAATAACCACTTTGATTTGCCATGGAGCCTACATAGATTCATCCATTTAATTTTGTTGTTAATTAAGAGAATAGGGGATTTAGACAACTAGCATGTTAAGTTTCAAAGTTTTAATATGATAAATGTTAGTGTCTAACATTGTTTAATTCTTATCTTGACGGTGCTTTGTATTTTTCTTAATTTAGTTAATTAAGACTACTAGGTGTTAGTCTTTATTTTCATTAGCTTAGTCTAGCAAATCATGCACACATTTGGCACGCCCATTGGGACTTGGTCCCTTGGAATTTATTTTAAATTTTATTGTTTTGGATAACTTTTTATATGCACGTGTAGTAATTAATGTCCATTTTCTTGGAATTTTTGCTAATTTTATATGTGTAAATTCTTGTTTGTAGCCATCATTTTAATGGATTGTTGCCATTTTTAGACTAACTTGCTAAAATTTGAACTATTGTGAGCTTTCTTGTGTTTTTTTTCTGTATTTTGGTTGCAGGGGTGGTGTAATAACACTATCAAGAGCGTAGGTACATTTATGGTGGCGCAGGCACCTCTTGGGTGGTGCAGGCATGCTGTCAGAGTCTGAACCTCTGTCTATTGACCTTGGCACAGGTACACTAATCTCGATGCACATAACCTAACAAGAGAAAAGACACACTAACCTGGGCACAAAATCCATTTTGTATTGTACCTTTAGTGCAATGCTGAAAACCTGTCAGACCAGCCCATACACCCTAACTCAGGTTTGGGCACACGCTGTTTTGGTGGTGCAGACACATTTTTGGTAGTGCAAGTGTTTTGTTAGAATCCCGGAATACTATTTTACAAAGTGGTGGCACACATGCGTTTCTGGTGGTGCACATGCTTTCCCGGTAGTGCACATGTTTTCGCGTAGTAACACAAGTGTTTTGTGCAAATCTAAGTCTATTTTTATCAAAGGTAGCACATACGTCCTTCTGGTGGCGCACACGCCTCTCAGGTGGTACAAGTACACAGTAATCCAGAAACACACAAAGTAGTGTATACATCCTTTTGGTGGCATAACACACACCTCTTAGGTGGAACAAATACACGGCAAGCTAGAAACACATAGAGTAGCGCATATGCCCTAACCCGCATGTAGATGCCAAAACATGGGTGCATTGTGTCTTTTTGTTTTCTATGAGATTAATGTGTTGAGGTGCTAACTTTTTTATAGGTTTTATCTAATTAAATACTCATCTTTGCAAGGTGTTTTTACTTGCTTTTACTTGATTAGATAAACTTTTCATGTTTACTTATATGAATAAGATCGTGTATGTTCTTCCCTCACATCCCTTGTGGTGATCTTGGGAATCAGAAATGCTTCTTAGGTCCTTTTGATGCTTTGAGGTTGTTAGGAATATTTGAATTAGAATTGGCTAAGTTGGTGTGTTTGAATTAAAGGTTTTTTCCATTTGATACCTTCTTGGATTTTGGAAACATCATGTATTCGCTTCATCTTACATCCTTAGATGATCTGAAGAATCAGAATTGATGTTTACTCTTTTGATGGAAAACTACTAAAATCTTCATATAGGACCAAAACACCACACTTGTCAAAGAAAGGAGGAATCAAAATGAAGTAAAAAAACTACTAATACAGTTGTTATACAAGTTGCCAAAAGGTGTTCAAGCAAAGCACACCTAATTAAACAAGATAAAAAGAACAACATATTTAAAACACTATATTGCTTGTGTTTGAAAAGGGTATGTCCCTCTCCACTCAATTGGAACATAACCCCTTTGGCATAACACCTTAAGCTACAAAAATCAGGGTGGTTCCAAGAACCCTAAAGTAGTCCATGCAAGAGGGAACCTTGTGGATGAAATGGGAAGTGCTCTACACTACCTAATTGACTAGTGATTCCTTTTTGAGATAGCGTTACCGATTGTACGTATGGCGACCCCAGTGATAGTACCCGTAGACGACACTAATTTCCTACTTTTCTTTAAGGGGGTAAAGTAAAGCCGAGATACTCCCAAGATAGTTGGGACTGTTTGGGTAAATCACGCTCACTTAAGATAAATTTGTAACACGTAGGGCAAGAGAACCACCTAGGAAAATATTCTTTGAACAGGAGCCCACTTTGACCACTTCAAAATAAGTGTTGAATTATGAGCCATATTTTCATCATGAAACGTGTGATTTATTATTTTCGCTTACTTTTTACTCGCCCTAAGGTGAGGTGAAACTTTGCCGAAGTGAGGTCAGAATTTTTTTTCCCCCCATTTTATCTACTTCATTCACTTTCTTTTGACACTTTTTTGATCAAAAGAGGAAGTGACTACCTTTGCATTATCAATTGATTGTTTTGCCACTTTTTTTTCCATGTAGGCCCATCCATGTTTGCGGTTGGGTTGGTTAAATGTCTAAAGTGTGTGGATATGTATTTATATCATTGGTATCCTTTTTGATCTTGATACCCACGTCAGGATCATCATCATAGTTAGGATTGATTCATCATTTTATCTCCCTTTGACATGCTACCTCGTTTGCATTGTCTCGACATAATTAAGATACTTATGTTGCACGTTTCTCATAAACATGATCTTAGTATCTGCATTATGGCATTACGCTACCCACATTTTAACACATCCTTAGTATAATTTGACTTAGTTTGATTTCAAACGTTTTCCCAAATATTGAAATTTTTGGCTTACTTTGCTTGCATCGTTTCAATAACACTTTGAGACTAATATCTCTCTTCTCCACGAAGCTTGATAGACATGTCCAATTGGTGTGGTTACATGGATTACACTTGTAAACATCGCCCTTTAACATTTAGGCCTTGTTGGTTATTGAACTTGTCATGGTATCCTTTGATTTGGAGTCACACCTACCCTTTGTTAATATTTATGCGTCGTTGTTCATTTTGATCTTGACGTAAATTTTGACATTGTGTGGATAACCTTTGCATCGAACTATCACTTTACACACATATTTTCATATGGTGTATTTCCTTGTTGATTGGCTTTGTGTCTCACACTTGCATGATTGTTTCTTGTGATTATTCATTCAGAAAACTTATTTTCTAGGATAAACCATCTCGATCTCATCGATATTGTGTCATCATGATGTCTATTTCCTTAGACCTTCTTCATGAAAGTCACACACGTATCTCCATACTTACAAAATGTCTAGTTGATTACCATTATGCTATGCGATTCGACATGTCACTTCCTTCCCTTTGAAGGATTTCCATCACACTGTCTATATCTAAAAATTTGTGCTTAAAACTAACGTCATCAATGATTGATTATCACAAGGTTCATTATACATACGACAATAAGGAATCAAATTTTTGGTGTACAAATCAAAAGACGCCCATTATTATCAAACCTCGTTTGGTTCTTTGTGCTAGAGATCCCATAAGGGTAACTCGTTCTCCCACCTTCATATCATAGTCGGTGGTATGATTTGGATGCTTCTGATCCAAATTATTATTTGATTTCCCCCCACTCTTCTTCTAATTCTAATCCAAACATTTCCTCTTCTTCTGAGGATTCCAATCCAAATATTTCCTTTGGCTCTTCTGATGATTCAGATCCAAACTACTATTCGGATCCAAACTACTTTTCAAATTCATCTAATTCGACTTTTATGTCATGGTCCTCCCTATATTCACAAGAAAATCTTCATCATACATTTAATATGACTCCTATGTCATGGTCCTCCCTTTCTTCACACAACACCTTTTATCAGTCACCTCAACGACATATTCTTCCTTTAAAGATACGTGTAACTTCAAATCCCTCCAATCAAACATATAAAAAAATTATTGAATCATGGTCCTTTCTTTCTTTGTAGGAATCTTTTTATTATTCATCTGATACGATTCTTGAATCACAGTCCTCCCCTTCTTTGCAGGACCTTCTTCATCAATCACCCCCAATAATTCTTCCTTCTTTGAAGATTCGTGTGACTCAAATTCCTTCAAGTCAAATGTCTGAATCGAACCATACATCAAAATCTACAGACTTTGGACTTAATCCTACTAGTTTACAAACAATATACCATCATATAGGTAGGTCCACACAACCTTCTTCTACTCTTGAGACATCTAGCTACACATCTTATTTGTCCCCCACATCATCTTATTCTATCAATAATCATCAAACATCTTCTAATTCTTCCGCACCAAGTGAACCTCTTTCTTCCAATCAACCCCTGGTAATCGATCACCAATTCAGACCGATTAATCTCTTTCAGAATGAAGAAACAATGACAACAATTATAGGGGCATATGAAGATATTCCTTTAGCATATTACGAGAAAGGATTCTCTTTGGACTTTGATGCATCTGTGTATTGTGAGGAAAAGTTTGATTCCTTTTATCAAGAAATGAAGGAAGAGCCTTAGATCATGCAACTTGATCCTCCTCTTATTCTTCCATCTTCACATTCGTCATTATGTGATGAAGATCCTTGCTCTTGCGTTGATCCATGGCCTATCTTGTTATCACCCAATCACTCTTTGTTTATCATAATTCCTCAATCACAATCTCTTATGGGGTCAACGTCAAATATCCTTTCATCTTCGTCTAGGTGTGGGTCACCTTCTAATATCCCTCCCTCTTGTACTAGAGGGACATTTTTGAGTAGTCCAGTATCTTCTATTCTTGAGGCACGTCCAAATAGCCCCTTGTCTTCTATGTATGGATCACCCCCAAGTACTCCATCATCTTCTAGTCTTTGACCACATCCTAGTAGTCCATCATCTTACATCTATGGGTCACGTCCTAGTAGCCCTTCTTCTTCTATTCTTGGGCCACATCCTAGTATCCCTTTGTCTTCTATTCTTGGGCCACATCCTAATATCCCTTCATCTTCTATCTATGGCTCACCTCCCGGTATCTCATCTTCTTCAATCCTTGGTCCGTATCCATTTCATCCATCACATTATTCTTCTACCAAATATTGCGGGAATCCCACTACCATTCCTCTCATCAATTCTAAACATCCATGTTCTTCTCCCACTTCTTGGGATCAGACAAGTCAAGCATTAGCTTATAAGAAACCTTGACAGGTTCTTTATCAAGCCAAGATAAAAAATACGAAGAGATCTAAAGCTACCAATAACTCCAATGATCATAAAATAAAAAATCAAACATGATTCGATAATGCACACCAATGTACCCATCAAGTATGGTGCAAAGTGCAAAAACCTATGGATAGGGAACTCAAAATCCCACATAAAAAACCCATGTTTCAAAAAAAATTCATAGTCATTTATTGAGTGTGAACTCGCCACGATCATCGAGATTGCGGATCATATAAATCTCGATAAACAAACATGCTTAGTCTCCCTTATGAAGGAAATTGAAAACATTTTTGTTGGATCATATCACATGGAGTGATTTTTTCGGTCCCACCTTTCCAAAAACTATCAAAAATATTTTAAAAAAAACAGTTCAAAACTACCAAAAACATTGAGAAAACACAAGAAAAAAATCAAAGGTACAAAGATCAAACATTGCAATTAGGTATTTCGTACACATGGATGTTATTTCATCCCTTGTTATTCTTCAACAAGTATTCCTGCCATTTTCATCCCTTTGGTGATATTTTAACCTGCAAAACATAATACCTCCTTCAGCCTCATGGCCATATCATAATATCCAAAATAATATAAATAAAATTCCAAAATCATCTAGATATATGAATGACAACAACATCTAAGCAACCAAAAAGATCATTTGCAATTTTAATCAACAACGATATCATCATCAAATAATTTCCGTTTCTAGGTCTACTCACAATATCCAAATCTCACATGTCCAAACAACATCCATGATATAGCCATGTTAGACAGTATATGAACATCAATATCCAAAATGTCTCTAATAATCATCATGCATCGTAATTGAATCAAGTCAACAATAATCCATGATCTAACATCTAACATTATACTATAATAAAGTCCATAATCATGTCCATAATATAATCAGCAGTATCATGATCAGTATCAAAAGGTTTCAAAGGGACTAGTGGACACTACAATAAATGGAAAAACATATTCTATTTCAAAAAATCAAAAGAAAAAATATGTAACGAAACGTTGTAACACAAGACAAAATTGAATTAATGAAATAGCACAAGAAATAGGTTTATGAATATTTCAACTGTTTGTTTTTATCTTCCTATATTTCTACCAACTCCTCCTTGGTTATATTGGCTTGATTAATATGGTGGTCTTCTTCATTATTAGGGTCATCATCATCACTGGAGTCATGTTCATAATATCTTTCCACAACATCATTTGTTCCCCAATGTACTTGTGTTACAACACTATTGTCATCAACAACATGTCTCATCCTTGGCTCATAATATAATATGCACTGTCAATTATCTTCTCTCTATATCAAGATAAAAGAATACCTATATAAAACATAGTTAAAAAGGAAAACTAGATATAGAAATTATGCGCATGAAAAAGGAGAAGACGCACAAAGTAAAAATTATACAAAGTAATACCTGATAACAATGTTGAGGTAGCACATATATCTCTTTCCCCTCAGGTAATGCTCTAGAAAATCCAACTGAGTAGAATCCTCTCTCATTTTCCTTTGAACCACATTGCCAAATTTTTACTCACCTTCATTATGTCAGATCATTTAAGATAGTATTAATATATTTCTAAAAAATATAAAACACATATGTACGAAAAAAATTGTTACAACAACTAACTGATTCTTCATATCCTCACACTATGTCCAATGCTTATTGTGTCAATTTCCTTCAATTGATGGCATGAAGATTTTCTAAATATGAACTCATCCGTTGAAGACTAGGTTGGTCTGGCAACAATATTTGTAGATCAGTTGGGAATGGTTTTACATAGATGTTTCCTTCTATAATCAATGCTTTGGCTCTCATGCCTAGTCTTTTCTTCTTCATATTTTTGAAGCCGCAAAACCATCTTGGAATTATTCAATAACATGAAATTATCTCGTTGAATTATTTTTCAAAAAGCTCAAAAATCAAACATGTAAATAAATAATTAATGGATAAACTCAAACATACATATATAATGTTTCTCTATTAGTTTAGCTCACTAACTTTCATCGTATATGCATTGACATTTTGAAGGTTGCAATACATCATGGTGTTTTCAGCAATGAATTTCAATGCTACTCATGTATTCCAAGACCTTCATGACATGATACTTGTTTTCATATCCTTATCCCTTCTAACAATAAATGATGATTTAGATTGTTCTATGTGCACAGAGGATCACATTTGGTAAGGTGTATCCAATGTCTTATAGGCTAATGGATTGGACTATTATCTTTGTATCGGCTTCTCCATATGTATTCTAGATCACTTTCCTAACATCGGACTTTACCTTCTACTTCACCTGGGGCATTTATTAATCTTGAGTAAGCATACTTTTAGATGTGTGGTCTCACCTTTTCTTTATGGTCCGATCGTTATTCCATTCATCACCCCATCGACGCTGGTGAGGGAATCTATACCTCCTAAACTAGATATTTCTGCAACCTCTTCAAACATGTTCATCCATCTAGAATAGTCTAATCTAAATGGTGTCAATTATGCCACCCCAAAGAGGGGAAAATGTAGACACCCATAATTATGCCTGAGTAATTTAAATACTTAAATTACACTAATTATCTCCCTTCTTGCAAATTGGTGACATGATCGTCAAAAGTGCTCATATTATCTCTTATGATCGTTAATTTGATTACACTATAGCTAGTTAATTAAGTCACCTTTCCAACAAATATACTAATTAACGACCTTGCGTTAATTAACCTCACCCCTTCTATCTGGACTAATTAATTATTATGGTAATTAATTAGCTTTCCCTTTCATTTAACCAATAAATCAATATGCATATTAATTGATTTAATCCCCTTCTATATCCTAAATCATACTAATATTCCTCTAATTAGCTTCTATAAGCTTACATCTTCCTATTATTCCATAATCAAGCTTTGATTAATTAAAACACCCCCCAACTCCCATGACTTGCTAAGTATAATTCATTAAACCCTTCTAAAGTAAGGTTACCTTCTATAAAGCAACCTATATCCATTCATAATCTTGTTTTAAATTTTATGGCCACATGTAAAGGGATGAAGTGGTTCCTTTATCCATTGGGCTATATAAAGATCCCTCCTCCTACCTTTACACTTACACCTCGAAATTCTTGAGAAGAGAAAAGCAAAGCATATAGAAAAATAGACTAAAAACTTTCCTTTGTTTTCTTGAGAGTTTACCATAACTTGGAGAGTTAAGCCTCTTTTCTAATTTTCAAAAGTTATTAGGTCATATGGGAGATGTCAAAAGGGTCTTGTAGCCCAACCTTGATAAGCCCCCATTCCTAGGTTCTTGAGAATATCAAGAACAACCAATTTGATTTGACCCTGGAGCCTACATAGGTTATCCATTTAATTTTGTTGTTAATTACGAGGGATAGAGGATTTAGACAACTAGCATGTTAAGTTTAAAAGTTTTAATATGATAAATGTTAGTGTCTAACCTTGTTAAATTCTTATCTTGATGGTGCTTTGTATTTTTCTTAATTTAATTAATTAATACTAATAGGTGTTATTCTTTATTTTCATTAGCTTAGTTTAAATAACATCATGCACACAGCGGAAACGTGGGCCCCTTTTGTGTTTTGATGCTTTTAAAATTCAAAGCGGGAAAGTGGGGTTGTCCGAGTAATTCGGAAATTTTTTATTTGTTTCCAGGTGAATATCTTAAAGTTATAAAGTGACCCACATCCCCGCCCATGCCAAGGGTATAAAGTAAAATATTGAGCCTGCATCGAAAGTCAAAAAACTTATGGGAGGTGGGTTCGACAGAGCAATCCTATGAGTTTTTGAGCCCACATATGATAAGATGGTAAAATTACAAAAGTTCCAGCCGCGACTACTTCATCACTCAAGTGAAGCCACGTGTCAGGCCTATATCAAAAGTGGGTGGGCTGGAATAAATGTTTTGAATGTGCCATTTATCTAAAAGGTTGTATATGTAGAATATAAAACTACATCCTTAGGCCCGCTTTAGTTTAAATCTCTCCGATGTGGACGACTCAATTTAAAATATTGCAAAGGCCATATGATTGTCTATGATTCAATGCATCTATGCTTTTTCTGCCATGCATGGAAACAGAGGAGGCATTGGCTAATTTCAGACATCAGTTTCATCATTTGTGTAACCGAAATATAATCGTTCTTGGAAGCTATTTAATGGTTTCTCCATGCCATTTTTGGGGTTCCAGACAACCTTATACTTTGTATATAGTAATAGATTTGAAATAATTAATAGAGAAGTCTTTACCTTTTCTTCCTCAGCTATTCCTTTTTTCCTTGTCAAAAAATTTATGAATCATCCATATTTTATGATAAGAAACTTTGTGTTCTTGCATATATGATTTCTCAGAACATTGTGTCTGTGGAATTAGGTGTCTGTTATGAAAGTGAATGACTATACTTTACATCTCCTTGGCTCAATACATATAAGGTTATACTCTGCCATCTATATTTCCTGAAGGTATTATTATGTTCTTCCTCTCTCATCTCCTCAATTCTTCCATGTCTTTCATATTGATGATTTTTGGGTATAAAACATTTCAAGGTATCAGGAATCCACACTTTAAAAGTTGTACATTTGTATATAAGTTTTGTTGTTTTCTTTCAATAAGGGAACCTCTCCCATTAAAGAGGAGGGAGTTTGCAGTCCCCGGACTGTGGTCTGCATTAAAGTTTAATTTAAAAACACAACAAATTTTGGCGACTCCACTAGGGATTTCATAGACTTCAAATGGATGCATTTCTAAAAGAACAACTTGAGATCAAATTGTTGTTCTGGTGACTCTACGGTATACATGTGGGAAGAAATATCTCGAGGTTGAAGGATTCCCATTTTCAACTTCTGGAGCAACAAAAATTCTCTCTTCCAGCAAGAAGGAATAGAGGAACTCATTCTATAAGCACACCTCATGTTAAAAACATAAATTCCAGGGATAGTGTAGCTCAGGAACATCTTAGTCCTAGATCTCCTGGATTTGATGGATACTTGTTGGTGTTTCAGTTCCCCTTCTAGTCAATTTGGTTCCAAATATGGCAGCCCCTTTTCCTTGGGTATAATAGGTTTGGCCTCTTACTCTTCCTCAGCCATTAAATGAGTTACCTAGGGGGTAACAAGAAAATTTTTCCCCAAGTTCCGAGGTGATGGGAAAGTTCTTCCAGATGAACACATTACATCCTTCATCTGTTAAATGTGGTTAAGATCCAGAAGGGAAGGGGAAGTGAACAAGTAGATGAGATGGGTGTCAGGATTTTTGTGGATACATTGGAGGATAAAGAGGCTGAGTGGTTTTATCATCTTCTTGTTAGGATGATCACTACTTGGAATACCATACGAAGAGGCACGTATTTGTGAGTAGTGTTTCAAACCTACTGAATATTTGCATGCTCTAGGGTCCCCTTAAATCATTCTCATATCAAGAAGAAACCATTTGAGCCCATGAGGGAGTTTGTGGCTAAATTCAACAATACAATTCATAAAATTCCACAGAACACTTGTCCAGTGGATCAAATTCAAAAGTGATTCTTCCTCAATGCTCATCTACCCGAGGTGAGTTATGAACAAAGGAGATCTAACCTTGCAACTCTGGATGCTGATTAGTATTTGGATATCAATGTTGAAGATGATTTAATCATGTATAGTAAACTGAAAAAGAGAATCATCTAGAAATCTGAAATCTTCTTCTTCTTCCTCTTCCCCTAGAGCCAATTCTGATAAATTAGTAAAGAATCTTGTAAATTATCTCATTACTATCAAGAAACAATTGGCTTAGCATACCCCTTACCTAGAAATTCCAAAGAAGATTTTTCATCCCAAGAACTGTATTGCCCTCTTCTCAAACCAGGTTTTCCATTGAAGGTCCACCCCTCAAGATGCCAGTACCAATTTTACTTGTGAGGTTATTGAAGAATGTGGTGATGAAGAATAAAATGGGCTCTATGATGAACCAAGAAGAGGAAGCTGATGAATGAACTGGAGGAGCCTGGTGGATTCTTGGGTTCATTTCCTCGCCACTGAAGGTGTGGATGCTGAAGATGAACTATGATGAAATAGTGAGCAGATATGAATAGTGAGTCATATATTATTCATGACTCGAGAGTAAACATGAACAAATAAAGAAAAAGTGATGCAGCCTACAAAAAAATCCAAGCAGTTTCCTACAACTATTCCAGTGATTTCCAATAAGAGGATCTCCTTATTCTCACTTGCCTCCACACAAAAGGTGAGTAATGCTCTATTCCTCCTTCTGCTACTTCTGTTTCCAAAACTCCTTGTCCCTAAAATCCTAAAGCTGATAAATCAAAATTCTCTAAAGTTCATAGTAGTGATGCCCCATCCACTTCTGGATCTTTTGATATCATTGATCACTTAAAAAAGACAAAAATCCAAATTTCAAAGGAAAAATTTTACCAAACCCATTCAAAATCTTTTGTAAAATGGTAGAATTTATTAATTCCAAATCCAAATCCTCATCCAATACATGTAAGGGTATTTTATCCCACTCCTTCTTCCTCACCTCAACCAAGCTTTGTGTCTGGAGTCACTTCCTCTAATGAGAAAAATAGAACCATTACTATGTGACCCTCCTCATAGCTGGCCATAAAATTAGTAAATATGTCATAGACATGGGAGCATCACACAATGTAATGCCTACAAAAGTAGCTCATGCTTTGGTCCTGACCCTAACACATGCATTTGGCTCCTGCTATTCCATGGAGAGTAGAAAAGTGCCTTTGGTTGGGAGAAATAAGGATGCATGGGTAGCTTTTTCTTCTTTTGCCAGAGAAAAGGGTCTTGGCCACTATTTTGGTAGCTGATATCCCTCCTTCCTCTGGCATGTTGCTAAGTAGGAGTTTTTGTAAGGAGGTTGGGGGTGAGATTCATATGGATTGGTCACATGCTTTGAACCATGGGTCTATGGAAAAATGAAGAAGTTACTACATAAGAAACAAATTGAATATATTGTCCAAAAGATAGATGATCCTAAAGCACAAATACTATATGTAGACATTGAGGCATGGGGACTCCATGATCATGATCAAAAGATGAGGAAAAAACTTCCTAAGGGAGTGATTCATGACTCCAATGGCATTTGGACTCTGGAGTTTGATGGAAGCTTCTCTTCAGTTGGTTCTAGAGCTGGAGTGGTATTGACCTCTCTAGAAGGGAACATTCATCCTTTTTCTTTCAAGATTTTTTTTGAAAATACAAACAATACAGCTGAATATGAGGCACTCATACTTGGATTGAACGTGGATAAAGAAATGGGAGTGAATAATATTTGTGGTCGTGGTGATGCAAAGTTGATTGTGAAACAAGTCAGAGATCTTTTTCAAGTGAAGAATAGGAGATTAAAACATTATAGAAATCTTGTTTGGGATTCCATTGATTTTCTTGATGCTTTCTCCATTGAAGCCGTGCCAAGAGAAAGGAACACTAGAGCTGATTCTCTAGCGTTCTCAGATCTCTGTTGATTCCTCACCAAAATTTCTCTCAGGAGAAATTTACCATTGAAATGATTCATAGGCCTAGTGTCCCAAATAATGCAAATAACTAGAAGTTTTTCAATTATGATCAACATTTTCTCTCTTTCTTGGAGCTTAAGGATAACTTTGACCAGTTGTATTTTGAAGGAAGTGAGACTTTTCCTAGAGAGTTTGTATCTTCTAATGAAGGAGATATCAAGGAAGAGATGGATCAAGATGGCTGCATCAAATTGAAAGGTAACAAGATCCTAAAGGGATAGGGAGTTTGGAATATATGTTTGATAATGATGACAAGTACATTAAGTCTAAAGCTTCCCAAGGAGCTCGACCATCCGTTGAATGTGAAAAGATTAATATTTGGAGTCTTGATGAACCCAAGATGGTGAACAATGGAAAATTTTGCACTCAAGAGGAGAAAAAGAAGGAAGTAAATCTACTAAAAAGGTATGTTGATGTTCTTTCCTATTCGTATGATTATCTCAGGGCTTTCCAACAAAAAGAGATGTAACACTTTATCCCTCTAAAACCTAGGATCAAACCATTCAAGCAGAAATAAAGGAAATATAATCCCAAGGTTGTTGGCACTATTTTTTAAGAGATCCAGAAGTTACTAAAGGCAAAGATATTTTTCCCTATACATCATTCAACACGTGATTGCCAATATTGTGCCTATCAGGAAGAAGAATGGTGAGATTCACATCTGTGTGGATTTCAAAAATTTGAATCAGGCCTCTCTAAAGGAAAACTATCCTCTCCCCATGATGGATCAATTTTTGAAAGCTCTCACAGGCTCTGAGATGTTTTCTATGTTTGATGGATTCTCTGGATATAATCAAGTGGAATTCAGTACCCTAGATCAACACAAAACTACTTTCACTACTCCTTAGGGAACCTTTTCCTACAAGAGAATGCCTTTTCGTATTATCAATGTTGGTGCCACATTTTAGACAGAAATGTACTTGTATTTTGGAATTCTAAAGGGAAAGTTTGTTGTTTTATAGCTTGATGATTTGAATGTTTTCTTTAAAACAAGGGAAGATCACTTTCAGCATCTTGAAACAGTCCTCTAGAAATGCAGAGAACATGGATTTTCTCTCAATCCAAATAAGTCTATCTTTAGTATCTCTGAAGGCAAGTTTTTGGGGCATATTGTCTCCAAAGAAGGAATAAAGATGGATCTAGAGAGATTTCAAGCCATCTAGTAGATTTGTCTTCCCACAAGCACAAAGGGTTTTCACTCTTTCTTTGGTAAGATAAAATTCATGAGGAGATTCATTATTGATTTTGTAGAAATGACTATGAGAATTGCTCACATGATGAAAGGAAAGAAAAAATTTGGTTATAATTCCAAGGGTAAGGAATCATTTGAAGGTATCAAGAAATCCATTTCTAAAACTCCCATCTTAGCATGTCCTAATTTCAGCAAGGATTTTATCATCTATTGCTATGCTACGGAGAATACCTTGGTTGTTGTGCTAACTTAGAAGAATTCCTAGGATCATGAAATTTTAATTTCCTTGATGATATATGTTCTAAAATATCATGAATTTAAATATATTATGATGGAGAAACATTCTTTTGCAGTCTGGTCAAAGATGTCAAGCAGTTTCATTTTTATATTCCTAATTCTCACTTTGTTGTGCTTGTACCTGATACAACCATCAATTCTATTCTTACAAAATAGGAATTTATAATTAAGAGAGGAAATTGGGTAGAAAAAGTCCAATAATATGACCATGATATAAATCCAACTAATATTTTTGGGGATAAAGGCTTGTGTGAGCTTATTGCTGAAAGAGTTAATGCAGAATTATCCAAAGAAGCAGTTGATGTTCATGTTGTCCTCTTCCTCAATTCAACATATGAATGGTATGATGATATTGCACATTTTATTACTTATGGAGAGTATCCATCTCACTTGAGTGCCAAGGAAAAGAGGGTTATTAAGCTAAGGTATGCACAATATGTATTATGGGAGAATGATTTGTTCAAGTGAGGCATAGATGGAAGATTCTTGAAGTGTTTGGACAAAGAGCCACAAAAGAAGTTGTTCTCATCTTTTCATGATTAGACTTGTGGAGGCCATTTCTCTTTTTCTATCACTACCCATAAAATCCTTCATGCTAGGTACTATTGGCCTACATTGTTCAGAGATGCATCAAAATGGGTAGGTAAATGTGAAGCCTGTCAGACCTTTGTTGGCCGACCTAAGTTGGTTGCTTTGCCACTAAAGCCAGTTGTGATTGATGAGCCTTTTCAAGAGTGGGTATTGGATTTGATTGGAAATCTTAACCCACCTTCCAGTTCTGGACATACTCATGTGCTAACTTCTACAGACTACTTCACAAAGTGGGTAGAGGATATTCCAGTCAAAAGCAGTACTTCATAAGGTGGTGTGTAATTTCATTAAAGATAACATCTTGATAAGGTTTGGGGTACTTAACAAGATTGTGATTTATAATGCTTCAAATTTTTATTCTTTTGAGATGATGTATTTCTTCTATGGTTATGGAATTTCCCTTGCTCATTATTCAAAATACTACCCCCAAGGGAATGGACAAGAAGTATCAAAAAATAAGAATCTGGTAACCATAATTTCGAAGCTTGTCAATGACTCTTACAGGAATTGCAACAAGAAACTTTATGATTCTCTTCAAGCAGGTAGAATTGCACCCAAAAGATCAATTGGGATGTCTCCATTTCACATGGTGTATGGTGTTGAAGCTCAGTTGCCAGTAACAGTGTAAATACCAACCTTGCATCTAATGAAGGCTATTGGAGATTCAAGTTTTACCAGTTCCTAGGACAAGAGGATCATGTATCTCTAGAAGTTGGATGAAGAAAGGTTAGAGGTTTTTCATAGAATATCATCTCATCAACTGAGGGTGAAAGCTTTATTTGACAAGAAATCTAGACCCAAAGATTTTCAAGTGGGAGACATTGTTCTACTATGGGATAAAAGACACATGAACCTCGAGGAATCCATGGTAAGTTTGATTCTCTTTGGCTTGGTCCTTTCAAAATAAGGCACTTTGTTGAAGAAAATTCTTTCTATTTAAATTGAATTAATGGATATCCCCTCCCACTTCCTTATAGTGGGAAGCATTTAAATTTGTTCCAGACCTAGGTGATTAGGCATTCCTTCTTTATATTGTGTATAGTGTTTTCATTTTTGGTCGTTCCTTTTTGTTTTGTTTTTGTCTTTCCTTTTTGGTTTGTTTCCATTTAGTGTGTTTTGTATTTTGTATTGGATTTTCCTTTGTCTCTATTTTCCCAATGGATAAGGAATTGGTCTACTTTCCCAGAGTTTTTCTATGGTTCTCGATATTGCCTCGTTCCTCTGTCAAGTCATCCCCATAAAGAGCCAATTGTTGTCGCCATCAAAATTCCCCTCTTTTGAAGTCAAGTTTTGAAAATTTTGAGTTGGTACCGTGGAGTAATCCGTGTTTTTCCTTGAAAATATTTTCCTTCATTTGTATTTTTTTTGTCAATCCTTCTCTTTGGGTGTGGATCGTATAGAGAATGGTATTATTTGCAGTTTTTCATTCCATGGAGAAAAAATTAAAATTCAGGTGTAAACATGGGGTTTTCCCTTTTATTTATATTTTTCCACAGTTGTGAACGATGGGCGTATCTTCCCTGTCAATTTTTTCCCCAACATCCACGGGTAGTACGTGGACATCTATGATTGGATGTGGCATGACCATTTTTCAAACGGCACCGAAAGCCTCCATGTGTCTAAACAACGCAACTCTAAGGGCAGGGCCCAAGGGATGATCCTCAAATAACTACAGGCTTTCCACGTGTCCTAGATCTGAAATGAAGACAAAACAAGCCCAAATCGGCTAATTATGGAAGGTTCAGCGGACAACATCACGTGTCTCATCGACTCAACTTCATAATTGAGACCAAAGGTCTAGTTCTGAAGTTTGCGTGTGCTCGCCATGTGCTTTGAGTCAGAGAAAGGGTAGAGATGACCGGTGAATTGGTTAAGTATAGAAGGGTTTGTGGAAACCTCCACGTGTCAGCTCAACGTAACTTCAAAGGAAAAATCCATAGGGCGGGTCCAAAATATGCGTTGAGCCTCCACGTATCTAGGGTCAGCCATATGGCCCCACCAAACAAAAGGGACTTAGTAAAAAAATTAAAAAAATACTTAATTGTCCTGCAAAAGGACACGTGGTCATATTTCAAGCAAAGGTAGAAACGGGGGCCCCTTTTGTGTTTTCATGCTTTGAAAAGTGAAAGCGGGAAAGCGGGTTGTCGGAGTAATTTGGGAATTTTAGATTTGTTTCCATAAAGATCTTAAAGTTATAAAATTGACCCACGACCCCACCCATGCCAAGGGATAAAGTAAAACATCGAGCCCACATCGAAAGTCAAAGTGGGGAGGTGGGTCGGTGTAGCAATTTGATTTTTTGAGCCCGCGTTGAAAAGAGGTAAAATTGAAAAATTTAGCCATGACTCCATGGCCACTCAAGGGAAGCCACATGTCATGCCTATATCAAAAGTGGGTAGGTGGGCTAAAATGTTCCGAAGTTCCATTTCTCTAAAAGGCACAAAATACGAAATGCATTCTCAGGCCCAATTCAATTTAAATCTCTCCCACATGGATGGAGCAAATTCAAAGTTTGCAAAGGCTGGGTGAACGTCTATGATTTAATGTTTCTGGTTTTTCTGCTAGGCATGGAAATGACTGAGGTGTTGGAGAAGTTTAGATGTCATTTTCTTGAATTAGTTTCATCATTTGTGTAACCAAATGTAACCATTCTTAGAAGATATTTAATGGTTTCTCCATGCCATTGTTGGGGGTTGATCCTGATGCTCTATATAGGTAATAGATTCAAAATAATTAATACATAAGTTTTTCCCTTTTCTTCCTCAGTTATTCCTTATTTCCTTGTCTAAAAATTTATGAATCATCCATCTTATATGATAAGAAACTTTTTGTTCTTGTTTATATGATTTCTGGAACTTTGTGTCTATGGAATTATATCTATTATGAAAGTGAATGATTCTACTCTACATCTCATTGGCTCAATACGTATAAGGTTATACTATGCCATATATATTTCTTGAAGGTATTGTTTATTTTCTTCCTCTCTCATCTCCTCAATTCTTCCATTCTTTCCTATTGATGATCTTTGTGCATAAAATGTTTCAAAGTATCCGGAATCCACACTTTAAAAGTTGTACATTTGTATATAAGTTTTCCTTTTTTCTTTCAATAAGAGAACCTCTCCCATTAAAGAGGAGGGAATTGCAATCCCCTGATTGTGGTTTGTTAAAGTTCCATTTAAAAATATAACACACCCAAATAGATATTTAACACCATATTGATTTGATTCCAAGGTCTTTACTCCGAAATCAAACGGCTTATAGGATGAGCTTGAAATTGCATGTAGAGTTGAATAAGCAAGTGGAAGAGCTTGTGAGAAAGGGGATCGTAAGGGAGAGCATGAATGCATGTGGAACCCTAGCTTTATTAACACCAAATAATTATCAAACATGGAGAATGCGCATGGATAACAGAGAAATCAATAAAATTACAATCAAGTATAGGTTCCCAATACCTCATCTTGATGATATGATGGATGTGCTTGTTATATCTATGTATTTCACCAAGATTGATATTTGAATTGGTTACCATCAAATTCAGATCAGAGAAGGATGTGAGTGGAAAACAACATTCAAGGTAGGGTGATGCCATTCGAGTTATCCAATGCACCTGTTATCTCTCGAAAGTGCACCCTGTAGAGAGATGACTGCAGGGGATCTAAGCTTGATATGGATCTCTCTCTCTTTTGTAGATACAATGGAAAAACCTTAGGTCTATGGGTATACCTATTATTGAGGCGAGTCTCCAGTATCAAGGTGGGTTCATTCTTGATGTATCCTAAACTAATTTTTTGGGGTTTTGAGGACAAAAAGATGAGTGTAAATAAATTGAAAACTGGGGTGATACACAAAACTTATTGAGGGATTTGACTAAGTATATGCACAAATATTTAATAATGGATTCTAGATGCACAAACCAGTAGTTTTTTAGAAAATTATTAAGGAAAAATACTTGATGTATTGAGGGAAAGATTCACAATAATACTATTAAGATAAGCATGCACACTAATATTACACAAAATCTATTAAATTTACAAGCAAGGTAAGATGATCAATTAGGGGATTTTGAAATTCACAAGACATAATAAAGTATACATGAAGATGAAAATAATTGGAAAGGTAGAAATCAATTCTCATTCAAAAGGAAAAAATTGAAAAAACTACTTCAGCACTTATGTGTCTAAAAAATTCCCTCTCTCTGCTTTGCCAATGCACACAATATATAGCAAAATCATTAATCCCCCGCCTTCTTAAAAATAAACTAAAAATTGTACTTGACCATACATCCTATTTTTATCCTTTATCATTGACTAAGTAAAGAAATAAAAATAAGCATGTTAATACAATGAGGCATTAATAACCTTGGTTACAAAAATACAACCCAATAAAACTGCAATCGACTATTCTATTTTTAATAAAGTTGGATGAATAATTTAGCTAACAATAAGCTTTTCTTGATGAGCAAGTCTTCACTAATGCATGTAATCTTTTTTTTTCTACCTGATGATGTGACATCTACAACTTGACCCATTTGAAGTGATAATATTAGCACTTTTTAATCTTTCCCCACTTGGATGCACATGCAAAAATTAATCTCCCTATGCAAGTAAAAATAATGTCTTGTATTTTAAACTTAGCAAAAATTTATTAAATTCCATATCACCCATTGTGGGGACCACTATGAGTATATTTGCAGTAAAATAATACTCTTATCTTTGTGGAAATATAAGGTAATAGGACTCTAAAAGGGCTCCTTGTACTCTGATGTTGACCTCTGTATTGCATGATTTTATTTTTCTCTTATCACTATAAAATAAGAACCAGATTTACACAGGTAAGAAATTCATATAACTCAAAGACTTTAATTAATTTCACACATACAAAATATATTTCTTCTATCTCTCTTCATATAAATAGATTACAAATATATAGGAATATGCAACTCCTATAAAATAGGAAGTTTCTCTAACAAAAATCCTATTTAGTTGTGATTGTTACTCATGTAACAATACACAACTCAAGTCATACAAGTTGTTAAAAAAAATTCAATAATATATTATTGTTTATATAATAATAATATAACTACTAACATTTATACTTATTTGAATACACAAGTATAATGTAAACATTAATATCCTAACATTCCCCCTCTTAATGTTTACATGGTAATAAAATAACTTTCGCACGTCCTCTACATCCTGCCACCTCTATGTGCTCATGATCTTGGTACACACTCGAAATTGAAGGTAGAATAAGGAACACATCAACTTCTTATCGACCATCCATTATCGGGAACACATCTGACCGAAAAGGATGGGAACACACTAAGGAATCATATGCTTATCAACCAGTCACTCTAGGGAACACATCTAGCTTAGTAGTGTTGGAACTCAAGTAGGAACAAATATGAGGAGCCTTCAATGGTTTTCGGGAGGATAACCACGAACCTAGGTATGAATAGGAACACATCTGATTGTTCTACCTCATCAACACTCATGATGCTACATTTTACTATGCTATCTGTTGTTCACTATGTTTTTGCATTGGGGAAATATGAATAATCACATAAACCACTAAAAAATTGTAAATGGAACATAGGATCATGTTGATCATGTTCCCCCCTCAATGTGAAATTTCCACTTATTAAAAAATACAAACTGTTAAATTTGAAGCACGCAACTCAAAACAAACTCACACTACACACACATGCCACCAAATCAGTGAAGTGGCCCATCGTTGGTGACAGAAGAGAGGTTGCTGGTTGTCCTCCAGCCTCTGGTGCCTTCATCCTCTAGTAAAAAAATATCTAACAGAGAAAATGCTCATAACGTTGATTTTCTATATAAGCAGTATTTCCTTCTTCTTTATTTTCTCCTTCGTCATTAACAACCATGGCATTATCTTGCATTTTCCCATCAAGTAAGTCTTGTGCTCTTTTCTTGCACTTTGAGGACAAGTGACCAGATTATTTGCAAGTAATAACAGGTGAGCCGCTTCTTTGAATATTTATAAGATGATCCAAGTCTGAAAGAAGATTTAGATCTTCTTTTATCATTTTTCTTACCATACAGGGATTTTTTCTCTGGTTCTGCAAACATGATTCTCTTTTCTTCATCTAGAAAAGAAGAAATAAGTTCTTCTAAACTTTGATTTAGTTTACTCAATGTAAATACCATGTTAGAATAGCATGGAGGAATTATATTGAGTAATACGGCTTTAGCATTGTCATCAGGCACATCTACACTTATTCCAGCTAGTTAATTGCAAATAAAATGAAAATTACTAATATGTTCCACTATGTTGTCGCCTTCTTCCATCTTGAGGCCGAACAATATTTGTTTTAAAGATATTGCTGCACTTCTAGCTTGTGATCTAAACAGTTTGTTCAATGTCTCCCAAATTGTGTGAGAGGACTTTTTTAAGTCTATATGATGCAAATAAGAATTTGTTAGACCCAATCCAATAATCGTTGTATCCTTTTTATCTCTGCTTGTCCATTTTGTTGCTTCATCTGCATGTGTTGGTTTCTTCTCTTTTCCATTAACAATATCCCACAAAGTCTTTGTTAATTAGGAACAACTGAGTTCATAATTGCAAGGTATGAAAATATTTACCTTCAAATTTTTCAATGTGACTCAACTTATCCATTATGACTCTTCACAATTTTTTTTTTAAAAAAAGGTGTCAGCTAAAACTGAAAATTTACCTTTTTACAAACAAATCAATAATAATGACTATAAATTTGATTTGTAATGGACAACTACAAATATATTAACTCTAATACACATGAATGGCTAGGAAATAATGACTCCTTTTGACCATACAAGATGGAAATACGAAATAATTGATTAAAAACAACAATTAAAAAGTAATTAAAGATTACTTTTTATAACAATGTTATAATTGTAAACATAAAACAAAAATATCTATGGCAATTGACCCATGAAATTTTTTAATTTTTTTTTAAACCGTTCAACCAACTTCATCTAAAAACAATTTAATAATGACAAACAAAACCACTTACTTGATGTGATCAATTTACATGTGGATGATGGAAACAATGACTGTTAGATGAATATCTACCTTCCCGCTACATAAATATTCAATCCAATATTCTCTCTCCTCTCATTTGCGGATTAGATATTGCGTATTTCTTGTTTTCCAATGTAGATAGGAGAGATGACTGGTACATGGAGGTTAACACAGAAGAACAAACATGTGTAGATATATGTTAAATCCACGTGTGTAAAGGTTTTATTTTTCACATGAATTATTATGCATACTGATCTACAGAAGTCAGAGAAAAATATGGAGTCCTCTTCGAAGCCCGCAACTAATGAGATATCATCTATAGGAACTCCACTACAAGATGATATGTCACCAGGAGCTTGCCACATGATCTAATAGAGACATGTAACCAAATCACATCTGTGACATTATCAACGTAGGTGTGAGTTGATATGTTTGAAAGCGTAGATATGCTCAAGACTGTAGAAGGAGAATAGGCAAGGTGTATGAGTCTTCATTACAATTCAATCAATGTTGATACCTCAATAAAGAAACAAGACTGTAATTCATTTTTCACTTTTCTTGTTGCCACCTCATGGACACATTCAAGTTAAACACATGCAACTATGCACAAGATGACAAGGATATTAATTTACCCTGACTGAAACATGAATGTAAATACTGTAGTGATAATTCAATCAGAAACATAAACAAGATCAATATATTAGAATTCAAAGCGTAAATACAATATATAACTGATAATAGACGTCTCTCTCTAGGAATATTTTGAAACTATCCTATTCTAATGGATCAAACAAGTAACATAAGCATCAAGTTATATCCATTAGTCTTCCATCATAATATATCAACCTGCTCTGATACAAAATATAAACTAAGAACCAGACTTGGACAGGGAAGAACTTCACATAACTCAGAGAATTTAATTAATTTCACACATACAAAATTATGTTTCTGTTGGCTCTCTTCATACAAATAGATTACAAATATATAGGAATATGCAACTTTTATAAACTAGGAAGTTTCTCTAACAATAATCCTATTTAGTTGTGATTGTTACTCATGTAACAATACACAACTCAAATCATGCGAGTTGTTAAAACAACTTCAATAATATATTATTGTTTATATAACAATAATATAACTACTAACATTTATACTTATTTGAATACACAAGTATAATGTGAAAATTAATATCCTAACAATCACCATCTCATGAATGTAATAAAAACTATACGTATCTCCAATGTGGGGGCCACATTTTCCAATCTTTAAGATAAATAACCTATGTCCTTCACCATCATTGGTCGTTATCCTAAGTTATTCATGATCATATAATTCTAAGATCAGCAAAATATTTACACAGGATATAACACACAATAATAGTATATTTGGCTGATATTGTATATATCCTGATTACAAATAATAATAAGGCTAATAAATAGCCATGGAAATAGAAAACTGACTTCCTACAAACCAGGAAGTCACACAATAAAACAACCCCTTAATATCATTACGGGTATAACAAAATTATAATGTTGAAACAATATAACAAACCTGTATTATTAATAATGAGTTATAATATAACTCATATTAATAATATTACAATATATAATAATGAGAGCACTATATAAGTATTCCTAACATTCCCCCCCTTAGTGCGAACATGGGGAAAACACCATCTTCAACCATGCAGCATGCCGCTCCGTAGCTTGCACATGGTCTCGATCCTCAACACTGACTTTGGGAACTACATCATCCAGGGACCGTTCAACCTATTAGACGAATACATGAATTGGGACTGTTCAACCAATTCACATCAACCATCAAATCAGTATGATCACCTACACTTCTTGCAATAGTATCAATGGTACAATTTATCATCACGGGGGACACACAAGCACTGCACTGCACACAGGAACAGGGATGCTCTTCTGTTCTTATTTGCTACATCACACAAGACACAAAGATGTCACTAAAGTAGTTTGCGGCCTCTGAGGTAGTGACGAACTCGAGGACGCTAATTGTCCTCCTGCCTCCGTTGCCTCCATCCTCCAATGTATGGTGCTGCTACTCAGCAAGATGTGAAAATGAAGCACATTTGTTTCCACATTGAGCTTATTCTTTTCTTCCTTCCTGCAATGTGAAACAATGTATTTTTCCAGACGTCGGGCAACACCGAAAATGCGTCCATAAGGCAATTTTTTATTTTTTGGACTTTTTACAATAACAGGACTTTAACACTTGAGTAATCCTAAAATCACCTATTTAACATTGACTACCTATATTCACCTTTTTAACAATGTTGATATGCTAGACAATACTAAATGACTTACAATGGAATGGCTTTCACAAAAATAAAAATAAAAACCTTATGAAGGAAACGATATATATATTACAAGACTATTAACTAAATACGATCAAAGAGTCGATTTAACTGACATACTTTACAATGGACAAAACAAAATAACATTGTTTGATTAACTCAAAAGAGAGACATTAACTCAATTCGGGAGAAACTTTAAGAGTGACATTTAAAACCAAAAAACATCGACCCACCAATAAAACTAATGACTAAAAATGACACTTTGTAAATGACTAACATAATTTTGATCCCACAACTTTTAGACCGAAACACATGAAAATACATGAATACTAATGACAATAATACTTTGAATTTTACAATAGTGACTTAGACTTGAAAAAATGTCATATTGACTTTTTCATGGACTAGATTTTTAAAACACAAAAGACTATAACTCCGACTCTTCTAAAAATTAACATAAAATTCTAAGTTAGATGATGGATGAAACCAATTCACCGTTTAATGACTTAGAATGTCATGTGGAGGTCTTTGTTCGCACGCACAGGCTCCCTATGCCACTTTATCTCTTTGCATGGATGTCACTTGTCTGTATTAATTTTGTAGATGCCATTGGTATTTCAAGATCAGTTGCTTTAAATGGGATCGGGTGTGCCAATCGTTTAGATTGCCTTGGAGTCTTGCACTTTGATTAATGCAAAACACAATGAAAAGAAGCAGATCGCAGACTTGCAATGGCCAGATTGAGATTACATGATGTTGTTACAACTGTATGGACCCAAGTGCGTCGAATGGAGGCTCAAAATTGCATAACAGAATAAACGGCGATGCATAATGGTCTTCCTGTCAAATCAGAGATGATGAAGATGTATGTAGTTGGGCTAGATCTAATAATAATCATTGTAGAAGATCCGTCAATTGATTCCGTAAGTGATGTAATCCAATAACAATTGATATCAAAACCAATTCAGGAAAAAAAATTGAAAGGCCGTGTAGGTAGTTGATCTAGAATTGCTTCAGATTTCTTATTCTATGCTATTCTCACTCTAATATTTCATTCACTGGACAACGAAAAAAAGGAATTCAGTTGTCCTGTAATTATTCCTCCATTGAATCCAACCAGCTTTGATATTTGATTCTTGGATTCTGATATAGAATATCAATGGACCAGCATGATTAGTCTGATACAACAAATACCAAATGATGTGACATTTTGGTTGCTTTGAATGGAAAAGCATATCCCTTGCAACTGTAGTCAATACAACACGAACCTTTGATATTATAAATCCATATGTGGATTTCAATTGGAGAGGCAGTGACCAATAACCAGTAAGATGACCCCTCAAAAATCTATTACATCTCTATTACAGTGGATTAAACTTCGCTCTGATACCAAATTGATCAGCAAAATTTTACACAGGAAATAACACACAATAATAGTTATTTGGCTGATATTGTATATATCGTGATTACAAATAATAATAAGGCTAATAAATAGCCATGGATAGAAAACTGACTTCCTACTCAAACCAGGAAGTCACACAACAAAACAACCCATTAATATGATTACGCCTTATAACAAAAATATAATGTTGAAACAATATAACAAACATGTATTATTAATAATGAGTTATAATATAAATCATATTAATAATATTACAATATATAATAATGAGAGCACTATATAAGTATTCCTAACAATAATTAGGTTTAAAATTGGCCACCTTTCTATCAACACATGGTTCATACTTTGTATTTGGCACTTAACATATAGTGTGGACCACCTTTTGAGAGTACATGGTTTTGAACCTTTTGAATAGTTATTTCATTTGGTCATTGAAAAAATATAGTTTCTGACCCCTTTTAAATGATCATTTGATTACGATTATTTCTTAGAATTTATATGTTTAATTTTTTTGATAATCATGGGGTTTTTCCCCTTTTTGACGATGACTTGACCCTTTGCATACTTGGCTGGTGGCTTTCTCTTTTTTTTTAACTCCAATTGAGTTGACTTGTAATCTTAGGTTTGCATTGATAAGTTAAATCAAATGCTGGCCATTGATTTTGGTACCTACTTTATCTCTTAGTTTATCTTAACATTCATTTAGGGTTTATACTCATAATAAATCTTAGGTGATTTCTAAGCCATTGATATTTGTACATCTTGATCCAAGCCACGATTATATGAACTGTGGTGACCCTAGTGGTTGAATTTTGAGTTAGCATTGAATGTTCATCGTCAATTTTGGTACTTTCTGAAGATTCATCGTTGATCTCATAAAATTTTGAGCACAATAGTTTAATATTGTCATCGGTTAGATTTCATGCTTTCAATCTCAAACCATCAATTTGTAACCTTTTGGTTGGCTTGGGTGATCATCTGATACCATTGATTTTTAGTACTGTTGATTTATTACTATCGATTAATAACTGAAGTGAGTTAGGGTTGATTAAAATCCTATCGAGATTATCCTTTCTTCATTCTTGAATGCTCATTTTAAGTGGCAAACCTCTTGAAAAATTTCTCCAAGAATCCATTGTTGATGCTAGGAGCTCGATTTATTTGTTTCATTTCTTCTGAAAAATTCTTCTCTGAGGTTTTGAATATCTATGTTAGTCCCGATGTCTCTGAGTTTGACTATAATCTTTCTGAAGTGGATGCCACGGTTGTGTGTTTGAGCTTTAGTTTTCCTCTATAAATCAATTCTACAAGGCTCTGTACATTATTATTTTCCATCATTTTTATACCTCTATTTCGATCTCTTGAGAAAAATATAGTGGAGGTGTTCATAGTTGGTTTCAAATTCTCTAGTTTTGTGAAATGTGATACAAGATATGATTTCTTGAAGTTTTACTCATAGCTAGACATCAACATTGTAATCCACTGTATGCATGAGCACCTAGTTCTCATTGTTGTTTTTTCTCCTGTACGTGATTGTGAAACTTGATGTTATTGTAAGTTTCGAGCTCCAAATTAAGTTATTTCAAGATTTTACCTATCACTTCTTTATTTCTTTCTCGTACTTGACAATATTCTAAAGAATGTTTTGAACTTCTGTGATTTTTGTGTGATTCTTTAGCCTGCGAACTTTTTGAGATCATTTTTAAAGTAAGGACATTTATGGGTATATGAGATTTCCTTGCTCCTTCGTCGAATCTCCAAGGTTTTCGACGTATTCGGCTAAAACAAGTAAGTTTTATGCTCTTCCTTCCTATAAAATATGATTGTCTTCAAATGGCCTTGTAAATTGAACCATTTTATTAATCTATGCTTGCATTCTCGAGCTCTGTTTGTAATCTCAAATTTGTTTCATATGGGTGATATTTAAATCCCCTTGTATTTTCTTTTATTTCAATTCAAATCCATTATTTTCTATTCTCCATTTGAGATTTGTTTGGTTGATTCTAAAACTAGGTTTTATCTATTCCCGTTATTCGAATGTCATGCCTCCTGAATCTAAGCATTCAATTTGTAGTCATTTGTTCTTGTCCTAGTAGACTTAGGTTTTGATATGACTGCATAATTTTGGTTTAATGCTCTATTCTGTACATTTTTTTCTTTGTTGTAGATCTATTTTAATTCAAGGGTTTCATATTTTCTATTTGCTTTTCTTATCAGTATTCACCTTTTTTGTTCCCATTTAGCTCTGCACTTTGAACTTAACTAGATCTTGAAAAAGAAAAGCTTTTGATTTTCTTCATGTAGAGGCTTTTTTCAGAGCTCGCTTCTCTTCTTGACCCTAGCTATAACTTATGTACTCATACTTATTTCTTTGATCTATGTACATACTATTATCTGCACTATTTATTTCTTCATTTGTGATATCTGCACTCGTTGACTTTCTTCTATTCTCACCATTTCTTTTGGTTGTCATTGTTGAGCCTTTATTTGTGGCTATGCATTTTGATTTGTATATGTTTTCACAACTTTTTTAACTACATACCTTTGTTTTCTTGAGAATTCATACTGTATACTAAACATATTAATACTTGATGAAGAGTTGTACTTACTGAAACTATAGGGAGTATTCCATTTTTCTTTCTTTCCTTGAAGATAAATCCTTAGGTGACTGTAATGAACCATTCATCTGCTTCAAAAGTTCTATATTGCTTATTTCTTTGGTCTCAATTAAACGTAGTGAGTCTTTTTGTTTCTAATACTTTAATTTAAGCATGATACTTGTAAATGCTTATATTTGACCAATGGTATAGCTTTGTTTAGAATTCTGTAGCATATTTGACTTGATCCATTATTATGCACTTGAGCTAAACTATTTAATCATTGTATTAGCTATTGATGACTTGAGTTTTACTTGCTACTGAATTCTTCAAATGGATGAATTATCTTTCCTTTATTATTTGTGTACCTTGCTTCTCATTTTTGTAATTTCTTCAAAATCTCTCATTTGTAAAACCTGAGCTCTATCTTACTTCATATATTTTGTAACTAGTGAAAGAACCTGAAAGATTACTTTCTGAAAATGTGTCTGATGTATCGGATATTTTATTCATACTTTATATTTCTTGAAAAGTAATAAAAATCTATTAAATATTAAAACCTTATTCTACTTGATTGATGCTCGTTGCATTGATAAGAAAGTTATTTCATTAGTGAGACTGTGTATTTATTACATATTTTCTACAATATGTAATTTATACCTGACTGTAATGTGATGAAAACTGATCTCTTTTTCTTGCATGGCTGCGACATCTATATTCAAGTTCTTGATAATTGTAATTTACATGATAGTGACTTCATACTCTGTATTTAAAGACATTTGCTTGAAAAATTCATTTTGATATTTGTACTTCCAGAGAATTCTTGACCTGTACCTTCTATATCTTCATCAATGTGAACTTTCATGAATGAACCTTTAGTTTAGTCTGTAGCCTTGAAGGTTTTTACTTGATGTCTTATTTTCTTGGCACCTTGAAACTTTACAGTTTTGACTATACTTGAACTTTTCTTGATTAATCATTGTCATTTGATGACTTGAATATGACATTTTATTTATTCATTGTTCCTTCATTTACATTAAAGGCATCATGAGCTAGCAATACATTATACCCTCCTTTGTTCACCTGTAATGGCATCTACTCATGTTGATGCTACAAGTTGACAGTTCTTAGGATGCTCAACCTGTGCTAGCAAATCATGATTGCTAAAATACTTTTGCAGCACTTATATGATTGTAACTCTTGAATGACCTTGTTCTTGCATATTTCCTTGATTAGTATAGTATTTTATCCTTTTTCACATCTTTAAAGCATGTATTAGTTGTGAAATAGCATTATGGAAAGAGGTAAAAATTTACATTTAACATGGCGAAGCCCTTTCAAAATTTTCTTAGATTTCCTTATCAATTATATTCTAGGTATTTAATAAGGTGTGATGTCGGTGATGTAATCTCTCCTGAACATGAATGTTTCAGATTTTAGACCTTCAATTAATTTAGTATTTGATGAATGACATAGCTTCCTTTCTTTATAAGTTTTTTTTCCTTAAAATATGTTCCCTTTCAAATCAATATAACCTATTGTCCTGAATGACATAGAATCCTGTACTTGCAAATCTAGATAAACTAGTTAGAAAACATTAGGCTTTTTGGCCTCTCTTATGTTCCTTAGTTTTTCTTTTTTCATATTTATTCTCTGAAATGAATGTGAGAATCATATGTACTAATGTAGAATAGTATTCTTTATCTTTTATGCATTTATCTTTTCTGTAGTCATACCTCCTGATATCAGGATATTCGTTTGCATCAAGATAGAAAAGTAAAAGAACATGACTTAATATTGAGATCATGAGTGATAGGCTCTTCTCTATTTGTCTTTTAGGTACCAGTGTAGTGTTGAATAGCAATAATTAAGATGGAGCAAAATATGGGGTGAAGATAGAGCAACGGGACCAAAAAAACAAGGCAATGATGGATTCCTTAATATTATTTTTCTTTTATTTTCATGCACATGCACCTTCTATTTTCGTAGTTATGATGTTTACTTGAGTCACATCCCATGGCTTGTGTGGGAAACATTTAAAATAACTTATGAATAAAAAATTGAATTCTGAAACTGAGTTGTGTACTTCCTTCTACATTTCAACTTTGTATATGGATTGTATAATGAATTAAACAACTCAATAACATAATTGAATGTATTTAATCATGAAGGAAAGAACTTGAATACCTGTAACCTTAGTAATGAACTTTGATTGTTGGAATATGCAACTTTGGTTGTTGTTCAAAACTTAATACTTCATCTATTCTATATTTTTTGTCTTCATCAAGATAACACATCTGTCCTTCGGGGCCCTTGTTTTCTTTTGTGAAAAGACAAACATGAAATTAAAGATTATGTGATTTGTTATTTTTTGTAACAACACAAATAGCTATAAATTACATGTAGTCATTAATTAATCCAACAGAAAAAACATTAAACTAAAAGAACCTCCCCTATTTTAGGTTCACTTCTCCAATGCCATCCATTGTAATGAAGTTTCAAGTTTCCCATTTTTACACAAGTGCAAAAATTGTCAGTATTTGTGGCGATACTGTTGTGAAATTTCTCTACTAGTTTATATACCAATGACTTGCTCTTGACCATTATGCATGGAGTCAAAATCATGTAATCAAAATTTGTTTTTTTGAAAGTCCAACCCTTCTAAAACAAACTAAAAACTGGGAGAGGATATGCTAAACCAGACCACGTGCACAGAATGCACTTATTGAATTGACAAACATTGCAATGTGCATGAAGCACTTATTGAAAAATAAATTCTACTCTAAATAGACACTATAGGATTTTCAATAACAGTGTTTGAGAAACATACCATTAACAGGAATGGAAAGTTCCTCTCTATCCAACCTTGAAAGATGAAAAACATTATGTTCCTTGCAAGATGAAATCATATAAGGACCACTCAAAAGTGTGTCAAATTTTGTGTGGTTTCTTAGCTTTTTACAATCAACATACCATTTCGACAAAATTTCTCCTTCATTAAAGATTTTAAACTTAGCTTTCTTATCAATTTTTTTCTTTATCTGTATTTGATTCTTTTCCATGTGTCACATGAGCTTGTTCTCTCAGCCCTTGTAATTCCATTAATTATGCATAACAAACACTGTAATGGTTCATTCTCAAGTAGTTGCATTTGATGTAGCAAATCTAAAGTTAGGTAACTCAACTTAAAAAGGAATTTTTTCCTCTCTTGCATAGAACAGCTTGTAAGGTGAATTGCCAACTGATCTTTTAGGAGTCACTTTGTTAGCACAAAGTGCTGAATTCAACATTAGATGTGAAGCTCTCTGGTTATCCTTGAGTGTTCTTCTGATGATCATTTAAAGATTCTTATTAGTACTTTCAGATAACCCATTACCTCATGGGTAATAATTATAGGATGAACTTAAATAAATTCCATTCTTATTAGTACTGGCCATAAATTTATGAGGGGCTCTCTTAATTATGGACAGTTGTTCTATGAGGGATAAATGATCCAAATGATCTTGAAATTGTTTCAGAAATTTATCACCTAAGTCATCCCAAGTTCTTATGCTTCCAATCTTTAAGTTTCTATAATATTGTAAGGATTTCCATTTAAAGAATGTAGCTAAAAGTATTAAATCCACATCTTCATGTGCCATATTATGGACTCCAAATAGGGCTCCAAAATATTTGATGTGCTTTGTAGGTGTAAGTTGATTTTCACCAGTGAGTGAAGGAAAAATTTTCATGGCAGCTTTTGGAATGCCATTATAAACTTGGATTACTAATGGGCTGCAATTAGTAAAGGTAAAAAAATTCCTAGGTGGTTGAATAGCCATTTGAAAAATTGGGATCTGAACAATAAAATTAATATGTGGTGAAGGAAGATTAGGAGGAGAGTTATTAAAACCAGGCCTATTATAAGGTAGGGTGTTACCAACTCTTCTTCTTCTTGCATAATTCAAAGGTAAATAAAATAAAATCAAAAGGAATTCCTCTTAATGATGAGCTTGTAGTCACTTTAGGCATGGAACATGTGTAAAAGTGGTCTAAAATCAGCCTTGCGGAGTTTCAAAATAATTATTTTAATCTTTAGAATAATTTTTTGCAACTTGTTGCTCTATAAGTAACTTTTCTTTTCTATGAATCTTCTGTAAATTGTTGTAATTTGTTGTAATTTACTCATATATGTGATTCGTTGTCCCACTTGGCATGCAAAAAAAATTTATCTGTCAAAAGTGCACCCTGAAGAGAGATGAGTATAAGGGTTCTAAGCTTTCTTAGGATCTCTCTCTTTTGTATATACAATGGAAACACCTTAGGTCTGTGGGTATACCTATTGTTGAGGTGAGTTTCTGATATCAAGGCCGGTTCCTTCTTGATGTATCCTAAACTAATTTTTTGAGGTTTTTTGGGTAAAAGGATGACTGTAAATGAATTGAAAACTGGGGTGATAGACCAAACTTATTGAGGGATTTGACTGAGTAAATGCACAAATATTTGAGAATGGATTTAGGATGCACAAATCAATAGTTTGCATTAGAGTATTAAGGAAAAACACTTGATGTATTGAGGGAAAAATTTACAACAATACTTTTAAGATAAGCATGCACAATAATATTATACAGAAAATACTAAATTTGTAGCAAGGTAAGATGATGAATCAAGGGAATTTTGACATTCACAAGAAATAATAAATTATACACGGAGTTGCAAATAATTGTAAAGGTAGAAATCAGTTCTCATTCAAAGGGAAAAACCAAAAAATAGCACTCCTGTGTCAAAAAATTCCTCCTCTCTGCTTTGCCAATGCACACAATATATAGAAAAATTATTCATCCCACCCTTCCTAAAAATAGACTAAAATTTATACTCGTCCATGCATCCTATTTTTATCCTTTATCATGACTAAATAAAGGAATAAAAATAAGCATGCTAATATAATGAGGCATTAATAGCCTTGGTTACAAAAATAAAACTTAATCAAACTGCAGTTCACTGTTCTATTTTTAATAAAGTTGGATGAATAATTTAGCTAACAATAAGCTTTGCTTGATGAGAAAATCTTCACCAATGCATGTAATCTCTGTCTTCTACCTAATGATGTGACATTTGCAGCTTGACCCATTTGAAGTAATAATATTATCACTTTTTAATCGTTCCCCACTTGGATGCACATGTAAAAATTAATCTCCTTGCAAGTAAAAATAATGTCTTGTATTTTAAACTTAGCAAAAATTTATTGAATTTCATATAACCCATTGTGGGGACCACTATGAGTAGATGTGCAATAAAATAATACTCTTATGTTTGTGGAAATATAAGGTAATAGGACTCTAAAAGGTCTCCTTTTACTCTGATGTTTACCTCTATATTGTATGATTTTCTTTGTCTCTTATCACCATGTCATGCATGTAATCAGCAAGAAACTTATCTCCAATGTGGGGGCCGCCTTTTCCAAGCTTTAAGGTAAATAACATATATCCTTCGCTATCATTGGTTCTTATCCTAACATGGCCATGATCATATAATAAGGTTTAAAATTGGCCACCTTTCTATCAACACATGGCTCCTACTTTGTCTTTGGCATTTAACCTATAGTGTGGACCACCTTTTGAGATTACACGGTTTAAAACCTTTTGAATATTTATCTGATTTGGTCATTGCAAAACTATATTTTTCGACCCCTTTTAAATGATCATGTGGTTATCATTATTTGTTAGCATTTATATGTTTAAGACCATAATTAGGTCAATGGTAATTACTTTTTTAATAATCATGGGGCTGGCCCCCTTTCGACGATGACACAACCCTTTGCACATTTGGTCGGTGGATTGTTTTTTTTTAAATCCAGTTGAGTTGACTATAATCCTAGGTTTGGATTGACACATTAAATCAAACACTGGTCATTGATTCTAGTACCTAATTTATCTCTGATCGTTGATATTAACATTCATGATTAGGGTTTATAGTCGTAATAAAGTTGGTAGGTTATTTCTGAGCCATTGATATTTATACATCTTGATCTGATCCATTGATTATCTGATCCATGGTGACCTAGAAGTTGCATTATGAGTTAGCATTTAATGTTCACCATTTCTTTTGGTACTTTCTGAAGATGCATCGTTGATATCATGAACCGTGGTTATCACAATGGTTTGTATTTTCATCAGTTAGATCTCATACTTGCAATCTAAAACCGTTGATCTGTAACCTGGTGATTGGCTTAGGTGATCATCCGATACCATTGATTTTTGTACTATTTATTTAGTGTCGTCGATTCCTAAATCAAGTGAGTTTGGTTTGATTAAAATCCTATCGAGCTTATCCTTTCTTAATTCTTACATGCTCGTTTCGAGCGGAAAAGCTCTAGAAAAATTTCTCTAGGAAGCCATTGTTGATGCTAGGAGCTCAATTTATTCTTACATACATGTTTTATATGTTTAATATGGGTAATCTTTAAATCACCTTGTATTTTCTTATGTTTCTATTCAAACCCGATCTTTTCTATTCTCCATTAGAGCTTTGTTGGGTTGATTCTAAAACTGGGTTTGCTCTATTCCTATTATTTGAACCTCATACCTCTTGAATCTGGGCATTCGCGTTGTAGTCATTTGTGCTTGTCCTGATAGAAATAGGTTTTGATATGTCTACATAGTTTGGTTTCATACTCTATATTATATATTTTCCACTCTGCTATAGATCTATTTGCATTCAAGGGTTTCATATTTTCTATTTTATTTTCTTATCATTATTCGCCATTGTTGTTCCCATTTAGCTATTCACTTTGAACTTTACTAAATCTTTAAAAGAAAAGATTTTGATTTTCTTCATGTAGAGGCTCGTTTCAGAGCTCTCTTCTCTTCCTAACCCTAGCTATAACTTATATACTCATACTTATTTCTTTGATCTGTGTAGATACTCTTATCTGCACTATTTATTTCTTCTTTTGTGAGATCTACACTCGTTGAAACTTCTTCTATTCTCACCATTTCTTTTGGCATTCATTATTGAGTGTTTATTTATGGCTGTGTTTTGATTTGAATATATTTTCACAACTTCATAACTACATACCCAAGTTTGCTTGAGCTATAACTTATATACTCGTACTTATTTATTTGATCTATGTAGATACTGATTATCTGCACTGTTTATTTCTTCATTTGTGAGATCTACTTACTCATTGAAACTTCATAGGGAGTATTCTCATTTTTATTTCTTTTATCCTTTAAGATAACTCCTTAGGTGAGCATGTATTTATGAACCATGTGTTTTGATCTGTATATATTTTCACAAAGTTCATAACTATTGCACCTTTGTTTTCTTGAGAATTCATACTATATACTGAACATATTAATACTTGATGAAGAGTTGTAATTACTAAAACTATAGGGAGTATTCCATTTTTATTTCTTTTATCCTTGAATATAACTCCTTAGGTGACTGTAATGAACCATTCATCCACTTCAAAAGTTCTATATTGCTTTTTTTTTGTCTCAGTCAAACATAGCGAGTCTTTCTTATTATAATACTTTAATGTAAGCATGATTCTTATAAATTCTTATATTTGACCAATGGTGAAGCTCTTTTTGTAATTTTGCAACATATTTTACTTGATCCATTATTATGCACTTGAGCTAAACTATTTAATCATTTTCTTAACTATTGGTGACTTGAGTTTTCATTGCTGTGAATATTCTTGAAATAGATGCATTATCTTTCCTTCATTATTTCTGTACCTTGCTTCTCATTGTAGTAATTTCTTCAAAAGATCTCATTTGTAGAACCTGACCTCTATCTTACTTCATATATTTTGTAACTATGGAAAGAACTTGAATGATTAATTTCTGAAAATGGTTTTGATGTATCTGATCTTTTATTCATACTCGATATTTGTTGAAAATTAATAAAATTTCATAAAGATTATAGCCTCATTCTACTTGATTGATACTTGTTGCATTAATAAGAAAGTTATTTCATTAGTCAGACTATGTATTAATTACATATGTCTTGAAATCTATACTTTATACCTGACTAAAATGTGATGAAAACTGATCTCATTTTCTTGCATGGCTACCACATATGTATTCAAGTTCTATATAATTGTAATGTGCATGACAGTGGTTTCATACTCTTTATTCAAATATATTTTCTTAAAAAAATCATTTTGATATTTGTACTTCTGGAGCATTCTTGACATGTTCCTTCATTATCTTCATCAATGAGAATTTTATTGAATGAACCTTCAGTTTAGTCTATAGCCTTGAAGGTTTTTACCTAATGTATTATTTTCCTAGCACCTTGAAACTATGTAGTTTTGACAATACTTGATCTTTTCTCGATGAATCATTGTCATTTGATGAGACGAAGATGTCATTTTATTTACTCATTATTCCTTTGTTAACCTTAAAGGCATTATGATATAGCAATACATTGTACCCTCCTTTGTTCACCTGTAATGTAATCTACTCATGTTGATGCTACAAGCTGACAGTTCTTAGGATGCTCAAACTGTGCTAGCAAATCGTTATGGCTAAAATAATTTTGCAACACTCAGATGATTGCAACTCTTAAATGATATTTTCTTGCATATTTGTTGATTACTACAATAGTTTATCTTTTTTCACATCTTTCAAGGATGCATTTTTTGAGAAATAACATGATGGAAAGATGTAAAAATGTACATTTAACATGGAAAATCCCTGTCAAAACTTTCTCAGATTTATTTTTCCATTTTGTTTCAGTTGTTTGATAAGGTATGAAATCAGTGATGCAATCTCTCCTGAACATGACTATTTCAGATTTTATACCTTCAATTAATTTAGTATTTTATGAATGACATAGCTTCCTTTCTATATAAGTCTATTGTCCTGAAAATATGTTCCCTTTCAGCATGCATTATATCCAAAAACCTTCCATATCTCTTGTTTATTTATTTTCTATACTGAAATTTCTTGTTCTGTCCTTGGTTGACATGATTAATATTTTCCTTTCTTCCAACTTGTACCTGCACATCTAGATAAACTAGTTAGAAAACATTAGGCTTTTTGGCCTCTCTTATATTCCATAGTTTTTCTTTTTTCATCGTTGTTCTTTGAAATGATTGTCAGAATCATATGTACTGATGTTTAATAGTATTCTTTATATGCTATGCATCTATCTTTTCTGTAATCATACCTCATGATATTAGGAGATTCATTTGCACAAAGATAGATAGTATAAGAACATGATTTAATCCTGAGCTCATGACTAATACTATCTTTTCTATTTGTATTTTAGGTACAGTGTAGTGTTGAATAGCAAGGATGAAGATGGAGCAAATGCTAGGGTGAAGATAGAGCAATGGGACCAAAAAAACAAGGCAATTATGGATTCTATAATATTATTTTTCTTATATTTTCATGCACATGCACCTTCTATTTTAGTAGTTATGATGTTTACTTGAGTCACATCCCATGGCTTGTGTGGGAAACATTTGAAATAACTTATAACTAAAAATTTCATATTCTAAAACTAAGTTGTCTACTTCCTTCTGCATTTCATCTTTGTATATGGATTATATAATGAATTAAACAAATTAATAGATTAATTAAATGTATTTAATCATGAAGGAAAAAACATTAAAATACCTGTAAACGTTAGTAATGAACTTTGATTTCTGCAATATGAAACTTTGGTTGTTGTTCAAAAATTAACACTTCATCTATTCTATATTTTATGTCTTCATCAAGAGAACACATCTGTCCTTCGGGGCCCTTGTGTTCTTTTGCGGAAGACAAACATGAAATTAAAGATTATGTGATTTGCTATGTTTTGTAACAACACACATAGCTGCAAATTACATGTAGTCATTAATTAATCCAACATAACAAATATTAAAATGAAAGAACCTCCCCTAGCTTAGGTTCACTTCTCCAATGCCATCCATCGTAATGAAGTTTCGAGTTTCCCATTTTTACATGAGTCTAATTTTTTTCAAAATGTCTTGCATTCCTACAGGTAAATTTGTCTACTAGTTTATAATTCCTTGCTCTTGTACATTAGGCATGGAGTCTAAAGCATGTAATAAAAATTTTCCTTTCTGAAGGTCCAACCCTTCTAAAATGAACTAAAATTGGGAAAGTATATGGTAAACCAGATCACGTGCACTGATGTAGTTATTGAATTCACAGACATTACAATGTGCATGAAGCACTTATTGTAAGAGAAATCCTACTATTAATAGAAAATTTAAGATTTTCAATAACAGTGTTTGAAAAACATACCATTAATAGTCTAATGGGAAGTTCCTCTCCATCCAACCTTCAAAGATGAAAAAAATTATGTTCCTTACATTTTGAAATCACATAAGGACCAATCCAATGTGTGTCAAATTTTATGTGGCTTCCTGGATTTGCACGATCAACATCTCATTTCAACACAATTTCTACTTCATTGAACATTCGAAACTTAGCAAGTTCTTATAGAAATTTTTCTTTATCTGCATTTGATTATTTTCCATGTTCAGATGAGTGTTTCACCATTTTCTTTACGTTTTTAAGTGAAAACAATTCTAGGGTTATGGGCTAGGAGGAATACCTATTAAATGGGTTGGTTGATGGTTATTGTGCGCATTCTGAATTCTTGATCTAGTGCCAATTGTGAGAGCTTCCTTTTTGCTAGGAGGAACTACCTATAATAGAAAACAAGACCACAAAAGAGAAGTTAAATGATATATGATAGTGGACTACCTAGCATATGTTAGTTCTGGGAAGTGTGATACTTCCTAGATGGTTGTCAATCCACTGTTTAAAACAAATTAATGCGAGAAATAAGTAAAATCCTATTATAGTTGATATGATTTAGGTATCTCATTCAAGTACAATAAGTAAATCCAATCATAACTGGCTAGGCTATAGTTGGATCTAAAGCATGAAATGAATGACAAGGTACTAGGACTAGTCAGGGTTTGATTCTGGGTTGTTTAGGTCCATTGCTAGGAGGTTGTTTGGCTCTGTTATTGGCAAGGGTATGAAACACAGAGATTGATGTCGGTCTTGTATGACTGACGACGGTTTAGTAATAACCGACATCAATTATTGCATATTTTCAATAGCTCAATATTTCATGGTTTAGGGATTTGTCTGAGACTGACTTAGGGATGGTGAGGAGTAGGTGTAAGTCTGAGGAGGTGTTGGAAATAGTCATAGGTGTTTAACTGTCAGTTATGGGTGATTTTATGGTGTGGGTGAAGGAATGATCAAACTTTTATGGAGATAAATGGTGGGGAAGTGAGAGTTCAAGTAAAAACTAATAACAGAGGTAACAGAGCCTACTAGAATGAAAATAGAAGAATAGTGGTTAACAATATACTTACTATGATGCAGGTTTGATGGCTAGATGGAGGTGATGGTTGATCGGAGGAATGGTGTTTCGTTTCATGGACGTGCTTCGTAGAATGCTACCGTGGGTGCAATGCTTCTAGATCCGTCTAGATAATGGTTCTGGATGCTTGGATGCATGAAAATTCCTTGGTTTTGCTTACATGCAGCTCCTCTTTCTCTTCCTTGATCACAAAATGTGTTAACCTCTCCAACAAGGTTACTAAGGTGAATAAATGGTAACCGAAATTTTTTTTGTCTTGACAGGCGTCAGTTTAGGTCTGACCAACATTGGTTAAGGGTTGTGATTCCCTAGGTTTACTAAAATGGCTAGATCTTTCTAATTTCTTGGGCCAAGTTGGTTTGTTGGCATGGATAAAAATAGAAGATTCCCTTATAATGAGTGGGAATGTGGTTAGAAAAATCTTAGGCATTAATTTTAGGGTTAGACCAAATCTCAACTCATTAAGGAAAGTAAAACTTAGTTATTGTTAGTTATGGAAACATGCCAAGAATAGGTCTAGGGTGAGGTGGTTGGATGAGGTTTCTAGGTGAGGTGGAAATTAGGTCTATTAAGGTAGTAAAATAATGGCTATTATGAGGATGGCTATTTAATTTAATTAAAATAATTTAATAGTTATTAATATGGGGTGAAAAGGTCCAATGTTAGATTCCTCATATTTAAGTTGGTTATCTAATTAGGGGCTAAGGGGAGTGTGACGTAATTTTGGTGTCTAAATTTTGCCCCTTTTTGTTGGGTAGCTTCTATTGGTAAGCGACGCTGACAAAAAGAAGATGTGGTTGCCCCATGTGTGGTTGAAGGTAATGTTTCCCTAAGCGTTGGTGGAGGTAACATTTCCCTAAGTGTGGGTGGAGGTAACCCCCTCAAAATAGGAACTAATGAGGTGGGAGAAGGAAGCGGTGAGTGGTTTGATAAAATGAGGAGGTGGGTGGTTTGAGAACAGTTTGAGGTGTGAAGGAGGTGATGGTCAAGGTTATGGTGATTATAAGAGGTATGGTGGGTGATTAGGTAGAGCATTCAGACATATGCACACATTGTGAAATTCCATCAGATAACTGGGTTAATTCAACATAACAAATGTACGTTAGATATGGTCATAAATGTCATCCAAAAAAGGGTTGTTGAGGTCTAGTATCCATGGTAAAGGATACGGTATGGGAACTCAACAAGGTAAGATGCATGAACATTTAGGTGTGGTTCCAGTACATCCAAAATGTCAAGAGGTCAACATTTTTTTGGATAAGGGTCATGGCCATAGGAAATGTAAGGTTGTTAGGCTAAACAAAAAATGTACCATCATCACAAGATGCAACAGGTGAAGACATGGGAATATCCACTTAATCAACAGTTAGATAGGTAGGTGTGGGTCAAGTAGGTGGAGGTAAAAACAGGGAAATGGGGGTAAAGGTCAAAGCGGGCAAAAGGAAAATGGGCTAGGGTTAAAGGTAGTGAAAGTTAAATGTACACACACATATAAACTTTGGCACAGTACCAGGTTGAAGAGCATGCAAACTCTACATCATCCAAGGTCGATAGGTTTATCCAAACAAGGTTAAAGTGATTATGGTATTCGAGGTAGAGGATATGGTGTGGGAGCACATTTTAGGTCAACTACAGGAATGTGTAGGTATGTTCAACTACACCGAAGGTTTGGTCAATATAAATGACACGAAAATAGGTAAGGTAAGTTCATTAGGTCAAACAACACAGGTAACAGTGTCACAAGGTATTTACGAGCACATGAGTTCAGAAGTCACTAACAATGTTCTAGGTCTGGGTAGCTAGGTCACAACTTGGGTAGGGCCGAGGTATGGGTAAAATAATAAGTCCCTAAATGCAATTAAGGACACATATAGGTAATGTAGGCTTAGAGGTAGGTTGCAATAATGATGGGTAAGGTCAAACGGTGGCAGTGAAGGGTAAATTTTGGTCAAAAATACAGAAAGGGTATTGACAGGAGTATGAAAGGAAACCAATGTTGGTTATACTAAACCGATGATGGTCTTGGTAAATAGACCATGGTTTTCTTGGGCACATGACTGATGTCAGTTTAGGTACAACTGACCATGGTGTGCTAGGGTACAGGGATGATGTCAGTCTAGGTATAACCAAAGTTGGTCAGGTTAATGTAGGTATATAAAAAGGAAAAATCCATATAATACGGATTCATTTGTACGTTTTGGCTTTTGTGAAAATGATGAGAGCATGAGAATTTTGTGCCTTGTTGATAGGAAATTATGTGGGGTTGTATCGAGATAAGGTGGAGAGATCTGGTTGGAGAGGAGAGCCAGGTAGATGGGTCCACAAGATCAAGTAGAGGGAGGTTATTGGTAGAGAGGTTTGAGATTGATTTGGACATGGCGGAGGTAGGAGAGGGTTTGGGTGGACCACCAGCACAGCAGTGAGACATGCCACCACGGAGGTGACATGGAGAAGAGGTAATATCTAATCCTTTCATTGTTATTTGATATAGGAAGAAGGAAATGTAAAGGAGTAGAGGTCATGAGGTTAAAATAAGTGAAATTTGTGGTTAAATGAATGAAAGAGGGGGATGGAAAAGGTCAGAGGTAGGGGGAAAGAGCATTGGGGAGGGATTTAGGTGAGGTTTGGGTAGGTTCATAGGGAAAATGGGAAAGAAATTAGGTAAAGGAAATTGGGGTTTCTTGTTTGGGAATGGTAATAGTGACTAACACCAGTCAAGGTATGGCTGATGTCGGTTGGTGTACACCGACATCGGTCATGTACAAGGAAATCGATGAAGGTTAGAATGGACTGATGATGGTCAAGAGTAACTGGTGCTAGTTAGGATGAAAGGGGTAGAGGTCTAGGAATGGTAAGGGGGAAAATGGTTAAGGTAAATATCGTAAAATAGATAGCAGGTGAGGGGCCAGGAAGAAGGGAGGGGTTAAATGTCAATGTTGGATAAAATCAAGTTTTAATAAGCATGTGATTGGTTGAATACAGGCCAGTTATAGGGTCCCTCTTTATAGGTACCAATGGGATAGGGTCCTGAGAGACAGGTACAGGGGCCGAGACCAATGACACCACCATAGAAAGTACCTATAGGTAGGTTGAGGTATGCCTTAGGTGAGGTGAGGTATTATCAGGATCAGCTCATGGCCGCAAGGATAGATTTTTTATCCTATGGGGAGTATAGAGCATAACAGGCCTCAAGTGAGAGGAATGGGTTGCATACCCCATAGTGTAGAGATTACAAGGGGCCGGTGAGCCCTTGGATAGGTTCAAGTAAAGACTAACAATGCATGGATTCAAGATCTAGATGAGATACCATCAAAAGATAGATCCAGGGGAGGTGGAGAGAGGTTGGTAGGGAACCCCACTGGAGGGGAGACAAAGAAGACTGATGTCAAAAGGATGGATATCAGGTGGCGTGACGATTAGTAATCATTGATGATTAGTGTATCCATGTTTTTGACATATTTTGGATATGTATACCAGCTTGTGTGCCGAAGATGACAAGGGTTTATATGAGAAATTTTGAGAGATTGTGATTATTTTTTGTATCTATGCTCACATGTATTTTTAGATAGAGTTTTAGATTTATAGATGATTGTATTTATAGTAATGATGGTGTACTTTTTGTAATATTTATTGCTATATATATAGGTGGAAATCAAGTGTATTAGGCCTGATAGAGTCAAGGTCGTGTAGACATGGCGGAGTCGGTTCTGTTTAGGCATGGTGGAGTCAGGTCTGTTTAGGCATGGTGGAGTCAAATCAGTTTAGGCATGATGGAGTCAAGTTGATGTAGGCATAATTGAGTTAGGTCAAGTTAGCCATTATGGAGTCAGGTCGGTGTAGGAATGGTTGAGTTAAGTCAAGTTAGGCATGATGGAATGAGGTAGGTTTAGGCATGGTTGAGTTAGGTCAATTTAATATCCAAGTTTTTGGTAACATGAGAGACAAATATTGATATATATACTGGGTATGGTTTTTAATTTCCAAATTTGTGCCATAATGGAAATGTGAAAATGATAAATGGATAATTTGATGATGTAATAAAATGTGTATGAGTTGATGCTTATTAGGTTTAATTTCCAGCTATCGATATAAAATAGAAACTAACTAGGGTAGAATGTGAATAAGAAAGGGAAAGGGAGAATTGGCTAGGGTAAAGAGTGGCTGAGCTAACCTCTGATGGTCCCATGTCCTTAGAGTGATACCTACATAGTCATAGAAAAAAAGGACCTCAGGCCGATGTAGTTCTCCCATAATGATGAAGTAGAAGAATGGGTTTATAAGTATTAGGCATGGTTTAATGTAGGTCATAGGAATGATTGAGTGTAGGTCACAAGAATGGTTGACTGTAGGTCATAGGCATGATTGAGTGTAGTTCACAGGAATGGTTGAATGTAGGCCATAAGCATGATTGAGTGGTTGTTAAATATAGGTGTCGATGAGCTGGTCATGTAGAGGATAATAAATAAGTAATGAGGAAGGTGAATGGTAAGAGGTGGTAAAATATCTGCTTAATTGATAAGAACCCTAATGAGTAAACGATTCCTAAGAGGGGTTTATGAACATAAGAACATAAATAAGTTGTATAATGGACCATTCTATGGGTGAATAAAGTTGCATAATCACCAAATGTCATGTTTGCGGCAAGTCCTTTGAGTAACGAGGGAATTAGGATAAAAAGGAAAGGAGGTGAGAATAGGTGGTTTAACATAACTTAGTGTACGATAGAGTGTCTTTTGGAATAAGAAACCCAGGATCAAGAATAGGCAAGTTCATTTGTTTGTTTGTAATACATTGATCGATGCGGGAAGCTTTTGGAAATTTTTATTGAATTTGTGATATAACTATGATATAGCTGTCCTTCAAGGGAGCAATCTATTTATAGTGGTGGAATTAGAGTGAAGATATATCCCTTTTGAGGGATTCATATTTCGCTAGAATTTTGACTCAAGGAGTTACATCCTTGTTTTTTTTGGACGTTTATGTCATGGACAAGACTATAGATGAAGGGTAGGCTCTTGTTTGGACGAAAAAAACCATAGTACACATCAGTTAACTATGGAAGGGGGTGGTTTTGAGTGATGAACGATCATGGGATTCCATCTTGAATAAGATGAAAATTATCCATGAGAATCATGTTATGAGTAGAGGTGTGGTACTCATATTGAAGACAAGGCTAAAATGGTGATGGGTAATCACATTATTCTTGTTTAGCCACGGATCTTCAAAACGGGTAATATGGAAGGTGAACAACACTTAAGGGACAAGTGATAAACTGAAAAAAAGTGATATAGGACTTGATATAAACAATAAAATGGTTGAAGATGCAAGGCGTTAAGGCGGTCACGTACCTTTGAGTGAAGATAAATGATAAGTACCTTATCCATAGCCATGGGTAACAATATAGGGTTTGAGCCAATTAGGGGAAAATTTACCCCGTTTACTTTTCTTCTCTTTGGTTACATGTTGATTTTCCTACAGGACAATGTCACTAACCTGAAAGGTTCATTCATGAACACATTTTTCATATGCACATTTCATACGCTTTTGGTAAATTTTGAGATGGTCAAGAGAATTGAGGCAACAGTTCATCTAATAACTAAAGTTGTGTCAAATGATCTTGGTAAAAGTCATCATCATTGAGCATGTCTTGTAGTGAAATGCAGAGAGATGGAATCTAGACTTCGAGAGGTAAGACATCCTCGGTACCATAGAACAGAGAAAAGGGGATGGCAGTAGTCGAAGTGCGAATACTAGTGTGATAAGCCCATAAGGAGAAATGAATGTGCTTGTTCCAATCCTTTCTAGTATCGTTGACTACTTTCATAAGAATTTTGTTCAAGGTTTTATTGGTTGATTTGGCTTGGACATTGGTTTTCAGGTAATAAGTTGATGATTAAATAAGTTGGATGCCAAAATAATCAAAAAGTTGTCGTAGGGTTTTGTTTTTGACTTTCTTTCCATTATCAGTGATAAGGAACACAAAAATGACAAATGATGTGATGGTTGATGAATTCACATACTTTCTTAGATTTTGTAGAAATGAAGGGAATGGCTTCTATCCATTTAGTGTAATATTCGGTAGTGGTTATGATCCATTGGTGGCATTGTGAAGAATATGGGTTGATTTCACCGAAAAGATCCAAACCCCATTGATAGAAAGGCCAATGGTCTCATGTGACCTGTAAGGCATGACTAGGTGTGTGGCGGAGATTTGCATGTTGTTAGCATTTCATGCAATGTTTGATGTAATCACAATAGTCATGGTTTAGGTTTGGCCAATAATGGCCTAGGTGAATGATGTTTTTTGCGAGGGCTAAACCACTAAAGCTACCTCCAAAAATTCCATCATGGACTTCCTTAATGTCGTAGAGAATTTTAGAACTCGTAAGGCATCGTAAGAGAATGTCATCGATGACATAACAGGAGACACTTTTAAGAAAGACTTGTTGTCCATTACGAGTGAGATCAATGGGTAAAATAGAAAGGGAAAGATAGTCTGCATATTTCTTATACCAAAGGTCACGTGGGTCAGGGGAAATGGTTCCGACGAAGTAAAATTTACGAGGTAAATAAGACGGTGATTGTAGCCTTTATATGGTGACAAATATTTTAGAGTCAGCAGGAAAAGTAGGTATCTAAGAAGCCAAGCAGGCCATGGTATCTGCAAACTTATTGGTAGAACATGGGGTGGTTTGAAGGACATAATGGTCAAAGGCAGTCAAAAGTATGTCTACGTGATGCTTATACTATTGAAGTATTTCATTACGACACTGGTATATACCATTGACTTGGTTAATGACTAACTAAGAATCACCAAGCATACTGATTGTCTTAACATCTAAGGCATATGTAGCCTAGAGACCTAATATGAGTGCTTCGTATGCCAAAATATTATTTGGACAATCAAAATTGAGTTTGAAAGACAAAGGCATAGGTTCACCATCAAGAGGAATGAGGATAACACCAGCCCCACCCCCACGCTGACACTTAGATCCATCAAAGAAGAGTGTCATTTGGTAAGTGGGTTCATCTAGGGAAAGGGCAGCTATAGAATCGTCTGGGAAGCTTAAGTCAAATGGTTTATCCCTAGAAATAGGTACATCAACCAGTTGGTTAGAAATCACCTAGCCCTTAATGGACTTTTCATGAATGAATTCAAGGTCGAGATTGACAAGAAGCATAAGCCAATGTGAAACACGTTGATTTTGATAGTTTTTTTCATACATATAGTGTAATGGGTTAGTATTAGTAATGAGGAAGGTTTTATAATTGAGTAGGTAATGGTGGAGTTTGGTGGTAATGAAAACTAAGGCTAAGCACAATTTTTCAGCATGGGTATATCTAGTTTCGTAGTCTAGAAGGGTATCAATTATGTAATAAACCGTTCACTCTCTGTGTTGCTCATCGCAATGAGTGAGCATGGCACCCAAATAATGGTCAGTGGCGGAAATATATAAGTAAAAGGTATGGTCATATTTAGGAGGAATGAGTACCGGTGGTTAAAGAATGTATTGTTTTAAGGCCTCAAAGGCTTTATGGCATTCTTCATCCCATTTGAATGAAACATCTTTCTTGAGAAGATGATGAAATGGTTGACAATGGTAGGAAATTTTTGAGATAAAGCGAAGAATGGATTGCAACTTTCCTTCTAGGCTTCGAAGTTGATGGAGATTAGTGGGTGGAGGCATTTCCAAAATAGCCTTGACTTTAGCAGGATCAAATTGTATTCCATGCAAAGAATAAATGAAACTTAGGAGTTTTCAAGAAATTACTGCAAAGATGAACTTCTTTGGTTGAATATGCACACAATACTTGATGAAACATTCAAATATGACTTTAAGGACTGGCATGTGTGAAATTCAATGTTTAGATTTGGCCAGATAATCATCTACGTAATATTCCTGTATATGATGCATGATATCATGGAAGATGTAAGCCATGGATCACTGAATTGATAGTAGAATGTCTCCCATAGCAGAATGTAAGCCATGACTTGATAGCAGAATGGATCACTGATTGACATCATGGAAGATGTAAGCCATGACTTGATAGTAGAATGTCTCCCAAGAGGTGATGAAGACATTTTTGTGTTGATCCTCAAGAGATAGTAATATTTGATTATATCTCGAGAAACCCTCAATGAGTGATAACATTTCATGGCTAGCAGTGATACCAACATGTTGGTCAATTCCTGGTAGGGGAAAATTGTCTTTGGGATAGGTGAAGTTGAGGTCAAAAAATTCTATACAAATGCGGAGTCCCCATGTTGCATTTGTGACAAGAACGATGTTATAAATCCATTAGGGATAATTAAAGGGTAGAATGAAGAAAAATGAGAGAAGAAACTGAAGTTCTTATTTGACCAAAAGAGAAATGTGAGGATCCATTTTCCATAACTTTTGTTTGATGGGTTTGGCATTAAGGATTGTTATAATATTGTGGACCACAATTTTTGGGTCAATACCAAGAATATCGGCATAGGAATAGGAAAATGTGTTGTCATGGTCCCAAAGGAAAGAGGTGAAGGATTCCTATTCAATAGCATCTAAGGATTGGCCAGTATTTAGAATGTGCAGGTCATTCTGAGTGTTAATGTTGATTTTGATGATTGATTCGTTCAACATGGTTTACATCTCATAGGGTAACGACCGATGAATATAAGAGTATTCCGCACCAAGGTAGGTGAGGATAGACTCATCATCTTGACATTGAATGCTTCTAATAGAAGGTGTATCGTCATCGATCATGTCAAGATACATGAATGGGAGAGAAGAGGGAGATTCACCATCACATTGATAGGTCACCAGTCCTAAGGAAATGGTGTGTATGAAATTGTTTTTAGGAGGAATAGTTTCGGGATCTATGGACTCCGTGGGTGAAGATGGTAATGTGGGTGAATGAGATGGGGAATATTTCACGTCCTAGATGAGGTTGCCACAAACCTTCTTAGAGGGTAGTGCATAAAAACCAATTCCACTATGGTCACTGTGTTTATGAGAGGTATAGGAAATGATAGTATGACAGCCCTGTTTGTAAAATATGAAGCCAAATCCTTTCCATGCACACCAGTGGAGGAAAGTGTGAGTGAATCAGTCATTAGTAAGGGAGTGTAAGTCAAACAAAAATGGCTGGGATTGGAATGAAGGTTCAAATTTATAGGTGGCAATATCAAGTCCCCCATACGTTATATTGGTGCGAAGGTGGGGATGGCCATAAGAAAAAACATCATTGATGTGGATGTCATAACTGGGGTGTTGATGCAGATTCCCATGCTCTTGTGGGGTGAGGAAGGTATCAATATTGTATAGGTGGTATTCCCCCAGAGTGATGCATTAAAAAACACCTTCTCAAGAATTAGTAGTTAGTATGTGGGTAGCGGGGATAGATGATTGGCGAGATGATTAGGAAACAAGTGCATTAATAGTAGAGGCTATAGTTGTGGTGGGGATATAAAGGTTAGATGCATCAGAAGTAGTGTTAGTGCAAAATCACAGCACCCCTGGACATTGATCAGATTTCTAGGTTGATCACTCTAGCATCCAATGTGATTGCACAACATGGAAACCTCTCTCCAAGTGTGGGGCTTGTGAAACTGAGAGAGGAATCTCAAGATTAGAGGTTGGTTCCTTAAACTCCTCTGATTTAGATCTATATTTGCACAACTACAGAGGTTCAGATCCTAATCCTACTCTAAATTGCAAGGAGATAGGGATAGAAATGCAAAAATTGAAACTAACTAAAGGTGGTGATGCACCAAAAGGAGTGCTGAATATTTTTGTCATGCAAAAAAACACAAACCAAATATTGCAACATAAAACATACACAGGCTGATAAGATATAATATAGGATCTGAAACGAAGCAAATAATATAAACAAAGGACTGAAACCCATTCACAAATCTTGCATTATCATTTCCAATGTCAAAACCACTGCATTACAACCTCAGAGAGGTAGAAAACCTGTTACAATCTTTGAAGAGGTTTGATTCTTGCAACAATCACCTGCTGGAGGTGAAAGAAGAAGTTTTTTTCTATGCCAAAAAGTGTTCCCCCCTTCAGAAATGAGCCAAATCTGGCTTTTACATTGCATGGGTCGAGCCCAGGAGAGAGAAAATGTACAAAATGTGGGAACCCATTCCTCATTGACTAAAAATGCATTAAATCAGCATGGAGGACCTTACAAACCCATACCCTATCATTTTTGACCAAATTGGAGGAGAGTGCGACCCATTCTGCATTAAATTTAGTCGCTGAAAGGTCATTTCTTGCCCATGGACACGTACCAGAGCCATTTTTTGAATTTTCTCTCTTAAAACTGAACCAAAATTCAAAATTGATCATGAAATCATGTAGATAATTTCATAATATTTCCAATGATATGAAGAACGTGCAAATCTGAGCTCTGGATCAAAAGATATGAAGGTCTGAAGTTTTAGGGAAAAACGGCCCAAAAAACGGATGTCGGGCAAAAAATTTTAAATTTTGACCTTTTTGCATTTTGGAAATTTGTTTGAAAAAATTCCATGCTCCGCCGGTCGGATGCCACGTGTCAGGTGCTGGTTCACTGAGCAATTCTCTCTCCTCCACCTTTCCACGGGCTTTCCCTTGAAATTTTGACCTTTTTAACTCTTTGGAAAATTTTCCATTTTTTCCCCGTGCCCCGCCACTTGGGACACGTGCCACACTTTGGTTGGTTGACAGGGGTGTGGGGGCATCTTTTACCTTTTATTTTTTTGGCCAAAAATTTTGCCAAATTCTCCAAGTCCTCCCCAAGCTCCGCACTCCCCTTCTACTTAGGACACGCGTCCTCTTTTTATTGGCTCGGGAAAACGCTCCAAATTTCGCCTTTGGAAACTCGGCAAAACATTAAGTAAAAATCTCACCCTTTCCTCTGCCGCTCTAATCCACGAAGACAAGTGGCACATTCTGATTCATCGACAGCTCTTTTGGCTCCCCGCGTCTGCCACGTACTTCTGGCCCGTATGTCCCAAACTGTTTAGGACAAATTTCTCTGATCCACTCGATTTGAGCTTGCTTGTCCCTCTTTGACGCGAAGACACATGGCAAGATTTGATTCGCTCTCGGCTTCTTCAGCTTTTCGCGTCCCTCGCGTCCATTTGTTCCAATTGTCCCGGACTGTCTGGGAAAAATTCTTCCGAACCACCTGAAATGGGCTGCCTTTGCTCTCGGCCGCTTTGCCTTTTCATGTCCTTCGCATCCTCATAGCCCAGATGTCCTAGCCTTATATGCACAACAGTTAGTCAATTTTTTCACCTTCGTCCAGTTCGCCCTTTCGCGTCCCACGCATCCCCACGGCCTGGATGTCCCAACTGCTGCGTGGACCACTTAGAGGCTTTTTGGCCGGTTCACGCCCCGACGTCGCAACTATCCCAAGGGCTGCCTGGACCAGGACTTAGCCAATTTTCATGATTTTTTCTGCCCCAAGCTTGTTTTTTGCAACTTTTTCACCCTGTTGTAGAACTTGCTCTTTTCTCGTTGGATAGGAGAGTTAGAAAAAAGCCGAGGGGACCCCAGAAACATGTTTTTTTGCCTTGAATCAATCTATCTTGCTCGGGACCAAAGAATTTAATGCATGTTATCAAAATTACCCTGGGGGGTGAATTTTGGATAACAATTTGGTGACTCAACAGGGTCATTTGCCTGCTAGATGAAGATACCAGTTGCCTGAAGTAGTCCATTGGGCATGGAGTCATCAAATATTTTGTTTAGAACCCCAACTGACTTAGAATGTGTAAGGAGGAAGATGGAATATCACCTGATGGAAGCAAGGACTGCAAAACATCTCCATGGACAGCAAGCTATGCCAAAGCACTTAGGGAAAACAAAACTAACCTACAGCAAAACAATGTGCACAAGCACTTGGAGGAATGAAAATCTAATCTAATATTTACAAGGTAGTGAATTTCCCTCTAGAAGCAACGCTTGAGATAGATTCCATTTACTGGAATCTGCAGTTCTTCACCATCCAATGGGGCCAATTGGAAAGCATTGTTGTTTTTGCACTTCGTGACCATGTATGGGCCACTCCAAATGGCATCAAATTTTGAATGCCTTCCTCGGTTTTGCTCTATCCACATCCCATTTCAACACTAGATCTCCAACCTGAAAAGATCTATCCTTGGCCTTCCTATCAAAGGTCTTTTTGATCAAAGCTTGATCCTTTTCCATTGCTTGGGATGCCTGATTTCTGATCTCTTGCAGCTCCATCAACTCTGCATACCTCACCTCCATGGGCTCAAACTCTAGCAACTCCAGCTGCTTCATGAGTTCCAATGTTGGCAACTCAAGTGACATGGGCAAGATTGCCTCTCTTCCATAGACAAGTTTGAATGGAGAGTTACCTGTGGATCTTTTGGGAGTTATCCTATCAGCCCATAAGGCTGATTTTAGTTTGGTATGCCAAGACCTCTGATTCTCGTCAAGAGTCCTCCTAATGATCCTCAACAAGTTCTTGTTTGTAGACTCGGCCTGGCCATTACCTTGAGGGTAATAGTTTGATGAAGTGCTTAGGTAGATACCGTTCTTGACAGCCCACTCAGTCACCTTGGATCCAATGAATGCCAATGCATTATCTGAGATTATTGTAGCAGGTACACCAAATCTGGTTGTTATCCCCTCATAAAGGTCTAAGATGCTAGACTCATTTGCCTCTTTGAGTGCTACTGCTTCTGTCCATCTGGTGAAGTAGTCCGTGGCTGTCAAATTCCATTTGTGCCCTTGGCTTGAATTGGGATTAATGACTCTAATGAAGTCCAAACCCCATTGCATGAATAACTGGTCAATTGAGATTGGATGTAATGGAAGGGCAGCAAGTCTATCTTTTCCTATGAAGAATGCACAATTCTTACACCTCTTGATCCATGCATAGCAATCACTAAAGATTTTAGGCCAATAATAACTAGCCTTCATGATTTTTAGAGCTGTTACTCTTGGTGCAAAATGACCACCAGCTGGTCCACCATGAAACTCTTCTAACACCCTTTGAATCTGATTTGTGCTAATGCACCTCAGCAGCACTCCATTCACATCTTTCTTGAACAAAACTCCATCAACAATGGCATACGGGACAGCCTATAATCTGAAGTGTCTCCTTTGGGTCTTGTTCATCTCCGGAGGGCATAGGCCTGTGCCTAGGAAGTGTATAATACCTTGGGTCCAGCAAGGAGTGGGGGTAGCATTGTCTTCTTCTTGATTGCCACTTGGCTCATGGCTGTCCTGGACTGTCAAAACAACCTCTTCTTCATTGCATACTTCTTTTTGCTTCCCCAAAACTAGCTGCTCACACAATCCTTTCCCTCTTACCAGCTTGGTGATCTTGATCTCAATGTCATACTCCATGACACGGGTGATCCAACCTGCCCTTTTCTCATTCAAATCCTTGTTGAGGAGGAAGTCCTTGACCCCAACATGTGAGACCAGCAACTGGACCTTGTTGTTTGAGACTAAATGCTTGAATTTCTTCAAGCTTCTGATTACTGCAAGTACATGCTTCTCAATAAAAGAGTACCTCACCTCATAGTCATCTAGGCTCTGGCTGAAGAAGGAAATTGGCTGCTCATCATTATCCTTGTTCTGTTGTACCAAAATGGCAGAAATAGTGTCATTACCTCCAAATGCATAGAGGATGAAATCCTTGGAGAAGTCTGGGTTGATGAGAGTTGGTGCTTGGGAGATGGCTTCTTTGATTGCTTCAAAACTCTCCTTGCCTTCTGCTGTCCACTTGAAAGCCATGCTCTTCTTTAACATTTTGGTGATGGGCTTGACAAGGGCTGCAAAATCTGGGACAAACCTCTGAACAAAGTTTATCCTTCCCAAGAAACTCTGAAGGGCTTTCTTGTGGCTTGGCAATGGTAGTGCTCTTATGGCTTCAACCCTCTCTGGATCAATTGTTAATCCTTCCTTGGAGACAATATGGCCAAGGAGCTTTCCTTCATGTGTAAGAAAGATACACTTCTTAGGATTCAAAGACACTCCAAATCTCCTGCACCTCGTGAAGACTTGCTCAAATGAGAGAGGTGGTCTGCTGCATTTTTGGAAAAAATAGTGATATCATCAAGGTAAATCAGCACCACATTGTTAATCAAACCTTTGAATGCCATGTCCATTGCCATTTGGAAGGTAGCACCAGCATTGGACAGCCCAAATGGCATTTTCCTGTATGCAAAAGTTCCCCATTTGGTTGTGAAGGCTGTCTTGAACTGGTCCTCTTCCTTCACCATAATCTGATTGTAGCCTGAGTAGCCATCAAGTAGTGAAAACCTCTCAGAGCCAGCCACAACTTGCAAGATTTTCTCCATGGAAGGGAGTGGGTAATGGTCCTTGAGAGAGGCTCTATTCAAGTCTCTGAAGTCAACACACAATCTGATCTCTCCACTCTTCTTTCTGACTGGAACTAAGTTGGCAACCCAACTAGAATGCTTGATTGGGAATATGATCCTTGACTCAATCAGCTTGTCCAATTCTTTCCTCATGAGAGGCTCCATGTGTGGATTGACTGGTCTTTGTTTCTGCCTGACAGGCTTAGTATTTGGATCCAATTCAATGGTATGCTGAGCTAAGTTGGGATTGAAACCTTTCAAGTCTTCATAGCTCCAAGCAAACATGTCAGGGAACTCTTGACACAGCTGTATGAACTCATACCTTTCTTGTTCAGTTGTCATCCTTCCAATTTGCAATGGTTTTTTCTCTTCTACCAAGATGGATACTGAATCCTCTCTCTTGACCTGAATGTTTGCTTTCTCCTTTCTAAACTGATCATTGGGGTAAAAAATGGACTCCAAAGTGATAAGTCCCTTGGGCAGCTTGTTAGTTCTCAGCTGTACCACTTGGTCACCATATTGCTGTTCCAATTTTTCTTGATTCTTGGCTGAGAACTCAGCTTCTTCTTGCAAGAAATGGATGATTTGCTGGTCATTCTCAAACACTTGCCAACTAACATTGTTATCTAGCACTGAAGGCCTCACAATCACGTGGATGTTTGGTTGTACCTTGTCTTGTTGAATGCTTTCCACAATGTCAAAGGCTGCCCCTACTGCTGCAAGCCTATCAGCAGCTTGATTCTCTTTCCTAGGAATGGATTTGATGCCAAAACCCTCAAAATCTTCCATGAGGTCCCACACCCTATTCTTGTAGCACCTGAGTAGATCATTCTTGGTAGCATGCTGTCCCCTGACCTGATTTACAATCAATTCACTGTCACCAAAGACTTGCAAGTTCTTTATTCCTCTCTTGATTTCCCAATGCATCCCTTGCACCAAGGCTTCATATTCAGCAGTGTTATTGGAGCATGCAAACTGAAATCTAAAAGCTGAATAGTACTTTATTCCTTGAGGTGAAACAAGCATAGCTCCACCTCCTGCACCTTGTCTACTCCTTGATCCATCAAAAAACAGCTGCCATACCTCATTGTCATCTTTGTGGTTTGGCTTGGTGATGCTAGGAATAGGCTGATTTTCTTCGTGTATGCAATAGACCCCTAGCTCAGATTCTTCCACTTCTTGATAAGGATCAAATGCATGTACCTTGTTTGCCCATTCATCAAGAGTTAGATCTGGGATGCTTCCAACCTTGGTGTCAGCCTCATCAGTGCTTGGGTGATCTTCTTGATCAAATGCTGAGCAATTGGCATTAATCTGACTTGGAGTGTAAGGCTCAATGTGAAAGTTTGCAATAGGTTCTGACCTGATTGTGGCTTTGGTTCCATACCTCATTCTGAACAGCATGTGTGACCAATCAGCAGACAAATATCCCCCAATCTTGGCTGTGAAGTCCCTTGACAAGCATAGGGCAAAGAGTGGTGGAAGGTCTATGACTGATACATCTTGTAAAACAACAACATTTGGACATGCATGCAAGGTAAGACTCAAGTTTCTAATCACCCCAACTATTGTTACTGCTGTCCCATCCAGCTGCACTACCCCTTTGGATATTGTTTCATACTGGAGCCCTAGCTGATCAGCTATCTGTTTAGGCATTACCGAGCTACTTGCCCCAGAGTCTATCATGCAATTGTGCACTAGCTGATTTCCAATGATCAATGAAACATAGAAAGGAGGGGGCTTCAACATTTTACCTTGCTGTCCTCCATGATTTCCCTCAGGCTGGGCAGCATTTGTAAGCACCTTCTCTTGCATTTGAACCTGCTGATTCGAAGTTGGCCAGTCCTTCATGGCAGCTTGTAGCAGATCTCTTTGGCCTGGGATAGATAGGGATTCCCACATTGATATATTGACATTTGTCTTCTTCATCTGATCAATGATACTAAATGGTGATGAAGGATCTCTTTGTTGTCCCTTGGTTTGCACATTCACTCCTTGCATGTGGGCAGCAACAACTGGTATTTGAGTTGGCCTAGGGGCTGTTCTTGGCTGCCCTTGTGCATTTGAAATTGGATTTTGCTTGCCAATCATTTGTGGAGCCATGGAAGGTTGTGGATTGGTTGGGGCTAATGGCTGTTCTTCACCCAAATTCCTTCTTTTTGACCTTGTGTTGGCTGCAACACCTTGAGAAACTGCCTGATTCATGCCACAAAAATCCTCTGCTTGCCAATTTACCAATGTGGTGTCATTTGGGGCTGATTGCTGTTGGAATGTTTCTTGTTGTTGGCTGCTTTCTTGACTGCTCTCACCCTCCACACCAGTAGTTGTCACCATTAATGCTTGAGTCAAAGCACCATTGAAGCACATGGATTGATTATGAGGCTCATTGCATGGAAAACACCAGTCATACTCCTGAGCAATGTTGTTTTGTGTTTGCACCAATGCCTTAGAGGCAGATATGGCATTTGGATTATAGGGCTGAAATGGTCTATTGGCAGGAGGCCTTGTTTGATTCATATTTGCAACTGGATTAGGTGGCCTTTGTGGTTGGTATGGCTGCCTGTTAGGCTGAGCTTGGGGTTGATAAGAAGGTCTAAAACCTTGGGCCTGCTGCCTTTTGAGAGTAACCAGCTCATTGCCTAGGTTTTGCAATTGCTTCATGACTTCTTGAAGCTCATTTGGGGCACTTGGAGATGAAGTGGAAGCTTCATTTGAACTCTGATTTCTAGGAGTGGGAGAAGGAGCCAAATTAGGTGCTTGATTGGTGTTTGGGCTCTCTAAACTTGGAAACAATGGCATGGGAGGTCTAGGGGCAAGTTTGCCAGCTTGGATCAAACAATTTTCAGCCCTAATGGCAATGCTATAAGCCATAGGGATAGTTATGCCTCCCATGGAATGAATTAACATAGAAATATCAGAATTTAGAGCTTTGAGATAGTAGAGAAAAGCACCTTCTGCTGTTGGCCTGACTGCCACTGGAATTCTCTCCCAAGTCTTTTGAAATCTGAAGTTGAAATCGGTCAGCTACTCATTGGGAGCTCTCTTGATGGTTGTCAGCTGCTCCAAAAGAGACAAGTTGTCTCCCTTCTCTCCAAATTGCTCATGAAGTGCTATACACAGCTGATTCCAATTTGTGATAGAACCAGCTCCAAGGCTTCTAAACCATTGCAATGCTTTACCCTTGAATGAAGATGCCAGTAACTTGACAGCCACTTGCATCTCATTGATTTCATGGATTGCACAAAGGTTAGCAATGTCTTTAACATGATCACCTGGAGTAGTCTGATTTTCTCCAGTGAAGTAGGGAATGTTCTTCAAGGCTACAATAGGAATTGGATGTTGTGCATTGAGGGCAAGTGGGCTGCTGCCTGTGAAGTTGACATAGGGGTTGTTTTGTGCCATTCTAATTGGTCTTAAAACCCTTGTTGACTGAATGAAAGGCCTACCAGGTGGAGGAGTTGAGAGGGTTCTGTTTGGTGGAGATGGAGACCTTTGAATCCTTCTTCCTCTTTGCCTTCTTCTTGGAGATAATTGCAGGTATTCAAACAACACTTCTTCTTCTCCAACTCTTGACCTTGTGGTGACTCTTCTCATGAGTTTTCAGGCCTGCACTACTGAAACCAGTTGATTCTTCCCCTTGGAGTCGCCAGATATGCAAATAATAGCTCTTTTCAAGCAAGAAAATTGCAGCAGATGCACATCAACTTTGCTGCAATAAAAATGAGACCTCTAGTGTCCCACCGGGCGTGCCAAAACTGTTAGTGCAAAATCACAGCACCCCTGGATGTTGATCAGATTTCTAGTTTGATCATGCTAGCATCCAATGTGATTGCACAACATGGAAACCTCTCTCCAAGTGTGGGACTTGTGAAACTGAGAGAGGAATCTCTAGATTAGAGGCTGGTTCCTCAAACTCCTCTGATTTAGATCTATATTTGCACAACTACAGAGGTTCAGATCCTAATCCTACTCTAAATTGCAAGGAGACAGGGATAGAAATGCAAAAATTGAAACTAACTAAAGATGGTGATGCACCAAAAGGAGTGGTGAATATTTTTGTCATGCAAATAGACACAAACCAAAGATTGCAACATAAAACATACACAGGCTGATAAGATATAATTTAGGATCTGAAATGAAGCAAATAATACAAACAAAGGACTAAAACCCATTCACAAAGCTTGCATTATCATTTCCAATGTCAAAACCACTGCATTACAACCTCAGAGAGGTAGAAAAAATGTTACAATCTTTGAAGAGGTCTGATTCTTGCAACAATCACTTGCTGGAGGTGAAAGAAGAATTTTTTTTTATGCCAAAAAGTGTTCCCTCCTAAGAAATGAGCCAAATCTGGCTTTTACATTGCATGGGTCGAGCCCAGGAGAGAGAAAATGTACAAAACATGGGAGCCCATTCCTCATTGACTACAAATGCATTAAAATGGCATGGGGGACCTTACAAACCCATACCCTTTCATTTTGACCAAATTGGAGGAGAGTACGACCCATTCTGCATTAAATTTGGTCGCTGAAATGTCATTTCTGGCCATGGACACGTACCAGAGCCGTTTCTGAATTTTCTCTCTTAATTCTTAACCAAAATTCAAAATTGACCATGAAATCCTAGTAGAGAATTTCATAAGCTTTCCAATGATATGAAGAACGTGCAAATCCGAGCTCTGGATCAAAAGATATGAAGGTCTGAAGTTTTAGGGCAAAAACGGCTCAAAAAACGGATGTTGGGAAAAAATTTTAAATTTTGACCTTTTTTGAAGTTTTTCCCGCGCTCTGCCACTTGGATGACACGTGTCAGGCTGCTGATTGGCTGTGCAATTCTCTCTCCTCCACCTTTCCGTAGGCTTTCCTTTGAAATTTCGACCTTTTTAACTCTTTGGAAAATTTTCCATTTTTTTCCCCCGTGCCCCGCCACTTGGGACACGTGGCACACTTTGGTTGGTTGACAGGGGTGCGGGGGCATCTTTTACCTTTTAGTTTTTTTTTTTTTGGCCAAAACTTTTGCCAAATTCTCTGAAGTCCTCCCTGAGCTCCACACTCCCCTTCTCCTTAGGACACGCATCCTCTTTTTATTGGCTCGGGCCAATGCTCCAAACTTTGCCTTTGGAAACTCGGCAAAACTTTAAGTAAAAATCTCACCCTTTCCTCCGCCGCTCCGATCCACGAAGACACATGGCACATTCTGATTCATCGATGGCTCTTTCGGCTCCCCACGTCTACCACGTAATTCTGTCCCAGATGTCCCAAACTGTTTGGGAAAAATTTCTCTGATCCGCCCGATTCGGGCTTCCCTTTCCCTCTTTGAGGCGAAGACACGTGGCATGATTTCATTGGCTCTCGGCTCCTTCGGCTTTTCACGTCCCCGCGTCCCTTTGTCCCAACTGTCCCAGAATGGGACAAACTTCTCTATTTCAGCTGATCCAAGTGGCTTTTGCGTCCTTCGCGTCCTCATGGCCCAGATGTCCCAGACTGCCTGCACAACAGTTAGTCAATTTTGTTTTTACCTTTGGCCGGTTCACCCTTTCACGTCCCGTGCGTCCCCACGGCCCGGATGTCCCAACTGCTGCATGGACCGCCTGGAGGATTTTCGGACGGTTCGTGCCCCGACGTCCCAACTGTCCCAAGGGTCACCTGGACTAGGACTTAGCCAATTTTCATTATTTTTTCTACCCCAAGCTTGTTTTTTGCAACTTTTTCACCCTTTTTTAGAACTTGCTCTTTTCTCCTTGGACAGGAGAGTTAGAAAAAAGCCGAGGGGACCCCAGAAACATGATTTTTTGCCTTGAATCAATCTATCTTGCTCGGGACTGAAGAATTTAATGCATGTTATCAAAATTACCTTGGGGGGTGAATTTTGGATAACAACTATCACATGCCATCTTCCTTGTTGGGCACCCATACTGCATTAAATTTTGGTGGCAGATGCTTGACCTGGAACAAGAACTTTTTACTTGTTGACCGATAGCCTTCTGTCTTTAATTTATGAAATCTGATTTTATTGCGTGAAGGAGGTCAATATTCTTCAAATTTGAGGTAACAATGTAAAGTTGAAGGGACACCACCCATGATTCACAAATCTCCAGGTTAATTACAACTCCCGCAAAAAATTGTACTAGAACTCCCTTGTCTATGTGGCTCTTCAGTTTTGAGACTCTGCGCGGACCCAAGAAGTTATGCGAGATTAATGATACTTCATTATGGTAGAGGTCATGGCTATCATCTTAACGATTGGCATCATGGTCAGGTTTACTTGTCATGTGGCTTTCAACAACATTCACAAGTACTTCACTTTTGGTCCATCCCGCATGGCCTTTGAGGATATCACCTTGTTTAATAATATTACTAGCTTCGATCTTCACACCCACGGTCTCCAGATGCTCTGCTATTATCGATAAATATGCGAGATTTTTCAACATATTGTGGACCCTTTTACATCAAATTTGAAGGGAGTTATCTGACTTCATCTTAAAAGCATGCTCTAGGATTCTCCCGTGGTGAGTATTTCCTAACTCTGGCGGAATGTAATCTCCTTAGCTGCGAGAGGCTTCATGGTGAGGGGTAATGATGGAGGCTTCATGGGTCCGCGGTCATTTGGTAATACTTGAATAGATCCGCAGGACAGTCCATGAGGGCTTGACGATCTGAATCTGAGGTTTGCAAGAGGATACAAATAATAGACAACAATTGACCTCAAATTGGTCTATTGTCCTTATTCTATACATTTCGTCACAGTTCTGTTAACCCCTCCGAGCATGAGTTTATTGTGTTCCACCTCTAATGGTCACTTAGGGTTTGGGTGGCCAGAGTGGTGTTTCTAGAGTTTTTTAATATCTTCTCAGTTGACTTGATAACATTGCATTTTTCCTGCCATTAAGAAACTTTATTCACCACTGGGTACTCAATGTTGATTCTTCTTAATATGAGGGGACATGGATCAAGACACCATGTCATTCAAGGTATAGTGGCATGAGGGACAATACCCTACATGGGGGATCCAAACCCCTAAGTTTATTATATTCTTACTAGGAATCATTGGAATTTGGGTGGTGCCTCATGACGCCATACTCTTTGTCTTCATACAGACCATGTTACTCTCAAATCTTAGGCCAGTGGATCAATCATGTAATGTTGTGGGGTCTAGATGCTTTGGTTGCTAAAGTTTCCTAAATACCCAAGGCAGATCTATTCACAATTGGTGGAGGTGAAATGGGGTCCTTGATTCCACTTACCCACATTTGATTGGGTCTTCTTGACAATCTCTATTTGGGATTCACCATAATTAGACACTGGAATTCTTTCAAGGCCTTATCAATTCTCTACACCATGTACACCCTTATGATACAAAATAATAGGTTCCTATTTTGGTAACTTACACCGGGACTGTTAACCTTTCAGTGCAAAGTCTAGAACCTGTCATAATCCATCTTACAGAGGTTTGATCCATGTGAAGATCCTCTTCATTATGACAAGACTTAGTTAGATATTTTGGTGTAGGATCTCTCCCACATAGAAGTTCATACAATGGGAACTTTCTAATCTGGGTTTCATTCATGTCAAAGTACAAACTGACTATGGATCAATAAGCTTATCACACTCACAGGGTGGGTTAGTTCTTTACATATAACTATTCTCATCTTCAGTAAACTCCAGGTTGTCTGGTTTCATATCCTTGGGTATGGGCATGGTACAATCATCCTAGTCTTTAGAAGGTATTGGTTGGTATAACTATGTTCAAATGAGATTCTTTCAGTGGATTTTTTGAGCATTCACACTGCAAAATATCAGGAATCACTCTCATGACACAGTTGTATAATGTATGTGGATCTTTAACTATCTATATGGTCCTTTCATCAGGATGGGTTACAAATGAAAAAAAACTCTTGTTTCTGTAGCCAACATCATACTGGTGTACAATAAGTCGCATTCACATAGCAATTTTTAAAATATTTCAACACAAGTGTCATGGGTAATGCACATTCAAATGACAACTTGTCATGCATAAGATACCACCTCAAAATCTGCATATTGATAATCAGGTCATCTTTTGAGTATAGACTTCAGTTAGCCTCTTGGACTCTATTCCTCAGATATTCACCTCCCCTACAGGCTTTCTGTAACTCGAGGATACATGGGTTTCTAGGTTGTTGGTTTATCGAATGAGAAAGAATGAGTTAGATAGAGTTTCCACACACAACCAACTCTCTTGAGGTAAACTACTCATGATGAGTCAAAGGTTATGTGAGTTAAGGTGAGCCAATGCCAATGTGCTAGGTGAAGGTTGTTGTCATCAGGCCTTATTACATTGGATACTTAACTCTTTATGGGCTTGGGTACAGTTAAGCACTAGTAATACCCTAGATGTGGCTAAATTTAAATATTTAAAATTGGTAAAAAGGATGAAAAATCCACTAGCTCAAACTCAGTATGATTCCAAAAGTTCTAGAACCAACTTTGATGACCCTTGATGACTCAAGGGACACCTTCAATACACCTATAGAAAACCAAAATTTGGTGTTATTTACATTGATGTTCCTACATCAAAGGTGTGATTTGGACCATTAGTGGTGATGTGGAAGGTGTATGCAATAGTCGTGACATGGTGTTATGGTGGTATGTCACTCCAAACACTTCTTCAATAGATAGATGAGGTGTTAGTGAGGGACATTTGTGCACCTGCTGTTCAAAACAGGATTTAGAAGGCATCCCTCATCATTATGAATTTAATTGAGGATAGTCCATTGCAACATGGGGTACTCAAGCGATTAATACATGGTCCCCTAGTTATAAGCAGTTATGATTTACATTGACTTTATATATTCCCATAAAACTTGATTTTCATAACATAGGGAATGTGTGCTGGCCTCTGACTGTGTGAATAAGACAAGTGCCATCAGATCATGCCAAGATTCTGCTGAAGGTCTAATGGTGATTGGTCATCTAAAGGTAAACAAAAATTCTAAAAAATCCTAGAATGGGGAAAGGAGACGATCTGGCCGGATAACCTTTTTTTTCCATTGTCCATGGTGTAGGCAGTAATTTGTTACATTAGAGTTTTTTTACCATGGTACAATATGTATTACTGATTATACATTGCATGAGAACACGTAAGGGGTAACAAATTTGGCATGTTAATTGGCTCTAAGCTAATTCCATGTTTGATGTATTGCATATGAAGGGAGTCTCTATGTGACTGGAGTTATAGATTAAAAAAGCTCTTTTAGAGGTAGTGGAAAGTGGACTGAAGATTTCATCTATTGGAAGGAACTTATAGGAAAGTGTTGGTTTTCCATACATGTTGATGTTATTGAATCATATCATGGATGCAATCATAAACAAAAAAAACAACCATGTTTAGTAAGTGTCATCAGAACTCAAAAGAATAGTTGTTTTGTGAAGCAAAAGTTAAGAAATGCCAAAAACTTGCAGATATGTATAAACAGGTTAGGGTGGAATACATTAGTGGACCTGAAACAAAGAAGAAAAGATAATCTGTTGACTAACATTTCTTGGATAATATTCTTGAATTTGATGTAGTTATTGTCGTTATTGACCTGGGTCGTTGATGATAGTTACAAAAATCATGTTAACTTATACCACGCGGTTAAGTGTTGATGCTCAGGGTCTAAACCAGTATGTGGTTGTATAAAAAGAAGTTGTTATGGCAACACAATTGTTGTGGCAAGATTATCTGAAATAGAGGGGTTTGGTTCTCCTATCGAATTTTACTTTTATTGTTCTCATCTAAAGTAGAAAGCTTGGACAGGAGAGAGATTAGAAGGAAGTTTGGATGGGTTGGATTGATGAGGGGGGCCAGCCTGAAGAACTACAGTGTTGGCAGATCCTTTGGGTTTTGAAAAGTTGTTTTGGGGTTTCGAAGATGAAGAAGCATCATTTGATTTGAACATGATGTTCTTGTTAAGAATTTGAATTTTCTTCTCTTTGATAGCATGAATTTCCAATTTTTGTGCCACGGTAAATGCCTCGTCAAAAGTGTGAAAAGTATGCGCCTACAAATTTGGTGAGATGTGTCTTGAGCAAGCTGTAGTAAATAACTATATGAGTTCAGTTTGAGGTAATTTAAATGTGAGCTGGATAATTAGGCTGCATCAGTGAGTAAAAAATTCAGCAATAGACTCATTATTGTACTTTCATGTGGAATATAGGTCACTCATGGTAACATTCATAACAATGTTGATGGAGAAGTGATCTAAGAAGGCTTGGGATACTTGATTAAATGAGTAGATGGAGTATCTTGGTATCCCACTATACCAGTCCAATGCAGGTCCTGTCAAGGACATCAGGAAGGTCTGTGGGAGTAAAACATCATCATGGGTGATCAGGTAACACCCATGTTTGAAAGACTGAAAATGCTACTTCAGGTCTTCTTTACTATTAAAACGGTTGAATTTTTGCATTTCCCAATGTACAGGGTATGGGAAAATATGGATGGATGGATGAATGGGCTCATTACAGATTTCATCGTAGGTGAGATAATTGCATGGGCCTGAAACTGATGCTTCAAATGTATTCAAACTTTCCATTATTAATTTGATGAGGTCATTGGTAGGTTGTGGTGTAAGGGTTCGTCATGTGGCATAAGGGGGCTAGTATTGAACCTATGATGTGGGTGGCATTCCATTATATGGTGATGCCAAATAGGGAGGTTTAGAATAGGGTATTGATATAGAGGGTATGTACCCAAAATGGGTGATAGACGAGATAACAGGTTGTTGATAGTATGTGTATGTAGGTGGGATGGTCGTAGTGACTCTAGTAGCGATTGGAGGCAATGTTTGTGGGATGGAGAGGAGAATATTTTTGAATGGAGTAGGGGTCACCGACACCACGGGTGGTTTTTTTACAATGGGTATTTGTGAGACAATGGGTGTGGATGGGGTTATAGTCTAGGTTTTCGATGAGGGGACAACAGATACTATAGGTTCGAGTGATACTACAAATGCAGTGGTCATGATGGGTATGGGTCCTAGATGTTAAACCACTAGGGGTGAAGTAGGTGAAGGTAACGTTGCATTATTAGGGACTGATGTAGAAGTGGGATTAAGGGCATGAGATATGGATATAGGCATGCCATATATCAACTGACCTAAGGAGTCTCAGGTGGAAGAATGGGAAAATTATAACTATAAGGCTGTGGGATTCTGATCAAGGAGTCATTTAAATTCCTCATCACCTGTAACAATGGTGGTAGGTAGAGTTGGATCCATGGGTGATAGGACAAAGGGTGGTAAAGGAATAGGTAGGAGTGGTTGATGAATTGCATGAACTATAAGAGTGTTATCTTGATTGTGAGTCAACACCATGTGAATGAATGTATATCAGGTGATGTTGTATCCTCCAGATGACACATGGACTAGTGAGAATGAAGAAAATAGGTGTCTATAGGTAGATTTGTGTAATATATTAGTTGATGTTCAATACAGGGTAACCAATTCCGGTTAAGGATGACTGATTCCGGTTAAGAAAAACCAATGCCAATTAGGGGTAACCGATGTTAGTTACTGTGAAAATTGAAAAATGTATAAAAATGAATTGCTGTTAATTTTAGTGAGATAAGTAATCAATGCAGAGGTTTAGAGATGATGCAATGAAGTCTTGACACACTCAGAAGTAGTCAGAATACTCCAACTATGATTGTGGAGTGTGTAAGGCCACATAGTGGAAAAATGGACAAGTGTATCCTCACACCTCAAAATGCACATCAATCAAATGCTAAAAAAAATCGTATCCAAGTGATTTTTAATGTGTTGAGCTGATGCTATTTAGAATACTTATGAATTTAGAGTAGAGTTTTTTTGGTGAGGAATAATTCCTACGAAGAAGTATATCTAAAATGAGAGGTTTCAGGTATGTTATGGTGGGGGCGGGCCATCTTCTGAGGTAATTACTTGACAGAAGCAACGAGCTAGGGATTACCTACCTATCGGATCATTTGATCACTAACATGTGTTCCCAGGTAAGATTTTTTTTAAGAAATATGTGTATATTTATATTTTGTGCATGTTTGGTAAGACACAAAGAGAGAGAGAATGTGATTTCTATGATTTTTTGTGTCAACCATCAGCTGGGTATGACTTCTAGCATATAGGTTTACCTCATATTAATGTGAGTTAAATGATGCAAATTAGAATGTAATGCAACCGATTTTAAGTCCAAATCTAAAAGATTACATTCAATGAAGAAAATGATGAATAGGAGAGGGTATGCTCTTTCACTAAATGCAGAAAGAAAGAAAGAAGAATGATTCCTTTTAAATGCACCAAGAGAAATGTTTATTTTAGAGAAATTTGAAAGAAGAGAGGATTACTCGAGAATAAAATTACTCTGCAAGTCTTTTAAAGGGAAAGAAACACAAAAGTTTGTCCTAGAGATGATTAAAATGCAATAGAACCCCTGCTGGGTCCCACCAGGTGTGCCAAAATATTTCACCATTTTCTTTAGGTTTTTGAATGAAAAAACAAATAGGGTTATGAGCTAGGAGGAATACATGTTAAATGGGTTGGTTGATGGTTTTTACATTCATTCTGAGTTCTCGATCCAATGCCGATTGTGAGAGATTCCTTTTGGCTATGAGGAACTACCTGTAATAGAAAACAAGACCAAAAAAGAGAAGTTAAATGATATTTGACAATGGACTGCCTACCGTATGCTAGTTCAAGGAAGTGTGATACTTCCTAGATGGCTGTCAATCCACTGTTTAAAACAAATTAATGCAAGAAATAGGTAAATTCCTAGTTTAGTTGATATGATTTAGGTATCTCATTCAAGTAAAATAAGAAAATTCAATCACAATGGGTTAGGCTATAGTTGGATCTGAAGGATGAAATGACTGTCAAGGTACTAGGACTAGTTAGGGTCTGATTCTAGGTTGTTTAGATCAATTCACAAGAGGTTTTTTGGCTTTTTTCTTGGGAAGGGTATGAAACACAGAGACCGACGTCAGTCTTGTATGACCGATGATGGTTTACTAATAACCGACGATGGTTACTGAATATTTTCAATAAATCAATATGTCATGGTTTAGGGATTTGTTTAAGACTGAATCAAGGATGGTGAGGAGTGGGTTTAAGTCTCAGGAGGTGTTGGAAGTACTCAAAGGTGTCTAACTATCAGGTATGGGTGATTTTATGGTGTGGGTGAAGGAATGATCAAACTTGTATGGAGATAAATGATGGCAAAGTGAGAGTTTAAGTAGAAATGAATAACAGAGGTAACAAATCCTACTAGAATGAAAATAGAAGAATTTCAGTTAACAATATACTTACTGTGATGTAGGTTTTATCGCTAGATAGAGGTGATGGTTGATCGAGGAATTGTGTTTGATGTCATGACAGTGCTTCCTAGAATGCTACCATGGGTGCAATGCTTCTAGATCTGTCTAGATAATGGTTTTGGATGCCTGGATGCACAAAAAGACCTTGGTTCTATTTGCATCAAGCTCCTCTTTCTCTTCCTTGATCTCAAAATGTGCCAACCTCTCTAATAAGGTTGCTAAGGTGAGTAAATGTTAATCGATGATGGTTTTGTCTTGACTTGCGTTAGTTTAGGTTTGACCAGCGTTGGTTGATCAAGGAATGGTGTTCGATGTCATGGTAGTGCTTCCTAGAATGCTACCATGGGTGTCATGCTTCTAGATTTTTCTAAATAATGGTTCTGGATGCCTGGATGCATGAAAATACATTGGTTCTATTTGCATGTAGCTCCTCTTTCTTTTCCATGATCTCAGAACGTGCCAAACTTTCCAACAAGGTTGATAAGGTGAATAAATGGTAACCGAAGATGATTCCATATTGACCTGTGTCAGTTTAGGTTTGACCGGCATTAGTTAAGGTGGGATTCCCCAGGTTTAATAAAATGGGAAGATCTTTCTAATTTCTTGGGACAAGTTGGTTTGTTGTCGTGGATCAAAACGGAAGCTTCCCTTCTAATGAGTGAGAATGTGGTTAGAGAAATCTTACACATTGATTTTAGGGTTAGACCAAATCTTATCTCATTAAGGCAAGTAAGACTTGATTATTGTTAGTTATGGAAACATGCCAAGAATAGGTCTAGCGTGAGGTTGTTGGATGAGATGTCTAGGTGAGGTTGAAATTAGGTCTATTAAGGTAATAAAATAATAGATATTGTGAGGATGGCTATTTAATTTAATTAAAATAATTAAATTAATTATTAATGTGGGATGAAAGTGGCCATGGTTAGGTGCCCCATGTTTAAGTTGGTTATCTAATCAGGGGATAATGGGAGTGTGACCCAATTTCAGTGTCTATAATGAGGTTGTTCTCTCAACTCTTGTAATTCCATTAATTCTGCATAACAAACCTACAATGGTTCATTGTCAAGTAGCTCCATCTGTTATAGCAACTCTAAAGTAGGTAACTCAACTTAAAAAGAAATTTTCACCTCTCTTCCATAAACAAGCTTGTACGGTGAATTACCTAATGATATTTTAGGAGTCACTTTATTAGCCCAAAGTTCTGAATTCAACATTAGATGTCAAACTCTCTACTTATCCTTGAGTGTTCTTCTGATGATCCTTAAAATATTCTTATTAGCCTTGTGGGGTTATAATTATATTACGTACTTAAATAAATTATGTGCATAATCACCCTATCTGTTACCTTTGCACTAAGAAATGCTAAGGCATTAACTAAAATGATAGTTGCTAGGAACACCAAATCTGTAAACTATACCTTCATAAAAGGATATTATCAAAGTTTTGTTAGCATCTTTCAAAGATATGTTGTTTAGTCCAGTGTGTAAAGTAATCTTTAACAATGAAAATCCACTCGTTTCCTTTTGACGAAGGTGGATTTATCATGAAAATAAAATCAATACCCCACTATATGAAAGGTTGATCCACAAAAATAGGCTGCAGGGGTAGTGGAGCTAAACGTTCTTTTCTAACAAAGAATGCACATTTCTTACACTTTTTGATCCGTTCAAAATAGTATTTAAATATGTTGAGCCAATAATAACAAGATTTTTTATAATTTTGAAGGCTATAGTACATGCTAAAAAATGACCTCTTGCAGGTCCTTCATGGAATTCAGATAATAAAGACTGAATTCTATCATAATCAATAGATTACAACAATATTCCATTTATATCTCTTTTAAATAACACACCATCAATGAAAACATAAGGTACAACTTGTAACAAGAAATACCTTCATTTGTTCTTTTCCATACCTTTCTGGATAAGTGCCATGTTGTAGATAGTTAACTAAATCAGTCATCCATCTTTATTCCTGAACTTCTTGAATAAGCTCAGGTTGCTGATTTTCTAATTGTGACCATGCTCTTGATTGTTGATACATAACTTCAGCATGTTCTTTTATGAAATCTTTTGATTTAAGTAGCCTGTTATTTTTCCATATCAGCAATTAGATGTTCACAAAAACCTTTTCCTTGTACTATCTTCACAACACGAATATCAACATCATATTCCATAACCTTTGTTATCTAGCCTACTCTCTTCTCATTCAATTCTTTATTTAACAAGAAATATTTCACACTTGGATGAGAAACAAGAACATGTATCTTATTGTTTGAAATCATGTACTTAAAATTATTTAGTCCTCTAACTACTAAAAGTACTTTGTTTTCAAGAAAAGTGTACCTTGTTTCGTAGTCATGCAAACTTTGTCCAAATAAAGCAATTGGCTGCTCAATATTTTCATCATTAACCTGAGTTAATATGGTTGAAATTTTTTCAACTCCTGTAAGTGCATACATTGTAAAATATTTATCAAAATTTGGATTTGCAAGAGTAGGAGCCTGAGAAATGGTTGTTTTAATTGCTTCGAATCCCTTCTCTCCCTTCGCTGGTCTAAGAGAAAGTATTCTCTTTCTTTAACATAGTTGTCAATGGTTTAACCAATGTTGCAAAATATGGAACAAATCTTCTAACAAAGTTGATTTTTCCCAGAAAGCTCTGTAATGCCTTCTTGTGATGAGGTAATGATAGTTGTGATATGGATTCAATTTTGAAAGGGTCAATTTTTAAACCTTGTTTAGAAACAATATGACCAAGTAATTTACCTTGATGTACTAAAAAGATAGAATTTTTGGGATTCAATGATATTCCAAACTGTCTGCATAACTAAAAATTCTGCGTTAAATGTATTAGATGTTCATCAGATTTTTTTTGAAAATACGGTAACATCATCCAAATAAACCAATATGAATTATTTAGTAAGGTAGAAAATCCATGTCCATTGCACATTGAAACATTGCACAACATTTGAAAGGCCAAAAGGCATTCTTTTGTAAGCATAAGTACCCCACTTGGTGGTAAAAGTTGTTTTGTATCTATCTTCTTCTCGGACTAGAATATGATTGTATCCACTATAACCATCCAAAAGAGATAGTCTATCAGAACTAGAAATTGTTTCTCAAAATCTGATCCATGTTAGGTAGTGGATAATGATCTTTTAATGAAGCCTTGTTAAGATCTCTAAAATCCACACATAATCTGATTTCTCCATTCTTTTTCCAAACAGGAACAAGGTTGGCTACCCAACTTGAATGCTTGACTGAGAAAAATAATACCTGATTCTGATTAACTTGGATAATTCTTTTCTCATCAATGGCTCAATTTTCATATTTATAGGCCTTTTCTTCTACCTAGCTGGCTTGAATTTGGCTGTAATTCTATTATATGTTGAGATAAAATTGGATCAAACCCTCTCAAATAGTTGTACTTCCAAGAAAAAACATCTCTGAATTCTTTACATAATTTGATAAATGACTATTTTTCAGCTAAATAACATACCTTTCCAATAAGTAGCTTCTTGTCATCATCCACCAAGATTTCTTCATAGTTATCTGTGTGAGTTGAAATCTTGCCTTTGTCTTTTCTTAACTGATCATTAGAACTGAAAATGTCTTCTAGAGTGACCAATCCTTGAGGCAACCTATTTGTTTTTAATTGAACAATTTGATCACCATAGAAGTGCTGTAGTTTTTCCTAATTTACTACAAAAAATTCAGCCTCTTGCTGCAGAAAATCTACAAATCTATTTATCATCTTTGAAAACATGCCAATTCTCTCCATTGTCAGGCATTGAAGGTTTGATAATAATTTAATATGTGGTTGTACCTTATTGTTTTCGATTTCTTCTAGTACATCAAAACTAGCACCAACTGCTGCAAGTCTATCTACATGCTTATTTTCAGCTCTTGGGATAGATTAAATGTTAATAGCATCAAAATCATCCATTAAGTCTAAAACTCTATGTTTGTAAGACTTAAGAAATGAATTCTTACACACATTAAAGTTTTTCACTTGATTAATAACTAATTCTGAATCTTTGAAAACTTGTAAAGTGTTGATACCTCTCTTTCTAGCCCATTGCAAGCCATGAATTAACGCTTCGTATTCAGCTACATTACAAGTACAAGAAAACTACAAACTTAAAGTTGAAAAGTACCTTTCATTTGAAGGGGAAGTAAGCATTAAACCTGCACCTTGTCCTTTCTTATTTTTGGCTCCATCGAAGTGAAGCTTCCATATCCCTTCTGTTGCTTCTTATATTTTGGACAACAAGGGAATTGGTGCATTTTCTTCATGCAAGCAATAAACACTAAAACAAATCTTCTTCCACTTCCTTAAAAGGGTCATAGGTATGTTCTTATTGAGTCTTTTCATCCATGAACAGATTAGAAACACCATCAAGTGCAGAAACATGAGTTGTAACATCGAAATCAGACTGATCTAGAATTGAGTAATTTGATGCATCATTTGAAGCATGAGGCTCAATATGAAATCTAGCCAGAGGCTCTAAATTTACAGTAACCTTAGTTCATATCATGTAGTAAAGAAAAAAAATGACCAATCTGAAGAAATATAACCTCCTATTTTTGCTATAAAATCTCATGATAAACATAAGGAAAAATAAGGAGGCAAATCTACAATAGTCACATCTTGTAGAATTGTAATGTTGGGACAAAATGTAAAGTTACTTCTAGGTTTTGATAACACCAACTATATTAGTTGTTGTCCCATCTAGCTACAACACACTTTTCTCTAGTAGGCTCATACTGCAGGCCCAACTTTTCCGTAATTGCTTTTGCATAACTGTGCTACTTGCACCACTGTCAACCATGCAGTTATGAACTAAATGATCTCCAATAATCAGAGATAAATAAAATGGTGGTGGATTCTTGATATCATGAGCATTTAAGAACCTTTTGAACCATCCATTTAACTTCTTTAATGTGGTCTTGTTCCATTGTTCCAAGGACCATGTCTGCTTTCTGAACTTCCTTTTCTATCAGTTTTGAAGAAATCTGCAGCTTAGCAAGTTCATGAGAAAGTAATCTCATTGTTGTCCTGGAATAATTAGAGCATCCCACATTGAGATATTAACATTATGCTTTTTCATTACATCAACAATGTTAAAAGAAGCAATAGTTTAGGAAACGGATTCTAGTGTTTTAGCATAGGCTTTAACAAAAAATTGACTCTGCTTTCAGCTGCTCTTGATATCTAAGGTATAAACAATCTTCTTGGGTCAGGTTGTGACTATTTTTGTTGTTATTTACTTTGAAAACACATGTTTTTTATGAGGAGCAACAAAACTGTTACTAATTTTTGGCTTGTAGTTGTTGTTTTATCTGTGACTATGGGCAGAACAAGTTTCTTTTGAAACTTTTGACTTTCTTGGGCCTTTTCTTGGGCCCTAGTAGTAACTGCAATAAAATCATCTTCACTAAAACTAACCAAGTTCTATTCAGGTGTTTTCTGAACATGAGTTTCTTGCTTCCCACCCTCCATTTGAGGCATGAACAATGACTCAGGTTGAGGTTGTGCAACAAGGCTTATATTCAGGAATGTCATTTGGGTAATTTGTAGCTGAATGAGGTTGATTACAAGGTTGACACCATTCTTCTGTAACAATGTTAACTAGAATAAGAGAGTTAGATGAACTAGGAGCCTTTGGGTCAAACTTCCTTGGCTGATATGGTTGTTTATAATTCTGATTTTATTGATAAGGCTGCCTATTTTGTTGATTTTGCTTTTTCTAATAAGGAGCTTGATAAGGCCTGTTAGGTAATGCAAGTTTATTTTCAATTGAATTTATCTTGTTTCCCATAGTCTATAAAGATTTAAACACATCATCTAATGGGCTAAAATAGTAGGTTCTATAATGGTAATAGGCTATGGGATAGGTGCCAAATATGCTAAAAAGGCATTGAAGGCCTTGGTGCTAATTTTCCATCTTGAATAAGACTATTTTAAGCCTTTATAGAAATATCATAAGCTGTCAGAGAGTCTCTCCTCCCATAGACTGAATCATAGTTGAAATATCACTTTTTAGGGCTCTAACATAATAAAGAAAAGCATGGTCAGCTTGAGGCTTGACACTTGCTGGAATTCTTTCCCAAGTTTTAGAAAAATAGATATTAAAATTAGCCATAAATTCATGAGGAGCTCTCTTAATTGTAGACAGTTATTCTATGAGGGATAAATGATCTGAATGATCTTGAAATTGTTTCATCAATTTATCACCTAACTCATCCCAAGTTCTTATGCTTCCAATCTCTAATTTTCTTATACCATTGCAAGGCTTTCCCTTTAAAGGATGCAACTAAAAGTCTCAAGGCCACATCTTCATGTGTTATATTATGGACTGCACATAGGGTTGTAACATATTTGATGTGCTCTGTAGGTGTAACCTAATTTTCACCAGTGAATGAAGGAAAAAATTTCATGGAAGCATTAGGAATGTCATGATAAACTGGGATTACTAATGGGATGCCATTAGTAAAGGTCACAAAATTCCTAGGTGGTTGAATAGCCATTGGAAAAACTGGGATCTGAACAATGAAATTAATACATGGTGAAGGAAGATTAGGAGGAGGGTTGTTAAAACCAGGCCTATTATAAGGTAGGGTGTTACCAACTCTTCTTCTTCTTGTAGAATTCAAAGGTAAAGAAATAAACTCAGAAGGAATTCCTCTTACCAATGATCTTGTAGTCACTTTAGGCATGGAACATGCTGCAAAAGTTGTCTAAAATCAGCCTTATGGAGTTTCCAAATAAATCTTTTAATCTTTAGAATAAGTTTCTGCAGCTTGTTGCTCCAAAAGTAACTTTTCTTTGCTGTGAATCTACTTGTAAATTGTTGTAATTTACTCACAGATCTGATTCTTGTCCCACAAGCATGCCAAAAAATGTTATCTCTCGAAAGTGAACCCTGTAGAGAGATGACTACAGGGGTTCTAAGCTTTTTCTAGATCTCTCTCTTTCATAGATATAATGGAAACACCTCAGGTCTTGTGGGTATAACTATTGTTGAGGTGAGTCTCTAGTATCAAGGCCAGTTCCTTCTTGATGTATCCTAAACTAATTTTTTGGGGTTTTGAGGGTAAAAAGATGACTGTAAATGAATTGAAAATTAGGGTGATACACCAAACTTATTGAGGGATTTGATTGAGTACATGCACAAATATTTGAGAATGGATTCTGGATGCACAAACCAATAGTTTTCAGCAAAGTATTAAGGAAAAACACTTGATGTATTGAGGGAAATATTCACAACAATACTTTTAAGATAAGCATGCACACTAATATTATGCAGAAAATACTAAATTTGTAGCAAGGTAAGATGATCAATCAGGGAATTTTGACATTCACAAGAAATAATAAAGTATACATGGAGTTGCAAATAATTGTAAAGGTAGAAATCAATTCTCATTCAAAGGGAAAAACCTTGGAAAAAAATCTTTCAGCACTCCTGTGTCCAAAAATTCCTCCTCTCTGCTTTTCCAATGCACACAATATATAGCAAAATTATTCATCCCACCCTTCCTAAAAATAGACTAAAAATTGTACTTGCCCATGCATCCTATTTTTATCCTTTATCATGAATAAATAAAGGAATAAAAATAAGCATGCTAATACAATGAGGCATTAATAGCCTTGGTTACAAAAATACAACTCAGTCAAACTGCAATTGACTGTTCTATTTTTAATAAAGTTGGATGAATAATTTAGCTAACAATAAGCTTTGCTTGATGAGCAAGTCTTCTCCAATACATGCAATCTCTATCTTCTACCTGATGATGTGACATCTGCAACTTGATCCATTTGAAGTGATAATATTAGCACTTTTTAATCTTGCCCCACTTGGATGCACATGCAAAAATTAATCTCCTTGTAAGTAAAAATAATGCATTTATTTTAAATACTTAGTAAAATTTTATTCAATTCCATATCACCCATTGTGGGGACCACTGTGAGCACATGCAATAAAATAATACTCTTATTTTGTGGAAAATAAGGTAAGAGGACTCTAAAAGGCTCCTTGTACTCTGATGTTGACCTCTGTATTGCATAATTTTCTTTATCTCTTGTCACATGCGATGTTATGTTGACTTTTGCAATCAATAAGATACCTATCTCCAATGTGGTGAGCCACCTTTAGCAAGTTGTAATTTGTAAATAACCTATTTTTTCTTTCATTGGTCCTTATTTAAATCAGCCATGATCATATAATAAGGTTTAAAATTGGTCCTTAATTTTGGCCTATCACACACATGGTTCATACTTTGTCTTTGGATTTTAACATATAATAATCATGTGATTGACCACCTTTTGATCCAGTACATGGTTTTGAACCCCTTTTATAGTTATTTGATTTGGTTGTTGCAAAAATATAGTTTTCGGGCCGTTTTAAATTATCATTTTTGAACATATAATTATTTTTCAGAATTTATATGTTTAAGAGCATAATCATCGTCAATGACTCGAAATAATTTTTAAGATAGTCATGGGGTTGGCCCCCTTTCGACATGACTAATACCCTTTAGACATACTTGGAGTCGATGGATTTTTTTGTAACCTCGGTTGAGTTGACTATAATCCTAGGTTTGCATTGACAAGTTAATAAAAAACCTTGACCATTTTCTATTCCAGGTACCTACTTTATCTTTGATCGTTGATATTATCATTCATGATTAGGGTTTGTACTCATAATAAAGCTGGCAGGTGATTTCTGACCCATTGATATTTGTACATCCTTATCTGAGCCATCGATTATATGAACCATGGTGACAATGTGGTTGCATTTTGAGTTAGAATTTAATGTTCACCATTGATTTTGGTACTTTCTAAAGTTGTATCATTGATCTCTAGTGAACCATGGTTTACACGATGGTTTGTATTGTCATCGGTTAAATCTCATACTTGCAATCTCGAACTTCTCGATCTATAACCTAGTGGATGGTTTGGGTAATCATTTGATACCTTTTATTTTTGTATTGTTGATTTAGTATCATCAATTCCTAACTCAAGTGAGTTAGGTTTTATTAAAATCCTATCGAGCTTATCCATTCTTCATTCTTGTATACTCGTTTTGAGTGGCGAAGCTCTAGAAAAATTTCTTTAGAAGCCATTGTTGATGCTAGGAGCTCGATTTATTCATTTCATTTCTTCTACAAAATGGTTCTATGAGGTCTGAATATCTGTGTTAGTCCTATGGCTCTTTTAGTTTTCTGATGTGATCTTTCAGAAATGGATGTTATGGTTGTGTGTTTGAGCTTCAGTTTTACTCTGTAAATCAATTCTACGAGGTGAGAAACACATTATCATTTTCCATCATTTTTGTCCATCTATTTTGATATCTTGGGTAGAATCTGGTGGAAGTGATCATCATTTTTTTGAACTCTCTGGTTCTGCGAAATGTGATACGAGCTATGATTTCTTGAAGTTTTAATATTAGATGGGCATCAATATTGTAGTCCACTGTATTCACGGGCACCTCGTTCCCATTGTTGTTTCTGCTCCTATTTTGAAAGATATTGTGAAGCTTGATGTTATGGTAAGTTTCAAGCTCTGACTTCAGTTCTTTTGATCTTTTACCTATCACTTATTTATTTCTTTCTCCTACTTGAAATATTCTAAAGAATGTTTTGAACTTCTGTGATTTTTGTGTGATTCTTGAGCCTATGAAATTTTTGAGAGCATTTTTAGAGTAAAATCATTTATGGGTATATGAGATTTCATTACTCCTTCGTTGAATCTCCAAGGTTTTCGAATGTATTAAGATAAAACAAGTAATTTTTATGCTCTTCCTTCTTGTAAAATATGATTGTCTTCGAATGGCCTTGTAAATTGAGCCATTTTCTTAATCTGTACTTACATTCTTAAGCTTTGTTCATAATCTAAGATCTGTTTTATATGGGTAATCTTAAATCCCTTTGTATTTTATTCTATTTTTATTTAAACCTAGTATTTTCTATTCTCCATTCGAGTTTTTTTAGGTTGATTCTAAAAATGGGTTTGCTCTATTCCTGTTATTCGAACCTCATACCTCTTGAATCTGGGAATTAAATTTGTAGTCATTTGTGCTTTTCCTGATAGAGTTAGGTTTTGATATGTCTATATAGTTTGGTTTCATACTCTATGATGTAAATTTTTTGCTTTGCTGTAGATCTATTTGCATTCAAATGTTTTATATTTTCTATTTACTTTTCTTATTAGTATTCACCATTTTTGTTCCCGTTTATCTCTACACTTTAAACTTAACTAGATATTTAAAAAGAAAATCTTTTGATTTTCTTCATGTATAGGATCATTTCAGAGCTCTCTTATTTTCCTAACCCTAGCTATAACTTATGTACTCATACTTATTAATTTGATCTATGTAGATATTGTTATATTCATTGTTTATTTCTTCATTTGTGATATCTGCATCATTAACACTTCTTCTATTCTCGCCATTTATTTTTGTATTCAATTGAGCCTTTAGTTGTGATATATGTATTTTTATTCTATACATTTCACAACTTCATAACTACATAGTTTGATTGCTTAAGAATTATATTTATACTTGAAACATATTAATACTTGATGAAGAGTTGCCACTTACTAAAATTGTAGGGAGTATTCAATTTTTCTTTCTTTTATCCTTGAAGCATAACACCTTAGGTGAAGCTAATGAAAATTATTTCATCTGAATTTCTTCAAAAATTCTATATTTTTATTTCTTTGGTCTCAAATTTTGACATAGTGAGTCTTTATACTTCTAATACTTTAATGTAAGCATGATACTTGTAAATGCTTATATTTTAATGGATGTAGCTTTTTTTAGAATTGGCAGCATATTTGACTTGATCCATTGTTATGCACTTGAGCTAAACTATTTAATCATTATCTTACCTTTTAGTGACTTGAGTCTTTCTTGCTAATAAGTTCTTGAAAAAGATACATTATCTTTCCTTCAGTATTTGTCTACCTTGCTTATTATTTTTGTAATTTCTTCAAAATATATCATTTGTATAACCTGAGCTCTTTCTTACTTCAGATATTTTCGTAACTATGGAAAGAACAAAATGATTACTGTCTAAAAATGGGTCTTATGTATTTGATCTTTTAATCATACTTGATATTCTTGAAAAGTAATAAAAATCTCATAAAGATTAGAACCTCATTCTACTTCATTGATGCTTGTTGCATTGATAAGAATGTTATTTCATTAGTCAAACCATGTCTCTGTTAGATATGTTCTACAATCTATACTTTATACCTGACTGTAATGTTTAAAAATGATCTCTTTTTCTTGATGGATGCTACATCTGTATTCTGAGTTCTTGATAATTGTAACGTGATGATAGTGACTTCATACTCTATATTTAAAGATATTTTACTTGAAAAATTCATTTTGATATTTGCGCTTACATATAATTGTTGAATTGTACCTTCTATATCTTGATCAATGTAATTGTCATGAATGAACCTTTTTTAGACTGTAAACTTGAAGGTTTTTACCTGATGTCTTATTTTCCTGGAACCTTGAAACTTTGTATTTTTTACTATACTTGATCTTTTTTTGATGAATCATTTTCATTTTATGACCTAAAGATGTCATTTTCTTGATTCATTGTTCTTGTGTTTACCTTAAAGGCATGATGAGCTAGTAATACATTGTTCCTTTGTTCACTTGTAATGGAATCTTCTCATGTTGATGTTATAAGCTGTATTTCTTAGGATGCTCAACCTATGCCAACATGATCATGATAGTTCTAAAATAACTTTGCAACACTTAAATGATTTCAACTCTTGAATGACCTTTTCTTGCATATTATTTGATTAGTACAATATTTTATCATTTTTCATAGCTTTCAAGCATGTATTTGTTGTGAAATAGATGATGGAAAGATGTAAAAATTTATATTTTACTTGGCAAATCCCTGTAAAATTTTTGTCAAATTTCCTTTTCCATTCTATTTCAGCTATTCGATAAGGTATTACCTTGATGATGTAATATCTCTTGAACATGACTGTTTCATATTTTAGACCTCCATTTAATTTAGTATTTGATGAATGACATAGCTTCCTTTCTATATAAGTCTGTTGTCTTTTAAAAGAGGTTCCCTTTCAACATGCATTATATCCAAAAACCTTCCATATCTCTTGTTCATTTCTTTTATGTACTAAAGTTTATTTTCTGTCCTTTTGACATGGTTAATTTCTTCCTTTGTTGTAACCTATACCTGCACATCTAGATAAAATAGTTAGAAAACATTAGGATTTTTGGCCTCTCTTATGTTCCATAGTTTTTATTTTTTCACCTTTGTTCTCTGAAATGATTATGAGAATCATATGTACTGATGTCAAATAGTATTCTTTATCTACTATGCATTTATCTTTTTTGTAATCATACCTCATGATATCAGGAGATTCATTTTCATGAAGATAGATAATACAAGAACATGATTTAATCCTGATTCTCATGACTGACAGTCTCTTCTTTGTTTGTATTTCAGGTAAAAAGCAATGTTGAATAGTGAAAGGATGAAGATTGAGCAAGATGGATTACAAAAAAACAAGGCAATGATGGATTCCTTCATATTATTTTTCTTTTATTTTCATGCACATGCACCTTCTATTTCAGTAGTTATGATGTTTACTTGAGTCACATCCCATGGCTTGTGTGGGAAACATTTGAAATTCCTTATGAATCAAACATTGAATTCTTAAACTTGAGTTGTGTACTTCCTTCTACATTTCATCTTTGTATATGGATTGTATAATGAATTAAACAACTCAATAACATAATTGAATGTATTTAATCATGAAGGAAAGAACTTTAAAATACCTATAACCTTAGTAATGAACTTTGATTTTTGTAATATGCAACTTTGGTTGTTGTTCAAAACTTAAAACTTCATCTATTTTGTATTTTCCATCTTCATCAAGATAGCACATCTATCCTTTAGGGCCCATGTGTTCTTTTTCTAAAGATAAACATGAAATTGCAGACTATGTGACTTGTTACATTTAGTAACAACACACGTAGCTGTAAATTACATGTAGTAATTAATTAATCCAATATAAAAAGTATTAAACTTAAAGAACCTCCCCTAGCTTAGGTTCACTTCTCCAATGCCATCCATCGTATAAAAGTTTTGAGTTGCCCATTTTTGCACGAGTGCAAAAAATTTCAACAACACCTAGTACTTTTATGAGACTGATGAACATCGTGCTACAAGAGTATAATGGTAAGTTTTGTGTGGTTTATTTTGATGATATCTTGATCTTTAGTAAAACTAAATAATAAAATTTTAGGCATCTAAGGGTGATATTTTAAGAGTTTACCAAAGATAAAGTCTATGCAAATATGAATAAGTGCATGTTTATACAAGAGAGTTTGGTATTCTTGGGCTTTATTATTTCAGTAGATGGGGTACATGTGGACTCAGAGAAGATAACAAAAATTATTGAATGGCCTACTCCACAGAGTATAACAAAGGTAAGAAACTTTCATAGTCCAGTAACATTTTACAGAAAGTTTATTAAAAAATTCAGCAGTATTGTAGCACGTATAACAGATCGCTTAAAAGGAAGGGATTTTTTGTAGACAAAGGAAGTTGAGGATAGTTTTGAGTTCTTGAAGAAGAAGGTGACTGAGGCACCCATTTTGGCACTACAAGATTTTGATAAAGTGTTTGTGGTTGATTATGACTCCTCACATATGGGTATTGGTGTTGTTCTAAGTCAAGGTGGAAATCCAGTAGCTTTCTTTAGTGATAAACTAAATGAGGTAAAAAATAACTACTCTACTTATGATGTGGAATTTTATGCATTCGTACAAGTATTAAGGAATTGGATGCATTACTTAGTGTTTAAGGAGTTTGTGTTATTTACAGACAACATAGCCATGAAGTATGTGAATACACAAAAGTATTTGAATAGTAGGCATGCAAAGTGGGTGTCATTTTTGTAGGGTTATAATTTTTCTATAAAACATAAATCAGGAAAACATAATCAAGTTACAGATATATTGAGTAGGCATGCGACTTTGTTTACCACTATAAAAAATGAGGTTGTGGGTTTTGAATAAATAAAGGGTTTGTATTATTCTGATTCTGATTTAAAGGATATTGTTGAAAGGTTAATTCGTCCATTGTCAGAAAATGAAGGAGTTTTCTAGGATGAGTACATTTTAGAGGATTTCTACCCATTCAAGGGACACCAACTATGTATTCCAATTGGCTCTATGAGAGAGAATATAGTGAAAGAGTTACATAGCAAAGGATTGGCTAGGAATTTTGGTAAATATAAGATGATAGCCTTAGTAGAAGAGAAATACTATTATCTAAAGATGAAAAGAGATTTTTTACGATATGTGGAAAGGTGTCGAAGATTCCAAGTTTTGAAAGGCCATGCACAAAATATAGGGTTGTATATGTCGTTTCCTGTTCCTAAAAGGTCATGGACAAATCTAAGTATGGATTTTGTTTTGGGATTAGCAAAAACAAAATGATGTAATGACTCAAATTTTTGGGGTTGTTGATAGGTTTTCTAAGATGGTTCATTTTATTTGTTACAATAAAATAAGTGACTCTGACAGGCATAACATATTTTTTTTTTAGATAATTTTTTGTGCATGGTTTTCCAAAAACCATTACTTCAGATAGGGACACAAGGTTCTTAAGTCACTTATGGAGGGATTTATGGAATAATTTGGGAACTAAACTATAGTTAAGTAGTTCCTATCATCCTCAGGATGATGGGAAAATAAATATGGTAAATCAATGTTTGGGAAACCTATTAAGTTGCATTGTTGGGGAAAATCCAAAACATTGGGACTTAGGATTACCACAAGAAGAGTTTACATATAAAAGTTTCATAAATAGATCCACAAGAAAGTATTAATTTTTGAATATGTATGGGAGTAATCCAAATGGAGTGTTAGATCTGGTACAACTACCAATTGATGGTAGAGTCAGTGATGATGTAGAAGCATTTTCTGAACATATACAACAATTGCACGAAGAAGTGCTTATAAGGAAATAATATATGTGCATAGACGGAGAAAGGTATTTATAGTTGGTGAGTTGATTATGGTATACCTATGAAAGGAAAGGTTTCCAAAAGAAACCCATAACAAGCTAAAGTACAAGAAGATTGGTTCCTGCAAAATTGTGTAAAAAATAAATGATATTGTTTATGAGGTAGAATTGCTAGGGAACTTTAATATTTATCCAGTGAAAAATATTTGCAATTTTTTTTCTTTTCGTGTGGATGGTGCATAATGGGATGTTATTGATGAAGTAGTAGATTAGAGGAAATAGGTTGCTATGAAGAATAAATAAGAAGTGGATCAAATTCTAGATAAGAAAACAATGGACACACAACATGGGAAATACAACAAATATTTGGTACATTCGAAAGGAATGGAAAGAGAGGACAATACTTGGGTCACAAAGTGGCAGATTAAGAAGTTAGATGCAGATAAATGGAACTAGTTTGAAGAAGACAACTTGCAGGAGCTACGTTTTTTTTCAAGCAGGGGGGAATGATTCGCCAAAATTAGCAGGAACTTGACAAGGTCATAACTTGAGCTCCAGGTGTCCATTTGAGTCCTTTTTTTTTAAAACCACATGTTTCGATGAGACTGAACACACCATTCAACCTTCCCTATATGTTGGAGAAATTTTTAGCACATTTTCAAGCCCAAAATCTTCCATCTTGAGGCCAAAAATTAGGATTTAAGTTGTAGTTCGATTCTTTTATACTTTAGGGCATTAGTTAATTTTAGTCTATTAAAGGTATTATGAGTTGGAAAGTTTTTAAATTTCTCTAATTTAGGAATGTAGAAGATATGTGGCAAAATTTTTTTCCCGTACGAATAAGCATGTGAACATACTAAGAATAGCTGGTTTTAGTAAACTACTATAAATAGTAATTTCCGCCACCTAGAGTAGATTTAGTGAAAGTTAGCTAGAATTTGCTTGGGAACTCGACTTGGGAGTTATTTTCCTATTTAGGAAACATTTTAATTCATGATTCAATAATGAATAAGGAGGTCTATTTTATTTTGGAGTTCATATTATTTGCAATATATCGAGTTTGTTTAGAATTTGGCTACATTGTACGAATTCATACCATTGATAAGTATCTAAACTTTATGATGCATACCAATCATTCTTCACTAAATCCCTGAAATTTTCCTTCAAATTATTGATACCTACGATCATATTTACATTCAGACAATTATCAAAAGAATGCAAATTAAATTGTTCATTTATAAATTCCACTACGATTTCAATTAATTTGATTATAAATTTCCATTGAAAATTTAAAGTTACCATTTGAATAGTTTGGCAACTGATCACTTTAACTGTTAAAAGACTCTAGATTACTATCCTAAGATTATAGCCTATGTATGTTTGAATGTTCTCTATAGCTCTCAAATTTTTCATTTATTTATACTGGGAATATTTTTAGGGAGGATTTGTAATGTAAGGGGATTGAATTCCTTCAAATGATCGATGCATACCAATGTTTTTGAGGAATTCATTACAAATTATAGACTTATCCATATGGAAAATATAAGTTGAGGCATAATCTATAGTAGCAAATTGATTTATGCATATGGGACTAACAATCACTAACAAGGCAAAAAACTAGAAAAGGAAGGTTGTTCATCTCCACTTCTAATCATTATTCTAAACTATTACTCCTCCACAATGAGGTATCACATTCAAGAGGCATTTATAATACTTTCTCTACGTTAAATAACTCACTCTAATTCAACAATAATATCTATTATATTTATAATGTATAATTATTTATTTAATGCATTTTTATTCATTACATAAGTCAAAAAGTGTGGAAAATTAAAAAAAATAGTGTTTTTAAACACGTTTACAAAACACATTGTGTTTTTTAACGTGTTGAAAAACAAACTATGTTTTTCAACACGTTGAAAAACACAATGGAACATATTATATAACAAAAATATATTCTTGCATGGTTGGTCAAACATATATTTTAACACCTAAGTTATTACACCAAATTGATGTAAATCAAAATCATTAAAATGTTTGATATAACATATTATAATTGTAGAACCCCTCCACTCCAAATGCACACGTAATACCAATACTAGAGAACATCTACAACTGTATGAAAAAGGAACAATCAAGACACATTGGAAACTTCATGAGTATGTAGCAATACACATGATCAACTTATCTACAAGTTCATATAACCATGTGGAAGTAATAATATAGAGAACCATAAATTTCTATCGCATTCATATCCAAGGTAGAAGTATATTTAATATAACATGCTAAGGTATTAAGAAGTATAATTGAACTTGTTAATAGATCTTAAGAAAAGGGAAAAGGATGAACAATCTTAAATGGGTCCTTTATATATCTCCAATGTGACTGCATACTCCACTATAGGGAATTCCCTTTCTCGATCCATATATAAAATGTTTAGAAATAGAAACTCCCAATCTGATTCTTATGCCATACTATATTTCAAATAAAATTCTATTTTATGAAGTCACATAATTCTAATTGCACTTATCTAAAACTAGATCCCAATGCTCATAGATATATGTTATATCATACACTAGGGTTTGCACATTAATTTATGTTCTCTATTTATGGATTTCATTAGATATTTCAAATCGATTTGCAGTTTTAGAATTTACTAATAAATTTCAACAACCATGCAATATCCTCCTCATATTTGGGCTTCTAAAAATCTATCAAGATGTTGGTTTTCATGGGATCCAACTTCATGTAAGTATAAATTACTAATGATAACAAAAAAAGTAGTGGTTAAAACTTCTACAACCATGTGGAAACCAGGTAATTAATGTTTGGTGATTAACATTAGGAAATCACAATGTGTTCTTCATCTTGATGAAAAACACAGTGTGTTTTTAAACATGATGAAAAATGCAGTGTGTTTTTCAGCACGTTGAAAAACATGAAGGTTTTCCACACTGTTTCATTTACGAAATTGAATTTTCTGAAGTCACACTAGTATGAACTTAATATTTGAATTCATATTTGTTAACAAGAACCTTAATAATAAATGTCTTGAAATAAAATGTTCAAAAATCTCTATTGTTTCCATCTACATCTAGATATATAGTTATAAGATTAATATTTGGATTAAACAAATGTTATCACCAATCATGAGTCAAGGGACCATATATCATACTAAATGCATAGTTACATTTTTAGGGAAAAATGTTTTCCCTCGATTTTAGTGAAAAATACATGATTAAATTCATTTTCCACTATTTACCCTTTGTATTTTATGTATGTTATTAAATTTCTATATAGGATAACAATTAATTACATCTGTTAAGATGGAAAGCAATGTCCACTATTCATAATGTCTTTTTTGTTAAGATGGAGAACACAACATGTTTTTCATCAAGATGGAAAACACACTATGTTTTTCAACATGTTGAAAAACAAAACACATTTTTCATCATGTTGAAAAACATGATGGTTTTCCACATGTTCAAGGTGGCCTATTTGAGTGTCAAGTATTATTTTTCCCTTGTTTCCACTGATCGAGTCCTAATACACCTAATATGACAATTGAACATGTATCAGGGCTAAATTTGGAATCATTTATACCAATTGAACCCTAATACATGTTAAATTAATGTTAGGTGTTGTATTATAGTTTAGGGTGTTGTAATTGTGCTATTTAAGATGACAAGGTAGTGTTTAGGGCATCATATCAATGTTTGAGTGTTTAGGGTATCATATGATTGTTTAGCATGACACATTAATATTTAGGGAGTTTCAATTGTGTTTTTTAAAGTTACCCATTAGTTTGTAAGGTCTCATTATAGTTTTTAGGGTTTCATATCAGGTTAGGATTGTTTTTTTAATGCTCAAAGTATCTCGATTTTCAATTATGTTGTTTTAGGTTGCCCCATTAGTGTTTAGGTTTTTGTATCAATTTTCAAATGTTTAGGGTGGTGTATTAGTGTTTAATATGAGTGCGTATGATATAAAATTATTTTCTCAGGTGTCATAATTATATTATTTGCAGTGATCCCTTAATGTTTATAGTCTTCTAATAGTGTAAAGGGTGTCATATTAGTGTTTATAACTTCTTATAATTTTTTTAGGGTATAACATTAGTGTTTTTTTCCATCTAAATTATGTTATTTAGAGTAACCTATAGGTTTCCAAGGTTTTGCATCAATTTTTGACATTTTAGGATGTCATATGAGTGTTTAGGGTGTGATATTAGTGTTTACGATGTCATATGAGTTTGTAGGGTGATACAGTAATGATTATGGTTTTGTATGAGAACTTGTGTTGAATTAGTGTTTAGGTTATCTTGATTATGAAATAGAGAATGAATCATTAGTGCATAAAGTATCACGACATTATTTAGGGTATTGTATCAGCGTTTAGGGTGTTAATTTAATGTTTAGTGTATCTCAATAATTTTATGTGGGGTGACTAATTATTGTTCAAGGTGTCATATAAGTGTTTAAAGTGTCCAAAATTAATTTAATGTGGGTGACTTATTATTGCTTATGGTGATATAATTAGAATAATTTTAGCTAATACTATGTTTTCATTCATCATTAGAATTAGAATAATTTTAGCTAATAATTGTAGAGATGTTATGTTAATGTTATAAACAATTTTTAAATTTATTTTTCATTTTATATAAACAATCATGCAAAAAAAAGAGAATGTTAGTGATCATCTAATCTTTCCAAGAATAAGTAGTAATTACAGCAATATGTTTATAAGTGATATCGATGAAAAATATCTATTACGTAATACTATCAAAATAGGAACAAATTTGTGTTCTTTATATACACATGGATGGCCTAGGAAAACACTTGCGAAAATTATTTACATAGTTGCTTGGGCATATGTGGAGGATGGCCTAAGATATTGGTCTAGAAATTTGGCACAAAACAACCTAACAGGCCATGTTCTATGGCTAGTAAATTTAAATAAGTTACATTAGCTCAACATGTTATGTCAATATATTCCTCTCCACATGTCTTGAAATCTATAGTGACATGTGACATGCTTAAGTGAAATCCCTTAAAAATATTGTGTTCTAACTACTTGCAAAACACTAGGATTGATATTGAGAATATTTAACAAAAAGGAAATTCTTTTTGAGATATCTCGAAAGTACATTAGCTCAACAATATGTGTATCAAACCCCTTTTCTTATTCAAATGATAGTAAAAAATGAAGTATGAGGATTATATTGAATTCTACTCGAATGTGGGAGGATAATGGTTTTAAATGTATTCTCAATCTGATTTGGAACATTGTGCATGTGACAAGCATGACCAAGAATAGGTATCTATTTTGAATTTTTAGGATTTCTACATAACTCTATCACTTTTTTAGGGTCTCATAATAGATTTGAGGGTGTCATATCAATGTTTAGGATATTGCATTAGTGAATAGTGTTTCCCAAATGCATTATTGGTGGTGACACATTAGTGTTTCATGTCATATCAATATTTCACTATTTAGGGTGTCACATTATTTTTTAAGATATCACTTGATTTTTTATGGTGTCATATTAGTGTTAAGTTTTCCTAATTATGCTATTTAGGATAAACCCTAAATTCTAAACCCTTAACCTTACGTCATAAACCCTAAATCTTGAATCCTAAGTCCTAGACCCTAAACCCTAAACCCTACAACTTGAACACTATCTTAAGTACATATATATCAAACAATTGTTTGGAAGCATCTTTTGAAAGTGAATGACATAGTCAAATATTTTTTTTAGTATATAGACACTAAATAATAGTGTGAACTAGTTTATTATTATGGTATTATTATATTCACATATTTGTTAATAAATGATAGAGGATTTGGTAATTTCTAAAATTTGTGTTTATTAATCACTAGTATGATAATAGTTAATTATGTTTATATTACATTGGTATTGGTTAAAGATGCATATGATCTTTGAGCTATTAAATTAAATACAATAGGAAAAGTTTTATTTCATGGATGCATTATAGTTTTAAATATTTCGAATGTGTAGATCATGTTTGTATATATAATTTTTTATTAGTTGTTAAATATTAGTAATTGTAATCTTATGAATGTCTGATGTAAGTTAAAGCTGTAAAAATTATGTGATATCATACTCTCACTCTCAATTTGGCATATGGGGGAAACTGTGGCCTCAAAGACAGGAATCAGTGTGTGCTAAAGGGGCTTACCCCTTAGGATGCCACATCAATACACCTAAATATCATTGTGTTATGAAGGGGCTTTCCCCTTAGGATTCTGCATTGATAGCTAGGTGGTATACTGCGATGAGAAGTGGTTTTTAAAGTCGCCCACTAACCCTCCACTCAGAAATGCACCCTCCTATAATATCGCAACCATCCCTTTTGCAATGGATGGTTTTCATATTATGGGAGGGTGCATTTTGAGTGAAGGTTATCCATTGGCATTTATTTATACTTGATTTTTTCATGGATATTTTCTTTCTATTGTTTTGATTATTTTATCATATTGAATGACGTATATTAGATTTGTTATGTATCGTACTAACATTAATTGTATATATATGTTATGTACTAGTTACTCTTTTGTGTATTGAATATGAATATCAGGAGCCTAATTTCTCCCAATCCTGTTTGTAAAATGAAAACATACAAAAATATGATCTTCCACGTAAACTGAAGATGAAGGGTGTTCTCATTAAAAGTTTGAAAACTGCAAGAGTTACTAAAAATAGTCCTCAATTTATTAACAATTTATAATTTATATGTATATTATAGATAGTTTAGTATGCCAATGAATAGTAGTTTTTCAGAATGTATAGCAAATAATTTTTATTACGATTCAAAATTTTAGCACCATTTCTAAAATTCAAATAAAAGTGTGAATTATTGGAAACATCTATATTCCTCAATTTTAGTTTGTAAGTTAATGTTTTTCAAAATGAAGGGTATATGGGTGTTACAAATATTATTATGTTATTTTTGTTTAATTATTTTGTTTTGGCATGCGTAAATGTATTTATATATTTTAAATATGTTATCAATATTTTAATATTTTAATTTTTTATTCGTAACTTCTTTTTAAAATAAACATGTTCTTGTTTGGATAGTTTTTATTATTTTTAGCTAAACGTAATAATTTCTATTTTATATACATCATTTTTGAAAAATATTATTTAATAAATAAAATAAGCACTATAAAATATATTAGTATACAATGTGAATTATAGGTATAATGTTAATTATAATATTTTCTATGGAATTTTCTCTCAACATTGAATAAGTATATTTTAAATAATATTAATTTTGTTACAATATTTGTCACATTATATTTATTATGTCACATTCTTTGTCACATTATAGATGACCATATTGTGATATAAATTGTTGTTTTCCTTACATGTCAATACTATCTTTTACAGACGTGGCTTTTGAATTAGACAAAAATTCAAATGCTTCCAATGTTTTAATATGGTATTCATGTTGATGATGATCTATCACAAGTCAAAATTTATTTCAGAAAATATGAAATAATTATCTCATTAACGATGCAAAACTGCATGTAATAAGTGTTAGGATGCGAAGGAGGACCAAATAGTAGAGCATGATCTATCTTCATGTCCAAGAGATTACAAAAGAAAAGAGTTAGTTTTCATATGATGACCTAGAATGGACACCAATAGGCGATGAGTTGAACATCAACATTTGTGCCGCCATACCGCTGGCAAGACTATAGGAATTTATAAAGGGGAAGGTTCTAACAAACATTTTGAGACTACCTCCTCCCACACAAATCACAAGTCAACAAATATAGAAAATCTTAAACCGCATACAACCATGTCATATAGTAGGTTCAAACCTTTGCTAACAAATTCATTTTTGTATGATCTTTTCGTAAACATTTGTATCGAATTTGATTGTTACCATTTTTAATGTTGCTATTGGTGTTCATATGGCCTAGGTGATAATAGAAATAGGATAGTAACAAGTGAAAAAGTGAGTAGTTGTATAATTAAAAGCGGTTGTCAATGTCATTTTAATGTGAAGGTTTTTAATGGGAGACTGATAGTGAACATAATATTATAAAACAATTATTTTTATTGTGATGTAAATGGTGAGTGTTGTCAAGGGAGGAATGAAAATACCATTAACAATCCTCATCTAAATATTTCCTCGTACTTATAAAATGATTGTGTTAGTGCTCAAAATAGTCTTGCTCCAGTTTGTGCCTTTAAAAATCTATTGATTTACGATGGCTTCTGTTACTTTCTTTTTCCCCGTGTTGTGCCTAGTTAATATTTGTTGTCCATTTTCAAGTCTAGCTCCTAGGTCGATAGATCATGTCATGGGTCCATGGTTTGTTTCCTCAGTTTTTTTTATTCCTCTATAGAAAGGGTCTGTAATTTGGGTCTCTCTATTTTCTGATTCATTTAAAAACTCGATGTTCCCCCATATCTCTCTATTATCCTCCACAGTCAGGATTTTTCTGTCCTTGACGTTTCTACCCTAGATGTACTTGAAGAAGAATGAATATGATGTGTCCCAGAAGAACGTATTTGAGCCTTGTATCATTTCTAAACTTTTTGTCCTTGAAGAAAATTTCATTCCCAGGCTTAAATGGTTGATTTTTCTGTATTTTATGGTTTGACAGGTGTTTCTCCCAGTCAAATTTGCATCCTTACATCTACAAGGGACATGGCACCTTTTGGTTGGACGTGGCTTAGCTAGCTACTTAGAAAAAATTTATGGAAAGACTTAACTCAAAATTTATCTGTGTGGAGGCATGGCGCTCATTTGAAAATATAATTCTTTGTTAGGCCTTGGATTAGCACAGGGAGGACACGTGGAGGCTTCCACTACTTTGCCCAGACTTAGACAATTTTTTGTGCAGTTGGTATAGTTTTGAGGAACAGGACACATGGCGATCTTTCACTCATTCAGGGTCTTCGCTTTGGGCACCATCTTAAAGTTGCACCATAAATACATGTGGAGGCCCTCCACTCACTTTGCATTTTTCTTGAAATTTTCAATGGCCAAAGGAGACTACCTAGGAGCATGACACGTGGCACTTTCTATTGAGCTTCAAGTATTCAGGAAAACCTTTCTGGAACAGGACACATGGTGAGCTTGTGCTCGTTCAGGGTATTAAATTTTTGGGACCATCTCAAGGAGTGCCATGATGACATGTGGCAGTTTGAAAAGTCAAAGATGTCAGGAGGTGGACCATCGGAGGCAACTTGGATTTTTTGGCCCTTAAGGATTAAAGTCTAAAAATGGCCCACAAGCCCAATGAGGAAAATAGTCAATGGTTTACCCTAGTCAACGCTAGAGGTGTGGACTCTCAGGGGAAATTTTTAAAAAATTCCTTTTGGGAGAAAAGATTCAAAAGTAAAAAGGAAAGCACGGCCCCACTCAAGCCACATTTGGACATGTGTCAGGCTCATTTCCTGAGGGTGGAGCTGCGGGAAAAATTTGGAAAAAATTCCCTTTTCCAAAAAGAGAGTAAAATGGTAGAATTTGGCCGCGGTTCCACTCCAATCACATTTGGACACATGTCAAGGATTGTTTCCCAAGGGAAGAGGTGTGGAGAAAAATAGAATGTTTTTTCATTTTTCCAAAAATTTGTAAAAATTCAAAGGAAGTCCCCAGGGTTTATTCTTAAGTTTGAATCTTCCACATGGACTACCCAAATTCAAAGTAAAAGATCAATGAAAGTTGTGAGTCTAATTCTGATTTTCCCCCCATTTCTCTGAAACACATCTGGAAGTGTGAGTCTCCATGATTTCTTGGTCTTTTCTACACACCAAATAGAGAGGGGAGTTAATTTTGATATCTAAGTTTGGTGGGGAGATCTGGAAGACGTCTTTCTCCATTAAAATGGTCTGACTTTTGTGCTCAATCAGTATTTTCACTTTTCCTTCTCCCAAGCATGCAAGGAGCGAAATTTGATAGATTAGGGGTAGAAGTGGTTAAAAAATTGAAGAAAGAGTGATCTACCAGAGGGAGGAGTTGAATTTGGCAGGATATTTTTGATGAGATGTGCCCCCTTGAGCACCTAGAGACTTCTTGTAGCAGATCTGATTATGAGAATCACGAAAGAATCATGGCGAGAACACTAGTGCATTAAACATTTTTGTCTTTTGGGGAAGAAGGGGCTCTGTTGTAAAGGTTATAAATGGCACAAATTTTTTTGTGCAAATGGTTGGGAGTTTTTGAAAAAGTCAGGGACTGATTTTTCTAGCAGAAAAAGTGTGACAGAGCCCATCCTTTTTTGAGAAGCTGTCTAAGAAGCCTGTATATTCTCTGTGTGTGTCAAATTAAATCATGTCAAGGAGGTTGCAAGTATACAACCATTGACAAGCTTTGAGATTGTTATGGAAACTTTCCCTCACTGATATATTTGATCAAACTTGAGTTATTTTGTGTTAATCCTTAGTAAAGTGTATTTATTTCATCTTTGAATACATACAAGTAGTTTTTCTTGTTTCTGTTGCAATATTGTACCAAAATCTAGTCCAATCACATAGGTATCTATCCTTATGATAATTTAGTGGCATCTGCAATTTCATTTCTCAAAAGAGCCTTCATCTGGGAGTGAACTAAATGGTTTAAAATCACTCTTCTTTCATTTTGTTGACAGAGATTATCTGTAAGCCTTTGGGTGTACCTCAGGCGTGGTTTGGTTTGAATCTTGGTGCTTTATTGGGTTCTCTGACTCACACCTTCGTGACAGATTCCCATAGGCTGTATGAAAAATTTCCAATCTGGGCCTCCATTGAAGCACATATTCTAGTTGAACAAACATTTTTAACTTTTTTGGCATTTTTTTATTTGAATCTTTCCATTTTCCATGAGATCTCAAGGATCTGGTGAGTCAAGTGCATCCTGTCTCCCCTCCCACAATTTTTTTTATTTAAAACAACTAATCCTACCCATACTATCCCGTTTTTACTCTGTATGCCCACATAAGACAAAAATCAATTTGCTAAAGTATGCAAGACAGATCAGGATGCCAAATGTCTTCAGTAACCTTTACCTTGTTGTGAAAGTATCTCCATGATCTAGAAGTGACAACTCGTGAGAGTCAAATCTAGTGTGTTGATCATATTTTCCCAAGGTCTTTTCTATGAAATTTATGTAAAAGAAGGATTTATCATTGTTATTAAATAAACATAGGTTACAAAATAGGTTCTCTTACCTTGGTTGAAAGCCACAACCTAAAATAGTTAGGATCAGATCACATCCTTTTAAGGTGTTATCCATCTCTCCACAAATCCAAGTAACAAAGGAACATTTAGATTCCTCCTTGGCTATAAAATGACATACATTTATGATTCAGCTTCATGTAAGCTCCATGTTGAATCAGTTTTGTTGCTTGGCTTGAAAAGGAGAACAAATTTGGATACCAACACTAGTGGCGCCGCTGCTGGGGATTTCAATTCAAAATCAAGACCCTGGTAAAACACTTCTTGTATGCTTCAATGTTGTGTGTAGTTCTTTCAGTTTCCACACCTAATCCACTAGCTCTCATTTGATACATCTGGGTAAAGAAATTTTAGAATATTTTCATCTCTAGTTTCTATTATTGACAGACATTTGACATATCATATTTAGTGCATCTACACAACTAAGGTGGAAAACCTTAGTGGTGACTCCCTATTTATTTGATTTTGATAAGGACCAGTGTCTTAAACCTCTATCAAGTAAGATTTGTTACTAATATTTACAAAATTGGAATTAAGAAGATCTTTCTTTGCTAGAGATCCTGCTACGACATTATTTCTAGAGCTAGGAAAAGTGAAATCAGAAGGAAGAAAATTCTGGAGGGCTGTTGGAGGTCAGCAGACAAGAAGAGGGATCTCCATTGATGAAAGTGATTGTCCTATCATTGAAGACTTCTATTCAAGTGACTCTAAATCAAGTAGCCTCTTTGTGGAATTGAACTCTCTAGATGGAGAGTGGCCTTCATTTGATTTTGAAAGCTTTTCTTCACACTCTACTCCTATCTTTTCTGAGGTTGATAGAGATTTCCAAGAGACAAGGCCTTTGGGGGATATCCATTTTGAAAATTATACTCCTGTGTTCCAAGGACCTTCAGCCCCTCATCAATTTGTCACCCCTCTAGGGTCACCTCCTCAAAGGAACATGGCCTAGCCTCCACTCAGACCCCCTTTTGTTGTAAACGCTTTTGGACCTATAAATTTTGTGAAGATGGCTGGATATCCAAATACAGTGCCTCAAGATGTAAGGAATAGAATGCCAAAGTTCTAAGGAAACAATGCTATTACTGGTGATCAGAATCTAAATCTTTTTATCAATATGATGGAAGATTTTGAGATTGAACATGAAGATGTATACATCAAGTTGTTTATCCATACCATGGAAGAGGATGCTAGGGACTGGTATAAAGCATTGCTAGATAACTCTATTGATTCCTGGACTGAGATGAGCAATGCATTTAGATTGCAGTATGGTGATATAACTGACCCTAGGTTTCTTTTGACAGAATTTGAAAACATCAAAAAGAATCCTAATGAGTCAGTACATGACTTCAATACAAGGTTTAATAAGACCTTGAGGAGATTTCCTGTTAAGGATAAGGCCTTGTGATGAGTCATGTTTGATCAAATATACTGATGCATTTGATAAAAAGGTTGCATATTATTTAAGAGACAAAAACCCCACAAATTTGAGGTAGGCCTTCACCATGGCTTTGCAAATAGAGAACAATATCAAGGCAATTGGAAAACCTCCAAAGAGGGAAGGTGTAAAGCTGGTTAACCCAGAAAAACCCCAAACAAGAAGGTTGTTGATTTGGAAGAAGTTGTGAAGACTTTGGCAGGGGCTAGCAAAGAGATTTCCTACAAGCTAGCCTGGTTGAGAAGGAATTGGGTAGAGCTCACAAGGTCAACACAAGCAACAAGGCCAAGATAGATTTACAAATCACCAAAGATCTGATGACAGAGGCAAGGGACCTGTTGGATTTGGAAATAGATAGTCCCAAGCTAGGGATAACATAAATGGTACCTGATCCTTTGGCTACCAGAGTTGTTATGGTGGAGGAGACAAATGTCATTGATTGGTGTGACAAATGTTTCATGCCTCATGCTCCTTGTGAAGAAGATCAGCAAGAAGAAGAAGAAGCTGATGATGAAATGATGATGATGCCTACATGATGGAGATATCCCTACAAGTTCACCAAGGGAAGCAACTTCAACTGAGGTAATAAGTGCTAGAATTGCTGCTACTTTTTGGGACTGCATCCACTAGGGTACCTATTCTTCCTCCCTCTCATACTTTAGAAGTAGACACTATACAAGCTTTTGAATTACCCACTAATGATTTTGAATACTTGAGACGACATTAATGATTGAAAATTATGATGGAGGAGTTCCTTCAGAAGAAGATAGGAAACTATTAATTAATGTTGTAGTTTCCCAAGAAAAGGAGCACAATACCAGAAGTAAAGCTGCCAAGGGGCCACAAGCCAAGTCAAAATTTCCATTTCTTACCAAAGAAACCCCAAAGAAAAATGCATCTGGTAGAGAGCTTGTTTCCCCAAGAAAAACCTGTGTTCCTCCCCATGCCCACCCTGAAAAGAATCCCATTCCATCTGATGAATTTTCCAATCTTTCTCCTAGTGATGCTTTACCCAAATTTGCTCCATATGACATAGCCCAAGTTTTGAGCCAAATCAAAATTCCTGTCCCAATTGTTGAGTTGCTTAGGATCCCTGAGCACAAGAAGAGGGCTTTTGAATATTTAGGATTCAAAGGGGAAGAGATCATAAAAGGAAGATATGTAAACAAGGTTGAGATTCCCCTTACTTTTGCAGATTTGGAAAGGCCACAAGTGTTGAAAGAGCTGGGAGAACCACCAGAGGTTTATTTAGGAACTTCTTTGGTTAAATCCCAGCTGAATGTGGATCCATTTTTCACTACCCTTGGTTATCAAAGACAAGTTGTTACATAACTGTATGTTTGATTCCAGAGCTTCATGTAATGTCATGCCTCTTGAGGTCATGAATGAATTATGTATCAAAGTAACAACAACATATGGGAAGTGCACTGCCATGGACTCTAGAGAGGTGTCCAGTGGTGGGATGTGTCAAAGATCTAGTTGTGAAACTTGCATCTCATCCTAGAAGGAACTTAAAGCTTGATGTAGTCATTGTTGACTGCCCTGCCAAGTGGGGGATGTTGTTGTCAAGAAAGTGGGTAGCAAGTGTTGGTGGTAGTGTGCAAATGGACATGTCTTATGCCACTATCCCCATTGAAGGAAACCTGGTGAAATTATATGGAGAGAAGAAGATGTTGTACTTGATTGAAGACCCAAGCAATGCATCTTATGAGGTTTTGCAAGCAGATGTTGATCTTAACAACTTTGTGAGTTTTGTGGATTTCAGGGAGTATGAAAGTGTTGAAAATGCAGAGTTCCTAAGTATGTTGTTTTTTCTAGGAATTTAGTCTATGATGCAAGCCTTGAAAAATTTTAAATAATTTGACTTAAACACAATGGAGGAGCTTCAGAGAAAATGGATGGTTTACAAACTAAACAAAGAAGAAAAAGAGATATATTCCCAGTTGATGAAAGCATACCAGAGCCTCTTGGCATGGTCATACTTAGGATGGCAAGGCACTTGAAGATTTTATTTCATTATTTTCTTTGAATTAAGGAAAAATCTTGTGTATAGTGTATAGTTTGTTGTTTGTTTCCTATCTTTTGTGTTTTTTCTCGTTCTGGTCCTCGGTGACCTATTTTTGTTAGGTTTCTCTATTTGTTTTTGGATATGGATTTGTTTCTCTACCTACAAAGATGACTCCATTGCCCAATGGATATTTTTGGCACTTGGTCTACTTTTGTTCTTGTTGCACTCACGGGGAGTGCCCATCCCCTAGTCGAAGCCAATGTTGGTGCTCAAAATAGTCTCACCCCATTTTTACCTTTAAAATTTATTGATTTATGACCTCTGTCATTTTCTCCTTCCCCATGTTGTGCTTGGTCAGTCCTTTGTTGCTATTTTTAGTCAGTTCCTGGGTCAAGATCATGTATGGGTCCATGTTTGTCTCCTCCTTTCTTTGATTCCTCTGGAAGGGTCTGTATTTTGAGTCTCTCATGCTCTGTTCCTTTAAAAAAAAAAATTTCCCCCATGTTCTTCTATTTCCCATAGTCAGGATTTGTTTTCCTTAACATTTCTATCCTAGATACTTGAAGAAGAATGAATTGATGTGTCCCTGAAGAATGTATTTGAGAATTGTAACATTTCTAAACTTTCTGTCCTTGAAGAAAATTTCATTCCCAGGCTCAAAAGGTTATTTTTCTCTATATTTTACAGTTTGACAGGTGTTTCTCCTAGTCAAATTTGCATCCTTGCATCTACAGGGGATGTGGCACCTTTTGGTTGATATGTGGCTCAGCTGGGTACTTAGAAAAAATTCATGGAAAGCCTTAACTCAAAATTTTTCCACGTGGAGGCATGACACTCATTTGAAGATCTAATTTTTGGTTTGGCCTTGGAGTAGCGTCGGGAGGACACGTGGAGGTTTCCACTACTTTGCCTAGACTTAGACAATTTTTATGTGCAGTTGGTACAGTTTGGCGGAACAGGACATGTGGTGAGCTCTCGCTCATTTAGGGTCTCTATTTTGGGCACTTTGGGCACCATGGAGACATGTGAAGTTTTGGGGACCAGCCATGAAGACACGTAGGAGGCCTCCTCTCACTTTACATTTTTCTTGGAATTTTCAATGGCCAAAGGAGACTGCCTCGCAGCATGACACGTGGTGCCTTTCCACTGAGCTTCAAGTATTTAGGGAAACTTTACCGAACAGGACACATGGTGAGCCCGCGCTCGTTCAAGGTATGAAATTTTTGGGACCATCTCAAGGTGCACCATGGTTACACGTGGCAGTTTGAAAAGTCAAAGAGGCGGGAGGTGGACCATCAGAGGAAACTTGGATTTTTGGCCCCTTAAGGATTAAAATCTCAAAATGGCCCACAAGCCCGATGAGGGAAATAGTCAATGTTTTCCCCCAGTCAATGGTGGAGGTGTGGACTCTCGGGGGAAATTTGGAAAAATTTCCTTTTGGGAGAAAAGAGTCAAAAGTAAAAAGGGAAGCTGGGTCACCCCACTCGAACCACATTTGGACACGTGTCAGGCTCATTTCCTGAGGGCAGAGCTTCAGGGAAAATTTGGAAAATTTTCCCTTTTCCAAAAAGAGAGTAAAATGGTAGAATTTGGCTGTAGGTTCCACTCAATCACATTTGGACATGTGTGAGGCTCATTTCTCAAGGGTAGGAGGTGTGGAGTGAAAATGGATTTTTTTTCCATTTTTCCAAAAAATTTGTAAAAATTCAAAGGAAGCCCCTGGGTTTGTTCTTAAGTTTGAATCTTCCACATGGATGACCCAAATTCAAAGTAAAGATCAACGACAGCTATGAGTCTAAATCTTATTTTCCCCCCATTTCTTTGAAACAGGTCTAGAAGTGTGAGTCTCCATGATGTTCTTGGTCTTTTCTACATGCAAAACAGAGAGGGGAGTTAATATTGATATCTAATTTTGGTGGGGAGATCTGGAAGATGTCTTTCACCATTAAAATGGTCTGACTTTCGTGCCAGATCAGATTTTCTGTTTTTCTTCTCCCAAGCACGCAAGGAGCCAGATTTGACAGATTAGGGGCAGAAGTGGTTGGAAAATTGAAGAAAGAGTGATCTACCAGAGGGAGGAGTTGAATGCGGGAGATATTTGATGAGATGTGCCCCCTCGAGCACCTGGAGACTTCTTGCAGATCTGATTCTGAGAATCACGAAAGAATCATGGTGAGCACTGGTGCATTAAAAAATTTTTGTCTTTTGGGGAGGAAGGGTCTCTATTTTAAAGGTTATAAATGGCACAAATTTTTCATGTAAATGGTTGGGAGTTTTTGGAAAAAGTCAGGGACTGATTTTTCTAGTAGAAAAATCTTGACAGAGCCCATCCTTTTTTGAGAAGCCGTCTAAGAAGCCTGTATATCTCTCTTTGTGTCAAATTAAATCGTGTCAAGGTGGTTGCAAGTGTACAACCATTGACAATCTTTGAGATTGTTCTGGAAACTTTTCCTTGCTGATAAATTTGATCAAACTTGAGTTATTTTGTGTTAATCTTGAGTAAAGTGTATTTATTTCATCTTTGAATGCATGCAAGTAGTTTTTCTTGTTTCTGTTGCAATATTGTACCAAAATCTAGTCCAATCACACAGGTCTCAATCCTTATGATAGTTTAGTGGCATCTGCAATTTCATTTCTCAGAAGAGCCTTCATCTGGGAGTGAAGTAAATGGTTTAAAATCACTTTTCTTTCATTTTTTTGACATAGAGATTATTTGTAAGCCTCTGGGTGTACCTCATGCGTGGTTTGGTTTGAATCTTGGTGCTTTATTGGGTTCTCTGACTCAAGCCTTCATGATAGAATCCCATAGGCTGTATGAAAAAGTTCCAATCTGGGCCTCCATTGAAGCACATATTCTAGTTGAAGAAACATTTTTAACTTTTGTGGCATTTTGTTGTTTGAATCTTTCCATTTTGCATGAGCTCTCAAGGATATGGTGAGTCAAGTGCATCCTGTCTCCCATCCCACAAAATTTTTTATTTAAAACAACTAATCCTACCCATACTACCCCTATTTTGCTCTGTATTCCCACATAAGACCAAAATCCATTTGCTAAAGAATGCAGGACAGATCAGGATTCCAAATGTCTTTAGTAACCTTTACCTTGTTGTGAAAGTATCTCCATGATCTGGAAGTGACAACTCATGAGAAAAAAATATAGTGTGTTGATCATATTTTCCCAATGTCTTCTCTATGAAATTTATGCAAAAGAAGGATTTATCATTGTTCTTCAATAAACAGAGGTTACAAAATAGATTCTCTTACCTTGGTTGAAAGGCACAACTTAAAATAGTTAGGATCCGATCACATCCTTTTAAGGTGTTATCCATCTCTCCACAAATCCAAGTAACAAAGGGACAATTAGATTCCTCCCTAGCTACAAACTTACATACATTTATGATTTATCTACCTCTAAGCTCCATGTTGAATCAGTGTTGTTGCTTAGCTTGAAAATGAGAACAAATTTGGATACCAACAGATTATTAAACTTATATTGAGAGTTGTTTGTTGATGGTAGTCACCAAGGAAACGGTGTATGAAAAATATATAGAGGATCCATCCAACATGAGTATATCAAGAAGAGGGATGAATACATGAAAATAAAGGACGTGGTGAACGTATGCAAAAGAGTTCGCTATAGAAGGTCTCAAAAGCACGTCGATGATGTCATGAGCATGAACTTATGGAAAGCAGAGGAAATAGACATTTTTCTCTACTATCAACGCCCAAATGGAACCACTATTCTATTCATTATGGGTTCTCAAACACCGTGGATGTGTGAGAGAATGGTTCAACATTCACATAATTCCATAATCTGCATGGACTCGACACTTGCTAAAAATAAATACTGTATAAGTAATTGGAATGAATTTTGAAATGATGTGTAATTTATGTATCATTAATAATGTTCCCTTTCCGTGCATTTCCAAAGCATTTTCATGTAATTTACAAAGGATTGGAAGGATTGCAAAGTTGAATATGGTGGGTAGAAAATATCGATTAATGAAGAGTTAATAGCCAAAGCAACAGGTTTTGGGATGGATGGGTACCACTTTTTTAATAAGAGCATAGACAGAGCAGCTGAGGAGAGGAAAGTTATTGAGGGAAATGAGGAACTGGTCTTCATCATAGTGGGTTTGCAGGTGAGTTCTATCCCTCTACCTTTTGACAAGCTCACTCGTATGATGGTTCAATACATCTCCTTGGAGGGGAGATACGTCACAATACCCATTAAGCATCTTGTGTTCCTTAATCACTTCCGTAGAAGTTTCACGGTATGTTTCCCTCACTATCTTCTTAATTCTCTTGAGCACTCCATTTTGGAATTCCAAAAACATACTCGTGCAGTCCCTCTATATCAAAGCCTTATCTTCTTACTGCATAAACTCTGTATCCTTTAGCTTCCCAGCCTTCCTTCTTCCCCCATCTCTGTTCCATCTATTTCATTCACCACTTCCACTACTCCCATCTCTTCTCCTTCTATCCCCATCTCCACTGCCGCTACCCCTTTTCCTTCCTTCTCAGCTTCCCACTGTCATCCCCTCCACCTCTTCTCCCCACCCCCTTTTCCTCCATTTCGACCAGACCTATAACTAGGTCTTCTAAGAAACTGAATCTGGATACCCCTATTTCGGGGAAAGCTCCTCAGGACTTAGAGGTTGCTCATAATCTTCTTCATATTAGCAGTACTAGTTCATAGGAGGAACACACCAAGAGCTCCAAAAAAAGGCTGGAAGCCTTAGAAAAAATACATGTTGCTGCTGAAAGATGAAGTTAAAAACTTGGCTAAGCAAAAAGATAAGAGGAAGAAGGAGGAGGAGGAGGTTGATCTTGACAATAAACAAATTGAGGATATCTACAAAAAACTGAACTCCCTGGACAACCGTTTAGGGAAATCCAAGACTTTCCATTACTGTAATATGGCTATTTTTAGTGCAATCGAGGACTTTATTAAGCAGCATGTCCGCAGCGTCTCTACTCTCAGTGAAATCCCAACAACTCTTTGGGGCACGAAAAAAGAAAGCAAATAGACCATTCAACAATTGGATACTTCTGACCCTAATCACATGATGACTTTGGCTTTGTTCACCTCTTGGAAAACTATTAAATCCAGAATCACCAAAGCTGCCAAGAAGTAAATGTGGAGCTGCGCTGCTGTTGCTACCTTCCTTCATGTTTTTTTGTTGTTTTTTGTTGTTTTTTGGCTTCTTTTCTGTAGTGTTCAAACTGTTTAGCTGTTTTGTGGTAACTTCTCTTTAGTTACCTTGGGTTCTTATGACTTATCTAGATCTTGATCCTTTTTGTGATGTTTTTCATTCCTATTCTGGCTTCTAGGCCCTCCTTGTTTACACAGGTATAGTCCCTTTCAAAAAACTATTTACCAATAATAAAAAAAATAATGTTCCCTTTCTACTATATTAAACCCCATGTTACCATTTGATGTCATATTCCTTGCAGTTTAATTATACACATTGTTTTTTTTCGACGAATAAGATATTGGGGTTCCCATAGCATGGGCCATTTATTTGAGGAATAAAGTTGCAGACATTTACGATTGGTTGGCGCAAGTCTATAAATGAGGAAAATTCCTTTATACCGATTGGAATATTAATTTTTTCATCACAGATGATACATCAGATGAAATATAAGCCATCAAGTTTGATTTTGGTTGTCATGTACTGCTATTCCTATGGCATGTGCTCAGGGCATGGTTAAAAAACGTGCATAGGAATTGTAACAAGGAGTCTAGGTGGAATATTGTAGATTGACTAGGTACCATCATGTATGGTTTTGAAATGCATCATGAGCACAAATTTCTAATCATTCAAGACTTTTGTAATGAATTTAAAGAGGAAACTAATTTCCTCGAGTAATTCAGGAATACATGGTTTGAGAGTGAAGAACATGTTGGGGAGTCTGATCCTTTGTGTTTTTCCTTATTTATTACCATCAATTATAATTCTTAGTTTATAGTGTCACTTATTTTCAATCCATTTCACTTGATAGCTATGTGGGCAGCAAAATTTCAAAACATCTCCCATGTAAATCAAGAAACAAATGCATCCATCGAGTCCTGCTATTATTTTTCAAGACTAGATACTTGTGTGAAAGAGAAAAAAAATGTACTCACCAGATGGACTATGTGTTCTACACACTTGTGTACAAGGTGAGACCATTTTACAAACAAAAGAGGAAGTTGTAAAAATCCGGCTTCTTGACTAATTTCAGAAAATAAAGAAAACTATTGAAAGTGGTTGAGAGAGAAAAGAGTATTATTTATACAGATTTCCTTGCAATTATGCCTGATTGCCATCAATTGTGGGTGAGGAGCCAAACAACTAGAATAACATGGTATTTTGTAAGGCAATGTAAATCCTTAGACGTATGCAAATGTGCTTGGGATATTAGAGGAAACATATGTAAGGACATGTTCAAGGAATTGGATTTTTACAAGAAATATGTGTCAATGTCATCATATCAAGCACCAGAAGATGACAAGTAATTCAATTACATCATATGTTACCGAAGTATATTACTGATCAAAAGTCTTAATGAAATAAGCATCATGTTGAAATTCTTCTCATTTCACATACAAGATCCAATAATTATTTGCAGAGACAAACAATGTAAATGAAGACACATTCTGTGATGGCCCATCATTGCCATATCTAGCTAAAAAGTTAGACGGTAATTCAATGCCATCATATGTGGCAAGTAGTGATAGATATTTCTAAGCATAAGTTGTAATGAAAAACTAATCCTTTTTAAAAAAAAAATCCTTTCACATGTGGGAGCTAGTACTTATGCTGAGACAAGTAAGATAAATTAAGACACATTTCAAGATGGGCCCTCCTTATCGTATCCAGACAATAATAGTGGAAGGTAATTCAATCTCATCATATGTGATAAGTATTGATATAGATTTTCTAAGCATAAGTTGTAACAAAAAAATCATCGTGTTGAAATTGTTTTCATTTCTCATGCAGTAGCCAATACCTATGCAGAGATGATCATGGTAAATGATGGCATGTTATGAGATGGCCCCTCCTTGCCACCTTAATAGTCACTGACATTTGATGGTTAGTTTTTAATGCCTTCAATCAATTAATTGATTCCAATGATAATGTTCATCATTCATATTTATGATTAGGTGACATTGTGTATTCATGTGTACAATGATAATTAAAAAACCTAGTGTATAAATAAATAACTTTCTATAATGTCTTATACGTCACAGGTACTCCTATAATAGTTGGAGATGGTGGTTTGATGATAGAAAGTGATTCAAATTTTATGAATCACAAATCCAAGGAATTTTTTAAGTCATTCTTGGATGCACAACTAATTACAGATGAACAAACAAACATTCTTTGAATGTGTCCAAAGGTTTAGGAGAGACCTAGAAGCATAAAATATGCTGGATGTTTCTTTTAAAGGATATTTCAATGATACAACCACCACCCGCATGTGCCGATGGTTTAGTGCGAGTAAAAAATTCCACCATAGTGTGACTAAGAGGAAAATCATTGTAGAAGATTTGAACAATTGCGCTGGAGACTATGAATGATTCCAGTTTCCTGATGGAAATCATGCAAAGAGGAGAGAGAAACCACACAAATGGAACTTACAGGTTAAAACATTGAAGTATTGGTGTGATTGCGAATTTGTAAGAAATTTTAATTGTGGAGGCAAACACTAGCATATTGATCATTTATTTTGTAGGTGTTTCAAATGTAGATGAAACATATCCCCTCCGTCACTTATCTTTCAGATATTTAGCATCTACGCAAGGTGTGTATTGAATTTTCTTAATTTCAATACAATCATTTAATGTATGTAAGGTAAAAATCCTTTGATATCTTATCTAATATTTAATGCATTGTGTTGCAGATGCAATGGATATGCAGAGATATTTATCTTAAAGAATGAGCATGTTGATCTTTGGAAAGTAAATGTATTCTATTCCTAAAACCTAATATCCCCACTAATAACACATGATCCATGCTAGAAGAAATAATGAATATGACCATTAAAATATTTAGTTTTGTACTCTACAGGTTGCTCATGGATATCTGAGCGAATGGGCTCAAAAAGCCCATTTGATGTGGCTCCATCAATTGTTAGAGGATCATATCCCTATGATTCCTCTATGACATTTGTGAAACACGTATGCACTATGTGATGTGAAGGTGCTTGTATCTAGGGAGTACAAGTGCATAACTATTATGCCAACATAAAATATTAAGTATTTTGTAAAATAAGTAATGCTCATATATTTGAATATTACCATCATGGAATGTGAAGAAACCTATGTGAAAAGATAAAAAATTCATAATTGTTATCCCAAAAAATGACATTACGTACATAGCTACAAAAAACAATTAGTGTTCATAAAGTTACATATTACCATCTCATTATTTATGTCTTCCCCAAAAACATAAGAACGTATTGTGAACATGGATCGACCCATTTCTCTGAGATTTCCTCATGTTTTGTTCAAGTGCGTTATCATAACCATCATTTAAGCGACACACTATAAAACAAGTTAAACTGAAAAAAATTGTGCACAAACTTATTTAATAATATTTTGCATTCATATTGGAAAAATCATGCACAATAAACAATTTATGACAAAGTTAGCAGTACACATTATTTTTTCATAACTGGATACTTGACTCTAGATGTTTCTAAAGTAAATATGAAATGTGAATTGTAAGTGTGTTATAAGACAAGATATGATTAAATCATGATGTATCCATAATTCCTACTTTATCAACCAACACTATATGATGTATCATCATATTATCCACAAAATATATAAAATATATGCTGGAGACAATTCACATAATAGTAGTTATTCATAATCTAATAAATAATGTATGTCTACCATTATGCAAAAATGAAATACAATGTGTACATATATCATATTGAAATTTATTCCATGGAAAGTGCTAGAAAAGTTTCCACTTCCTGGTTTATAGTGTCCCTAGACACTTGAAATACATCTAACCTCCCTCTATTAGATTTTACATGCACATATGAACATTTCATAAAGCAATATACACTCTCTAGCACTTGAACTTGAAGAATTGAAAGATTTACATTATTACATTGGTATACACAAGTCATTTGTTTCACATAAAGCATATCTTGGGAAAAAAAAATGTTCTAAACATCATGGCATATCACTTCCTCAAGACCCAATATAAGCGTCCCATACTTAGCATAGTGGAAGGTCATAGTGGCATTTTTTTACAATTGTACCTCTTTCGAATATCTTTATTCCATCATGGTCGTATAATATGAATGATGAACATGCAATATTTTCAGTGTTATTCGACACTCCATGAATTTCTAATATCTAAATGGCAGCCATGTTTACCTTTACAATGGAAAAATATATATTGTAAGGAAACAACAAAAAAAAGTAGAATGAACACTTCAAATTTGACTTTTTCAATATAACCATCTCTAATTTAACATATGACAAGGCCCTAAAACATTTTGGTACTAATTTCATTCATTAATAATGATTTATTATTGGACATTTAAAGGATTTTGTATTTTTTCTAGTGACATACATACTAAATGAGTTAACGTCATGTGATCATGAGCGACTTCTTTTTGGGAAACATTGTATTCCTTACAATACTAACACTTCATATTGTCGTATGTTAGACTAAAGTGCAAAAATATTTTGGTATATATTGGAATCATAATCACGGGTTTGGTTCCATTCCACTCATTTTTCTTTATAGATAACTTTATATTTCTAACATATAATTAATACAAGCACTATTTAGAATAATGTTTTTTAAATAGGTTTTCCTATAATTATGAGTTTATAAATGTAATGGGTAACTATTAAATTTGAATAAATCACTTAATGAATTGATTAGTTTATTATGAATAGATAGATTTCAATCTAAGTGCAATATCAATATCTATAAACATTTGATTAGGGCTAAAATGGGTGTTGAATAGCAAATAACATTTTATTAGTTTTCAAAACCAAATGAATAAAGAAATATCTAGTACATAGGATTTAGATTTATCAGTTTCATATGAGTGACAAGAAGACGATCATCTAACATATAATTTAGATTTATCATGTTCTTGGGAAGTGACAAGAAGATGATCGTTCAAATCTTGTAGTATAACATATTTTTATGAGACACAAGAAAACTAGAAAACTTACATTTATCAGAACCAACAAGTGTGTGATGTACACTTGACATTCAAATTCATATTGTGCACTTTAATTCAAAATATGTTATAGTATTGCAAATGAAATTTTAATAATTGTTATATTTTATTCACTAAAAACCCATTGTAATATATATCTAGTATTAAAATTACATGCTTCAATGAGTACTCAGATTCTCTAGAATTAACTCCTTTTCAAACAATACTGATTTTCTATATTATGTAGATTAATTAGGGTACATGTGCATCTCTATATGATTTGAAATCATATTAGAAAATTATTGACACAAAATTAAAAAACTGGTATATGACTATGAAAAAATGTGAATAAGGTAGACCAAGGGTCACATGGATAAATTTTAAAGGGAAAGGGAACTCTTTTATCATAAACATGTAGTTTACCAAAAACCTTTTAAAAATAAATAGCAAATTTATATTATTAAAATTCATTTATGTTTATATATTTTATAGCAAGTTTATATTATTAAAATTTATTTGTGTTCATTGTCAAGTGCACTGATCTAGAAAGATTCTTAGAACTACACAAGATAATTAGAAATAAATAAATGATCAAAAAGGGGGCCATATGAATACCGTAAATGATTGGAAATGATAATTACACTAATACAATCCTAAATTGGATAAATGATCATAACCCATGTTTAGTGAATTTGACATGAATATTTAAATATTTTCGACCTTCTTAATTTTTCCTTTTTAACTAGACTTCACTAATTGGTTTGAAATAACCCTGAAGACATTTCATTTAAGGGATTGTGAAGATTTTAGAAAATCGTTACCATTACGCATTTGGTACCTAAAAAGAATTTTAACATAAATGAATTTTAATAATATAAACTTGCTATAAAATATACAAAC